>OW028591.1:15002500-17502500 GCA_932294275.1 Chloroclysta siterata | reverse complement strand
CACACGACTGGGCAGGAATTCAGCCCCAGGGTACAGCCTTTTCTGATCGACCAAACATAAAACTTGAATTAGAAGACTCGAGAAATACGAGAGTAACATCCAAATATCACAAAATCTCTTTGCAACTCACCAGGCCTCGAAGTATGATCACTGAATATAATACAACGACGGCGCGTTGTCAGACAATTAAGTCTCGTGCGTCTCGAGATCGACGACGGGTTATTTATTTAGTAAATAACAGAGAATTAAATACTATTCTCTGACAATTCGAATATATCAAAATATAATATCAGTTAACATTTGTCGTGTCATGTCTGCGCCATAGACCACATAGACCATTCTTCCACTCAACTCGATCGTACATGACCGATTCTATAATTCGGACAATCGAGATACCCGATGAAACAAACGAACAAGATTACGTCAATTCGGTCTTAATGAAGCAAATAAAAAATCCCTTTAATCCTCCAGGAATGATCCCGAGGAATCCAAAACAAGTTAAAACTGTATCTATCCAATAAAACTGAAAAATAATAAAACGCGATTAATCGACTCGATATAATTGTTCGAAATCGAAAATCACTATCTAAAAAAAACAACATACCATAGATTTTTCTACACTCTACTTTTTCAATTAGGCTTGCCAGCAACTGAACAGTAATTCGCTCAAATCGGATGATCGATAATCGATCGACCGAGGGAAAAAATGATTTGAATGAATAAAAAACGATATATCTGCCTGACTTGAGTTTCCACAGAGGATCGTGAACAAAATGCAGTGGATTACTTAGTATTACCCTTTAACTTGAGAGAACATATCTAATTATCGATACAATCAATATTCGACGCTCGCTCGTGTAACACGGCAACACCAGCCTATCAGCTGTTTCGTACACAACAAAATTATGACAAACTCGTTAGACAAAATGGTTTTTATAATGGTGATATAACGTTATAAAATGGTGTGTATAAAATTACAATGGCTCGCGACTGAGTTATGTGTCGCGCGAAGCGCGACACATAACGAATTTTCTGTTTAAGGCGCCAAGGTTCACGGATGAGTTCTTATGGTAATAAAACTATCTCAATGAAAGGAGTATTCAAAATACAATGGCGCGTAAGTTGAAAAATCTATGAAATTTTATATCTTCTATATTAATGGTTTTCAGTAAAAAAAACGGACGTTACAGTTTTTAACTACAAATGCATGGAACGGCAGTCACACCTCGATCCTCGCCCCTGTCTTACTTGTCTTGCTCGTCATACCCGTCTTATGACAGCGTTCGCGATTCTAATCATTTAAGGACTAATCATATAATACCTATCTATCCAGTGTCTAATAACAATATAGTGAATCAGTGAAATCAAGAAATCTGTTTTATTGTACCGCCCCTACCACAACTCTTCAGGCAGACAAGTAGATAATACAGTAATAATAACAAATACTAAAACTTCATAACATTACCCTGTTACTCAATGATAATAGCAGGTAACAAAGTAACTCATGTGGATGATTTGAAGGCGGCTTGTACAGGCTATGAGTGGATCAAGGTTCACTCAGATAATTTAAAGAGCGGACGTCTGTAAGTTCAGCTACTTTAGCTCCTGAGTTTTGTTTCCATAAATGTAAGGAAACTCTTAAGAATTTTGGCATGAACAATTCTAACAATAATTTTGAGTTAATATGTTCTAATCAGTTTAATTCTTTAGTTTTTGATTGTGATCCGTTGTAATACGCTAACGCTTTAGTCAGCAGAACGAATTATTGCCAGAGGTATAACGAGGGATTACAATGCGTCCATTGAAAATTGGTTTTTAAATTGTAAAACATTATCTATATGATCTACAATTTAAAATAATACTTCCTACATTTGTTTCTGGCCAAGAGGAGCTTTCGAAGGATAGAATTCGCGAGCGGAATTGAATTCGAGTCAAGAAAATATTGAATCAAATTATTTTAAAAGCGATAGGAAGAAGAAACACTTTAAAACAAAGTTCAAGACAAGAGATGACGAAACGGCTGAAGAATGATTTTATTCTACCAGAAAGTGAGGATGTTGTAATGAAATTTTATTTTTGAGAACTTGATTATGCTATTAGGTTTCCAAATATTAAAACAACATTGCGAGGATATAACATTGATTGCTCTGACTTAAAATCACTGTTAAATGGAAGGTGGTTATGTGACAATATACTAATTAAAAGCTTTGGAGGTATTATGGTTGATTTTTTTCTCTCTCATGTGCCTGTAATTTCACCGACAACCATACCCTTCAAATCCAAACACAGCATCGCTGCTAGGCGGCAGAAATAGGCATGGTGGTAGTACTTTTCCGGGCGAACCTTCCACAAAGAGCTCTACTACTCTTAAAACAGATGGGTGAAAGACGATGGCACGTGGTGCTAAAGTTATTTTATTTGATACCATATTTGCAAGTTGTTAACTGGGCAATAAATTAAATGACGGTTTCAAAACATAGCTTCAAAAGCAGAACGTAGCAGATTATAAATTCCGGTTACTGCTTCTGCATGAAGAGGATCGAATACACCGACGCTGTTAGTTTTAAATTTATATCATAATGCTTATGTGTACTTCGATTCTCTTCATCAACAAATATAGTACAAAATACTCAATTCGATTGAACCTTGTTCTAACGACCTCTCTGACAAGTCATTAGACAAATGGAGAGTAAGGTACCGGAGGCAAATAAGGCCTAGCTAAGGGAGATATGCAATAAAATGAAAAATATCATAAATAATCAAAATGTTTTACTAGTAATTAGTCTAATAGGATAAATTAAACAAAATGCAAACATAAAATGGCAACTTAAACCATACACAACAACAAAATTAAACATTTAAAAAAACCATGTCAGTAGGCCTTAATTTACTCGGGTAGGGTAAAAAGGCCTATGACTTAAACATACATTTTAATCAATATAAACACTAAAATTTGGTAATTTAGATCCATAATTATATAAATGCAGTTATTACACGTGCAATATCAAAGAAAACTATATCTTTTTCCGCCTAACAGCCATCAAGGGACTCAAAGGCATCACCATCTTCTTGCGATAAATTGACGCACTCCTCGTGGCACCATATGTCGCATTTGCAGCATTAAAATTGTGCTTGATTTCATTCTCCTCACAAAATCTGTAGACCAAGCGACGGAGAATTCGCGGTGTTACTATTTCAGAAAACATGATTATCCTTTTTATCCTGTTCTCGGCTCAGTACGGCTTTTCTAACCTCACTTTGTTCAGACTGCCACTGATGATATGATTTCTGATTGTTCTTCTAGGAACCATGTACCTCTATGCAGCTTTGTATGTACTCAATGTACCCCTTTATGCTGCCCGAACAGCTAACACCGGATTTTCTTCTGACCATAATGCCCGTTTGGGAGGCATAGCGGTAGAAGATACTACAAAAAAAAATTCAAGCACTTTTAGTATCTACCTACTTAGTAGGTGAACTAATCAAAACACTGAAATAATCAAAATACGATACAGGTACAAAAAAATAGGAGGCTAATAAGGCCTATGGACGAATTTGATAGGCCTTAATATCCGCCGACCACATGATTAAGAGAAACAAAATAAAACAAAATTTTGGACTGCAATCAGAATTCAAACATTTAGGACCATGGAAGCGTGAATTGGTTGATAAGTAACGTGGAAATTTACCTAATTAAATGTATAATTACTAAAAATACTTACGATTGCTTCCAACGGATATTTATTATTCGTGCGACGCAGGCGCTTCTCCCAAATGTTGAGTCGCCATTGACAAAAGGTAACGAGAGCGCGCGCGGCTGCGAGCTTGTTGCGACTTGTCGGAACGCTATTCATATGTGTGCGTGACGTTTGGGTGCGGGCGACAATTTTAAGTACGATTTCTGTTACTTAGGCCTTATTTGCCGACAGGCCTTATTTGCCTCCGGTACCTTATAATGTCCAAAAGACATCCCAAAACAAGAGAAGAAAGATATAATTGTGGAGTACGTACATGTTTATTTGTGGATGTTCGATTGTTTGTGATGTCTTAACCACAGACTTTTACACAAGATGACAGGCTTTATGCTCGAAAAAACATAAGCCAGTTCTCAAATTTGAGTTTTAGGTAAAATTAAAATTGTTGTAACATTCTAAGAACAACTAACCAGCCAAACAAAGCCTCTTTTATCTATAAAACGCACGCTTCTTTTGCACGCTTGAGGCCTTTGCTTCATGTATAATTGATCACTTGGAAAAGGTTTTGAATGTGAAAATGTTGTCAGTTATTTTATATTCTGATTGATGCTGTGCTCAGAATCGATGAACGCCACTTTAAGCAATGTCGCTTGTCAATAAATAAGAATATTGTAATTACCCAAAAGTACCTGGAGAAAGGTCACACTCACATGGAGTGCGATTCAGTGCAAAGCACTATCGAATGCAAACGTAAGCGTTATATATTAATATGTACATATAAATTATTAATAAGTCCGAAGTCTTTTAAACAAATAATATTGTATCTATGTACCTATACTTAAATCATTAAAAAAAGCTTTTATTATAATCGACTTTTTACATTTTCTTATTATCACCGCCTAACGGCCGGTTTCTGAAAGCTCGATCAAAACTATTCGGATGTCAAGTCACTCACCATTTCAGATATTACATCGAATTATACATATAGAAATAGCAAGTGACTAATTTAACCGATGACCCAGGACGCAAAAAAATTCATTACTAAACGAGGAACGAAGTACCCGGAGAGGGTAATGCTCAAAGTCTTCAGTTTCATTGATGACAGCCGCTACAGCCGATGGCGCTTTACTGCCACCGTATGTAGTATACAATGCCCAAAACTTGTACAACACATGGACTGAAAACGGACCACCAGGAGTAAGGTATAATCGCACGCAATGCGGTTGGTTTGATACAACTATTTTTGAAGATTGGATTAGATCGATCATTATGCCTCATTTACAATGATTAAGTTGGGAAAAAGTGCATAATAGGCGATAATCTATCATCTCATTATCGATGGAGACGATAAAACTGTGCCACGAGTAAAATACATCGTTCGTTTTTTTACCGGCGCATAGTACACATCTCACACATCCTCTCTTGATGTGACTTTCTTCAGGCCTATGAAGATAGCATGGCGAAACGTAGTATTAAAGTGGAAAAAAACCGATGGCAAATCCCAAGCGACGATTCCAAAGGGATGTTTCCCTAGACTTTTAAATATATTAATGCAAGAGCTTTGTAACAACAGTACCTACGGCTAATATAATATCTTAATCTCAATCTTTCGGAAAACAGGAATACACCCGATTAATGAAGATGAAGTTTTAAGCAGACTACCTGAAGTGCAAAACAATGAAAATGAAACTGAAATAGAAAAATCCGTTTTAGATCTGCTAAAGGAGATGAGATATGGAACCATGAACATAACCGAACCAAAGAGAAAAAAAATGGGAAAAAGATGCATGAGACTGGTAAAAACTTTGCAGCTGTATGGCATGAAGGTGTCTCAGGAAGAAAGAGGATATAATCAGTTGCTTTAGAGCGTTTTTCTTTGGAAATCAAGACTTAAGCATAGTGTTGTGGTTAGAGAAATGTGCGGTCAAAACAAAAATTGGGCTCTGTATTCTTATATGGTTCATATAGTTAACTCTCCTGAAGTAAATTTAGAGACTGTCACACTGCAGTATCTGGAGGTCGGCCACACATTCATGGCTGCAAATGAGTTCCACCACCGGGTGGTGCTTTCTCTTAAAAAGTCGAAACGAGCCTACGACTTTGAAGACTTTAGAAAGTCGTGTCCAATACAGGTTCAAACACCTAAGTTAAAAATATGACTGTACAATACTTTTATGACTTTGAAGACTGTTCATTGATATATATCGATGCACAGTCTTCAAGTTCATAAAAACCAAACAGACTCGTATCGACACGACTTTAACAAAATTCCAGACCTCGTGCATAAATGAACAACATGTGTATAACTGTTTTTTTGGAGAGGATTTACATCACTGTTGCATAAAGCCAACCACAGCAAAGACGATCCAATCAAGTTAGATTTTCTTCAGAATAAAAATTCAAGAATGGCATTCTGCCACCACGGCAACAATTAGTTGAGAGGTTGTAATCTATCTATAGAATAGAATAGAATTAATTTTATTTGCAACACACGATAAAAATAGATAAAAACAGTTTTTTTTTTAATCTAAAGGCACCTATGTATTATTTGACAGAAAAATAATAATATATAATATGTAGCGATACAAAAAAAATATTAAAACATGTACCCAGCTTTTGTGCTACAAAAAGGAACTTGGCAACAACCCACGCTGGTCTTCCGTTAGGGCCTAATTTGATTTAGTGTAGCAGACATGAATACTCAATACTAAGATAAAAAATAGATACAACAAATAAAATAACAATACAACAAAAATCTACCAGCTTTAACAAATGTATAAATACAGTCAAAACAAAAAGAAATAACAAAAATAAATTGACTCTACTTCTCTATCTACTATCTCTATAAGAAAGTCTGCTATTTTGACAAAGCTCGGTCCGCTCATGCCTTTCAATCAAAGAGTGTTTTGGGAGACTTTAGCAGTTAACGAATAGATAAATAAATAATAAAAATCGATTTAGCTGCTAGTTTTCGTACTTATACAAACTTTTGAGTAGGAAAAAACTTGTATCGATCAAAATGAAATTATACTAAACTGTGTGCAATGTGATTGGACACAACTTTGTTGATTGCGATTTAACAAAAATTAGTTTAGTTTTTTTTTCATATCTTTCAACATGTCGGAACGTGCGAGCGTGAGTAAGAATTTGACTGAAAAGCGAGGGTAGTTGCTGAAACCACCGTTTAATTTTCTTCTCGAAGCTCTCCACTTTAATGCTACAGCCTGCCTATACCACAGCTATTGCAACTCGAAACGTCTGGAAAATAACCAAAGGTAACAGAAAAAGCTTCACGACTTTGATCCCCAGGCACGATAGATAGCCCCTCAGGTACTAATAGTACCTACCAAGTACGAACTACAGATTCTTTTAAGGATGTCAACTGAGCTTAATAAATAAATAAATAAATATTGGTGGACTTTCCACACAGCACTATCTAGCCCCAAACGTAATACTTACGAAATAAATGTAAAATGGGAACCAGATAGCTGATATAATACACATATATACTTTTTTTTGCAAATATATACTTATTATAGAGGTATTATAATAACACCCAGACAGAGAACAAACATCTATGTACATCACACAAATGTTTGTTTTCGGTGCGAATCGAACCCCCGACCTACGGCACAGAAGGCAGAGCTACTACCAACTGAGCTGTGAAGGCTGTCAGAGGTTCAGACAAATATAACATTTGCCACGTACCTAACCAAGTTTTGCAGTAGGAAGTATTCCATATGTTACAAGACGCAAGCGCATCGCAACTGTTAGAATACCAACTGGTTTCCTTCACCGATTGAGAGCACTGGCATAACAACCAGGCAGGCAACCAGGCTCGAACCCACGACTTTACTATCAGAAGGCGCGGTCACTAACCACTAGGCCAACGGTGCTCCACAAGAACTAAGGTAGCACCGTTCAACATCGTTCATTATTAGAATATTATAGACAGTCCTCATAGCTTGGTAGCACTGCCTTCTGCGCTGGAGGCCGTGGGTTTGATCCCCGCCGAGAACAAACATTTGCGCAATGAACACAGATGTATTTTTTTTTATACAACTATATGATGGAACAAGCATATAGCCCAACTGATGTTAAGTGTTAACCATCACCTATAACAAAGCATTACCTCGTAAGTCAAGCACGTTAGGAACGTGCCCTACGATGCACTGCCCTGCGTCCATCAACTTGAGGTACAGATGTTAAGCCTCATGTGCCTGTAATTACACCGGCTACCACACTCTTCAAACCGAAACACAGCAACGCTGCTTGGCGGCAGAAAATGGCGATGTATAGTGTCGAAAGTGAAAGAACATGGCATCGGTACATACTTCTTGAAGCAAGGCGCCGGGTCTTTTACATCGTCTGCCAGCGGCGGCGAGCATTCCGTCTCTGGAAAGCCCAGCAATTCAGCCAGCATGTTGATGTCTTTGTAGGTCGGCCGGGCGCGGAGCATCTGTACAAGACACTAAATATATTTGATCTCTATCCGTGTTATAAAATGTAATGTAATATTTTAATGCATGCATGAATTTACACAAAGTAAAGGAAAATATATCAGGTATCTGATTCTTATCACTGCTGGGTATAGGCCTCCCGTAGTTTGTGCCATCTACCACGATCCTGTGCCAGTGTAACCCATTCCCGACCCGCGATTTTCACAATGTTCACCCATCTCGCTGCAGGACGTCCCACGCTCCTGTAACCTGGGGGCCGATTACGCTAATGACTGACTATCGAGATAGTTTTCAGATGGACATTTGATTTCCATCCATGGCTTTCAGTTTGACATTCGATTCCCATAGTGTAATAGCAATTGATGGATGGGTAATAAGCGTAAATCGATGATCGATGGATGGATGGATGGATGTATGAATGGATGGGTTGATGGATGGATGGATGGATGGATGGATGTATGTATGGATGTATGAATGGCTGGGTGGATAGGTTGGTGGATGCATGGATGGATGGACTCTTACTACTAAACTATTGTACTAGGGATTAGTAATGTAGTACCACCTCAGTAACGACGTCCTTCCTGTCATCGACCGGCGGAATGTTCCAGAACATCATGCCCACTATGGTTTCATCGCGCAGATAGAACATGATTCCACGTTTGTACCGGTTCTTGTACTCCTCAGACCTGCAAAGGATAAAACTTGTTCAGTTCTGCCGATATTACTTTGGCCAACATGACCGTCATATTTATTTTATCCTACTTTCTGATGGCACGAGCTCATGACTCACCTGACGTTAAGTGGTAACCAATACCTTTGGAAGTCACGCACCATAGGAACGTGCCGTATGCACTGTCCTGGTCCATCAATTTAAGGCATACAGAGGTTAAGCCTCATTTGCCTGTAATTTCACTGGCAACCCTTCAAACCGAAACATAGCAACGCTGCTTGGCGGCAGAAATAAGCAAAGTAGTTCTTCTACTACTCTACTACGTTGTTGACGATGTTCCTTCACTGTTTGAGCTCTAGCAAGGTAGGTAAGGTTAAATATGCATATAAAACATACTTCTTATAGCACGGATGGTCTTCACCTCCAGGGGGTTCCCGTTTTGGAGGCTGATTGGCGGCTTCTAGTGCCATAGCCTCTTCCGCGCACTGTACAAAGCAACAAACATAAGTTTCAATATTGCTTTCGAGAAAAAATATATTGGATAAGCGTTTACCCAAACTCCATAAGTAAATATATACATATAAATTACCACAGTGACCATAATTAACGGAGTCAGATTTTTATTAATTGTTTGTACCTACATGTAATTTCACAAACAAAATACAATAGCTGGTTTGTGGAATCAAAATCTCGCCTTCTCTGCCAAACAATTGCATTACATTTACTAACTCACAATGCACGTCCCCCGAGGGCGTGCTCTATGTGGCAAAACTCTCCGTGCATCACTCTAGGAGGTAAAGGTATCAAGCCTGTGCCTACCTGTAATAGCACTGGCACCCATACCATTCCAATTGTAACATGGTAATGTTAACACCATATATGTTTTTATTTTTAGTACCTGTTTGAAGACTCCTATGGTAGGCATGCAAGCGCCTACTTCGCCCACAACCTGACGAACCATTCAACAAAATTAACAAAACGTTTTGTGTAGTGATAAGGTTTTTGGCGGATCGAACCCACAGCCTACGGCGCAGAAGGCTGAGCTGTAATAATAAAACAGAGAATAAAAAAAAACTAACTGAGCTGTGAAGGCTGAGCTGTAATAATAAAACAGAGAATAAAAAAAAACTAACCTGTTACCTACAACAATACTTTGATATTAATGTTTACTAGTTACACACTAACACTATATTACAAACTAGCGGCCTGTCCCGGCTTCACCTGGGTGGACATACATTTTCTGAACATTTAAAGTTGAACTAATGAACCCAAAAACAATTAGCATGCAGTGCCTGAAATCCTACTAATATTATAAAAGCGAAAGTTTGTAAGTATGTTAGTAACTCTTTCAAGTAAAAACTATAGAATGGGTTTAAATGAAACTTTACAATAATATAGCTTATACATCAGAATAACACATAGGCTACAATTTATAAAGATATTGTGTGACTAATCCTGCGCAGACGAAGTCGCGCGCACCAGCTTGTAAATCATATATTTGTACATATTATAATTTTCAAGAAACATAGCAATGTTACCTCCATGTGGAGCACATTCCCTAGTTTGACTTGGTAGGCTGGCTCCATATTGCAAGGCGTCCAGAAACCAGTCATATTAGCGCCCGCTATAAGCCTGTCAAAACATAATTTAAAGTAAAAAAAGTATGAAGAGTTTCTGTTGTATCCGTCCTTGTTATTTTACATTAAAAGAAAGAGTAGTAGAGCTCTTTGTGAAAGGCTCGTCGGGGTTATTACTACCACCATGTCTCATTCTGCCGCCAAGCAGCGTTGCTGTGTTTCGGTTCGAAGACTATGGTCGCCGGTGAAATTACAGGCATGAGCCTTAACATCTGTGTGCCTCAAGTAGATGGACGCAGGGCAGTGCATCGTAGGGCACGTCGCGCGTTTTTTAGTTAAGGTTGTCTAGGATGTCACTTCTTTTTAAACCTCCTAGTGTTGTTAAATAACACCTATAAATAAAAATAAATAAATATTGGTAGACTTTCCACACAGCACTATCTAGCCCCAAACTAAGCCAAAGCTTGTAATATGGGAACCAGATAGCTGATATAATACATATATACTTTTTTTCTGTAAATACATACTCATAATATTATATAACACCCAGACAGAGAACAAACATTCCATTTCATCACACAAATGTTTGTTGTCTGGGGATCGAACCCACAGCCTACGGCGCAGAAGGCAGAGCTACTACCAACTGAGCCGTGAAGGATGTCAAAGTAAAAAAGTATACTTAGGTTACCCTTGGTCCTCTGCGTTCAAGTAATGCTCGAAGCGAAGCCGGTTGTCTTTCCACTGAGAATAGAAGCTAGCTGCATCGCCAGCCTGGAAGTACACAGATTATATAAATATGCAGTACTGTAAATATTAAGATTATGTATATTATACAAGGTGTTAAAATACCCTCTCCCGAAAACACCAACACTGTGAACGCGAATAAAAAACAGTTTCAAAGTGATCCTTGTGATTGTGACTGAATAAAGACCGTTTTGATTTTGATTTTGAGCTGTTTCATGCAAAAGTTCAATACCTACCTGGCAAAAATTTATGAATCATGTTAGCTAGGAAGGTATTGAAATATTCACAGATTATTTAGTTATACAAGGTGTTCTAATACTTGAATTTAAAACTTCAGGGGGCTAAAATACCCATCTTTATGAATAACTTTTTCTAAGGAACCAACACTGTGAACGCGAAAAAAAACAGCTGTTTCATGCAAAAGTTCAATACCTACCTGGCTAAAATGTATGAAACAGCTGGTTTTTTTTCGCGTTCACAGTGAAGGTTCTTTAGAAAAAGTTATTCACATTGTTGGGTACTTTAGCCCCCTGAAGTTTTCGGGAGTGGTATTTTAACACCCTGTATATTATGTAACTGCAGGTAAGTGCAGGAGTATGCCCCTAATGGATCGGACAGGGTTTTGTTACACACCATATAAAAATACTACCTACAGCCCGCAGCTTCGCTCGCGTATAAGTAGTGATTGCTATCATATTCCAGGCATTATCCCTCTCAAACTTGCATTCAATTTTTCAAAAAATTTGGGGATTAAAAGTAGCCCTCCGCACCCAGTGGTTTTATTTAGTATAGTGTAGATGTGTCACTTACTACATATAGATGGGTGCGTGCTTCCAACTCCGTGTTAACCTTGAAGCCACCATTGATACGGTCAAGCTCCAGAAACGAGGGTTCTGCCAGATCCTCCCGCGGCTCCGTGCCTATAGCTACCAGCACCTGCACCAAACATAGAGGATATGATAGTATAGACATACTAAAGGTCAGGCCAGAGTACTGTAAACCGACAAGTCAAAATGTATTAATTCAATAAAATTACTTGGATCACTGAGGCATCTTAAAGCTAGGTGAATCTAGGTGCCAGTTCCATGCGACCAAAACCTAGAAGAACAGGCAACAAACTTATGGCTTGGTTCATACCGTTCTTTTGTATGATCCTTGTTACAATACTGAAGCTCCAGTGAAGTGCCAATTGAATTTAGTGAAGCGTAGGCATAACAGAAAAAAGTAAAGGCAATCAAATTGCAATCAATCATGTATGAAGAATGTTATGAGAGTGAATAATGAGAAAGAGGTATATCCAGCTAGTAGCAAGTGGAAATCATGTAGTCTCTGCCTACCCCTACCTATGGGAAACAGGTGTGGTTTACGCATGTATGTTCAATTATAATAATGTATCTTCATGATCAAAGAATAATCTAGTCATAATAGTCAATAATCAATAATCAATAATAGACAATAATAGTCTAGTCACGCCTTTTTCTGCCGCCAAGCAGCGTTGCTGTGTTTCGGTTTGAAGAGTGTGGTTGCCGGTGTAATTACAGGCACATGAGGCTTAATATCTGTATGCCTCAAGTTGATGGACGCAGGGCAGTGCATCGTAGGGCACGTTCCTATCGTGCGTGACTTACGAGGCAATGCTTTGTTATAGGTGATGGTTATATAAGGCTTGTTTCATCAACTAGTTGTATAAAAAAAAAAAAAAAAAAAAATTATGTGCTGTAATAGTAGATTGTTTACCAAGGGAGCAAACAACTATTTTTATGGCGAGAGTGTTTTTTGAATCCAGAGCGGAGCGAAGGATTCTAGAGTAGAATCCCGAGCGTAGCGAGGGATTCTAAAGTAGAATCCTAAGCGTAGCGAGGGATTCAAAGTACTTCACTCGAGCTTAAAATAGTGTTGCTCCCGAGGTGGACACTCTACTTTTTATCACCCTCTATGAGAAAATAGCTTAGTGCAACTTATGAATAATCATAGTCACGAAGTCACAAAGTTACAAAGTCCCAGAGTCCCAAAGTCACAAAGTCACAAAGTCACAAAGTCACAAAGTCACGAAGTCACATAGTCATATTGTCACATTGTCACATAGTCTCATAGTCATGTATTCATTGTAATTTTATTTATTTTCATAAAACTAAGTTAAATCTGAATTTGAGTAAACAATTATGAACAAAGGTGGAATGCGCGTTTCACGTGTTTTTGTTTATTTTTATTTAGTTCAGGCGCTTTTTTTTTAATCATAAAGCCTGCTTGTTCATACAGTGTTCGTGATCTCTTTGGTGATTGGAACTTTTACTCAATAAGCACATTCCAAATTCAAATCACATTACCGCCCTTGGGCGGTAAAGTACTTTACCGCCCTTGGGATCAAAGTGCTATTTTGCTACCTGTTTTCGAAGAGCAAACTATCTATTTTCGAATTGATGTGATAAAAAATAAATTTACTTACATAGTCAGTGATAAGAGACTTTCCATTTGAAAGTGTGAGCTCCAAACGACCGTCAGGTGTTTCAAAGGCATCATACACTTGAGCTGAAAATAATATGAAGTAAATAAAATTAAAATTTTTATTATCACAGAAAATTATAATGTTAATAGTATACCAAATACACAGTTAAGCTATCTGCAAACCTCTGCGAACAATCTAGAGATAGCTAGCTATACTCCCAAATATATTCAATGTAGAATAGATGGTGCAAATCACCCTTAAATAAGCACAAACAATGCATTTTCGATATGATGATACCTATTTCCTGAATGATTACAACAGTGGACATAAGTGGAAAAGTATCCCCCCTGTAGTATGGAAAATTAGTAAGTAGTACCTTCTAGTAGGTACCTACCTACATATGTGAAAAAAAACCGTTCTTCCCTACCAGTAGGGATATGTGGAACAGGCGTGTCAACAATCCCACAAACAAAGTCTAAGATTCTCTTTTTGGTATGAAAAAATTGTTAGCACCAAGCATAGTAGGTAGAATCTATACATCGACAAGCATTGCATACGTAAAGAATGCAACAACAAGAAAGAGATTTTAAGGTTAAGTATGTACCTACTACACGTTTGTTTACAAATATGCAGCGTCCCCAAGACACTGCACCGACTGCATGGCCACGAGGCACGATGAATGTCAATGCTGAAGCGCTGATCCAGATACATTATAAAATAACATTATTTAACGTTTTTTGTAACTGTCGCAAATTTATCCGTACTTAGTAAAAAGTTAAAACACATCTTCTTCTTTTATTTCTTATTTACTGTCGGCAAAAGTTGGATTGTCATGGCATGACAGTGTCAGCCTCGAGGAGACATGCTCAAAACAGTGCTTTGAAATGTAATGTGTAAGGCATTACATTTCGTACCGAGTAATATCACATTACTTCCCACATCCCTTGTTGAGTGATGGAGTAATGTGGAATGCTCGGGTGCAATGCAATAGCAAGATAAACATTACACGACATGATGCAAGCTACCTACCTTTATGTATTGCGATGTGATGAGTCGCTTTAAAAGTACCTACCTAATAGGTATTAACGCGTGCGATGTGTTAAGTACCTACACAGAATAATACGCTTCGCCTTACATAATGTGCAATATAAAATTGATCTTCCTTCATACTTTACTTTCCAGGCTTAGGACAGGCAATATACATGGATTATTATTATTTCGAAGAAATAAGGTACCTACCAATGTCTTTTTGAGCGAACGTAATGACCGGAAGATTCAAAACATTAAACCTTATCGCTTGCAATAAGTTTCTATAAAGGGCCTGATCGACGGAAGAGTAAGACCGCGGTTTTATGGCTCGTCGGTAAAGCTCGCCGGTGTATCATTGCAAAACCACGGTTTTAAATACCGCTGAGCCTGGCTCGCGGCTCGTCGTCGTGCTATATTTTTTACTCGGCTCGCCATGCAAAACCGCGTGTCGATCGCGCTAGAGGACGGATGTGCGCCAGAAGAGCTGTGTACCTACCTACTACAAACTTCGCGTGCGTGCTATTAAAGAAATATATTATATATTAAAGGTGTCACTAAAGATAACAACTCGTTGTACGATTCCTCAGACATTCTCAGATAATTTTGGTAATCAAGTGGCTCTGCTGCCAATTCTTGAATTAAATGGGTATGTGACAAAGTTTGCCTTTTTTCAATCCAACTTTTAACCCAAACTTTAGAGCGTTTTCTTTTTTTTTTCATAACTGCGTCATATCCTATGGCGAGATAACACAAGGCTTCAGACTCGGAACAAGACATGTTTCCGACTGTTTTGCTTGCTAATCGATCAGCACCAACAAGCCGCGAGCCAGGTTCGTCGGTATTTAAAACCACGGTCTTACTCGCCCGTCGATCATAGGCTTAAATCAAAGTTTTAATAAGCGGTGATAGAACTGAACGAACATTACGAACGATACTGACCGAGATATAAGAAAGTTTTTACTGTTTTTACTGCCGCTGCCGCCAAGCAGCGTCTCTGTGTTTTTGTTTGAAGGGTGTTTTATTTATTTTATTTTATTTTACTTTATTAAGAATAACAAACAGTTGATACATTGTAATCTTACTTACTTATTGGTACTAAGGATTGTGTGAGTAAATGTACAACCCACTACGTTATCCACAGATTACTAAGAATGAATAATACTAGTTGAAGTTTGAAGTTGTTGTGAAGCTAAGTTTATTAATGAATAGGTATGAAGTTAAGTTGCAATAAAGATTGAGAATCAAAGAAAACTAAGGATAAGGATTGCCGGAAAAATTACAGGCACACCAGTCGTAACATCTGTACCAAAACATTAATCATAACACGAAAAAAACACTGCAGCACACTTTTTAATTTCTTCCAAGGTGCCTAGAATAGTAACAGCGGCGTACTCGTATAGAGGTAAGGCATACGCGGAGTCAAGACCCTTTTGCTACTGCAGCACACAAACACTTCTTCTTCTTCTTCTTGTCGTGTCACTAGTTTCTTTTCGAAACAGTGTGGTGAAAGGATTTTAAGTGCGCCTCAAGAGGCTCCTTTCGAGCACTTGACACATGTTATTGAACTTTTTAGGTTCTACGACATGCCGGTTTCCTCACGATGTTTTCCTTCACCGTTTGCCGCTACCACTAGACCACCAGTGCTCTCACTTAAACACACAACACTTAAAAGCTTATATGTTTATGCATTCCCTTTTTTTTCTTCCATTTTAAATTGTTTAATTTAATAGGTATACTATACACCACCATTATGTACATACCAAAAAAAATTAAGGACACTTGCAGTCGAGAAAACTAGTGATAATAGCACAGTCAGATTTTTATTTATTTATCTAACACAAAGTTATGGAGGTTTGTTTTTAACCAAAAACGGGCACAATTTTATGGACACAGTAATGGAAAATACTACACAAGTCAATCTCGTATGCATTCCATTCATACGATGCTTGAGCCAGCGGCGCGGTAGGAGCCGTTCGGGTCCAATAGGTACAGTTACTATCCTTTTTTTGGGATATTCTTTTTAATTAATCATCTGAGGTTTTAGCTACCTACGTGTAATCAGTAACTAGTGCACTGGTGGTCTAGAGGTAGCGGCCCAGCTTTTCGAAGGTCGTGGGTTCGAAACTGATCGTGCACCAATGAGTTTTTCTGTTCAAAAATGTATGTGCACAATGCCAGTACTCTCACTGAAGGAAAACATCGTGAGGAAACCGGCATGTCGTAGAACCTAATAAGTTCTATAACATTTGTCAAGTGCTTGAAAGGAGCGTCTTGAGTTGCACTCAAAATCCTTCCACACTGTTTCGAAAGAAACTAGTGACACGACAAGAAAGAGAAGAGAGAGAGATCAGTAACAGACACCAATATTATTTTCTGATAATTACAACTATCCTTACTAATATTATAAACGCGAAAGTTTGTAAGTATGGATGGATGGCTGTCTGTTACTCTTTCACGTAAAAACTACCGAATAGATTTTAATGAAACTTTACAACAATAAAGCTTAAACATCAAGAATAACACATAGGCTACAATTTATATAGATATTGTGTGACTAATCCTGCGCAGACGAAGTCGCGGGCACCAGCTTGTGTTGTACAATATAGCAGATCTACTGCATCTGTGAGGGCTGGCGAGGAAGACTTACTCTTCGGCATGAGGGTGACGCCTTCGCACTTGACCTTCTCGGCGGCCCACTCGCCGAGGTACTCCGGCAGCACGGCCGCCATGACGCCGCGGTCCTTGTACATGAACGCCAGTTCCACGGGCTCCTTCTCCGGAGGACGCTCCACCACTTGGTCTGAAACGAGATTCTTATTAGCGATGTAACGATCTCGAAATTTTTCAAACCGACTCAAACCGGTTTGAAAGATATGCAAACCGACTTGTAAATCGAACCGCAAGTAGTACCTACTCGCGGTTCCGCGCCGCACCGTGCGTGAGTTGAAGAGGGACCGCGATCAACAAACCGCTCGCTTACTCAGCTCGTCCAGATCGGTTTGACATAGGTTCAAACCGATTTGCACGGTTTGAAGCTCAACCCGGTTTGAACCGGGTTGGTAAACCGAGTCGTAACATCGCTAGTTCTTATGTGACACTAGCCTCGATCGCCTCCGCCGTTATTAAGTTACGCCTAGATTTATGATGTATCCTTGTGTACAATAAAGTGTTATTATGTAGACATAGACAGTTTATTGGCCACAAGAACACACACCATATAATTAGGTTAATGTAGGTAGGTACAAAAATGAACAAAACAGGGACAATATGATGAAACAATAACATGATAATAGGTATAAAACACAAAACAATTAAAACAAAAGACTCTTACAATTAGTTCAATAAAAAACAAATTTTAGCGAAACTTTAATTTGACTGTATACCTACCTATGGAACATATCTATTAGATATTATAATAGGTACCTAATAATAGTGCTGTGTGCTACAGTAGCAAAAAGGTCCCAGCTCAGCATTATGCTTCTCTATCCGAAGACAGGTCAGTGCTGTTATTCTGCCGATACCTTGGTCCAGTCACTGATGTATCTACCTATCTATCTATTATTTTTAGTAAACTAACTAACTTACACAAAAATCACATAGATAATAATAATATTATCTTATGCATAAGTGAAAAAAGTTGACCTTGACGCTGACTAAATATTTTTTTATCATTTTATGTGTACTCACTCATCCTGCCAAGATGCCAGGCCAGTTCCGTCCCCAAGATGCCCCCTCCTAGGACCACCACATGCCTAGCCTCCTTCACCTTCCGGTACGCTATCTCCAGGTCTCGGACGGTGCGCATCGTCCCCACCTTGTCGCGGACCCCCTTGGGGGCAGACTTGAACACGTCCAGGTTCTTCGCTTTTGACCCTGGATCAAACATCAGGCATGTAACTTAAGTATACAATTCAAATGTTTATAGGGTCACATTGACTGGTACCTAGATTCAACTAGCGAGATTTATTTATTTATTTGTTTGTTTAAGGAAGACTAACAGCTCGTAAATACATATTTAATTTTATCAAAGGCTAATATCAAGTTACTAATGATCTACCATTAAATAAAAGTCGTGAATCCTATGTACGCTACATTTTGTTCTGTGCAATATATCTACCCTTTTCTATCTACCTACCTATCTGTCTATCCATCGGTTACAGTATTTTCCCTTTTTATTTTGATTATGTGTGGACGCTTTTTTTTTATACAACTGGTTGATGGAACAAGCAGATGGCTCTCCTGATGATAAGTGGTAATCATCACCTATAACAAAGCATTGCCTCGTAGGCCACGCTCGTTATAAACGTGCCCTACGATGCACTGCCGTGCGTCCATCAACTTGAGGCATACAGATGTTAAACCTCACGTGCCTGTAATTTAACCGGCAACCACACTCTTCAAACCGAAACACAACGTTGCTGCTTGGCGGCAGAAAAAGGCGTGGTGGTAGTACTTCCCCGGACGAGCCCTTCACAAGGAGCTCTACTACTCTCCCTTTAGTTTGTTTTCTTTTGTGGGGCGTACCAGGAGCCAGCAAGCAGCGTTCGTAGTAGATGGGTTGTTCGCCGCACATGGTCCGTACATAGACGGCGTGCTCGTCCGCGTCCACTCGCAGCACGCACCAGCCGGTGGCGATGGAGACAGCGGGCCCCGTCTTCTGGCGGTAGAACTTCACAGGATCCAGGAACTTGGCGAAATCGGCGAGATACATCCTGAATTATAAATAAATTTATAAATATTGGTGGACTATCCACACAACACTATCTAGCCCCAAACAAAGCAAAGCTTGTAATTATCTTGAACCAGATCTGATATAATACAAATGAATACACTTTTTTTTATATTTACCTAGTTATAATATATAATAGCACCCAGACGAGAACAAACATCTATGTTCATCACACAAATATTTGTTCTCGATGGGGATCGAATCCACGGCCTACAGCGCAGAGGCAGAGCTACTACCAACTGAACTGTGAAGGCTGTCATATAAAATAAGTAAGTGACGCACGATGCACTGCACTGCGTCCATCAACTTGAGGCATACAGATTTTAAGCCTCATCTGCCTGTAATTTCACCGGCAACCACACTCTTCGAACCGAAACACAGCAACGGTGCTTGGCGGCAGAGAAAGGCGTGGTAGTACTTCCCCTTCACAAAGAGCTCTACTTCTCTTACAGGCACTCATTTTAAAGAACGCTGTCAACGTTGACCAGTTTATAAGATCCAAAGTAACACTCACGTGAACCGTCTTCCCTCCTGGACGTAGTTGAGGGTATTGATGTCCGGCGGCTCAGGGTTCCACCACATGAACTTGGACATCGGCGGCCGGATGTAAGGCGGGACATCCTCTTTCGTTATGAAGAACACCTGCATCACACAAATCCTAATCACTACATGGTATAAAACAAAGTTGCTTTCTCTGTCCCTATGTATGCTTAAATCTTAAAAACTACGCAACAGATTTCGATGCGGGTTTTTTTTATAGAAAGAGTGATTCATAAGGAAGGTTTATACGCATAATACAAGCATAATCTCTTAGGGATAACCCACAATAACCGTGCGAAGCCGGGGCGGCTCGCTAGTATTATTATAAACGCGAAAGTTTGTAAGTATGCATGGATGGATGGATGGATGTTTGTTACTCTTTCACGTAAAAACTACTGAATGGATTTTAATTTTCTTTGCAATAATATAGCTTATACATTAGAATAACACATAGGCTCCCATTTATAAAGATATTGTGTGACTAATCCTGCGCAGACGAAGTCGCGGGCACCAACTTCTATTTAATTCAATATTAAATCAATAATTGCAGACAAGTATAATTAACGAATCAAAACACAAAAGCCAACATTGGTGGACATTCCACACATCACGATCTAGCCCCAAACTAAGCAAAACATGTGCTATAGGAACCAGATAGTGATGGAATAATGGAAGACTTTAATTTTTGTAAATATTGGGTGTTATACCCAGAAATTTATAAGGGGACCATAGAATACATAATGCTATTAACTTACAATACATTCTTGTAATACAATAAAATGTTTTAAAGGGGAGCATATATCCGACAGAGGACTTCTTCAGACTAATGGTGATGATGATCATGGCTGTAGTTTTTGGGCATCTTACACTATGTATGTACTAAGATGCTAGGGCTTGGATAGATAAGAATATACTTTATTGCACAATTTACGAATTAACACAAAAAACGACTTGCTAAGTACAATAGGCGATTTTGTCGCTAAACAGTTTATACTCAATACATTTATTGCTTACACATGGTTTAGTTTAGGTACATACATTGTTGTTAGGTGTTTGTAAGTATCACATGGACCTTGCATAGGGTTATCACCTACTTAATTTAAGCTTACCTTAGCAGTGGGGTCGTGCTCCATAATAGCCCTGTAAGCGGCCCAGCCGGCGGCGCCGGTCCCCACTATCAGGTACTGCACGCACGCCGGCAGATCTTTGTCGTGGTATGGACGCTTCAGCCTGCGACGTGGGCGCCCTGGGACAAAAACCCAAGTTGATGGTTGTTTCTAGGATTCCGTACCCAAAGGGTTTTACTAAGACTCCGCTGTCCGTCTGTCTGTCTGACTTTCCGTATGTCACCAGGCTGTATCTCATGAACCGTGATGGTTAGTTGAAATTTTCACAGATGATGTATTTCTGTTGCCGCTATAACAAGAAATACTAAAAAAAACAGTATAAAATAAATATTTAAGGGGGCTCCCATACAACAAACGTGATTTTGTTTGCGTTTTTATAGATACGGAACACTTTGTGCGCGAGTCCGACTCGCACTTGGCCGGTTTTATTTTCTATTTCTTTGGTATTATTAATGTAAATTTATTTCTTATTAATTCCGTATTTCTATTTAATTTTTTTGGATTTGATTATACAACGTGTACTTTTTAATTGGTGTTTATATGTCGTGTTAATTTAATTTTTGTATTTATATTGATTGTAACATTATTATGGAATAACATGTGTGGTGTGACGAGAATGGATAAGATAAGGCATAAGTTTATTAGGGGCAGTTTGTAAGTGGCGCCAGTGAATGAGAAAATGGGGAGTGATTAGCTCGGCATGGGCAATAATGGGCATGTTATCCGAAGGGAAGAATGTCATGTAACGAGATGATTGTGGATGGATATAGGAGTAGAGGTAGGCCAAAGAAAAGATGGATTGTGTGAAAGATGACATGAGATAGACAGGAGTGACTCCAAAAATTACGGCTGATAGGGGAGGGTGTTGAAAAAAAACCTGTTGTGCTGACCTCACACTAAGTGGGCAAGAAAATTACTTAATTTTGATTCTATCGTATTATCATTTGCCTGTCAGGATAGGGTCAGGTTGATAAATAATAATGTTTCAATTCTTTAGCTTGAATGCAGTGTTTTATTATAATACTTGCTGATGGAACAAGCATATGGCCCACCTAATGTTAAGTGGTAACCAACACCAAGCATTGTCTCGAAAGGCACGCGCAATTTAAAACATTAAAAAATTAATGTGTCATTTACACTTTTAGAAACGGGAAGAAATAAATAAAATCAAAAGATATACTTACAAATAGGTTTACTATCACTGGTCCTAACGCGTTCATCATTCCACAAGTAGAGTTTGTAAATCTAGAAATAGAAAGAAAACGTTAGGTTTCCCATCTAAAAGTTTAGGTCTAGGTAGGAAAACTTGATTGGGTCCAAATTATATTTTATGCTAAACCTTAGTAACGTTATTAACGTTGTTTACAATTTTCATAACCAACTTCAGTAATTTTATATTTTCTAAATAAAATGTTGAATGTGGCGCGGTGGCTATTATGCTAGCAGCGGTCCCTCATCAAGTTCAATCTGGAGACCTTTCAAGTATTGGGAAATTTCAGAACCTTCACATACATACACACACCCTCACACACATCTCTCACTACCATTAGACCACCAGAGGCATTATTCTCTATACAACGTGTTTATTAAGAATTGTAGGGATCCGAAAGCAGGATATTCTACCGGTCATAACGAACAACTTTTGTTCTACGACTTTTAAAATTTCAAAGTTATTCATTCATGAAATGCCTCTTAAACTTTTATCTAAAATGAATCTAAACGCATCATGAGGCAGCCCTATTTACAGCTGTTCTTTGACCTCTAGTTGTTAACCTTAGATAAACTAGGTAACAGAACTGCCACCAATTACCTAGTAATGTGCCTACCTAATAATGATGTTGCTGTTTTTAAAGATCTTGGTATGTAAAAGAAATATTTTCGCGACTGTAATCCCTAGTCACGGTAAACATTCTCTGAGATCTTTGGTACTAATACCTATTCAGTAACTAGGTACCTACGTGGCTACGTACTCAATATTTAATAGAATATTTATTTTTGTTTAATTACTAGATGTCGTAAACCAATGTTTATGATATTCATAGTTCTTTAAATTGTAACATGTTACTTTACCACCATGGTTCATTGACACGACAAAATTATTCAACTGCAATTTTGGGAAGTGTCTAGTCTGTCCTATTTAATCTTTGACGTACCTGTCTGTCATTGGTTGCATTTAAAAACGCATATCCAATCAGGACGGCCGACGGCCGCCGATCAGTGTTACCATTTGTGGTAGATTTCTGCCATTTGGCAGATTTTAAATATTTCAAGAAAAATCTTATTAGTTTGAATTTTTAATGAAATAATATTTATAATTTATTTATTTTTTACCGAACTGGAAACTTCTTATTCTTTTTTACCTTTATTGATTTGGTTTCTAAACAACTTCTATCTCGTTTTAGATAACTGCAAACCGTTACAAACGATCAAAAGATAGTAACTGAAGTAATGTAGGTATTTAATTTATTCCGTAGCCACGAAGGAGATGGTATGAAGTCATATTTTTGGTATTTTTATCGTCAAGCTTGGTAGATTTTGACAGATTTTTTGGCAGGTGTGTGGTAGAACCGCCACTTTTGAGATGGTCACCCTGTTTGTGTTTACATGCGTTGTTGTACATTGTTTTGTTGAGAAAATGTCATCAAACGTGATAAAATGGTGATTGTTATGTAAAAAGCCGTCGTCAGTCAGTGTGTGTATGAGCAGTGCCTACGAGGTAATGGTTTAGTGTGAAGTTTGAAGCCTGTGTCGTGCGAAATCTCGCAAACTTACCAAAATCCAGTTTTATCCAGTGTTATTATAGCCAGTAAATAATGACAAAATCCATAGGAACCAGTAAAAATATCGTGTCAGGGGATTGGCGGCGTACCTACCTACCTACCGAAAGGTAAGTATTTCAAATTATCTCGTAGGTTATCGTTGTTTTTCTCTTTCCTAGATAGAAGCGCGCGTGCGTGTGACCTTGACACGTACACAGACAGGGCTGTTGCAAATTTCTGAGAAAATATTAATTTTACTTTTCTATGGGAATTTCGAAAACGATGTATTCAACAATTGCACACGTCAAAGCATTCCAGTGCTTGGTCTAAATACACGCTCTTTGTTTCCCTACATAACTTCATCAACACGTTGTATAGGAGATTCCGTGCCATAACCTTTTGACGTCACAGCGTGGTCTAAACGCAAACGCGATTCATAAACCAAAAAATGAACTAAGAATGACAACTAGGAATGACAACTAAGTCATAGGGAATACGGTTTTGTCCGATTTCCCGCCGCTGTCTAGTAGTATCAGTGTAACGCGATTGCATTGGCAATAGAGAATAATGCCCCAGTGCTCTAAAGAGAACTAGATACACGACAAGATTGGAGTAAAAAGTTCGATGCTCACCAATCCCATAACAGTGAAGAAGGATCCGGCAGCCCACACGTAGATCCAGGGGAAGGGGGGCGGCGGCGGCGGGGCGCGAGGCGGGGGGTCGGGCGCGGGCCGCAGCGAGCAGGGGCCCTTCAGTCGCGCGCAGTCCATCATCGGCTACAAGTCACCGCTTTTCAACTCATATTGTTCTATCTAATCTATTCCCTCATCTTATTTATATAAAAGAAAGTCGTGTTAATTGAAAATTGGTGGGGAGGTAGCTTAGAACCAGGAGACGGACATAGAGTACTTTTTATCCTATTTTTTTTTACTTTTTATGTTTTCTAAAGTAAACGTGCGCGAGCGAAGCTGCGGGCAAGAGCTAGTTTTAAATAAACCTTTCTTTGCATATCAGGTTGTCAGGCTATGGTTGATGATGATGACGATGATAGCCTTATTCTACACACTACCCAAATAAAATCTTTTGCGTATGTAATATGTATAATATCTAATAAGTATGTATCTATATAAGTATGTATTTATTTGAAGAATGTAACTGTAATTTTATTTATGTCTTTAGTGTTTGTTTATGTAGGTATGTTTTTAATGCTATTTTTATGGTGCACCCAAGCCAAATATCTTATTTTAGGCTCTACTCTATCCAAAGGTTGTGTCGAAGACCGCCCATGGTATGGCATGATATTTTTAGGTGCAATTTGTTTCTTTTTTGTTCGTTTGTAAGGTGTACAATAAATAATTTTCATGCATTTATTAACTTTTCCGAATAATGCCCACTTCGCGTAATGCTCATTTCTCAAAACTTTTAACTTAATTTTGGGAATTATTTTAGTGCTCCCTTTAGTAACATCATGTCTTGTCTTTGCGTCAATTTTCAGTTACCCCAGTTATTGATACAAAATTGCTTGAATACGTCCTACTGTACTTTATCCCTGAATTTACGTGCAAAACAAGACAAATTATACTATATTCTACAAAATAATTTTACTACAACAGAAGGGATAAATTCTTTTTTCAATCGAAAAAGGATTAACTGCTCAGTCAATGAACATATTTCTTTAAGCTGATTCCCGGAATCTTCTATCAAACTTGACTACCTACAAAATAAAAATAGCAAGGACATACTAAAATAATTTATTCGTACCGCAACGTGCGACATTTAACCAAATTTACAATTTTTTTGACCGCAATCATCATGATGCGCGCGTATCAGACTTGTGGATGTCAGTGTCATCAATCCTATCAGTATCCTCCCTCTCGGCTTGCTCGAGCAGAGCCAGCCTGTCCAGCGGCCTCCAGGGCTCATGGAAAGCGTACTTATACTTGTTCCTTCCATGGTAGCCCAGCTTAGGCAGAGCCTCCGTCACGACATCCGTCAGCCGCCTCTCAGGGCGATCCTTCCAGTAGTCGGGATGCACGATCGGAGAATTGTGGAACAGGTCACGCACGTGGCGAGCGCTGACCTTCCCGAAGCTAATCTCCGGGTTAAAGAACAGCTCGCGTGCGTCTTCGCTCGGCAGCTCCTGTCGAAAAACAACTATGGAAGGACAACGGAAGGGAGGTGAGTCGTGTCAAAGTGCGCTGGACGAAAAGCCATGGCTTACTCTAGAGGGTAATCTGTTTGTCGTCTAGGAGCATCGCGTCGCTGCCTCCCTTCGTTTTGCCTCTCATCTTGTCGTACAAGCCTCTCAGAATGCCCATGAAGCTCTCGTCTTTGGGCTCCTCGGTTTTCTCCGGCGTCTCTTGCTGCTGGGGGTAGCCGTATTGCGATTGCTGAGATTGCTGAGACTGGTGTGGCTGGTAGCCATGTTCCTGGCCCGGCTGGTGGCCGCGGTAGCCGCTACTCCACACCGCTCCAGTCCACTGATGAACAAAGCAGAAGCTGGGTTTCATTAGTCCTTTTATCACGAGGCGATGTGGCTCTGATTTCGTCAAACGCACTTTTGAACACTTTTTGGCTAATCGTCGCAAACCATAATATGGTCCGATAACAGCCCTAGACTAATAGAACATGTTTTGTGTCAGAACGAACTGCACACTATGATAATTGAAAGCCTAATAAAATAAGGTAATAGAAAACAAAATACAATTCTAAGAAATGGCTTTCAATTGTCGACCTGCCTTTATGCCTGTAGCTTAGAAGTCAATTAGGCAAATAGGCCTGCATCGCTACGAATCCAAAAGTTATCCTAAACGCACAATATCAAATCAAAGCAGAGCATCAAAAACCAATACAATATCGTTCCTCTTATCCTTTGAAAGAACTGAAATGGTACATATTGGTTCAGATGAGCAGAGGTTAAGAGTAAAAGGACTCTTTGTGTGAGGATCGTCCGGGAAAGTACAACCGCCATGCCTATTTCTGCCATCCAGCAGCGTTGCTGTGATTCAGTTTAAAGGGCCGGTGAAATGATAGGCACATGAGGCTTAACATCTTTATGCCCCAAGTTGATGGACGCAGGGCAGTGCATGTTCCTATCGTGCGTGAATTGCGAGGCAATGCTTTGTTATAGGTGATGGTTACCACTCATCAGGTGAGCCTCATGCTTATTCTATAAGCAAGTATTATTAAACAGTTATGGGTATATTGAATTGCTTACCTTCGCATTACTAGGCGGCAAGGGGGGCACGACAGCATCGGGCACTTTGATCCGATAGGGGTCGTAGTTGACGGGCTGGGGGTCGCGAGGACACTCGCAGCGCCACGCGTGGGGCGGGGGGTCACCTTTGGGCCAAGGCTCCACAACCTTCCCCTTAGTTTGCGCGATGTCCTTACAGCACTTACCCTTGTCAGAGTAGTGTCGACCTGAAATTGTACATCAATTTAGAATTTAAACTTTTTTTGACAGCCTTCACAGGTCAGTTGGTAGTAGCTCTGCCTTCTGCGCCGTAGCCCGGTTCGATCCCCACCGAGAACAAACATTTGTGTGATGAACATATTATAAGTAGTATGTATTTACAAAAAAAAAGCATATGTGTATTATATCATATCAGCTATCTGGTTTCCATCTGATACAAGTTTTGGCTTAGTGTGGGGCTAGACAGTGCCTTGATATTAATCCTTAAGAAAAAATTACCGCTGTTGTTGTTTTTAATACTATAATTAATACTATAATAATTAATAGACATATTCGGGAACGGGGCATTTTACGAAATGCTTACGTTTTTAGGAGCTGGGCATTTTGCGAAAGGGACATTACACTCTGATTCGGCAATTTCACCTGATGTTAAAGAGTTGTGCGGACGACGCTTGATTTTAAAATCTCTTAAATACTTAAAATATTGGCTGTGATGATTTATGATGATGTGTGTGAGACTGATGTAACTGTGATGAGACTTAAATCTGAAGAGTGATAAATATAAGAAAAAAGCTTACCAATCCCAGCTATAATTTGTCCAATATTAGTGTTACTGACGGCGAACACACAGTTCATGTGTTTCATGTGTCCGCAGTACCGGAGTTGGGTTGCAAACATTTTGTAACGATAATTTCAATGATAGATACTAAAAATAAATATATTTTTTACTGTAATTTGTATTTAATTTCCTACATTGTTTTTGTGACGTACGGTTTGTATCGTTTTGGCGTTTTGATTGAGAAATGAATTTTGACGGTTATTTGAATAAAGATTTTTGTTTATTTTTTAAATAGAAGAGTTTATGCAGCAGTTTCGAAGAAGTATTTTCACATTGTAATTGAAACTAAAACGTCATGAAAACTCTTTTAAACCACCCGCTTTCAAAACGAAAGAGGTCAGAAACTGCAGCAAAGGAATTTCTTAAGTCTACGTTTCAAAAGCATTGTTCGTGTTTGTTTATCATAATTTTCTATCTGATGGGCCCTGTTTCACGACATATACAAATACCATAATTGTGAACCTACAATTTGGAATGCCAACAAACTACATATACATAAGTCACATTTATTGCAATATAGTTTATTCTTTGTACAAAATAATTATAAACAATAATAAAATTTGCACTCATTTCTTACTAAAACAGCTTTTAAACACGAATGAATACTTAAAATACCTAATAACTCGCCGTTAAAAAACATGGAGGACGAGATACTGTGATACTTAATAAATTAATAATACATGTTTACATATTATTCGTTTAAACTATATAAATACATTATTTCATAAATTCAGACGACAAGAAACAGCAAGACAGGCATTTATAAAGGAAATTCTAGAATTTTATGTCAATTTCGAGACTCAAAATAAAGCCTAATTCAAAGGAATATCTCACTTGCCTTCTTTTGGTCACTAGCATTTAATACATTTAATTAATCTTTCAGTAATTTACATCGATTGCTTCATTTATGAAGTCATCAGACACAAGTCCATAGCTGGACATAAATTCCCTAAGATTTGAAGATTACCCATAGCGGCGATGGGCTTGCAACCTGTCACGTATGGAATACCAACTACTGCAAAATGGGTATGAGCCAAATGTAATTTTTGGACGTACGTCTGATTACCCCCCTTAGACGTCCTCAAAGAATCTAGAGTTCGTACTTGGTACAAATCTGAGAGGATATCTACCGTGCCTGGGGATCAAAAGTCGTGTAGCTGTTCCAGTTTTTTTTTAATTTGAAGAACGACTTTGAACCATATCCATCCACCGTCTTCGTCAATCGGGCGAAGCCGTTATATCCCAGTCGCTATTGGAGAGCCATTATTGCCATTGGCTGTCGTGTCCATGCCCTGTATGACCTACTAATGTACCTACAATGGATTAATGTACTTAAAAATCACATTAATTTAAATACACATAAATTAAATCGCTCAAATAACACTAGATGACTTGTTTATTCTAACTTAACATAAATGCGGAAGTTCATACAATTACAATTTCGATTCTATCTATTGGTAGTTTGACACATATAAAGCCCGAACTCCACCGCGAGCGGAGCGGAGCCATTAAGGACTCCGTTTAACTCGCAAGAATAAACTGCATGCTTGTATTTCCACCAACAAATAGTCGAGCGGAAAGGACTGAGCGAGCAGAAAGTGTTGAAATGAACTCGCTCAGCTCTTCAGTGTAAGTCCAAATATAAAACTCTTTGTTGGTGGAAACGTAAACCTATTTCATTGAAAAGGAGTCCGTTCCGCTAACCATTTCTCGCTCATTACCCTTTCGCGGTGGAGTTCGGGATTAAGCAAAATACAAGATGATTCGACAGTACATATTTCGTCGTCTACTTGGTAAAACCAGAAGCGACGGTTCGTACCTCCTTTGAAGTAAATACTTACCTACTTTGAAGTGCAAGTACCTGCACCCACCTCAGCAGATACGACTATAGGCTGCGACTTATCTGGTGTGTAGCAAACAAAAAAAAACTACATACAGTAGAAACAGAAAAAAAGAAAAACTACATGCAGTAGATACTCGACGATAAATATTGCACATCGACCTTTTATTAATTTAGTATTTTATACAAATAATAAAGATAATTATCAAAAGCAACAAATCATAATTGTTTTAACAGCTCCTAATAGATACCGGACTGTTAGTATTTCGTGCGACAGAGATAACGCTCTACGAAGTCGAATTTAGCCGATTTTCTCTTTCCAAAGGTCGATGTGCAAAAATTCTCGCCTGGTACTGTACATAAAATCAGATTCACGGATTTTCCCATTCACCAATCCTGACATAGGTACCTCTATAATAAGCCATTATTATTTGATCTTAACAATTATTATACAAATTGTAATATTTAAATCTTATTTTTCGTGAAAAAATATCCATAGACGGATAAATTATAATTACAAATAATTTATGTTACAAACAATACGCCAATACTCTTTTATTGAGTTTCATATCGAGGGTATATTAAAAGCACTGTATTTTGTTTACAAATGGGCATTACTTAATACTTCAAGAGAATATTAATACAATAACAATTAAAAATGTTGAATCTAGCAAAATTTTCAGAATATTGTGATTGTGTAGTGAATAAAATCAATTAAAAAAATTACATCAAAACTGAAACACAACCTTTTTTTTTTATATAAAACACGATTCCATAATATAAAATACGATAATATGGTGTTTATAACGTGGTAACAAAGAATTTAACTTCAGCAGTAATAGAGCTTTTCCAAAAAAATCCTAGGAATAGTAATAAATAATATTTAAAAAAAACTGACCGATAATAAAATGAATATGTACCATGGTTTGTATCCTGTTTTCAACCTTTTCAGGTTGGCTGGTAGAAAACGCTGTACAGCATTAAGCTCTCTTTCGTACAAACTGTGTTTAGTGCATAAAGTTAAATAAATTAAAGTGAAAAATCCGAACACTAACACTCACAAATCACGGTGCATACCCAGTTTTAAAAGAATAGTGATTAAAAACAAATATATTATTTAATACAAAAGCGCTATTGGTCGACAACATCGTAAAGGTAGCAGGAAACTCTTGGACAAGAGACGCACAGGACAGAAGAGGCCTATACCCAGCAGTGGGTGATAGATACCGACAGAAATGACATTCACTTAAGCTATTTATAACAAAATATCACCCAAAGTGTCATAATACACATCACTCTCTCCAATGTTTTTTAACATCTTCATGTAATGTCTTATCACTAGACCAAGATTTAGAATCCCTGGTTCATTCGAGGCCGAACAGCCAGTTGATACCCTGTGCCATGAACAGAACCATCGGCTGCCAGGCCACCAGCCAACGGATCCAGTCGAGGAGCTGCCCGTACATTATGTTGGACCGGTCCCAACTGATTTCAAGATAAGGATTCAATACCTAATACATCATATTGCGTACAGTTTAGTTTACTCACCCACATTGTTCATTCGAAATAATTGTATAAAAGTACATGTTCAGACAATTCAATTATATTCGTTTTTTCAATTACAAATCTCTTACAAATCGTGTCTGAATCTTAACTTAACATGCAACAAAATAAAATAAACAATCTAATTAACATAATGTCCCCAGTGAAATTAAAATCCAATACCTTTAATAATTCGCAATATTAGCAGCGTTTTACCTGAAATAAAACGCATATTAATTTACTTACCTCACTGAAAGCTTTCAGTATTATTATGAAGAAAGGCGACTTCCGTTTCCGTCGATTTCTAATAGTTTTCGTACTTATATAGCCTTGTGGTTCCGGTCAAGTGGCGCCACCTGGCGGCCGCGCGCCATTTTGCTTCGTTAAATGTTCAGCGCCATTTTGGTGTCATTGGCTTAGTTTCAGCAGGCAGAGATAAAAGTGAAAGCTTTCAGTGAGGTAAGTAAATTAATATGCGTTTTATTTCAGGTAAAACGCTGCTATTATTTTACTGTACGCTCACTGAAAGCTTTCAGTATTATTATGAAGATTTGTTTGTTATCGCCTGGTGTTGCCACTTGTAAGATCAAGGTTACTCTAGCGCCAATGTGATTTTTAAAATATTTTACCACAATAAGAAGGGTACAACGATGAATCTACAACCTGCTATGTATAATTGTGATTAAACTTTATTATTCATAATAAATCTAACTATTTATTCGATTTGATCTGAAATCAAATAAGTAATCATAAAAAACCCGTCAAGCATAGTGACTAGGCAAATAATCCCAATGACTGGACAATTTGTGGAGGAGTCCAATGACCAAATATGGACTCTTTCAAGCTGATTTGATGATAATGATCATAAATCATAATAGGTGCCATGTTATTTGATAGCATAGATAAGCTATTGATTGCGTCAAATAGATGCCTTATATTATAAGAATTAATGCTGCTCATTAATTTCAATAATTTTCAGTCGATCCTTAGATCACGCAGATCGAACGCTATCTGGAAATACTGTAATAGTGGCCGTCCCAAACAATGTTTTGGTCCAACCTGAAATAACAGTGCGTGATGCGGGCTTAGCTAATTATCTGACAATTGTATTTCAATAATGGGTTTTCCCAATCCCATGATAAGGTATTTGAGTTACCGACGTATAGTATAGTATTACTGCGGTCTATATTTTATTCTAATAAAAACACTTTTCAACGTCATAAACTGGAAACTTTGTTTCTGAGAAAAAAACATTACAGACTTGAGTATCCAAAAACGTGAGATTATAATATAATCTCACGATTAAGATATTATATATTTGGCTATGACGCTATGATGTAGATACCAAGCATTTATGCGAAAGTGTCACATTGAAGTATATTAGTCCATTGTAAAACACAGCGAAATTCTTGTTTTATATTAGTAACCTTAAAGGATTGTTTTAAGAGCTACACCAAGAAGTTAATGGTTGTAAACTGTAGGAGTAATTATCGGTCCGTATTGCACATTTATACTAACATTTCCATATTTAATTCAAAATTAATAAAAACCCTTGTTGACTGAAGTTTCTACGGGTTATCCATGTTAACGGAGCTACCATAGCTCGAGTTTTGAGGTTGTCTCATCAAAAAGGCAGTTGCTACCGGGAACTATAATGAAGAATAGATCCGAGACTTGAGACTAAAAACACCTCGTGTGTGGGTAATTCCATGGAATACTAAATGCTTTATAAAAAAGAGAAGGTTTATTAGTTTTCAAAACTAATAATATTTATATATAGTTGTATGTGTGGGATACTTTAGATATCCAATAAAACACAAATATCGTAATAAACGAGTCTGAGTCGTTGTCCCGAGCCCTGTTCGTATAGGCTGGTCATAGGACACTCGTCATCTGTAGTGATGACATCAATAAGCGGCCTGCTTTTCGAACTTGCCTAGGATAAGTGCATGTTGAAGTCTATTAAATAATGAAAATGATTAACCATGACTGATTCTATATTTCTCATATGTGACAAGTTGTTTCCACAAGTAGAATTGATTTCATACCTTCTTTAAGTAGATAAGCGACTAAAGACCTTTAGTTGTCGCACTGTATTTAAGTGCACTGCGATGCAGTAGGTAGGTACATGAACTTGGCTTTAGCAAGAGTGTATTCAGCATCTCTTTTTGGTAGCAGCGTAAAACAACTTATATTGTGTGCCCCAAGCCCATTTGACACATACTTTAGAGACTTTTCAGAGCTAGATAATGTAGCGATGCTGTGAATAAGGATACGCAACGGTACCCTAATCATTCTTTGAGAACGCCTTTGGTAGGGTAGGGTAGTCTAGTAAGGTATTCAAATACTTCATTACCAACACGGCTGGCAGAGCTTACAAGTCCTATTAAGTTTTTGTGAGGGTAGAGAACTGGTTTCTACTATGATAACTACCTTGACTGTAATCCAAAAATTCATGATGAATGTATGTCTTCGTTTACTATTAAAACAAGTGATCGTAGAGATGCACCTGTTTTTAGATATTCATATTATCTCAAGTTTGAGCCAGTAAATATAAATGATAAAAATGTTAATATAATTTAGAAACCCGTAAACACAAACCCAGTGCCAGTACCTGAAACGGTTAGGTTAGGTTTTTTTTTTTTTTTTTTTTTTTTTTTTTCAAAAACATAGATTTGAAAAGATGGGCTAAACCATCAGGAACCCTAGGCCCAGAAAGCATTAGGGGTATACTTTTTTATTGCACCTAGAGCTGGTACAGTGGTAGTAGTATGCATAATTATATTAAAAATGCTTATGATACGAATATCAATAGATTGTAAAATGAGTCATACTTTTACAACATTAGGTAGGCGTAGGCTTTGATACGATAATCTTTTATCAAGTTTGGTGCCCGCATTTTCATCCCTTGTGGAAGAGCGTTAACTTCACCTAGCTTTTAGTTAGATTCATCTAGCTTTAAGACGTTTCAAGGTGATCCTTGTGATTACCATGTGGTTTAAGACTGACATTACGAGTCATATTTGTACTTACCATATTTAGTAGCCTAAAACCCTGAGCCTTATCAAGTTGCGAGACTTCATTAACAAATTAAACTTTCTCTTTGTAACTATTCAGTGACAGTTTTCAAATAGCAACTGGCTATAGGAACATCTTCCCTGCGAGGGTGTGCTTGTTCGACTTCCATGCGATGGAACACAGTTTTATAAACGCCGAACCCCCTGAGAGGCGGCTGTATGTTTGATTGGATTTCTGTTGCAAGAAACCATTAGACTATGTTCACTCATTATAAAGTTGTTTCATTAACGCCCCCAAAAACTCTTGCGAGGCGGCTGTTAGTTTGATTGGATTTCTCTAGCGAGAACCCAAAAAGTACCACGTCATTAACAGTTTCATTAACGCCCAAAACTCTTGCGAGCCGGCTGTTACATTGATTGTATTTCTCTAGCGAGAAACCCTCGCTATATCCATTTTATATATGAAATAGTGGCCATATTCACGTTACGTTTATAGTTCCATGCGATGGAATATTAAAACGCACATCCTCCCCGCGAGGGTGTATTTCTTTGAGTTCCATGCGATGGAACACAGTTTTATAAATGCCTTACCCCCGCGAGGGGTGGCCCAAAAAAGCTATGCTTTTTTTAATTGAAGATATCACATTTTGTTTGATATGATCTCTCTTCACACTTCGCTTGCCTTACCCCTGCGAGGGGCGGTCAAGAAGGTTTTACCTTTTTAATTGAAGATATCATACTTTGTTTGCTATCATTTCTCGACACACTTCGTTTGCCTTACCCCTGCGAGGGGCGGTCAAGAAGGTTTTACCTTTTTCATTGAAGATATCATACTTTGATATAATCTCTCGACACACTTCATTTGCCTTACCCCTGCGAGGGGCGGTCAATACTTTGATATAATCTCTCGACACACTTCATTTGCCTTACCCCTGCGAGGGGCGGTCAAGAAGGTTTTACTTTTTTCATTGAAGATATCATACTTTGTTTGATATGCTCTCTCTTCACACTTCGCTTGCCTTACCCCTGCGAGGGGTGGTCAGGAAGGTTTTACCTTTTTCATTGAAGATATCATACTTTGTTTGATATAATCTCTCAACACACTTCGTTTGCCTTACCCCTGCGAGGGGTGGCCACGAAGGTTTTGCCTTTTTTTTATTGAAGATATCATACTTTCGTTGCATTCGGATCGGCGACCTGCATACTTAATCAGAACGATATAATAAAACCTATGAATTATAAAGTAATTATAACAGAAGTTAAAGAACAAAGTTCTTTTAGTACTCCTCAAATTCTTACAATTAAAACGTCTGTAGGTACTCGTTTGAATAGTCCAAGAAAGAAATAACCAATATTATTGTAAATTTCTTGTATAACAAGCAATAAACAAGCTAGTGACGTAAGATATCATAAATTTTTCCCAATTTGTTTGTTTCCCAGTCTATGATAACTGGGGTTTTTAAATTATGATAACGGGGGCTTTAGGAGTAGCTAGTTCCTTTAATTTCTTATTAAAAGTTATAACTTTAATTTTCACCCTCACCGCAAGAACATGATAATCTTATAAAACAATAATTGAATCACAAAGCTCCTGCTAGAAAATCTACATCTTCTCAACATATAAAGTATCATCTACCGGTGCAGAGCCCGTGTCACTAGTTTACGGCAAAAAGAATACATTCTTTATGTTGCAAACTAAAATTATTATTTCTATAAAATAATAAAGTTTGTACTTACATTCGTTCTAGTAACCAAAAAGTTAATTCTTTAACTATAGGAACGTGATCCGAACGAAAATTCGTTAAAATATTGATCACGGTCATCCATTTAATGTATAGAGGGTAGAACTCACGGTTTTTTCCTCTCAGTACGAAGAACATAATTTCACTTCACGAAATAAAAGATAAGAATCTAAAATATTTTATGCAACGGTCGTCGCAGCGATAACGCTGGACACAAGTTGCTTCGACGGAAAATAAAACGCCAATGTCACCAAAATGGCGCTGAACATTTAACGAAGCAAAATGGCGCGCGGCCGCCAGGTGGCGCCACTTGACCGGAACCACAAGGCTATATAAGTACGAAAACTATTAGAAATCGACGGAAACGGAAGTCGCCTTTCTTCATAATAATACTGAAAGCTTTCAGTGAGCGTACAGTAAAATAATAAGGGCCGGTTTCACCATGCTCTGTTAGTTACTAATCAAGGATTAAAAGACCGTTAAATCTAACCTTAGCTGTCAAACGCGTACATTTTGACATATTTAACGGCCCTTTAATCCTTTGTTAATCTAACAGAGCATGGTGAAATCAGGCCTAAATGTCCACAATAATTAAATGTGCCATTTATTTTATGACACATTTCTGTAGCGCGTGTCAATCCCATAAATTTTCACTTTGCTATTTACAAACGCTCCTAATGGCATCATCTCACTGATGACATGATGATTAAGGGCCTCTTGGACAATGATCTGTGATGATTAATTGTATTTAGTTAAAAACGTTTACCAAACTAGACGGAATTAGCTTAAACGTAATTTCCATTGCCTGACAGCTCGCTAATCATGTTTAGCGGCTTGTTTTTGTGCAAGTTATTCGTAATTAGCTTCCTAAGTACGATTAGAGGCTAGCTAAACATGTTTAGCGATCGTTGTGCAAGCGTCCCAAAGAGTGTTGTAAAAGGATACGGGTTGGTGAACATCCGCTTGAGGTCCACCTTCTCCTTGCAGTAAGGACAGGTCTGCTTCTTCCCCACTATGCACCAGCCGCGGATACAGAACTCATGGAACACGTGACCACACGTCAGCTTATACGTATTCTCTGTAACAAGAGTGGTAGAGCTATTTGTGAAGGGCTTGCCTGGGGTAGTACTACTGGCATGCCTATTTCTGCCGCGAAGCAGTTGCTGTGTTTCGGTTTGAAGGATTGCCGGTGAAATTACAGGCACATGAGTTTAGCACCTATGCAATGGCGTTGCTATCTTAGGGCCAGGTGTTGCCGTGCACCAGGGCCCCGGAGCTCAGTGGGCCCTCTAACCTAAGCTTTTAAAAGAGAGGGTCAGCCAGCTCCCGAAGCTAGAAAACCTTGAGCCTGCTCAGTTTTTTTAATGATTTATTTTAAAGGCCAATATAAGTTCAAGCTTATGTGGAAAGAGGGGGTGAGGGCCCGATTCTTTCTCTATACACCGGGGCCCTTGCCGAACTAGTTATGCCACTACCTGTATGGCTCATGTTGATGGACGCAGGGCAGTGCCTTCCGTCATATCAGCCCATCATCGGAGTGGCAGAAAGGGAACTCGATACCAACTTACACCACACAAGGCACGACAGGTATATTAAGGTCCCCTTCCCATTTAACATTCCAGTAACTTTATTTGTAAGTCAAAGTCAAAAGGTATTTATTCAATAAAATCACAAGGATCACTTTGTGACGTCATAAAGATAGGTGAATCTAGGTGCCAGTTCCACGCGACCAAAGCTGCAAAGCCTAGAAGAACAGGCAACAAACTTACGGCTTGGTTCTACCGTTCCTTTGTATGATCCTTGTGAAAATGTAATATACAATATTGAAGCTTCAGTGTGGATCCAATCGAATTCAGTGAGGCATAACAGAAAAGAACTTAATTAGTAAAACACATACCTAAAACTCCTTCTTCCTCAACATTGACTAGTACTTGATTCCCACAGACCGCACACACATTGGTCTCCAGCTGGCGGGTAGGAATACCCTCTTTTGTGTAGTACTGAAATTAAAAATCCAAATTATCTGGGCGACTTCTGGTATCTGGCTCGGCGCATCAGCATTGCCATTCAGCGTGCCAATGCAGCCAGTGTCTTGGGGACGCTTACGGTTGGCACTGATATGGATCGGTCGAGCTACCTCTAGATCGTTTGCAACGGTCTGCAGATAGCTCAACTGTTTCATATGTATTTTGTACATTTTGTAAATACTTGTATTCATTGTAATTTTCTTAACTACATAGTATAAAACAAAGTCGGTTTCTCTGTCCCTATATCCTTATGTATGCTTAAATCTTTAAAACTACGCAACGGATTTTGATGCGGTTTTTTTTTATAGAAAGAGTGATTCAAGTTTATATGCATAATACAAGCATACGCAACGGATTTTGATGCGGTTTTTTTTTATAGAAAGAGTGATTCAAGTTTATATGCATAATACAAGCATAATCTCTTAGGGATAACCCACAATAACCGTGCGAAGCCGGGGCGGGTCGCTAGTTGTAAATAAAATACTAGTTTTATATCGTTCATCCCACAAGGGCGTTTTGCTAGATTATCCTTCTGATACGGACCGTCATAAATAATTTATTTGCGTCAATGGTGTAGGTAGGTACATAAAGATGACAAAATTAATCAAATCGGTAGCACTAATTTCCCATAGCTGTGATGCAAATCGTAGGTGTGGGCTTGACACAATCGGGTAGGTACTTATTATACAAAACAACAGTAAAATTCACAATAATTATGAAGCCGAGCCTCATAAGAATATATCAAAATTTACATAATATAATAGCGAAATTAATGCAATGAAGTAATAGTATGTGGTCATTCTGACACATAAAATGACCTCTCCATCACCTCCCGGGATGGCGTATTCCCCGAAAGATAGATATATTTCATAACAAAAAAAAAAGTATTTATCTAATATATCACCTATCTGGTTCCCATTAATTATACAAGCTTAGCTTAGTTTGGGGCTAGTGCTGTGTGGAATGTCTACGAATATGTTTTATTAAATATTTATTAATTTAACAATAAAGCTTCGAAAATTATTACTGACAAGCTGGTGCCCGCGAATTCGTCTGCGCAGGATTAGTCACACAATATCTTTATTAATAGTAGCCTATGTGTTATTCTTATGTATAAGCTATATTATTGTAAAGTTTCATTAAAATCCATTAGGTAGTTTTTACGTGAAAGAGTAACAAACATCCATCCATCCATACTTAAAAACTTTCGCGTTTATAATATTAGTAGGATTTATTGTTAACAACTACTACTATTTATGTAAAAAAAAACTAAGTCATAAGTATAAAACATCAGTGGATGTTTTGTACCACTAAAACTGAAAGCCACTTACTCCTATAGAAGCCGCCATTTTGTCTGCACAGTATTCTGCGACGTCCCTCCCCAGGACGCCGAAGTACAGTCCATAGAACAGCATCATCAGCCCCACATCCATCCACTGCTGCGGCTTGTGCCCAAAGAGAAGGTTCAACCCGAAGAATGTTAGCATCATGATGATGTAGCCAATCACTCCGATGAAGCAGGATATTTTGTATATTAGGTAGAACCATTTGTAGACTAATCTGGAATTTTATAATGTTAACGTTTAGTTACAATGCGCAACAAGCCTCATAGCTCGGATAGTTGTAGCTGTGCCCTCTGCACTGTAGGTTGTAGGTTCTTATCCAACCAAGGACAGACATTTGTCTGACAGATGTTTATTATATAAAGTCTTGGTGTTTAGGTATTCAAGCTATAAATTAACGAAAAAAGGGTGCTATTTGGTATTAGGATATTGCTTAGTTTGGGGCTAGATGGCACTATTTGAAATGTCAACTAAAACTTTCTTTTTTAATTTATTCATATGTAAAGTGCCCAGTGTGCTCAATGCAAATTCAGTCTTAATTTTAATTAGTTTGATAGTGTTTACCTACACTTAAGGATAATCACAAAGAAAGTTGGTTAGCGCGGCCCCGTATCAAGGGGAAGGTCGTGGGTTCAAATTCCATTCGGATAATAATTTTTGGGACTACATTAAAAATCTTTGTGATTCAGTCTTGTCTATCTAAATACCAGAAGACCCTAACTTTATTTTTTTATACAACTTGCTGATGGAACAAGTAGATGGCCCACCTGATGTTAAGTGGTAACCTTCACGTATAACAAAGCATTGCCTAGTAAGTCACGCGCGATAGGAACGTGAACGATGCACTGCTCTGCGTTCATCAACTTGAGGCATACAGATGTTAATCCTCATGTGGCTTTAATTTCACCGGCAACCACACTCTTCAAACCGAAACACAGCGTTGCTGCTTGGCGGCAGAAAAAGGCGTGGTAACCCAACATACTCACCTAGGAGTGGTGACGGACATCGGCTTGAGGCTTGACTTCCTGATGACGAGGGCTGTGAGAAGGGTGAAAATGCTCCAGATGATTATGAACCGCCACCAGGAATTCTTCGCGCTCATTACCAGCGGAATGGACCACATCGCCACCATAGTGAATAACTGGAAGAAGAAGAAATCTTTATTCCCGTATCGGTGATTGCTAACACCAATATTTCAGTCGTTATGGATTTATCCTACTAATATTATAAACGCGAAAGTTTGTAAGTATGGATGGATAAATGGATATTTGTTACCCACGTAAAAACTACTGAATGGATTTTAATGAAACTTTACAATATATCAGAATATATTTAGCTTATACATCAGAATAACACATAGGCTACAATTTATAAAGATATTGTGTGACTAATCCTGCGCAGACAAAGTCGCGGGCACTAGCTTGTACAGCATAGTGGTCAATCGTTCATCTATGCTCTTATTTACTCGATATTGATAACGGCAACAGGGAGACGCTTGAAATATTCACAGAATATTTAGTTATATTATTCACTTTAAAAACAAATAATTAAATTAAAAGAAAACAAATATTTAGAGGGGCCATACTACAAACATGTTTTTTTTGCCGTTTTTATAGATAATGGTACCCTTCGTGCGCCAGTTCGACTCGCACTTGGCCGGTTTTATAGATAATGGTACGGAACTCTTCGTGCGCGAGTCCGACTCGCACTTGGCCGGTTTTTTTTAAGACGAATTAGGCGCCACCCTCTCAACCTGTGTCTTTTCTGTGGATGACACAATCAACAATACTCTAATTATAAGCCACTAAATTTGTAATTGGATTTGATCCATACCGCATAGGATCTGTAATGCCGCTTCTTCCATTCCACAACAACAATCTGTGCTACAATGAGGGTGCCGATAAGAATCAGTACCATAGAAGTGTGCATAGACTCATGGCCCCGGTGGAGCTCATGCATCTTCTGGTGGTCATATCTGGAAGTAAATATATTATATTATTTATTTATAGACGAGCAGCTGTCGCTGGTGTGTCTATATCGCAGTGTTGGAATTGTCGTTATGATTAATGATTTGAGCATGGATTGGTTTGTTCCAAGCCAGTTGTCGATGTTGTTTTTAAATGCATTGACAGTAGGAGCAGTAACTATGTCTTCTGATAGTGCATTAATAAATTATTAACCAGTACTCATGAAACAAATTATTATTATAAATTATGTTCACTTCAGTGATCAAGTGGGAATAACCACACCTTCTGATTGTGAGGTTGTGGGTTCGAAATTCAATGAATTTTTTTCTTCAAAAATGTATGTGCATCATTCTAGTGAAGGAAAACATCATGAGTAAACCATTGGGCTTGCAAGCAACCTATCATGTATGGAATACCAACTACTGCAAAAATGAGGCTACCCTCTTCAGACATCCTCAAAAAACCCTAAGTTGGTACAATTTTTTTTCAATTTTGTAATTTTTTCGAAATTTTATATATATATTTTTTTATTTTACTTGTTTATAAAAAAAAATATACTTGGTAGAATTACATTGGCTCATATCAAAAATATTTAACATCTCATTACATGTAATTCTGCAAATAAATATAGGTATGTTGACTTTGACTTTGACTTGGTCTAAGAGATCTGAGGGGATCTACCATGCCTGGGGATCAAAGATCATGAAATTGTTTTAGTTTTATACTATGTGAAAATAGCACAATAATTTTCTCTCAGTCATGAGATCATAGCACTCCAACCTTGCAAAATACAACCAGTGGCGTAGCTAGGTGGACAAGGGCCCCGGTGCATAGAGAAATAATTTTATGAGCAGGCTCAAGGTTTTCTAGCTTTAGGAGCTGGCTGATCCTCTCTTTTCAAAGCTTAGGTTTTTTTTTTTTTTTTTTACATTTGATAGGTAAAACGTTTGACCGCAATCTCACCTGATGTTAAGTGACGATGCGGTCTACGATGTGACACGCTTACCTAGAAGATACCTATTCACTCGTCTCTTGAAATCGTCCAAATTATAGGCATTCGGAAAAACGGACGCCGGTAAGGAATTCCACTCTTTGGCTGTTCGCATTATAAAAGTAGAAGCAAAGCGCTTTGTGCGGGCAGTAGGTATGTCAACCATGAATGGATGTCTCGCTTCCGTACGTCTGGTGGTCCGATGGTAGAACGGGCATGGGGGAACCAAGTTGTGGAGTTCCATCGCACACTCTCCGAAATGTATCCTGTAAAATACCGATAAACAGGCAACTTTGCGGCGATGTTCAAGAGTCAAGAGCTTAGACTCGAACAACGTGTCACCTATGAGCCTTTTGGCTCGTCTCTCAATAGTCTCCAAGGCCTCAAGCTGGTATTTAGCAGAGCCATCCCAAAGATGAGAACAGTACTCCATACACGACCGGACTTGCGCTTGGTATAGATAGAGGAGCTGTCCCGGTGTGAAGTACTGTCTCACCTTCGATAGTATGCCTAGCTTCTTCGCAGCTGTCTTGGCCTTGGATTCTATGAACGAGCCAAAATTCAGTTTGCTGGTTAACGTAAACCCTAGAAGCTCGAGCTGGTCTGATATCGGTATCGATACATTTCGGAAAGTTGGAGTTAGGTGGATTTGACTCCTCTTAGCGGAGAAAAGACACGCCTGAGTTTTCGCAGCATTGAACTTGACTAGATTGATGTCACCCCAATCAGCAACTGCTTTTAAAGTCAAGCTCAAGCGCTCAACCATGGCCTCTCTGTAAGATTGGATCTGAGATCCACTACAACGTGTGTTGGGTATATAGCTCTCTACGACTGTGCTGTCGTCTGCATACCCAATGATTCCGGGCATAAGCAGATCATTGATGTGCAGCAAAAACAATGTCGCAGAGAGAACTGACCCCTGAGGGACCCCGGCATTAATTGCCAAGTGATCAGACGAGCAGCCATCAACGACTACTCGAAGTGACCGGTCCCTCAAAAAGTCAGATACCCAGACACAAAGGTTAGCGGATAAGCCATACGATGGAAGCTTGCTCAAAAGGCTATCGTGCCAAACCCTGTCAAAAGCTTTCGAGATATCTAGAGAAACTGCGAGAGCTTCTCCGTTTTTCTCTATGGCTTCGCTCCATACATGAGTGGCATATGCAAGAAGATCCCCAGTAGATCGGTTTCGGCGAAACCCGTATTGCCGGTCACTGAGGAGGTCATTGTCTTCGAGATATGCCAGGAGCTTATTGTTAAGTATACGCTCCATACTCTTGCATAGTATGGACGTAACCGAGATGGGTCTGTAATTGGCAGGGTCGGCGCGACTTCCCTTTTTGGGTACGGGCTGTACATTGGCAAACTTCCAGGACTTTGGCACTTCACCTGTCTTAATAGAGAGGCGAAAGAGTCGTGTCAAAACAGGACACAACTCAGGCGCACAATTCCTCAGAACGATGGCCGGAATACCATCCGGGCCACTAGCCTTGTTCACGTCCAGATTGCGTAGAGTTTTGCGAACCTCTACTTGTCGGATACAAATCTCAGACATGTACGTCTTGCATCTACTCGGGACAGCTAGAGGTGTCGCACTACCAGCATCCAGACGTGAAGACTCCGCAAAAAGAGAAGCAAATAAATTTGCTTTTTCTTCAGCAGTGTGTGCTAGTGACCCATCCGGTTTCAACATTGGAGGCAGTGTGGGCTTGCAGAAGTTAGATTCGACCGACTTAGCAAGGGACCAAAAAGCTTTACTACCTGCAGGGTATGAAGCTAGTTTAGTCCCTACTCTGCTAATGTGGTCAAATCGTGCCTTCCGAAGTGCCTTCTTACAGGACTTGGCAGCTCTGTTAAAGGCTTTCTTCCGTTTACGCATATCATTCGACTTTCGGTTTCGAGCTTCTACCCATGCTAGGTAAGCCTCATGTTTAAGCGCCTTAGCGCGGCAACATTCGGCTCCAAACCATGGGTGAGCTTTGCCAGACAGTGGCACGTCAGCAAATGGAATAAAATACTCCATAGCCTGCCGTAACACGTCTGTCACGGCATCCGCACTAGTCGAAGAATCGCCGGAAGAGAAGCAGACTGGCAGGTTAGAGGGCCCCTTGAGCTCCGGGCCCCTGGAGAACTGCACCACCTGGCTCTACGATAGCTAGGCCACTGGATACAACACACAATTATTAGTTGGGCAACAATAGGAAAGGTCTGACCCATGTCGGTCTCCCCAGACTCATGCAAGGATGGGGTCAGCAATTCATGGTCATTCTTGTGCTACTTCTCAACTATTTCATACTGAAGAGAAATTGGTAAGAATAATTAGTATAATAAGGCCTAGAATTTGATCAGAGTTTAGTAGTAATACTGCATTACAAATAACTCAAAATTCAAATCCATTGATGAGTTTACTCAACTTTTTTCCTCATAAATATTTGTTGTAATGCTGTGACACAATTTAAAAGTTACAAACTCCCTCTCTGGTTGTGTCACTAGTTTCTTTCGAATCAGTGTGGTGAAAGGATTTTAAGTGCACCTCAAGAGGCTCTTTTCAAGCACTTGACACATGTTATAGTTACAAACTGTATACATCTTAGTGCAGCTAACCGATAGGAACATTATTATGATGTATGTTAGCTACCTACTGTAGATTACATAAATGCCTAGTAAACCACACTGCTATATTTCCTAGTTTTTAAGAAAAAGTATCGTGACAATATTATGCTATTCTAAATAACAGAAATTTTTTGTTTAATCATTGTGTTCTGGGAGGAATAAATCAATTCCAAAATTTAAAAATTACATCTAAACAGTGAGTTACAAGTAGTAAATACTAAGATGATGATTTTCTCTAAACTGCAGTGATTTAAGATTTCATCATGTTGGAATATGTGTTTAAGCAAAGAGATTAATGCAGGATTTGTGTAGGGTTACACTGATTGGTGATCAATACAATAAAAAACCTATTATGTCTGGAATCCCCAGTCTAGAAGGAAATGTACTCCATGATTAGTAGAAATCTAACCTGTCCGTTCAGCTTCATATGACATACCTAATAGTTTCAGTAGGATTGGCGTCTAGATCAGCCACAAACTTGATACTAGAATAACAGAGTTTAAGTTTTAATTCAATGAATGTGATGAGAGAGCTCTTTACATACTGTTTTGTCTCAAGGGGCCAAACCATAAAATTACCTGTGTTTTTCCTCCGCAGTTAAATCTTCGTAGGTCTGCGCAAAGAAAGAAAGAATATTAAATAGACCGTAAAACAAATTACAAGGACAGAAACTTTGGTTATATTGTTGTCTGATATGTACCTTGTTGGGGTCCACTGGTCTATGCAGATCCATGGTAGAATCCGAAGTGTAACAGTAATCTGCTACACAAACACAAAAATGCTCCTAGAGCGGAGGGAATTACAATGGAATAAACAAATCAAGCAAATTCAAATCATTTTCTTAAAAATACTGAAACGAACGAAGTAACCAAACGCGGAATCGTTCATATTCATATCATAGCATAGACCCAAATCGAACCGGGCGGACGGACGAGTACGTTCCGTGTCACCGTGTGATGATCTGTTGCCTGCCCTGCCCTGCTGAACTGAGTAAATGGAAGAGTATATTCGATTCGATGTCTCTGTTGCACTACTGGTTTTTGAGGAGATACTATCCTAGTCTAGACGTATTCAGCTATCTCTTTTTTTTTGTATTCAATGCTAGAAATAAAAATCAAATTTCAGCGAACACGTAAACAAGTGTCAATGTCATGATGATGTCATGCATGTTTGTTACCTTTTGTTACCGAACATAGATTTATAACTTGATCTGAGTTACCGAACGATTCCTCCATGGAACGCAAGGTTCTTTTTTTTTGTTGTTAGGGTTTGGCTAAAATTTTAAGGACTATACTACCTCGTCTTCCATTCTAGTCGTTATTTTTTATTCATTTCATTTGTTACACAGTCTTGGGTAAAGGCTTGATTATTTAGCTCTTGATTACACGTATCGAGTAGAGAAGGGTGGGACAGAAAAATTCATTAGAGAAATGGGTGGATGAATAGGCGTTAAACATTTTTTTTATCTTGGCACCGAGTAAGTCAGTTGGCAGCGAGATTAGAGTTAAAATACGTATAAATACATATTCGTCCATCCAACTTTCTAAACCTAGTATTATTTTACTATCTCTGTGAATCTCAGTCATTTTCTCGGTACCTACGTGTACTAATCAAGCTAGGTCTCACAGAGCACTCGGTGATGTGACTACACCATAGAGCTGATACTAATCAAGGTACTGTTAAAGGTACTGTTGGTCGAGTCAGTCAAGCAAGTTAGGTAGGCAATAGCCATGGGTAACTCACTAAAAAAGCTTGAATAATTCCACTTTTGAGTATTAACCTCATTTGCTACATTTTCTGTTAATATCTCATTTTATTATTATTATTCAAAAATAATGTTAGCGATCATTGCTATCACGTGAGAGAATCCACGGGCAGCCGAAAAATATCTCAAGTTTTAAGATAGATAGAAAATACTTTATTGCACACAATTTAAGGATATAACAAAAAAAAACAGACTTAAAACGACAAAGTACAATGGGCGGTCTTATCGCTAAATAGCGATCTCTACCAGACAACCGTTGGATGAAGTGGACTCATTCAATTCAGAAGGGGTGCTTGTGTGCGTAGAGATAAGGAATAATTTGTGTGTGAAAAAGGCTATGCTACATAAGTCAAAGTCAAAGTCAAAATGTATTTATTCAATAAAATCACAAGGATCACTTTGAAACGTCTTAAAGCTAGGTGACTCTAGGTGCCAGTTCCACGCGACCAAAGCCTAGAAGAACAGGCAACAAACTTACGGCTTGGTTCCTACCGTTCTTTTGTATGATCCTTTTACAATGTAATAATATAATATATTATTGAAGTTTAGTGAGGCGTAGGCATACATATAAAAGAAAAAGAATTAGAAACAAATATATAAAAATATAATAAATAAAATACATTATTCATACATACTATACCACGTTACATATTATAATTAATATATATTTATATACATAAATAAATAATTGTAATAAAAGAGTCAAGCAGGAAAAATTTAGTAACAACTGCACTGTAAAGGAGTTGTCAAAGTAAGAAGAGGAGTGTACAGGTGTCTTAAATTGGAGAGTTACAGAAGAGCGTAGGGATCGGGAGTTGGAGAGATGAAGAAATTGAAAACGATCTTTAAGATAGGGAGGAGAAGTTGGAGTTTTAGTTAACATTGTAAAATGAACCTTATTTATATGTATACAACCTTTTTAATCAATAAAAGATACAACAGAAAATCTTGATGCAAATTATTTACCACCGTACCCACTTACAAACATGCTTTTCTAAAAAGAACCCTATTCCTTTCGAATCATCCTTACTCCGTAAGTCACTCGCCTGCGCAGATATTACTTCAAACGATTCAACTGTTCGAGTAGGTACGAAGTAAACCTCACAATTAATCAAAATTAATATTTTACTCAAACGGTTCAGAGTTCTGTTTATCATAAAACCAATCTTTGATCCGTTTGAGTTGTGTATGACATTTATGAGTAGACTTGAAAACTGCGGCAAAAATGCAGCATTGAAAATTAGATCTTATTATCTAGACGAAACAATTCAAATTCAGTTAGCAAAATTTTTGATCTGGATATCTTTTTTCTAATAAAGACCCTATATACCTTGTAATAAAATTTACATTAGGCTGGCATGAGAGCTGTTGAGCCGCTCCAAAAAAAATAGAGCCGATACTGACGCACTCACTACGGTATGAGCCGCTCCAGACGCGTACGTGTCAGACGTACGCGTCTGGAGCGCCTCCTTCTACCCACGGCTAGTAGGCAGGCAGCCATACATTGTCTTACAGAAAATAGTGGTAGTTTTCTTAAACTTAAACTAGATTAGTAGCCAATGGCTGTAAGGCATTAATTGCAGCCCGAGATATTTAGGCGCACGAGCGCAGCGAGGGCGCCTATAGATGGAGGGTGCAATTGGTGCTTACACCCGAGGTACAGGTTTATATCTGCGTGACTTACCTACGTGGCAATGTTTTCTTAGTTATGGTTTTCTTAGGTGATGGTTACCACGTAACATCAGGTGTTTAGATAGTTGTATAAAAAAGCGATCTGAGAGGAAGTCTTCCGTTCAGTAGGATTAAAGTTTGCAACCAACTTATTGCTGAATCATAGTCCGTTTTGCGACGCACAAAGGTATTTTTTTTTAGTTAGTTAGGTACTAATTACTATACGATTACTAGTTACTATACGATTACTAGTTACTATACGATTACTAGTTACTATACAATTACTAGTTACTATACTATTTCTAGTTACTATACAACAACTAGTTACTATACTATTTGTAGTTACTATACAATAACTAGTTACTATACTATTTGTAGTTACTATACAATTACTAGTTACTATACTATTTCTAGTTACTATACAATAACTAGTTACTATACTATTTCTAGTTACTATAAAATAACTAGTTACTATACTATTTCTAGTTACTATACAATAACTAGTTACTATACTATTTCTAGTTAATATACAATAACTAGTTACTATACTATTTCTAGTTATTATACAATAATTAGTTACTATACTATTTCTAGTTACTATACAATAACTAGTTACTATATTATTTCTAGTTACTATACAATAACTAGTTTACAAATTTTCTTTTTTTTCTTCTTCCAAAGCTGTGAGTCTATTTTCGTGTGAGGCTATTTTCATTTCATTTCTATATTATTGACTTACTACAAAGATATTTCTAGTAAGGTCTTCAGCACATCAAGAACACATAATCTTGAATGAGGTACTAGCCGCCTGAGACGCCATATAAACCTAAATAAGGCTTCGAAGGTCGGCCTTGATCTATAAAATACAGGCTTGGGTATCTTAAGCTCGTAAATATACTACTTTTTCTCCATTTTTTATAAGAAAAACTGACGGGAAATATACCTCCTGATCTTGAGCTGCTCTTTCTGTTCTTTAACAAATTGTATTCTCCAAGAGCACGTCCAAAGATATCACTCTGAGATGTAAAGTTAAGAGGGGGACAACCGTCAAACAACTTCTCGCTCGCTGCGTCTCAAGTCTCATGTTAAAGATATTTATTTCTCAGAGTTCACTTTCCGAGAATAATATATTTTACAGAAAGTGTGAACGTACACAGTGGCATAATAGTGATATACTAGGTGTTCCAATACTTGTATTTAAACCTTCAGGGGGTTTTATTTCATTACTTGTAAACGTATTATTTTTATTGATTCAAAATACAATATAAAAATCTATCTTGCCACAATATAGCGGCTTACGGTCGGTTTCTGAAAGCCCGATCAAAACTAATTGGATGTCAAGTCACTTGCTAGTTGCTATATCTATCTAATTCGATGTAATAGCTGAAATGGCGAGTGACTTGACATCCGATTAGTTTTTATCGAGCTTTAAGAAATCAGCCGTTACTCGATTATTATAGCCATTCCTAAAAAAACTTGTCAAGCAGTTATAAGAGAATACTAGTACCCGAGCTAACTATTCTGCTTTACATCTCGATTGTGAGGTAAGTAGAAAAAAACCGGCATTACAAGAATAAAACATTTTATTTATTGAAATTTATAGTGAAATGAGAACAATTTTCAAATTTATTATTCCCGCCTTTTTTCATTAAAAACAATCAAGTAAAGAACTTTTTAATTTTTTTTTCAAGATCGAAATTGAGATTCGCCGTTCGATATTTAAAATTGATGACTATTATACTTACACGAAGACAAGGCTGAATAGCAAAGCGATCTCTTTGGTCATTGGGCTGAATGCATTAACCGCCGGTTTCTGAAAGCTCGATCAAAACTAATCGAATGTCAAGTCACTCGCCATTTCAGCTATTACATCGATTATGATAGAGATAGCAAGTGACTTGACATCCGATTAGTTTTGATCGGGCTTTCAGAAACCGGCGGTAAGTCTATTGCCAGTATGATGGTTAGATGTACGCGAACTTTTTGAAAGAAAGAAGTGTTTTTTTTTTAATTATAAGTAATTAAAAAAAAACACTTCTTTCTTTCACCCTAGGTTTTTCCAGCTATATCCATTATTACCCTAGAGCGCTAATTAGTCACCTACAAGCCCCATAAGGAGGTAATAAGAACCTACTTACCGAACATGAGAGATGTAATAGTACATTGTTATCCTAGGGGTGAAAGTAACTTATTTATTATTTATATTGGCGAGCTAGCGAGGGCGCCAATAGTTCGAGGGACTAAATAAATCTTTAACCCGAGGTAAACACTGTGCTTTTTATTACGAATAAAAGGAAGTAAAAATAAAAAACATGAACTAGCTAAAGAAAAAATGAGTGAATTGTAGTAGATCCAATCCATGCTGCATTTTAACCAAAGAGTTTTTATGTTCGATGTCATTTGATGTTAAAGCTACTTATATTACATTGACGAAAAAGGTTAAAATTGCATGTTTATTTAAAAGAAGAGATTACATATTTTTATTAAGAGAATACAGGGTTATAATTATAAAACCAATAAAAAAAATCCACTACAGTTTTCACTAACTTGGCTGAATAAGTACCTCTTTGGTAATAAACCTCTTTAGGCCCAGTTTCACCATGCTCTGTTAATTACTAATCAAGGATTAACAGGCCGTTAAATCTAACCTTAGCTGTCAAATGCGTACATTTTGACATATTTAACGGCCCTTTAATCCTTTGTTAATCTAACAGAGCATGGAGAAACCGGCCCTAAGTTAAATACACGTGTGACCGTCGCGTCTTATGTAGGTACCAATTTTAAATTTAGGCCCAGTTTCACCATGCTCTGTTAGTTACTAATCAAGGATTAACAGGCCGTTAAATCTAACCTTAGCTGTCATATGCGTACATTTTGACATATTTAACGGCCCTTTAATCCTTTGTTAATCTAACAGAGCATGGTGAAACCGGCCCTTAAATTGCTAATCAGGGAATATACAATAAAAAAATTATTAGTACTTTAAACAATTTAAAAATATATCATCACTCTTATTAAATACTTGCTGCCATTTATGTGCAGTTAAAAGTTCTGAAAAATCTTTAGAAGTACATAATATGATTTAACCAAGTAACATATTTAACATATTAAATATGTTACTATTTTTAATGAATAACTTGGTAAAAAATGCATTAATTAGTCTCTAAAACCCCGAGAGCTTTCAGTTGGAACTCGAAAATCGCTTCCGTTCCAATGCCTCACCGAATGCAAAACTGTGGACGATTTAAACAACGGGCTATTGGAAATTGTCCAAGATGTTGGGTTTGAGTACCTACTTTATGACTTAGCGCAAAAATAAACCCCAAAAACTCTCTGAGCACACTCTGAGATGAATGAGACTGCAGTCTTCAGTGGACAAGGGACAAGTCGAATTATCATAATAGCGGAATCGCTGTAAGATCTTGGCACGATGCTCAGAGACCTCGATATTGTCTCCCAACAGGTGGGTCTTGATGAACATGAGCAAGACGAAAATCATGTGTACATGTACCTCTATGTGAATCTGGGTCAGACGGTCTAGTTGGATCGTCTGACTCAGATTCACGGATCGGATGGGTAGCGTTCGGGAAGTTACGCCACATCTTCTCGTCACAGATACTGCAGAGCCTCAAGACGAAAGTCTTCAACCAGAGGGCTTATTACGAGTTTAGTGCCGATTGTCGATCGTAACGATACACCGAATTTTCTATGAAATTAAATCAACGGCATCTAGCGTATTCTTTGAGAACCCGTTTTTTTTTCATAGAAAATTCGGTGTATCGTAACGATCGACGATCGGCACTAAACTCGTAATAAGCCCTCTGTGTGTGTTGCCAGTGCTGACGTAGGGAACCGAGACGTGGTCGCTTACTAGGGGCCTTATGTTCACTTCGGCACCCGGCCTCACCTGGCCTCATCAACAAGCTCGAAGTCGTACAACGGGCTATGGAGAAAGCTATGCTTGGAGTTTCACTACGAGATAGAATCAGGAGCAAATCCGCAGGAGAACCACGGTAGCCAACATAGCTCGCAGAATCAGCATGTTGAAGTGGCAATGGGCAGGTCATATAACTCGAAGGAATAACCGTTGGGGAATAAAGGTGCTTGAATGGTCACCACGAACAGGAAAACGAAGCATGGAACGCCCTCCTACCCGATGGACTGACGGCATTGTTAGGATCTCAGGAAGTCGGTAGATGGAGGGCTCGGAATCGTTCTTCCTGGAAATGTATAAAGGAGGCCTATATCCAGCAGGGTACTAAGTCTGATGATGATGATGATGATGATGATGATGATGATGACGATGATCTGTACCCCAAGTATGAGTTTTGCTTACCATATTTGGTTTTTCGTTTTACGTTTTTGTTCCGTGTTTAAAGTTCCATATCGGTATCCCTAGTTTCCCATGATTGTTGATGCCATACTACCTATTCTAGGATTCATGTTCGATTGAAAATATTCTCAAGTGCCGTGGTGAACAGTTTTGGAGAGATGACATTTTCCTGCATCACCGCTTTGATGGATATGATCAAGAAAGAATATTAGCAAGCTAGCAATCTGAATTAAAAGCTAGTCAACTGTAGTAACTTATTGCATGCTAACCTAACTAGTGTATGTGTGTGCAGTGAAACATATAGTATTTGGCAAAAAGACGAGTATCTAGTTGTTCAGGAACACAATAAAAAAAAAGCGTGCCATATTTTTGTTTTGATGAATATAACTTTGATTTTTTGCTTATTTTATTCGGTTTATTTGATTGAATATTGTATTTAGTATTTAGTTATGCGTTAGCATTCTTGTCGTATGTGATTCAGATGTAGGTAAGTATATACTGGGTGTAACGATGTCGGCGAAGATACCAGCGACAATAGCTCCAATAAAAGGTACAGAAAGTTTAAATAAATAAACATATAGCAGTAAAGTAAATCGCCTTTTCAATCCTCATCTCATTTTATACCCTTCTAGTCAGTCAATGACATCTTTGAAATGTATGTTTACCAACGCTTGTTCTAGTACCTACACCATTAGAAACGGTTGATCATGATTACATACATAGCAATGATGGATTGAAATAAGACGTAGTGGGAGTAGAGAAAGGTAGGTTTTTATTCAGAGGATTTCAAAAAGAGCAGGTGTATCAGAATAGCTACATATTAGGGGAAGTAGACCTAGAAATAGCAGACAAAGAAGGCCAGGTAAACAGTACTTATCAATAAACATGTATGAAGAATGTTAGAATGAAGCAAATAAGTTGTAGGTTTTTAGCATCTGAAAATCCGTGGTCTCTGCTGCCCTATTGTATTGTTTTGTATTGTATTGGGACTCCTGTATCCGCATTTAGACTCCAAAGTGGTCCATTATGAGTGAGGGGTGATCTGGTTACACTTGTAGCCAGCCTAGCTCCTCCCAAAAACGCAGAAGCTTCCCGGTGGCTTCACAGGCTTGGAGGAGTGACCTGGGGTTTCCTAGGATTTCTTGTCGTTGAGAAGCTACACCCTCACATTCCTCTGCTGTCCCTATTGAAAACATGTATGCGTGTTTGAAATATGTGGTTAACATGGTCCAGCAATATTAGCAGTTTTGGTTTACCTAATCATAAATGATTTATTTGCCTCAATGGTGTAGTGTAGATAAATAAAAACAAAATTAATAAAATCGGTAGCACTCATACCCATAGCTGGGATGAAAATATTAGTTAATTTGTTTGTATGATATAATTGTTACTATTGTTGCCTAGTTATTTACTGTTATTTAGTATGGTGTCAATATTTTTTTTTAAAAGGCAGCAAAAACAATCTCAAGATTTGATTCTCAGTCACTTCTTCTTGTTGTGTCACTATTTCTTTCGAAATGGTGTTATTTACTTGGTACTCGGTGAGCGGACTGGTTTCCACAAGTAGGCCACTGGTGGGCCCTTTTTGCGTGATGGGTGGTGGTTGCTAGTTCAGCCACCCGTTGTCCTCTAGGAAGGCCAGCAGCTCGCTTATGCTGGTGCAGGCTTCCCTAGGCATCTTTGGTGTTTCAAGATAGAGTGCTTGTTGAGGCTCCACACGATTGCACTCCAGGAGTACATGTGCTGCTGTTTCCTCTGTGTTTCGAAACAGTGTTGTGTAAGGATTATAAGTGCACCTCAAAGTGCTCTTTTTGGGTACTTCCCAGTCCATGTATTAGTTATCCCTCTTGCTATTGGTATACTATCATCTATAACTGACCTTACTCACTTTTATTTCAGAATCCAATCGACAAGGAGCTGAGCCTAAAGCTGCGGCACTCAGCGCTGTGCCATCTCCATGCCTGAAGCCGCAAGTACCAGCAATCAAAATAGTTGTAAACAAGGTAAGTTTACTCTAGTTAACATTTAGTACTAAAATGATCCAAAGGACAATAATTCGTTATTGACACCAAGAGATTGTGAAAGTATTAAATAGTTCTTCAATAACTGGCCTACTATTTGGTTATTATTATTATTGGTATGCCTATTTTTTATAAGAAATCAAAAACATATTTGCAGAATGTAGAGCTCTGGTGGTCTGGTGGTAGTGGCCCCGCCTTCCGATCCTAAGGTCGTGGGTTCGAAACCGGTCATGCACCAATTAGTTTTTCTGTTCAAAAATGTATAATCACAATGCCAGTACTCTCAAACGGTGAAAGAAAACATCGTGAGGAAACCAGCATGTCGTAGAATCTAAAAAGTGTCAAGTGCTCGAAAGGAGCCTCTTGAGGCGCACTTAAAATCCTTTCACTACACTTTTTCGAAAGAAACTAGTGACACGACAAGAGAGAGAGAATGTAAGTGTATATTTACATTGATTATAATGTAAAAAAAACGAGTATAACATCCTACCTACCAGCTATAGTCCTTGTAATAGTGATCAGATATGTCCAATTTGGCCGTTATCTAATGAACTCTACTGTAATACTGCTAGCTGAATAATACTTAATGCCTTATTCAAGCTTATTTATTACACTTGGGCTTACTCCATGTAAAATCCTCTTAAAGCCACTAAATCATCCCGTAAATAGGGTTGGAATTAAAAATTTCGCCCTCTATAAAGTAGTATGAATCATCTCGATTCCAATATTTGCGTTAAATTGTTTTTTGTCCTGATTAAAATGTATAAAGCCTTCAGAAGCATTTATCTATTTTATTTTATACAACTAGCTGATGGAACAAGCAGATGGCCCACCTGATGTTAAGTGGTAACCAATACCTATATCAAAGCATTACCTCGTAAATCATGCACGATATAAACGTGCCCTACGATGCACGGCCCTGCGTCCATCAACTTGAGGCATACAGATGTTAAGCCTCATGTGCCTGTTATTACACTGGCACCAACACTCTTTAAACCGAAACACAGCAACGCTGCTTGGCGGTAGAAAATGGCATGGTGGTAGTTCTTTCCCCGAGCCCTTCACAAAGAGCTCTATGAAGTAAGACTCATTTGGTGCATGAAAAGTCTAGAAATAGTATTTGCAAAAGTGCTACAGTGGGTAAGATGTTTAGGGCCCATTTCAGGGAAAAAAAGCATTAAAAATAAAATTTGGTCAAATAAATATATTTATCTTAAAATAATTAAATATAGCATCACAATATGAATCCATAGGCACGGTAGACATACCCTTAGATCTACCAAGAACCCACTGACCAGTCTTTGGGGATATCTAAGGGGGGAAGTTAGACAGAGATTGTGAACATTTTATATGTAGGTACTTATGGAAAGAGATATACAGTACCCCAAGTATGAGTTGTGTTTACCATATTTGGTTTTTCGTTTTTCGCAAACTCGCATGTATGCAAGTATGACGAAAATTAGTAGTAGATACTAATTTTCGTCATACTTGCAACATAAAGTTCCGTATCGGTATCTCTATCGCGTCTTCATACAAAACCTGCAATGAACACGGAACAAGAACGAAAATCGAGAAACCAATTATTGTAAACACAACTCATACTTGGGGTTCTGTAGATTTGAAGAGACATACACATAGCATTTTTCTTCAAAGTGCATTATCTACTGTAGTCCTACTCATGTTCCTTCATCCGAAACTTTGGTCTAATTTGTGCTGTGGAGATAACTATAATAAAAATATAGGAATATCAGTTAAAATCCAAGCTCATGATCCATATTTTTTGTATAATCTATCTATGTGCTTAACTAGTGGTTTATTAAATAAGTTTCCTACATCTTTAGCAAATACAAAGTCCAAATGGTTGAACTTTGGCCAGGAACATCCTGGACGGATTTCTTCTAGCATCCCAGTTTTTCTAAGCTCTGTTGCCAATCTCATTATTTGCTGAAAAAGAAAGAAATTCATATTTTAAATTACATATAAAATAAAAATATTTATTACTAGATGACCCGGTGTACTTCGTATCACCTATCCCAACGACATTAAAACTCTCCCTTCGCTTTAGGTAGAACAGTTTATATGGGAAAATGCAATTGTTGTTTTTACTATCTTCCTCGCCATTTTTCCATATTTTCTCACCGTAAACCTTCCCTGGACTACGACAAACATTTCAAAACCAAATTCAGCTAAATCGGCCCAGCCGTTCTCGAGTTTTAGTGAGACAAACGAACAGCAATTGATTTTTACATAAAAAGAGATTGAGATAAGAGATAAGAGATTTGGACATTTACACACTTCACTATCTAGACCCAAACTAAGCAAAGCTTGTAATATGAGAACAAGCTAGTTGATTTAATACTTAAATACTTGTTTTTGTAAATACATACTTATTATACATAATAACACCCAGACAGAGAACAAACATCTATGTTCCCCACACAAATGTTTGTTCGCGGTGGGAATCGAACCCACAGCCTACAGCGCAGAAGGCAGAGCTACTACCAACTGAGCTGTGAAGGCTGGCAAATTGAGCAAAGCTTGTACTATAGGATAAATCTATGCTGCTGGTAGAATACTTAAATACTTTTTGTAAATATATAAATACACTTATCAATACTTTGGGTACTAAAACTCGGTGTTATTAAGGCATAAAAAAACATGTTTGTTCAATAAATATTTGTTTTTGTTGGGGAAATAAACCACAACCTACACCATACAAGACAGAGTCCAACGTAATGTATGTTTGTTATAACATGACTTAGTTGTGTTGCCTATAAACATTTAGATAAATATTCACTTGTAAACCTACTGCCAGAGGGCAGTAAACCTTTTTTGTTGTATGGTTACTCATACTCTTACCTAGAGTCACCTAGCTTTAGGACGTTTCAAAGTGATCCTTGTGATTTTATCGAATAAATACCTTTTGACTTTGTCTTTGACTCTATGATTGATTACGCATATTGATCTAAGATTACATATAATCAGCTGCCTGAGCATTGTAATTGCTGTTGATTTTGTAATAAATAAATAAAGGAAGACTTACAGATTTCTCAGCGAGGAGATCGTTCTCGCCGTACAGTAGTGTGACAGGGACTCTGACATTAGATAACTTGTAAGGCTTCACCTTCCCCCATAGACCATCCTCCCAAGACGTGAACACACCTGCAATTTGACAATAATTTTATAAGATACAAGCTGGTGCCCGCGACTTCGTCTGCGCAGGATTAGTCACACAATATCTTTGTAAATTGTAGCCTATGTGTTATTCTGATGTATAAGCTATATTATTGTTAATTTTCATTAAAATCCATTCAGTAGTTTTTACGTGAAAGAGTAACAAACATCCATCCATCCATCCATACTTACTTACAAACTTTCGCGTTTATAATATTAGTAGGATGTTTGGATGTGCCTCTGACTACTCTTATGTACAGCTTCATGAATAACTGAAGTTTTTTAGACTACTTGCTGACGGAACTAGTTTATGGCCTACCTGAAGAAAATAAACCCTCAACTGAATAGAATACTTCTAATTTTAGGAATGGTAAATAAACCCTCTACTGAATAGAAGAATGCCAGTCCTCAAAGAATCTTGAGTTCGTAATTGGTACCAAGATATCTGAGGGAATATCTACCGTGCCTGGGGATCAAAGTCTTGAAGCTGTTTCAGTTTGTTTCAGTCCGAGTGCTTATTTGGACATAAGCGTAAACTCAAGCTCTCTCATATTTGACATAATTTTCGTTTGATAGCTGTTACAACAGAATCGCCATCAAACAAAGGCTAAGCAATACTGGGTGGAGAATTGTAAATGTAATTTCCATTTTACCTGTCATGGCAATTTTTCCAAAATGCTCCAACTGTCTCCATGAAGCTGGTTGCACCCTGGCTATTGCTACTTGCATTCGTTCCTGCAAACAAAGATAAAGATAATTTATTTGCATTAAACATGTGTCAAACTTAGGTGGTAACAAATGACAGGTATGTGTACATCATGTATTACCGATTTCGGTGCGGAAAAACAAAAACAGATGGCATTAGGATGTCAATGGTAAAATAATTTGGAAAACGTATTATAAACTACAATAATAGGAATAGTTTAATATCAATCCGTGACTAAGAATTTTCGATTAATCTGATTGGTCGCCTCGAAAAATGAATGTAAATGTTGTCTCTTCAAAGACCGTTTTAAATAGATAGATAACTCTTTATGTTCACTACACATAAACATAATACAGGGTTAAGACATACAATTTATGCCTTAACTCTACTATGTCGCCCTCGTATCGTCGCCCTTTATCGCGGAGAGCGATTTTTTCCTTCTTGCAACCTTTTTGTGTGTTATGTTAGTCAAAATGTTAGGTTAGCGCAGAACGAAGATTACCCAGTCGGTCTGCTCGTAATCCTCGCCTACCATGGCATAGATCATGGAGAAGCATATGTCTTCTTGTTGATTCCTTGCTGAGCAAAAACGGCTGATTATAAAGTCTATCAGCTGCGGGCGCAGCGTCATTGATAGCATCCCTTCAGCTCGCATGGTGTCCTGCAACGAGAATATTTATGAAACACGTGACAGGGACCAAATAGAAATGGTCTTTATTCAGTACAATCACAAGGATCACTTTGAAACGTTTTATACTAGGTGAATCGACTACACAAACATTCGATAAACACCGCCGCGTTCACCAACCAGTGTTGTACCATCTAGCCCCATAAATCAGCAAAGCTTGGATTAAGGAAACCAGGTATAAATATTGTATTGGTAGACATTCCACGCAGCACTATTTAGCCCAAAACTAAGCAAAACTATATGAGAACCAGATAGCTGATATAATATTTGAATACTTTTTTTGTAAATAATAATTAATAATATTTTTTTACTGTCTTTCTGAGAACAAACATCTATGTTCATCGCACAAATGTTTGTCCTCGGTGGGGATCGAACCCACGGCCTACAGCGCAGAAGGCGATATATCGATAACTATACCACTTATCTACACTAATATTATAAAGAGGAAAGATTTGTATGTAACGAATAAGCTCAAAAACTACTAGTTTTCGATAACTTACTGTTAAATTGACATTCTTCAAAAGCATTGTAGCGAAATTTCTTATGTTGTCAAAATACACAGCTGGCGCGAGAGCCATGAATGAGATAATCTTGTCATTGTATTCGGGCCTTTCTGACATCATGGTGAAGAAGCTCGTGGTTCCCATGGAGTATCCGATGAATAGCAACTTCGGGAGACCAGTGACGTTCAGCACGCGGTCTATCATAGCTGGAATGTCGTATTTGCCATGCTCGTGGAAACTGAAATAGAATAGAAAGAAAATTTATTTATTTGAGACGCACACCAGTAATATGCAAATAAATGCATATGATTAAAAAGTTATTGAAAAAAATATAGAATGGAGTGCATTTTTTTATGAAAACCTGTCTAGTTTGATTTCACCCTTGGCATTTGTAAGCAAGTAAGGCAAAATAAAATAAAATCGCTGAGTTGAGGTATAGTTTTGACTATGATCGGTCGTCTCTCTAAAATCCAAGCTTTTTTATCATGAGAAAAATTAATGACCAATCTGGTAGCCCACCTACTGTTCCTCTTCGGTTCCTCTTTCTATTACAATCGCATTACCTTACAAGGCCATTGAATACGCTACCTATATGGCACCCCATTACGTCCATCACTCTTGAGGCATAAAGCGTTGTCTTATGTGCCTGTAATGCAAGCATTACTGCTTGCCGGCAGAAATAGGTATGGTTTTAGTACTTCCCCGGACGAACTTTATACAAAGAGCTCTATCACTACAACTACTACACGCCGGGGTTTTTGAAATTGGGATAGGGTATTATATTATAGGGACAATAAGGCAGAAGATATTACCTGTACTCCCAAAACTTGGGATCTTGCCTAGTGAGGTTCTGGTGTGTGGAGTAGACGTTGCCTCTGAGGTTGCCGAGCCACACGTCGTATCCAGCATCCGCTAAGAGGTATGCTGCAACCAAATTGGCAATTGTTATTGATACTGCTAAGGATATATTTTTTTTTCAAAAATGCTTTTTTTTACATATTTTTGTCATATTTCAGCCAATTTATACAAAACCTGAATCAATTAAGTCTTATCGGTATCAAGTCGATCTGATAACAGGACGTATGCATATACAACGTGTTGATGAAGTTATGTAGGGAAACAAAGAGCGTGTATTTAGACCAAGCACTGGAATACTTTGACGTGTGCAACGGTTGAATACATCGTTTTCGAAATTCCCATAGAAAAGTAAAATTAATACTTCCTCAGAAATTTACAACAGCCCTGCCTGTGTACGTGTCAAGGTCACACGCACGCGCGCTTCTATCTAGGAAAGAGAAAAACAACGATAACCTACGAGATAATTTGAAATACTTACCTTTCGGTAGGTAGGTAGGTACGCCGCCAATCCCCTGACACGATATTTTTACTGGTTCCTATGGATTTTGTCATTATTTACTGGCTATAATAACACTGGATAAAACTGGATTTTGGTAAGTTTGCGAGATTTCGCACGACACAGGCTTCAAACTTCACACTAAACCATTACCTCGTAGGCACTGCTCATACACACACTGACTGACGACGGCTTTTTACATAACAATCACCATTTTATCACGTTTGATGACATTTTCTCAACAAAACAATGTACAACAACGCATGTAAACACAAACAGGGTGACCATCTCAAAAGTGGCGGTTCTACCACACACCTGCCAAAAAATCTGTCAAAATCTACCAAGCTTGACGATAAAAATACCAAAAATATGACTTCATACCATCTCCTTCGTGGCTACGGAATAAATTAAATACCTACATTACATTCAGTTACTATCTTTTGATCGTTTGTAACGGTTTGCAGTTATCTAAAACGAGATAGAAGTTGTTTAGAAACCAAATCAATAAAGGTAAAAAAGAATAAGAAGTTTCCAGTTCGGTAAAAAATAAATAAATTATAAATATTATTTCATTAAAAATTCAAACTAATAAGATTTTTCTTGAAATATTTAAAATCTGCCAAATGGCAGAAATCTGCCACAAATGGTAACACTGATCGGCGGCCGTCGGCCGTCCTGATTGGATATGCGTTTTTAAATGCAACCAATGACAGACAGGTTAGTCAAAGATTAAATAGGACAGACTAGACACTTCCCAAAATTGCAGTTGAATAATTTTGTCGTGTCAATGAACCATGGTGGTAAAGTAACATGTTACAATTTAAAGAACTATGAATATCATAAACATTGGTTTACGACATCTAGTAATTAAACAAAAATAAATATTCTATTAAATATTGAGTACGTAGCCACGTAGGTACCTAGTTACTGAATAGGTATTAGTACCAAAGATCTCAGAGAATGTTTACCGTGACTAGGGATTACAGTCGCGAAAATATTTCTTTTACATACCAAGATCTTTAAAAACAGCAACATCATTATTAGGTAGGCACATTACTAGGTAATTGGTGGCAGTTCTGTTACCTATTTTATCTAAGGTTAACAACTAGAGGTCAAAGAACAGCTGTAAATAGGGCTGCCTCATGATGCGTTTAGATTCATTTTAGATAAAAGTTTAAGAGGCATTTCATGAATGAAAAACTTTGAAATTTTAAAAGTCGTAGAACAAAAGTTGTTCGTTATGACCGGTAGAATATCCTGCTTTCGGATCCCTACAATTCTTAATAAACACGTTGTATAGTCACAATTTTTTTTTTTTTTTTTGTGTAGCTATTTAGTCCTAACGCGATGTAGTCATATCGAGATTTAGTCAGAAAGCGACTTAGTCATAATGCTATCTAGTCAAATCAAGATGAAGTCTCAAAGCTTCTAACCCAATTATATCAGCTATCTGGTTCCCATATTACAAGCTCTGGCTTAGTTTGGGGCTAGATAGTGCTGTGTGGAAAGTCCACCCATATTTATATTTATTTATCTTTATTGATGAAAATCGTATGAAAATCCGTTAGTAGTTTTTGACAGTAATTTTCGCGTTCAAAAAGAAATACGGTTGAGGGACTTTGTTTGATAACATGTGGTGATATAGGTACGTACGCAGACTCCTTTCTGGTCCCATTATTATGAAGTCCCCGCTACTGCCGAGTAGTCCATGCATTATCAGTACTGTTTTCTTCCCCTTGCCGCCAGGCTCGGACCGCCTGGCAGTCCGTCTGCCGGCCGGTATCCTGTGCATCTGGAGAGAGTATCCATCTTCAGTGAAGACCCGATGCCTTTCTGACGGGTAGCCCGCATCTCTGATGAGCTTTGGCTGTAAAAAATATAACTTTTTATTTAGCTGTAGGTTTTTTTAACATGATAAAATAAAAATTCATGTGTGAGGGCACATAATGTAAAAACACCATTACATTATGTGCATAGATGTAAAGAGATCATGATTATATTAATAGGTATATTTCTTATCTCCAAAAGAAACAGACGTGTATTTATGAAGGTATTTATGTAATTATTTATCATTAATTCTTTATTAGCCAAAAACAAAAAGTAGTTCTGTAAAAACGCAACTAATTAATCATTCAAATGTTTTTACTATCAAATAGAGCTTACAGTTCTAAAAACTGATCTAGGATTTTTGTTTTGTTCAGAACATCCGCAATCAAATCTATGACCTGTACCTAATTCTACCTACTAAATATGATACACTAGCATCCGCCTGCGGATTGGCCAGCGTGGTACCTACCGGGATGTGTAATAGTGTTAGAGCACGATCTTGCCTTTCCACCTACCCTTGTTCCATCAGTAAGTTGTATAAAAAAAAGTCTGCCACGATGGCCACTTAATTTTAAAATGTTAAAGAAACTAACAAGGTTGTTGGTGTTCAGACATGACAACTATGTTATATCAGTCATTATACTAATCATTGTTTACATACATAAAGGGCGGACTACTGGTGATATTCCAGTGGGTCTACTGCAATACGTTTAAGGCTAAGACAAGAGCTAATGTACCTCTTGATCGCACGCTTCGACATGTTAAAGGGTATAAAATCACTAAACCAATTTTAGAAAAATCGCAAATAATCGTTTTGCTTAAGTACAAAAACTAGTAAAGCAAACTTTTGATTAGGAAGACTTGTATGAGGGTTTAGTGTTTTTATATCTTTCAACATGTCGAAACGTGCGAGCGAGAGGCACATTAGCTCTTGTACTCGCCTTAACTAAGTTGCACATTCTCTGCAGACGAGCTAATCACCGCGCACACCGCGCTGAGTAACCTAAAATCCAGTCGAAACCTTATTTATCGTGTTGAAGACCAGGGTTGTATCAGTATCGTTCACGCTAATGACAGACAGCGAACGTGCTTCTTTTACCACCAATAAAGGAGCCCAAAAAATAAATATCGGTAGATACTTAGATACTAGGCCCAGATAGCTGATAATACTTAGACTTTTTCAATAAATGATCGAAGATCTCTGACTAACTTGGGCAGGGCCGGATTATGCAGTATGCCACTGCCTAAGGGCCCCACATCGGCTAAGGGACCGAGAAAAATAAACAAGTTAGAAAAGGATATGGGGTCTCGAGAATTGGCCGTGGTTAATCGGACCCTGGACTTAGGTAGCCACGATGGCTAGTAGTTGTACAAAGTTCTAGGAAGCATGCGACCACTCCGAATTTTATTTTATTTTGAACGCTTCCATGCATACATAGCTGTCTAGAACATCCATAACCCTGGGTGGTATTCAGACGGGACATCTGCCAGTTGGTACTTTGCATAATTTACATAAAAAAAACATTTTTACAATATATTTGAATCCGCGACGTGCTTGCTGTCGTAATTGTCTTGTAGATCTTCCATTACATCACACAAATATTCTGTTATATTTTTGTGTGTAATTATAGTCATCTTAGCACCATTATCTAGGTATCCAGGTTAAGTCGACATAGTTTAGGTCAATGCTATTTAGATATTAAAGTTGCTTGTCGAAGTTGTAAACCTTGAACTACTACCATACTAGAATCGTGGATCCTAGGAAATTAATGGCTCTACTTCGATTTTCTAAAGACTCTTTTGCAGCTGCCCTTCCTAGTTCAATGGCTTGAGTACTTTAGATTTTTCCAAAAGAATCATCATCATCTTCCTGCCCTTGTCCCACTTTATGTGGGGTCGGCACAACAGGTTTTTTCTCTCCACTTTGCTCTATCATCCGTCATCTCAGTAGTCACTCCTTTCTTTCCCATGTCATCCTTCACACAATCCATCCATCTTTTCTTTGGCCTACCTCTACTCCTTAATCCATCCAAAAATGTCCAAAAGAATGTCGGAATTAATTTACTCTGACGGATACAGTCAAAAGAACAATGATAATAAAAAATCTCTGATTTAGAAACCTGTTCTCACATTATCACTCACGAAGCAAATTTCACATAATCGATTTGTACTGTAGGTAGGTAAAGGATAATCGTCCACGTGTCTATTCCACATTAAATTAACATAAGAACAATGAGAAAGGCGCTAAGGTTTTCTAATAATCACTATTACCTACTAATTGCGGACAATTAGCTCCCATACTAACGGAAAAAAATACTAACAAAAAATTCTTCTTCGAAAGTTTTATGATAGATAGATGACTCTTTATTGATTACCACAGCAAATTAAGATACACATTTTTACTTAAAAAACTAACAATTATAGTAATAAAATGGGCGGCTCTATCGCTAACAGAGATCTCTCCCAGAGATCCAATCTTGGGATGGACAGGACTGAACATAAAAAAGAGATAATATAAATGAATATGGGCGTTAATGAGGTTCATCGATCCTGACAAGTCATGACTCGTGACGTTGTGGTTGTGGCGTTGTGGGGTACAATATTAACATTGTGAAGTTCAATGAAGCAATGGGCGATCCCAGAAACTTGGCTTTTGTCATTATTCATACAGTTTGCAAAACGATGGGCTTGCAACTTGTCACGTATGGAATATCAACTACTGCAAAATGTGGGTATGTGCCAAATGTAATGTTTGGACGTACCTCTGACTACCCCCCTTAGACATCCTCAAAAGAATCTGGTGTTAGTACTTGGTACTAAGAGATCTGAGGGGATATCTACCGTGACTGGGGATTAAAGTCGTGAAGCTGTTTCAGTTTCAGTTTGCAAAAGCTTTTTGTGGATGATTCAACTTTGAGAGTGAGTGCTTATTGAAGCGCACGATGTGTCGGGCCCACTAAAACCAGCCAATATTCTAGCAGCGGCGATAGGCTTGCAACCTGTCACTGTGGTGAGCCAAACGAATCAAAGAATCTTGGGTTGGTATTTGGTCTAAGTCATCTGGGAGGATATCTACTGTAACTTTTGAATCTGTCATGGTTATGAACATATCTAGGTACTGATTGATTCTATTTTCTATTCTGTTGTGTTCTGTTTTGTATTATTTCAATTATTCGAAATGTTAATCACTACATAGTATAAAACAAAGTCGCTTTCTCTGTCCCTATATCCCTATGTATGCTTAAATCTTTAAAACTACGCAACGGATTTTGATGCGGTTTTTTTTTATAGAAAGAGTGATTCAAGAGGAAGGTTTATATGCATAATACAAGCATAATCTCTTAGGGATAACCCGCAATAAACGTGCGAAGCCGGGGCGGGTCGCTAGTGATTTTATATTTACAATTATTTTATTATTTTAATCTGGAAATTACTTTTTAATTTATATTATTTTAATGAAGTTCATATAGGTACATTTTTAATACCTGTGTTAGCTGTGGTTGTCTTTGGTGGATAAGCTGGTTTTGCTAGTTTGAAGGGGCACGATGTTGTTTTATTTGTGTCTATTATTAAGAGCACGGGTGGTCTAGTGGGAGTGACCCCGCCTTCCGATCGTAAGGTCGCAGGATCGAATCCGGTCGTGCACCAATGGATTTTTCCTATCGAAAAATTTATGTGCGCAATGCCAGTGCTCTTAAACGGTGAAAGAAAACATCGTGAGGAAACCAGTTAGTACTCTAACAGCGGCGATGGGCTTGCAACCTGTCACGTATGGAATACCAACTATTGCAAAATGTGGGTTTGTGCCAAATTTAATGATTGGACGTACCTCTGACTACCCCCCTTAGACATCCTCAAAAGAATCTGGAGTTAGTACTTGGTACTAAGAGATCTGAGGGGATATCCACCGTGCCTGGAGATTAAAGTCGTAAAGCTGTTTCAGTTTCAGTATTATTAAGTTTTGTGTATTATCTCTTGGCGATCCTAATAAATAAATAAATACTGTGTCTGGGGATCAAAGTCGTGAGGCTGTTTCAATTGAAGTGTTAACATCATGTTGAGGATCCCCCTTGTCCCTAAGGCATAGAGAATGAGTAAGCATCAGAACAGTAAGAAGCTATTTTGAATTTGAAACAATATATTGCTTCTACCTCAAGGCCGCATGACTATGGAATGAGCATAAAAACATAAACAATGGAAGTGTATCATTCCCGTCACGTTTATTCTCATTATGTCAGATGCGCATACGCAGGGCGCTGCGCGAATTCAAAATTCGAATTAATGTCGCGTTCGTTATAGGCGTATTTTCCTGGCGCGTAATTTGAATTAAAATTATGTTTTATGAGTGGTTTTATATGCCGCAGATTGTACAATTATTTAAATGTAGTTGTGACTCGCAATATTATCCGTGTGTTTTTCTTTAGGATTCTAAAGATCTTGTTGATCCTCCTCATTAAAATAAATATAATTAAGGCAAATACTACTGCTAATGTACCTCTCGTTCGCACATTTCAACATTTAGAAATATATAAAATCAACGAGAGGTACTTTGACGAGGGTCAGCCCCTTAAGTACGAAAACTAGTTCAATTTTTTTTTGATTATTTTATTTGGATAAAAAATGTATTTTTGCTGAACGTTTGCAATGGTATTCTCCAAAAGTTGTTTGCGATTTTTTATAACTAACGTTTTATGTTTTAATTTTAATGTTGAAATGTGCGAGCGAGAAGTTGTTAGATGGTTGTCAGCCTCTTAATTAACGATGGCAGCAAATGTATTTATTTGTTTTATGCATTTTATTAGAATTCATTCATCATCTGATATTAATCTCGAACGTGATAAGCAATTAAAACTCAATCGTAATGTAGGTAGTCTATTTTTACAACAATTAGAATAATTGAGTTATCATTAAGTCATCCTGTTCATTAATCTCTATACCATTACAGTACATACATACATACATAAAATCACGCCTGTTTCCCACAGGGGTAAGTAGAGACCACGGATTTCCACTTGCTACGGTCCGCACATACCTCTTTCGCTTCATTCACTCTCATAACATTCTTCATACATGCTCGTCGGTTTAGGGTACTCTTACATTACATTACCATTACAGTAGGTAGGTAAATCTTCGAATCTGGATCTGACTATTGCCTTGCGAGTCTTATTTGTATTTGCGCTCTTTACCCATAATTCTTATTGCTTAGAGTATCACGAGACCGTTTTATTAAGACCATAGGCGCTTGCACTCATACAGCGGACAATCGAAGTCGGTCAGTCGGAAGGCGAAAGAACGGGAGGAGAAAGACTAGGTGTAAGTGAAACTGAAAAACTGAAATAGCTTCACGACATTCCAAACATTATATTCTAAGTCAAAGTCAAAAGGTATTTATTCAATAAAACCACAAAGATCACTTTGAAACGTCTTAAAGCTAGGTGACTCTAGGTGCCAGTTCCACGCGACCAAAGCCTAGAAGAATAGGCAACAAACTTACGGCTTGGTTTCTACCGTCTTTTGTATGACACACATATGGCACATACCCACATTTTACAGTACACAGTTAGTATTCCATACGTGACAGGTTGCGAGCCCATCGCCGCTGTTAGAATACTAACTGGTTTCCTCACGATGTTTTTCTTCACCTTTTAAGAGCACTGGCATTGCGCACATATTTCATTTCGATCGGAAAAATCCATTGGTGCAAGACCGGATTCGAACCTACGACCTTACGGTCGGGAGGCGGTGTCACTCCCACTAGACCACCTGTGTAAATGAGCATTAATGAATGCCACCTTCAGCAGCTGTCATTATTTGATGGGTCACTTCTACGAGTTACGGTTGATGGTTGATACGAGTGATGGTTACCACTTAACATCAGGTGGGTCATCTGCTTGTAGCTTCAGCTAGTTGTATAAAACAAAAGTAAGCTCTCTACGTCAAAACTTCGCTTATACGAGTCATCGTGTGTGTCAACAGGAATAATGCAGCAAGCATTAAATCGCTCGCGGCACAGCGAATCGTCCACTTCATTATACTGCATCATATGCAATTATTGTATTTACAATGCACGATTGTGATGTTCTATTCCCATATCAACTGGCTACTTAGCAGGGTGGCCAAGTGCGAGTATGGTGTCTGAAGCTTTGGGTTTTCTGATCGTCTTATTTCTGACATTTAGTTTTTGGAAAATCTGTTCAGAGTTGAAAGGGCAGCCGTGAACTGGTGCACCTACACCCCAAGTCTGAGTTTCATATTTCGTTACGTCAGGCCTTTTTTTGTATGGAGACTGGTGAGTTCTCAGCACGCCCGAGGCGCTTATCGAATATCCATACAAAAAAAGCCCTGACGTTACTAAAAACAAAACTCGGACAGTACAGGTGCCGTCCACCGGTTTACGCCTGCCATTTCAGCGAAGGAACTCTAAACGGTCGCCCGTGCTAGCGCATCCTAACAATGATTGTAATTACCGTGTCTGTCTCGTGCCGAGGGACACCTATTGTCATGATAATAATCTTATCAAGAATGTCTATTACACAGATTTTCTAATCAAATGAAGAACTAGGAAACCTCTTATAATCTGAATGAAACAAGGCGCCAAATCAAATCCGGCTTATATTTTATCACAGATAGGCAGCGAGATTTCAAAGAACAAAATTGGTTAGGGTAACAAATTCGGTCGTCGTATAATAGTGTTCGATGCACTACTATAACGCTGGTCTCCCGTGACGCCGGAGTACGGTAGCAACTATAATATAGGTAGGTATGTGCCTAATGTGCCCAATGTTTGGATGTTTCAGTTTTTACAGTTTATCTGGTCCCCATAGTACAAGCTTCGCTTAATTTGGTGCTAGATAGCTCAGTATGAAATGGCCATCATTTTTTTTTAAAGGAAGATTTTTGTTTCGCTACCACTTGAACAAAGCCGCTGATGTAAGCTAGTAAACCATACAAAACTATCAAGTCCTTGATTGCATGTATTTACCTATCATTATTTTTTATTCGAATCATTAATTATGTAATTCATTTTATTATGTGAATCATATGAATCACTCTTTTTTTATTTCTAGCTTTTTATGGCGTAATTGATCATTAGTTATTATCACACATAATGTTACTACAGCATCATCAGCCTGTAGAAGTCCACCGCTAGACATAAGCTTCATTCATTAAAAAAAATTAAGCCTTCACCAGCCACCGACTTTCCGCGCCACTTACAATGGCGTCGATACATCGGATGGGCTGCTTACGTTTCGTCTTCCGGTTGAATGGAGGTTGATGTTACTTTAATGTTTCGAACAAGAAAAGTAATTTTAAATTGAACTTTTTGTGTAAAGAGGAAATATTTATTAAATATTTTTAATTCAAAGAACTCATAGGGCATGGTATTCATTTTTATATTATTTATTAAATTCTAATTCAAGGTAAATTTTTTTCTGTTTATCAATACACACTTATTATGAACGTAAATGTACCCTGACTCTACGTTGATGTATAGTCAAAATAATCGTAACCTAACCTTAGGACTTTGGTTTCTTTGCAGTTGGCTAAATTTTTTTAATCTCTAGGGGTGAGGGGCAGCCCTTTGCTTCAAGTTGATGGTCGCAGGGAAGTGCATCGTAAGGCACGTTCCTATTGTGCGTGACTTACGAGATAATGCTTTGTTATAGGTGATGGTTACCACTTAACATAAGGTGAGCCATCTGCTAGTTCCATCAGCTATTAGTATTAAATAAAAAATGAAACCCGCATTTTGTATCTCAGTCGGTTACCCACCGCAGTACAAAAGTAACCATGAACTTGGAACTGTACATATTTAGCGAGAGAAAAATACGTTGAATATTAAAATGTGCGCGTAAATGTCCGACCTTTCGGCCAAGCTAATCTCAGATTCAAAAACTTGTTAATTATGCAGTTTTTTTATTGAGTGACATTTTTCTATCGAACTACTAAAATTGTGATCGCTCACTGTTGAGGAAATCAGCGACTGACTGCTTATTTTAATGGGGTCAATGTATGTTGTCGTAGTTTGTTAATAGTTAAAACAAGCTCTGCTTTTTTTTTTAAACCGGCTAAGTGCGGTTAGGACTAAGGGACCCGTATTATCACCAATAATTTGGTAGGTAGTTAACGAGATAACCAGAAACATAAATCTTCAAGACATTATAAATACATTATTTAATCTACGAAATCAATTTCAACGTTTTATAATAAATCTGTCTGGGTATTATAATAAATTATAAGTATGTATTTACATAAACGAAAGTATTTTATCAGATATCTGGTTCCCATATAGCTTTGCTTAGTATGCAGCTATATAGTCAACGCTTTTTTTGTAGCGGTAAAATATGTTCTAATAAATAAACTATTGAATTTAGCAAAACCGGTATTCTTATTCAATCGCAGACTGACCAAATGGTTAGTTAATGGATAGTTCTTACACTGCTTATGAATATTTTAGTTTTAAGTAGGATATGACATTTAAATAATTTAAATATTGACGTCATTATAGTCGTTCATATCGACGTCATTTTTTACGACATTAAAAAAGGCATGTTTAATCGTAACTTTTCAAATGTTGCCGGACTGCAACTGGTTGCGTGTTTATATATTTTTTTTATTCCAATTAGGATATGTTTATGTAAACCAAAATTACATTCTGAGCAAAAAAACAAATTTTAGCAGACTTCAATAAAGGAGGAGGTTGTCAATTCGACTGTATATATTTTATGTTTGTTATGCGATTATACCGTCAATTTTATGAATTGATTTTGATGATTCTTTTTTGTTTGGTAGATCACTTCAAATGTAAAAATTAATGAGGTATTCTTTTTCGATATATTTTTATTGATTTAGCACTTTTTCAAAATTTCGTTTGTGGTTCCCTTCAGAAAAAGTTTGGTATTATACAAAGTGTAAAAATACTACTCTCGAGAACTTTTGGGGGCTAAAGTACCCTAATATGAATAACTTTTTCTATGAAACCATAACTGTAAACACAAAAAAAAAACAGCTGTTACATGCAAAAGTTCAATACCTACCTGGCTACAATGTATGAAAAAGCTGTTTTTTTTTCGCGCTTACAGTGTTGGTTCCTTACAAAAAGTTATTCATATAGATGGGTACTTTAGCGCCCTGAAGTTTTTAGGAGTAGTATTTTAACACCCTTTATATTATTTATATATTTTATTTATTTGTAGTCGGTTTTTGCTAAAAGTTATATTAAGAAAAATTAACTCTATGTTTGGTGTTGTGGTGGACGTGCTAATTTTATGATTTGCCGTAGAAACTAGGTTAAACTATGCACCAGTCGGTTCATTGAAACAAATACCTCGCAAAGAGTTTTTTTTGTATCGTTATTATAAAAATATTTATTCCGGGTTCGGGTATGTAACCATCGTTATTTTGTAGTTTTTGACACCCACGACAGAAACCCTATTGCGGGAACGGGACTGTGCATCTTCTTCCTATCGTGTTGATTCTTATTTAGATGATCCTAGAAAAAATTGTGGCCACTTTCAATATCACTTTGGCCGCATTAAGGTAGGGACCGATGGGTACCTCGTATTGGGACACGGTGAGACAGTGTGGCCACACTAGCAATATATTGTGTTGGATTACATTAATATATAGATTAATATACAAGGTGTTCCATAAGTTGTGTATATAAACTTCAGGGGGCTAAAGTACCCATCAATATGAACAACTTTTTCTAAGGAACCAACACTGTGAACGCGAAAAAAAATACAGCTGTTTCATACAAAGTTCAATACCTACCAGGCTAAAATGTATGAAACAGCTGTTTTTATTTTCGCGTTCACAGTGTTGGTTCCTTAGAAAAAGTTGTTCATATTGATGGGTACTTTAGCCCCCTGAAGTTTATATACACAACTTATGGAACACCTTGTATATGTAATAACTTAACAATCTAATTGCACTTACCACTGAGGCATAGGCCTCTTTTCCTAGCGATTGAACCTCGCATTGCAGCAGTATACTCGCGCAAAAAACTGACAGGGCAACCTGTGTTAAACACTTCATATTTTTATTTGTATTTTTAAACCCTTAAAAAGTCAAAAAATAATCACATTAATTAAAACTCTGAATTTAAAAAAAATACTTAATAAAAAAAGTTTTAAATTATAAAAAAAATATTTTTATTATTTTTTATTTATCCGAATATAAAATTTTATTATTTGTATTTTAATAAAATACTACAGTAGTATCATAAATGAGCTACAGAGCATTCGTCCGTCTGTTGACAGTGTGTAACAAGAATAATAAATATGCGTGGCCGGCCGGCAGTTTTTAAACAACGTGTTCATTGAAGAACTATGACGCGGATGCATATTATTATACCCTATTATGATAGATATACGTAGACACAAATACTAGTTTTACTTCATGTTAGTGGTCATGACAGGAACTTAAAAAAAACTCAATTCATTTATTTTGTACAGGATACAATATTGCAATAATACTGAAATAAAAACAAGTACGTCTCAAATTTATGGAATATTTTGCATTCAAAAAGGAAATAAATTTATTTTGGACACAACATATTTTACCTACACTTTACAGTACGAACAGATCAAACAGATTAGGTAGTTTTTACCGTTATAAAAGAAAGAAAACATAAAAAGAAACAGTAGGTTGGTACAGAAGGTAAAAAAGGGTATGCACAAGAAATAAATAAATTATTAAATAAAAAACACTATCAACTTAACATTCAAAGGAGCTGTTTCATCAATATGTGGAGCCTGGGTTGGGTATTTAAATATCGCTTAGCAATATAGATAACTGTTATGATTGCTTTTTGTCTTCATTTTCTTGCGATTCAAGATTTTCTTGATCAAAGAAAGCAACACAATTTACTAAAATATGGAGGACAGACATGCGTGAAATGTCATTTTGACAACTGTTGTATTGTCAAGCTTGAGAGTGGAACTCATTACCGTCAAGAAAAGCAACGAAAATGGCAGTAAATGAAAAAATGCAATGCGTCATGTCAAACGTCAATTACAGACTGCCATGACGGCTCTGGAAGTGTTAACATGATAAAAAATTCGACCAGATAAACATTTAGGTATCGCAACTTTATTTGCCTATAAATTATTGAATGGTAATCTTCTATTTTTTCAACGTTTTTCTACGTGGTGTACATAGACCCAACCCCGAATGAAATTAGTCCTTTATCTCGTAGTTTGCGTGGTAATTCATTCCTAACCGATCGACTAAGTTGGGCTCGTTTTTTACGTGGCTAAAGCTTACTTAAAACAAGCAGCTGATGGAACAAGCAGATGGCCCACCTGATGTTAAGTGGTAACCATCACTTATAACAATTACACCGGCAACCACACTCTTCAAACCGAAACACAACAACGCTGCTTGGCGGCAGAAAAAGGCGTAGTGGTAGTACTTCCCTGGACGAGCCCTTCACAAAGGGCTCTACTACGCTTCGGAGAACCTACCGTAGGTAGGAAATATCAACTACTACTAGATACGGGTATGTGGTGATTTGACGTATCTCTGACTACACCGCTTAGACATCCTCAAAGAATCTTGAGTTGTGGAACTTGGTACTAAGTGATTTGAAGGGATATCTTAGCTTGGGGATAAAAGTCGTGAAGCTGTTTTTAGGGTTCCGTACCCAAAGGGTAAAACGGGACCCTTTTACTAAGACTCCCCTGTCCATCCGTTTGTCACCAGGCTGTATCTCATGAACCGTGATAGTAAGACAGTTGAAATCACAGATGATGTATTTCTGTTGCCGCTATAACAATAAATACTAAAAAAACAGAATAAAATAAATATTTAAGGGGGCTCCCATGTAACAAACGTGATTTTTTTGCTCGATATTGATAACGGCAACATGTATACGCTTGAAATATCACAGAATATTTAGTTATATATTCACGTTACAAATAAATAATTAAAATAAAATAAAACAAATATTGAAGGGGGGCTCCCATACAACAAACGTGAATTTGCCGTTTTTATAGATAATTTTACGGAACCCTTCCTGCGCGAGTCCGACTCGCACTTGGCCGGTTTTTATTTAGAACTTACGAGTCTTTAGACGGTATGAATATTTTCAGATAATGCAATAATTTGTCCCTCATTAGAAATTAATTCCTCTTATTTTGTGTCTCAGTCGGTTAGTCGCGCGCCGCACCTCCAAAGCAACAAAAGTAACCGTGAACTTGGAACATTTGATATTTAGCGAGGGAAAAATACTTGAACGAAAGGCCGGCAGTTTTTAACGTGTTCATTGATGACGTTGATGCATATTATTGAACTACTATTGTGTCGCAGATAAAAATACTAGTTTTGATTTTATTGGAGTTCATGGCATTATCAAATAACTTAACTAAAATACTATTCAAATTCAAATCATTTAACTAAACCTTGGATGTAAGATAATGGACGGTTTTTCTTTGTAGGGTACGTTCTTTTCGCTGTGATCTACAAGACAATGCTTAGTTGTATCATGGTTACCACTTAACATCAGGTGGGCAAAAAACTATTTAAATATCGGCCTTTGTTTGCAAAGAAATTAAAGGAATATAACGAACTAGCTGTCGCCTGAAGGTTTTCTTGCGTAGGAGTAGTGATATTATTATCCTACTAATATTATAAACGCGAAAGTTTGTAAGTATGGATGGATGGATGGATGGATGTTTGTTACTCTTTCACGTAAAAACTACTGAATGGATTTTAATGAAACTTTACAATAATATAGCTTATACATCAGAATAACAAAGATATTGTGTGACTAATCCTGCGCAGACGAAGTCTCGGCCACCAGCTTGTTAGAAATAATTTGACACTTATATTAGGAAGTTAAACGATATACATAGACATAATAATAAAGCTAATTAAATAAACTGAATCGTTAGGTAATCACACATTGTTGTAGCAGCTTTCATTTTTAGTTAAACCGGAATAATCAAAAAAGCATTACAATGTTTATCGGTAATCAACGTCTAATATTTAATGCTGCCAATAGCTGGTAGGTATGCGATACTGCGCTGCTATTGAGAACCGATACAATAGTAAACCTGTTTAAAAAAAAAACAGCGTCCTAGCTGGAAAAAGTACCTACAGCCGATTTAATGACTGTAACTGACTACATAATTGTAGTCAGTTACATTATTACTTACTTACTAGCTGGAAAAAGTACCTACAGCCGATTTAATGACTAACCGACTACATTATTGTAGTCAGTTACATTATTACTTACTTACTAGCTGGAAAAAGTACCTACAGCCGATTTAATGACTGTAACTGACTACATCATTGTAGTCTTATTACTTTTTTATTTTTTTTATTCAGCTGATGGAACAAGCAGATGGATCAGTGTTAAGTGGTAACCATCACCTATAACAAAGCATTGCTAGTAAGTCACGCACGATAGGAACGTGCCCTACGATGCACTGCCCTGCGACCATCAATTTGAGTCATACAGATGTTAAGCCTCATGTGCCTGTAATTACACCGGCAACCCATACTCTTCAAACCGAAACACAGCAACGCTGCAGAAAAAGGCATGGTGGTAGTACTTCCCCGGACGAGCCCTTCACAAAGAGCTCTACTATTCTATACTACTGTAATATAATAAGACAATAGTGTGCAAAAAAGGATTCTACTTCTACTTTTTGTATCTATTATTAACCTCTAGTCTTGTATAATAAAGGATCAGACAACAAAAAAAATTGTAAAAAAAAGTAAAATCTCCGTTTTTTAACTATTTATAAATATTGGCATAGAATAATCATGAAAAATATATTGTTTTTACTAAATAAGTTTGCTCATGAATTACCTCGTTTATTTAGAGGATATTGATTATATTAAATGAATGTCCTGTATCAGAAATAATTACCCAGATTTGTATATTGGTTTTACTGTGGTCATAGGCACTACGACTACAGTAAAACGTCAGGTAAAACCATTATCCAAAGAGCGAGCTTGGAACTACCAATTTTCCTACATTTAATTTAAACTGAATTTCCTTAAAGGTAATAAATGATCATTAATCTTGTGAAACATCCTTGAATTGTATTAAAAAATCTCTTATAGATTTAATACAAGGTGTCTCAAAAGAAATGTCATATTTAAAACCATAATTAAAAAAAAAGTAAGGAGTTTGTTGAAAAAATGTTTATTACATATTAAAGTACACTGTTTGGGAATTTATTATTTAAAAATTACATCGTCCAAATGTGAGCCGTTGCGTTCACGGCATTCGTTTAATCGAGCACTAAAATTGCCTATGACGGCTCGGCAGGTATTCTCCGTGATGGATGCGATTTCGTGACGGATATTTTCTTTTAATTGAAAGAAAGAAAGAAAGAAAGGATTTCCATTTTTCAGATTTTCCAGGATTGGTTTACGTAGGCAAGCCTCTGACCAGCATCTTGAGGCTTTAATTCTTGCACCAACTGAATTTTGTACGGGTGCAGTTTTAAATCTTTATGCAAAATGCGGCATAATGACGATCTGTGCACGTTTAAGGCCACAGTACGCTTCCGAATTGAAAGGTTCGGATCGTCCCGAATAGACTGGGCGACACTGTCTACGTTTTCGACCGTTCTAGAAGATCTTGGACGCCCGGATTTTGGTTTGTCCAGTGTTGAACCGGTCTCTTCAAACTTCTCGACCCATCTTGCAATGAGTCGAGTGGTTGGCGCATCATTCAAGTGACGAATATGTCGAATGCTGCAGAATTTTCTACGCGCTACAGTCGCCGAATTACCATTTTTATAAAACTCGCGTACGCACAACGCACGGTCCGCTCCCGAGAAACGCTCCATAGCGACTAAATTCCCAAAAGCCAGGCTACCGATTGACATCCCCCCCGCGCCCCTCAGAATAGTTGCGTTCAGGCAATAACCAAAACAAATGTGAACTTTCTTTTGAGACACCCTGTATATCCCATATACTGCGTTTACATTTAGACATTCGCGCTGCTATTCGAGTGGACGGAAATGTTGCCGTCCATATGTCTGCGGCAGCGTCGCCGGCAATGTGTGTTCACAACACGGGCAACGCGAGCGGCAACGCGAGTGGACATGGAAGTGGCCTTTTTACATTCTCGCAATGCCCAAGTCCCTTCCCATGTCTCTGCACATTTCCACGGACATGAGCTGAGTGTAAACGGTGTAATAAGCTATGATCTGAAGTGGGATTTCAATCCACGACTCCTCTCTTAAAACGGGGATTGTTTACTTTACTAGTTTTCGTACTTTTGCAAACTTTTGTGTAGGAAAACTTGCATAGATCAAAATATATTTTTTTACTGAACTTTGTGCAATGTGAAAGACACAGTTGATTCATTATGACTTTTCAAAAATGAGTTCAGTGATAATTATTACTTTCAAAATGTTGAAATGTGCGAGTGAGAGGTACATTAGCAGTTGTCTTCACCTTATTCTAACTCCCGAGTAACTCTTAGGAATCACTGAAGTAAATATCGGAATGAAAATCTAAAATTTCTAAATCAGTATCCTACTATTAAAACTACAAAAAACAGTCTGTTAAAAATAGTAACGGCCTATCGTATGACAACATATTTCTTTTACAAAGTAGTTCACACAACATTTTGTCTTGTTTAAATACTTTTTTTCTTAAATCCATAAACGAATGAACCCACAACCTTAGGCACGGAAGTCTGCGGGACCTTTTTACTACATTACTCATTACTTAAAATTGCTTAGTTGGTGCCCAGGTCACGTAGATCTTAAACTTTGTTGAAAGTTATAAAAAAATGTGTTCCGTTTTTTCTTTTTACATGCGGTATCCTAAAACCGGTTAAAAATGCAATGTCAAGGTGGCACCGGCCACATAATAAAACAAGAATAAAATTAAATTGGTTTTCATTCATTAGAAACACGAGGATCACGTTATGGCGACGACAAGAGCTAATGTGGCTCTCGCTCGCACGTTTCGACATGTTGAAAGATATACAAGGTCTTCCAATAATTGGGTTTAAAACTTCAGGGGGCTAAAGTACCCTTTATATGAATAACTGTTTCATACAAAAGTTCAATACCTACCTGGCTAAAATGTATTAAACAGCTGTTTTTGTTTTCGCGTTTACAGTGTTGGTCCTTAGAAAAAGTTATTCATATTGATGGGTACTTTAGCCCCCTGAAGTTTTAAACCCAATTATTGGAACACCTTGTATTAGATATTTAGATATTTGTTTGCTTATGTACGAAAACTAGTAAAGCAAACTTTTGAGTAGGAAAACATGTATCGATCAAAATGAAACTGATCAAACTGTGTGCAATGTAATTGCACACAAAATGAATGATTGCGAGTTTTCGAAAATGAGTTAAGTGATTTTATATCTTTCAACATGTCGAAACGTGCGAGCGAGAGGTACATTAGCTCTTGCCTTCCTCTTATGACGTCTTATAGACAAGGTGAGTCCTAGAATTGGAGGCAAGAAACCTAGTGTTTGTGTTTTTTGACCTTTACAATTATGGTACTTAATTTTTAGTTTTTGTATTGAGTTAGAGCGAGTTCAATCCCAAGATTTTTTGCAGATTTTTTCAATGTCTCGAACGATTTCTATTAATAATGTTCTTAAATTGATCTCAGAGGTAGGTGCGTCCAAATATTACACTTGGCAACAGAATAGATAAGATAATATTTATTTGAAAGAAAATAAAGAAAACATATTTATTTGCACACAACTTATATTCAAAGCATAAAACTAAAAAGAACTTCATTACTAAAATAAAAACCTAAGAGCTGATTTCACCATGCTCTGTTAGATTAACAAAGGATTAAAGGGCTGTTAAATATGTCAAAATGTACGCGTTTGACATCTAAGGTTAGATTTAACGGCCTGTTAATCCTTTATTAGTAACTATCCTTTACTTTAAGAGTAGTAGAGCTCTGTGTGTGGCTCGTCCGGGGAAGTACTACCACCACGCCTTTTTCTGCCGCCAGCAGCGTTGCTGTTTCGCGTGTTTCGGTTTGAAAAGTGTGGTTACCGGTGTAAATACAGGCATATGAGGCTTAGCATCTGTATGCCTCAAATTGATGGACGCAGGGCAGTGCATCGTAGGGCACGTTCCTATCGTGCGTGACTTACAAAAAATGTTTATTTTCTCAAATTGCTAGTTGAATAAAATAAAACAGAGCATGGTGAAATCAGCTCTAAGAGCTGAAAAACGGACCCTGACGCAGCATAAGTCAGTTGGCTAGCAACTAACGCTGGTCTTCCGTCTACGTATTTTTATCTACCGTGCTTGGGCATAAAAGTCGTGGAGGTTTATCTGTTTTTTTTTATCTAAGTAAAAACAATGAATAATACACTTTTCCGAATATGTACCTAGAACCTTCTAACTGGTAACCATAGCGGAATCCATATGGGCGGCATAAATATGCTTGTTCTATAAGAAAAAAGTAGAAAAAAAAGAATTGACCAGTTACTCATATGATTCATATGATCCTACTAACTTTCGAAAGGAGCCTCTTCAGGCGCACTTTAAATCCTTTCACCACACTGTTTCGAAAGAAACTACTGATACGACAAGAGAGATTGAGACACAAGCATCCAAACATCGTAACTTTCGTGAGAAGTAGCATTAAGTAAACTACTCCATCTAAGATAGGATAGAATAAAGAGTCATCTGTATAATAGTCGTAAATTTTACAAACTTCAAATAGATAACATACCCATATTAGACATGGATAGACAGAACAATAAGCTGGTTTCAACCTTTCCTTGAAAATTTAATACACAGAATAGTTTGCATGACAAAGGTACAAATATTTTACAGATTTGGGTAATTAGTTCATTGGATGTGCTCTGAAATTGTGTGTATTTTCCAAAAAATCGAAGGCTCATTAGATCATAATTTGACATCGAAGTTCCCATAGGATTTAAAAATTCACTTAAGAGTAGCAGATCTCTTTGTGAAGGACTCGTCCGGGGAAGTACTACCACCATGCCTATTTCTGCCGCCAAGCAGCGTTGTGTTTAGGTTTAACATCTGTACGCCTCAAGTTGATAGACGCAGGACAGTGTATCGTAGGGCACGTTTCTATCGCGCGTGACTTACGAGGCAATGCCTTGTTATAGGTGATAGTTACCACTTAACACCAGGTGGGCCGTCTACTTTTCCATCAGCAAAAGTATTATTAAATTCAATTATTTATTTGCAAGTAAGAGTAAGTACAATTTAAAGTAAATTGTAAAAACGTCCAATAAAAATTCTACGAGACATATAGTCAGTTCATTGGCATAACGTGCTAGTATTAAACGAAAATAAGATAAACACTTTTATGAAGCGAACTTAGAACCTTTTGCGTTCAGATCCGAAACCGGAATCATCGTAGGTTTTTGGAATAAATCATCAACAAACAATGATCAAAGTACGAGGAAACGGAAGCGTCCTATAATCACTGATTAATAAATAACATATTACATAACTAGCTGGTGCCCGCGACTTTTTCTGCGCAGGATTAGTATTTCGAGTAGCTTATATTAGCGTGGCGTAGTACATATGTGTAACTCTAGCGGTTTTGGCAGAATAGCTGGAATGGATGGTAGATATTTTCCTACTTACTTGACACTTATCGTCATATTTTGGATATTTTACACAATATCTTTATAAATTGTAGCCCATGTGTTATTCTGATGTATAAGCTATATTATTGTAAAGTTTCATTAAAATCCATTCAGTAGTTTTTACGTGAAAGAGTAATAAACATCCATCTATCCATCCATCCATCATTACTTACAAACTTTCGCGTTTATAATATTTGACACATGATATATAAATTTTTAGGTTCTACGACATGCCGGTTTCCTCACGAGGTTTTCCTTCACCGTTTGAGAGTACTGGCTATGTGCACATTCATTTTTGATTAGAAAAACTCATTGGTGTACGGCCGCCGGTTTCGAACCAACGACCCAGGATCGGAACTAGACCACCAGTGCTCTTACAAGTGGCTCAATTATGCCCTAACCATTGAACCGATTGCTATGAAACTTAGAACGTAAATAAATACTTACTATCCCCAAAAGTTTTCGGGAACGGGGTAGAAAAAAATTACAAACACCTTAAAAAGAAAACGCTTTAAAAATATACTGCGACACAGTTTTATACTTCTGCAGTCAGTATCGTTACACTAGTTTTAGTTTTATCTTGTACTAGTGGCTTCCCGCGGCTTCGCACGCGTTAAAGTGGTGAGCCGTAATTGAGCCACAAACATCCAAACATCGTAACTTTCGCATTGATTTGTATATTATTAGGGTAGGATACCTACGCAGGTATATACCTATAGGCGTACATTACCTATATTAGGTAGGTAGGTAGGTTAGGTACTGAGTTTAGCACAAATATGACAAATACAACAAAGACATTCTTATACGGAAAATATGTACTTATTTGTTCCTAGTTTCTACCCCAAAAACAAACGAAACGAAACAGCTTCACGACTTTGATCCCCAGGCACGGTAGATACCCTAAGATCTCTTCATCGTACCAACTCAAGATTCCCGTTTTAGAATGTTCCTTACAAACATTGACGCCTTGTTGTATCCTTTTTACTTGAGCGCAACGAAGGAGGGTAACGTTTTAGGGGTTGTTTTCGAAAATCAAAAATCTTTTTGTTATTTATCAACAGAACACATTTTCTTTAAGTTTTAAGTTAATTACACTACGCTTTAAAAATCTCCCATACAAACCTTGAAACTTTGTCAGTCTTTTGCACCCTTTGCAGGGGTGGTTTTAAAATATTGAAAACGTGATTTTAAATTATTTTACTTCAAGTTTTAAATCAATCGCACCACGCGTTAAAAAACTCCCATACAAACATTGACATCCCTTTGCACACTTATTAAGGGTAGTTTTAAAAAAACTAAAAATGCCTTTCCTGTTTTTTAGCCTTGGAGTACATGTACTCTAAGTTTCAAGTTTGTAGGTTCAAGGAATACTATTTTTCATGCAAACGTTTTCAACCCTTTTACACCCTTAGGGGTTGAATTTCCAAAAACCTCTTCTTAGTACATCTCTACGCCATAAGACCTATGTACTCTTCAAATTTCAAGTCTCTAGGACCAGCGGTCAAAAAACTCCCATACATACTTTTACATCCCTTAGCACACTTATTAAGGGTAGTTTTAAAAAACTAAAAATGTATTTCCTACTTTTTTGTCTTGAAGTATATGTACTCCAAGTTTCAAGTTTGTAGGTTCAAGGAATACAATTTTTTATACAAACGTTTTCATCCCTTTTTACACCCTTAGGGGTTGAATTTCCAAAAATCCCTTCTTAGGACACCTCTACGCCATAAGACCTATGTACTCTTCAAATTTCAAGTCTCTAGGACCAGCGGTCAAAAAACTCCCATACATAATTTTACATCCCTTAGCACACTTATTAAGGGTCGTTTTAAAAAACTAAAAATGTATTTCCTATTTTTTTGTCTTGAAGTATATGTATTCCAAGTTTCAAGTTTGTAGGTTCAAGGAATACAATTTTTCATACAAACGTTTTCATCCCTTTTTACACCCTTAGGGGTTGAATTTCCAAAAATCCCTTCTTAGTACACCTCTACGCCATAAGACCTATGTACTCCTCAAATTTCAAGTCTCTAGGACCAGCGGTTTAGGCTGTGCGTTGTCTATATGTCAGTCAGTCAGTCAGTCAGTCAGTCAGTCAGTCAGGACTTTGATTCTTATAGTATTAGAGATTACCTTATTTCCAAATAAACTTTTAATTTTACTAATATTATACTAACTTTATATTAGCAGTCACTACTTCTCGAGCAATGCCTCGGTGGCAGCTAGTCGTAAATAAAGAAGGATACAGTTTTTTTAAACCTAAAAATAAACGACAGAGTTATACAATGAGCGGCCGTATCCCGAACAGCGATAATCTTTAGGTAACCTGGGTTGGATATGACGTAACACAATTGCATTACCCCATAAACCACGGCTACTGAAGACGTGTCCTTGGGTGCACGCACACACAAATCACACATGAAAAGTTAAGTCTCATCTGTCAGTCTTAATGTTTGTTACAGGCAGTGACATTTCATCCCAAAGAGATGTCGTCCGTCGCACCCCAAGAGGAGGACCGCACGGAACTGCTAGGCTCCCTGACGACGGAGCAACAGCAGCGGACCAGCGCGAGGGTCATCAAGAAGCTGCGGTTGGAGCCGCAGCCGCCGCAGAAGAGGTCTGATGCCGAGGGTAAGCTTCGAAAGACTGGAATTTCTGATCTCTCAAACTTATAGCAGTAAAACATGCTCACGACTTTAGTCTCTATCTACGATAGATATCCCCTCAGTACTCCAAGCCTGAGTTTTGTTTTACATTTTTCGAAACGTCAAATGTATTATTTGGACGTACCTCTGCATCCCCTTAGAAATCCTTAAATGATCTTGTGTTGGTGCTTGTCAAAGTCAAAGGTAAAAGGTATTTATTCAATAAAATCTCAAGGATCACTTTGACTTGGTACTAAGAGTTCTGTACCCCAAGTCTCGATAAGTGCCTCAATTGGGCGGCCTGAAAATACAGGAGTCTCAATTCAAGAAAGGCCTTTACGACGTTACGAAGTACGAAAATCGGAAGACAAAAGGGTAGTCAGAGGTACGCCATCGTACGTTACGTATCAACAAATTAGTTTTTTAAGACAAAGGATACACAACATGAAATTGTACAATACTATGGTACTTAGATACCAGTATAACGAGTTTTGATGATGCTACGTTGACATGAATATTTAAAAGAATTTTATTTTTATTGTAATAAATTAACAGTATAATTACTTTATACTCTGTAAATTGTAATAAAAATAAGAGAGAAAAGACACGATTTGACTATTGGTATACTTAGTTGTATTTTTTATTTATTAAATTACAATGGTACATTAATTACGAAGTATACCAACTAAATCTAATAAAAACGCATGCACGTAAAGCATTGAGATAACATACATGCAACAAAATACACATACAAATGGAAATTAAATAAATCAAATCCTTTTCTCAAAATGTATTATAACTATTTTTTTTTATAATTAATCGACTGACCTTTTGCCACAATCTCACCTGATAGTAAGGGACGATGTAGCCAACGGTGGAGCAGAAATGTCTAGAATTCACTCTTGCCTTGAAGAGACCCAAGTTGTAGTGATCAGGAAAGACAGACGACGGCAATGAGTTCCACTCCTTGGCAGTTCGAATAATAAATATAGAAGCAAAGCGCTTAGTGCGAATGGGTGGTATATTTACCAGATTTGAGCCATACGTCTACTTGTCCTGAGATGGAAAGGAGATGGTGGTATTAAGTCGTGAACTATCACATTTCAGAAGTACCAGACTGCGATACTCCAAGCAAAATTGACGACAAAGAACTGAAATTCCCAACCGTCAAGCAGCGAATGCCGAAAGCGCTGTGGTCTACCGACGAGAAAAACCTGTTCTTCGAAGCCCTGAACGAGTATGGAAAAGATTTCGACGCTATTACTTCGTACATCTGCGCCAAGATGAAGAAGAAGGGAATGCCTGACTCGAACCTGAAGACGAAGACCCAAGTCAGCCACTTCTACTACAGGACTTGGCATAAGCTGTCGAAGCATGTACATTTTGATGAAAGTAAGTACGTACAGTCTGCTACCGCATCAGTCTGCTACTACTGCCAGTTGAGCTGTGAGGACTGTCGTATATTGCCTCGTTTTCATGCGATGGGAACGCAACCTACGATACACTGCCTTGCGTCCACCAACTTAGGCATACAGTTTTTTTTATACAACTAGCTGATGGAACAGGCACGTGGCCCATCTGTGTTAAGTGTTAACCATCACCTATAAGTCTTGTCGTGTCACTAGTTTCTTTCGAAACAGTGTGGTGAAAGGATTTTAAGTGCGCTTCAATAGGCTCCTTTCGAGCATTTGACACATGTTATAGAAGTTTTTAGGTTCTACGACATGCCGGTTTCCTCACGATGTTTTCCTTTACCGTTTGAGAGTACTGGCATTGTGCACATACATTTTTGAACAGAAAAACTCATTGGTGCACGACTGTTTTGTGTTGTGTTTCAAACGGTGTTTCGAACCCACGACCTTAGGATCGGAAGGCGGGGCCGCAACCACTAGACCACCAGTGCTCTCTAAAATCACCTATAACAAAATAACAAAGCATTACCTTGTAAGTAACGCACGGTAGGAACATGCCCTACGAGTTACTGCCCTGCGTCCATCAACTTGAGGCATACAGATGTTAAGCCTCATGTGCGTGTAATAACACCGTCAACCACACTCTTCAAACCGAAACACAGCGTTGCTGCTTGGCGGCAGAAAAAGGCGTGGTGGTAGTACTTCCCCGGACGAGCCCTTCAGAAAGAGCTCTACTACTCTTACTTCTTAAGCTTCTGATGTAATTCTTCTGCCTGTAATTTCTGGTTAGGGCGTGAATGTGGGGACCCCATGGGGGAACGTTACAAGATGATGATAAAATAAAAATAAATATTAGTGGTCTTTCCATATAGCACTACCTAGCCCCAAACTTAGCCAAAACTAATATTAAGGGAACGAGATAGCTGATATAATACATAATATACTTTTTTTTTGTAAATACATACTTATAATAAATAATAAGACCCAGACAGAGAACAAACATCTATGTTCATCACACAAATGTTTGTTCTCGGTGGGGATCGAACCCGCGGCTTACGGCGCAGAAGGCAGAGCTACTACCAACTGAGCTGTGGAGGCTACCAAATTGATGATTGGGGAACCTTTAGTTACCGCTCCCGTTCACTTAAGTACTTCTAAACTCTAGATCACCGAATGAATCACACAGGAAGCGTGTTTAAAATTGCAATCATTATCCAACATTGTGTGGGTAATGTAATAAATGATTGAATTAATGGCTTGTAACATGAAAGGTACTTTAGATGTGACTGCGGCGTAAATCATACCTTAGCACATTGTGGTTTAACCACACTGTGTTGCTTCTATCTCAATATATATACAATTTTGGGTAATGCCTGACGGTTTCATCGGAAAAAACGGACGAAACTCGTGATCTAAAGAATCCGTACACACATATTTTGATGCCAAAACCTCCTAACCGTAAAATTACCAAATAAAACCATCATATTATTCAATCCATGTTATAGTAATTGACATCCTCATATAATCTTAAGTTAGTACTTGGTACCAAGAAATCTTAGGGGATATCTACCGTGCCTGGGGATCGTGTCGTGAAGCTTTTTCAGTTTTTATTTCAGTAATATGAACACACATAAAATTATCAATACAAATTAATAACAATGCTTAAAACTAACATAAAACAACGGAAATTATGACCCGTAAGCCAGAGGAGGAGGACTAAAATCCAGAGGAGGCCAAGGAAAAGTACATCCATTTAAAATTTAAATTTAATGGGGCAGTCTCTCCGAGCTACAATCATCTGTAGGATGTTTTTTTTATGCTTCTTGCTGGTAAAACAATTAGACGGCCCTCCTGATGTTAAGTGGTAACCATCAACTATAACAAAGCATTGCCTCGTAAGTCACGCACGATATGAATGTTCCCTATGATGCACTGTCCTGCGTCCATCAACTTGAGGCATACAGATGTTCAGCCTCATGTGCCTGCAATTTCACCGGCAACCATACTCTTCATACCGAAAAAGCGCTGCTGCTAGGTCGCAGAAAAAGGCATGGTGGTGATAGACTGAAGTCGCAGGCGTTAAACTCCAGTACAGTGACCTTCATCGCGTCACATTATCGCAAAATGGAAGACATTATTGCATGCAAGTTATCGCCTCGTTCAGATTGATGCAAACCAGGGATTTATAGATTACACTTTGATCTCAGATTCTTAGAGAAGATTGGTAAAAACACGTGCCATCAGAACGTGAGATACAAAGTTAAGCCAACAGTTACATAGTCCCGACTCCACACAAAATATTTTTATACCTCTTGTTCAGAGGCTTACAACCGTTAAAGATCTTTTAAGAGTAGTAGAGCTCTTTGTGAAGGGCTCGTCCGGGGAAGTACTATCACCACGCCTTTTTCTGCCGCCAAGCAGCAACGCTGTGTTTCGGTTTGAAGAGTGTGGTTGCCGGTTGATTGACGCAGGGCAGTGCGTCTACAGGGCGTTCCTATCGTGCGTGACTTATAATGCAATGCTTTGTTATAGGTGATGGTTACCAACATCAGGTGGGCCATCTGCTTGTTCCATCAGCTGGTTGTATAAAAAAAAAACTTTTTGCTCGCACATTGCAACAGTTTTACAGATATAAAAACACTTATACTGAAAAATCCCGAACAATAACAACATCTGCAAACTGAAGAGACCATTTCTTTACTCCAAGTTATATTGGCATTGAATAAAGTTATTTAAAATTACTTTATAAAAATATATATTATATAAGTTATATAAAAAAAAATCGCTTGTCAATCAATTTCTATAAAATTAATATATGGTAATTGAGAACCTCAACCATTTTTATCTACACTAATATCACGTTTATCTATAATAATATCAGCGTTCTCACCCAGCGCGGGCCCGGGCAAGGCGCGAGGTAGAAGGGCGTGCAAATGACTCGAACCCACCACGGTCTAAGTTTATCCTAAAACATTGAAAAAAATTATGTCCACCCATGCGAAGCTGGGACAGGCCGCTAGTAATCGATAAAAAATAAAACTTTGACTTGAGGTACTGATGTCTACCGTGCATGGGGATGATCTTACGTTACAAAATTACGTGTTGGCAACAATGTGGCTCATATTATATTTCTTACATTTAACTTCACAACTTCGTAATGATGTATTTAAAAATAGTTAATTGCTCATTATTATATGCATATCTACACTATCTACATCTACACTTCTACACTAATATTATAAAGAGGTAAGATTTGTATTTTTGTATGTTTGTATTTTTGTATTTTTGTATGTAACGAATAGGCTCAAAAACTACTGGTCCGATTTCAAAAATTCTTTCACCATTAGAATGCTACATTATCCTTGAGTAACATAGGCTATATTATATTTTCAAAAAAATCAGGGATCCTTACTAAAACTCCAATAATGTAACCCAAGGTGGAAAACAAAAACCTTACATCGCGTGCGCTGCGAAAACTATTGATGATAGAACAAAATAATGTACTACGACTTTGCAGAACACGTCATCATCTACAAAAAATGTCGCGACAGCATATGTCTATCTATTATATATCTATATATGTCACAATAAGTGTTCTTTTATTATAAAAAATTAATTGAAATGCCGCCGCTAGAAAAGGCTCTTTATTTGTACCTTGGTATTAATCCTTATCCAAATAAATCATTTCGTATTCAAGACTGTTTCAATACCTATAGATTACTTTTTGAATTTTACAAATCGGACATTCCATTCAAAAGATATTACGAAATTAAAAATTTTAGCTCGCTTTAAAATATTATTAGTGAACGCGCGGTTCCAAGGGGCGAGTTTTTACTCACTCAGGGAGAAGGGCGTGCGAAATAAGTACACGCGAGACTCTAACCTACGTTCTAAGTTTATCGTAAAATGTTCAAAAAATGTATATCCACCCATGCGAAGCTGGGACAGGCCGCTAGTATATCATAAAATAAGTGTGGGCAGACATTGAAGGGCTCACAGCTCAGTTGCTTGCAGCTCTGCAGCTCAGTTGGTAGCAGCTCTGCCATCTGCGCTGTAGGCCGTGGGTTCGATCCCCACTGAGAAGAAATAGTTGTGTAATTCAAATGGATGGTGGTTCTCTGTCTGGGTGTTATTATACCATAAGAATGTGTTTTCAAAATATATATACAGGGTGTCCCAGAAATCAACGTCAAGCCGAAAACGGGCGATGGGCCAAGTCATGACAGTTATGAGAAAAATATAAAAAAAAATATTTGTCATGTACTTTTCGAATTATGAGTATTACAATAAATACAGAAAAACTGACACCCTGTGATGATCTTTTAAGTCCTGTGACTACAAATATTAACTATTCGTGAAATTTTTTTCTGTAATGTAACCATGAATAACCCTTCTGTAAAATACAATTCAAAATTAAATCATAACTGCCTCAGTTTTAAATAAAATGTTGATTTTTGGCCAACATTTAATTTAAAATAATTACATCACCCAACTTTAACCGACTGTACCGTAAAAAAAATGTACTACACTATTTCGGCAAGTAACTTTAAAAGATGGCGCATTTAGTCAGAATTCCAAAATAGTATAACACTTGCTAGAGTACTCTTTAATTTTGGAAAAAAAAACTGGTTTTCTTAACTAAGCCGGATTTCATGACAATTTTATTTAAAAAGATAAAATTTGTGTAACCTTTAAATTATGGACTTGAAAATGCCTATGCTGCGTTTTTAAGTCGCTCACAATTCACAGGTACAAGTACATACCATTTCGACAATGTAAGTGAAACAGATAGAGCAACCATCTTGTCGAAAGAGTAATAACCATGGGTTATCAAGTAATTTGTTAGTTGATTGATTTTAATTTTATTACACCAAGGATTTACAGCAAATGTTCAAACTGTTTGCCTTCAGCTTTACTGCAAGCTCTAAATTAACTCGAGAAGATACGCCCGTCTTATTACACGGTCATTTTTAAGGAGATGAAGAGCTTGCATTACAGCTGAAGACAAACAGGTTGAACATTTGCTGTAAATCCTTGATGTAATTAAATTAAAATCATGACTGAAGAAATCCAATGACTGAATTTTATTTCAAACTTGCTCCTAAAACTAACAAATGGTTATTACTCTTTCGACAAGGTGGCGGCTCTATCTGTTTCACTTACATTGTCGAAATGGTATGTACTTGTACCTGTGAATTGTGAGCGACTTAAAAACGCAGCGTAGGCATTTTTAAGTCCATAATTTTACATTTTATCTAATTAAATAAAATTGTCAAGAAATCGGGTTTAGTTAAGATAACAATTTTTTTTTCCAAAATTATGGAGTACTCTAGCAAGTATCATACCATTTTGGAATCCTGACTAAATGCGCCATCTTTTAAAGTTACTTGCCAAAGTAGAGTAGTACATTTTTTTTACGGTACAGTCGGTTAAAGTTGGGTGATGTTATTATTTTAAATTAAATGTTGACCGAAAATCAATATTTTATTTAAAACTGAGGCAGTTACGATTTAATTTTGAATTGTATTTTAGAGAAGGGTTATTCATGGTTACATTACAGAAAAAAGTTTCACGAATAGTTAATATTCGTAGTCACAGGACTTAAAAGATCATCACAGGGTGTCAGTTTTTCTGTATTTTTTTTAATACCTATAATTCGAAAAGTACATGACAAATATTTTTTTTTATATTTTTCTCATAACTGTCATGACTTGGCCCATCGCCCGTTTTCGGCTTGACGTTGATTTCTGGGACACCCTGTATATATGTATTATGTATAAGTATATTTATATGTATTATATCAGTTATCTGGTTCCCGTAGTAGAAGCTTTGCTAAGTTTGGGACTAGACAGCACTGTGTGGAATTGGCCAAAAATATTTATTTATTATATTAAACAGCGCCATCTATCCTCCATTTAAGTAAACCTTGTTTAATGGTAATGCGGCGATGGGCTTGCAACCTGTCACGTATGGAATACCAACGACTGCAAAATTAGGGTTTGTGAAAATGTAATGTTTGGAAGTATCTCTGACTACCCCTCTTAGACGTCCTCAAAGAATCTGAAGCTAGTACTTGGTACTAAGATATCTGAGGGGATATCTACCGTGCCTGGGGAACTAAGTCGTGAATCTGTTTCGGTTTTTTATTACATAGTTTGGCTCAATCCTAATACTTGTCACGTTGTACAACATATTCAGCCATTTATACAGCCCCTACAAAATTATACTAAGTGTAACATAATACCCCTATAAGACCAAAGACCAAGTGATCAGTCCCAGCACTGGTATACTTTGACGTGTTCAAAGGTTGAATACTTCGTTTTAGAAATTCCCATACAAAAGTTAAATTAATATTGTCTCAGAAATTTGCAACAGCCCTGATAATGTGTACGAGACCTTTGTACATACGCTATTTGCGTTTACTAATTGGTGGCAGTTCTCTTTCCATTTTATATACAGTTCACAATTAATTAGGTAAATAGGTAGAGTAAATAGGGCTGCGTCATGTTGTGTTAGTTTCATTTTGGCGGAAAGTTTAAGAGGCATTTCATGAATGAAAAACTTCGAAATTTCAAAAGTTTTATATCAATAGTTGTTCGCCATGACCTGTAGAATATTCTGCTTCCGGGGTAATAGGGGTATTATGTTACACGTTGTATTTTCAAAGAATATTCTAAAAACATAAAACTACAAGGTATCAATAAAATGGAGCTATTCTAGTGATTGCCTCCCAGGTCAGTAGGTACAGTTCAACTTGTATTTATTACATGCAATGACATTTGACAGCCTTCACAGTTCAGTTGGTAGTAGCTCTGCCTTCTGCGCCGTAGGCCGTGAGTTCGATTCCCACCAAGAACAAACATTTGTGTGATGAACATAGATGTTTGTTCTCCGTCTGGGTGTTATATAATATTATCAGTATGTATTTAAAAAAAAAGTATATATAAGTAGTATATCAGCTATCTTGTTTCCATATCACAAGCTTTGGCTTAGAATGTCCACCAATATTTATTATTTATTTAATGTAATATTACATGGCAGACCCGAAGACTTGAAGCCGATAATAAATAAATATATATTGGTGGACCTTCCACAGCACTTGGTGTAGTTTCAAAACTACACAAAGGTTAACTGGAAGAGAATAATCTGTAGCATTAAGTTCGCCTGTGTACGATACATATTGTTATGAGCACGTTTCTATCGTTCATGATTTACGAAGCAATGTCTTGTTGGGTGATGGTTACCACTTAACATCAGGTGGGCCCTATGCTTGATACATAAGCACACAGTATAAAAAGGCTAAGGTGTCGTTTAAGTAACCGAAGTACATGGCAGTTGGAATTCAATTCCAGTTATTACAATACTAATTTGTATCTTGGGATTTTTGGGATGGGAAGACCTCGGCGAACGTATCTGGATCAGATAACGGACATTTTAGAAAAGGGCCAGGTCAAGAGTACCCTAAACCGACGAGCATGTATGAAGAATTGTTATGAGAGTGAATGAAGCGAAAGAGGTACGTAAGGACCGTAGCAAGTGGAAATCCGTGATTGTTGCCTACCCTTATTGGAAACAGACGTGATTTTATGTTTTACTAGCTGGTGCCCGCGACTTCGTCTGCGCAGGATTAGTATTTTGAGTAGCTTATATTAGCGTGGCGTAGTAAGTACATAATGCCAAAACCGCTAGAGTTACACGGTTTTGGCAGCGCACGCCATAATAGCTCGCAGATGGTAGATTTTTTCCTACTTGATACTTATCGTCATATTTTGGACAATTCACACAATATCTTTATAAATTGAAACCTATGTGTTATTCTGATGTATAAGCTGTATTATTGTAAAGTTTCATTAAAATCCATTCAGTAGTTTTTACGTGAAAGAGTAACAAACATCCATCCATCCATACTTACAAACTTTCGCGTTTATAATATTAGTAGGATGTAATTTGTATCTTTACTGTTTTTTTCAGATGTAAAGAAAGTGGCCCAGGAGCTATACGCTCTTATAAACTACGGCGAGCTTCGCAAGAAACTGGTGTCGGTGAACGAAAAGACGTGTGGGCGGCTTGGGGAGATGGTGTTAGGCGGGAGTATGGTGGTGAGGATGCGAGGGCGGAATCTCAGGGTGCGGACGCCCATGTGCCGGGCATTAAGGCGGCTCAACCAGATCACAGGTAACTTCATTAATTTTTTCATTCTAGTAAGAATGCCAACCAAAACGTGACAGGTTGGAAGCTCATCGCCGCTGTTGGAATACTTGTTTTATTTATTTTTTTGTTTTATTTGTTAACTTTCACCTTATTATTTTGGTTTATCTTCTCAGTATCATCTACCTACCTACTTACTTTGCTTATTAAATGTAGATTCAATTTGGTTAGTGCACAGTGTACATTTAATAGATTAAAATAGACAATAAGAAAAACTGAATCTAAGAATAAAAAATAAATAAATAAACTATGGTTTCCTCACGAAGTTTTTCTTGGCCGATCTTAAGCATTAACAGTTGTCTCTGCCCATTTATATATTTTAACTTAGTTATTTTATTATGTTGTATCTGTTTTTGAAACCTAGTCCCACACTTGAAACTATAGAAGTCACAAAATCATGGTGTACTCTATCTCGAGATACATCCGACTTAAATATCTCTTGTGGGTCTTGTCATTTTTGCGATCCCCTCCCTCGCCGATCGCGTACCTAAGCGACTGGCGACATCCCAAGACCCCTGGAGTTGATGCCAGGGCGAAGATAGTCATCGAGGCCCTACCCTCTTCCTCCCTCACAAGGGGAGAAAAGAAGAACCTAGTTGTAGCGTACCTAAGGCGGTCACTCGCGGTAGTGCACGTACTATGGATCTCACCAACGTTTGAATTCGCGCCAATCAATCGCATTCGCCCCTTCTGGGAAGGTGTAACAGAATGCTACATCAGTACCCCAAGTATGAGTTGTGTTTACCATATTTGGTTATTCCTTTTTCGTTCTTGTTCCGTGTTCATTGCGGGTTTTGTATGAAGACGCGATATAGATACCGATACGGAACTTTATGTTGCAAGTATGATGAAATTTAGTAGTAGAACATAAAGTTCCGTATCGGTATCTCTATCGCGTCTTGATACAAAACCCGCAATGAACACGGAACAAAAACGAAAATCCAAATATGGTAAAAACAACTCATCCTTGGGGTACGGGTCCGTATACTGTATCGCGCTTGTGGCAGAGCGCCTGTGCGGATCGCGCGTGTGCACGCTGGCGAGCATATCGCTACGTGCCCGCGACGCGCACGCGTGGACGCGCGTGCAGAGCGCGGCGCACAACCCGCGCCTGCAGCTGCTGCTGCCTCCCGCCACGCCGCTGCAGCTGCTGCTGCATCGTCTGCAGCGCCGCTGGAGGACCGCTGTATCCTTTCTTTAAAATTTGCTGTTAATTTCAATAATATATTATATTATTACATTGTAAAAGGATCATACAAAAGAATGGTTAGGAACCAAGCCGTAAGTTTGTTGCCTGTTCTTCTAGGCTTTGGTCGCGTGGAACTGGCACCTAGAGTCACCTAGCTTTAAGACGTTTCAAAGTGATCCTTGTGATTTTATTGAATAAATACATTTTAACTTTGACTTTTCACAACTGCAGCTAGACTAGTAGAGCGAAGCTCGATAGGGGGGGGGGAGGGATCGGAAAAAAATCACGAAGTATCACAAGGAGGAAGGGGGGATATAATGAGATCACGTGTATTTATTTTTCGTTGAACGCACGGTTTGTAAACTGCAAACAGCGGCGCATGGCCTTGACTCACTGTGGCCAGGCAACAATTTCCCGGCGATCAAAGGTAATATTCTGAAAATTTCAATATTTCAATAAAAATTGCGAAAAAACATAACGTGATTAATGGACGACCCCTTTGTGAAGGGTTCGTCCGGGGAAGTACTACCACCACGCCTTTTTCAGCCGCCGAGCAGGTGATGGTTACCACGTAACATCCATCTGCTTGTTCTTTTCCTAAATATATTGCCTGCCAACGTTCTACTTAAGTCACGACTTAAGTATATTGATAACTATACAAGGTGTTCCTTAAGTTGTGTATTGAAACTTCAGGGGGCTAAAGTACCCATCAATATGAACAACTTTTACTAAAGAACCAACACTGTGAACGCGAAAAAAAAAACAGCTGTTTCATACATTTTAGCCTGGTAGGTATTGAACTTTTGTATGAAACAGCTGTTTTTTTTTTCGCGTTCACAGTGTTGGTTCCTTGGAAAAAGTTGTTCATATTGATGGGTACTTTAGCCCCCTGAAGTTTCTATACACAACTTAAGGAACACCTTGTATATTTATATATATTATTTATTATATATTATTAAGTATACAACGTGTTGATGAAGTTATGTAGGAAAACAAATAGCGTGTATTTAGACCAAGCACTGGAATACTTTGACGTGTGCAACGGTTGGATACATCGTTTTCGAAATTCCCATAGAAAAGTAAAATTAATATTTTCTCAGAAATTTGCAACAGCCCTGTCTGTGTACGTGTCAAGGTCACACGCACGCGCGCTTCTATCTAGGAAAGAAAAAAACAACGATAACCTACGAGATAATTTGAAATACTTACCTTTCGGTAGGTAGGTAGGTACGCCGACAATCCCCTGACACGATATTTTTACTGGTTCTTATGGATTTTGTCATTATTTACTGGCTATAATAACACTGGATAAAACTGGATTTTGGTAAGTTTGCGAGATTTCGCACGACACAGGCTTCAAACTTCACACTAAACCATTACCTCGTAGACACTGCTCATACACACACTGACTGACGACGGCTTTTTACATAACAATCACCATTTTAACACGTTTGATGACATTTTCTCAACAAAACAATGTACAACAACGCATGTAAACACAAACAGGGTGACCATCTCGAAAGTGGCGGTTCTACCACACATCTGCCAAAAAATCTGTCAAAATCTACCAAGCTTGACGATAAAAATACCTAAATAAAAATCCTTCGTGGCTACGGAATAAATTAAATACCTACATTACATTCAGTTACTATCTTTTGATCGTTTGTAACGGTTTGCAGTTATCTAAAACGAGATAGAAGTTGTTTAGAAACCAAATCAATAAAGGTAAAAAAGAATAAGAAGTTTCCAGTTCGGTAAAAAATAAATAAATTATAAATATTGTTTCATTAAAAATTCAAACTAATAAGATTTTTCTTGAAATATTTAAAATCTGCCAAATAGTAGAAATCTGCCACAAATGGTAACACTGATCGGCGGCCGTCGGCCGTCCTGATTGGATATGCGTTTTTAAATGCAACCAATGACAGATAGGTATGTCAAAGATTAAATAGGACAGACTAGACACTTCCCAAAATTGCAGTTGAATAATTTTGTGGTGTCAATGAACCATGGTGGTAAAGTAACATGTTACAATTTAAAGAACTATGAATATCATAAACATTGCTTTACGACATCTAGTAATCAAACAAAAATAAATATTCTATTAAATATTGAGTACGTAGCCACGTAGGTACCTAGTTACTGAATAGGTATTAGTACCAAAGATCTCAGAGAATGTTTACCGTGACTAGGGATTACAGTCGCGAAAATATTTCTTTTACATACCAAGATCTTTAAAAACAGCAACATCATTATTAGGTAGGCACATTACTAGGTAATTGGTGGCAGTTCTGTTACCTATTTTATCTACAATTGACAACTAGAGGTCAAAGAACAGCTGTAAATAGGGCTGCCTCATGATGCGTTTAGATTCATTTTAGATAAAAGTTTAAGAGGCATTTGATGAATGAAAAACTTTGAAATTTTAAAAGTCGTAGAACAAAAGTTGTTCGTTATGACCGGTAGAATATCCTGCTTTCGGATCCCTACAACTCTTAATAAACACGTTGTATATGAGTAACTTCTCTAAAAGTGTCAACAGCATTATATTTAACAGCCGAACAGCAACCCCCTCGCGTCTACGTACAAGCCTAGGCTTAGTTAGAGCGAGGTGCTGAAACCCTATTCTAGGCCTTCGGTCAGAACACAACAGATGCAAACTACCTAGATACTTCTCACTACCAATTGGTATTCAAACATGTTGTAAGACCGTAATGAATAAACATATTTATCTTATCGTCTTTCCTTGACTGACACAAAGTCTAGCTACAAACACAAGCTAGCCGATATGGACAGAGAAGAAGACGCGCAAGACCGGCAGTGCGATGACAATGACTACCTCGAGAATCATCTCAACTTGGAGCTAGACAGAGTCATCGTTGAAGGTAATCATCATCTTTCATAACCCCAAAAAATGATACCTCTCTTAGCAAATGGGTGGATAGATATAGGAATAGAGGAGGGCCAAAGAAAAGATGGATGGATTGTGTGAAGGTTGACATGGAGTGACGACTGAGATGACGGATGATTGAGGTAAGTGGAGAGATTACCTGTTGTGCCGACCTCAGATGAAGTGGGATAAGGGCAGGAAGATGATGATGTTGAAGTGTCACCTCTCTTCGCACGTAATCATACATACGTTCACCGTTTCATAAAACAGATCAGAGAGCCCCCAAGAATCCATCCATTTTCCCTGAGCACCATGGTGAAAATCATAATAAGGTATCATCTAACTACATTATAACTATGTACTTTTACTTAATGTTTAACACGGTGGTGTACCTTTTGTAGGTACTTTCTATTTCTATTTTTATTTGTACCTATTTACTGTGTTTTTTATGGACCAATGTCTGAAATAAATAACTATTTTTATAATAAAACAGAGCAGAGAGCACCCAAGAAGCTCGCCCTCCACTTGGGCCCGCGGCCCGACGCTGACATCCACTTGCCAGTCGCCAGCCCGGCGGAACAGCTGTCCAGCCAGAAGATATGCTTCAGCAGCTACCTCGAACGCATGGGCGAAATGAATAATGGTAAGAACAGATTCAAGAGTAGTAGAGCATTTTGGAAGGGCTCGTCCGGGGAAGTACTAACACCATGCCTAAAAGACTAACCACCATGTATCTCTTAGATATGAGGGGAAATCTACCGTGCCTGGAGATAAAAGTCGTGAATAACAAGCAGATGTCCCACCTGATGGTAACCATCACCTATAACAAAGCATTGCCTCGTAAGTCACGCACGATAGGAACGTGCCCTGCGATGCACTGCCCTGCATCCATCAACTTGAGACATACAGATGTTAAGCCTCATGTGCCTGTAATTACACCGGCAACTTCAAACCGAAAAACAGCAACGCTGCTTGGCGGCAGAAAAAGGCGTGGTGGTAGTACTTCCCCGGACGAGCCCTTCACAAATATCTCTAACTCTTAAATTTAATTCGTTACTCTGATTGTCTTTAGAAAGATTTTTAAGTCCGAATTTTTCCAGCAAAAATCCGCACGCCGAAACGCCAGCGCAAAGACAGCGCCACCGAAAAAGACAAAGAACTCGAACAGAAGAAGGTCAAAACCGAGGAACTGGACGCCAAACCCATCAATATAGAAGACACAGCGATCGACGGCATTGAACTCATGGCTAGCTATAAGAACCTCATAGAATACGAGGACGAGATCAAGGCTGAGGAGACGGCAGAGGAGGAGATAGAGAGAGACAAAGATATGTCGGAAAAAGAGAAGGATAGCTTTTCTGAAATGGAAGACGATGAAAAGTTCAATAAGAGTGATACAGATGAGAGCGATGGGAAAAGCGGGAAGGAGAGAAAATTCAAAAATTTGAAGGTAGTACTATTTGCCAGCCTTCACAGCTCAGTTGGTAGTAGCTCTGCCTTCTGTGGCGAAGGCCGTGGGTTGAGAACAAACATTTGTGTGATGAACATAGATGTTTGTTCTCTGGGTGTTATATAATATTATAAGTATTACAAAAAAAAAGTATACAAGTGGTATATCAGCTATCTGGTTCCCATATCACAAGCGTTGGCTTAGTTTGGGGCGAGATAGTGCTGTGTGGAATGTCCACCAATAGTCCAGTCATTATAGTAAGTTCACCTCGGAATTCGAGATACCCAGCTGTAAGTCTGTAAATACTTGTATATTGACACCCTAAAAGTTGTCTCAAAACCTACATATGGTAGGGTGTACGCAACTATTAAATTTCAAGGTTTCAAGGTTATTAAATTTTTTGCGCTTTTTTTGTAAATATCTCATTTCCTATGGGTTTTTTGCTATTTGTATTTATATCAATATTGTAGAATACAAAATTCTCTACAAATTTTGTTCAAAAAAGTTTTTCATACGGTGAACCGTTTTCGAGATAGAGGGCGGAGTGCGCGCGGTCACAGCATTACTTCAGGTCAACCGGTGCCTCCGGTCGAAAACGCGCCATATATAGTTGATGAACTTTCGATAAATCAATCGATTATAAATATTTGACAATTTTTATTAACTATTATATTATATTTTATCATTTTTTTCCTAACCTATCCACTTTTTATTCAGTATTAATTTATTTAACAACACTTACCTGCCCTTGTAATTGCAGAATTGTTAAAGAAAATATAGGAATTATATTAGAATTTTAACCTAATTAATATTAATAAATTCTACATGAAAAAAAAAATGAATTAATATTTTTATTTATTTTTATTAAAACTAAAAAAATGGAATAAAGGGTACAAAAACTACAATTTATAATTTTAATCATCTTCTTCCTCTTCATCGTTGTCTTCCGGCTGCTGGTAAATTTCAAACTGGTCTTCATTATAGTCTTCAACGACATTTGTCTCAAGTTCTTCCATGATTTCGGGGTCAACGGTTCCATCTTCGTTAATGTCGCTCTGATATGGTAGAGCATTGAGACAAGCTTGTCCATTACATTGGCCACAAGCTAAAGAGCATTGCAAGCTCGCTTTCCTGCATCCGCATCGCGAACCACAACCACTCTTGAAGTTGCAGAAAATTTTATTTAGCAAATCTTCTGGAGCAGGTGGTAAAATTGTCATGATAGGCTCCAGAAAATCGTTTCGCATTGCCCAACCCCATACCTGGGGTTCCAAATCATAGCCTAACCAAGTTTGAACTTGATAATACACACGTTTGAAATGTTGATGAGCAGCTGCACTTGTTGGTGGAATATTTGAAAGCTGCACAGGTTTATTAAGTTTTTATTAACTTATTACATAGAAAACACAAATCAGTCATAGTTCTTAAAATTGTACGTCCGTAGTTACCAAGATACGATTCAAACTGAAATAAAGAGAAGACGCTCGTAACTGTACAATACAACTGAACATCGGTCCCTACAAATATTAATAATCGATTGATTTATCGATAGTTCATCAACGCGCGTATGGCGCGTTTTCGACCGAAGGCACCGGTTCACCTGAAGTAATGCTGTGACCGCGCGCTCTCCGCCCTCTATCTAGAAAACGGTTCACAGTATGAAAATTTTTTTTGAACAAAATTTGTAGAGAATTTTGAATTCTACAATATTTAAATAAATACAAATAGCAAAAAACTCATAGGAAATGAGATATTTACAAAAAAAGCGCAAAAAACGGATTTTTGTGATCTTTGACCTTGAAATTTAATAGTTGCGTACACCCTACCATATGTAGGTTTTGAGACAACTTTTAGGGTGTCAATATACAAGTATTTACAGACTTACAGCTGGGTATCTTGAATTCCGAGATTCTTACCTAATTTAAGCTTAAATGACTGGACTACAATATTTATTAATTGTGCATTGGACATGTGACGTGTTTATAAGTATGATGGGATTATTAACTGGCCTCACAGCTCAGTTGGTAGTTGCTCCGCCTTCTGCGCTGTAGGTAGTAGGTTCTATTTTCGCCGAGGGCAAACATTTTTGTGATGAGCTTAGAGGTTGGTTCTGTGTTTGTCTGTTATATTATTTATACAAGGTGTTCCAAAACTTGTGTTTAAAACTTTCCTTGGAAAAAAATATTCATATTGATGGGTACTTTAGCCCCCTGAAGTTTTAAACATAAGTTTTGGAACACCTTGTATAATGTACATACTTATTCCCAGGCACGATAGACATCTCCTGACATCTCAAAATAGACATACAAGTCGGTAATGTCGTTTTTTTATCTAGATGCTATATCGTAGGTGCGTTTAGATAAAAAAAAAAACTTTTTTTTACCAATATTTTTGTAATAAATACTTCATCATTATATTCCTGCCCTCATCCCACGCTGCATGGGGTCGGCACAACAGGTTTTCTTCTTCCACTCTCCTCTATCATTCGTCATCTCGGTGCTCACTCTTTTCTTACTTATGTCATCTTTCACACAGTCCATCCATCTTTTCTTTGGCCTGCCTAAAACCATCCACATCCATATCTAACACTCTTGTAATATGACTTTCTTCCCTCCTCATGACATACCACGCTAACCTATTGCTCCTCAACTTATCCATCACAGGCGCTACTTTCAAACTTCCTCTAATATACTCATTTCTTATTTTATCCATCCTTGTCACTTCGCACATCCATCTCAAAGTTCGCATTTCTGCTGAATGCACTCTTCTCTTCTCAAATTATTATAAACAAGCTGGTGCCCATGACTTCGTCTGCGCACATTTTGGACAATTTACACAATATCTTTATAAATTGTTGTTATTCTGTTGTATATATGCTATATTATTGTAAAGTTTCAAAATAATCCATTCACTTTTTACGTGAAAGAGTAACAAACAAACATCCATCCATCCATCCATAACTTACAAACTTTCGCGTTTATAATATTAGTAGGATAAATTGTTATAAATACTTATTCTTCTATTCTATAAAGAGTTTCTAGCAATAATCACATTCAAAGTCAAAGTCAAAGTCAAAATGTATTTATTCAATAAAATCACAAGGATCACTTTGAAACGTCTTAAAGCTAGGTGACTCTAGGTGCCAGTTCCACGCGACCAAAGCCTAGAAGAACAGGCAACAAACTTACGGCTTGGTTCCTACCGTTCTTTTGTATGATCCTTTTACAATGTAATAATATAATATATTATTGAAGTTTAGTGAGGCGTAGGCATACAGAAAAAGGTAAACATAATCAAATTTATAAGACAGCACACGCTACGCCTCAAACTCCTACCTACATTAACCTGGTTTTCGTTAATATGCAGGTGAAATTCCGTATCCGTCCTAAAAAGCGTGGCGGCAGCGTGTACACTCTTGTAATGGACGACGCCAAGGAAGACTGCAAGGAGGAGAAACCAGATATCGACGTGGACCTAGCGCTGCGCCAGATCCGGCGCGGGTGGAGCTTGCGAGACGCCGGAGATCTTACTGTGGGGGATCTATACCTTATGGTAATAACGCCTTTTTCTGCCGCCAAGCAGCGTTGCTGTGTTTCGGTTTGAAGAGTGTGGTTGCCGGTGTAATTACAGGCACATGAGGCTTAACATCTGTATGCCTCAAGTTGATGGACGCAGGGCAGTGCATCGTAGGGCACGTTCCTATTGTGCGTGAATTACGAGGCAATGCTGTGTTATAGGAGATGGTTACCACTTAACATTAGGTGGGCCATATGCTTGTTCCATCAGCTAATGGTATTAAAAAAAAGCCTATAAAAAAAATGGTGGACTTTCTATACAGCCACTATCTAGCCCCAAACCAAGCCAAAGCTTGAATATGGGAACCAGATAGCTGATATAATATAGAACAATCTCCGAATGATCTGTGAGAAGTTACCTGGTTGCTGTGAGCTTCACTTCAATACTTTAGTATGTCTAGCAGTTCTTCTTTCTTCATAGGAAAGAAAATCATTCACATAAAATGTATAATATACAAGGTGTTCAAAAAAAAGCAGCTGTTTCATACATTATAGCCAGGTAGGTATTGAACTTATGTATGAAACAGCTGTTTTTTTTTGCGTTCACAGTGTTGGTCACCTTTGAAAAAGTTATTCATATTGATGGGTACTTTAGCCCCCTGAAGTTTTAAGTACAAGTATTGGAACACCATGTATACTTTTGTCTGTAATACCACGTTTGAAAACATTTCCTTTGTAATTTCAGTTCGGCAACCGTTCAAAAATAGAGATGGATTACTGGTGGGCGGAGCCAACGTTGCCCCTCCCTCAACCTCACAAGCCCATACCCGAGTTAGACAAGGACAGCGCTAGAGAGAGACGCCTGACAGACAAGGACAGCTCTGTAGACGACGATAAAGTGAGAGACGACACGAATATATTCTCGCCAAAGATGAGCGCTGATAGTAATGATGGGTTGTCGGCGGATGAAAGGAAAAGTAAGATTAATTATTTTGATGGTTTTAGAAATAAGTTTATTTTGACGAAAACGTATTTATAGCAAAGAAATTACAATTAATATATACAGTTTAAAATATGTACAAAGTACACATGAAAAAGTTGCTGAAAACGCTATCTGAAGACCGTTGCAAAACGAAGTTAACTAGGTCCAAAATATATTGAATCTATAAAAAATACATGTATTCTTTCTAATATTTGATAAATACTACTTACAAATACTACCAGTTCTACTAATACACACTTATTTTAACAAATAATTTATTTATTTACAGTAGAAATAACATAATCCAATAGTCGTGATAATTATATTTGTTTTTAGACGAACAGCTGTTGTCCCCTGAGCACAAGTCTTCAGCGAGCACCCTCAAACTGGTCAGCAAGTTAATCAACCGGCCGCACGCGCCGCCGCCCACAAACAACGGATTCGCATTGCTTAGTGAACGGTGGGTTTTGTATTACTAATGAGCAAGGGTCTATGTTAAGGCGTTTATGACGATTTCGATGCAGGAGTACGCCCCTAATGGATCGGACAGGGTCTTTGTTACATACTGTATATCTAGGTAGATATGCTTACCTTAAGGATTAGTGCACAGTTGCCCTCATCTGAAAAGATTGAAGAGACAGAAGGGGGGCCTTTGTATTGGGACAATACAGGCTCCTAATAATAATCACTGTTTTTTTTTTACACAACTATGCGATGAAACAAGCAGATGGCCCACCTGATGTTAAGTGGTAACCATCACCTATAACAAAGCATTGTCACGCACAATAGAAACGTGCCCTACGATGCACTGCCCTGCGTCCATCAACTTGAGGCATAAGTCAAAGTCAAAATGTATTTATTCAATAAAATCACAAGGATCACTTTGAAACGTCTTAAAGCTAGGTGGCTCTAGGTGCCAGTTCCACGCGACCAAAGCCTAGAAGAACAGGCAACAAACTTACGGCTTGGTTCCTACCGTTCTTTTGTATGATCCTTTTACAATGTAATAATATAATATATTATTGACAAGTCGTTTTGTATGGATCGGAGTGTTGGGCCACTAAAGGGACGGATGAAAGAAGAGTGCATGCAGCGGAGATGCGAATGTTGAGATGGATGTGTGGAGTGACAAGAATGGATAAGATAAGAAATGACTTTATTAGAGGCAGTTTGAAAGTGGCGCCAGTGACTGAAAAAATGAGGAGCAATAGGTTAGCGTGTTATGGGCATGTTATGAGAAGGGATGAATGTCATGTTACGAAAAGAGTGTTAGGTATGAATGTGGATGGATTAAGGAGTAGAGGTAGGCCAAAGAAAAGATGGATGGATTGTGTGAAAGATGACATGGGAAAGAAAGGAGTGACTAATGAGATGACGGATGATAGAGCAAAGTGGAGAGAAAAAACCTGTTGTGCCGACCCCACATAAAGTGGGACAAGGGCAGGAAGATGATGATGATGATGAATATAATATATTATTGAAGTTTAGTGAGGCGTAGGCATACAGAAAAAGGTAAACATAATCAAATTTATAAGACAGCACACGCTACGCCTCAGACTAATAATACCTAATTCATAAATACAATCTATTAAATCAGAGAAAAATAAAAAAAACAAACACAATAGTAGGTACAGTACAGGCATTGCAGACATGTTAGCTGCCGATGGGCAGAGCGACCGGGACATCGGGCCACGCATTTTTATCAACAATATAGCTATCTAAAGTATAATAAGCTTTCCTTATTAGATTATTCTTAATGTACATACAGATGTTAAGCCTCATGTGCCTGTAATTACACCCGCAACCATACTCTTCAAACCGAAACACAGCAACGCTGCTTGGCAGTAGAAAAAGGCGTGGTGGTAGCACTTCCCCGGACGAACCCTACACTAAGGGCTCTAGTACTCTTAAAATTAAATTACTCTTAGAAATGACTCTTAGATTGGTTGATCGATGTTCAGGTTAAAGCGTCTGCTGGCGCTGGCCGGCAATAGTCACGTGACAGCGCCGCGAGCCGCCATAGCGTCTGCTCCGCGCAAGAAGCCCGGCGTGGCGCCCCCACTGATGCCTCCGCCGCACTGCAGCTTGTTCCGCCATCCTCCGCCCATCGCGCCCAAAGCCGAGGTATGATAGGGGAAACGCCTTTTTCTGCCGCCAAGCAGCAACGCTGTGTTTCGGTTTGAAGAGTGTGGTCGCCGGTGTAATTACAGGCGCATGCGGCTTAACATCTGTATGCCTCAAGTTGATGGACGCAGGGCAGTGCATCGTAGACCACGTTCCTATTGTGCGTGAATTACGAGGCAATGCTGTGTTATGGTTACTATTTAACATTAGGTGGGCCATATGCTTGTAACATCAGGTAATTGTATAAAAAAAAACCTTTTAAATGAAAAAAAATAATTGGTGGACTTTCTATACATGCAGGCACATGAGGCTTAACATCTGTATGCCTCAAGTTGATGGACGCAGGGCAGTGCATCGTAGGCAAAGTTCCTAACGTGCGTGACCTACGAGGTATTGGGCAATTTACCACTTAACATCAGGTGGGCCATTTGCTTGTTCCATCAGAAAGTTGTAAAAAGAAAGTCACGTGACAGCGCCGCGAGCCACCATAGCGTCTGCTCCGCGCAACAGCAACAGACTTATTGGTAACAACTAGTGGAGCCTTCAGCGACCAGCTATCATTATTTATTTTATGTCTAGGAAAACCAACAGTACTTGTAGTCTAAGCGTTAATTATAAAATATAGAATATAATAGAATAGAATATGTCTTTATTGTACACCGTAACGAAAGTAAACAAAAACAATACTTAAACCAAACTAGAGGTACAATGGGCGGTCTTATCGCTAAAAGCGATGTCTTTAGCTGTTTTGTAAAAAGTTTTCTTTTCTTCCAAGATGTTGGAGAAGGCGCGAGGCCCGGCGCTGGACCTGGGGGACGTGCCGCGAGGCCGGCGAGGCAGGCCGCGCGTGGCCGAGCGACGGATCGTCGTGCAGCGGCTCTTGCCTCTGTTACCCAAGCTGCCGCCGCCCACCAGTGAGTAATGCCCACTGCAGACGTATACTAGACACATACGTAGACATGTGGATACATAGACGTAGACACGTAGACGTAAACACGTAGACGTAGACACGTAGACATAGCCGCGTAGACGTAGACTCGTAGACGTAGGCACGTAAACGTAAACACGTAGACGTAGACACGTAGACGTAGACGCGTTAACATAGCCGCGTAGACGTAGACTCGTAGACGTAGACACGTAGACGTAAACACGTAGACGTAAACGCGTAGACGTAGACACGTAGATATAGCCGCGTAGACGTAGACTCGTAAGAGTAGACTTGTAGACATACGCACGTAGACGTAAACACGTAGACGTAGACACGTAGACATAGCCGCGTAGACGTAGACCCGTAGACGTAGGCACGTAAACGTAAACACGTAGACGTAGACACGTAGACGTAGACGCGTAGACATAGCCGCGTAGACGTAGACTCGTAGACGTAGACACGTAGACGTAAACACGTAGACGTAGACACGTAGACGTAGACGCGTAGACGTAAGCGTAAACACACAAATAAAAAAATATAAGTAGCTTCAAGGTTTTCCTAGTAACAACTCAAGATTTACTGAGGATGTTTTACCCTCCTTAGACTGTAGTTCTTATCACTGTCAAAAGTACGTTCAAATATTACATGTGGCACATATCCACATTTTGCAGTAGAAGTTATTCCATAGGTACCCTGCCTGCTATGATACTGACGGGCTCCCACACGATGTTTCCCTTCACCGTTTGAGAGCACTGTTAGTTAATTGTGTTTGTTTGTACCTTTCAGCCTTGGTGCCTGTGAAGGTAGTCGCAGATTCTCCGCCGGCATTGCCTAAGATCCTGCCCAAGCCACCACCCACATCTACCTCGGAGTAAGATTATCAAAGAATAGTTGTAATAATTGAGTTGTAAGATTGGTAATAATAGCTCTGCCTTCTGCGCTGTGGGCCGGGGGTTCGAAACCCACGGCTAACAAACATTTGTGTGTTAGCTCTCTGTCTGTGTGTTATTAGTAGATTGTTTACCAAGGGAGCAAACAAAGATTTTAATGGCGAGAGTGTTTCTTTGAATCCTAGCGTAGCGAGGGATTCAAAGTACTTCACTCAAGCTTAAAATAGTGTTGTTCCAAAATGAGAAAATAAGTATGTGCAACTTATAAATAGTCAAAGTGAAAGTCAGTCAAAGTCACACAGACACACAGGAGTTCACCGAAGAGTTGGGTTGGCTGGGGTGAGGTAAGCACCCCTGCTTACCTTACTTACTTTACTAAAACAGCTTCACGACTTTGATCCACAGGCACTGTTGATATCCCCTCAGATCTCTTAGATTCTTTGGGGACACCTAGCGGGGTAGTCAGAGGTCTGTCCAAACATTAAATTTGGCACATACCCACATTTTGCAGTTGTTGGTATTTTATACGTGACAGGTTGCAAGCCCATCGCCGCTGTTAGAATACTAACTGGTTTCCTCACGATGGTTTCCTTCACCGTTTAAGATCACCGGCATTGCGCACATAAATTTTTCGATAGGCAAAATCCATTGATGTACGACCGGATTTGAACCTACGACCTTACGATCGGAAGGCGGGGTCACTCCCACTAGACCACCGGTGAATTAGAATCAGAAAAGACAAAGCTATGTCCGTAAGTTTGTTGCCTGTTCTTCTAGGCTTCGGTCGCGTGGAACTGGCACCTAGAGTCACCTAGCTTTAAGACGTTTCAAAGTGATCCTTGTGATTTTATTGAATAAATACCTTTTGACTTTGACTTTGACTATGATTGTGCATTTCCAGCCTCTCGTTTTTCTACGTGCTGAGCGAGTCGAACGGCCAGTTCTACTTCCACGACGGAGACCGCAGGATTCCCATCACGCAGCTGCCGACTAAGGAAAAGGAAGACAACGGTAACGAACCTTTTTTTTATACAACTAGCAGATGGAACAAGCAGATGGCCCAGCTGATGTTAATTGGTAACCATCACCTATAAGCATTTCCTCGTAAGTCACGCATGGTATGAACGTGCCCTACGATGCACTGACCTGCGTCCATCAACTTGAGGCATACAGATGTTAAGCTTCATGTGCCTGTTATTACACCGGCAACCACACTCTTCAAACTGAAACACAGCAACGCTGCTTAGCAGCTGAAATAGGCATGGCAGTAGTACGTCTCCGGACGAGCCCTTCATCAAGAGCTCTACTACTCTAAAAATACAGTGTACATCTCATAGCTATATAAAATAATAGAAACTGGATCTTGGAATAAATAATTGAACAGGCCTCACAGCTCAGTTGATAGTATAACAGTATGAAGACTAAAAATGATAAAATTACGTCTAAAAGCTAAAAGTTCCTTCTTACACAAAATGACAGATTATTTATGACATGGAAAACAAGGTTATGTTTTACGCACATCTATACATCTTGCTCACAGAATCTCAAAATATCTCGCAAAATATTCATCCAATTTCATATAAAACTTGTTTCTATTGCAGAAGACATGGTCCCCAAATCGGAGGTGCTGGACGTAGACGATGATGATTCTGATGATGGCGCCACTCTGAACGACTCCAATCTTAACCCCGGCCACGGGAGGGAGGCAGAGCGGGGCTCCAAGAGAGAGACAGATTTGGGAAGTGCGTATACGAATTTATGAAAAATCCATACTCTCTTGTCGTGTCACTAGTTTCTTTCGAAACAGTGTGGTGAAAGAATTTTAAGTGCGCCTCAAGAGGCTCCTTTCGAGCACTTGACACAATGACATGTAATAGAACTTTTTAGGTTCTACGACATGCCGGTTTTCTCACGATGTTTTCCTTCACCGTTTGACAGTGCATCTTGTGCATATTGTGCAATCCATACTAAGAAGGGGAAATGCGTACCCATTAAGTATGTGTCGTTCGCGATTGAACGAATCGAAAGACCCGGGTCTCGAGACCCTCGCGAATGATAGGGGCGTGAGTGTCGGGTTGGGTAGTGGCTCGTTCGCTCATTCAATCGAATGAACGAGCGATCCACCCGCCGGCCGCGAACCGCGAGCCGCAGTTACAATTTGTTTTAAGACAAATTTTTACCTACTGTGTCATACTAGTAATCGCGTTTCGCGTAAATTAGGAACTAGACTAACTAGAATTGAACGAACGACACATACCTAGTACCCATAACATAGAGAGGTGAACTTAACTGCTGGATCCGATAGATAGCCTTTTCAGCTCTGCCTTCTGAGAACAAACATGTGTGATAAACATAAATGTTTTTTCTCTGTCTGGGTGTTATTATATATTATAAGTATATATTTATAACAAAAAAATATGTATAGTATTATATCAGCTATCTTGTTCCCATATTACAAGCTATGGTTTAGTTTGGGGTCAGATAGTGTTGTGTGGAAAGCCCATCAATATTTATATATAGAAAAATCTTTATTGCACAGAACAAAATCTATCGTACACAGGCGAACTTAATGCTAGAGATCATTCTCTTCCAGTACTCCAAGTATGAGTTGTGTTTACCATATTGGTTTTACCATCTTGTTCTGTGTTCATTGCGGGTTTTGTATGAAGACGCGATAGAGATACCGATACGGAACTTTATGTTGCAAGTATGATGAAAATTAGTGGTAGAATGTAAAGTTCCATATCAGTATCTCTATCGCGTCTTCATACAAAACCCGCAATGAACACGGAACATAAACGAAAAACCAAATATGGTAAACACAACTCATACTTGGGGTACAGTTAACTTTTGTGTAGTTTTGAAGGGTCTGATGTGATGATATAAATAAATAAATAAATATTGGTGGACTTTCCATACTGCACTATTAGCCCCAAACTAAGGTAAGCTATCCTTATAATATCCTCAGGTTTCCTGCCTTCCGAGTCGATGTCTCTGTCACCGTCTCGTCTGCTGCGAGACTCGGAGTGGCTGGACGGCTCCGTCCAGGACTTCAGTCTCAGCAGCTTCCTCGGACACCTAGAAGCACGCGCGCCTCCGGATCTAGCTGTAAGCATCCTTGCAAAAAATTAAAAAAAAACAAATATACTACTAAAAATAAATAAGAGTAGTAGAGCTCTTTGTGAAGGGCTCGTCCGGGGAAGTACTACCACCACGCCTTTGTCTGCCGCCAAGCAGCAACGCTGTGTTTCGGTTTGAAGAGTGTGGTTGCCGGTGTAATTACAGGCACATGAGGCTAAACATCTTTATGCCTCAAGTTGATGGATGCAGTGCAGTGCATCGTAGGGCACTGTCCTATCGTGCGTGACTTACGAGGCAATGCTTTGTTATAGGTGACGGTTAACACTTAACATCAGATGGGCCATATGACAGAAAAGATGGATGGATTGTGTGAAAGATGCAACTTTAATTTTTTTTGAATGTGCTAGCGAGAAGTCTTTTGTCGGTTACCTTACATTGTCGTCAGACTGAATTTTTTTATGCTATTCTGCAAGTATAGGGGATGCCTATGTCCAGCAGTAGACTTCTTTAGGCTGATGATGATGGTGATGATGATGATGGTTATGATGATGATGATGATGATGATGATGACGATGATTATGATGATCCTGCAAAGCTCATGAGTTGGCGCTACTTGACATAATATTATCTTTCCCGCTGTAGACTTAATTCACCTGGGTTAATTCACCTAGGTGAATTAAGTGTACTATTTAGTAAACTTAATATACCTGTCTTTTTTTATAAATAATGTGTTTTTATTTTTAGCATACTTTATTCGTGAATATAATTATAAGTGAATTATGTTAACTATTTAGTAGACTTAATAAATCTTTGTTTATATTTTTAGGTGGATTCACACTTGCACTCTCTTATGGCGGAATCGAGTGTGGACTACGTGGCTAAGTTCGCTGACCTCGCTGCAGAGGTCACGGACGAGACAGAGCGTCGCACCGCCGACTGATCCTATCACCACACTGCCACTAGAGTATGGCGTTACCAACCACCCAATTCATAGCTAGCAGTTGAACAGTCCCCCACTTGTTGTTGTGACACTAGTTTCATTCGAAACAGTGTGATGAAAGGATTATAAGTGCGCCTCTAAGAGGTTCCTTTCGAGCACTTGACACATGTTGTAGATATTTATAGGTTCTACGACATTCCCTTCACTGTTTTAGATTACTAGCACTAAAAACCCCCAACATACAAAAAATGTATAATCAAAAAGAGGGCCCTCTGCCTGGTAGAGATCACTGCTTGCGATAAGGCTACCAACAGGCAGTAACATTAGTTTTTTTAATTCAATGCTATTTATTTATTTGTTATCAATATATTGTAAGTAGAACTAAATTAAACACGTCAGATGTGTGAGTACAACTATTACAAATCAAATAAATTCGGATAGTTCCCTTTTGTTCTATCTCTCTTGTCGTGTCACTAATTTCTTTCGAAACATTGTGGTGAAAGTATTTAAGTGCGCCTCAAGAGTCTCCTTTTGAGCACTAGACACATGTTAGAGAACTTTTATAGGTTCTACCACATGCCGGTTTCCTCACGATGTTTTCCTTCTCCGTTTGAGAGTACTGGCATGTTTTATGGAACATGACGTCATTGGACAAAATGACACAATTTCTTCCCTATGTTTTCTATAGAACTACATACTAGCTTTTCACCCGAGTTTCATGCCATAGAAATACGGGAATTAGATTTTCCCAAAATCTTACATTACTTACTTTGACAAGTGCCTCAATAAATTATTATTATTTTCTAGGGCCCAGTATGACAAGATATATATAAATGTAAAGCGGTCTTATTTACTATAGAACAATTTGAGAAATAAAAGTATTATATTTTCCATACTACAAGATAAGAAAAAATATCTTATTATGTCCGATGCCGTCATGTTCCATAGAACATATGGAATCTATCCATAAATTTGAATCCTTCACTCGAGTCCCGATCAAATAATCCCTTGTATATTGAATTATTACACGGGTGTTGGCGAGCAAATAAAATGCGGCGTACGTAGTATCAGTTTATAATAATTAAATAAGAAATTACAGAATTATGCTAATTTCTTAGTACATTGGTGAAAGTGCGTGCGTATTGTACGGTAGCCGCGAGGCGAATAGGCCGAGCTCCTGCTAGTGCTGTCTGTGCTTGACGTTGCGAGTGAACGACTAGTAGTGTTGTTCGTCGGCGCGAACATACTCCGGGCCCTTGAAAGTCTGCTTTCAAGATTTCTTACGTTCCAATTGAGTGGACGTCTGAAGCTGCCTTTGTCGCTGGTGCTGATGCTGATGATGACTAAGATGATGATGATGATGATGATGACGTCGATGATGGCCAATCTTGGCTTGCTATCCTGATGAGCATGTGATATGTCTGTCTCCATGTGATAGGTATGTTGTCTTCTTTGACATCCCCCAGTCCCACATTTTCAAAAGTGCTGGGGGCCCGCTGAGATGAACGATTGAGTGCCCGTCTGATGATGACTTGGATGTGAGGATGTCAGCCACTCTTGGCACGTTGTCCTCAGCGCCGTGAAGCAGGCGGTGTATCCGGCCTAGTCTCCATAGCATGGGTGGTAAGTTGTCTTCCCTGACAATGACCAAATCTCCAGCTTGTAGATCTCTGACACGGGTCTTCCATTTTGTCCGCTCTTGAAGCTCCGTCACGTATTCTGCCTGCCACTATTTCCAAGTGTTGTCTTGTCCGTTTCATGAATCGGTAGTAGGTATCAGTGGAGTCGCGCGACGTTTGTGTTTAGTTCTGCCGGATCCGGAAGCGCCGTGGAGGACCTGTCAAGGAGAAAGTGCCTGGTGTGAGCGCTGAGTAATTATTATGGGAGGGGGAGGGATATGAGAGAGGTCTACTATTTAGGATAGCCTCAATTTGCGCGAATAGGGTTGACAGCGTCCCAAATGTTAGAAGCGTGTTTCCCAGAATGCGCTTTATGTGAAAGTTTGCCTATCTCAGATGATATAGCCATTAAAATTCGGAGCGTAAGCCATAGAGAAGGTACCTACATTTCTTATCTTGATCAGATGCATACTCAGCGATCGAAGCTGATTTAATTATAAAACTTCCCTTGGTGTATCTATACATGAAATGTAATGGCGAAGAGACAGTACAGTGGATTCTTTGATAGTTCGCTCACAGCTCCCATATGAATACAATTTATATCTAAGACATATAAAAAGGCATAGGTAGTTTTTAGATATCTTACATCCACGCCCACGCCGATCTGCAATGAAAAATGGTTGAGCAAAGTCCAATGCTAGTCGTGAAACGAAAGTCTGGAGTGACGCCTTGTTTAAGATGTTGAACAGTGCTCAAATTATTATAGGTAAGTAGCATATCTGTGGGCCGTGCGTCGCTATATGACTCATGAATGTAAGTCAACATGGGTTGTGGTCCAGCATGTAAGAGGCGCTTGTGTTAATAAGTGTAAATATTTGTATATAAGTGTTTTATGAGTGTGTGTTTTGCGAATAATAAATTAATGCTTCTTATTAAAACCTAAGTTAGACTTAGTGAGCCTCCCCCCCCACTCTCAGGATCCCCTGAGAGTCTATTTTATTTCTTGTTACGTTACAATAATTCCCGTGGCCATGGTGGCCTATGTGAGGTATCAATAGGCCCTGAAACTATCCAACCTAATTTAGAATGACGTAAGATTGGTAATCTGTCCCCCAGTACATGTTGTTCTGATCCTATGAGATCCCAGAAAATATCTGACCCTAACAGGATGTCTATACGTGAGGGCACGTTAAAGGTGGGGTCTGCTAAAACCAAAGACCTGGGTAAATTAAGTCTGTCTGTATTTATGTGTCGTGTTGGAATGTTACCTACTATGTGTGGTAACACTAAAAATTCTTGATTACGAGAAAATGTATTATGATTAGATTGAATTTGTGCAAAGCAATGTTCCGGTTTAATGTCAAGTTTGGTGTCTCCTATTCCTAAAATACTAGTATCGTTTTGTGGTTGAGAAGTCAGTTGTAGCCGTAGCTTTAGTTCGTTAGTCATGAAAGAAGACTGACTTCCACTATCTAATAATGCTCTTACCTCTTCTACCCTATTGTTCTTTGTGTTTTTAATTTTAATAAGTGCTGTAGACAGCAATACTTCTTTTGAAGATAGTGCCGACATAGCTATTGATGTAGTTTGTTCCTCGGCAATGTTTTCCTTGTCATTTACTTCGCTAGAGGAAGCAGGTGGTGCTTGTGTGTCTGTGTTGTGTTTATGTAATGAAGTGTTGTGCGGCCTCTTACATACCCGACAACCACCCAGCCGACACCTGTCTGTCGACACCGATGTGACCCGGTCTCAAGCAGTTGTGGCACAGTTTGTGCTTCACGACCTGCTGCCATCTCTCATTGTTAGAGAGAGATCGGTAGACCTTGCAGTCATAGAGCTTGTGGTCTCCATGGCAGGCGACGCACGACCCCAGAGCTGTATTGGCTGAAATCACAAAAGATTTAGTATGAGATTCTGATCGATGGTGGTTTTTCGGTTGATTGTCCCTTTTGGATCTATACAACGACTCTAACACATCCGCACGTGCCTTGAGGAATTTTCTAAAATCATCAAGTGAAGGCAAGTCATGTACTAGACTGCCTCTGTATTCTTCCCATTTTGTAAAACTATCCTGATCTAATTTGTTACTGATCATATGCACAATTAATGTATCCCATTGCTCGGTTGGCTGTCCGAGCGTTTTCAGTGCCCGTAGATTCTTTGTTACATGATCCACCAGATATCTTAGCGATTTATCGGACTCATGACGTATTTGTTCAATCTTAAAAAGCGCATTTAAATGGTTAGTCACAAGCTGTCGCTTGTTGTTATATCTATCACAAAGAAGCTCCCATGCCTCATCATAATTGTCAGCAGTCATCTCCAAGTTAGCAATAACTCGGGCTGCTTCACCCTCTAAATATGAGCACAAATAATGAAACTTATGTACTGGTAAAATTCTATCATTGGTATGAATGAGTGACTCATAGGTGTCACGGAACTCTAACCACTTGAAAAAGGCTCCATCGAACTTATGAACTTGGATGATTGGCAACTTGAAACTGACTGGCTGATGTGCATTAGACTGATTATGATTACAGCATGATTGAGAGCTTTGATTATGATCGTTGTTACTAGTAGGCAAATTTGATTTTAATATATCCTGAGCTAAAGCTATGCAAGAGAAAAGTTTTTCCTCAATACTGTCCCTCTCGGCCAGCTCTTGTTCAAGGTCTGCATTATTCAAAACCTCGATCCGAGTCTGCATACTGTCAAGGGTTATTTGAAGATCTAGAAACTTGTTCAATCTTACAGTTAACTCATTGATTTGAATTGAAGATAGACTTTCCATTTTATCAATTTTTTCTAAATAGTTAGCAAACTTAGTGACCTGCCCCTTTATTGAGCTGCGCTTGACCCTGAGTTCAGTTAACTCATCCATTGTAACAGGTATGACCAATGGTGATAACTTGTTACCGAGTCCGGGTGAAAGCGATGATTTTGGTTGGGGGCTTGACATACTTAGGTATCAAATTAAATTGTTGGATAAATGGCAATCAATGAATCAACCAAAGTAAGTACTTGAAAAAGTCTAAAATATTTTATAAAAGTGAAGTTAAAAATAATAATTGGCTAACGGCTTACGCTCCTTATTTTGTAGGCGAAGTGGTGCACGGCGATCAGCTGATCGCTCGGAGAGGGCAATGACTCGAGGCGGCCGGCCGGGGCACGCGATTCTCGCGCGCCTGAGGGTAGGTAGGTAGGTATTGGGCCTCTGCGATACACCCTCACATGCGGGTCGCTGGAATTTGTTAAAAAGCTTTGTGAGTGCGAGCGCAAGCAAGCAGTGAATGCGTGGATTGATTCTATTATTTATATGTACTCAAATTCAAATAAATGTAAATGACGAAGTTAAGTTGTCTAGATAAAATAATGCGATTATATTGCGCAGGAATGTTCGTGCTAAGTGGGGTTCAAAAGCTGCTGTGCGAGCCCCGTCCTTTTGTCGCCTCTTACGAACTGGCTAGGACTAGAACCAGCTGATGCATTCTAGGTAGTTAATTGCTCCCAGATCAGCATGGGAGTGAGTAGGTATTTGTGAAATAAATTGCGCAAATGGGAACGAAATTAGGGTATAAATTGTGCAGCTGTGAAGGAAGACACGTAAAAATAAAGTTGCAAAGTTGTTCTATGCCCACGTTTTGTGGGTTGATGAGGAAAAAAAAAATTAAAATCGAAAAAAAATTGGTCTTTATAGATGATGAAAAAGATGGTCGTAGAAAGATGGTAAATTGGTATTTTGTAAAAATGTTGGTCGTTGAAAGATGGTCGTAAAAGATGTTCAAAAAAAGATGTTCAAAAAAAAAAGATGTACAAAAAAGATGTTCGAAAAAGATGATCATAAAAAGACGTACACGCTCTAAAATGAAGTGCTATCCACCCCTATCTGCTCAAATTGATTAGGAAAAATAGGTAGGAAATAGATGGGATAAGCTCACGGCACTCTCCTTGTTAGGTTGATGCTGATGCGCTGCGCCTCGTCTGATTCCGCTGCTCGTGGTGCCACGCGGTGGCGTGATCACCGTGTTAGCTCCAAATTCTTCTCTCGAAGTCCAGATATCGCCGCTGTCCCGGCGCCGTGGCTTGACCGGAACTATCAGGGGTGCGTGCTGGATACCGTGACTCGATTGCGATGACGGCGGGAATACGTGACGACGCGTGTTTCTTGGCAAAATGGCGCGCGCGCTGCTTTTGTGAAAGGCCCGTGACTCGTGTCCACCCGGGGGCGCCAATAAAATATGTTGGCGAGCAAATAAAATGCGGCGTACGTAGTATCAGTTTATAATAATTAAATAAGAAATTACAGAATTATGCTAATTTCTTAGTACATTGGTGAAAGTGCGTGCGTATTGTACGGTAGCCGCGAGGCGAATAGGCCGAGCTCCTGCTAGTGCTGTCTATGCTTGACGTTGCGAGTGAACGACTAGTAGTGTTGTTCGTCGGCGCGAACAACGGGTATTAATCGCGTTTACCTTTATTATTGTCTGCCCACGACCACGGGCAACATAGCCGAAACGTCGGGAAATTAATAAAGGTAAACGCGATAAATACCCGTGTATTACTTCAATGTGTTATGATCGCGAGAGTTTAAAAAATACTAATCTCTTGTAGACCCTTTTTGATAAGAACCTAACTGAAGGACTTTAAAATGGTTTCTTTTATTTTGTTGTTTATTTTAACTGTGTATTTTATTTATTTTGTCATGGTTATTAATAAAAAGTCGTCTATCTCCATTTATTACATAAAAACGCGCAAGGCGGCAATTCTGCGTAACAACTGCGTTGAGTAGTAGAGCTCTTTGTGAAGGGCTCGTCCGGGGAAGTACTACCACCACGCCTTTTTCTGCCGCCAAGCAGCAACCCTGTGTTTCGGTTTGATGAGTGTGGTTGCCGGTGTAATTACAGGCACATGAGGCTTAACATCTGTATGGCTCAAGCTGATGGACGCAGGGCAGTTCATCGTAGGGCACGTTCTTATCGTGCGTGAATAACGAGGCAATGCTTTGTTATAGGTGATGGTTACCACTTAACATCAGATGGGCCATCTGCTTGTTCCATCAGCTAGTCGTATAAAAAAAAAAACTGTCTGATTCTGTATGTGTATGATGATTGTTTTTGCTTTTATCACTGCAAGAGAAGTAGAGCTTTCTTTTAAGAGCTCGCCTGGGGAAGTACTACCACCATGCCAATATTTCTGCATAATTATTCAAGCAGCGTTGCTGTTAAAATCTTTATGCCTCAAGGTGATAGACGAAAGGCAGTGCATCGTAGAGCATGTTCATATCATGCGTATCAGCTTGTTATATGAGCAAGTAAGTAAATCATCATCTTCCTGCCCTTATCCCACGCTAAGCATGCTAAGTGGGGTCGGCACAACAGGTTTTCTTCTTCCACTCTCCTCTATCATTCGTGATCTCGGTGCTCACTCCTTTCTTACTCATGTCATCTTTCACACAGTCCATCCATCTTTTCTTTGGCCTACCTCTCTTTCTAAAACCATCCACATCCATATCTAACACTCTCGTAATATGACTTTCTTCCCTCCTCATTACATGCCCCTACCACGCTAACCTATTGCTCCTCAACTTATTCGTTAGAGGCGCTACTTTCAAACTTCCTCTAATCCTTTAAGAAAGTAATAAAAAAAAAAAAACTTCATTTTTAATGCATTTTATGTTGCTTAGCTGGATTTTTACTTGCTTTGAAGCAGTGTAAAGCTTTTTTTCTGTACGTAGGCGTTCTCTCGCGTCGTCACATCGCATTTCGGTCACCTAAATTATCTTCCAGCTTATCATAATTACATTTTTTTAACTTGGTTTTCAAATCAGTCATATTCATCTGATTTAGATCATATTTTTGGGAATCTTATTCAATGTGTACATGCAATCGTTTCGTTTACATAGGATATTAATTAGATCTTCAACTGACACGCTATTTTGTATACCCTTAACAATAACCATTGGCTTAAGTGTGGGGGCCGATTTAATAATGATGTAACAGTGTTCATCGACTTTGCTGAGGGCAATAGCCAGATGGTCTGGTTTATCGAATTCAGCAAAAACTTGTTGTTGGAGTCGTATCGGAGAATATCCATTATCTGCAGCCCAAGTACCGATCTTTTTACGAACTATGCGATCGTCAAATTTGACATTTCTATTCGAGAAAACTGGTTTTAGCGATTTTTTGGCGATTTTGACGAACGTCGTGATATTCGTAAAATTTTAGCGAATTTCGCTAAAATGCGAGTATGGTAGTACTTTTGATTTTACGATCGTGTGGTCAAATTCGTGTATTTAAGCCAATTAGACGAATCATTTTCACGAATCCATAGACATCTGAAAGTTTCCGAATTGCCATTTTACAATTATCGCGAAAATTGACGATCTCATGCGATTGTCAAAAGATAGCGACCCCGAGTTCCGTACTCGCACAATTAGTCAAAATATCACGAATTTGTCGATCGCAATATTAGTCCGCTTTGACCCTTTGTACGTTTATTGTCTTTTTAACATTTTCGGTTTTTTGGAACGTCGTCTATTCTTTATTGTACACAGTAATAACATTTAAACATGTACAAAGGCGAGCTTAACCCTAAAAAGAGTTCTCTTCCAGCAGGAGTTTTGACAATCGTGGTAATGTAATTGAACCCTTCGTCACCCTTTTATTACTGTTAGAGTGCCAACCTTGTTTGAGTTGTTGGTTCTAAACGTTCTTGACGTAAACCATATACACTCAACATTTGTTATAATAGAAGATAGTAATAATAATATAATAGTAGATAGTAGATGAAGGTTTCTTCAGCAGAAGTTGATGGTTGCGGATCATCTCTTGAAAAAGATGTTTCATTTTTTGAAAGCTGAATAGTTTTCGTTATTTTGTTGGTAATTTTGCTTTTATTTTGTACGGAATCTTCAATGTAACCTTACACCACCTTGCTGGATTTCCACCCACCGTGCCTTTTTATAGTGGTTAAGTTAGCCCCAAAATCGGCTAAAAGTGTAGCCGATGTTCTCCGGAAGCAATGACCTGTGTACAATTCCGGGTTTGCTAACTTTATATAAGTTGCGATTTGCTTCGGCATACTTCTGAACAATTGGGCCCTAAACAATTGCGAAAAAAAATCGTAATATTTCAGTTTCGTTATTTGTGTTCGGCATCTTTGTATTTGTATTTAGTTCTCTTATATCTGTGAATATAAGAAGTTAGCGGGGCAAGCTAAGATGTAGTGGATGCTGTTAACCAAGCGGCATCCCCCGACTTTCGGGTGTGGGGAAAAGCGGTAGAAAGCGACTTGAAGAGTTGCTCCCCACCCCCATCCCCCATCATCACAGGAGCTGGGTGGCCCCCTGTGTGTTTGGTCCGCGTCGGTGTGCCGAGAGTTCCCTTAAGCCTACGGGGCTTTCGGCACCCCGAAACCTATCCGCCACCCGAAGACGCGCCAAGTCGGGGTTTTCACCTCTCCGCCCAATAGCATAAACTAGTTCCGTGGTAAGCCTAGCAGGTCCGTGGATAAACGTTTTCGGTCCGTGGATTGTTCGCCTTCATCACCAACATCATTTGTTGCTATGCCAATGTTGTGGAGTACTGCGCATGTATAAATTTTACACACCCACATATCTCACATATCTTATTATTATTTATCTCTTTTATTTGTACTGGACTATTGGTGAATGGTATCAGCATAGCTGCCTAGCAGCCCGGTAGCCACTGTCTCCCGTTAGAATCCCTTGCCTATGTCCAGCATCAAGGTCTGCGTGGATTCTAGACGTCCGGAAAATGCGGCTGTCATGAGCACTTCCAGGCCATCTCGCAACAATATCATAAATTTTCATGTCTGGTCCATTAAAATACTTATATAATTTTATTTATACTTTTAGGAGTTTTGCTTTCACTAGAACTACTGTTGATAGCGGTGACCAGGTTAGTGATAAGAAGATCCGTAGCTAGGTTGGTGTCGTCTAATGCTAGGAGTGGATCAAAGTTTATACATTCGATGCTGCGATCTAAGAGTTATAGTTGATAATTGTATTTGATACTTTTGGGTGATCGTTGCGCTTAACCTTTTTGACGCTAAGAGCCACGCTCTGGTGATCTGTGACCGATGAATCAATTACAAGACATGATGTTTCTTGTTTGGTTTTAATTATGATGTGATACAAGCATGTCTTCTTGCGCGTGGGTATGGTGTGACTGGGAATCATACAATGAATTGCTAGAACATTTAAGGTATTCGTGGGAGCGTGTGTCAGTGGTGTTTGGGAGAATATCTATGTTAATATCGCAACAAAGGATGATGTTCTTGTAGCTTTTTAGGTTTGTGAGTAGCGTATCCAGCGAGCTAACAAAGTTATTAGTGTTTTGCTGGCTTGGTGGACGATATATACCTATTAAGTATCTGAATTTATTTTTAATTGTACACAATTCGCGTCACTTAGAGAAGGTTCCTCAATTTTGGCATTTAGAGATTTGCTGTAGTATATAACTACGCCCTCATTTTGCGTTTTGTGAGTGGATGAGGCTGCGTAATCAAATTGATCCGGATCAGGTATAAATTTCGAGGATGGCAGCCAGCATTCAGAGAGAACTAGCACATCCCAAGCTATTTTAGATCTATGTAGGAGCGTGGTAAAGTTAGGCATATTGCATTTGATGCTACGGATATTCTGCGTTCAGAGAGGTTTAGTGAGCACTCGCCGTTATTTATAACATACTTGTTTACGTCTTTTATGTCGCCTCAGCCGTCAGTATCGAGTCCAGATCAGATTGAAATATTTCTATATTCTGCATCTCACTTATTGGATAGTATATCTACGCCACGGAATATACGTGACAGGAGTGGTGAGATATAACTAAAAAAATCTGATCCGGTTGCGATACCGGTAGCTGAAAGGCTATTTACGCAACTTTTTATGGACGATTATTTGTTTACTCTCTCGGTGTGATGTCTTTTGTAAGTAGTTGTGTGTTGTGTGTGGGTATTGGTTGTGGGTATTATTTTGATTTTTGTGTTAGACTTAAAAAACTTAGAATAAGTTATATAATAAATTACATGCGATAAAAGGAGTGAAACAATAAATTTATAAATGAAATATGTGGAAAACACAGGTAAGTAAAACTAAACAGTAATGAGTAGCTACGACTAGTCACTTAGAAATCTCGATGAGGTCCGATTCGTCTGTTACCTGAATGGGGGCCGCTCCCTCTTCCTTCTTCACATAGATTTTCCCGTAGGATGTCCAGGCGGCGATAGCCTTCTTGTTCTTGACCAACTCCCGCGCGGCGAAAAATACTCTGCCAGCCTTCGTAGTTAGGCACTCGGAGATGAATATGGTCGTTGGATTACCCGGTAGGTTAAGTATCTTAGAGTTAAGTTGTTGGTCTTTGGTTTCTCGGCTGGCTTTATTGACTCAAGGAAAATTCAACTTTATGTACAATGATTGCATGTTTTTTATATACATGTTAAATGTGCTTATTTTTTATGTATATACATTTTTGTTATGTACATTTTCTATTTTTTTTATATACAATTTCTATATTTTTATATACACAATTTTTATTATTGTACACACATACGTAAATATGTAAAATATTTGATTACAGCTAATAAATATTAACTCTGATAGTTTTTTTGTTTAGAGTCGTGTTCGTCTCTCATTTAAAATTAAGCCAGCTTTCGAGAAGACACGCTCGCACGGTACTGAAGTGGCTGTAATGTTGAGGCGTTTCAGCATATACTTATATAGTCGCGGATACACGCCCTTCCGATCTTTCCACCACAACAGTGGATTTTCATTTCTTTTAATAAGTGGTTCCTCCATATAATTATCGAATTCCACAATACCGGCTGCAGTAGGGTTTTGAGGAACAAGAGCTGAAATCTCATCATCAAAATCATCCCATATTATGTACCCAGTTTTCGGCTGAGGAGGAACAGGTACTTCTACAGCTGATTCCTGCTATTCACTGTCTCTAGCACAGGGACGTATACCAATCAAAAACTGTATATCCCGATTAATATTCATTGTCCGAATTACGAAGCTTGTAACTACAGTAAACGGAAGGCAGGTGACGACTGTCCGGGCAGCGGGCTCGCGACGCGACGCTGGTCAAAACTGCAGACTTGCAAATATAAAATCGTCACATAATACATCGCAGTAGCCCTAGCCCCCACAGCCATTATATTTTCTACCGATTTAAGACGGTCATTATATATGGCATCACGAAAATATAATTTAAGAGCATCATATTGCTCTAAGAGTCTCTTCGCTAATAATTCCAGACATAGATACTCTTGTGTGGCTTGACCTCAAAAAATCTTGATTTTTTTTTAATATTCCAGCGCGTTTCGGGCGTTCCTGCCATTTCAATAATAGTATGTCTCGTGCTAAGGATTCTGGCTCTCTGGGTAATTTTAGACAAGCCGAGTCATATAGAAGCAAATGCAGCAACATCCATGGCTACTGAAAATACGGTATACTTTTTTTTTGTGGTATAGGCATGTAGCAGTTTCTATAAAAAATATGAATACAAGATTAATAAACTATTATGTTTCATCAGATACTGTACATCAAAATTAAAGAATATTCTCTGCATTTTCCAAAAAATTGTAATACATTTTGGATGTTGCTGTTTTTGCTACTTATGTGTGGATATTGCTGCTTTTGCGCCTTTTCTAGTTGGATGTTGCTGGTTTTGCAACAGTCGTTTTACATTTGCAAATGGCGGCTATCAATATTGTTTTAGGGTAATAATCTTGATACTTACTAAACAATCTAGACGAATTGGAAGGAATTAACTTTATAAAAAATAAAATGAACAGTTTTTGCATAATTATCGAATCATCTTTATTTTACATTAATACCTTATAACTTTACTTAAGCTATTCACGAATCTACAAATTACCTACAAATGCATGTTATCAGCCTCCTCACGCGGCTCATAAAACATCTCGGCATCCTCCCCGTGCCCACCTTGTTGGCTACTTTCTTCGTTTTGGTCATCACACTCCTCAAGCAACTCCTTAAAAAATTGCAATTCTTCGTTTCGTAGCCAATCATCACCCAGTGACTTTTTAATAGGGTTAGCGCGTCTGTTTTCTTTGCAGCAGTCAAATTGTTTGAAGGATGTATTTTTTTTTTGGATTTATCATAGCGCTCATCCTCGCTGGTTTACTGACACTTTTACTTACTCCATCGTCAGTTTTATAATGTTTTATAATCCTTTAATTAAAATATTTCTGCATCTTTTGGACCTTTTCAAAATGTATCGCTTGCACTCTTTGAATTTGAAATGCCAGTTACCCACCGGTTTCAATACTTCTTGTGCAGCTGTTTTCCAATCAAATACTTCACATACTCCCACTGAATCTGAAGTACTACTGGATTGGGGTCCCAGGGTGGTAACAGTAGAGAACTCTGAAATAATTTCTAAATATTTTTGGGGGCTGTTTGTAGTTTCGTGTAAACGTACTTCTTTCTCGATTTTGGCGAACTCGCGGTCAGGTGGTATGTATGAGTGTCTAACCACCGTGAACACTAGCTCCACTTGTTTAACGTTTTGTGGTGCCTCCGTCATCCACTTTGATAGCATAGCTATCATTATTGTGTTCTTGTTTTGGCCTGCACAGCCATAAGCCACAAGCCGTACTGTTTGACAAGATGTTAAGTCACTATTATTAAGTCTGTGGTACACTGCTGAAGCTATTTCGTTGGCAGCTTTGGGGTAAACATTTTCTGTCCAACAGTTGGCAAATACGTTCTGAGGAGTCAACGTGCTTTTTGATGATCCCTCCACTATTGTGAAGTTATACAAATAAACATTTCGCAGATAGTATGCGACTTGGTCAGGGACCTTCAGCAAGTTCAATTTTTTTTCGCAATCAAATAAAAACGTCTTCAGTATTTCGTTTTCTACTCTGACTTTCTCAAAAAATGCTTTAGCCCTCAATTGATGCAATCTTTGAAGTATCATGAGGTCATTTCGTTCGTTAATAAGATACTCCACTTTGGCATACACATTTGAATTTATGTTACTATATTGAAAATACAGCATTCTTAATATTAATAAAAAAATATTCCGGCTCATATAATTCGTCAAAGTCAAAAGGTATTTATTCAATAAAATCCCAAGGATCACTTTGAAACGTCTTAAAGCTAGGTGACTCTAGGTGCCAGTTCCACGCGACCAAAGCCTAGAAGAACAGGCAACAAACTTACAGCTTGGTTCCTATCGTTCTTTTGTATGATCCTTTTACAATGTAATATAATACAATATTGAAGTTATAAGTATGAAGTTATACAGAAAAAGGTAAACATAGTCAAATTTATAAGACAGCACACGCTACGCTTCAAGCTAATAATACCTAATGCATAAATACAATCTATTAAATCAGAGAAAAATAAAAATGAAACACACAATAGTAGGTACAGTACAGACATTGCAGACATGTTAGCTGCCGATGGGCAAAGCGACCGAGACACGAGACGCACTTTTATCATCAATATAGCTATCTAAAGTATAATAAGCTTTCCTTATTAGATTATTCTTAATGTATGCTTTAAATTTTCTAACAGGAAGCCAGTGACACTTTCTGGAAGTTTATTATAGAAGCGTATACCGTTCCCCGTAATGCATAACAAACAGCATCCCCACCAGAGAAATAAAAAAATCACACAGTATAATATCAGAAAGTACCAAAAACCTGATCAAACAAAGGCACAAACTACAAAACAAAAAACCATTATCGAAAGAAGAAAAAATAGAACTAGGTTCACTTTATAAAAAAACAAACAAACAGATAAAGAAAGATTATATGAACCACAGATACCAAATCATAGAAAAACATTTGACCTCTACAGGCAGCCTAAAAAGAGCATACAAAGAAATAAACAAATCTAAAAAATGGATACAAAAATTAAAAAAAGGTTCTAACATAAATGAGAATAGAAAAGATATCTTAGCAATAGCAACAGACTACTACAAAGAGCTCTATAGAGATAGAAAAGACAAAGGCGAAGATGTACCTTCACCAAGTGAGAATACAGTTAGAGAAAAATGTCAGGACAATATCACACCCTTTCAACAAAAAGAGCTTGACACACTAATAAAGAAAATAAAAACTAGAAAAAGTCCAGGTTCTGATGGAATTTCTAACGATATAATCAAAGCAACAGACCAACTACTCCTCAAGCCTCTGACTATCCTATTTAATAAAATATTAATACATGAGAAAACACCAAAACAATGGATGGAGTCAGACATCACTATTCTATATAAAAAAGGAGACCCTACTGACATTGCTAATTATCGACCCATAAGCCTCATGTCAAGCCTGTACAAATTATTTTCACTTGGACTGCAAAAAAGAATTACTAATAAAATTGAATCATACCTTTATGTAGAGCAGGCGAGATTCAGAAGAAGTTTCTGTACAATAGATCATATCCATACCATTGAACAATTAATCGAGAAACACGAAGAGTTCAGAAACCCGCTATACATGGCGTTTATAGACTACCAAAAGGCATTTGATTCAATAGAACATGAAAGCATTTGGAGAGCCCTAGCAGATTCAAAAGTTGAGCATACCTACATACAAATCATAAAGAATATTTACTCCAAATGCAGAAGCAGAGTAAGACTGGAAAATAAAGGAGAGTACATAAATATTGAAAGGGGGTAAGACAAGGTGACCCCCTCTCACCCACTCTATTTATAACAGTGCTACACTACATAATGAAAAATGTCTGCTGGGCTAACAAAGGTATAAATGTCCGAGAAAAACACCTTACCCACCTTGCTTTCGCAGATGACATAGTCCTACTCTTCAATAACCCAAGAAATCTCCAATTTATGCTCACATCTCTCCATCAGGCTAGCAAGCAAATAGGCCTACAAATGAACCTACAGAAGACGAAAGTCCTAACCAATTCTTCAGAAAACGAGCTCTATGTAGAAAGTATTAAATTAGACTATGTAAAAGATTTTGTATATCTCGGCAAACAAATATCGTTCAATCCAGAAAATAACATGAGAGAAATAGAAAAAAGAGTCAACAAAACCTGGAGCAAATTCTGGAGTATGAAAGAAATCATGAAAGGATCATTCCCATTAAAACTTAAAAAGAAAGTTATAGGTTGTTGCCTCTTACCCACCCTTACATATGGGAGCCAAACTTGGACCTACACCAAAGCAGCAAGAAATAAAATTACTACTTGCCAAAGAGCTATGGAAAGGAGTGTAATGAAGCTCAGACTGATAGATAAAATAAATCATACAAAGGAGAGAGAGAAAAAATAAGGAGAGAAACAAAGATCATAGATGCCTGCCTGCCTGAACACTGCCTTAAAATGAAATGGCAATGGGCAGGCCATGTGGCCAGAATGAATAAACAAAGATGGACTAAAATAGTTACAAAGTGGAAAGGTCCTACCGAAAAAAGGAGGACAGGCAGACCAAAGGCCAGATGGGCAGATGAGGTGCAAAGAGGAGCAAAAACCGCGAACTGGCTTAATCTTGCTCTATGCCGGGACACATGGAAAAGTCTGGAGGAGGCCTATACCCAAGAGGGGTCCTAACCTAATTCATTTAAATTAATTTTAAGTTTTCTTTTCAAATTATTGTGTACATATACATATGTTAGTTAGGAATAAAAAGGCTTTTTTATTTTATTTATTTATTTATACCGTTCCCCATAAATGAGCCATTTACCTTGTGTAGTCGAAATTTATGAATACATAATCAGTGGATAATAGATTTTCATAAATATACTGTGAAATTACTGTGAGAATATTAATTTCTTTGAATAGCTCCCTCAAAGAGTCACGTGTTTTCATTTTATAAATGGCACGTATCGCCGATGAATGGATTGGAGGACGATAATGGGCATAGAACATTCCGGTATTGAGGTTACAGCTGACGGCATAAAAACAAAGTTGATAGATATGTGTTCTGAGGTTGGTACTACAATTTCCGATTCGAAGAATACATTTTAAGCGAAAGGATCGCAGGGTTTCAGAAATGGCAACACCAATGACAATAAACAATCAGCCTAGTCAAAGTCTGCATATATCAATCTCAATGCCAAAACAATAAAATGCTACCGATGCAAGCAAAACGGGCACTACAAAAAACCAATGTCCCGAATCAAACAAAAGAAAGCAATCAAATGCCTTTAGCGCTATTTTTCTGAGTGGAAAATTTAAAAGAGACAATTGGTATATCGACAGTGGTGCCATTAAACACATGACGGCGATGCAAGAATTTATCGTGAATCTGTCGCATCAACATGACTTACTTACTTACTTACTTACTTTTACTTACTCACTTACTTACTTATCCTGGCGCATCAACCCCGAAGTGGGTCTTGGCCTCCGACACAATAGATCGCCACCGGCTTCGGTCCTGCGCTGCCTCTATCCAGTCCGGTGCGAAGACTTGAAGTGAGCGAAGGTCTTTCTCCACTTCATCCTTCCACCTGTATCTGGGGCGGCCGACTGGTCGTCGGCCGACTGGCACTCCAAGAAAAGCCCGTTTAGCACCCCGATCTTCCTCCATTCGTAGCACGTGGCCGAGCCAGCGTAGCCTATTGCGTAGTACACATTGTCACAGTTATAAGCAATGTGGAGTACGACATAACAGTTTCAGATGTTTTGTGCACACCAAGTTTAACTACAAACTTATCATGTCTAAGGTCTAGTGTTTTCCATAACTTGACAACCTACGTGGTAATAATATAGTTCTTTAAGAAGTTCAAACAGTATTTATTATAAACATCCTGACAAGTTTCGATTACAAGTTCTAAATAGATTTGCAGTATAATACGATCTTATACAAATATACCTTAACAATGATTAATAACTAATGATATATCTATTAATCTAACACGTTCGTTTACTACAGCCTAGTATTACTAGTTCAGTACGTTCGGAAACTTAACACGACTAACAAGTTTTATTTGTACCAATAGTTGGCGCTGGCAGTTACTGCCGTAGATAAATTGCCGTAGTAGGTAAATTGTTATAACAAATACCTCCACATAAAAAAAATAACAGCTACTTATCTAGTATAAAGATAAAATACCAAGCTTTTTCATGAAATAAAATATGCTTAGCAGATCCTAAACACTTGGTTAACGGTTTTTTTTTTTATACAACCAGCTGATGGAACAAGCAGATGGCCCACCTGATGTTAAGTGGTAACCATCACCTATGACAAAGCATTGCCTCGTAAGTCACGCACGATAGGAACGTGCCCTACGATGCACTGCCCTGCGTCCATCAGCTTGAGGCATACAGATGTTAAGCCTCATGTGCCTGTAATTATTATCGTTAATAAAGAACTTTTAAAACAAAACAAACGGTCGCTCCAGAGTCAATCACCAAACGAATGTCACACTTGTCCAAGTCCGAAGTAATATTAAACGCAAAAGACGCAGTGAATGACATCTCACTCTTCTCTTGAGCTACATGGCCATAATGAAAGCTCCGTCCTCCGAATGATGACTGTCCCCGTCCGTTGTATTGCTCGCTGATGCTGACCATATCTCTGTGATTGTTGCCCTAGTTTTTGAAATCGTTGTCCTCACCCATAGTTCTGGTTCCAGTGAGACTGTTGTTGCTGCTGACAGACTGCTGCTCTGTGTCCTGGTTTGTTACACGAGTAGCAAAGAAATGTTGAGGTTTCTCCTGCTGGTTCTCTCTTGGTTTGGGTCACTTTGATCTCTGCATATAAAAGTCTCGCTCTTGTAAACTCCAATATCAACGATTTTTCAGTAAAGTGTTTCGATTGAGGTTATGACATGTTCGTATGTAGCCGGCATGGCTGATATTAATTGGCAAACATGATCTTCTTCCGAAATATCGCACCTCGTGGCTTTCACGTCGCTTACGGCAGCATCAAATCAATAGTAAAAATCCTGCAGTCTCTCCACATATTACTTATGGTAATCAGCTTCTTTTTAAATGAAGTTTGTTGAAAATACTCTTCCTCTCTAAAGTTTTCTTTTAATTGTTTTAGCATATCTTTTGCACAAGAACATTGTTTTACTATTTACAGAAGCTTATCACACAAACATTGAACAATTAGGGATCGCGCCTCAGCATCGTCTTTGGCAAATTAGGTAAAATCTTTCGTAGATTAGAATAGAATAGAATAGAATATTTATTTCAAGATTGACAGTAAGCTTACAGTATAACACCAAAACGCTGACTATCTTAATTAATGATAAAAACTTAAATATATTCTTAATGACTTATAAATAGAACTAAGGCTATCGCTAAAGATGTCGACATGTTGGAACTCATGTAGAAAATCATTTAAAAGTGTGAGCGCCCGTAGAGTCGGTGCGTTGTTAGCATGCTGGGTTCGCGCTATGTGACACGAAAATAACTGGTGTCGACGACGGCCGCATCGTATGTAGTTGTTAGGTACATATAAAGTCATACTGCTCAATATGGTAGGATTGTTAACTTTGTGACGTAGTATAAGGCAGTAGTGCATAGCTAGCTGCACTTTACGCGTAAGTTCTAAAGTATCCAAACCAACCATACCTGAAACGAATAGAGAGGGGAAAAGATACGGATAATAGCCGTATATGCACTTATAGATGTATCTAGCAAATTTACGCTGAAGCCTTTCTATCATAACCGTATACTTAGCCTCTCGCGGATCCCAACCAATTGCGCTGAATTCAAGTTTGTTGCGGACGAATGCATTATAAAGCATTATCGCAACACCTATGTCAGTAAAATGAGATGCCGTTCTCATTATAAAACCTAAAGCACGTATGTACAGACGTACCTTATTTGTTAGCTGCTGCAGTAGGTAGGTGCCGGTAAGTGGTGGTGTAAATGAAGTTCAACACACTTATGGATTTCACAGTTTATTGTAGCACAACACAATACTCATACAGAAGGGAATGAACAATAGGAAGATGATTAAAGCGAATGTTTATAGCACAAGTGATAGTATTTGATAGCGTGTAATGGAATGCGTATGACAAAATGCAAGCCGGAGCGAGAAGCGGGCGACGTGCGCCCAGCGTCTAAGGTAGGTTCCGACTGGCGGCAACGCGGTCGCGCCGTGCGCGGTCGCTGCGGTGGGCAAGTCCATTCGTTGGGCGAGTCCACCTTAGCTACGCTGCGCACGAGCCGGTATTGTGACGTCACACGCTGCGAGTTTATTTCCATTGAATGAATGTACGGTGACCAGCTGATGCACGTTGCATGGTACGATAAACTGAGTGTCGTGTGAATGTATTGTGTGAGTGTACTAGTGTGTGTGATGATGTATGAAAGAGGTTAATATATTAAAATAAAGTAATATAAATAAATAGTTTGTAAATAGTTAAAATGCCTAAATGATAAAATATAAATTATGAACTACGTAGGTAGGAATGTGGAAGAAGCCCACAAACCTAATGTCTTGTTGGCCTTTTTACACATACACATAATGTGGTTCCGAAAATTAATACGGGTGTCCTCAATAAGTCCCAAGTCACGGATGTTATCTACCCTTTCCAAGCTAAAGCCGCCAATAGAGTAATCCAGTATTTTTGGCACTTGCAACCTAGTAAATGTTATTACCTTGCATTTTTCGACATTGAATGCAAGCCTGTTTGACCGACTCCACCTTTCAACTGAATCAATGTCCAGCTGCAGCTGCACGCAGTCCGAGTCTGAATCTACAGCTTTGTATACATTAGTGTCTTCCTTTGCTTTCTTTCAACGTGTACAATACGCCCTTTTCTTCTAAAAGTAGTCCAATTCTAAAATTCCAATCACTAAAGTAGGGTTTCTCCGTCAATCGTGGAAAGGTTTCTTTTTCGCTCATAGACATGAGTCGGATATATCAAAACGTAACTATTATCGGATATGGGTTAGATATCATACCATATCGATATTCATATCAACATATCCGATATCATAAAAACTATTCAAAACCTCAACTGTTACCTAATAAAGACACGAACAAAACGAAAACTTCACAAACCAAACGATATGAAACAAACACCAATTGATATTCGCTACCTCCCTTTCTAAGAATGAATTATTTTACTGGTAAAAAAGAGATGAAGCGAATATGACGTAACCATAGCCAAATAGTTTGCGTTTGTCGTTTCGTTGTTAGTTTGCCATAACTAAATATCATGTTAACGTTTGCAACCCATACGGCTGATATCGATATCAGAAAACCGTTTTCTATATCGATATGCAAACTGTATATCGGTTAGATAACCGTTTGCGGGAAAAAACGAAAACGCCCTTATCTATTCGCTCATCTTTTCTTGAAATTGCGCAATGGAAGCGTTTGTTAGGGCCTTTTCAGTTCTTGTAATATAATTAATATAACGCAGATTCTGTTGACATGACACTTCATAGGCCATTTATTTCATACACGAGAAGGAATATTGCAAAACTTATACCCGTCGTGTGCCCCTAGTATCAGTAGTCCTATAATAGGGCTGATGAGACTTTTTAGTCTCATCAGTCCGATGAAGTGATTACAAATTTTGTACATTTCACAGCGGGAACATATGAAATGGAAATTGTTAAAGCAGGAGATGCATTCAATCGTGTCACCAACAATACTAGGTACGCGGTAATAACAGTTCACCCCTTCTTGCCATAATAACAAGGGAATTCATTGATGAATATATTTTCGAGATGAAATCGTAAGTGAGTTCTCATTTCCTGATGGTCAAAACTGACGGATGTTGGATCTTTATTAATGCACAACAGTTTTGCAAACGCTATGGCAAAAAAGCCACAATCAAATGTATTGGGCTGAGAATCGACATGATGAATTATGACGGATTATATGTGTTACCTCTTTGCTGCTGGTTAAACTACTAGCAATGGAAACTATAGCTGGATCTACATCACCCGAGTTAAGAGAGTCGTACAAATCTATAGATAGCATATTGCTATCATTGTGTTCACCACAGATACAAATCCAATGATTGTCATGTACATGGCATATTTGGATTAATGAATTGGAGCATTGTTTGATAAGGAGGGCTAGCAACTTCAAAATGGAATTTTGCAAACCCTCTACATTTCTGTGCTCTGATTTCAAAATAAAACACGCCGCGTTTATAAGGTCGCTGTCCAGCCTGGCCTTCGTCCGTAAAATATTCAAGTCCAAGTTTATGTGTTCGAAATGCGATTCATGAACATTACTGAATTGTATTTTTTAAACTCCGCGTATTAAAAAATACAATACAATAATCAATCAAAATACAATAATCATAACACATATTGAAGTATTACACGGGTATTTATCGCGTTTACCTTTATTATTTTCCCGACGTTTCGGCTATGTTGCAATAGCCGTGGTCGTGGGCAGACTGCCCGTGTAATACTTCAATTACTGAATTGCTCACCCTTTTCTTGTACAAACTTTGTTTATTTTTAAAGAAATCTGTTACTGGTTTTTGTTTTTTTCTTCGGATGGTTTTGGAACCCGTTTTTTTACCAATTGCTGTCAGTCTAGGACGGCCAGGTTCTTTTGCATTTATACTTATCGGCAGCGTAGGCGGCGACGTAGACTGACTTTATTAGTACTTTTTACTTTTGCTTCTGTGTAATTGCCATCAGAGGGCTTATTAGGAGTTTAGTGCCGATCGTCGATCGTAACGATCATCGTTACGATACACCGAATTTTCTATAAAAATGAATCAACGGCATCTAGCGTATTCTTTTAGAAGCTTCACTTGCGATTACGAGTTCAGTGTAGGCGTGGGGAACACCAAGTGTGTAGCGTAGCGTACACTTTTGTATACTATGCTATAATCCGTGACCGTGTCGATCGTAGCCGGACACCGGTTTTTGACCGTTAGAATGTTAATTGCGATTACGAGTGACAAATAGCACCTATACGACGGTGCCTAGATGATGGCGCCGCTACACCTAGGATTTCTGGGTGTGGCTATACTAATCTGTGTCGTGTGATGCAATTTTCGCAACACTCGTTTTGAAGTACTTACCAAAAGTGATTTGTGAAATTGTTGTCGTGATGTTTTACTACGCATGGAGGTGGAGGGAGGATTCAAGGGTTCGGCTTGGACGGGAGATGCGGACCAGTCTCCTAAGATCAACAGACCCTCTGGAAAATCTTTCGGAGACCGAATTTCAACAGCGGTATCGGCTATCAAAAAATGGCTTCCGTTTGTTATGTGAAGATCTGAAACACGCTGGCCTAAGTTCCACGCAGCGTGTAAGTGTGGAAGTAAAGGTGTGTTTTTGCTTGCCCTGCCTTTGTGGCAAAGATTTGCCGTCTAGGGTTTTGCCAGTTATTTCTATCCTTTACATTTATTTACAAATGAAAGCTCTAAATGAAATTATATCTTTAAAACTATACTTAATCCATCATAAGTATTCTCTATGCCTCTATATAGAGACACATTGCCCTCCATAACCTACAAAAAATATTCTCGCAGGTGCTTTATGCCCTTTTTTTCTTTGCTACTGGGTCGTACCAGCGTCCTATTGGAGTCACCAGCTTTGTCTCGCAGCCAACATGTAGCGTGTAAGTAGGTCTATCCATCCAAACTAGTAAGAAAATAATATCATACATGTATAGTAAGTAGGTAACCTAGCATTTAGCTAAGTATAGTTTGTACCCACACAGTCAACAAATTTTTTTACAAATTTTCAGTTACATAAAAGAGGTTACAGAAGAAGAAGAGGTTAAAGAGGCTACTGCCAATCGTAATTGAAAAGTATATTACATTTCCACAAACAATTGCAGACCGAAGGGCTGTTAGTGAAAAGTAAGTTCTAAGTTCTGGGTAGGTACTAAACCAGTCCATCTATACATAATAGTAAGTAGAACCTGATTAATATAAATTTATTGCAGATTCTACTCTAAATATGGCATCCCCGGGGTCATTGGCTGCATTGACTGCACCCATGTGAAAATTGTAAAACCCCCCAACGCAGAAAAACATATTTATTAATCTAGGAAGGGCTGGGTGGATCTACTAAAATTGTTATTTTTGACAATTTTTAGGCGCATTTTTATATCTCCAGTTTAGGGCTTTTTATTTATATATATTTTTTATGCCGGAATGATTTGTATGTTAAAAATAAGTTATTTCACGAAAGGTATCAATATAATTAACTGATATTTTACGAGATAATCGAAATTGCTGGTTACTAAGAATGACGAAATGTGAGAATAATGATGAAATTACAGAGGACAATTACGGTATGTTGTTAACAATGATAAATACCTAAGGAACACAATTTTTCATTAAAAATCCTAAGTGAAACTTTATAAAAGAATAAAATAAAAGTTTATTTTAAATAAAACACGAAATTATAAGAGAAAACAAATAAACTTTTATATATATTATATATTCAAACAGTGTATAAAACAGCACACAAGTTCTTATGGTATGTCTGCATATTAAAATAAACCGATAACAAGTTATATTATTGTTATCGTATTTACTCATAATTATTATTATAAATTAGTTAACGAGCCACTTATTATTAATTAATCACAAACAAATCACTATTAAATAATAATCACAGTTGTTTTACGTCAGACTGATAATACTAATACTAAATTATGATTTTTTCTATATTATTATTTTATTTACTCATAATAATTATTATAAATTAGTTAACGAGCCACTTATTATTAATTAATCACAAACAAATCACTATTAAATAATAATCACAGTTGTTTTACGTCAGACTGATAATACTAATACTAATTAAGGAACTTTACCTACGTTTAGGTGACCTTTTTTTTATAATATTTTCAAAAATTATGATTTTTTCGAGACCAAATTAATGAGTATCATTTTAACAGTTACTAAAGTAAATCATCTCAAAAAACTTCAAACATAAGAACAACGAGCATAATATGTATAAATGTATTATAAACAATGTTATTTAACACGTTTAATGTAATTTTAATGAAGTTTTAATTTAATATTGATTTAAAATGTCGTTATAATAAAAAATAAACTGTTAATAGACCTAATTTTGGCGTATGGACATTTTAGCGTAGCGTAGCTTCTTTAAAATAACGATAGTTTCTTAATTTCGAACTTCTTTAATATTTTTTACGACTGAAATAAATATTGTGTTTTGATGTTGAAGATGTTAATTGATCAATGCTAGTTTCGTTGATAAGGACGTTGGATAACACATTTACGTGTTTTCCCGTATCGACACGCACGTTTTTAAGAGAAACTACGCTACTTGCCGTGTCATCGGGTTTGGGTCTATCATTTTCATTTCTCGAAAATGGTTCATTTTTCAAAAATGATAGATGTTTCTTATGTTTACATATAACTGACGCATCGCATTCGAAACAACTCATTGTTCTTAAAGCACTTTTAGATTGAGTTTTATCCCAATCCAATTGGTACACGGAAAAGGTGCCCTTGAATGTTTTTATAGTTTTTGGAGTCTCTATACAAGATATCATCTTCTTCTACTCTTTTCACAATAATATTAAGATCTTCATTATTTATGTATGTAGTCAATAACTCATAAAATTGATCGTAAGTTCCAACATCGCTTCCATAGATAACCATCCGATCCGCCGTTCTTTTTAATGTCGCTCCAACTCCATCAGGGGCACCCTTTCCATGGCCTACTTCGCTATAATTCCATGTTTTTTTATTAATCTGCGGAAAATCTTTACAAATTTGTGAAATCAAGTAAAACATATACTTGTTTCTATATTGAGAAGTTGGCGAATCTGTCAAAAAGTGAATTGTGTCAATAAAAGGGTTCAGTCTTATGACCTCCTCGATTAAGGGAACCAAATGGCTCCATATTGCTGGGGCATCATGACGCAAACATTCACTTATTGTATACATAGATGTTGGAGTAACTTTTCCTGTATTAAAACTGTGCGTGTATATAACTGTAGTGTGCAGAGAAACCTGCTGTCTACTGCCTCCAAAGTGGAATGATTGAACTTCTGTCGCATACTTTAAGGAATAATTTTCGGAAAAGTCCACATGTACACAAGCTTCTTGGATGTTGAGGTTATCTTTGAGATCCTTTATGGTTTTGTACTGGCTGACGATTTTGTATGTATGTTTTAAGAATTTAGGCAAATCTCTCTCCAATTTAGCAATTACTTCTGTAGCACTAACTGTATTTCGCTTCTTCACTGTAAATATTTGTTTCTTCTTTTTGTTACTTTTTAAATTTATTTCTTTGGTTTCTTTTGTCCATTCATAATAAGTGATTTGCTTATTACTAAATTCTTGATATATGAGATGATTTGATTTGCAAGTATCGCAAAATCTTTGAAGGCAATAAAGGTTCCTGGAGTCGCAGCATAGCCTTGATAGTACTTGGGCGTGGTTTCTCTCACATATTATAGAAGCTTTATTCAAAGCTTCGATCAGTAACTCTATATTACCATGAATAGAGCACTGGCAAGTATCTCTATTTACGCTTCTTGGGAAAACTACCCAAAATGGTCGAAGCCTACAAAAAAACGAGTAGCTAGCCCTCATATTTGTCTCCAAACGAAACTTCTTATATAATTCTGTAAGTGGTTGGCACAAGTATCTCTTTTGCATTCTGATTTTATTTCTCGTGATGAATTCTTTTTTACCACACCACTATTAGAGTCTTCTAAATAAAAATTTTCCACGCGTTCTTGTAAATTCGTCTTTGGGTCGGCATTGATTGAGCTTGACTGCTCGTTAAGTGATGTGGATGTGTTGGTAATGCTGTTATTTATTAGGTTGGTGTACTCGGTGCACATATTTTGCACATATTTAAGCTTTCTGATAAGTACTTTTTCTTTTGCTTGTAAAGCAAAAATAGTTTTCATAAGACCAAGTCTTTTTTTTCTTTCCTTGAATCGCACTTTACGTACTGCTGCTCTTACAATCTGACGCATTTGAGGAGTCAGTGGATCTACTTGATCAACGACAGAACTTGGGACTGGTTCAACGGGATCTTCTTGAATTGGAACAACTTCTTCAAAGATTGGTTTTTTTTCCTTCTCTTCCTTTGTCTCTCCCTATATCTTAAAAAAAACATATAATTAGAAGCCATCTCATAATAATATTCAATGTCTGTCTGTTATCTTTTCTCGCCTAAACTACTGAAGCGATTTTAATAACATTTGGCATGCATACCTCTGAATTTTCTCTCCATTTCTTCTTTTGTTCTCTTTGAGCACGAGAGCTTAATTCTGCAATGCTTTTAATTTTTTTCGCTTCTTTATCCTTTAGGTACTTTTCCCTTCTTTTTTCTTTTGCTATTGCCAGAAGTTCAGGGTCGTTTTTTATTTCAGCATACTTTCGTTTTTTACACAATCTTTGTTTAGCCCTCCGATCTCTTATTGATTGTTTTGATTTAAAAGGAGGCATTTTAAATATTTAGTTTTGAATTATCTGTAAAAATATGTTTAATTTAATTAATAATGTATTTAAATACAGCACAATAATGAATTATTTATAAGTTAATAAAAAAAACTGCCCTACCTGAAATTATCTATAAATTTTATATAAATTAATAATTAATATTTTTTTATTAATATTTTTGAGAAGATTTGCTTGAGTAATTATTTACTTCTTACCTGAAAAAAATTGTAAGGATTTTAATAAATTAGAGCTTCTCTATAAACTAAAACATTATGCTAGTGAATATTATCTATCATATCGTACATTTTTATTTGCCATTCGAGCATTTGATCTATTAAAATGTTGCTTCCATCATTAAGAAACTGGTAGCCGCTCTCTATGTCACTCTCAAATGCAATATTTACATTATCATACAGAAGTACGTTGTCTAATATGAAATTATTAAATAATTTCAAATTACTAGAATCTTCACACAAAGCTTTGCACCGACTACTTTCGGATGTAGCAAACATTACATGAAAATGTTCTAGTATTTCTTTAAAGCGTCTGGGATCAATATTGTGGCGGTTAGTTTCTATGATTAACACGTAATATGTGAGCTTCATAATGCAGAATTGAATTAGGTACACGATGACAAAATTTACCTTAAAAAAAAAATGTTAAATGATTTTGGAGAACTCATAATACGCGATAATGTGATAATGCACATAACATATTAATATTTATATTACAAATTTATGAATATAAGTATTACAAACATATTATATATCACATAATAAGAGCTGATTTGGTTTGTTTTATCCTACTACTAATAACTATAATTATCATCTCGAATCAGTCCCGATGGTGAAGTCTCTATTGACTATTTGTAATATCTCTCTGCAAGGTTATACACCTTTTCTATGACCGCCACCAGCCTCTCATGGAGAGCCAGCTCTCTCGCCCGCAGCGATGTCCACTCGGCTACCATCCCACTGAAAACTGCAGTTCTTTCACGTTCTGCAGTCGCGTTGGCTTCTTGCGCCCGCAGAAATTCATCTGCGGGGTGCTCTCTCGATGTTGTAGCTACTCGCCTGCGACTGCGAGAGCGGTGAGCACCAGCAGGGCGGCTTTCTCGGTGGTTTCCATCGGGCCGCGGCGAGGGGCTAGCAATTAGCCGCCGTCGTCGCTGCGAAGTTGCCGGAATCCGTCGAACTACTGCCGCAGATGGCGGCGTGACTTCGCCAGACCAAATAGCTGGAAAGTTAATAAAAACATAGCAAAGTTAAGATTTATGTGTACTACACACATACATCTTAACTAGTTCGGGGATAAGATGTATGTACAATATGTCCTACGGCATTATGTTGTGGGGGAGTGCTGCAGATATTAACACCATATTTGTGCTGCAGAAGAGGGGTGTTCATGCAATTTATAACATGGGTCCCAGAAACATTACGAAATAAGTTTAAAGAAATAAATGTAATGACTTTACCCTGCAGTACATATACGAAAATTTAATGTATGTTCGAAAAAATATTAATTTATATGCCAAAAAGAGCGACCATCATAATGTTAACGACAACATCAGTTGTCGATTAGCAATCGACAATCTAGGCTTTATTCGCGAGGAACTGGCGATAGATTCACCTAGTATATAAGAAGTTTCAAAGTGATCCTTGTGATTGTACTGAATAAAGACCATTTTGATTTTGAATTATGATTTTTAACCCTAAAAAGGGATCTAGACGCTGACTTGATATTGCTTTAAGAAAAAAGTGAGTCATCAGCATGTCTGGTTGCCTTACAATATTTGTTTGATACATACGGTCACTGTTTTGGTGGAGGAGTGGCTGCAATCCACCCAGTTGTGACGGTTCCTGCATCACCAAACACAACGGTGTAACAAATGCCTAGAATAAATTTAAATTGCATTTACAATTAAGTATAATAAAAAATAAGTCATTTGCATGTTTCATTAAAAAAAATCCAGAATTGTGTAGAATTTTAATAGTTATAAAATATTTACCAATTACTATTAGGGATTCTGATTGTGTGGGACTTGAGACTGCGGGTGCAGGACGTGAGGCTGCAGGTGCGGAATATGAAGCTGCAGAACATGAAGGTGTGGGGCTGGAGGCAACTGGTGCGGAGCATGAGGCTGCGGGTGCGGGGCTTGAGGCTGATCTATCTACATGTAAAATAAAAAATGCTTTCTATACACTCGTAAAAATAATACAAGTATTAAGTAACTACCTAATGAAATGCTGCCACCGCTTCCAGCAATCCATTCCATTGAGTCGGGTTAATAAAACACTCATACACATTTGATATCCTATGCACGCAAGTTAACAATATTAATTAATACTAACCTGTGAAAAGCCAGCCTCATGCACAGGGACTCCACTTGCCGCTTCCACGCTAATGATAGCGAGGACCCGCTCTTCCAGTGGAGTCAACACTAAAAGTGTGGCAGGTCCCCCTGTTACGGGCCCAAAGCCCGTATCCGAACAAATGAAAACGACAGATCAAATTCAAAATCTTTTGACATCTATGCTGTCACTTCATTACGTCACTTCAACACTACTACAACTCTTACCGCTAAGATAACCGCCAAACCTGTAACCTGTACATTATTATTCGACATTATACAAAACTATCAAGAATCCCAAGTCTTTAAATTTATCCACGCCACGAGAGGAATCCCACTATATCTGCGCAAACATAAATTGGACCTTCGGAGCCGAATCTACAACGGATCCACGCACGCACGACCTTCGCACGACCTCTCGGACGCACGGCGTCAACGGCTACTTTTCGAAGATTCATCGAGGGTTCTTCAAGGGATTCATCAGGATCGCTGTCCAGAAGCACGCATACCTACCAATACGAAGATACGGTACGGCCAGCCATCCATCCTATCCAAACCGCCAGTCCTTTCTTGTGTTAATCCCATGGTAAACTGTTTCAGTAATTAAGACGCAGTGAGCTACCATCAGTTTGCACAGTGTCTAGCAGTGTGTGCCGCAGCCAGCGTAGCTGCCACTTTCCAAACGTGAGTACTCCACCTTTTACTAGACTTCCAAGATGAGCACAGAAACTAGGGCTTGGTCTAAATCTCCATGCAAGTTGTCGGTTACAGATGACGACAATACAAATAAATTGATACGTGACCTAATCAAAAAGCGAGCTATTGTCAAAAGCCGTCTTACTCACTTTTCTAACTACCTAAATACATTAAAATCAGACGTTATTTTGCAAGTACAAACCCGTGTAGATTTAAAGCTACGTATTCAGGGAGCTTCTAGCTTATTTACTGAGTTTCATAATCTTCAAACGCAGCTAGAAGAATCAGTTTTAGAAATAGATCTCGACGAACAACTTAACCAACGCGATTTGTTCGAAGATACTTACTACAGTACTTTGGCTAGTGCAGAATGTATGCTTGGTGGTGGAGAAGCCGATTCCAGTTCCAAGAAAGCGCCTAGTGACATACAATCTGTTAAATTACCTACGATATCAATACCTACCTTTGACGGTTCATATGAGCATTGGTTAGAATTTAGGGATACCTTTCAGTCGCTGATACACAACTCTGATCAGATCACTAGCATCCAAAAATTCCACTACCTCAAGTCGTCTCTAAAGGGCAGTGCAGCGTTGGTGATCGAGTCACTAGAGTTTTCTACTGCAAACTACGCGGTAGCATGGGAACTGCTTCTCAATAGGTACGACAATAGCAGGTTACTCATACACAATCATGTCAAATCATTATTTACCATTCAGGCTTTGACAAAAGAGGCGCCAGATCTTTTACGTCATTTAATCGACACTATTTTAAAGAATTTACGCGCTTTAAAATTACTAGATGAACCAGTAGACAGCTGGGACACATTAATTATTTATATTGTTGTCACAAAATTAGATAAAATCACAGAACGCGAGTGGGAACAATATAAAAACACAACACTAAAACAATCTGGTGACTCCAAGTCAATCCTGAAGGTAGATATTTTGTCAGAGTGTTTGTGGAAAGCGTTATGAAATTTACGCATCAATCTACCTTTTATAAGATTACACTTAAAGCGCTTGATATCGTGATTGCAAGTCGGCGCAATAGGCAAAGATTTTGCCGAGTACCTGAAACGGACGGAAATACAACATTGTGAAAATAATAACTATAATTTTTTATTGTATTGTTCACTATTTAACTGTTTTGACAAGGTCCCTTCACAGCTCTATTATTATTATTTTACCGTGACACTTTTTATTATGTAGAAAGGTAACTGTTATTTTCTTATGATGAATACGTGTATATAAGTAAGTAATTTTGTAAGTAAGTAATTTTATAATGTAGGTATTCAATGAATAGGTCAATAACATAGGTATATAAGCAAATATTTTGAGCTAAACAGTTTTTAACTATTAAAATTAATAAATCATAAAAAAATGGTAAAAATAAATTACCTGCCCATTGAATTAATAAATGGATTTGACAACCCTTGTCAAACTAACCTTGCTTTCTTTGCCCGATTGACAACCCAATTTTCGGGATCAGCTTTGCGTTTTCTCGCTTGCTTTTTACTGACGATGACAGGGTATACTGATAATTTTATTTTTTTCAGTAAATAATATAGCCAAAAATGCAAGAACTTGGCCCGCATATTTTGTAAGTAAATATTGGCACGCGAAGGAAAAAGTTTCCCCATCCCTGCTCTAGATAAATAGTAGAAAAAACAAATATCCATCTCGCAGCTGGCCTTTTTTCCATTTATTTTACTCCAGCATAGGCAGTCAGCGTTATTTAATTTTGAAAGACGCTTTTTAGTTGCTATTTAAATGTCTGTATTATCTGGTGTTTAAAATACCGAACTTTATTTTTTCTTTCTTAGCAGTGCATTTTGGTTCATACAACCTGTGTATTTTGTTAACCGATTTTACGTCTCGAGCATGATACTCTTTCTTACTTTCTTTGCGACAATATTGGGACTCCATCACAGAAAAGTCCACAATGTGCTGTTTAACGAACTCGACGTCTAATTTTTTTGTTTTATGAGGTGATTGTTTTTTTTGCGTTGGTCATCTGTTACATAAAATCTCTCAATCTCTCTTTGCTATAGCATCTGAGATGACATTAAAGTTTTGGCACACTTGGATTTTGTCATTGTTTCTCCGAAAGAAACATTTTTTACTAAATGATCTGTCCTTATTATTTGACGCCTTCTGATACGATATTGTTCAGGTATAAAAACCAATAACTGTATTTTATTGAATTTCATTTTTATGTATTACGTGTGTTAATAAAAAATCATGTAGATCTGAAACCCAATAACTATTTTTAACTATACTCTATTTTAGATAACTTTTGTATATCATGAATTAATCTGGTTTTATCATTTGACAGGGTATTTAACGAAGAAGTTTGACCGACAGGGTATTGAAACACTGCGACGTCAGCAGGGTTAGTACCAAGGTGGTGTCGCAAAGCTTGTACTCTGTTAACTCTGTTAAGCTCTCTTAACGGAGGAAGTCGTTGCTTATTTCTGTCTGATAACTCCGTGTATTCTGTGTATTCCTCAATGCCAAAGTTGAATGGGGCATCATTCCGCAGCAAATCAGTCATTGGTTTTGCTATTGAGACCAAGTTTTCTATGGACTTCCGAAAATAAGATGTTAACCCTTTAAGATTTGTTTTCTAGTAGTAGGTGTAGGGTACCAGTGTTGCCAACTCGGATTTTGAAAAAGGCGTAGACCACATTAGAAATTTACGTAGAATTAGTAAAATTTGCGTATGTAAAGTTCGTAGATCTACGAACTTTTTTCAGAGTGAAATGAAGAGGGTAGGGTAGGTAAAACTGAACAAAATGAGTGTTTTGTTATACAATTTATTCATTTTCAGGCAAATTAAATTTATACATAAATTTATTAAAAAAAATAATATGTTCTTGTGAAGGTTCGCGGTTTTTTTTAAGCCACTTTTCGGGAAAAGTAAGCTTGTTAGCGTTTCAGTAGAAAGTCTATTTCTGATATTAGTTTTCATCAAATTGATCGCAGAAAACAGCCGCTCGACATTGGCACTGCTATGTGGCAATGTTAACAAATTTTGTGCAAATAGGGCCAATAAAGGAAACATTTGAGACGAATCGCCTTTTTTTATTTTTGAAATATGACGCCAAAAATCGTTTGCTTTAATTTTCTGTTCCTCTTGAAATGGAAGATTTGTATTTCTTAGAGTCCTCCATTCCCTGTCTAATTATCCTGAAAATAAAGATAATTAAATGAAAAATATTAAATCTTGTTTAGTCTAGTTATATTTAAGTTTTAGGATATTTAAGTTTTATCGTTTACTTAGTAATTGTTTTATTATTGAATTTAGAATTCATTTATTAAATGAAAACTAAGTAAAGTGCAGCAGACTCAGCTCATAAATAAAATATTTGATGTTAATGATAAAAATATTACCTGGAAACATTTGCCCCAAATGAGCTATAGATTGTACAGAACGTTTTGAATTTGGGTCCAGCATGTGTCAGGGTTTATAAACCTTAAGTTCTTCAGCCTTTGTCTGTGCTCATCTTCAAAGGGGAAGCGTTGTTTGATTCGATTCAGACTCTCAATATAAAATTGAAGACATTTTTGTTGAAACTGCTTTATTTGATCTGGTTGAATTTGAATGCTGTTCCTGTTCCTGTTTTGAATAATTAAAGCGGTAACATTGCGTCCTAAGTAAATGTCTTCCAGGGGTAAAAGGTTTTCAGTTTTTTCAAAATCAATATTTAATATTTTTGTTTCTAATGCTGAAGCTTTGTCATGACTGTTTATTTTTTCCTGTTCAGTTAATTCCAAATATTGTGGCTTCACAAAACATTCCAGTATAGTCTTGTAGGTTGTAAAAAAAAATTCATATAGCAAGTAGAGTTTTGGACTTTCAGATTGCATTTCTTTGTTCAAATCATTGAAGTATGGCAACACAAAATTTAAAAACTCTAAATATAATTCTGTGCTTGGTTCCAAACATTTATCAAGGATTGATTGAGCTGCAAGCAATCTGTCAGTAAGCACAGCACTTTGAAAATATAGTTTCAATGCTGGTAGTTGTTCTAGAAGCCTTTTCACAACTTGTAACAAGGACAGCCACCTTGTTTGGGCAGGGTGTAATTGTTTGTATGGTTTAACATTTACAAAACATTGAAACTCTTTGTAGTCTCCAATGCGTTTTGGACTATTTTGTATATAATTATATACGTCTCGAGCAAAGTCCTCCACGCCTCGAGGTAATTTTTTGCAGGCATATGAGGCACAAAGGTGAAATAAGTGGCATATGCATTTCATTAGAAACAGATTCGGAATATCTTTTTCAAACAATGTGGACAGAGAATGATGTTGCCCGAACATTGAATTGGTTCCATCAGCTGCAAATCCAACCATATTTTCCTTGTATGGAATATTCTTCTCTTCAAAATATTTTGTACATGCATTATGTAAGGCTGTAGCAGTGCCATCAACAACTGGTATTAAACATAGGAAACTATCTTCAACGTAAAAATCAACTGCAGTTCTTACAATAAGTGCCAAATGTTTAGTAGTTGATCTGTCTGTGCTCTCATCAACTATTAGTGAAAACTTATTTTTTTGTAATATTTAAATCAATTGGTTTTCTGCAACTTTACCAGTAACATTTGTAACAATAGCATGTGCTTTTGTTTTTCCAAAAGTTAATTCTGGTGTAAGCTTTGAATCTTGGGCAACTGATTGGATAAGGTTCTTCAGATCATCTGCTAAACTAAATGGTAGATTGTGCTCTGCTAAGAAACATGCCATCTTTATTTCTCCAGACTTAATTTTATCTGTGAATGACTTTGATACAGCAGAATCGGGCAACATTGAAGTAATAGTAGGTTGAAGTACTGCACCTGAAAGTGAAAATAAACGCATCAAAAAACAGAACTTCACATTATTTTGTCATTGAGGTAGGCTACAAAAAATTCTTAAACTGAAACCATAATCCTCTTTCACACTCACTATTCACAATAACGAATGAAGCAAAGGATTATTTACATAACCTACCTACCTAGTTTTTTCTTATGCTGCGCCGCGCAGCCCGGCAAGCTTAGGCAATTCGCTTCTATAAAGTTAAATAGTAACAATCACTTTACAGTTTTCTATCCTTAGTTTATTTATAATTAATTTATTAGTAACTAGCGAAAATTTACGGCCGTGGCGCCATCTGTGTTTGCCAAAATTTGACACGATGTTTTTTCAAATGACTATTTCTACCTAAAATCTTTATCAAATACACAATCTATGCATTGTAAACTGTTCATTACTTACCCATTCATATTTAAACACCATTTGTTTCACTTCACTGAGATTTATTACACCATAAAACCAAACATTAACAACCTCGTAACTCAACTGTGTATGTAAACAATGGCGGCACTCGTCAAATGTGATCGCGGCCTGGCGGGTGACTGTTGCGTCATGGATTGTGCGGCCTGTATTGTGTTTTAGGTCGGATCTGTGGTGTTATTTTCGTCCTTGTTTTTTCAACTACGCTTTGTTCGAGTAGGACAGGTAGTATGAATTCCACACAATTTAGTATAACACGAGTGTATCGTCATCAAGCTCCAGGAGCTCGGTTCACCGATAGCCATTTTATCCCCTCCAGCTCCTAAAGTATATAGGTATAACGAAGGAGTTTGACCGACAGGGTATTTAAACACTGTGACGTCAGCAGGGTTGGTACCAAGGTGGTGTCCCAAAGCTTGAACTCTGTTAAGCTCTCTTAACGCAGGAAGTCGTCGTTTATTTCTTTCTGCTAGCTCCGTGTATTCCTCAATGCCAAAGTTGAAAGAGGCATCTTTCCGCAGCAAATCAGTCATTGGTTTTGCTATTGAGACCAAGTTTTCTATGTACTTCCGAAAATAAGATGTTAACCCTTTAAGATTGTTTTTCTAGTAGTAGGTGTCATTGGTTTTGCTATTGAGACCAAGTTTTCTATGTACTTCCGAAAATAAGATGTTAACCCTTTAAGATTGTTTTTCTAGTAGTAGGTCTACACCTCAGACAAAATAAAAAAGTATTTTTTTATTTTGTCTGAGGTCTACACCTACGCCTAGAAAAAAAACAGGTACCTTACTACAGCATCTGTCTTCTCTGTTGTGGGTCTCACCTCACCGTATTTTATCAAGTAGTCCAAGTATCAAATTTCCTGGCAGATCAGCTTAGCTTTCTTCCAATTAATTTAATTAATTTGACAGCCTCCACAGCTCATTTGGTAGTAGCTCTGCCTCCTACGCCGTAGGCCGTGGGTTCGATCCCCACCGAGAACAAACATTTGTGTGATGAACATTCATGTTTGTTCTTTGTCTGGGTGTTATATAATATTATAAGTACATATGTACTTACAAAGTATATATATTATATGTATAACGAAGAAGTTTGACCGACAGGGTCCTTAAACACTGTGACGTCAGCAGGACTGACGTCACTATTCCCATCGCTAGGCTCGCTCATCGCAAATAATGAAACTCACGTCTTTTTCTGTAAGCACTAGGTTTATTACCCATTAAAACAACTTAAAAATAAATCTCACAACAATTATAATGAAACGCCGGTATGGTTTTCAACAGACCTAAAATTTATTTCTGTAAAATAATCTAAAGACATACAGACTTATATTTAGCACATACTCACAAAAGATGGCGGTATTAGTACTTTTGTTATTATATTGTTACATAAATACCAATACCACAACTTAACAAGCTTACATAAACTCTTAGTAAAGCTGGCATTTCTCCTGTTTTTAGGTATACAATTTTTATTAAATTATTTGTAACTGCTCTGATAAAATGAAATCTAATATCAATGTGTTTGGTTCTTCTGTGATACATGCCATTTTCTGAAAGTTTTTGTGCACTCTGATTATCATTATACAATGTTATCGGCTTATTTTCTCTATTAACAAGTTCATTTAATAAATTCTTTAGAAAAATAGCTTCTTTACTGGCCTCACAGACAGCTATAATACTCCGCCTCCATACTAGACAAGGGTACTGTCTGCTGTTTTCTACTCTCATGAGATATTACACATCCTGAATATTTGAAACAATACCCAGTATAGGATTTATTATCTTATCTATAACGTTTGAAGCCCAGTCGGCATCTACAAATCCTACATAATCAGAATTATTATTTTTGACATACATCAAGCCAAAAGATTTTGTTGCTCTCAAATATTTCAAAACTCGTTTTGAATGTTTCCAATGTGTTTCAGAATTACAATTATTAAATTGACTGAGATAACTAACACAATATGATAATTATGTCAGGTCTTATAAGAATAGAAAGTTACATCAGGCTACCAATTAACTGCTGGTATAGCTGGTATACTGCTGGTGTTTCTGTTGACATTTTTACCCTTTCAATTTTAAAACTTTACCTTCATTATCTTTACATTTGAAATTCTGAGGTAACTGCATATAAACAGTTTCTTCGAGACGGTCATTGAGAAATGCTGTAGTGACATCTAACTGGGTTATTTTTAAATTTAAGCTTACACTAATAGCGAATAACAATTTCAAAGTTTAATATTTAAGAACAAGTGAAAAGGTTTCTTTATAATCTATTCCCTCTCTTTGTGTAAAATCTTTAGCAATCAGTCTTGCCCTATATCTCACTGTGTTATCACTACTTAACTTCTTTTTATACACCCACTTGCACTGCACTACTTTACCATCGCTTGGTTTGTTTACCAATTCCCATGCATCATTATCATGGAATTATTGTAACTCTTCCTCCATTGCTTTGCACCACTTCAGATTCTGCTCCACTCACAACTTCTTCATAAGTGAGGCTGTCCTCGCATATTTCCATATCGTTGATCACACACACATTGCTGTAACCGCAAAAGTCTGGTTTCTTCCTAAAACGCTTAGTTGCAGACTCTACTGGCTCTGGTACTGGCGCCTCCAGGGAATCTTCAACATGAAAACTTTCATTTTTCATCAATTTTCATTTGAAGCATCAACAAATTCTTCTTCCTTTTGTTTCAGATTATTATTCGTTTCTTCTGAGCTCCAACTTTCTGTATCCTCCACTGCTTCTGGCTTTACTTCCAAGTCTTTTACTTCACTTTTTACAACCTCCTTCTCGCTAATCACAATGGGCAATTAATTTCTGTTGACTCCTTCCTGAATAACAACAATGTATCTGCTTGTGCTTATTGTCTTATTTGCCGGATTGTAAAGCCTTTACATTATCTGGATAGCCCACTTGGATACATTGGACTTTTTTATCCCATTTCAACCTTTTCTGTTTTGGAATATGGACCATAACTTTACTTCCGAATATACGGATTTTAATCACATCTGGTTTACTATCTGTCCATATCTCAAAAGGTGTTTTGTTGTTTAATCCTGATGCTACTGATCGATTCCGCATATATACTGCAGTGTTCACTGCTTCTGCCCAATACTTTTTTGGTAGATCTGCATCAAACAAACATTTCCCTTTTTCTACGACCGTTCTGTTAAGCCGTTCACATAAACCATTCTGTTCAGGCGTGTATGGATTGGTTTTCTGGTGTAAAATACCTGCATTCTGTAAGTACTTATCAAATTAATTACTGCAAAATTCCAATCCGTTGTCTATCCTGAAGATCTTTATATTCTTTCCCGTCTGATTCTCTACTAATAACAATCTTATAGTAATTATGGAATCTAGGTTATCACAGGATCTCACAAAACTTTACTCCAGATAAACATCAAGAGGCTCGAACAAGAATGGCTCCGGCACGCCAAGTTCAACGAGAGATGGCGTTCCGGAAAGAACCATTTTTAATAACAATACGTATTGGGGTTCCAGACTTACAAATACAAAGGGAAATAATCTGATGAAAACCATAAAATATTTAAAAGGTGACGTCATATCTACTGGCTCACCGACGTACTGGCCAACTGATCCAAATAAAATTCCAGACCTGATCGACTTTTTTATCTTTAAAAACCTATCGCGTAACTACTTACAAATAAAAGAGAGTTATGATCTGAACTCTGACCGTTCTCCAATAAATTTAGATATAGGTTAACAAATTTTACAAGTTCAAAACGCTCTGACCCTAGTAAATAAGTATACTGATTGGGAGAGTTTTAAGATTGAACTAGATTTAATATAGATCTTAAGGTTCCACTTAAAACACCAGAGCAACTTAAGGTAGAAGTAGACAATTTTACAAAACTTATACAACAGGTTGCCTGGAATAGTACACCAGTAAACAAGAAAAGAGCCACAAGTAACAACTAACCTGATATCTTACAACTTATAAATGAAAAACGGAAACAAAGAAACGTTTGGCACCAAACTAGATTTCCACAAGACAAAAAGAAGTTGAATAATCTAACAAAACAGCTAAAAACAAAAATCCAACTCTTTAACGATGCGTCAACCAAAAAATGTCTCCAAAACCTCACCGGTGACCGTAGTAAAAACTACTCACTTTGGAAGGCAACTAAAAATATGAAACGACTCGTTACCCTAATTCCTCTAATTAATATAGGACAAGAAAAGTGGGCCGTTAGTAACGAACAAAAAGCTGAAAGATTCGCAGAGCATCTAGAAAAAATATTTAAATTTAACGAAGGCCAAAGGAACGATGTACCAACAATAAACGGAGTTTGTAACGAAACACTAACCATAAAGCTGGTATCACCCAGAGAAGTCTGGAGTGAAATAAAACACCACGTAAGCCCAAGAAAATCTCCTGGATTTGACCTTATAACGGGAGTGATACCACATAATCTTCCAAGAAAAGCACTAGTCAAATTGACAACCCTAATCAACGCAGCACTCCCGACTAATGAGTTTACCTAGTATACTATTTCTGTATACCTACGCCTCACTTAACTTCAATAATATATTATATTACATTGTAAAAGGATCATACAAAAGAACGGTAGGAACCAAGCCGTAAGTTTGTTGCCTGTTCTTCTAGGCTTTGGTCGCGTGGAACTGGCACCTAGAGTCACCTAGCTTTAAGACGTTTCAAAGTGATCCTTGTGATTTTATTGAATAAATACCTTTTGACTTTGACTTTGACTTTACCAGATTTATGGAAAGTTGCTGAAGTTATCATGATATCCAAGCCAGGAAAACCGCCACATGAAGCCTCATCTTACAGACCGATTTCCCTGCTACCTATCTTGTCAAAACTATTATAAATATATATGCATACTGATTTATAATTTTATATTAGCACATCCTGTATTTTGTCATAGATTTCAGAAACGCATGTGGGAAAATATTTACTTTTGCCCATTTTGAACATCACCTTGAAAAATCTGTCGGAATAAATTTCCCAACAGGTGGGAAATATATTTCATAAACATAATAAGTGCAATAGTTATAATGTCTTAGATGATTTATAAAAACCTGATTTTATAAATAAAAACTGCTCTGCATGAATTTGTGATATTTAATACTATGAGTTATTACAAATATCTTTACTTATAAACAATAAATGAATTGATGGTTGCTGCCTCAAGCATAAACCAAAATAATCGATGACAATTTTTTCGAGACTTGCGCCCAAGAGGGTAAGACGCCCTGTAATGATCAAAGTGGTCTACTCCCCCCATGAATTCTGCATATTTTTTAATTGAAAGTGGGCAATACATTTGCTTTTTATGGCCATCTTTTTGTTTTCTTTGGATTGATTCTATGGCTCGAGGATCAAAAGCAGTAGTGGCAAAAAAAACATCTTTTGTGTCCTTCCATTTTACTATTGGCCAGGTTCCATCGTATTGATACATAAATTCCCCAGGTTTTAAGCATGTTTCTTTTCTTTCTTCTCTGCTTAAATTTTTTCCTGTCACCAAGTCTGGCATGCCTTTGCGGTTTGCTCTAATTGTTCCAACACCATAAATTTCTTTTTCAAATAATATTTCCAACAATGGCAGGCTTGTATAAAACACAAATAAATAGCTTCATTCCATCTTTGATTTATTGTTATAAAGTCTATAGAAAATTGTAGAATGCTATGTTCAGCTTTCACTCACTCTCTCTCATATCATCCATGTAACCCTATGCAACAGTGCTCTAATAAAAAATATAAAATAATAAGTTTTTGTTAATTTACTTAACAAATTTGGTGCCGAAACCGTTTGCGAAGAACCAAGAAAGGTGCTCAATTGTTATCAGTACACGGGCATTCGTGTTATCACTTTAGCGTGTTTAGTTTCTACGCGGTGCATTGCCGGACGCGTGGTGCAGGCAGACATTTTTGCCGTGGAGCGAGCGAGAAGGAAGACCAAACCCAAAGCTATTCGATCAAGCCGGTTGAGTGAACAAAAGTATAATCACGTCAATTTCACTCCCGCATCTGTCAGTCAGTATCAGTCAATCAGGCCAAGAAAATCAGCGCAAGCGTCAATCAAGAAAAGATCATTCCCTTTTTACAAGAAAGGTTTCACATTGGTATAACATTTGCTTGCTGTGTCGATGTCGACATCAACTACAGCCGCCAAAGGCGGTACAGGCGATGATGCATTAAGAAGATTGAGAATGAATATTGGCCAGTTCAAAGGCAGAATGTCGAGAGCCGCGAAGTTTGCCCTAGAGCAAGAGGGTCAAGTGCTGGTCGATTTAGAGGGGATCAAGCTCAGAATGGGGGAACTTCAAAAGGGTCTCGAATCCTACAAGGAGTGGATCTTGGAGGTGATGCTAGCCACTGGCGAAGAGGACCTTGATGGTGAAGTCGAGGAGAGGTATTTCTGCGTGATGGTGAAGCTGCGGACGGTAGCTTTTGCGGCTGAATCTTCACGCCCCCCGCCGCCAAAGGTATGGCGATAAAACTAAGATTGGGATATTTCCCTCCCTGAAGAATTACTGGTACCGTGGAGATCATTCTTTCATGATTTAATGTCTATGAGACCTATTTATGTTAAACGTAGTCTATCTATGGATAATGCTGATTATCTGGAGATTATAGGCTATTGTGATGCATCTAGTGTGGCCTATGGTGCATGTATTTATATAAGAGCCGTTCATGGCAACAAGGCTTCTGTGAATTTATTGTGTAGCAAGTCAAGAATTGCACCGCTGAAAACTAAGCAGACAATACCTAGATCAGAATAGAATGCCTGTTTGCTTCTTTCAAAATTGTATGCAAAAATTATTAGTATAATGTCTAATTATTCATTTAGAAGTAGAACTTTGTTGAGTGATTCTCAGATTGCACTTTGCTGGTTACAAAAGCCACCTACCAAATACATCTATGTCAGAAACAGAGTCATGGCAGTCAGTGTGTTGACAAAAGATTGCATTTGGAGCCATGTAAGTGGATCTTGTAACCCGGCAGATTGCTTATCAAGAGGTTCATCTCCTTCTGAGCTTGATTCAAACACATTGTCAAAGTCAATAGGTATTTATTCAATAAAATCACAAGGATCACTTTGAAACGTCTTAAAGCTAGGTGACTCTAGGTGCCAGTTCCACGCGACCAAAGCCTAGAAGAACAGGCAACAAACTTACGGCTTGGTTCCTACCGTTCTTTTGTATGATCCTTTTACAATGTAATACAATATATTATTGAAGTTAAGTGAGGCGTAGGCATACAGAAAAAGGTAAACATAATCAAATTTATAAGACAGCACACGCTACGCTTCAAACTAATAATACCTAATGCATAAAATTAAATACAATCTATTAAATCAGAGAAAAATAAAACACAAAAGTAATAACTAATAGTATTAAACTATGAGTTATTACAAATATCTTTACTTATAAACAATAAATGAATTGATGGTTGCTGCCTCAAGCATAAACCAAAATAATCGATGACAATTTTTTCGAGACTTGCGCCCAAGAGGGTAAGACGCCCTGTAATGATCAAAGTGGTCTACTCCCCCCATGAATTCTGCATATTTTTTAATTGAAAGTGGGCAATACATTTGCTTTTTATGGCCATCTTTTTGTTTTCTTTGGATTGATTCTATGGCTCGAGGATCAAAAGCAGTAGTGGCAAAAAAAACATCTTTTGTGTCCTTCCATTTTACTATTGGCCAGGTTCCATCGTATTGATACATAAATTCCCCAGGTTTTAAGCATGTTTCTTTTCTTTCTTCTCTGCTTAAATTTTTTCCTGTCACCAAGTCTGGCATGCCTTTGCGGTTTGCTCTAATTGTTCCAACACCATAAATTTCTTTTTCAAATAATATTTCCAACAATGGCAGGCTTGTATAAAACACAAATAAATAGCTTCATTCCATCTTTGATTTATTGTTATAAAGTCTATAGAAAATTGTAGAATGCTATGTTCAGCTTTCACTCACTCTCTCTCATATCATCCATGTAACCCTATGCAACAGTGCTCTAATAAAAAATATAAAATAATAAGTTTTTGTTAATTTACTTAACAAATTTGGTGCCGAAACCGTTTGCGAAGAACCAAGAAAGGTGCTCAATTGTTATCAGTACACGGGCATTCGTGTTATCACTTTAGCGTGTTTAGTTTCTACGCGGTGCATTGCCGGACGCGTGGTGCAGGCAGACATTTTTGCCGTGGAGCGAGCGAGAAGGAAGACCAAACCCAAAGCTATTCGATCAAGCCGGTTGAGTGAACAAAAGTATAATCACGTCAATTTCACTCCCGCATCTGTCAGTCAGTATCAGTCAATCAGGCCAAGAAAATCAGCGCAAGCGTCAATCAAGAAAAGATCATTCCCTTTTTACAAGAAAGGTTTCACATTGGTATAACATTTGCTTGCTGTGTCGATGTCGACATCAACTACAGCCGCCAAAGGCGGTACAGGCGATGATGCATTAAGAAGATTGAGAATGAATATTGGCCAGTTCAAAGGCAGAATGTCGAGAGCCGCGAAGTTTGCCCTAGAGCAAGAGGGTCAAGTGCTGGTCGATTTAGAGGGGATCAAGCTCAGAATGGGGGAACTTCAAAAGGGTCTCGAATCCTACAAGGAGTGGATCTTGGAGGTGATGCTAGCCACTGGCGAAGAGGACCTTGATGGTGAAGTCGAGGAGAGGTATTTCTGCGTGATGGTGAAGCTGCGGACGGTAGCTTTTGCGGCTGAATCTTCACGCCCCCCGCCGCCAAAGGTATGGCGATAAAACTAAGATTGGGATATTTCCCTCCCTGAAGAATTACTGGTACCGTGGAGATCATTCTTTCATGATTTAATGTCTATGAGACCTATTTATGTTAAACGTAGTCTATCTATGGATAATGCTGATTATCTGGAGATTATAGGCTATTGTGATGCATCTAGTGTGGCCTATGGTGCATGTATTTATATAAGAGCCGTTCATGGCAACAAGGCTTCTGTGAATTTATTGTGTAGCAAGTCAAGAATTGCACCGCTGAAAACTAAGCAGACAATACCTAGATCAGAATAGAATGCCTGTTTGCTTCTTTCAAAATTGTATGCAAAAATTATTAGTATAATGTCTAATTATTCATTTAGAAGTAGAACTTTGTTGAGTGATTCTCAGATTGCACTTTGCTGGTTACAAAAGCCACCTACCAAATACATCTATGTCAGAAACAGAGTCATGGCAGTCAGTGTGTTGACAAAAGATTGCATTTGGAGCCATGTAAGTGGATCTTGTAACCCGGCAGATTGCTTATCAAGAGGTTCATCTCCTTCTGAGCTTGATTCAAACACATTGTCAAAGTCAATAGGTATTTATTCAATAAAATCACAAGGATCACTTTGAAACGTCTTAAAGCTAGGTGACTCTAGGTGCCAGTTCCACGCGACCAAAGCCTAGAAGAACAGGCAACAAACTTACGGCTTGGTTCCTACCGTTCTTTTGTATGATCCTTTTACAATGTAATACAATATATTATTGAAGTTAAGTGAGGCGTAGGCATACAGAAAAAGGTAAACATAATCAAATTTATAAGACAGCACACGCTACGCTTCAAACTAATAATACCTAATGCATAAAATTAAATACAATCTATTAAATCAGAGAAAAATAAAACACACAATAGTAGTTACAGTACAGACATTGCAGACATGTTAGCTGCCGATGGGCAGACCGACCGGGACATCGGGCCACGCACTTTTATCATCAATATAGCTATCTAAAGTATAATAAGCTTTACTTATTAGATTATTCTTAATGTATGACTTAAATTTTCTAATAGGAAGCCCAGTAGCACTTTCTGGAAGTTTATTATAGAAGCGTATACCGTTCCCCATAAACGAGCCATTTACCTTTTGGAGTCGAAATTTAGGAATACATAATTTGTTTTTATTTCTAGTGTTAACGTTATGTGCATCACTCTTTTTCTTAAAGTTATCTATGTGTTTATGAGTGTATAATAGATTTTCATAAATATACTGTGAAATTACTGTGAGAATATTAATTTCTTTAAATCGCTCCCTCAATGATTCGCGTGGTTTCATTTTATAAATGGCACGTATCGCCCGTTTTTGAAGTACAAATATACTTTGTATATCAGCAGCTTTCCCCCAGAGCAATATACCATAAGACATTACACTATGAAAGTAGCTAAAATATACTAGCCTAGCTGTAGCTTCATCTGTAAGCCATCTTATTGTGCGAACTGCGTATGCAGCCGAACTCAGTCTACCAGCAAGTGATTTGATATGTGGACCCCAATGCAATTTTGCATCAATATTAAGTCCTAAAAAAATAGTAGAATTGACAAGGGTAAGTGATTCTCCATTTAATTCAATATTGGTTGGACGCTGAACCACATTTGGCAAAGTAAATTTAATGCATTTCGTTTTCCCGGCATTGAGCAAAAGATTATTAACAGTAAACCAGTTAAGTACTTGCGACAGAGATGCATTAACGTCATCGAAGTTAGTCTTCAATCTGTCGACTTTAAATATTAAAGAGGTATCGTCAGCAAATAGAACTATTTCACATAAATCCTTTACAAAAGGAGGAAGGTCATTTACATATACTAGAAATAAAAAGGGACCCAATATGGAACCTTGAGGTACCCCTATATCAATGACCGACCCAGACGACCTCTCACCGCCAACATCAACTTTTTGCACTCTATTGGTTAAATATGACTGTATAAGACCAATTGCCTGGTTTATGATGCCGTAATGTTTAAGTTTAGATATTAAGGTGGCATGACTTACACAGTCAAAAGCTTTGGACAGATCGCAGAATACCCCAATCGCATCTTGTGAGTGTTCCCAAGCATCATAAATGTGCTTCAGGAGCGTCGAACCGGCATCTGTCGTTGATCGACCTTTAGTAAATCCAAATTGATGACTATGAAGTATGCCGTTGACGTTAAAATGTGATAATAATTGAGTAAGAACAATTTTTTCAAAAATTTTACTTAATGTGGTGGCATGGTCCTCCAGAGTTGCAGAACGCCAACTTTGCTGTAACTCCCTTTGGTAACAAGGAAATAAGTAGCATAGTCTGGTAAAAAAAATATCAAAAGCCACCAATGTATGACTTGGCAAAGTCTCACATAAGTCCATTACAACTCTAGCCCCTAAGTTCTCTTCAGTGCTATTGTCGACTCTTCCAGTATAAAATTGAAATTCATATAAATAGCCTGTTCGAGAATCAGCCCTTGCCCAACATTTATATCCACGCTTGATTGGCTTTTTAGGCATGTATTGTTTCATGTAACTGCGGCCTTTAAATTTAATCATGCTTTCATCTATAGAATTAAAAGCAGACACTTCCACATTTTCTTTGAAAGTTTTGTTTAGAGCTTCAATAGCAGGTCTCACTTTTCCCAATTTGTCATAACTTGGAGAGTTTCGGGGAGCTTCAGTTGAAATGTTTGAAATGTGAATGTTTTCTGTAATTTTTTTTAATCTTTTTAATGGCATTACACTGCAAATAACTGGGTTTCTGAAGAACTCATCTGTTGACCAATATGTTTGCATGTCTGCTAATGGGTTTATGCTCATAAGTATAATCAAGCCGAAGTATGCTTTCATCTCCTCTTGTGTAACATCTGTCCAAGCTTTTGAATGTGTATGATTTGCATAGATATTTGTGTTCTGAACAATGATCTCAATTAATTCTTCTGGAAAATAATCAATGAAATAATCTATCGCTTGGCTCCTGTTGGTGTACCTTTTTTTTACTTGCATTTCCCTCTCAAAAGTAGGCCAAGTAGATCCAACTACAGAAGACCAATCTCTTGATCTATTTTGCAATTGGGAAAATGTATGTCTAGAGAAAGTGTTGTTTACTTCTGCATTATCTTGTTCAATAGGTTCAGATACTACTAGCAGGGGAGAGGTGCTTGCCTGATTTGCAGCCACAACAGCATGTGATGTTGAAGCAGTAATTTCATCTCGTGCTATAGAATATTCTAGTGAATTAGGAAGTACACCTGCCAGGGTTTCAGTCATGGTAACGTCATGTGGAGTTGAAGTAGCATTCATACCTCTTCCTAGAATAGTAGCTTGAATAGGATGCAGGGTGTGTGTTTGGTTTTGCACAATGTTATTCGTAGGATCCAAGAAACTTTCTTCTTGTACAAGAGAGAAATCAGACTCGCTCACCAATAGACTATGCAATTCATCAGTAGAAAGATGTACTTCGTCCAGACGCCGATCAAAATCGTTATTGTTGTGTTCAGAGGCAAAACAAATTGCTTCTTCATCGATAGCCTCATCTTCTGATGAACATACAATTGCAGCAAGATGTCTTTCTATTTCTTGATCAGAGACAGGTTTCTGAAATAATATATAATGTTATTATTAGCTGATTATTAATTAGATATAAATTGCTACAGGAACAGTTTTCCCACACAAATTGTGTATAGCCCAAACCTAAACGGGCAACAAGCAAATATTTCCCACTAACTTTGGGCACATACAGTTCTGGCATACTTTGTTTTCAATACCAAAAAAATACGTATTTGAACTAAATAAATCATTATCTAGCAAAAACTATCAAAATAAAACACTCACCGGATTTTTTTTCGGCATTTTCGCATTATTAATCACAAATAGCACAATTTTCAGCTAACTGTTGATACGAAATTGAAACTTTGACATTGACAGCATTATATTGTTTTTTTTCTTTTGGTTGTCATTAATAGACTAGACTATTTGCACAGATAAAATATTAAAGTATAAATTGACAGTGACATTTTGTGGGATCACTATACCTTTTGACGATTTAGAGAGTAACATTTGAAGTGGGAATAATATTCATCTTGCCCTAGTAAGGGCTATGTTCAATCATGAGCTGCAAGATTAGGAAGTTTATAAAGATCGTCTCGAACAATGGTTCATCACGAACGAAATCACAAACGTGTAGGATAAAGCACAAATGAAGCGACATGCTATCCTCGTGGGCAGTTTGTCAGAGTAACAATAAGCTTATAATTATTATCAGCTACTCGTATCTGCTTCCCACAGTAGGAAGCTTTGCTTAGGTTGGGGCTAGATAGAGCTGTGTGAATGTCCGCAATTATTAATTTATATATTTACGTGTAACTAAACCCTCCCTTGGTTTAGTTTCAGTACGCAGAATGTAAAAATCTCTTCAATGTTGAATGGATCCTACTAATATTATAAACGCAAAAGTTTGTAAGTATGGATGGATGGATGGATGTTTGTTACTCTTTCACGTAAAAACTACCGAATGGATTTTAATGAAACTATACAATAATATAGCTTATACATCAGAATAACACATAGGCTACAATTTATAAAGATATTGTGTGACTAATCCTGCGCAGACAAAGTCACGGGCACCAGCTTGTAATAAATATTTTGATTTTCGATTTATTATTTGCACTGCATTGCTTGTATACAAAAAATGAAAATATATGTAATAATACTAAAATATAAATATGTGGAATTTAGTTTTTTTTTATTTGTGACGTCCAGCGATAGACTTCGTAGTAGGCCCGCCGCCGACATACATTTAAAAAGCAACAAGCGTAGGTACTTCCTTTTTTTACTGATGTTTTTGTATACAACACATAAACAAACATTTAGAACTTTTACGTACTTATTATTTATTATTTTAGAGTACAACGCGACTCCATACCTCCTGCAGTAAAAACAGAAATGAAATAAAAAATGTAGCTCGCAAGACAATAACAGGAAATAGTACATTGTTATCCTAGGGGTGAAAGTAACTTATTTAGTCCCGAGACGGGGTTTGGCCAATAGTTCGAGGGACTAAATAAGTCTTTAACCCGTGGTAAACACTGTGCTTTTCATTACGAATACAAGGAAAGTAAAAATAAAAACATGAATTAGCTAAATAAAAAATGATTGAATTGTAGTAGATCCAATCCATGCTGCATTAAAAGTATAACCAAAGAGTTTTTATGTTCGATCGAAAAAGGTTGAAGTCCATGCCGCATTCTAACCAGAATTTTTATGTTCGATGACATTTTATGGTATGGATACTTGTTGTTTCATAAATTATATTTACGAAAAAGGTTAAAATTACATGTTTTGTTTAAAATAAAGATTTTTTTAATAAGAAAATAAAGGGGTATAATATAAATTATAAAACCTATTTAAAAAAATCCATTACATGTTTCACTAACTTGGTTGAATAAGGATCTCTTTGGTAATAAACCTCTTTTGTTTACGAGGGCCAACAGAAGTCATACTGTTGACATTCGTAAACCAAAGAGGTTTGTTTATTTTCCTAGGAAATGTGAAAATAGAACTACTTTTTTTTTTAAAAATTTTGACAGCTGTCAGTTGAAAACGATTCTCCCCAATGAAAAAGTACTTTTCATTGCTCATACTCTGAAAGTAGGTCTGAAGTTGCCTGCGGAGCGGGTTGAAAGTAATACTTCCAGCCCTAGGGAGAATCGTTTTCAACTGACAGCTGTCAAATTATTAAAAAAAAACTAGTTCTATTTTTACATTTCCTAGGAAAATAAACAAACCTCTTTGGTTTACGAATGTCAACAGTGTGACTTCTGTAGGCATTCGTAAACAAATGAGGTTTATTACCAAAGAGATACATAATCAACCAAGTTAGTGAAAACTGTAATGGATTTTTTTAAATAGGTTTTATAATTTATATTATAACCCTTTATTTTTCACACAACATGTAATTTTAACCTTTTTCGTAAATATAATAAGTAGCAACAAGTGTCCATAACATCAAATGTCATCGAACATAAAAATTCTGGTTAGAATGCGGCATGGACTTTAACCTTTTTCGATCGAACATAAAAACTCTTTGGTTATAATGCAGCATGGATCTACTACAATTCACTCATTTTTTATTTAGCTAATGCATGTTTTGTTTTTTACTTTCCTTGTATTCGTAATAGGGCTTGCATTCGAATATTCGAATAATTCGAATTTTAATTCCGTTCGAATATTCGAATATTAAAATAGCAATATTCGAATATTCGATTTATAATAATAACACCAAACTGAGAACTCTGATGTGCATAAAATGCCAGGTATAAACTCGCGCGATATAACCATTCAAGACGATACAAGTTAAGATCGTTCGGGTAAACAACATGACAATGTTTTAGGGTTCGGAACGCGGTTCGGAAACGTTCGGGAGTGCCGCGCGCAAGTGCGTAGTCCATTTGCGATTTGACGAGACTTTTCTGTCTATCCATCTCTGTCGCTCACGTTGTCGCTCTTATATATTTTTGTGTACTTACTCTAGTAGCTACTTACGTGTTACCGTTATTGTGTTTTTTACTTGTTATTGTGTTAAATTTTATTGTAGATATTGCTAAATACATGCGTATCTAGATTTTAAAGACTGTTTTTACTAAGAATTTGTGAATGTGTTCAATTAATGTTACTCTAATTGCAAATTTTATTATGGTTGTGTGATAAATAAGACCACTTAAAAATGTCTGTGTACTTATTTACTCTAGTAACTACTTACCGTTACTTACATTGTTTTACTTGTTATTGTGTTAAATTTTGTTGAAGATTATAAAGACTATTTTTACTAGTAATTTATGGGTAAATTTTATTTTAATTTAATATTTCAATTTCGTTCCTAGAAGTAACACTTAAAACAATAAAAGATGTGATTTTAATGAAAACATAGTTTTTTTTCTATTATTCGAATAATATTCGAATAATTCGAATAGTACCCGCAATTGTACCCGAATATTCGAATATCAAAGTTTTCGAATATTTGCAAGCCCTAATTCGTAATGAAAAGCACAGTGTTTACCACGGGTTAAAGACTTATTTAGTCCCTCGAACTATTGGCGCCCTCGCTATGCTCGGGCGCCAAACCCCGTCTCGGGACTAAATAAGTTACTTTCACCCCTAGGATAACAATGTACTATTATTTGTTAAGGTTGATTTCACAATAAATGTTATATAACCTACGTCTTTTCATTTTTAAATGACAGGTGCAATTTATTATTTTGCTCGTTTTTTTTTGAGACGAATGATCGTAACATTTAAAGGATTTGTGACTTTATTACAAGGTGCTGTGGTTCTAATTAGGTTGAATTTAAATCTTCTGTCTCAGTCCGTCGGTAAAAGAATGTAGCTATGTAAGTATATGTTTACGCGGATAGCTTTTTAGTTTTGATTTTGTATGAGATCCGTTATCTAGTTGTGTTAATCGAAGTTGATAATAGACAATTTAGAAAACATAAACAATATAAAGGAGGAGGCACATTGTGGCGTTGCTCTGTCAAAACTTGTCACGGATGGGTAACTCTAAACAGCCGTGAAGAAGTGGTTAATGTCACAGAACATAGCTTTCCCTTTGACAGTTCCAAGTTACAACTCAAGCAAGTTAAGAATGACCTCAACTATACCTATATCTGTGGCCTGGTGGTAATAGGGCCAATATCAGTAATCATTATTTTCAGTAATGAGCGTTATAACAATGAATCAGCATACATAGTTATTCTTTTAGGTGTTATATTGTAGTATGGAAAAAATATTTTACTTTTATTTGATTTACGTTTTAAGTAGATTTATGAATTAAATTCTAATTTAAGAAAAAAAAATATTTTGGAAAATATTAACAACTTAAGCCTCTTTGGCACTGATGATAATTATTACGTTAGTTACCAATTATGTATAAAATTAAAAAGGCCAATGTTGTTTCACTAAGAAATTTTATTATGGAGAGATTAAAATATTTTTAATTTTCTTCATCAGAACATGACACAATATCCTCCATTTCGTGGCCAGTCTCCAAAGACTCATAAAATGGACAGCTGGATGGTAGAATTTAAGAAAAAAAAATATTTTGGTATATATTAACAACTTAAGCCCCTTTGGGACTGATGATAATTATAATGTTAGTTCCCAATTATGTATAAAATTAAAAAGGGCAATGTTGTTTTTCTAAGAAATTTTATTATGGAGAGATTACAATATTTTTAATTTTCTTCATCAGAACATGACACAATATCCTCCATTTCATGGCCAGTCTCCAAAGACTCATAAAATGGACAGCTGGATGGTAGGATTTAAGAAAAAAAAATATTTTGGTATATATTAACAACTTAAGCCCCTTTGGCACTGATGATAATTATTATGTTAGTTCCCAATTATGTATAAAATTAAAAAGGCCAATGTTGTTTTTCTAAGAAATTTTATTATGGAGAGATTACAATATTTTTAATTTTCTTCATCAGAACATGACAGAATATCCTCCATTTCGTGGCCAGTCTCCAAAGACACATAAAATGAACGGCTGGATGGTTGGAGGTACTCCAGAAATGATTGCAGGCCTCTGACTTTTGGTGCAGGGAGTTTAATAGGTCTCTGATTTAGGGGCATGAGATGTGCATGATTTGGGTGCTACTGGTGCATTATCTTCTGATTGTGAACGTGTCATATTTCAGTTTCTTTTTAAACTTAGCACTTTGAATAATTCTTCCCTATCATCAAATGAGTATTTGCAGTATAATACCCCTGAACAGAAAACTCAAATACATTATCGTATTATGTTTCACAATTGAGTCATATAAAATCAAAGGCGGCAAAGTGGGTTATTAGGCAAAAATGAGATAAGTATATGGAAACACAGAAATTTTAAATTATAACACATCACAATAACCATTTGAAACCAAAGTCGCCCAATAGCGCTTGAAAATCGTAATCCTAAATTGGCGCTGGCGATCTTTCTAGAATTACGACCATACCTGGCAATCTTGCGCTGTCAGCCAATCAGAAGCGTTCATTAGGTCACGTCACAAAATGGTGCAGCTTTTTTGAGAAAGTTGTACATAGGTTTTATTGCTTTATTAGTGTTTTGCTACAAAATTATTGTTTATTTTTTGGAGCAAAGTCCATAGCCTGTGATCAATAATTCAGCAAGGAAACGGAGCAGAAATCCCGAAACATGGAAAAAAACGTGTTGAAAAAACGGAGGTAAGTTGTATGGTTATCATCCTCCTAGGGTTGTCATCTTTTTAATTCTCATCGGATTGACGAGATTTTTTTACATGAATATGGTTAACAAAGTTAGTATTACTTTTAATCTAATTTTATGTAAATAGCCAGAAAGTAACTTGTGTAAATGTTTATTTACAAGTTATTTCTCTCCTGGGTAATAGCAATAACCTATAAAAAATCTGTGATCCTGTAGGTAGACACAATAAAAAAAAAAATTGCACAAAGCAGCAGCGTTCTAACCAAGTTTTTTTCCTATATGTTCAGGTACGAATCCAAAAGTTTGACACAACGTTGTTGCGACCACAACAGACCATCTTTTAAATGCAAAAATATAACGACGGCCCATTAACAAAGAATACACCAAAATTTTTATACACATGCATGTAAAAAAAAAGGCTATCCTGCAAAAAATATCAAATTGTACCAACAAACCGAAGCATTAAAAATCTTCATAAATATAATGGAAAGAAACAGACGACAATTAAATATGAAGGGATCGCTGACACAAAAGAAGAGTACCTGTCCGTCAAAAACTATTTTTGAATATTTTCGGTATCACCAAGCACAGAGTAGCATTATGTGATGAAATTATGGAGCATCGTGGAGTAGGAGACCACAAAACATCGAAGTTTATACATCAGAAAGAAACTATTCACAACTTTATAGTAAAATTGAGATGCATAGAGACTCATTATTGCAGAAAGTCAAAGGAAGCTGAACGTTCATACTTACCATCCAAATTAAATATTTCTCAAGCAAGTGAACATGCTCAATCATTGGTGAAGAAGTCTTATTTTCGCCGCATTTATAACACTTGTTGCAACATCGGATTTGGATCGCTAAAAACCGATGTGTGTTTCACTTGCCCGGAACTGGCTGAAAAAATCAAGATCGAAATAGATTATTTTAAGAAAAATAAGCTGCCACTGATTCTTTGGGGAGAGGACAGAGAGGGAAAGAGCAGTGCATTTATTGGAAAGAAGCTAAAGAATGTTTCTACCTTTTCTAGAGCAGACACTATAGGTGTCTCCTGAGTTCCAAAGAGTTCTTTGTAAAACACTAAAGATGGTGCATCTTCCCATTTAGACACGTAATGTTTTTGAAGCAGTTTCTTTACGTCCTGTAAGTTATTATACTATATAAATTTTAATATACATGTACAATATTTAGCAAAGGCTCTGGATTTATCATTGAAGTAAATTTCCATCAACCCAACGGCTTACAGAATAAATTTTTAAACGACCAACATTGCGGAAAAATAAATTAGTGACGTCACTCATTGCATTCATTCATCACTGTTAACTTCAAGTTTCATTCAATATTGAAGGGAGCAAGAAAGAAAATCAAAATCACCACGCGGCCGCGCGGTTATGTTCGTCACTTTTATGATTTGCATTTTGCGCTGACGCCATTTTGTGTTTGAATAATTTTGTGTTTTTATTTTAAAAGTGTCTGTATCTGAACCCGAACCGACAAAAGATGATAAGAAGCATTCTTAAGGGTTCCCTCACAAGAATACAAAATAGGATTGAAAGCGGAAGGCTTATCGAAGCTTGAATGCAAATGCTAGTTTTGCTCGAGGAAAAATGTATTGCTGTTTTGGTGAGTACGAGAAAAAAAACCTTGAGTTAGGTGACGTAGGTGTTTGTGAGGACCCCGAGGCAACCGAAAGTTGCTAACAAGAGTGCCTAGCAACCTTGCGCACACTCATTTCTGAACTAGTAAAAAAGAGCCAGGTTTCTGAAGCTTCTACGCATTCATCAACCACTAAGCTAAAGCTACTGCAAGTTAACATTCAATCCTTCGAGGGAATAATAAATTGTACTTACAGTTTATGGAATTCATCTTAGAAATGTTTAATATTTTGAACAAATGTATGCAGTCAGAGAATTCTAACATTCACTGCATATATAGCAAAGTTGTATGCGTCATTAACACTATTCTTAAATGTTATGTCGAAGAAGAATTTATTCCACGACACGTCTACAAAAATATTGATTACGAGAACCCGCGTAAATATTTACCCATCGATCAATGGTATTTGGGAGCCAAAGTTGCAACTTCTTTAGCTACAACGACAACTGACCAGGAAAGTGTCAAGAACTTAAAATTTTGCTGCTTGGAGTTTTATATTATAGATCCATTAAACAACTACTTCAACGTTTTCCATTTGAAAGAGAAATAGTGCTTTTCAAGAAGCTGGAGTTCCTAGATTCGAGGGTCGTAACTGATCGCAAAATCAAAACAATTGCTGACATATTAGCTGTATTTCCCAATCTTGTGCCTCAAGAAAAACTGCAGATTGAATGTTGTACAGAAAAACTGTTGAATGGGGTGTATAAACTAAACATGCCTGAATATTGTTCATCAGCTGCAGTGATGGTGTCCAGTGAAGTTTGGCATCGACGTCTAGGTCATGTCAACAGCCAGTATTTGAACAAGATGCAAGATGCTGTACAGGGATTGACACTTTATAATAAGACAGATATATCAAAGTCATCATGTGTCGCATGTTGTGAGGGCAAGCAGAGTCGCTTACCTTTTCCCAAAGAAGGTAGCAAAAGTACTGAGTTGCTACATGTTGTGCATACTGATCTATGCTATTTATGCTGTTCATAGATGATTTTAGTCGCATGACATATATTTATTTTTTGAAAACGAAAGATGAGGCATTGAAATGCTTTCAAAAGTATAAAGCAGAGGTTGAGAATCAACTTAATCGCAGCATAAAGATCTTGAGAAGTGACAATGGGACTGAATTCTGCAACAGCAAGTTTGACGATTTTTTGATGTCGCATGGGATAGTACATCACAAAACGAACCCATACACACCTGAGTAGAATGGTCTATCAGAACGATACAACCGGTCTATCGTTGAGAAAGCCAAATGTCTACTGTTCGATGCAGGTCTCGAGAAAAGGTTTTGGGCAGAGGCGGCACACACTGCAGTGTACTTACAGAACAGGACTGTGACCACATCATTAAATTACAAAACTCCTTTCGAGATATGGATGGGCAGAAAGCCTGATGTAAGTCATTTACGTGTTTTCGGTAAGTATTACAATCATGGTACATGTGCCGAAACAAAAGAGATTAAAGTGGGACAGAAAGTCTGAAAAATATGTCCTTGTCGGCTATTCCAATGAAGTCAAAGGGTACAGGATTTACAGCCCGAAGACTAATGTCATCACTACCAGTCGAGATGTTATAGTATGGGAGAAGATAGAGACAGAGAATGTTCTGGAGGTACAGGAAAATTGTTCAGATGAGGTGAAAATGGTTCCAGTGGGGGAAGAAGATTTGACACTTCAGGAAGATTCACTTGAACAATCAGAGAGCTCGAACATAGATGAAAGCCGTGAACTGTATGTACCTAGTGAAAATGATACATGTCATTAGATAGCTCTGAGTCTAGTACAACAGACAGTGAAGACTCGATTATACTCAACAGAGACAACATAACAGATGGTCCTCGGCGTAGGCAGCAGCCAGACAGATATGGATTTGCAAGTGCTTGTATAGAAGATGACAACATGTTCACGGGTGAGATATTGTTGCAAGAAGCTTTGGAAGGTCCTGAGAAAGCACAGTGGTTAGCGGCAGTGCAGGATGAGTTACAGTCGTTCGAGAAAAATAGTGCGTGGGAACTCTTAGATGTACCAATAGATGGTACTATAGTGCAGTGCAAGTGGGTTTTGTGGAAAAAGTACGATAGTCAAAACAATGTGCGTTACCGAGCTCGTCTAGTCGCAAAGGGTTTTACTCAAAAACATGGTATAGACTATACAGAAACATTTTCGCCTGTAGTGAGACATACAACACTTAGACTACTATTTTCATTGTCTATAAAGTTAGGTTTAGATGTTAACCATTTAGATGTAAAGACTGCGTTCTTGAATGGTGATTGATATGAAAATGCCAGATTGTTATAATTGTAGTAGTTCAGTTTGAAAAGTATTGAAACTTAAAAAGGCCATTTATGGACTAAAGCAGGCCTCTAGAGCTTGGAATAAAAAGGTTGATAATTGTTTGATCAGTAATGGTTACAAAAGGTCAAAAATAGAGCCATGTATGCATACAAAGGATATTAACAAATGTAAGACCATTGTAACAGTCTATGTCGATGATTTCTTTATATTTTCCAATGATAAAATTGAAACTAAGAACTTGAAACAGATTTTATCTAATCAGTTTAGCATTAAGGACTTAGGTGAAGTTAAAATATGTCTTGGAATGAATGTAAACTTCAATAAAGATAAAAGATTGAGTCAGGAAATCTATATTGAACAACTTTTGAGCAAATTTCATTTAAATGATTGTAAGACTGTTGGTACTCCGATGGAGGTCAAACTAAATATAAATAAAGGTCAAGTGGGTGTAAATAGTCATGTGCCTTATCAACAACTAATTGGTGGTCTGATGTACCTGTCAGAAGTTTTTTAAGTCAATTTAATAATTGCCACACAAAGGAGCATTGGGAATATGCAAAGACAGTATTAAAATATGTAAAACGAACTAAATGTTATGGAATAAAATATTGTAAAGAAGGTAATTCAGAAATAACAGGCTATGTAGATGCTGATTGGGCCTCTAACCCTGTAGATAGGAGATCATTTACTGGAATGTGTTTTTTGTTATCTGATGGTGTAATATCATGGGAATGTAGAAAACAGAAATGTGTAGCTCTCTCTAGCACTGAATCAGAGTATTGGTCTATCTGAGGCATGTAGAGAAGCATTATATCTAAAGGGGTTACAATATGAAATAACCAATAAGATGTACACGATCAGCCTATTCAATGATAAGCTATGTGCTAACCCAGTCTTTCACAAACGTACAAAGCATATTGATGCTAAATATCATTTTTGTCGTGATCTAGTAAAAGATAAAATTGTTAAAGTACTGTATTTGCCAACAGCTGATATGCCGGCTGACATTTTAACTAAAAGTTTATGTTCAGCAATGTTGGTTCTTGTTGTTGAAAAATTGTTTAGTGAATATTGTGATAAGTGGGGATGTTATTTGATGTCTATTTTGTATCGACAATATCACACATTCCGACTAGAAGCGCCATCTACCATAGAGTATGTAATACTGTATGTTCCAATAAAAAACTTACTTCTTGTCTGTAACTCAAGCGTTTAATTTATAAGAAAACCTATTACTGTTGTCCCTTTAGCTGCTCAAAATGTTATCTTTAATGTTACCTACCCTTTTAACTTTTTTCAGGCTTTTTTTTTACTATACTAAATAAAAGTTTATTCTATTCTATTCTTTCATGAGACTGACATGCAAATGTGTCAATGGCAACAAAGTCCCTACTTTGTTTCCATATCCATCTGAGAAGGTATTAGCTGTATGCAAAACTGAAAATTTTAGACAAAATGTGAATTCTTCACTAGTGATGTCAGTCATTACTTGGATACCCATGTAAGTACATTTGCTGGTGATTTGATGTACAAGTACAATTGATGACAACAAGTGACATCTCTGTTCTATTTACGTATTCTCTTTCCATGAAGCACAGCAGTTTAAATTAAATAAAAAAAAATAAAAACAACGAAGTTTACAAACAATGGCGTAATAGAGCAATAATAATTATTTGATCCTAAAGTTTGCTTTTTTCGGTGACTGTTCTCGATGCATAAACTTTGACTCAAATTTCAATCATTAAACTTTTTTCTGTTTTTCCAATAACTGCAGTTATCATGGCAGTTGCTTTCGTTCTTTTTAAATTTATTTGTTTGTCAACTCCATAATCTTTGAGTATTCCGTTTATAATACTGGTTAAATAATCAACTGAGTTGAACGATATGCTATGTTCGGCAAGGAATCCAGTTAGCTTTATTTCCGCTCTATTTTCAAGCTTATTTTAATTATCAGATTGAGAGCTAACAATTAAATCCCGTTGTTTGAATGTAGCCTGAGAATCACTTATAGCTTTAATATGTTTTTTAAGAGTTGAATGACACTTCAACACACTGATTTCGGCTGTCAGTTCACAGTCACACAATACATTTTGCTTTTTACTCATTTTTACTAGGTTTCAACCAGTTTTTGTATGCATCAAGTTTTTCCCACTCAGAACGATATTTTTGGGCTCTTATGTTTATCTTTTTGCTCCTTCGAAAGCTCATTTGGCCTGGCTAACGTCTTCTTAGGTGGACTGGGACCATCTGGGACTTCGGATGATGATTCGTCTCCGTCCATTTTATAGATGGAAAATGCACAATCACACTTTCCTTTCTTGGTTTGAATAAACCGGCCAGTGAATATTTAATTAAAAGTACCTAGTAATAACTAGGTACTTTTCATTAAATATTCTATACCCACCATAAGGGTTGGTCACTTATGGTGGGTATAGAGAAAAAAAAGTTCAGTTTTTGTACGGGCACAGTTACGAAAAGGTGCTAATATACAGGATGTCCCAGAAATCAACGTCAAGCCGAAAACGGGCGATGGGCCAAGTCATGACAGTTATGAGAAAAATATAAAAAAAAATATTTGTCATGTACTTTTCGAATTATAGGTATTACAAAAAATACAGAAAAACTGACACTCTGTGATGATCTTTTAAGTCCTGTGACTACAAATATTAACTATTCGTGATACTTTTTTCTGTAATGTAACCATGAATAACCCTTCTGTAAAATATAATTCAAAATTAAATCATAACTGCCTCAGTTTTAAATAAAATGTTGATTTTTGGTCAACATTTAATTTAAAATAATAACATGACCCAACTTTAACCGACTGTACCGTAAAAAAAATGTACTACACTACTTTGGCAAGTAACTTTAAAAGATGGCGCATTTAGTCAGGATTCCAAAATGGTATGATACTTGCTAGAGTACTCCATAATTTTGGAAAAAAAAATGTTATCTTAACTAAACCCGATTTCTTGACAATTTTATTTAATTAGATAAAATGTTTGTAACCTTTAAATTATGGACTTAAAAATGCCTACGCTGCGTTTTTAAGTCGCTCACAATTCACAGGTACAAGTACATACCATTTCGACAATGTAAGTGAAACGGATAGTGCCGCCACCTTGTCGAAAGAGTAATAACCATTTGATAGTTTTAGGAGCAAGTTTGAAATAAAATTCAGTCATTGGATTTCTTCAGTCATGATTTTAATTTAATTACCTCAAGGATTTACAGCAAATGTTCAACCTGTTTGTCTTCAGCTGTAATGCAAGCTCTACATCTCCTTAAAAATGACCGTGTAATAAGATGGGCGTATCTTCTCGAGTTAATTTAGAGCTTGCAGTAAGGCTGAAGGCAAACAGTTTGAACATTTGCTGTAAATCCTTGATGTAATTAAATTAAAATCAATCAACTAACAAATTACTTGATAACCCATGGTTATTACTCTTTCGACAAGATGGTTGCTCTATCTGTTTCACTTACATTGTCGAAATGGTATGTACTTGTACCTGTGAATTGTGAGCGACTTAAAAACGCAGCATAGGCATTTTTAAGTCCATAATTTAAGGGTTACAAACATTTTATCTTTTTAAATAAAATTGTCATGAAATGGCTTAGTTAATAAAATCAGTTTTTTTTTTCCAAAATTAAAGAGTACTCTAGCAAGTGTTATACTATTTTGGAATTCTGACTAAATGCGCCATCTTTTAAAATTACTTGCCAAAATAGTGTAGTACATTTTTTTTACGGTACAGTCGGTTAAAGTTGTGTGATGTAATTATTTTAAATTAAATGTTGGCCAAAAATCAACATTCTATTTAAAACTGAGGCAGTTATGATTTAATTTTGAAATGTATTTTACAGAAGGGTTATTCATGGTTACATTGCAGAAAAAAGTTTCACGAATAGTTAATATTTGTAGTCACAGGACTTAAAAGATCATCACAGGGTGTCAGTTTTTCTGTATTTTTTGTAATACTCATAATTCGAAAAGTACATGACAAATATTTTTTTTATATTTTTCTCATAACTTTCATGACTTGGCCCATCGCCCGTTTTCGGATTGACGTTGATTTCTGGGACACCCTGTATGAGTGTAAATAGATTATGAAGTTTCATTGCAATCGGAATCTATCTTCTGCCTCCGGAGTCATGTCGGATTGTCGACTAATATGGTAAAAAAAGGCCTAACAGCATGACATACAAAGTTACACCAATGAACACTATTTATAAATAAAAGTCTTAAATTAAAAGTAATTAAAGTCTTATTAAAGTGCAAACCAGTAATAAAAAAATGAATAATACTATAAAATTTATTAAAGTGAAGGGTTTAGTTTGTGGCGAAAACCTTTTTACTGTCGAATTTTGGAATTGCTTTTCTTGAGGCTATCTGGGCTTTGATGAAGCCTTCTGTCATTGTTTTATTGAATAAAGTGGCTGAAGCTTCAGTCACAGCTTTAACTGCCCTTTCTACTGCTTGTGTGTAATACGGAAGACGTAATAAATATAATTTTAGATATCCTGATAAATTCTAATTATCAGGATATCTCCAACCACCTCAAAAGGCGAAAAGAAATTGAGGATGAGAGAATTTTGATTTTGAAACAAAGAAATCAAATTCTTTTAGCGTAAGGATAAAATAAGGATATAATATAGTTATTTTTGCAACTGTTATGTTGTAGTGTACTTTGAGTAAATTAGATTTACAACGACAACTCGATGATGCCTCCTTTGGTATTGTTTAATTTTTTGAGATAAAAAGTAACATTTATGTGTGTTACAATGAGTATTTATTACTATTTTATACAGGTTTTCTAGTAAGTAATTCAAGTTTAGTCAGTAGTAGTCTGCCTTTGTAATCTGTAATAGAAGAAAAATATAATTGTAATGTAATGTTAATGTGTTGTAAAATGTCACCTATCTATGACTGACCTGCCAAATCTATTAATTATTAAACATGTTAGTAATTTTCAGTTGCCGCTGAAGAGCTGCTGCTCTAGGTGTTTGTCTCGGCATAGCATATCACCTTGGTTGGAATCATCTTCACTTACAACTTCTGACGGTTGAGGCAATGGTTCAGGCAATGAAAACCTAAAATAAAAGAGTTATTTTTAATTAATATAAATTGGACCAATGATCTTTTTGTGCTGTGCATAACCATTACCATAAAAATCTTTTTACCTGTAATGATGCATCATATTGTAAATTCTACGCATGATGTAATAATAAGCCCCGCTGCTTCTGGTTGGAAGTGTAATACCCTGTCCTTCCGAAGACATCGAAAAGATGTTTTTATTACTCCATTTGCCCTCTCGATGCAGTTGCGTACTTGAGTTATTTTTTTGTTGTACCTAGTGAAGGAACACCAGAATGTTCCTTCAGTAGGATTTGGCAGGATGGGGGTCAACATGAAGGTTTCCTTGCCATATCCTGAATCATCTAAAAAGAAAAAATAATGTTTTTAAAAGGATTAGAACAAATTTAAATTTTGAAATACTCATTAAATAGTGGATTTAGATTACTTTAAGCGAGAACTGAGAAGCGCAAGAGAGAGTTGAGCTGTATAAAGGACTAATTATTATTAAGAAATAGTAGAGCATGTGTTAGTAGTGGAGTAGATACTGGTTATACATTTTTATTGTTTCTAAAAAATATTGTCTGATTTCAGGCTGCTGCAGCTAAGGAGCCAGGAATCGCTGATCATCAAACGTAATTGCCAATTCTTGCAATTGTCTTAGAAATATTAAAAGAATAGTGTGGAGCATGTATTAGTAGTGGAGTAGATACATAAAATAAAAATAAAATGATTATCTCTAAAACAAAATTCTTATTACAGGTTGCTGCAGCATGGGTCCAACCAAGAATTTGTCATGGCCGAACTAGCTGACAATGAAAATTAATTATAATAAAATATTTAGCTCACCACATTCTTTTACTTACGTGTCTATAGACAAAGGTATTTTAGCAGTTTACAAGTACTCTAACTTATTTAAGAGAATTTTATTTACCAATCAAATAATATTCCCCTATTCTCTGAGTGACCAGTCGAGACAATTCTGCCTTCACATTGCTGCTGTTGGTCATGGCATGAGCTAGGGAACCGAGCATTAACATTCAGCAGCTTCAGGTTTGAATCGCATATCAAAAACAAAACTTATGTTAATCGGTCTATGAATTGTTTAGTAGATAATTGTAAATAGCAGATACTTACAAACTGGGCATTAATTGAGTAATTTCGTTTGCGATTTTTGGATCCCCCCCCCCATCGGCTATAAAATTGTGGGATTTTTGTTGTATGGAGTAGGCTTGTTGAAATAATATCGATACATCGATATATCGATATTTTTCATTCGATACATCGATATTTTTAGCCGATATATTTTGATTTGATACATCGATACATCGATTTAAAATATTTGATATCGAAAATCGTATCAAAAACGATATTTTTTTTCTTTAATTTAATTAAAATATATAATAGAATTCGAAGCCGCAAAAGATTTGAACGAACGGAAAGTTTTGGATAGAGTCAAGACATTTTACTCCAGTTCTTTCGAATCTGGCACTCAAATACTTGACACCTACGGCTTCCTCTGTGCCTTCAGAGAGAGTGGCTTCTGCCGTAAATCTGACGGTTCCTAATAATAGGAGCCGGCTGACAGCGGAGCATGTGAAGAGCAGAGTTTTTCTACTTTCGCTATCTGACAAATACTGGTTTGCCTGAAATCATTACTATTATTATGAAGCTGAAGAGTTTATTTGTGTGTAATAACTATTACTATTACCTATTAATGAGCTTGACTGAACTAAATACATTATAATTTTAAAACCGCAAAATCTCTCAAAACTTTACCGATATATCGATTTATCGATATATTTTCCTCGAGATATCGAGGTCAATATTGATATTTTAATAAATATCGATACATCGATATATCGATATATTTGTTTACTTTCGACATCCCTAGTATGGAGTCACAATAGAAATATGTGTTCCATCAATGCAACCTAAATAATCCGGAAAGCCATGCTTCGCAAGGAAACCGCGAGTGACAGCCTCCCTCTCGACCACTGTGCTAGGAAACCTAACGTAAATCGGGAAGAGCTTCTGCACTATAGCTTTGCTCACTTCAGCTACCACCATGCTGATAGTTTCTGGCCCAGTGCCGGATTGTACTCCTGTCCTATGCTCCTCTGATAACTGTCAACGGCGTAAAACCGGACAGCAGTGAGAACCTATAACAATTAGGTACTTAGGTATCACATCTAGATTTACAAAATGTTTATATAGTAAGTACTTCATTTCACTTACAATAATGTGGGCAGGAAGGCCGTGAGATCTGAACCTTTTCACGTCGCTTTCGATAGCCTCTATGAGCGCAAAGCTTATTTCTTTAGAAATTCGGAAGAGAGTCGTAAAATGCTCTTCCGAAAGTTCTAAAGGGTTATTTACGTCCCGTAAGCGGCACTTATGCATCAACAGCGACTCTGCTGGCTCTCCGTTCGTCCTCCAGCATCAAAATGATTCCAAAATCCATTTATGTATCTATTGTATGCGTCGCTTAATTTAAAAGACCTCTTTTTCAAACTCGTGAAAATGATTCGTCTAATTCGCTAAAATACACGAATTTGACAACACGATCGTGAAATCAAAAGTACCATACTCTCATTTTAGCGAAATTCTCTAAAATTTTACGAATATCACGACTTTCGTCTCTCCGCCAAATCGCCAAAAAACGCTAAAACCCGTTTTCACGAATAGAAATGTCAAATTTGCGATCGCATAATTCGTAAAGAGATCGGTACTTGCGCTGCTGATTTGCTTTTTAATTTGCAAATTTGTCGCAAATAGCACCTGCACTTATTGTAAAGAGTTGCTTCCCTTTTCGTTGAATATTTCTTCCATATCTGAAAAAATATAATATAATTAAATTAAATAATTAATAAGAAAGAATAGATGGAACGGATATCTGTTTTGTTTCCAGTAAAATTAGCATAAAAAACATTCTAATAAAAGTAGCTGCTGCACCAACAAAAGTTGGATATTCTAAACCTTTTACTCATATTCCTTGACACTTTTTAACGGCTTTATAAAATACTATCTGTTACCCGTGACCTTGTCCGCATTTTTTATGAAACTTTGTACCTCATAATTTCATCCCTCTACTTTGGCCCCTTTCCAAAATCCTTCCCTTCCTTCCCAAAATCATCCCTGATTTTGCAAAAATGTTAAAAAACGTTTTTCACACGTTTGGCACTTGATTCTGATCAACATCATGGGGAACGTCATATCTATAAAGCCTCCTTAGAAGTAGTCACTAAACGCGTTAATTCCAAAATGATCTTCACATAGCATTTTATTAATTCTATACAGCTTTTGGTGAAGATCATTACTTTTCCAGTTTTCATCAGGGAGGATGAATTTTGAATGAAATAAAAGTAATAGGTAGGTTAGTGGGTACCTACCTACTCAAACAATGAAAAGCGAAACTAAGCATTTGCGCTGTTCATTAGAGATATGAAATGTAGCCAAAACAAACTTACCGGCGAAAGTTCCAGCTTCCAGGTTTTGGAAAACAACACATGAAAAGACTTGGATATTTTGCAGTAGATTTCCTGCATTTTGCCCAGCGTCTTGGCGTGTCTTTCATAATCGGTAATTTGTAAGGAACGACAAAACGTATTTATTCCCAATATCACAAAATCACAATAATTGTACTTGATGAAACATTCGGAAGGAAACGCGGCGGTTACTTTAATTTTTTTCACTTTTTATTTTTATTCCGTCCGGCGTTCACTATATACTTGTCTTTTTGCCTACATTGGCATTCGAAGGTGAAAATATTTAATTTTAAAATTACTGTTTCCTTTGATTAATATAATAATGGGCCATCTGCTTGTTCCATCAGCTGGTTGTATAAAAAAAAAAAAGATTACTAATTAAGAACCACAAAAAATTAAACACTACTGTATAATTTTTTGTGGTTAACAGAGCAGAAAACAAACACAAAAAAGGGAGATTTTAATTAATACTACGTGGGCTATTTATATTCAAATGCACTATTTTAATTCAGAAAACAACGTTGACCTACCTATAAAAATGTAACGAATATAATATAATGAGTACCTTCTTATAAAAATATTGATCATAGGATATAGATAGATGATACTTTATCTTCAGTATCACATCGAAAATAACATTTTATTGCTGATTTTTTCGGCATCTCGTCAATGACAAATCAGAAAATCTAGTTTGAAAACCAGGGTCAATCGTCAAAGGCAAAACGTGGGGTCCAGGTGATACGAAGATAGGGTCAATTGTCAAAGGCAGGTAACACAAGTCCAGGGAAAGCAGGGGTCAACGTTCAAAGAAGATATCACAGAAACAGTCAGTTACAAAGCAGATTACCTTAGAATAAAATCTTTACACAATTTAACACACCGAGCAACGCAACAAATCCGAAAAAACGTTAGTTAGATCTGTTTTGAACTGAAAATGATGTCAAAATTAGACCACAGATTAAAAATTATGAATATGAACGCATCCATCCCACTGGTGAGCGTCATCTATGGCTTTTTTGTTTGCCAAGTGAAGGAACCATAAAGGTTCTTTTAAACAAAGTTCCAATGAAATGTGGTATAAAAGTCTTGAATACTAAATGATTTCCCTTCGGCCGTCTACGAAACCGGAGCTTCGTAACCAGTTACGAACTAAACATTATTCGTCCTCGTACGATACCAGTTACGAGAAAATACGTATTTTTCCTTCGTAAACTAAGTTTGGAATTCGTAACCAGTTACAGTGTAAGTATAATATTTAGTTGTACGTATCAACATGGATTAAAAATCGGGGGAAAAAAACAATGATTATTATTAATAGAGGTAATACTCGTATGTGTAATTCATTAGGTAGTCTCGGCGCTCGTTTATTTTTCGAGTATTAAAAAAATATACTCTTGTTTCAACAAAACTTCATTTCAATAGAATTTTAATAAAATAAAAAATATCCTTTTTCTTGTTAAAAACAAAAGAAATTACTTGTGTAATTCATTAGGTAGTCTCGGCGCTCGTTTATATTTCGAGTATTAAAAAAATATACTCTTGTTTCAACAAAACTTCATTTCAATAGAATTTATATAAAATAAAAATATCCTTCTTCTTGTTAAAAACAAAAGCAATTACCTAAAACAAAATATATTCGCATTTGGTAAAAACAAACATTCTTCTACCCCTTCGTCTGTGGATCAAGCTGCGATATTAATTTAACTTAAAACTTAAAAGAAAACGGAGATATGATTTCGATGCAGTGCCCAACCGTTATTTTATCTTCATTCAATTGTGTTATTGTGCGATGAATTTCATTATCAATTTCTTCATAATTTTTCGACATTTTGTTTTTTTTTAGAGATATCAACGACTTTTGTTTCTTTGTTCAATACTTCTAGCAAATGCGCCATGGTCGGTTTCTTTCGCCCAATGTACCTATTTAATCAACTATGCCACCCCTCCACGTTATTAGTAGTGCGGATCTTTTCATTTGAGCAGCAGCAGACCTTTTCAAAATCTGTCTTCTTCATCCACTGATCCTTAAAATATTTATTGAATTTAGTTATTTCATCACCAGGCGCACTCATTTTTATTACGTACTGTAATCCGCTTTGAATATATTCTTTTGGTAAGCGTGCGAGTCCTGCGCATCTCGCTACGTATCTCCTTTGTACAGAAACTTTCATATTTAAAGATTTTGCTTTTCTGAACAAGCATCTATTTAAATGATAGAAACATCCTTTTACTCTGATTTCTGGATAGATTTTTCGAACGGCTTTCATAGCTGCCGACTCAAAATCCATAGTTATTTTTTGGGGCCGCCATTTGGGAAATTTTACTTTTAATAACCTGAAAAGAACTTCATAAGGCTTGAACTTTTTATTTGGAAGTAGACAGTAAATCAACGGAATAATCGACGCTGATATTTCATCATAGCCATGAATAGTGTAAATTTGTTTGAATGCAATTGGGCACGAGTTAAAAGTGCCATCTCCCAGTATACGCTTAACTCTCTGAACTATTGATCTATCATTGTCGTTGCAAAACAAAATAATGTTACTTTCGTCGTCGTCATCTTCATATTGTGCCAGCAGAAACTTTAGGTAGCTTAACTTCTTTCGATGAATTAAAGCGCAAGCTTGGAGCTCCTAGCACTTTGTTTCGTTGGTTATAGAGGTATAATCCTGTTTTAATACTTTCGAATGTGGGGATTTCTTGCAAAATATGAATACCATCATTTTCGAGATTATTGACCATGATATCGAATTGTTTTTAATTGATTCGAAATTGTGACTAGTATTTCCTTTTAGGATATCCAATTCTTTTAAAACTTTATTGTTCGCATGATTTACTCTTTACATTAATCTTGGTGTATTTTGTCTTTTAAAACTTCGTTTCTGTTAATAAGAGTGATACTGCCTTTACACCCGCTGAGCCAGAAAGTACTCCCGTTGGAATATTCTTTTTTCCAGTGGTATCTGCGACCATTGTGTATCAAAGATCTTCGTCCTCTTCGCGTCGAAATGAAGTCTACATCACTGACGTCCATTAATATGTTTAATCTTTTGCACTTTTTATTAATTTAATTTTAATTTTAATTAATTTTAATTTTATTTAATAGCTAGAATAAGATATACTTATTGAAATGGAATAAAATAAAATTACTGCATGGATATAGGACATATACACAATGGTTATTCACGACATTATGATGACATTATTAGAATGAATTGTCACGGACAGTCCATGTTCTCTAGTCCATGTTCTTCAAGCCTCCGTCTCCCAACTAAGTTAGTTTTTCCAGGCAGTTTTGGTTCGCTAAGCGATCTCCATATCTTATGTTACTTTTTTTACATTTAGAACTTTCGCGAGAAGCTATTACGACAGCCATGACTATAGAGAAAATGGATAATTTATTTGATGCTTTAAATGGGGATACGACCGATCTAAAAAGGGCAAAGAATTTTTTTACGAATTTGACCCAAAGGAGTCCTCATCTTCCATACTTCAAAAAGATGAAAAAAATGTTAGGAGATATGCAATTTGTCGGTGCCAGGGCCAAGTCGCCGTCAATAGATGGATTTATTAGGACACTTAATGCAGTAGAGAAATTTAGAAAAACGTTACAAAAAGCTTATCAACTCAAAGGCTTAATCAAGAGAACTATTTTGTTGTATCCGCAGCAACTGCAACCCAAATCCAAATACTGTGCAATTTGTTGCATAGCAGTAGAAACCGAAATTGTAACGATGATAATAATGCTATTTTAAATTATTTAAAGTCGTTTTTTACTCAAAGCATAGATGGTTCATCATCAACTACGGCTGTTGAACAACCATTTGATTCAACAGTAGATGTTGAAGCTAGAGCTACTGTTGTCTCAGTGTTCTGGTGAAATGCAAACATGTGCATATGTTTGCGGGCTTATGATAAAAAGATTAGGACCTAATTGCAAACAATGCCTTACTGCAATGCTTGCTACTAGAGTAGACCACTGAAGTAAGCCATTTGTTTACTAGTTTCGAGGAGTATGGAAGTATGTTTGTTTTATGTGAGTCAAAACTTTACAAAGACCGTCGAGACTGCTACGACTATTGTAAATCAATATTTAAATGATCAAGGCTGTGGAGTGAATATTAAAGAAAACATTAAAACAAATATGAATTAAAGATATAGGTTTCCAGTGGTTGCATGGTTGCTCTGAACATTTTGAAAATAACAGGTTATATATCCTTAAGCATATGTTTAAAACGGCATTGTATATTAAAAATAGACGCTTCACAGAAGCATCAAAAAATGCAATGAAACGAAAAATAAATATTCTTCAAATCATTTGAAAACACTTGTAGAGGGTGGACCATGAATTAGTTAACATTTAAGTCTGATTTCCCGCAAAAACCAAAGCAGCACGGGGTGAGAGGAGGGGTCTAGTAGCTAGGTCGTTTATCGGAAATTTTGTCGCAATGGATCGGTTCACGGGGCCGCAGCGCGCCTTTTGCGTAAAGCAATTTTATTTGAACAATGGTTCGCTCATTATTGCGAGGTGCTTGTTTCGCGTTGAGTACGATTTACATGACTTAAATCAGTGTCCGAGTCCAGGTTTAATAAAGAAATGGGTAAAGAAGTACGAAGAGACGGGATCGACACTAAATGTGAAGCAAGCCGGCGGGCCATGGACTTCACGGAGTGAAGAGAATGCGCTTAGAGTTTCGGATTCAATTCCACGCGATCCTGGTTTGTCGACACGCAAACGTTCGGCTGAATTAGGAATGTCACGCAAATCCTTACGCCCCGCAATTAGATTTGAAATTACACCCATACAAGATCCAGATAGTGCAGGCATTAAAGCCAAATGATTTAAATTTATGCAAATTGCATGCCGCAACAATGTTTGATCGTTTCCGTAACTTCGACAACATCTTGTTTTCCGACGAAGCCCATTTCCATCTCAACGGATATGTAAACAAACAGAATTGCAGATACTGGAGCAGATTTATTTTTATGGGGATATCTGAAACATCATGTCTCCCATAAGCCAAGGACACTGCTTGAATTAAAATCCAAGATTAAAGAAGAGATGTCAGCAATCTCACAGTCTTTATGTCGAAGAGTATTCAAAAATTAGAAAAGATTAGTAGATCTCTTTGTGAAGGGCTCGTCCGGGGAAGTACTACCACCATGCCTTTTTCTGCCGCCAAGCAGCAACGCTGTGTTTCGGTTTGAAGAGTGTGGTTGCCGGTGTAATTACAGGCACATGAGGCTTAACATCTGTATGCCTCAAGTTGATGGACGCAGGGCAGTGCATCGTAGGGCATGTTCCTATTGTGTGTTGCTTACGAGGCAATACTTTGTTATAGGTGATGGTTACCACTTAACATCAGGTGGGCCATCTGCTTGTTCCATCAGCTAGTTGTATTTCTTCTGATAGATACAGTCATACAGTAAAATTCATAAATTGACACCCCTGGAAAATACCTATAATATATACCAATAGCTATGTATATAGCCAATACAATATGTATATAATTTTGAATTTCGCGCCAAATGATAGTTTCTCTTGTCCTGAGCTATAGCGCTAGTGTGCTCCCGTGTTCGCATTTTTCTCTATGTACTCTTGCTTCTTTCCTATAAGAGAGTTTTTTGGATGATTTAATTTCAAACCATTCAAATATATTGCTTGATAATATGCTAGCTCAAACAAATAATAAATAATGCTTTTGCTCGTTACCTATACCTACTAAGGGTTGAGTATTAGATTTTTTGTAATCCCGGCAACAACAAACCGGCATTAGGTATACCTATTGCTTTTGTCCATTATAACTTATATATAAGTTTTTATTTACCTATTTAATTTACCTATTTAAATTTTAGTTACCTATTTAATATTTTTCCATCTACTCTAAAAGAGTTTTATGAAAGGGCCGGATTAAGGAGATCAAATGGGGTCTAAGTTTGTGAGCCGCGTGTATTAGCTAGTATATTAACTTAATGCATGTAAACACCACTTATTTTAACATCAGGTTAACTTATTTATTGTAAACAAACAACAACGGTGTTTGTTTACAATAAATAAGTTTGTATTATTCATGCATGTCAGCACGTGAAACGTATGGAGAAGATGCGATCGGATGCGTTCAAGTTAAAAAAGAAGGTGACATTTTCACTGTTAAGATGAAAATAACTCCACAGCATAAGGTACAAAAGAAGGGTTATAGTTGCGTTTTGGAATGTAATGAAACAAATGAACAAATTCTTATCGCCGCACAAAAAGGAGGCTGCAAACATAGTGTTGCTTTCTAGATTTGGCTACACCGTCGTAGTGAACCCACCGAAGTTAAATGTTATTGGGCTAAACCTAAATTAGCAATGTTGGCACAACATTAAAATTTATTACTGCTAAGGAGATATCAGAACAGACTAACCGGATTTGCAGATATATTCGAACTCGGGTCGGCGTTACTTTTTAAAAGGATGTTTTGAAAACTCACTCCGATGGACAGAAAATCCAGCTCAACTCGATGTTGAGCTGGATTTTGTATCCATCGTCCAAATCTGTCTATTTCCTATACCAAACATTTTTGAAGGAGCCACAAAAGAATGCTGAAAACTTTTTAAGTTAATGCGCAAGAAAATTACAAATGAAAGTGCAAAGTGTAGAACAAAGCACATCAGAACAATTTCGTTCGAGCTACGGTACTGTAGGATCACATCATCAAAAGCTTATGAAGCTGCTCACTGTAAAAAATATGATGGAGCTCTAGTTGAACTAATATTTGGAGCCTAAAAAGTAAAAGAAACTGTACCTATGAAAAGGGGCAAAACGTTGGATTACGAAGTACGAAGAGAAATCAGCAAGAAGATGCATATCGCCATTCAAAAGTGCGGTTTTTTTCTAAAAGGCGATTGGCCTATCTTAGGTGCTTCAACAGACGGTTTAACAAAAGATTATGATATTAAATGCCCAACAGCATCAACAACGTCAGAATCTTACATAAAAGATGACATTATCTCTAACAAGTGCAAAGCACAAATCCAACTGCCAATGTATTTTGCAGGGAAAAGAAATTGCTTGTTTTGCGTAGCGAACCCTCAGTTTGAACAGGATAAGTCTTTAGCTATACACGAAGTTGTCTATGACGAAAACTATTGTTTGACTATTTTATCCGCATGAACTGCATTTTGGAAAAAAGCTGTATTTGAAAAAGTACAACAAACATTTGCCAGAATGTATATCATACAATACAAATAAATCACACACAAACAAAAACCCTACATGCAAACTCTCCCACATATTCTCAAACACACCCACATACACCCTCAAATACACTAAGAGAGTTCTCCTGTGAAACCCTGGCTCTTAAGAAACTTGTGGAATCAGGAGAACACACAGTAACACACATATACACATCCACATACTACACATACCTAACACAATTCAAACTCACATCACAGTATTGAGAGGCGCCTTTTAATATGTATTATTTTAGATAGGTTTATTTATTTATTAACTAGGTCTCTCATATTATATATATTTCTTAGTCGACATATATTTATCGTAGCGATGAGGAGAGCGCTGACACTACTACTCCGATTTTTACTTTTGCAGCTGTCAACGTTTCCACTGTTTATTGATTCATGTTTTTATGTTCAAAATAAATATATTTGATTGGATTTGAATGAGTGATATAATGTTTTTTGTGACTACCGATTCAAGCAAATCAGTAGACACATGCAGTATTTTAATGTAACGAACTAGGAACTATTTTTTACGTCTATTTTGGGTATCTATACCGGATACTAACGTAAATGAGACATCGAAACAAAGTCTGGGATATATTGCTAGCTTTGTCATCCGAACCATTTGTAGAATTATTAAATATTACAATTGCTTATTGGCATGTGAATCTGTACCACAAGATAACGTTTGGAATCGTCGAAGTGGTATAGCACTCATAATTCAGAAAACTAGAGGAGATTTTTCTATACCTTCTGCAAGTGTAGTGAATATTTGTTTATTGGTAGAGTCAGTATTCCGCCTAGCTTGTAAAAATAATAATGAAAAACCTCCAATCGAACCAAACTTTTCAGCAGTACGTATTAATTGCAAAAGTTCTCACGGACATTGTAAATAGAACATATACATTATTCCCTGGCTTACAGGAACATTTCAAAGAAACATTGCTTTCAGATAATTTTACAAGCCATTATCATGTACTTTTAAAACATATCATCACTAAATATATTGATAAAAATACTCGATATAATAATAGGTGATAAGGTAAGAATTTTTTTATCGCGCGTGTTCTGGTGTCCCACCTGCCTTAAAAGAAAAAATATAAAAATTATATTCCAGGTATATAATTCCATATATATATTCCAAAAAAAACTATAAACTTAAATATAAATTTTAATAAAAATACATATTTTTATTAAACTGTAAACTTAAATTTATTAATCGCAATAAACCATTTAAATATAGGCAAGAAAGTAGGCAGGTGCCAGGTCAAAAACCTTAAGCTCCGTACTCACATACGGTATTACTCGATAGTTTTACTCCAAAACGAGTAAATATCAACGTGTGGACCGCAAAACTCACAGCTCGATGCGTGAGTTTTGTGGTCCACACGTTAATATTTACTCGTTTTCGAGTAATACCGAATGTGAGAGAGCTTTAGACACTAGCTGACGCACGTGGCGGCGGAAATCAAAGAATGCGCTGTGTATTTCGCTTGACGGTGAGTCGAGCTGTATAATGAAGGAGGACCTATGTAGGTATAGTGATTTATGACATAGGTGATTGACCGAAACTACTTGTACATTATTTATTCTGTACCAGAATATCACACAAAAATCATAACTACAAAATTTTTAGCTAAAATAGTACCTCCTACGATTTTATGTGGATAGGGATAGGGCTTGGTTTATAATTTTCATCTTAACCGTTGAGCCCAGCCGAACACGTCCTCGAAATATTTTGCACTATTTGGGAATTAGCTTATAAAGTACAAATATTCTGTCATGGCTTTCTATCGATAATACTATTGTTAACTCACTACCCCATCTCTAATATTAGTTCCGTGGACGTTCACTGCCGGCCTCAGCGCCAAAATCACGATTATCAAATGATATCATAAAAACGCCGACAATCTTTTATACAGTGTATAATAGAGATCAGTGTTTATCTGATGTTTAGTTTTTTGAAAATAATTATTAATGAATTAGTATTGATTTAAAAAAGGTTTTATTTACATTTACGACATTTAGTTAACTAAATTTCGTATAAGCCGTTACACGTCGTATATATATGGAAAAACCACTATAGAAGGACAACGCTCTGAAAATGTATTGTTAAATTATTGACTTAAAAATAATTGTTATATTTAATTTTGTAACGAAATAATTCTCACCGAATTCGTCAACACTCTATACAATATAGATATTGTTAGTATTTATTTACAAAAAAAAAAGTATACTATAAGTATATCAGCTATTTGATTCCCGCATTACAAGCTTTAACTTAGTTTGGGGTAAGATAGTGCTGTGTGGAATGTCCACTAATATTAATATTAATTAATTAATGTCGGCGTACTCGGGTGCCGAATAACTATGGCGTAACATAATACGTATGTGTTGAATTTTTAGCGTCTGTTTCACGGTAACTAGATAGATAGAGATAAACCATTTTAAAAATGCACGCCCCTCCACCGCCGTTACACTTACATGCAAAACAGGTGTATATACACAACACACATAATTTGGTCTTTGTCATTGGTTGTTCAGTCACCGGCTGGACACGAAGGTGGGAGCACGCGTCGATTACGCCGCAAAAGTACGGTTGGCATGTCAACAAAAAAGCATCTTCGCAGTCAAGTAAGTATTTTTAAGTTATAAATTTAACCTTTTTAAATGGTGCGTGTTTACAGCGTTTGTTTATCAAAATACATTAATTATTAATACGTTTCATTTTACAGAGCAAAGAAATTATTGCTAAGGTATATCACCGAATGAAATATGAAGCAGAAAATGGAGTTGAAAATGAAACTGATGCCAGATGGCGAACTGCTCAAGCTGTTGGTTATAGTGAACGTACTATATCAAACATATTAAAAGAAGAAAAACAACAGGCAAGTTTAGCCGAAACATCAGGGAACTTATCCATAGATATAGCACAGAGAATTTTTAAATCGCCCTCAAAAAGAAAACTGGTTTGTCCAAAATCAGGGTTGGACGATTTTGACGTATCTGTGCTACGCAGAACAATAATGTCATTCCATACAGAATTTAATGAAATGCCCACATTGAAAAAACTCAAAGAAGTTTTATCAGAAAAAATTGGTTTCGACGGCTGTATAGAAACGTTGCGTAAACTTTTAGAATCTGGCTATGAATGGTCCAGAACAGACGGCAATCGGAAACTACTTGTCGAAAAGCATGATATACAAATGTTGCGCTTTAAGTATTTAAAACAACTGAACAAATACCGTGATGAAGGTCGATACATCGTGTATACTGACGAAAGTTATGTTCACACAACACACATACAGAATAAATGCTGGAAAACCGTGAAAGGATTCTCATCAGTTCAGAAAAAATTATCAAAGGGAATGCGGGTCATAATTGTTCACGCCGGAGGAAGTCAAGGGTTCGTTCCAAATGCTTGCTTAATATATAAAGCAAACTCAACAAGTAGCGATTACCATGACAATATGAATTTTGAAAACTATAAATCATGGCTTACAAAACAACTGCTACCTAATCTCCCAGAAAAATCGGTCATAGTCATGGATAATGCGTCTTATCGCAACGTTGTAACAGAAAAATGCCCTAATTCGAATTCAAATAAGAACCTAATGCAAGCATGGCTGACAGAGAAGAATATTCTGTTTGAAGAAACAATGAAAAAAATTGAACTGTATGATTTAATATTAAAGAATAAAGACAGGTTCAAAAGTTTTGCAATCGATGAACTAGTCAGATCGAAAGGTTTCGAAGTTCTGCGATTACCTACTTATCACCCGGATCTAAATCCAATAGAAAAGATATGGGGAATACTGAAAAACTACGTGGCTAAAAAAAACATTGGACAAAACCTGAAGTCTATAATGGCTCTTATAAAGGAACGAATTGAAATTATTGATAGTACTATGTGGGAAAATACATGTCGACATGTTAATGATATCGAAAAACAATATATGAAAAATTATGACATGGATTTCGAATTTATTATTAATGTTGAGTCTGATTCCGATGAAAGCGATTAGGTGATGTTTTTTTTTTTTTTTTTACTAAATTAGTTTAGCGCATGACATGCGGTACCCTAATATCATTACGATCTAGCCAGGTAGGCTAATGAGTAATTTTGTTTTGACTTAATTTTATACAAATAATATTAATAAGAATGTGTCCATTGGCACTTTTCTTACAGTCTCTACTTAAGCGACACTTTGTTCTTGTGTTCATAAAAAGTAGCACTATCACTACACAATATTAGGTTTATCACTGCACTAACTCAAAAGGTTTGGTTCTTTTGAGTCTTCTCACTTTGTCTGTGTTGTCGAGGAGCTGGATGGCCTCGACGTTCACGTGGTGAAGAAGTCTTTTTTGGTGAGCTTCTGCGTATTTCTTAATTAATTTATCAACGAACTCAATCTGGAGGTCCCGGTGTAGGTCATCGTTTCTCACTTACCAAGGTGCATTGACAATACCTCTTAATACTTTATTTTGAAATCGCTGTATTATTTGGATGTTGCTTTTAAAGGTACAGCCCCATAGCTGTATACCATACGTCCATACTGGCATCAGGACTTGTTTGTACAACAAAAGCTTGTTATGCACTGACAGAGCGGATTGCCTTCCAAGCAGCCAGTACATCCTTTTGTAGCGTAATTCTAACTCTTCTTTTTTCTTCTTGACATGTGCTTTCCAGCGCAGCTTCGCGTCAAGCGTCATGCCTAGGTATTTTGCTGTGTTCTCGTATGGTATGATTTTATTGTTAATGAATACCGCACAGTACTGTTCTTTCTTGTTACTAAAGTTGATATGAACCGACTTGGATTCATTAAGATTTATTCGCCATTTTATCGTCCAATCATGGATTTCATTTACAGCTGCTTGTACCTTTTCAGCGGCTTCTGCATGAGTGCTTCCGACAGCCATTATAGCAGTGTCATCAGCGAAGGTTGCAATGGTGTTATTTGGTAGCTCAGGGATGTCACTTGTGTAAAGAAGATACAGGACCGGGCCTAGTACGCTTCCTTGTGGCACCCCAGCTTTAATTTTTTTAAGTTCGGAGTAAGCATCTTCTTGCCTTATTCTAAAAACTCTATTGGATAAGTAACATTCTATTAAATCTACGAATTCTGAAGGTAGTACTCTCCTCAGTTTCAGTAATAGCCCTTCATGCCATACCTTGTCAAATGCTTGAGCTACATCTAAAAAGACAGTAGAGCAGACATTTTTTTCTTCGAGTGTTTTCTCAATGACATCTGTAAATCTGTGAACTTGATCAATTGTGGAATGCTGTTCTCGGAATCCAAATTGGTGATCTGGTATGATGTCTTTACTATCTATAAGTGGCTTAAGTCTTTTAAGAAACAACTTTTCAAATAGTTTTGATAACATAGGTAGCAGGGAAATCGGTCTGTAAGATGAGGTCTCATGTGGCGGTTTTCCTGGCTTGGCTATCATGATAACTTCGGCAACTTTCCATAAATCTGGTACACTCTTTAGTCGGAGTGCTGCATTAATAAGGGTTGTCAGTTTGACTAGTGCTTTCCTTGGAAGGTTATGTAGTATTACTCCCGTTATGAGGTCAAACCCAGGAGATTTTTTTGGGTTTATGTGATGTTTTATTTCACTCCAGACTTCTCTGGGTGATACCAGCTTTATGGTTAGTGTTTCGTTACAAACTTCGTTTATCGTTGATATATCGTTGGTTTGGGCTTCGTTAGGTTTAAATATTTCTTCTAGATGTTCTGCAAATCTTTTTGCTTTTTGTTCGTTGCTAACGGCCCACTTTCCAGGTCCTATATTAATTGGAGGAATAAGGGTAACGGGTCGCTTCATATTTTTTGTTGCCTTCCAGAGTGAGTAGTTTGTACTGCGGTCACTGGTGAGGTTTTGAAGATAACTTTCAGTTGACGCATCGTTAAAGAGATGAATTTTTCTTTTTAACTGTTTTGTGAGATTATTCAACTTATTTTTGTCTTGAGGAAATCTAGTTTGGTGCCAAACTTTTCTCTGTTTCCTTTTTTCATTTATAAGCTGTAAGATATCATGCGGGTAGTTGTTACTGGTGGCCCTTTTCTTGTTTACTGGTGTATTGTTCCAGGCAACCTGTTGTATAAGTTTTGTAAAATTGTCTACTTCTAGGTTAAGTTGCTCTGGTGTTTTTAGTGGAATCTTAAGATCTATATTACAATCTAGTTCTATCTTAAAACTCTCCCAATCAGTATACTTATTTACTAGGGTCAGAGTATTTTGCACTTGTAAAATTTGTTCACTTATTTCTAGATATATTGGAGAATGGTCAGAGTTCAGATCATAACTCTGTTTTATTTGTAAATAGTTACGAGATAGGTTTTTATAGATAAAAAAGTCTATCAGGTCTGGAATTTTGTTTGGATCAGTTGGCCAGTATGTCGGTGAGCCAGTGGATATGACGTCTCCAGTTATCTGATTTATGGCTTTCATCAAATTATTCCCCTTTGTATTCGTTAGTCTGGAACCCCAATACGTGTTCTTGGCATTAAAGTCACCACCTAAAACGAATCTTTCGCCAAGAGTTTGAAAAAATCTTGAATATTTATCTACATCTATTGTATGTCGCGGTGGGCAGTATATGGCTGCTACCGTAAGAGAATATCGCTTTGTATTGACACAGACAGCTACAGACTGGATATCTGGCTCTTCACATTTACTCACTTCATAGTGTTTGATGTTTTCTTTTACGATAACAGCACTACCTCCTCTTCCTTTGTTGGCAGGATGTAGAGCATGATAGACTTTATAGCCATTAAATGTAATATGTGATTGTTTATTGAAATGTGTCTCCGATACGAGACACAAATCTATATTTTCTATATCAAGGACTACCTGCAGTTCGTTTTGATGATTAAGTAGCCCATTGCAGTTCCAAGCCATGATTTTTAGCGTATAAATCATTGTTTGCTCTTAGGAACAGCAAGTTTGGTGCTGTTTTCTATTTTCCTCAATCGCTCATCAAAAGATGTCATGAATTTCAGAATTTCATCTAATTTGTTATTGTTGCTTGGCTCATTGCGTTGCATAGCTAGTGTGTTTTTAGCAGTTGCTTGGGCGTATGATACAGATTTATGAGTAGTGTTGGCCGACGGAGTTCCTATGTTACTCTTGGAAGAGCTTTGAGGAATTACCTGCTGTTTAGTACTGAAGATTTGCCGCGTAGCTGGGGTTTTCTTCATGGTTTTGGTCCGCATCTTCTGCATTTCTTTGGCTATCATGCAGCCTCTGTAGTTTGATGGGTGCGCTTCTCCGCAATGCACACACTTTGGCTTCTCGTCTGCAGGTTTTTTACAGACCTTGGTAAGGTGTTTACCTGTGCATTTAACACACCTTGCTTCTTTGGAGCAGTACTTCTGTGTATGGCCGTACACTTGGCATCTCTTGCACTGAGGGATCAGTTTGGTGGACCTCAGAGGTTGGATCTCAACCACGCACCCCAGTATATTTTTAATCTCATAAACTTTTTTAATGTCTTCTTCATTGCTGAAGGTGAGCATGAACATATTGAGTGGGTCTTTAGTTCTCCAGCTCAGTTTATTCACTGCTTCTTCAATCTTGTAGCCCTTTCCTTTAAGGTCCTCGATGATCCGATAAGGTTCACAAGTGGAAGGCAATTTCTTGACCATAACTCTTATAGGCCTCTCTAGCTTATTTTCATAAGAGTGCCAGGGGCAACTACTCTCGCTCAAACTTTTTGTTAAAGCTCTGTACGCATCATCGTTAATGGCGTTAACTTTTACACTCTCACCGCTCAGTATCTTAATTCGAAAGGTACTAGCGGGCTGTTTTAATGACAAAGAGTCATAAAAATTTTGGTAGTTGTTCACCCCGTCCACTATAATTGGAGGGGGGGAAGGAACTGTCTTGATTTTTTCTATAACTGGAACGTTAGTATTTCCTTGTGGTGAAAGAGTGGGTGACGTGTTCATTTTCCGCTTTTTCCTGGATTTCGCTCTTATCCACTCTGTCTCTCTTACTAAATCTTCTTCGTCCGTGGCATATTCAGTCTGTACTGAAGATGTTTCCATTGTTGATGATGTTTTTGGAATGTTAGATTCTGCAACGCATTTGAGCTGCTGTTGAAGAACTTCTATTTGGTTCTTCATATTTTCCACAAGGCCCTGCAGCTTTTCCCGCTCTTGCTTTTCTTCTCTGAAGCGCTCATATGTTTTATTGTAGCGCTCATATAATGTATACTCCAGCTCTGTCCGCAGCAACACTGTAAATTCCTTACTTGGTGTATCCATTGTTAGGGCAAGTAGTGTCGCCTTAACAATATGATTAGTCGTCGATAGACATGCCTTACGCGACAAATAACTGGGTCATTGTCACAGTCGGCGGCACGTCCGCGGCGACGTTGTTATGATGCATTTGCACTTTGCACTGTAGGTACCTACGCGAACGCGACGCGAGGGACACTACTGTTCTCAGCGAAAATCGAGCGATCACGAAACTGATTAGGTGATGTGATGAGAGAATAATTGTTTGACTAATTATATAATTTTTGTTTATTATCGTCTCCCAATGACTGATTGTTATTTTATTTTATGGTGAAGCAAAGTATGCTCAGAAATATATGTGCCAATTTTTTAGTTTTTAGTCTAGAAGATATTTTGTTTTTAATTCTAGATCTCAAATTCTCAATTAGCTGTGATTATTAATAAACGTTGTTGATTTAATTTGTATTAACCTTATTATTTATAGAATTCCTATCTCCCTTTTATAATGATGGGCAATTTTTTATCTGTTTATCTTATTCTGAAACATTAATTTAATTTTCCGTATTTTTTATGCAAACTGTACACTAAGAAAGAAAGGCTGGATCTGGGGGTCTACTCTGAAAAACGATAAACGAAATTTCGTATTGGAATTTTAAGTTACACTGCGCGGTAAAACAACCACTTCTTCTTCTCCATTTATGGCACCCCGTCAGATAATCTTGCCAGTCCAAAAAAATAATCTTCCTGCTCTCTAAGGAGTGGGGAAATGACTTAATTAGATTATCTGACGGAGTGCCATAAATGGAGAAGAAAAAGTGGTTGTTTTACCGCGCAGTGTAACTTAAAATTCCAATACGAAATTTCGTTTATCGTTTTTCAGAGTAGACCCCCTGTTGGCCAACTAGTGCATAAATGAGCCGAACGCGCGACAGAGCGGACGTGTCGCCCAAATAAAGAGTGCGTTCCCCGCCATACAATGCCTACACTGGACTGATCGCACAATCAGTTGACCTCTCAGTGCGCGGATTAGTCCAGGTTTCTAGTGTAGTTGCAGTACGCACACAAGTATAGTGATGCAATAAGTATTTCCTCTCACACGTTGAAATTATCACGTTTTGTGGAGGGGCGTGCATTTTTAGAATGGTTTGTCTCTACCTACTTAGATTAATAACAAAACAACACAAAAAGCGTCTATTTCACGGTACCTAAATCTAACACTGGCAATAAAACGAATCTACAATTATCAAAATTAGATTGGTTAAGGCCACTACCAAAACAATAACTAAAATAATAATTTCTTTCTTAGTCGTTACCTGCGGCGAACCGCGGGGCGCGCTGCATATCTATCTCTATCACACACATACGCGGAATGTTATCTGTCCTTGTCGCAAAGCAAAATTTGACAAAGCCACATTGTTAATACGCTCTAACTCGTATAAATATGGTATATTTTTCCTTTTTTTCGTTTGATTGATGAGACATGTGATTTCTTGACCCCGGAAAATTGACCTCAGCACCGGATTATAAGTAGAAGTTTTTTTCTAATATTTATTGTAAAAGTATTGATTGCTCGATAAATATTCAGTATTTTTTTCAATTACGATTAGGCGTTTTAATTTAATGTCGTAAATGACGTTACACCCTGTATAAGACCACCTAAAGCTCTTGTCGATAGTATGCCAGAATCTTGGGTACTTGGAAGATCAGAGGGTGGTTGGACGAGAAGTGATGTGTTCTATGGCGTTGTCCTAATAGAACGCGAATGCGCGGTCATCGTAAGTTCGCGCGAATTTTACTCGTACGAACGCGCGATCAAACATATTTAACTCTAATAGGTGTCCTAACTGACAATCGCACGACGCGGTCGCGCGACTCAAATGTTTGAAACTCTATTCGCGCGAACTTAGTTCGTACGAACGCGCGATCAAACATATTGAATTTGAATAGGTGTCCTAATTGAAATTCGTGCGAAAACGTCGGCGTGGTACCGCGCCCGCGCCCCTCTCGCCTTACCGGCCCAGCCAGCCGGCCGGCCGCCATTTTGTAAACTTGACGTCAACGCAACGCACGTGTTTGATTGCGAGAATTGTGTAAAATGTCATTTGAAGATAAATTGATAATTGAGGTGCGTAATCGACCAATTCTTTGGGACAAACGCAAAGATGACTACAAAAACCGTCTAAAGAGTGACAGAGAGTGGAGTTTGGTTGCGAGAAGTGTAAATAAAACAAGTGAGTATATTTTCTATTTATTACTTATTTTCTTTACTACATTATTTACGACGAATTTGAGAAATAATTAGTAAAATTCTGTCTTGCAATAATCGCAGCTCTGGAAGTGTTATTATTACGCCTGGTTCTGTTTAATGTCGTCAATGTGTTGTGCCGTCGACGATTTATAAGGTGTTGTCGATCGCTATAATATGTTTTGTCCATATCTATTAAAATATTGTGCAAGAGACAAATTGACATTACAATTTTAATAGCGTTTTCAACCGAGGTCTCTATAGGTTTATAAAGTATTCGAAATTTCGAGGCCATCATTCCAAATGTGCATTCTACACCAACTCTCGTAGCAGATAATTTTTTATTGAATCTTATTTTTGTGACATTTGTCGCTTGCCTTCTTGGATAAGGTCGCATTATAAATGTTTTTAGTGGGAATGCCTCGTCTCCTAAAAACACATAAGGTGCCATAATGTTAGAGTTCGGTAATGGTTCTGCGGGAGGAAGTTGAATATCTCCGTTTTCCAGCTTTTGATAGAAACTTGAATTACTGAGCACACCGCCATCACTGTCTTTTCCATATGCACCTACGTCAATAATTATAAACTTATTTTTTGAATCTGTGACAGCTAACAGTACAATGGAGTTGTACATTTTATAATTGTAGTACATGCTGCCACACTTCGCCGGCTTTTTGACACGAATGTGTTTGCCGTCCAAATTGCCACAACAATGTGGGAATTTATTTTTCATTGAAAAAGATTCTGCTATAGTTTTAAATTCTTCAGTACTGGGAAATTTCATGTGTTTGTTATGCATACTTTTCCAAATAGCAGTACAAACTTCCAACACAATGCTTGCTATGGCTGTTTTTGAAATACGGAAAGGTACTGATAATTTCCGGAAAGATGTTCCTGTTGTTAGGTACCTGTAAAAAGAGAAATATTTTTATTTTATTATAATGTAATATTTAAAAAAAAATATTTTGTATTCAACCTAGGTTGCTTATATAGAGAAAAGTTATTTTTATATTCTTATCACATTAATATTTTTATGATTGTTATAGAAGCCGACGTCAAAAACAAGTGGAAAAATTTGAGAGACGTCTTCATGAAGGAAGCCAAGAAAGTACGTCGTCCTCGATCGGGTGACCCAGGCAGTCCTAATAGCGATGAGACTTATATAGGCAAATGGTGTTATTTTAAGGAACTATCTTTTTTAAAAGATATAGTGAAACCTAGGCACACCCAAAGCAACTTTCAGGATTTAAATGCCAGATCTGATAACAATGAAACTCAAAATTCAGACACGGTTGAGATTCCAGAAATAGATCAAGTTGAAACTCCAGAAATGGATCAAGTTGAGACTCCAGAAATGGATCAAATTGAAGAAGTGGTGGAAAATCAAGAACCTGTTTCGGAATCTGTTAACGCAAGTTCTCTAGCTAGTGGTAATTTGATCCCCCGAAATAGATTCCCTAGGACGACAGACGACAGCGAGTCTGGTTCATCTAGAGCAAGCGAGTTCAGGCAAAGGCAAAGACAGGCAAAAAAATCAGAACTGACGCTTTTTCAACAAAAAATGATTGAAGTGGAAAAACAAAAAATACAAGCTTTTAATGAGAAAAACAAAGAACAAGACGATGAAGACATGTTGTTCTTAAAATCATTGGCGCCATATTTCAAGTATTTAACGCCTGTACAAAAACTAAGACTGAAAAGTAAAATTCAAAATTTTATTGCTGATGAAATTAGTCTCACTACCTCTTCAACATCATCTACGCCAATATCGCAATCTATATTACCCTCTCCGATAAACGCGTCATATCATTCAATGTCGTCGGTGCGGAACTACTACGAAAATGATCCCCTAAGTCTACACGAGTACGATACTGAGCTATCGTAAATGATTACTAACTTTGCAGTTTGTTTGTTTTTTTTACTTTGAACTTAAATAAACCTTCAATTTAATTTATACCTACGTAATTTGTTTTCCTTTCCTTCAATAAATTAAATTAGTCAGCGAAATTCAAATCCAAAAGACTTGAAATCTCAAATATTTATACAAAGTGCGTAGTTCCCAAATGTTCTGCAGAAATTGGCTGACTGATTTAATTAAAAAAAAATAACAATCAAATCGAAAAGGTACATAGTCAACAGCACATAAGCGTAACACATTATGCGACTTTTATACGCATGATGTAGTGTTAACTGTTCAATTTTTATCAACTTCATCAAATAAAGAGGATTGATTCACATACAAACACTCGATTTTTTTTTGTTTTGATTTTAATATTTTTTTCTTGGATTTCTTTTTCTTGGGTTCCTTTATCGATACTGAGTCTACCCCTAAGCTATGGCACGCAATTACTTTAACACCCTGTATATTTGAACAAGTACCTAGTAAATTATTATAGAAATTACACTCACCTAATCGTCAGCACCAATCTTTCCTCCACACTTATAGGTCTTCTGTAGTTGGTAACAACATGATTGCAATCGTCTCTGATCATATTGCATAGGTAGTCAAATGCTTCTGGTGACATAGACATATAATCATAAAATGCAGACTCATCTTCTCGTAAGTCAAAATATTGATTGTGAAATTCACCACGAATTGGTCTCATTTTTAACAAAGCACTTTGCGTCCCACGTTGTTTTTTTTCATTTCCATCTAAATCCGCACAAAACGTCATCCAAATATTTCCCGACAGCAAAAATTTTGCGTGTCTGACGTCCATGGTTGTTGGTATCGACCGTGCCACTGCCCTAGTCCACGGTCACGCTCGCTCCCGTCGTCAAATCGCGCGAGCGAGATTCGCGTAATCGCCTATTCGCGTTCTATTAGGACACCCAGTTTTTGACGTCGCGCGAACACGCGATAGTCGCATCGCTCGCATCGCGCATTCGCGTTCTATTAAGACAAGACCTATGAATATGCCTGCAATACTTTTAATACTTGGGTAACACAACAGGGCATCAAGAAACCTGTTAGTCTCAATTGACGGACATAAGTCACATATGACCTTATCGCTGAGCCAATTCTGTGAAGAAAATTGAATTATTCTGTATGCCCAACCAGCCAACACTACACACATCCTACAGCCAGCTGATCCGAGTGTTTTAAGCCACTAAAGCAGGAGTGGAAGAAAACGATTAGGAATTGGCAAGCAGACAATATCAACCAACTCGTAACCAAATATGGAATAGTATCCTTAGTTTGGAATACCGGCATTTGTCGCAAAGAAATACTCCTAAACGCCAGGAGCTGTGATCGTCTATCTCATTCAATCACAATACGCGCTTACAAGTTTCGACATGTCAGTTGAGCGAGTCCTTTATCCGTGGTGAGAGATATTATTCTAGTTGTAATACTAACTTTATAGTTATAACTTTTGTTTCTAGATCAAATCTCCGACCACCACCACCATCTGCACCATCTGGTGCAAGTGTTGCAGATGTCCCATCATGGACCACGTTCGGTGCCTTCGCCGGAAATGTAAGTTGCTTACGGACTTTTCTATTTACCTCTAAACATATCATTTTGTGAATTTGTGAATCAAGCTTAATCACAAGGTGATACGGAACGATTACAAACGCTAACTGTGCACTTACGCGTAAGCGACGCGATCTCCACGACGCTTAGGCTCTTTTGGCCGCGCAATTGCGTATGGTTCGCTCATATGTTCTACCGCCATCAAACAACAGGTTATCTTCCTTTCGCTGTTTTGAAACCAATGCTGTGCAGACTATTCTAATTGATGTATGCAAAGGTAAGCCCTGGTATTGACTACTACCACATGTCACCATGGAAACAGATAACATAACCTTTAGATTACACAAAAAGTCGAGTTCGCTGATGAACCTATCTTTTTTAGACACTACTGTGAACACGAATAACATCACGATGACTGATAGCTCACTACACACGGGCTTCCAAGAACAAATTGACCGAATAAAACCCTGCTGCTAGCAAATATTAAAATTGATCACTTGAATTCGGAAAATCAACAGCTTAAGACCGAGTTAAATAAATATAAAAACATGATAGAAGGAGATAAAGGTTATAGCTACTCAGTAACACCAATTAGCACCATGAAGCGCAAGCGTAAAAGACCGAAGTTGTCAGTGTCTGTACTAGATTGTGATCTAAACACTGAACCAGAAGCCGATCTACACTCAAGCTCACACAACTCAAACACTACACATAATGATAAAATAGAGAAAGAAAAATCATCGGCTTCCTCGATTCGAAATAGTAATTCAGTCATTTTAGTTAAGGATGACAAAGCTACAAACATTAAAGTAGTGAACACACAAGCGAAACAGACTGCGGGACTTCATAACCAGACACATCACATACAAACACTTCGAATCATAATGAACACACGTGCACTATACTCGATGTTACCTCAGTACCAGATACAGAACATACAAATACCTCCGTTCAAACACCAAACTTTACATATACCTCACTCCCTGCATATAGAGAAAGCGAAATGGCTGCTCAGATTATGACTAAGAATAAATATGGTAGAAAAACTTACACTGCAGTTGAATACACTAAGATGAATCGGCAGAAAGTTGTACTGGTAGCAGACGAAACCGGGCGAGGTTTAGGAAAACAACTGCAGCGATTGTTAGGAGACAATTACATAGTAGAGACATTTATTAAATGCGATGTTAGATAAAATAGTGAACACGTGCGCTCTATCCTGCAAGGACTTTAAGAAAACTGATTTCGTCATTATAATGGCAAGAGCGAATGACACAAATCCTTTAAGTGTACAATCTTACCTGTATCACACTCTCAACCAATTAAAGCATACTAACGTTCTGATCGGAAAAGTTTATAGAAATAGATCCATGAATTTACGTAGCTTAAGTAGGCTAATGAAACATGTTTGTATGTACTGTAGAAATTCCGTGTTTGTCCCGTTGGACGCAGACTACAGAAACGAGGAGACAACTGGTAAAGGGTTAGATAAATCTGAAGCCAGTGTCCCTTTGCAGTTTTATAACAAGGTCAGTTATTAAACTGCCAAAAAAAAGGGCGGGAAATTGAATATACATCAACTACATTATAGACTACTGCGAAAACTGTTCTGCTTACCATGTCAAACAACACTCAAAAAATGATTAAATCTACTGCCACTATGTAGTGGTATTAATAGTCAAATATTTGACGTTTTAAAAAAGAAAACTGCAAGAGATACTCCTCAAAATAATGAATGCATGTTGTTATATTTGATGAAATGTGCATAAGAAAGCATTTGAACTATAATAGTAGAACAGCATTGAAGGATTTCAAGACCATGGAATATGAACTGGAAGATGACAAGGGTAAATTTATAGGAAAATGGCATATTAAAGATTTCAAAAATCTAGATCATACTTTAAACTAATCTCTACTCTATTAGGAACCCCGTGTTGGCCCGGGTTTAGAATAGGCCATCCGCTTTATCATTTCCAGGCGTGTCGTATGAGGCGACTCATGATATATTTTTGTAACATCCTATCTATCACCTTTGATTGTTCAATTAATTATTGTTTCCTTTGCATAAGGCGAAGACAAGAGCTAATGTAACTCTCGCTCGCACGTTTCGACATGTTGAAAGATATAAAATCACTAAACTCATTTTCGAAAAATCGCAATCAAGCATCTTGTGTGCAATCACATTGCACACAGTTTAGTAAAAATTTCATTTTGATCGATACAAGTTTTCTTCCTTAAAAGTTTGCGCATGTACGAAAACTAGTAAAGATTTTTCGAAAATGACTTTAGTGATTTTATATCTTCAACATGTCGAAACGTGCGAACGAGAAGTTGTTTGATAGTTCTCAGCCCCTTAATCGATTATATAAACATTTTAATTTAATTTTTTCCTTAATCAATCGATTATTTTCGTGTAATTTTCTCTCATTATTTTCAATACGAACTCCGGCAACTCTCTGTTATTGACCCGCTAAAACTGGTCCATTATTGTGTAGGTCGTAAACATGAGCCTACCGACGTTCCCGCGATCTTCTGGCTTTGAATATCCAAATGATATACAATGTCGATCTAAGGATCAATCTTATAATGAAAATCGATATGCGGAACTAAGCTGGGAATAAATTATCGGACGCGTCCATAAGCCTCGGCTGATGGACGCGGCTTGCTTGTATCTGGATAGTTCAAATAAACTAAACTGTGCAAACTATCGGTCATAAGTAGCGGACGTGACATTGTGCCGTCCTTGAGCGCACGGACGTCCGAATAGAATCTGGCCGGCTGGATATTTTTGCATCCGCGGATAGTGTGAACGGGGCGCGGGACGTGTCCGCGGACGATTCGAGAGTCATAAGCGAACCAACCGCACTCGAGGTGACATGTCACGCGCGATGGAAGAAAAATTAATCGAATGTGTTCGTAGTCATGAGTGCCTTTACAACCATAAACTGGGTTGCAGAAGAAATCTGGGAACAAATAGCTTCTGAATGAAACACTTGTGTCTTGTGTTAAAATTAAATAACGTTCTCTCGCTCGCAAGCAGGAGGGAGGCGGCCCTCGGCTGCCATATTGTGTTGTGTGTTGTAAGTATGGTGATTGGTTTGGTTGACTTGTGTTGTTTGTTTGTTCCAAGATAAAGTAAAGCGTGCGTTTTAGTTGAAACTGTATATTCGTTTAATGGCTTGTGTTTATTGTTACTATGGCGCCTCCAAAAACTAAAGTTGGACATACTTTACCAAAACAGATGAAACAACCGCAAGATGCAAGCAATGTTTGAAATCGTTGAAGTATTGTGGCAATACGAATAACTTATTCAAGCATAATATTCTACTCATGGAAATATTGTGGATAAGGGCCAAATAAAAGATTATTCAATTATTTATTTATTTTATTTTAAATTGTTTAATTGCACTTTCCACGTGCTAGTGCTAGAATCTTTTTTGCTGCTTCTCTCCAATCACTTACTGGACATTAATCTCCAAATTGCACTATAGTTGAAGTTTGTGATATAATCTCTATAATCTCGTCAGGGTGCACAATGATTTCTAGTTTTTTTCAGTTTTTTTTTCGTATTACACCAAACGCGCGATCTGGGGGCATAGGTATACGAGTGACCTGTGACCGGAAAGACGACTTCAATGTTTTTGATTGTTTGGCATGACAGCAACTATTTACAACATGCTGCAATAACGATGGAATTTTTGTTCTGCCCGCCGCAACCATCTGCTACCAGGCGTATTCTGTCTATTCCGGTTTTGTCTGATTGATTAAGTCTATGGTAGATAGCGGATGAAATCAAATTTGAATCCTTGTGGAACTCATCTTCGGTGCAACAGTACGCAAAAACGTTTTCCTTAGTCATAGGCTGCGTTGAAGCACCTTCTACCATTGTGAAGTTATAGAGGTAAAGTTGACGACTGTAATAGCAAATCTGGTCGGGTAGTTTAGGTATTGGGAGATTTTTTTGGCAGTCAAAAGAGATTATTTTTAATCCATCTGCTTGCTCACGCAATTTGTCAAAGAAGGCCTTTGCTCTCAGTTTATGTACTCGCTTTTCCGTCATCAGTATTGATTTTTTTGATGGATCAGTTTCGGTTTTAATTTTCTCCGCTAGCTCTGACATTTTGAGCACACATTTGTGCGCGGCGAACCAAACGCCAGGTTGTAGAAGTTGTTGATAGTAAACCTGAAGTACGACAGTTTCATCTCAGGTTTGGCCCATTCACAAGTTTTGTACATTTTGAACAATTTAGAGATATTTAGCTCGGCAGGTAAATATTTTCTCTCGGCAAATTTAGATTTGCGGCAATAGTGCGACTCCACACACTTCAAATTTTACACAAATTCGTGCACAGAAATCCTTTGCTCGATGTATTTTGGGGACTACCGAAATCCACCACGAGTTTCAAAGGATAATTAACCTGCGATAAAATCTTTTCATTACATAACTCACTCGGTGTTTTGTAACACCGAAAATGTTCAAAAACTGCTTTTGGCATACTGGTATTCTTTCCATGTTGACGAATACTGCATATTTTATTGATGTTTGTTTGCATACTCTTGGTGTTGTTTGTTTTGTGATGGGCTTAATGAGTGTCTGATTGACATGGTTGGAGTCATACATATTTTTTAAGTTATCCAAACCTACAAGACACTCATCAGCCCCTGTATCTATGAGACATTTAATATTTTATCATTTATTAAACATTCTATATTTTATAGTACATTCAGCTCTATTTTTCACTCTCTTCTCTCTTTTCTCCTTTGGATTGTTATCTATCAATTTGTTGTAAACATTTTTTATTCACCAGACACAGATGATGTACTTGTTAATATCTGCGTTTGTTTATTTATTATATCCGTTGATGTGTTGATATGTTGACAGCTTCTAGAAGCGTTAGTTTTTCTTTTCTGAAGCTCCCTTCTGACTTTTACATCTTGAATTCCGAGCACTATTCGGTCTCGTAGCATGTCATCTTTCCGTTCTTTATATTCACAATCTTTTATTAGTTTCATTAGGTCTGAATAAAAAGTTTCGAAGGCCTCGCCTGCAAGTTGTTTTTTTGAGTTAAAGATGTATCTGTTGTAGATGTCATTTTTCTTTGATGATGAATGAATGAATCATTTTGATTGATATCATTTTTTTGATCTCATCATAGTCTTCGCCAATGGCGCTCAGAAGAATGCTGATTTTTCTTGATTCTTGCTCGTCGAGTCGATTTGTGAGGACTCACAGTAATTAGTCCACGATGCAATAAACGTTTTGAAGGACTGCTCCGGATCATTAAGAACATTCATAGTAGGCCATGGCGCTCAAATATTTCAAGTTTGTCGTTCTTGGAGCGCCTTTATAATATCGCCCTGTTGGCGCATTATATCGGCGAGTTTTTCTATTTCCATTGTGTTGTGTTTTACACCACTGCCACCATGTTTTAGTTCTTGATTTAGCAATAAAACTCAGTTCTAAATATAGAGTTATGTAATCACATTTGTTCATACGACTCTCTTGTATCAGTCCGCCATTTTGGAATGACATCCGTATTCTAGGGTTGTCCCACTAGGGTTGCCCAGTAAAACTATGACAACCACTCTCTTCTTGTTCTTGCACATTTGTCATTGTTTGACCTTAATTATCCAGTATCCTTCGTTGCATTAAATTTGTCACCTACTCACCTTTTGAATATGCCGTCCATACGGACAAACCAAATGTTCATATCTGATGTTTGTGTTCGCTATGCTCGTGTTCGTACGTGCGTACACGGCTTTACTACACACCGAGTAGAATTTATAACTACAAATAAATTATTTATTCGTAGATTTAAAATGATTAATGAGATAATATTTACGTGGTGTACACACAATTACTCACCACACTCTTTCAATAATTTAACACAGGTAACAATTTAAACGCAAAGTGTATAGATGCGTCTACACATATTATTATGGCACCTCGGTGTAGGCACTAGGACCACACATAGCTACTGGAGTATAAATCGCACGCAACGCTATGTGTTGAAACATGTTACACACCAAAATACCAATTCCTATTTAGTTTCTATGTGGTGTAACAGTTTCTAAATATGCAAATTCTTTTACCTCTTGTTAGTACTCTGAACTTTCTGCGACTGGTAAATGCTATATGTGTACCTAAAGGTACACCTACTGATAGGAATGAACCTGACTTTCCTTTTGCCTAAAGAGATAAGCAATTTTCAAAAATCTAATCAAGATTGTTACAACTTTATTTTGGAAGTATGTTTTTAGTTGTAAACTTTCTATTATTGTTAGTCAAAGTTCCTTCGCCTCCTTCTTCTTCGTATATTTTGTGGCTTCTGTGACAGTAAAAGTTTCATCTGGATCTGTCATACTCAAAGTGACGTTGATACTGACAGATTGGTAAAATTGAGTTACCACAATATTCATTTCAGTGAAGGATGGTGGTGTTTCCCGACGGATGTTGCCGATTCCCATACTTAAGTTTTTGGGTAATTTGTTAAATTATAAAGTTTTGTTTTACAATATACAGTATGTAACAAAAGAGCGTGACCGGCAAAAATTAAAAAAAATTAAGTCTAGCGCTTGAAAAAAATAAAACACATAATTAATCATATGTACTTAGATGCTTTATTATTAATAAGGTGTCCAGTCTCCTCCGCTGTCATAATGGCCTGGCATCTTCGAGACATACTTTCGACAATTTTTTCTGCGTATTCACGGGTTAATGACTTTATTTATACATTTAACAAAATCACTAATTACAGTATTCATTTTACAACATCGTGAAACCTAGTAAGGTTTGTGTCCTTCGAATTGCGAGTAAGCTCGGCGGCAGTTAGTGTTCTTTTTCCTCTTTTGCTTCTCAAAACCGCTTTTTGAGAAGCATCCCCATACATGCACTTTTACTGGGTATTTAACAGTTCGTTCAACAAGTCTGCTATCGGCAGTTGACCAAGCACGAGGTGTGATACTAGATGCCCAAAACGAAGCTTCGAACGAACGAACGAAGCAGTCGCGGTCTTTGTTTTCTTGTGCCCAGGCCATTCTTTTTTTACAGTGCTTTTTTGACAGGAGCCGTTTCTTCAATGTGCTGCGGTATTTTAACTTAATCTCCACTAAACGTCTTCTAATTTTAGCTAGAGATAAATTTAGCCCATTTTTCTTCAGCTTTTCTTGTGCGGATCGCAAAGATAAACGTGGATTTTCAAAAATAGATTTGTTATCTGCTTATCTTCGGCGGACGACGAGATCAGCTAAGCAGCTACAATAGTCCAACAAGAAGATCGATAAATTGTTACTAAAAATTGCCACGGACTTGTTATCGATCGCAGTGGTAAACTCGTGCCTTATTTTCAACGAACTGCAAAGGAACGCGGGACATAAAAAGCTTTCCGTGTTATCGGCACATGAAATTATAATAAAAAAGCTGCTAGAGGTACGAGAACGATACAGACAGTCTATTGAACGTCCACTGCAACTCGAAAACAAACATGCCTTCGAGAAAATGGAAAAAGAACCTGGTTGTACGACTTGCAAAAAACGCTGCAAAGGATGCTACAACAAGCTCATTTCAGACGTCTATTCCCACTAGTTCAGTTGACTGAATTAGTGAGATTTATTTTCTCGTTTGTTCAGTTCAGGGGCCTTATGATCACTTCGAGCGAGATTATCTCACGGTGGAGATGACGTCATATCTCGTTCGTTAATTATTTATCCCCATTCTCACCATCTCACTCCCCAATTTTCTCATTCAAAGTTCATGCGAGACGCAAGGTCAACGAGTTATTGAACGAGATATGACGTCATCTCCACCGTGAGATAATCTCGATCGAAGTGAGCATAAGGCCCCAGAAATTGAAAAAATATTTGGTTACCTACATATACTCAAATAAACGTTTTTTCAATTTTTTATATGCAATACACTGGTGTGGTGGTGACATTCTTATGCATATAAACTCTTTACTTCTCACCACTAGAGTGCTGGCCACTTCAAATCGATATGTTAACTCTTTATCTAATCTGCTCTTCAAAAAACAATTGACTAGCACCTATGCCAATTCAGCTAAGTGTCTTTTACATGTATTAAAGTGCTATGCAATGTGCTAAAATGAATGAAAACGAGTTTAAAATTATCAAACGCGGCAGAGGCCGTTTTCTAATATGTGCTGGACATGAATACTATCGCATATGTGGGTATGAAAACAAAAATACTTTGTGGCGGTGTGCGAGCTACAAAAAATTAAATTGTAATGGTACAATAACCATTTCAGCGGTATGTTTATCATTTAATTCAATGTTGCCCCACTATTAACACCAATGTTACCATTTTTAGGGTTCCGTTGCCAAAACACGGCACCTCTGCTATTTTGATTTGCTGCTACGGAACCCTTTGTTTTTTATTTTATTTTATTTTTTGTTTATTTTAAAGGATGAAGATACAGTAGTTAAAAGAACGGAGCACATCGACTTATGTGTGCCTGATATAAATAAAGCGACGATGTCGATCATTATTAATAAAAGCATACAAGAAATTGTTTCTGGTAGTGACACAGCGCCTGCGGTGTACAAAAAAACAGTGGCTGGCTTAAAAGATTCTGGGTTTGATCTAATTAATGAAATACCGTCGTTTGAAACAATAAAGTCTTCTATTTATCGACAATGGAACAAAGAACACCAAGTAAAGAAAACATTGGAGACAGTGCTATGGCAGTGGAAGTGCCATCAAAGTTTTCCAATTTTCTATTGGCAGATTTTAATGACGACGTACGCGTTTTAGTATTTTGTTCGAAAGAGACGAGAGACAAGTTGCGTAAATTAAAAATTTATCTTGGCGATGGCACCTTTAAGATATGCCCACAGCCATTCAAGGGAGGAGTGTACACCATACACGCAGACTTAAATAGTTCAGAAAATAATACGGCGATAATGTCGGTAATTTACGTTCTCTTGAGTGATCGCACTAAGGAAACGTACCTTAAAATGTTTCGCATTATAATCTAAAATTCCTGAATGGGAACCAACTTTGTTTATCACCGATTTTGAAGAAGCCGTTATTCAGGCATTTAAAAAGTTATTCTCAAATGCAGATCACCAAGGCTGTTACTACCACTTTACAAATACATTATGGAGAAAAGCCAAGAGTTTCAAGTTGACACGTAAACGTAAAAAAAGAATAGTGGGACTATGTTATGTTTTACCTTTGTTACCTAAAGATTGTATTACGGACGGGTTTAATTACATTGTTTCACAAATTGATGATTTCGAGGATCAATCTGATTTGGAAAAGTTTATATAGTTCATGGGGTTTTTGATGAAACGCCAAGATTCGTGGAATGTATTCGGGAGGCGCCACAGAACTACGAATTATGCAGAAGGCTGGCATCGTGCGATCAACGGCATGTTTAAAACAAGACCAGCAACAATTGTTCAATTTCTTAATAATATAAAACATGACGCAGCGTTTTTCGCAGTACTTACAAAAAAAAATTGACAAAGAAGAGGACAGAAATTCAAATCGAAAACGACGAATTCATTTGTCATGTACAAATGCAGTTACTAAATGGCGAAATTTATGTGGCTACCGTTTTGGAAAAACTTCGTGTTAATTAAATTAATAATAATAAATGCAACAAGGTGCAAAAACTGGTCTTATTTTCAATTGAACAAACGAGAAAAGAAATCTCACTAGTTCAGTCAACTGAACTGGACAACTGAACTAGTGGGAATAGACGATTTCAGAGGGGCAAAGTTCAAAAGTTGCGGGATGCAAAGGCTTCTAAAGTGGTAACATGGTACCCTAAATGTAAAACAGCGTTGTGCCGACCATGTTACGATACAACATATATCATTGAATAAAACTACAATTGTCCTTAAATATAATTTGTTTTATTGTAACCATTTAATGAAAACTGAAATTTCACGTAGTTATCTAATTATCTAATCATACGTCCATGATAATGCTTTATATTTTATTCATACGTCCAGTGAAATAAATAACATTCAGTCGACCCACATATGATGATTCCAGTCAGAGTCATGGATTTATGAACTTGGCCCATATGTGACTCCATTTCGAGTCTCTGGACAGTTCACGTGTAGCCATGGGCACCAATACCATCAACATAAGGTTTATTCAAACAAAAATATAATAATATTATGGTATTGTAGCAAACACCGAAAATTTAAATGTACGGGATCGGTCACTACCAAGGTTACTAGATTTTACATACAAAATTATTTTACAGATTCTGTGAAGGGTGCTTATTAAACTTTTTCTTACTACCAAATTATAAAAAAAGTGAACGATGCTGGGGGGTGTACGCAAAATCAGACCAAAAACGATTTAGCGATATCCATAGATCTTGAAGGACGAGGCAGGAACTTCGGTGGATTCGATTCGATGCCTGTTATTTACGACCAAGGCATACATTTCGTGACTAAATGCTTTCGTTTTGCAGTGTTAAGTGTAGCTTGTACTCGGCAAGAAAACGTAAATTGCAAATGACCAAAACTGTTTTTAAAACGCTGAGTGAGTAATTTTTTTGGTTTTTTACGAAGACTCGCGTTCGTTGGTATTTTGTTCAGAAAAATCCAAGCAGTTATAGTAAAGGAATATTTCTGCAACGGCACCTTTAAAAGTGAACCAATCTGGGAAGTTCCTCGGGATTGTATCGTACCGCTTAATTAAACGGGAAGCACGTATTCGGCGTTTTTTGACATTTTGCAAACCCGGTTTCCGGAATGAAGCCGGAGAAGTTCCACTTAAGACTTTGAAATAGCAACTCCAAATGCACTTAAAATATTTTTTACCCGTATCGTAGGGTTGTGTACTGCTCTTCCACTTTTACCTGAGAGCCAAATAAACGAGGGTTGGATTTATATACAATCACAATGTACTGAAGAATTACATAACAAAAAAAAACGCTTTTATGGCGTACATGAGAAATACTCGGCTAACAAAGATACATTTATAATGGAATGGTGTGTTAGCAATGAGCGTCATCGAACTAACAATGCCGCAGAAAGTTGCAATTCTGTAATAAATAAAAATATCAACAGGAATTGTGTCACAATCAATAAATAACTAAAAGTTCTACATGATGACATAAGCATAGCAAATTTAGAACATTAACTAAAGGAGCGAAGAACATTTTTAATGTACAGATGCAACTTCATAACTAGAGATTTTGCGATAGATTTCTTACATTGAATGCGGAAGAATGCCTAATTCTGTTTATTTTTGGTTCATTAGGAACCAAAAATAACTAGGTATATCTTATACTTTTTGGGACACCCTGTATAATACAGGGTGTTTTATCTTGTACCAACAACCTTGGCTATAATGTAAGGCCCTGAATAGATGTCATCTAATTTAGTGTTAATACCGGTTTACACTTTGTTAAGTTAACACTGCAGGTGTTTAGTAATCAAGGTGTGAACGGAAGCGTGAAGTGATTAGTGTTAAGTGTTAAGTGCGATTAGTGCTTATTGATTAGTGCGAGTGAATAGAATCAAGGTCTATTTTTGCTGTTAAGTGACCTCCCCCCCTTGTACTGTTCCACTCCCCTCTCTCGCAGTTCGCCTGTACTAATCAGTGTGTAAACACGTGTGTGTTAAGTGCGCAGTGTCAAGTTCAAAGCGAAAATGAAGTGGACGGAACAACATACTTTAAAATTCGTACCAGAATACATAAAGTTTGAATTTCTATGCAATGTAAAGTGCGCAGAATTTAAAAACAAACAGTTGAGAGATGCGGCCCTATTGAAACTGCACTCAGTTTCAAGCGATGGAAATTCCCGACTTCGGTCCCAAAGAAGCGTACAACAAAATACGAAGCTTGAAATCGACCTTCTCTCAAGAGAACAAAAAAGTAAAAGATTCTATGAAATCGGGAACAGGGCTTGATGATATATATGTGCCAAATATCAAATGGTACAAAGTGATGGATGATGCCCTAAAGGCAGTAAATGTTGGAGAATGCAGAGAGACATCGAGTAATATGATGAGTATTCCATAGGTACTATGTTTTTTTACACTGCACTACGGGTAGGCAAAGAAAGCTTAAAATTTATAGTAACTTCAATAGGCAGGGGCCGACCGATAGCGAGAGAGTGAAAGAAAACACAACTTACTAGGTAGGAAATTGTACTGAAACCGATTGCTATTAATGTACCATTCTTGCCTGCCAGGGTACTGAGCCTTCACCAACAAAATAATCTGCATAGCGATCTCATACATTGTGAGCTTGTTGTGATGATCTATTTTGCAAACTTCTTTAAATGTTTACTATACCTGCTGCTAGAAACTCTCTCCAGGAACCAGGTGTGATGTTCCCCGTTTCGATGTTTTTTGTATCAACTGTTACACTTTGAATAGTACCTTGCGTTTTTCTAAGCCAATTGTACAAAGCAACACACGTTCTAACTATTTTATCAGCTTTAGCGGCAGCATATGGGAGGGGTTTCAGAAATATTCTAAATTTACACACTAATATTCCGAAGGCATTTTCAACTATCCGTCTAGCCCGTGATAATCTGTAGTTGAACACTTTTTGCTTAAGAGATAAATTATTTCCTCCATATGGTTTCATAAGGTACGTTTTCAATGGGAAAGCATTATCTGTAAGTTTTTAAACTGTTTATTTACGCATTGTATGCATTGTATTTTTGCATTGTAAATTGACATATTTTTAATAGCCTATATACTTTAATATCTTTTTTTTTTACAGGAGCTAATGATGTATAGTATATCGAAGTGGTTTGCATCTGAATATTTTACTTTTCTAAATGATAAGGACAAACCTCTGCCAACAACGGAGACTACTGTAATGGAGGCCATACACGTTAGGGTTTGCATGCTGGTTTTAGCCTTGCATGCATAACCAACAGGTAAACCCTAGCGTGTATGTGATAAAACTGTACAGTTATCGGTGCATGTACATGCAACCGAGCAAATATCAAAATTGATATTTTATGCCGCTCGGTTATGTTTGCGCGCGAGCATAACCGAGCGTGTGTGGCGTCCGGCGAGCATGCCTGCCACAGTTCTCAGTATTAAATTGACTGTGACGGCGGAAAGTCGCGCGCGCACTAATTTGATCGCGTCGCTTCGGAAATGGCGAGTCGCAAGCGCAATGCCAAATTAGAAGAATTCATAGAAATTTATAAATCGGAACCATGTCTTTGGTGCGTAAAGTGCAAAGAGTATCACGACAGAGACAAACGGTCGGCAGCGTACGGGAAATTGATAGCTAAGCTCAAGGAATTGGAGCCTGATGCTACAAAAGAAGATGTGATTAAAAAAATTAATACGTTACGCAGTAACGTAAGACGAGAGAAAAAAAAATACGATGAATCTGTGAAGTCTGGAGCATCATCTGAAGACATTTATAAACCAACACTGTGGTACTTTAAATTATTCGATTTTATTGGAGATCAAGATGTTCCTCGTAGCTCGCGATCTAACATTTCGGATATTGATGAGAATGATTTCAATGTAAGTATAAATTAGTGAGTTATTTATTTTGTAATTTATAGATTAGGCACAGCCGACCACAAACATTTTTTCATAAGTACCGTTCATGTTTACAATGAGAGGTATGGGTAGGTACTCCCGAAGGCAACTTGTAACGCTTGATGTGTGGTCGTCTATATCGCCGTTTATAGCTTTACAAAATTTAGGCACATACATAGATTGTTACAGAAACAACTCTTAAACGGTGAGGGAGGTTGCTCATTTATTCATCAAACAATAGGTACATATAATTACATCAAAAATTAATAAATACATCACATTTCAATGTAACTATCTTGCCATGGTACTTTGCCATCATTGACAAAGTAAGTTTGGTATTCTAATCTGACTTTTTTTGCATCATTCAGGACATTTCCTCGATTTTGTACTTGTAAATTTTCTACGTTTGAACGTGTGGTATCGTAGCCCGTATTAATTACAGTTCCATTATCCACATTTTCTCGATAAAAACATCTTGGAGGTGCATATGAATTAGGTGTGTGCTCCATTAGAAAGTTGTGCAAAACACATGAAGCCATCACCACTTTTTCTATATTGTTTGGTTCCAAATTGATCTGAGTATGGTAAATGCGAAATCTTGACGCCAGTATGCCAAAAGCGTTTTCAACTATTCTTCTTGCACGAGATAATCTATAATTAAATATTTTTTTTTCGTAGCTGCTCAAATCCGCTTGACGATATGGTTTCAGCATGTCAAGTCTCAACGGGAATGCATCATCAGCAACAAATACATATGGCAAACACCTTGATTGTTGAATCTGTTCGGAGTTTGGAAGGTTTAAATGTTTCATTTGTAACTTTTCAAAAAACGTTGTATTCTGCAAAACACCTCCATCGGAAACTCTTCCATTTGTACCAAAATCTGCTAATAGAAATCGGTATTTGGCATCAACTATTGCCATAAGAACCATGCTATGTCGTCCTTTGTAGTTGTAGTAATAAGATCCACTCTCAGCAGGTGGAACTATGTCAATGTGTTTTCCATCGATGGCACCCAAGCAGTGAGGAAAATTCCATCTCTCTTCAAAAAGTTGTGCGGTTTCCTTCCATTTATCCGATGAATCTGGAAACTAAAATAAATATCATTTTGTATTGTTATAGGATGCTGACAACTCTTCTGAAAATACCATAGTTATTAATACTACAGATAACGCTGCTGCAAATGCTAGTACAGGGAATACAGACGATATTACGACATCAAAGAAGACTCCATTAGCTGCTACTAGACCGGGAAGAAAGAAACTGACAGAGCAAGATCAGTTAACCACTGACATATTACTATCCGTGAAAGACCATTTTAAGCGTCCTGCTCCTGCTTCAGCAACAGAAGATCAGTACGATCTTTTGGGAAGATCTATCGCAATTAAATTAAGATCATTAGACAAGCGTCAACGCTTGATTGCGGAGAAGATAATTAACGACACCTTGTTCGATGCCGAGATGGGCAATCTGAATACCGAAGCAATTCAGAACCGTCGAAGTTTAGCTTTTGTTTCTTCACCAACTCCTAGTCTCTCACCTTCAAGTCCTTCACCCTCACTAGTTCAACAATATTATACACAACCGTATACTCACACCGCTTCTGTTGCGCATCAAATACAACCCTGCGTATCACCGATACAACAGTACAACACCCAACAACAAAAGTACACGATTTATCCTGCACCGCAAAGTCAGCCCTGCGCATCTCCGATTCAACAATATAACACTCAACGACAAACTACTTCTCCTGCACCACAATCTCAGCCCTCACCAGTACAACAACAAGAATTTGACACACAACTGAATACAGCAACATTTTATTCAAATTTTAATTCAGAATAATTTGACTTAATATGTAATTGTACCTACCTATTAAACTTGTGTAATGATTCGAATTTGGTTTTAATTGTTTACTCACCTGTAGATAGTCCTCTTTCAGAACTTCATAAATAGCATCACATGTTTCTGGTATTATTCGGCCCAAAGCCTGAGGTGATATAATAGCAGAATATTTAAGACACTCATATGTTCTTCCTGTTGCAAGAAATCTCAGTGTTACTGCTAGTCTCTCATGTGCTGATATTGCTTTCCTCATAACAGTATCTTGTCTTTGTATTAAAGGAGTAATCAATGATAATAGTTTCAAATACAGTTTTTCATCCATTCGTAAATAGTTTTCGTAATCTGTAGGAGAAAAAAAAGAGAACTGCTTTCTTTTCAATAACCAGCGTTTAGACCATTCAGTGCGATCTCTTTTTCTTTTTCTGTTCTGCAAAACAAGTGCTAAGCCAAGTACAGCTATCACATCGTCGTCGTCCATTGTAGTTTGGTTGGTATATACCGTACACAGTACCTAGGCGTCGTACACACACCGTCACGTAGCTCAACTGAGAGTTAATGGCAAAACTGTGCATGCAAACCCAAACGTGTATGTGTTATATGAAACTCGGTTATGCCTGTCGGTTATGCATGCAAGGCTAAAACCAGCATGCAAACCCTAACGTGTATGGCCTCCATAAGTAATTACGATTAGTTATTAACGTTATTATATTTATACGGGTCTCTGAGAAAATGGACCAGCTGCTTTATGAGGCTTTTTCAATTTTATTATACATATTTTAGTCTACGTTAATCCGTGTAAGTAGTACACGTTCTATTTAATATATATGTTACATTAAAACTTAGTGGTTATTTTGCCACTCAAGGGGAACATTATTAACAAAGTGTTCCGCCAGATGTAAACGTATATGAGTAGGAGTATTGGGCGATCTCCTAGGTACACTGTCTAAAGGAAAAAAAGAAGTTAATTGCTGTTGGTCTTGTCACCATTTTGTCGCCATTCACTTGGAACAAGCTCTCCTGTCTGTTCCGAGTCAAATGCATTGGTCTGTGCGTAAATATTTGATAGTCTGCTTTTTCGTAAAAAATTGTGTAAATAAACAGTTGCCAATACAATTTTTGTAGCTTTTTCCGGTTCCAAAAGCATTGCTTTTCGTAGTACTCGATGTTTGCCGTCCATTGCGCCTATTGCATGAGGAAAGTTCCACTTTTCTTCAAATTCTTTTGCAACGGCCATCCATTGATTTTCAGTCTCGGGTAGCTGTAACAAATTATTTCATCTAAGTTAACGTTTTTCTTATTTTATTTTTCAGATAACTACCAGCAACAACACACAGAATGTGAATGAATCTATATCAAATGATGAACAATTAGCCAGTGATTCTGCCTCAACCACACAACAAGTACCTAGTGATTTGACTTCATCCACACAACAAGCGCCCAGTAATGCTTCATCATCCACACAACAAGCACCCAGTAATTCTTCATCGTCCATACAACAAACACCCAGGAATTCTGCCTCATCCACACAACAACAGCATAACACATCATTCAGAAATAAAAGGCGCCGTAATAACGATGACACTGCCACATTAACAGAAGCAGTGGGATTACTCAAGCACAGTGTACAATATCTATCCAAGGAAGAAGACTGTTACACTTCTTTTGGGACCCACATTGCGTATGAATTGATTTTTTTTTATTAATCAATAATATTATATTTCAACCTGATATGGGCCAATTACCAGATCAGTATGGGTATTATACCGGTGCCTATTCAACGGATTTAACCAACTCTACCTCACGCCAAAGCAATTACACGCCAATTCCAGCACAAACTGCACCTACATCAACACTGGAACCTCCAAAGGAAGCGGAGGATAATCAAAATGAAATTTCTGAAATATTACGTTACGTTCAAGAACAAGAAGAATAATTCAGAAAATTCTTAATTATAATTTAATAAAACTTATTTAAGTACCTAAATTATAGTTTTCTAAAATTTTAATTAACATAATAAATAAGCAGATAAACACGTTTTTATTCATTAACTCACCTTCACATGATCCTTGAGAGCCTTGATAATTGCATCACATACTTCAATAATAAATATAAATATAAATAAATATAAATATAAATATTATTATTTTTAGAATTATTATTTAGTATTCATTTTTTTTATTTCAGGTTCAACCTTTTCAAGAATTATTTCAAAATCTTGCAAACACATTCTCACAAAATTTTTGTCCCCACTTTCTTCATAATTTATATCTTCCATTAGCCTATTTCCACACTGTAATCTTTCACGATACAATTTTTTTCATCCACCATCTAGGTTTCCGTTTGTTTCTCTTTTTTTTTATTTAAAATGTGTTGAATAATGACTAACGCCGTGGTGGTGCACGCAACCGCTAAGTTTGTCGGAGTCATGGCGAATGACTGGGGCTCGCGGAGGGCTCTGGATCGATTGACCTCGCGTACAGGTTCGCGGCGGTCCGTACAGGAGCTGTACGCGTATCCAATGTACGCGTGGACAGTGTTTCCCAACTACACGTAACACAGGAACGCGCTATCTTTACGCAGCTTAAGAAGTATTCGGTTGAGAGGTTGTCAAACCATGCTACTTCAAACAGCCAACAGCTCGTCTGCAATCAATATAAACTGGCAGTGGTAAAATGGATGGACAACAAAGTTGTTACGCTTGCGAGTTCATTTGTGGATACACACCCAAAAGAAAAAATCAAACGGTACTCAAAAGAGACCAAATCAAGATTGGAGGTAGATTGCCCACAAATCGTAAAGCAATATACATATACAACGCTCACATGGGTGGAGTCGACTTGGCCGACATGTTGATCTCGTTGTATCGCTCCAGCTTCAAAACTAAAAGGTGGTACATGGCACTATTAACTCAAGGACTGCAAGCTTGCATTAAGGATATGTAGCAACCGATAGACCGCTGATTCAGCAGTGCTGTGTTTTACCTAGATTCTAGTTTTATTGAAACCGATGCCGATGTCGTCACTCTATATTTGGTACTTGCATCGACCAGACGTAGTTTCTGTTAGATTTAATATAGATTATAATAAAAGTAATTAAAGTACTTTCTGAAATCTTTTGGTCTTAAACCATCGGCTGTGGCTATCGTATTTCGCTTAAAATTCGCGCTGAAAACAATACAAAAAGTTGAGGCTATTTAGCAAAATACGTGAAGTAGTGAATTTAAGCCTTGTTCTACAAATTTCACTAATTATTCATATAGAAAATAAATCTTCTTACCCTATACTTGGCGGTGTGCATCGTTATGCACATTGAACTTAAAAAATATATTGAATCTACAGGAAATAATTTAGAACGATTATTTTTGCATTAAATGGTATATATTTTTGTGCTTACTTAGTATTAAAATATTTTCTTATTGTTTGCAACACTAAATCGACAGTAGAACGCAAGATGGCGAACCGACCGCAGGAGTCCAAGAACCGCAAGGTAAGAAATTAAGATTTTTATCGCAAATTCGCTATAATTTGATGAAAAATGTTATTAATAGTATAGATTATAACTTTTGCTATATAAATTAGCAACTTTTGGTTTTAAAAAGTTTTTTAATTGCATGTTACGCACGAGTTTTTGTGAATATATCTTTAAATGCACGCTTGGCGACAATTTAGGTTATTTTTGTTTAGTATCTGTAAAGATATACTGCCAGATGTGTAGCAAATATATGTTCATAAAACATTGCGTATAATTAAGATTTTATACTGTTTTTTGTATTGGTGACACAACAGCAGCAGCGAAATAAAGCTCGTCGGCTTGTAGCTCTTGTCCCTAAAAAGGCGGCAAAATCAGATTTGGAGGATAGTGAATCATCCTGAGATGAATTGAAGTACCGCACTCGTACTTTTCGAACTTGTAACTCGGACAGCAGTTCACCACCACCATCATAGCCGTCATCGCTGGAGAATTTAAATCTTTTGTCCGATGAAGATGAAGAGGTAAATGAAGTGATCTTCAACGTCATTGCAATACAATCAACAGCCATCGCTATCGAACACCGCTTCTTCTCCGACGATTTGATCACCCAATTATGCTGTTGCCAGTCCATTACTGCCAAGGCAACCAGCAAATCGGACTGCTTTTCCACCGTCTCCATTGACAACCACATCACCTGTACCATCACCGCGAGCCATCAATTTGACGCGTTATGATTAAAAATTATCCTTAAAATCACCACCTAGATTTAGTTAATCTCAATTGTCTCAAACTTTATTATAAATAAGAACTTCCATGTCTGTATCTAGAACATTTATATTATAAGTTAGTGCAATAAATACCCAGTACCGTTGTGATTGGAATTTTATTTCTTCGATGCCACTATAGGTAGGTCCCTTCAGGTCAGTAGGAAATCTCAGTTGGTAACAGTGGCATCCAACGTAGGGGCTTTTTAAAATTTCGGTGACTGACACGTCTTTTACATGCTGTGTCATAAGAACAATGATTTGTTGTAGAACTAAATAGTTTTCTTTAGTAATACTGATTATATTTTTAATATTTGTTTTAAAGCAGCTCACTTTAAATTTAAATTCACATTTATTACTGTCTTGTGTTTGTGTTATAACATTGTTATAATTAGGTAGGGTGTATTTTTTTATTCTATTGTTTGTAAAATACGGTGAACAATGCAATTTTTACCTTTTTTTTTTTTTTAAGGGGATATTATTTTATTTAACACGTTAGCCGCCAGAAGAGAAAAATGAAAAATTAATTTTTTTCAACTTGGTGCCCAAAGATGCACCTTGGCTAGACATGCAAGGATATATTACTTAGAGTTCTGTAAGTAGAAGGGTTCCGTAGAAAAAAAATAAAAACCCTTTGAGGTCACGGGTGACCTACGTGGCGCTGTAATGTCACAAAATTAAAAACCGTTACTAAGGCGCCGGCGAGGTCACACCTCCGGTCACCTGCACCCCTCAGTCGGTGGCCAACGTTTAGACTGGTAGGACGCGTCAGTTTTTTTCGTGCCGGAATACTTTTTTCGTGCGTGTCGTCAGTTCATTGTGTTTGGATAGTGACAATAATGAATTATGGCTTTGCCGGACTTAAGTTTTGACTTAGATGATATTTCGCAAGAAGATTTACGGGATATCGATTTATTGGAAGCAAGTATCTTTGAGGAGATCATTGATCAATCTTCGACGACAAATCCGTTGAATGATTTACGTGAAAAAGACAACACGGAAAATAGTGAAGATGAGGTTATCAGGCCACCGCTCAAGCGCAGAGGTAGGCGACTTCATGTTATAGCAAGCGACTCTGAGAGCGAAACGAACTCAGTCGATGAAGCAGTAGCCGATGTTTTAGCCAACATAACTTCAACAAGTACGTCACAAAAATGGTCGAAGCCACGAGGGCATCAGCCCTCAGTGGTAGCTTTCACAGGACCAACTGGTAAGTAATATTTTTTTACTAGCGAACGCCTGCGGCAGCTCTAAATTCACTCGTGCAATAAAAAACGTATGCATTTTTGACTTCATTTTATCCCACTTTATTTACTAAAAACTACAGAAAGTTTTATCCTGTAGATGGCATTCATGCAGTGATTTTACTTTTCAGGTTTAAAGCAACCGTATGCCAAGAAACTGCAAAATGCGCAACCGGAAGACTATTTTAAATTGATGGTCCAAGATGAAGTATTTCAATACATAGCTGATCAAACCAATTTGTTCGCACAACAAAGTGAAGCACTTGCAAGGCCTCGAAAGCCTCGATCTCGTACAAACGACTGGAAACCAACTACATGTGACGAGATCAAGAAACTGTTTGGATTAGTCCTTTACATGGGCCTTGTGAGGCTGCCTAAAATATCCCTATATTGGAGTACAGACAAGATCTTTGGTCAAACTTTTCCTGCCACTGTCATGAGCCGCAATAGGTTCGAGTTACTATTGAGGTATTTGCACTTTTCTGACAATGACACGGCCGATAAAAAAGACAGAATTAACAAAATACGGCCACTGATAGATATTTTCAATGAAAATTGTAAAAACAGCTATGGTCCTAAAGAAGACGTCTGTATTGACGAAAGTCAGGTGCCGTTCAGAGGCCGCGTCATATTCCGGCAGTACAATAAGAGTAAGAGGCACAAGTATGGCTTGAAGTTATTCAAGTTGTGCACTATACCAGGGTACACGTGTAAGCTCCAACTGTACGCGGGGAAAAATCATGAATTGGAGAACACAACTCCGTTAAAAGTTGTAATGTCTCTGTGTGACCACATACTTAACTTAGGTCACACAGTAGCAACAGATAATTGGTATACTAGTCTTGACCTGGCTAATGAACTAATCAGCAAAGATACTCACCTTGTTGGCACCCTTAGAAAGAATAGGAAAGGTTTGCCAAAGAATGTTGTGGAGGCCAAACTGGGAAAAGGGGAATCAATTGCCATGGAGAACGAGCGTGGAATATGTGTGTTGAAGTGGAAGGACAAACGAGATGTTTTGATGCTTTCCACCAAACATTCAAAGGGATCATCAACAATCCGTAAAAAGGGTAAGATTATCAAAAAACCGAGGATGATTTTAGCTTATAATAAAGCAAAAGGAGCGGTTGACATGAGCGACCAAATGACGGCATATTCTTCGCCATTACGCAAAACCATAAAGTGGTATAGGAAACTGGCATTTGAACTCATTCTGAACACCGCGATGGTAAATGCATGGGTTATGTACATAGAAAACACTAAAAACAAACTTAGCATTGTTGAGTTTAGACGTCAGCTAGTCGACTATCTTACCAATCCAAGGAGCGTTCACAACGAAGAAGCAACAACGGAAAGACCAAAAAGAAAGAAGCACACATTGTCGAAAAAAGAAGGGCCAGTAAGGAAGACAAGACGTTATTGTGTGGAATGTTACAAAGACGCTGCTAAGACGTACGGTTCAAGAGAGGCCAAAAATAAATCAAAAAAAGTAGCAACGTATTGCAAAATGTGCCCAAGTGAACCGTTTTATTGCCTTCCTTGTTTTAATAAAATTCATGTTACAAAATAAGAGATAATAAGTGTTACAATATTAGTCCTTAAGGCCTTTGAGCATGTGTGGCCACTGAAAACAAAAGACGCCTATTTTGCCCATTGGTATTTGTCTTAGAGTATTTCGTTTATCGATTTAGTGTACATTTTTTTGAAGATTTTTGTGTTAAGCTTTCCTTATTATATTCTTGATCACAATAAAATGTCTTTTTTTAATTCCTTACACTTTCTAATTTGCATCGTTCGAGTGAACTTAAAATTTTCCCATACTAAATTCCTATACTTATCTGACAACCATTAGTATTTTTTTTTCAAAAATCTACATTATTATTCGTCTACACTATAATAAGAGGTATCTACCCTCAAAAAATGGTGTCTCTACCTCCAGCCATTTGGACTCTACGCGTATGCCAGCAGTTAATGAAAGAAAAAGTCATGAATATTCTTCTATGTTCAGAAAAATCTTACAATTTCATAGAGGGTCAAAAACCAAGCTGTATCCGTTATATTACAGCGCCGCTCCGGTCACTTCCCATTGATAAATGCAAGCTAGAAATGTCCTACGGCCCAAAAAAATATTTTAAAAACAGGTCTGCCTTGAGGTCACGGGTGACCTACGTGGCGCCTTAATCTAGGTTAGGCGTAGGTCACCCGTGACCTACATGGCGGCTAACGTGTATATTTTTTTTCTATAATTTTTTTTAAATTTGACAATTTTTTTTTCATACAGGTCTTCTAGTTGATTTAATTATTTCTTTTGTTTATAATTTAGGTATTGTGGGTGCTGTTTTTTTATTTTTCATACAGGACTTGAAGTTGATTTAATTATTTTTTTTTGTTTCTAATTTAGATATTGTGGGTGCAGTTTCTTTTTATTTTTTACACAGGATTGTTGTTAGAATTTTGTTGTTCGGCGATTATTTTCAACATTGTTACGCAAGGCTACCTACATGGCGGCTAACGTGTATATTTTTTTTCTATAATTTTTTTTAAATTTGACAATTTTTTTTTTCATACAGGTCTTCTAGTTGATTTAATTATTTCTTTTGTTTATAATTTAGGTATTGTGGGTGCTGTTTTTTTATTTTTCATACAGGACTTGAAGTTGATTTAATTATTTTTTTTTGTTTCTAATTTAGATATTGTGGGTGCAGTTTCTTTTTATTTTTTACACAGGATTGTTGTTAGAATTTTGTTGTTCGGCGATTATTTTCAACATTGTTACGCAAGGCTAACCTATCAGGATCGCTGACAAGGCTCGTGCGGTATATACAACAGCTACAACACGAGGCACGACGTCAGCGGAATGTGCTCAGTGACACCATTATGGAATTTACCTAGATTAAGTTATTTTGTAAGACACTCTTGGTTCATACTTCGAACAAGAAGCATTTAGGATAATTAATTGTAATTCTTTTTAATTAAATTCATAGATCATTAAACGATCTTTTTTTTAAAAGCTACCCTTGGCAGCAGCCTACGTATTTGGCGCAGGCTCACGGATACTTGATATTCAGAGATTTATCTCACAAAAGTAAAAAGAACCTACTAGTGCTGTTGTACGAGGGTGAATCCGAAAATCGATTCTGCTGAGTATCCAGACGACGAGAAATGCTGTAAGTCCTTGAATCTTTCAAGTCCTTTCTTATTCCTACCTAACTGTAGTCCTATCCTTAGTACATTTTATTTTATAATTTTTATAACGTTAATATAAAACTCCAAGATTTTCCATCCGAGAGAATCGCGGAATATTAGGTTAGATAGAAGTATTTTAGATAGAAGATATATTAGTAGGCTCAGCGTAATCGACGAGCATAGAGATTTAGAAAACATGACTCAAGCAAGTAACTCAATTGACGTAATTTACAAGTCCCTAAGACTTGTACCTGATTTCGACGGAAATCCACATATTTTAACCAGGTTCATTAACCTTTGTGACCAATTAGTTTTGGCTCATTTCAAAACCGAGCCTGGTAACGAGTTAACTAACTTAGCACTGGTAAATGGGATCCTTAACAAGGTGTCGGGTTCCGCCGCCAGATTGATAAATTCAAACGGAATACCAGAAAACTGGTTAGGTATTAGAACAGCTTTGATTAATAATTTCGCAGACCATCGTGACGAAACCGCTCTCTATAGTGACCTTTCATTAGAAACCCAAGGTTCAAGTACCCCGCAAGAGTTCTATGAAAGATGTCAAAATTTGTTTAGTACAATAATGACGTATGTTTCGCTTCACGAAACACTTAATACTACTGTGCAGGCAAAACGAGACTTATATCAGAAGCTAACCCTCCAGGCCTATTTAAGAGGTCTCAAGGACCCACTTGGATCCAGGGTTCGATGCATGCGACCCGCTTCGATGGAGAAAGCTTTAGAGTTTGTGCAAGAGGAGCTCAATACGCTTTACATGCAAGAGCGTAGCGGTAGTTCAACTAGTAGAAAGGATTGGCAGCAACCGATTTCAAATGCGGCTAAATTCAATCTCCCTCTTTCAAACTATGTCCCCGGACTGACTAACGGATTTGGGCAGGGGCCAATGAAACAACCAATTTTTAACATCTCTGGTCCACCTAGACCTAACCCCATGCAACCTTCACCTAATCAGGGTTGGAGACCTAACCCAGCGTTTCAATCGCAACCGCCACGTGGTCCTACTCGCACGCAACAAATGTTCCGCGCCCCTCCACAAAATTATAGCCCGCAAAATAATTCTTTTAGGATGCCTTACAGACCTCCACAGCAACCAAATAATTTTGGTTATGCTCCGCGTCCTACTCCATTGAGTGGTGTTAGCAATTATGTAGAGAAACGTCTTCCAATGACAGGACAAATGACAGGACATGACTGGAGAAAGCACGGAAATCCACCACCGACTAACTACTTTAAAACTCGCGAACTTAACTTCAATGAGTTTGACGGATACGAAAATTATTACTATGACGAATACGACAGTTATTCTCCCGAGTACTATCAGGATTATTATTCTTGCGAACAGTATCCTGATTACTACTATGACCAATACTCTCACTCTGAAACCCCAGTAGTAGAGGAAGTCGTAGAGCAGACATCTGATGAAAATTTTCACAAGGAGTCGAAATTAGAAAAACCAAAATAGAAGTCAATTTCCACATCCAAAGGCAACTAGGTTATATCCAGATAGCAAATCCACCTTTAAAGTTTTTAATTGACACAGGCGCTAACCAATCATTTATAAGCCCTGACGCTGTAGAGAAATACTTCCATCACGTTCCTTTGAAATATGATCCATTTGAGGTGACGAACGTCCACGCGACTAGTATAAACAATTATTCGATAACGTTGCCTTGCTTCCAGGAATTTAATGACTCAAACGATATGACTTTAAATGTTTATAAGTTTCATAATTACTTTGACGGACTTTTAGGCTTTGACTTACTTGACGTATGGGACTCTAACATCGATTTAAAAAGTAGGTTACTAAAAACCTGTTATACACAGATACCTATTCAAATGTACGATTCTAGGAACGCTAATTTGTACGAGGAAATTATTCCCGCCAATTCAACCAAAGTAGTTAGATTACCAGTAAATACACGAGACGGAGAAGTATTGATAGACAACCAAACGATTTGTAATTGCCTTATTTCAGACTGCATTACGATGGTTCAGAATAACCGGGGCTGGGTAGAAATTACTAACCCTACGTCTAACGATGTGATATTTTCCATGGACCGTCCTATTGAGGCAGAAATATTTAATATTGAATGTGACAGTACTGAAATTTTATCAGACCGCGCTAAAGATGTTTTATCTCGTCTTCGAACCGATCATCTTAACCCAAATGAACTCGCTAATTTACGGCGTTTGTGTTCTAATTACGCGGACGTGTTTTATCTTGAGGGCGAATCACTTTCATTCACCAACAAGATCAAACACAAGATTAGGACTAAGGATGAAATTCCAGTACATACTAAGAGTTATCGCTATCCCTACGTTCACAGACATGAGGTCAGAGATCAAATAAGTAAGATGCTAGACCAAAATATTATAAGACCATCAGAATCCGCATGGAGTTCTCCGATTTGGATTGTACCCAAAAAGGCAGATGCTTCCGGTAAAGTTAAATGGCGTCTTGTCGTGGATTTTAGGAAAGTTAATGAGAAAACGATTGATGACAAATACCCTATTCCGAATATAACAGACGTACTGGACAAGTTAGGTAAATGCCAGTACTTTACGACCCTTGATCTGGCCAGTGGTTTTTATCAAGTTGAGATGGACCCCTCCGATGTTCATAAGACAGGATTTAACGTAGAGAATGGGCATTACGAGTTCCTAAGGATGCCTATGGGGTTGAAAAACTCACCCTCAACCTTCCAACGAGTGATGGACAATGTCCTGAGGGGCCTACAGAATGAGATTTGCCTAGTTTACCTTGATGACATCATTATTTTCAGTACCTCCCTTCAGGAGCACATGGTTAATTTAGACAAGGTATTTAAACGTTTGAGAGAATCCAACTTCAAAATTCAAATGGATAAATCCGAATTTTTGAAGCTGGAAACTGAGTTTTTAGGTCATGTTATCTGTACAAAAATTATAATCAAGTCATGTTTGCCATATACAATGGTTGGAGTAAGTTCCATATTTGCTCACATGTAATTTTAATAATATCTCCTATTGTAGAAGCTCCCATTAGATAATCAAAAGTCAACGCGTTTAAGCTAGCTCCAGTAGCTAGATATCTGTAAGATACAAATATGTTTTTTTTTTTTTTTTTATACAACCTGCTGGTGGAACAAGCAGATGGCCCACCTGATGTTAAGTGGTAACCATCACCTATGACAAAGCATTGCCTCGTAAGTCACGCAGGATAGGAACGTGCCCTACGATGCACTGCCCTGCGTCCATCAGCTTGAGGCATACAGATGTTAAGCCTCATGTGCCTGTAATTACACCGGCAACCACACTCTTCAAACCGAAACACAGCATTGCTGCTTGGCGGCAGAAAAAGGTGTGGTGGTAGTACTTCCCCGGACGAGCTCTTCACAAAGAGCTCTACTACTCTTAAATGGTTAATATTTTTCAGGTCACGAAGTACAAAAAAATGGGCAAATTTACGTACTTGCTTTCGTCGGGAATTGAACTCACAAAAAAACACTAAATCGGGGCAAGCTGCAACTAAGAGGCGTAAATATATCTACTTTCAGCAGTTACTATTTTTACTTCCATGCATAAAAAAGGGACCACCGGAAGGTTGCCCAGAACCGGAGGGTATTCATGAAAAGGATGAAGATGTTGCCCAACCTATTCCATCCACTTCTACAGCTATTATTAAACGAAAAAATAAAACTAATACAGCACCGGCTCAAACAGATTTAGATAAAGCGGTAATAGAAGCAGGATGACAAATAAGGATGACACTATAGATGAAGACAAGAGTTTTGTTTTATCACTTGTATGTACCTTCATTTAAGAATTTAACTCCAGAAGAAAAACTTGATGCTAAGATTGCTATTCTTAATATTTTTAAACAGATAATACCAGCCAGGCGTCAGGCTACTTCTCAATCAACCAGTAGTTACAACTTATTACAGCAACCTTTATCCTCTTTTCCTATATATCAACGACCGCAACCATTGCAGACCTATGTAGCGAGTTCGACGCCATCTCCCATTCAGTACGTTCAATCGCCGTGCAATTCAAATGAGACAGTGCAATCTTATATTTCAAATTTTTCAGATAACTCGCAAATGATACGATACGATTTATAAATTATGTCTTCTAATGCTTAAATAATTGTGATTTAGTTACACCTAATTAAAGTTAATTACTTAAAAGCAATAAATGGTTTTACTTACCGTATTGTAACGCTCAATCTCTCCTCTGCAGGTATAGAAAGTCTTAAATGTGTATCCTTCTTTGATATTGAAGGTCCAATTAATTTAACGAGTTCATTGAAACTGGTTATGCTCATTCGATAAAAGGAGCAAAAAAATCCGGGAGTCTAGTAATTTAGAATGAATTGTGTAAAACTTCCCTTTCAATAATCTGTTACTGTAGATGGGATGTACCCAATACTCTCGATTCCTCTTCTTCATTCTTTTTCTCCTTTGTATCAAGTATAAAGCAATAATAATATTTTTGGGCAACATTCCACGCGACTGATCTCTTCACCAACTCTAGTAATCAATCGGTCAATCATTAGTTGGCTAGTCTGTGCACTCGCGACCAATCCACTGTTTTGTTGGCACAGTGTGTCGACTCGACTCGACTCAACTCAACTCAACTAAACTATCGGCCGATAGTAAGTCTGTAGTCTGCGGGGACTCTAAGAGTTCTTAAAGAAGCGGTCGATACGGTACCTAGTAATCCTTAGTAATTATTAGATTGGTGACCTTCTCATCCGACTTGAATAAGGTTTGTTTACGAACTATATTTTGTACTAATTCAAATTATTATAGACTAAGGTAACATAAACAAACTACATTTAAATAATTTTGTTTTAAATAATAAATATTCTATTACAATTGTCTATGTAAGTGATAAGGTGAGAGCGAGTGTGAAATGATTTTAACAGAAACCACTGTTCGTCAACTAGACGTCAGATTTGTGGTCCACATTCTACTCAAGGAATCTCCTCACTGCTTAGGTGCTTCTAAACAACAAGCAATTACACGATTTCAAACACTAGAGCGTAAATTCAAGTGCAATCAAACATTTAAAAAACTATACACAAATTTCATGAATAAATACATTGCCTTAGGTCATATGACCGAAAACACTGACTTACACAAAGATGAAGTATCATACTTCTTGTGCAGCTGTGCCTTTGTCCCTACATTTAAGGTAATATGTCCCTATCACAAAGGTAACAACTTTGTGCTTACAGATTATAAACTCAAAGACTATAAAAACAGCTATAGAGAAGAGGAAGTATTAGAAAAAAAGACTGATAGACTCTGAATACAATCTTACAGCAGAAATTACAAACCAAAGCATTGACATTCCAATTTCTAGCAAAGAATTGAAACCATTTTTATAAGATGTAGTTTGCCCCAATCCAAGGATGATAAACCATTTTAATTTTAAGAGAACAATAAAACACATGTATAGTTTATAAATCTGTATGAATCTGAAACGTTTGTTATTTTTTTTAACATCGGCGCGGCGCACCATGGTTCTATATCAAAAATAAGTGGACATAGGGACGAAAGTCGGATCAGATTTTTTTTTACAGAATAATTTTCAGCTATCCTGACAACTTTTATTCTACGAAAAATCTGTAAGAAGCGTAGTTTTCGAGAAAAAAATAATCAATTATTTTTTGTATGGAGAAAAACATACTTTATTTTTTTTCTCGAAGTAGATCAATTTGGCCCGTGTTTGGTTGGTACTGTGTCATAGCCCATGTGATATACTAACATAAAACAAATATAACACGCGCAGTCACTTGCAGCCACGGGAGAAAATTGACTCCAAATAAACAAAAAAATTTTTGCTTGTTTTGCGAAGAGTTTCTTATTTCTTCACTTTTCATGGATTTTCGTCTACTGTAGTATATTTTAATTGACCCCGTGAAGACAAAGTAATAAAAAACTACATTTTAGTTATATTTTTCTGCCATATTTAAAATTTATGCTAAGGTACAAGGGACTGTACGTATTTAATTGTAAGTGAAGATCTGAAATTACATTGTAAAATAACAACGCAATTTCAGTTGTTGACAAGGTTTCAGTCCAGTACCCAAGCTTGGTGCAGGTAGTTTATTATTTGCAGGTGGCTAAGTGATTAGTGGTATAGATATTATCTTATTTACGATAAAGGCCAAGTATCTGGAATGGCTCATTCTTTCGTACAGGTAAAAATAAGTTTGTTTGTGTTTAAGGGATTAGTGGTAAAGATAATTAATCCTGATCTACTAACACTGGTGTGAATAGCTATAGTGCACCATTCACTTGTTAGATTATAAGTTCATATATTTAGTCTATGTACCTTTTTGTATAATATATGTACCTTTATTGTAGATTTATTAACACACACACATGTTGTGGGTTTCCCTCTGTGATAACCAGACTCTTAAGAGACTGGGGGAATCATGGAAGCCCATGCATAAAACACACACTCACCTATTACTGTACGATGTAAGTTTATTACCATTGTTCATATGATTAATTTGTATGTACTGTTTATTTTCAACACAATTGTAACTTATTATATAACAGAACACTCCACACTTATAATATAAACTTCTCACAAGGTTTATTGGCTTTGGTCGCGTGGAACTGGCACCTAGAGTCACCTAGCTTTAAAACGTTTCAAAATGATCCTTGTGATTTTACACACAAACACCTACACCAACTAAGTACTGCAATATCTATCTGTTTAGCAATTTCCTTTCTTTTATTGTTTTGTATGTGTATGTGTGTTTTTTTAGCAAATAAATGTATGTCTATGTCTATGTCTGTCTAACAAATTGATCATTCCGGTACTGGGCTGTGATTGGTCGTTAATAGACAAACTCATTACGGACACAGCTACTGCAAGACTACAAATATATTACAATGATTAATTTCATTTCATTCTATTTTCAACACTTAACTGTGAAAGACCTAAAGACTGTGAAGAATAACGTTTTTCAATCTAAAATGGCTCATTTCGGTTTTTATCTCGATTTGTTTCTGAGTCTTAGGGGGAGTGGAGATCTTAATAATTACAATCATCTAAGTGAAGTTATAATTTCTAAAATTCCAAGTGAAATATCTGAAGAAGACCGTAGGAAAATCAGTGTCGCCATCCAGCAAAGTAAAACAGCAGGAAACTTTTAATTACTTGTATTGAGATACAGACACAATGAAAGAATATCACCTTTACATGTTTTGGATAATTTTTGAGTTTTCATTACATATTCGGTACAGAGAGATATCATAGATTTTTCTAGAAGAAACCGCTAGCCGGCATTTTCCATACACAATAAAAAAAACTACATTTTGACCAATAGCGGCCGGCTTCATGGCCATAGACATTTTTAAAGTTAAAACAATACCATTACAAAAAATACTTAAAACTATTTATTAATTAGGCGTCGCCTACATTCCCCACCCTAGTGTTACCTTGGCAACACTCACTCTGTAGCGATAGATAATCTGGCGACGCGTGTTGCGGAACGTTTAAAGGTACCGGTTTGAGTCCGCACTGTGACCACTCGGACTCGACCGTCTTTACCTGGAAATATGTCCCGAATGAAGTCTCTCGGCCATACGCACCTGGGGGAATCGGGATCAGCGACAAAGACACGATCCAACACGGAGTGATTGTTGATCTTGATCTTGACTCCACTTTTGTCGGGGTATCATATCCGGCCAACCTCACGCACCCACCTTCTCCAAAATATATCAGCAAGTGCTTGCGACTTGCGGCACTGTTTCCTCGTGAAGAGGTCAGAGTCATCGAAGGCTCCCAGCAAAGGTAAGTTGGAGGACGTACCGAGCAATATATGACTAGGCGTCAACGACTTTTTTGTTCCAGGCTCGACTGAAACGTGACTAAGCGGTCTGCTATTCACAATATTTTCAACTTCAGCAAGTAGGGTAATAAGTACTTCATCCCTGGGCGCACGTTGTTTGAGTATGACTTTTAACGTCGTCTTCACGCTCCTGATGAGGCGTTCCCACGCCCCACCCCAGTGAGGGCTCACTGGTGGAATGAAAGTCCATTGGGTCCCCTAAGTACTCGCTGTCGTTTTTAGAACTTCTTTGTCGAGCTCTTGTATTTTTTTTTATTTTTTTATTTATTCAACTAGCTGATGGAACAAGCAGATGGCCCACCTGATGATAAGTGGTAACCATCACCTATAACAAAGCATTGCTTCGTAAGTCACGCACGATGGGAACGTGCCCTACGATGCACTGCCCTGTGTCCATCAACTTGAGGCATACAGATGTTCGGCCCCATGTGCATGTAATTTCACCAGCAACCATACTCTTCAAACCGAAACACAGCGTTGCTGCTTGGCGGCAGAAAAAGGCATGGTGGTAGTACTTCCCCGGACGAGCCCTTCACAAAGAGCTCTACTACTCTTAAAATTAATTAGATTTTTTTAATTCTGTATCGGCGCCTCGCAGATTTGTGCCATTGTCGGAGTACATATATCCAGGCTAGCCTCGTCTAGCAGCCATCCGACGAAGGGCCATCAGCAATGAGTCGGTTGTCAGGGAGTGCACTATCTCCACATGGATTGCTCTTACTGTAAGGCATGTAAAAAGAGCACCATACCTCTTCTCGCGGCGCCTACCAACTGTCACCTCCATGGGTCCAAAAAGGTCCATGCCACAGTGTGTGAAAGGCCTCTGGTTGTGAGCCATCCTTCCCGCCGGCAAGTTACCCATCCGGGGTATCATAGGCTTGACCTTGCGGATTCTACAAAAATTACACCCCGAGACAACATTCCTTACGGTTGGCCTTAGCTTAGTAATCCAATACTTTTGTTTTAGTTCGTTGACCACCACACTCATTTATATTTGTAAGTTCATCGATCTCACCCAACCGATGAGCTACGAAAGTTTTATAAGTTCTCTTTTCATTACGAACCCACTGTAGAACAGTCGTAGAATCGCACCAAAAATACCTACGCATTGGTTTTATTCTGTGTTCGGACTTTATAGCCTCCGCTAGCCTGGCTGTCATCAGTGCTGCCTGTAGTTCGAGCCTAGGGACCGTAGTAGGCTTTACAGGTGCTACTTGACACTTACTTGGTACAAAAGCTACTTTTATTTCGATATTAAACATCCAACGCCAGTATGCTACGGCGCACATAGCTCGAGTAGACGCATCGCTAAACAAATGCAGTTCTAGGTTGCTATAGCAATCAGCTGACAGGAGCGCGTGCGCAGGTACACAACCCACCGAGACAGAAGTAGTTGTGTTTATGGCACTTTGGTAGCAGCGAGGTAAGCGTATGCCACCGATCAATTTTAATTTTTTTAACCAACTTAACCATTTTTCGTATATATCGTCGTCTAACGAGTCATCCCACCCTAGGGCACGTTCACCATCCAAGCTGCTGACCTATTTTTAATTTATGGGCATTGGAAGCGAGTTTATCGCCAGGTAAGCTATTCAGTACCTTGGCGCTGTTACTCAACCAGTTACATATCACAAAGCCTCCCGACTGGTGAATTTGGCTAACATCTTGCGCTAGGTTGATACATGTCGTCGCATCAGGTTGGCTATCTATACAAGGTGTTCCATAAGTTGTGTATATAAACATCAGGGGGCTAAAGTACCCATCAATATGAACAACTTTTTCTAAGGAACGCTGTAAACGCGAAAAAAAAAACAGCTGTTTCATACATTTTAGCCTGGTAGGTATTGAACTTTTGTATGAAACAGCTGTTTTTTTTTTCGCGTTCACAGTGTTGGTTCCTTAGAAAAAGTTGTTCATATTGATGGGTACTTTAGCCCCCTGAAGTTTATATACACAACTTATGGAACACCTTGTATAATCGTCCATACCTCTATAATGTTGCCTTTGTATAGCTTCAACAGCTGACGGCATTGACTGTTGGAAACGCTGTGCGTTTTTATTTTTTATGAATTGAGCTATGAATGGAGAACAGCTCGCACCAAAAATCAATGACGTCATTTTATAAGTTTTGATAGGGCTACTTACATGGTCTCGCCATACAATTTTTTTTTTTTATACAACCAGCTGATGGAACAAGCAGATGGCCTACCTGATGTTAAGTGGTAACCATCACCTATAATAAAGCATTGCCTCGTAAGTGTAAGTCACGCACGATAGGAACGTGCCCTACGATGCACTGCCCTGCGTCCATCAGCTTGAGGCATACAGATGTTAAGCCTCATGTGCCTGTAATTACACCGGCAACCACACTCTTCAAACCGAAACACAGCATTGCTACTTGGCGGCAGAAAAAGGTGTGGTGGTAGTACTTCCCCGGACGAGCTCTTCACAAAGAGCTCTACTACTCTTATCTGAGTGCGTCCTGGCATTGGGGTAATATTTTAAGCCTCAAAAACATATCCTTTATATCCCCAGCGATCGCGACCTTGTGTTCACGAAAACGCAGCATTATTCCGAATAATGACATCAACTGATCGGGACCTGTAAGTAAATAATCATTTAATGATAAACCTTTCGTCTTGGCGGCAGCATCAAACACCAGCCGTAGTATCTTTTTGTTAGGGTTGTCAACACCAAAATGTGGTAAGTACAAAGTTTTGTCATTTTTAGCTAGGTCAGTGACCTCTTGGGCAAAGCTATTGTCAAAGAGGTGATTAACCCGTTCCTGGTACCTCTGAGCATACTCTTTGTTCAAGGAAATTTTGTGCTCCACATTTTTGAATCTACGTAGTGCTGTTGTCTCGGAGTCAGGCAACTTACAGCTAGGGTCGCGCAATGGAAGACCAACGTGCCACCTGCCTTCAATCAGAACAGCTGATTTCTCTAACTGTTCTATAGCGCGCAAGTCGTCGGCGTTTTGACGAGGTTTGCTAGATACACCCATAGACTCGATAGTAAATGAGTTTCTTACCTCATCATGCAGTTGTTGAAGCGCAATACCTTCTTCCTCCTGGGCAGCCTGGACATCACTCTGGATCAAGAGCGTCGAGTGATGCACACGTGATTACGTCACCGGTACCCTTCCATGGACACATCAGCCTAAGTGTTGCACAAGGTTCATTTGACCTACCTTTTTTTTTTTTTTTTTTTTTTTTTTTTTCGCTGGGAAAAATGCGTTACGCATTCCCCCCCATTAGAGGATGGAGGGGATATGTGGGACTCCCCGGCCCATGAGGGCCGGTATACCCACTAAATAACCCAGCGGCACTCCCGCGTCGTCTACTATGGAGGGGAACTGGGAAACCGGCAGAGCCTTTTCTTCCAGTCCCCCGCCGACGACCGCCCACCTTTACAGCGGGGCCTTCACGCCCCCCCCTTCATTTGACCTACCTACCCTAACCTCTAACGGTCTTATCAAGTTATAATTATCCTGACCAATCAGCAAATCTGGTTTAGCATTTTCATTACATAAATAATTTTTATCATTTCTTAAATGTACTTAAATTACCCAAACTTAAATTTTGTGTAGGTAAATTAAGTTCATTTACACTTCGCACATTGATTTCATATTGGTTTCCTTCACAAGTGGATAACTTAAGACGCACTATCTCAGTTTCACATCTAAGCTCATTATTGTTCCATGCACCAGAGACATGCATAGTTTTTCGGCGCCCGCGCAGCCCTAGCCGTGAGGTTAATGCAGAGTCTATCAAGCTTACAGTAGACCCATCATCTAACAAAGCAACCGCACTAATAGTACCATTAGGTCCACATAAGTTTAAACGCACTACTTTGAGTAACACTTTACAGTCTGTTTGAGAGTTGATATTTGTTACAGTTTCCTGTTGCTGCTCCTGCGGACCTCCGGAGACTGGTTGCAGCTCAGCCGTTGCATTGAGAGTAGTCATGTTGTTGTTGCTGGTGCTTGGGTAGTGCAGCAATCTATGATGTAATAACCGCAGTTATCAATATCACACACTGGTGCCGGACAAGTGCTCCTGTCATGCTGTAATAAAAGGCATTTATAGCACAATCTTTGTTTTTTTACAAAGGCCCACCTTTGTTTTCTTAGTGACTTTTGAAACTTCTTGCATTCTGGTAGTTTGTGCCTTGATGTGTGACAGAATTTACCTACATTTGTTGTCTAGATTTTCATCTTGTTGTACTAAAACTGTGTGTGAGTGAGAGCGAGTAGATGTAGGCTCCTGATACCTCTTCTTGTTGTTGTAGTCTAGACTTGTGTGTAAGAGTGCTAAAGAGTTAGCTTTTCTAGCTTCCTGTGTGAGAAATTCTGATAGAGTGTGTTCAGTGTCGGTTTATTACCTTGCACAGTGTTTTTTTTACCCCAAAAAAGTGACATCGTTATTTTATTCATAAATTCTATTGAGCTTTACATTTCAAATGTTAGAGTAGAACACCCGAATATCAATTCCACTTCGTTTACACAAACAGATTTTTTTAAATTTCCTTGACCTTGACCTAGAAAATTGCAAATATATTTTTATAAAAATACTCTTACACAATTTGTGGTTTAATGCATCACAGATCTTTGAAGCAACTTTTGGGGAATATTAAACCGTTTTTATTTCTGTTTAGACCGGATATTAACGAAGCTAGCGTGATTTTTCATATTTTCAATTTTCATTTTTTTTCCGACATTTCTAGGCTGAAGTAGAGTTTCTGACCAAGGCAGAAATATACATTAAGCTAAGGCCTATAACACATAAAAATATTACCGCACGACTACAAACTCTTTATCAGAAATTGAATTTCGAAAACTCTTTAGGGTTGCCACTGTAATTGACCTTTATAGTAACTATAATTAATTAAATCAAAACTTTGTAATGTCACCAAACTAATTAGCTGTCCATTAACCGTGTTATTTGTTTCGCAGTTCTACCGAACCTGCACAAAGCCCTACGCCGCCCCTAACGCAGCCCCCCCGCCAACCCCTACGCAGTCGTGGCACTACTCGCCCTCCACGGAGATCGGTCAGTTGGTCTCTTACGAGGAGGCCTCAAGGCTCAACATAATAGACAGTGAAGTTAAGCTCATCGGCTTCACACCCAGTGAGTATTAATAAATAAAATATAACAAAACAGATCGAATTGAAACAATCAATTTAATTTATGCATTTTCTGGAGTCCTAGTATTTAATTGGGTATTTTTCGACATTTACCGGGACGAAGGAAACATTTGAAGGTGGAGGTGAAGAACACCTCTCACCATACTACACAAAATATGAGATGTAGAGATCATGGGCGTACTTGTAGCGGAGACGAATAAATACGCCCGTACAATTCTGCAGGCAGCAGGCAATCTAGGATGGCAAGGTGGCTAGATATCGATATATACGAGATGTGGGTATTTTTTGCCGTATTTGTCAATTCAAAGTCTTGCGCCCCTCTCAGTAGAAACTGAATATCGGTATTCCAAATTAGAAGCTCTAAAAATGACAAATATGCCCAAAATAATGCCATATGCCAGGTTTATCCTCATCAAGAAGTGCCTACATTTTGTAGGTACTTCAAATGAGGAAAAACGGTTGGCTAAAATTCGGCCTGTTTGAAATATGCTCAGAAGCAGGTTCATGAGCCTGTTTATGCCAGCACAAGAGATATAGCTCTGGACGAGTCACTGTTGTTGTGGAAAGGCAAGCTATCATTCGCACAGCTCATAGCTACCAAAAGAGCCAAGATAGGGATTAAAAGCTATGAGCTGTGTGACTCGAAAACTGGTTACTTATGGGATTTCCGTGTATATACTGGAAAAGAAACTGAGCTCCCGGGAACTACTGAGCAAAATGAAGATGAGCCCCAGTCGACCACTTCCAAAATAGCGTTATGGGCACTGAATGCGTTTAACCACCGTTAAATGGAATAAAATCTTACTCCTTACAATTGAAGACGATCTGGGGCCTTCCCACGCGAGAAGCGCAGCAGCTGCGGCCGCCCACGCCCTCGCCCAAGCCGCAACCTCCTGCCCCAAAAACTATAGCCGCGCCCTCCTTTTGTGAGCCGCATGACAAGCTACAGACCCAGCCTCAACCAATCATATGCAAGCTCCTTTCCCCTTTAAAGCCCGCGGCTGATGATACATTTCCCCCTTCGGAACCCATAAATAATAATAATAATATATTTTTATTTTCAAAAAGGTTTACATTTTAAGACAGATACAGACACAGATACTTTATTGGTAAAACAAGTTTACAAGTCATGGGCGTAGCATAATTATAAATAATTATAATTAAAGAAAACATTATTGAATTGTCCTATCGTCTACTTAGTCGCTGACCGAATAATAGGCTTTTTTTATTAATAGCTTTTTTAATTTATTTTTGAAGATACTGTCAGACGTTGCATCTCGTATCTCGTCCGGCAGGTTATTAAATATTGAGGACCCTATAACATATATGGATTTTTTGGCCTTGGTGAGTCTGTGGGTTGGCTATTTCGGTGCCTAGTCTGGTAGTGATGTCCCGCTCCCAACTTTACAAATGTATCTATGTTCGTGCGTACAACCCAACATATCTGATAGATATATATGGAAGGTACAGTAAGTATGTTCAGCTCGGTAAAGTATGGCTTAGCGGATATATCAGACGGCACTCGAACAATGGCTCGTATTGCTCGTTTTTGTAATATAAGGGCCCTCTCGCACTCGGCTGCTGTTCCTCACAGCTCCGTACAATAAGCGAGTAAGGAATGGACGGTGGCAAAGTAGCATCCTAGTACGGTGTGATGCTGCGAGGCGGCTTAAAGCGAAGCACGCTTGACCTAACCTCGCGCACAGTTTATCGAAGTGCGTGTTCCATTTGAGGCCTGAGTCTAAAAAGAAACCGAGCATTTTTACTGTTTGAACTTCCTGTAATGCTGTACCATTGACGGCAACTTGAATGTGATCCTGCGGTTTTGTTGCGAGGCTAAATCGTATGAAACACGTTTTACTTAAGTTTAAGACCAGTCCGTTTACCCTGAACCAGTTGCATAGCTGTTCGACGACCCCACTCAGCTTTTGTCCCCCTGTCTACTTCTTGTTCTCAGCGGCCCCTGTAAATTCAACGCCATCCACTTCATTTACAAATCCTCAAACCAACTCACTATTGCGCATAAATGCTCCGGGCTCAGTAACAGTCACTAAGAAAGGGCTAAAAATAATAAAAAAGAAATGCATCGGTGCTGGGAAAGGAAGGGGCAGGGCAGTGGCGACTACGAGTGGAGGGGAAGTGAGTAAGCCGGTTTTTCTTTCTGACGAAGGATCGGAAATCGAAGATGGCGAAATAATAGAGGCGCCGAAGGAGAGGAGCAAGCCATCTGCTCCAACATCCAAGAAACCAAAGCTTACGGCGCCAGCCTTCAGGTAAAATATCTTTGTATTCAGTGCGATAGGCTTAAAAAGTTCATAAAATTATAAAAGATCTGTAATCAAGTACTGTCTAATTCAGTATTCATAACGATTATTTCATATTTGTCACATCAACCAATCGAACTCAGCATGAATGCGTGTTGAATATTGTATAAGCTAGTGACATAATCATTAAATTATTATTTACCACCCACCATCAAACTGTATAATTCCGTTGTACTTAAAAAATGTTTCTTTTTAATTTCAGGCCTAAAAACATTGATCCAGGCCATTCAGACGATGAAGATTCAAATGCGGAAAATATTGGAGTCGACCAGAAAAAAAGAAAGCCGCCAGCACCACCTGCAAAAAGTCGAAGCCAGGAAATTGCAAACCTACGATGCGAGACCTATTCGGTGATGACTCTGACGACGATGAAACTTCCTGAAAGCTGTAATGGGTCCCCAACACGATCAAGTGCACTTGACAAGTCTACGTGCTTGAAGTGAATATTGATCGTTTACAGCGTTGAGTTGACAAGTCCCGTCAAGTAATCTACGGGCTTGACCTACTTGACAGACATTTTGATTGACGGCACTTGAAGTACCTTGCGCTTGATGCGACTTGACGCGACTTGACAAGTTTTTATTCATTTGCGGCCGGAGCATCGAAGATGGCGGACGACGAACCGGACCGAGACGTGGCCTTGGCGGCAAGTGCCGACCTAATTACCGAGCGTGATTTTGTGATATTATTAATATCTCTCTACAGAGATTATCCTGCACTGTGTATAAACCTACCTACACCGAAGATTTATTGAAGAAAAAAATTTATGCATTAAGAACCAACTTCAACAAAGAAAGAAAAAAGATTGAACAAGCAAAACGGTCTGGCGCCTCTTCCGATGATGTACCAAAACCGTCACTCTACTATTACAATGAACTGTTATTTCTGTCAGACCAAATGTGTATAAGTGATACTGAAAGCAGTTTAAGCAGTGAGGTAAAACATTTTTTATTTTCTATTCAAAGATACATTTTACTTTTAAGTTTGTTTTTAAATATCTAAATTAGGCAATTATTTTGCCAAGGAACGGAACCATTACCATTAAAGTACTCGCAAAAGTCATCTCTCACTCTTTTTGCCTCATTTGCAGAGTTTCCTCGTACTCGCTCTATATTTAACAATTGGCGTCCTTGTCTCCACGCACCTCTTGTGATTGTGGTATTTGGTTCTTCTATGTCAACATCTCCTGGTTGAATATATTTGTTTTTATTTTTTTTCACACAAATAATTGTGTAAATGACAGGCAGCCAAAACAAGTTTTCGCGTTTTATCAGGATGCAGTCCAATGTCTTTTTTAAATATTTTGAATCGCCAAGACAGGATGCCAAATGCATTTTCAACCACCCTCCTGGCTCTTGATAATCTGTAGTTGAAAATCCGTCTTTCATCTGTCAAGACGGCTTTGTTGTATGGCTTCATGAAGTTTGGAGTCAGTTGGAAAGCTTCGTCACTTACCAGTACAAACGGAAACTTTTTATCGCTTTCTAGTAACTCACATGACTCCGGAATATTAAGTTTGTTTTCACTTTCAGAAAACAATTGCCAATACTTTGTATTTTTCAAAGTTCCACCGTCTGACATCCGCCCATTTGCACCAATATCAACCATCATAAATTGATAATTGGCGTTTACAATAGCCATGAGAACAATACTAAATGTCTTCTTATAGTTAAAATAGTAAGATCCAGAATTTGAAGGTTTTTCTATTTCGATGTGCTTGCCATCAACAGCACCTATACAGTTGGGAAAATTCCATCGTCTCTCGAACTCTTTGGCTACTTTTTTCCAGTCCTCGGTGTTTCTCGGTACCTGTAAATAGTACAAACATTGGTTAATTTTCTTACAGGCTTCCGGGTCATCCAATTATCAAAAAGAGATGCCACAACCAAAGAAAAGCAAAAACACATCACAGCAGGAACTGATAGATATAGCATCGCATTATTTCAAAAAACCTGATGACTCTGAATCGGATACAATTGCGAAGAGCTGGGCTCTTAAACTCAAACGTTTATCAGCCTATCAAAGACGCTATGCGGAGAAAATAATAAATGATGTTTTATTCGAAGGCGAAATGGGATCACTGTCAAGAAACGGAGTTCAGATCTTGCCTGCTAGCTCACCCATGTACTGTACACATACTCATACCAATCCCCCTCAACACATCAGTCACCATCACCTGTGCCATCACCAAATGTACACCACTCAACTACGACATACCAGTCACCCGCACCACATCAGTCACCATCACCTGTGCCATCACCAAATGCACTCCACTCAACCTTGACATACCAGCCACCATCACCAAGTGAGCACCACTCAAATTTGACATACCAATCACCCGCACCACAACAGTCACCATCACCTGTGCCATCACCAAATGCACTCCACTCAACCTTGACATACCAGTCACCATCACCAAGTGGGCACCACTCAACTTTGACATACCAATCACCCGCACCACAACAGTCACACTCACAAGTCATAAGCAAGACACCGGTGCATGGTACTGCCAAATCACTCATAATTGTGCCATCTCAACCTATGCAGGAAGTCAGTCTCATGAACAGCCTGTAATTCATATACCAGAACTAACTACTGAAGAAGAAGAATCAGATACTGCGGCTAAGTTCTTAACACACTTCTATTCTTTTTAGTAACTTCTTAAACGAATCGAGAGACTACGTATATAGACCAAACAGAACTTTTTGGGTATGAATCGGTTGCACAACCGATATACAAGATAAAATACAACAAACCATTAAAAAGTTTTCTTTTTTGTCTGTCTCATATTTCACAATCACATTTAATTTTTGTTATGATTATTTAGGTTAAGATGAATATAAATGAAAATAAATAAATATCAACATACCCGAATATTTTCTTTTAACTTTTGAATTATAGCCTCACACGTTTCCTGTATTATTAAATCCAAAGTACGAGGAGCGACAGCACACATAAACTTTAAATCTTCCAAGTCCATACCAGTGACTAAGTACCTGAGAGTTATAGAGAGCCTTTGGCTGGCAGGAATAGCTTGTCGCATATTGGTATCTTGCTTTTCAATATTGGGTCGAATCAACTCTAACAATGTTTTAAAAGAATCGTTGTCCATTCGTAGAAAATTTTTATAATCGTCCGGCTCAGTTGCTTGAAGAGTTCTTTGCAAATGTTCATGCATGAATCGATATCTCATTTTATACCATTCCTTGCACCATCGCCTCTTTCTTTTTTCTTTTTTTGTGATAGATACCGCTAGAGTTATAGCAAGGAATGCCTTGTCTGCGTTGGAAAACATTATTATAATTTTTTGCGACGACCACTTTCCTGGGCAAAGGGCGAACGACTGCGTCGTTCAACTTGATGGAGCCTTCAAGTCGCGTCAAGTCCCTCGTCAAGTGAAATTGTCAATCACGTGAGACTTGTCAAGTGCACTTGATCGTATCGGGGACCCATAAGTGTTTTTATATAATTTTAGCTCTGTGGTTTTTGTAATCCATTTTTATTTGTTTATTTGTAGTTTTATACAGCTTTGACAATTCCTGTTTATCTTCTTTTAAAAGCGGTTTCTTGTTTTGTAGTTCGTGTCTTTTTCTGATCATTTCTTTTGTTTGTTCCGTTAATATGCTTTTTTTTTGATTTTGCGTTTGTTCATTTTGAGGGATACTAATGAGAATGTGTCGTTCAAGTTTATTGTAGAAATTTTGTACGCTTTCGTCTTCATTTAGTGTGTATAATACGTTTTCATTGTGTTCTAAGTTTGTTAGGTAGAGCTTTTGCTCTTCTTCTGTTTCCAGTATTTTTGGTAGAGCCGGTTTGTATGTTGTTCTTTTTTTCTTTTGAGGTTTTATTTGACATGTTCCCCGTACAAGGCGATGATCCGAAGGATATACTAAATTTAGTATTTCTATGTTAATAAATAGTTTTTTTTCAGGCGTTAAAATGAAATCTATTTCGTTTTTAATTGTTTTATCAGGTGACAACCAAGTCCATCTATGTTTGGTTTTCATTTTAAAGAATGTGTTGACTATGTGCATTTTGTTTTCCATAGAAAATTCTACTAGCCTTTGTCCTCTGTCGTTTCGTATTCCCGTTCCAAAAGGTCCTAAGAAGCCATTGTTTATTTCCTGTTTTTTTGGGATTCCTATTTTAGCGTTAAAATACCCTAAAATTATTTGCCGCTTCTCTGAGGTGTTTCGAGCTTCATCGAGTGTTTCGTAAAATATATCTATTTCTTCTTCACTTGAGACTGAAGTTGGTGCATGTACTTGTATGAGAGATATCGTGCTTTGGTCGAATTTAAGATTTAGCACCGCTACTCTATCTGAAAGACCCCTGAAGCTCATGAAGTTGGATTTATATTTTTTCTTTATCAGGAATCCGACTCCAAAGTGGCCCTTTGTTTCGCCGTAGCTACAGAATATGTGTTCATTGTCTTCTATTATGTCGTATCCTTCTCGGTGAACTTCCGCAAGCCCTATTATATCGTATTTTATATTCTCTAAGGCATATTTTAGGTATATCAATCGTTCATCACTTGAAAGGGTTTTTGCGTTGTATGTGCATATGTGGAGGTATTTATTTTGTGTAGCTGGAGGGTTTTGGTCTAGCTCTCCCGCGATGACCAGTCGTGTTGGGATGCTTTGTGTGTGGTTTTTAAAATTCTGTGTTTTTGTAGAGTCGGTGGCATTTTGTGGGTGCTTTAATTGCTATTGGGCGTTGCTCGAAGACGCTTCAGGGTTTTGCGACCCATTACGTTTGTGAATAATGTTTGATTTCCTCGGTATACATTGTTCTTTTTTGCCGTTTGGTACTTAGGTTGACCTTCAGTGGTTGATGATGATGATAAGTGTGGGGGCGTAATTTCCAGCTCTCGTTTTTTAGAATTCGAGTTTTGAATTTCCGATTGTTTCATTTGAGTTGGATTTCTTACCACCAACTTATCGTATTTAATGTAGGCAATTTTTCCTTCATTTTTTTCCTTCTGCATTTGTTCTTGTAGTGATTTGCGCACTTCAAGTATTTGAGGTGAGAAGTCTTCTTTTATGTACATTTTTGTATGCGCGAGGTTATTTTTGTTTTTGAGAATCGATATTTTCTTGCCGTATGTTGTGAGTGTGATGTTAATAGGTCTAATCTTATTTTTCTTCCATTGACCCATTCTTCGAACCATTTCTAATTCGCTATTTTTGCATTCACTACCCAGTTCGTTTATGATATCTAGTATTTTTTTCTCTAACTGTTCATAAGACCTCTCGCCTTCCTCAACTCCAAAGAAAATAAGATTTCTTGCACGTATTTGTTTTTCCAGTAAAGTAAGCCTCCTTTCATGGTCCTCATTTGTTTCTTGGATTTTCTGTATCTCATTTTGAACGTGGTCGAATTTTTTGTTGATGTTTTCGTTTATTTTATTTGTTATTCGTTCTTCTTGCTCAACTAAGGTGATGTTCATATCACTGTGAATTTTGACACGTAGGTCATGCAAAAGCTTTTCAATATTTTCAAGAGACATTTCGCCGTGCACTTGTAATTTCCTTCTTTACAAAAATAGTTCTAGTTGAGTCTTCTATGGGTCCTCTTTATTTTTTTTTGTTACCTACTCGACACTAGATGGCGCTGATTTATTTTTTACACCATCTATTGATTTTATTTGAATACAAAAAATCAACGTTATGCTACTCGGTGCTAGATGTCGTTAGTAGTACAAAAATCTTGAGTCTGTGGTTGACGTGAGTTTGGAGTTGAGTGGCTTGGGCAAGAAAAAAAAAAGTCTGTTAATTTTATAGGTTATTTTTGCAATAATTTTCGAAAAAAAGTTCACAAGGCACTGAGTTTGTATTATTTCACTGTGGCGTACTGTTTACGGTTATGCACTGGGAGCGTATGTCTATATCACTTGCATTCTGATAGTTTATTTACAGTGATTCAAAGCATTCGCCGGGGCGTATGTTTTGTTGTAATTTCACTTCACCAGACTGTTTTTGCACTGTGTCCACACTTCAGTTTAATGCCTGCGTGTTATTAATTCTTTTCACACTGTTTGTAGTTTCGAACACTTGGTAATTTGAGAAAAAAACTTAATTTGTTTGCGGAGCTCACTCAAAACATTGTTTACTTTGCCGCGCCCTCTACCGGAGTTTTACTTAGTACAACATAATTAATTTATGTCTTTTATTAAAGTCAGTACTTAAAAATTTTATGTATTTTTTCATAATATATGATAATTTGAAGTTTAAAACACCTTAATATGTAAATCCCGATTGTATAACAATTAATTTGAGTACCTACTGGGTACCTATCGTTGATTTTTTTGTTTTTTGATCAATAAAACGCTTTTATTTCTTATCAGCCGTTTTTATTGTGTATTGTACGGAGCCACAGTCACAGACATTTTGAATATGGAACAAGTCGAGATTTCTTCCCGTACTTTCAAGTTGAGTGTTCAGTCTGCCCGCGACCACGGCTATTGTAACAGTCGGCACGTCTCGGGAGAACTTTAAAAGTAATACGCGACAAATACCCGGAGTATATAAGCTGAACCTGTTTATTTAGGGATTTGCAGCTGTTTTGACTGTAAAAAGTGCATCTAATTTATGTGAAGTGCCATTATGCATTACACCATGTTTTGCACAATTTCATACATGAGAAGGGGCAGTGTCCAAAATGTGGAAACCATAATTTTTTTTTCAAGGAAAAAAAAAAAAGATTCTCAAAAATTTTCAATAAATACTACTTTTAATATCCCAGTGTTTTATTTTTAAAATACAAGCCAGGGCCTTCTGCCCTATAAAGGGCAGAAGGGTATCCAAGGTTTTAACTGTATACAGTGCCTACCCCATCATCACTTCAATCGATGTAGCACCGTATATCCCTCAAGATGAGCCAACCGGAACAAGTTCACGAAGACTGCGAAGTGGAATATTTGGAAGACGAGACGGAAATACCACAAACGCAAAAAAACAAGGAATGGAAGCACCACTGGAGTCTCCGGAATCGCCACCACCCCTAGAAGAAGGCAACCTAGAAGACGAAGACTCGCTGACGACTTCTCCCAGGCATCAAACTCCCAACGAACCAACAGCCACGACTGGACACGGTACTGAAACAGCCACAGAGCCTAAAACAACAGAAAGAAACAAGCACAACTACGAGGGGCGGCTGATAAGTTCGCGGCCTATGGTACTTAAAAATTACCTACCGTCTTATTACTGATATCACTTATTGCGAGGTTCAATGGTATTTGAAGCTACGCTCTTTTAATTTTTTAATTACTCTATATTTTGTGAAATATCGAACAACATCATGTCAGCCGAATCTACGAATTGTCGTAATTTGGATCACCGTGCCGTAATAAAGTACCTTGTAAAAAAGGGGAAAACGTCGAAAGACATTTTTGAAGACATGTCATCTGTTTTTCAGGATTCTGGGCCATCATACACGATGGTTAAAAAATGGGTACGTTTATTTCAACAAGGACGAGAAATCTGCGAAGACGACCCCCGCCCGGGATGTCCAATAACGGTAGTGACCGAAGAAAATGCTAAAAAAGACGAAAAATTGTTACTGGCTGATCGAATAGTTAAATTGTGGCAGATAGCAGAATAGTTGCAGATCAGTAAAGAATGGGTTGGAATAAATTTACATCAACATTTGTATATGAAAAAAATTGTGCGCGTTGGGTACCAAAAATGCTTACGCTACTCGACAAACTTGATGACTCCAGGCTTGCATGGAGGTTTTGGAGTTATCCGGCGAAAATTTGGCCGGAAAAGCCATCTGCTCCAACATCCAAGAAACCAAAGCTTACGGCGCCAGCCTTCAGGTAAAATATCTTTGTATTCAGTGCGATAGGCTTAAAAAGTTCATAAAATTATAAAAGATCTGTAATCAAGTACTGTCTAATTCAGTATTCATAACGATTATTTCATATTTATCACATCAACCAATCGAACTCAGCATGAAAGCGTGTTGAATATTGTATAAGCTAGTGACATAATCATTAAATTATTATTTACCACCCACCATCAAACTGTATAATTCCGTTGTACTTAAAAAATGTTTCTTTTTAATTTCAGGCCTAAAAACATTGATCCAGGCCATTCAGACGATGAAGATTCAAATGCGGAAAATATTGGAGTCGACCAGAAAAAAAGAAAGCCGCCAGCACCAGCTGCCAAAAAGTCGAAGCCAGGAAATTGCAAACCTACGATGCGAGACCTATTCGGTGATGACTCTGACGACGATGAAACTTCTTCCACTGGCGGTAAACTAGAACCACCTAAACTACCTTGTTATATTACTCTTCGCATGGCAAATGGCTACGCGAAACAGTTTTGCCTAGAAAAAAAGGGGCGTTATATGTCGAGCTTAAGGTTTATGAGTGCAACGAGATAGAGCAATTGTTAATGAATAGATGGCGGCAGGCTATAATTGCGTTTAAAACCTCGCGCTGAAAACAATACGAAAAGTCGGGGCTATTTAGCCAAATATGTGAAGGAGGTTCGTTATAAATTTAAGCTTTGTCCTACAAATTTCACAAATTATTCATAAAGAAAATAAATAATCTTAATAAAGTAATAATCATAATTCTCTTACGGATAATAAATCTAAGCAATTAAAGTATAAGGATGATGGTATAATAAATTTTTGAGTTGATCATTGATTGTTTAATCACAAATATTTTTTACTGTGCTTTTTCAGCTGAATGAATGTTATAAAGAATTTAAAAATGATTCATATGAATTTTGTTTTCTGTTTTTTTTTCAGTTAATTCAACAGCATCGTTTTATTAACTTATTATGGGTACATGTCCAGGATGCTAAGACGGCTAAGGAGGTGTGGCAGAATCTAAAAAACGCTTTTGAAGACTCCGGTCTTTCCAGAAGAGTGGGATTACTAAAGGATTTAATAAATACATCACTAGACAATTGTTCTACGGTTGAAGAGTATGTGAATAAAATCATGGTAACTGCGTACAAGCTCAGAGGGATTAAATTCCAGGTAGATGAGGAATGGTTAGGCACACTGATGCTCGCAGGGCTGCCAGATACATATAAACCTATGATCATGGGTATAGAGAGCTCTGGTATAAAAATTACCTCAGACTTCATTAAGACAAAACTTTTACAAGAAATTAAAGTTTCAGAGTCTTCCGCTTTTTATACAAAACATAAAAAGAATAATCAGAACAAAGTGAACCAGGAAGTGAAAGACAAGAAGTCAAAGGGCCCTCGGTGTTACAATTGTAATAAAAATGGGCACCTCAGTAATGTATGCTGGTTCAAGAAAAATTACAGTAAAAACAACAATAATAATAATGGTTTCATTGCAGCTTTTTCAGCTACTAGTGCAAATGACACCAAAAGCTGGTTTGTGGACTCCGGCGCGTCTATGCATCTCACCATGCACCGGGACTGGCTGGAGGACGAAAAGGCATCACCTATAAAAACTATACGAATAGCCGACAATAACATTTTGGATGTGGTAAGCTGTGGTAATATAACACTAAATGTGCCTGGTGAAGATGGCAACAGCAATGAAATAATGGTAAGGAATGTGTTATTTGTTCCTGAATTGTCAACAAACTTACTTTCAGTTAGCAAAATAATACAGAGTGGTTGTAAAATAAACTTTCACCATGCAGGCTGCCAAATATTTAATCAAAGTGGGCAGTATGTTGCAAATGCTCATTTGATAAATAACACATACATGTTACATACAAATAATATTGATAAAAATGAAAAGGTTATAGCCAACACAGCAGTGAGTAATAGTATGAATGTATGGCATAGACGCATGGGTCATTTAAATTATGCTGATTTAAAAAAGCTAGAGTCATGTGCTGAGGGAATAAAATTAGTAGACATGAAAAATGCTTCAACATGCATACCCTGTATTGAAGGAAAACAGAGTAGATTACCATTCCCCAGTTCTGGTTCCCGAGCAAGTGCACTATTGGAAGTGGTTCACTCTGACCTATGTGGGCCAATGGAAACCCCATCTATAGGGGGTGCTAGGTATTTTATTACCTTGATTGATGATTATTCAAGAAAAGTTTTTATTTATTTTCTAAAAAATAAAACTGATATAAAATCAGTATTTGAAAACTTCAAAAACAGAGTGGAAAATCAGTTGGACCGAAAAATTAAAATAATAAGAACAGATAATGGAAAAGAATATGTTAATAATGATTTTCTAAAATTTCTAGCCAAGGCTGGTTTCCAACATCAGCGGAGCAACCCATATACAAGCGAGCAGAATGGACTTGCTGAGCGTATGAACAGGACTTTGGTGGAGAGAGCTAGATGCATGTTGTTTGATGCAGAGCTACACAAAGTTTTTTGGGCTGAAGCAGTGGCCACAGCAGCCTACATAATCAATAGGTCTCCATCAAGAGTCATTCTAGGAATAACACCTGAGGAAGTATGGACTGGAAAAAAGCCTAACATTTCTCACATGAAAATCTTTGGTTCAAAGGCCATGGTTCATATTCCAAAGGAAAAACGCTTAAAATGGGATAAAAAATCAAATGGAATGATATTTCTAGGCTATAGTGAACATTCCAAAGGCTACAGGTTGTATAATTTAAAAAATAATAAAGTTGAAATAAGTAGAGATGTCATATTCATAGAAAACTGTAATGTTATGAAAGAAACTTTAAATGATGAAAATAAGCCTCAGCTTACATCAATTGAATTGACATCAAATAGCACAGAGCAGGTAATCAGTTTAGATAATAGTTTCCAAACAGAAAATGCTGTTAGTTTGTCAGAAACAGAAAATGATGTTAGTTTGTCAGAAACTGAAAATGATGTTACTTTGTCACCACAGAGCTCATCATCTTTTGAAAGCTGCAGGGATGAAACATATCACCCAAGTACTAGTGATTTTGAAGATAGTGAATCAAATGTAACCCTGAGACCTCATCAGAAACAAAAAAATGAAAATCAGGTTAGAAATTACATGTGTGTCACACAAATTACAGATCCAGTAACTGTGGAAGAAGCATTGTCAAGCCCTGATGCAAGTTCCTGGAGAGCAGCCATGGATGATGAATATAAGTCTCTGATGACAAATGGTACCTGGGAACTCACTGATTTACCAAGTAAGAAACGTGCTATACCATGTAAATGGGTTTTTAAAACAAAACTTGACGAAAAGGGTGAAATTGTTAAATATAAAGCACGCCTAGTAATTAAAGGCTGTGCACAGAAGAAAGGTCTAGAATACCAAGAAGTATATTCACCAGTTGTGAGACTAACCTCACTTAGATACTTGTTTGCACTGGCAGCTAAGTATGACTTAGATATCCATCAAATGGATGCTGTATCTGCATTTCTTCAGGGATACATAGAAGAGGAGATATACATGATCCAACCACCTATGTATGAGACTGACAACCGTGTTTGTTTATTGAAAAAATCATTGTATGGACTAAAACAAGCAAGTCGACAATGGAATAAAAGATTAGACTCTACATTGAAAGAATTGGGACTGTCTCGCTCTAATTTAGATCCCTGCATTTATTACAGAATAACAGATACTAAAGATAGCAGTTTATGTCGATGATTTAATAATTTTCAGTAACTGCAAAAATACACGTGAAGACATTATGAAGAAATTGTGTGAAAAATTCAAAATGAAAGTTATTGGAGAATTAAAATATTGTATTGGTTTGCATATGAAAAGAGACAGACAAAATGGTATTATTTACTTGGATCAGAAAAAGTACATACAAGAAGTTTTGATCAAGTTTGGTGTGATGGAATGTAAATCAGTAAAAACTCCAATAGATGTAAATGAAAAGCTACAACTCACTGCAGATGAGTCACAAATATTAGAAAATGTACCCTATCAAGAAGTTATTGGGTGTTTATTATATTTATCTCAAGGGACAAGACCAGATATAAGTTTTGTGGTCAACATGCTTAGTAAATACAACAATAAGCCACAAGTACAACATTGGACTGCAGTAAAACGTATCATGAGATATTTGAAAGGAACCCAGAACTATAGATTATGTTATAAGAAAAATCCAGATGAAGATATGGCTCATGGATATTGTGACTCTGATTGGGCAAGCTCAGAAGATGCCCGGCGCTCATGTACCGGCTATGTCTTTCTTTTTCAGGGTGGTTCCATCTGTTGGAACTCCAGAAGGCAACCAACTGTTGCGTTATCTACAACAGAGGCAGAATACATGTCTCTGTCCTCTTGTGTGCAAGAGGCAATGTGGCTCAAACAATATCACGAAGAGTTTTGGCCATTATTAAAAAAAAAAAAAATGTCAATATATTGTGATAATCAGAGTTGTATAAAACTTTCAGGTACTGATGCTTATCACAGCAGGACAAAGCACATTGATGTAAGACACCATTATGTCCGTGGTAAAGTGTCTGAAGGGGCCATAGAAGTACAATACATACAAACAGGAGAAATGGTCGCTGACATACTAACCAAGGCTACTCCATACTCAAAGCTGGAATACTGTGCCACAAACATGGGTTTATGTTTAAGGGATGATGTTGAAGAATAAACAACACTATGTGTGTGCCACCTGCCAGCCCGATGCACCTGTCACTGTCAATATTTTGATTATGACAGTTCCTAGTACTTTGCTCTGTACTTGTTCGTTTCGTATCATGTTCGGAGTATCCTTCCTCCATTAATGTGCAATTTGTTATTCGCTTTAATCTTTATAATAAATACAGTTAAGTGGTTACCGGGTTTTTATTTCTACAATTCAGAATCAGATAACGAAATATTGGACATTTTATAAAATGATAGGAACATAAATTTAATGATTTTTTGTACCACGCGGAAATAGATAAATCACGTTATAGATGCCATAAACGAACTAATGTTCACAAAGCGAACTGTTTAATAAAATCTGAGTTTGAGAATATCGACATTACAGGCACTGCTATAACTGCTTTAACCCTTTTTGGGGCTCTGTCCATATATTGGCCACCATACATTTTAAATTTTCGCGGCTAAACTAAACATCACACAAATGTCACTTTTGGCACTCTGGTTGAGCAATTAGATACTGATAAAGAAACGTAAAAAAAAAAAAAAAAAAGCATGGCCGACTTTTATCAGCTGAACGATCGTATGTGAAAAATTGGTGATTTTTTATGGTTGTTTATAAATCTAAGAAAATCTTCAAAAGCAATGAACAGAAAGGTAAGTTTTCTTTTATGTATTGTTCCAAATGTTGTAAATATGGGGTAACAGCTCTGATTTTTAAGATTGTGGTTCACATTTCTTGTCAGAAACGAAAAACTATGACGTCCATATGTTGGACACTGCCTGCGTAGGTCATGGTAATTTTCATGCCTTAGAATCAGATTTATAATTTTTGGTTTCTATGTAACTAAGTATGTAACTGTTTCTATTTCAGACGATTCCATTAGATAAACTAGAAGATGTTCTCGAAGATCTGTTCGCATTGTCGGATGGTGAACACTCTGAAGATGGTAACGAAAGTGAGGAGAACGACACCGAAACTATTTTCATACCGCCAAGTAATGCTGAACTTCAAGAAATTTTGGATCCAATCTTGCCTCTTAGACCTGCAACAGTTTCAAACCTGGGGATGGAGTCATCTTCTGCAGGTAACGTTGTTTCACATACTAGCTCCACGCAGCCACATCCTTCTCCTGGAACTTCTAGATTGTCTCCTGCTCTAACAACTGCTTCTGCATCTCCAATACCACGAAATATTACACCTCCTGCTGATGCAGGTACAGAATCATCTGACGATAGCTCCGACAGTGATGACGAACATTGGAAAAAAGCGCAGTTTCCCCACAATCCGACAATTGATAAATTCGATGATAGAGTATTGAAACCGAAACAGTTTATCCCGAACAGAAGTAGTCCTGCTGAATATTTTACAGCTTTTTTCACGGATGACGTCTTAGCTATCATTGTTGACCAAACTAATTTATATGCAACACAAAACTGCCAAAAAGATTGGGAACCTATCACCATAGCTGAACTGAAAGCCTTTTTTGGAATTCTGATATTCATGGGACTTCATGTACTTCCTAATGTGGCACTATACTGGTCTTCTGATCCACTGTTTTGTGTAAAAGAGATTGCAGACGTCATGCCAGTGAAGCGATTCAAAATGATTCTGTCTAATTTACATATAAATGACAATAGTAAAATGCCTAAGAGAAATGAACAAGGGTTTGATAAGCTGTACAAAATCAGACCTTTGATCGACAGCATGAATGAGGCTTTTCAAAATAGTGCAGCATGCTCTTCCTCACAAAGCATGCATGATAAAATTTGGGTCGGGTAGGGTCGCAGCACGCCCAAACAATACATGCCAAAAAAGCCCATCAAGCGAGGTTTCAAGGTTTGGGCGCGCTGTGACAGTTTGACGGGTTATCTTTACCAGTTCGAAATATACACAGGTAAAAAAGACTGTGCAAAAAACTGATTGAACAAAATGCTGAAAACATTCATGTCGCGTTTGACAATTTTTTTGCGTCCTGTGAGCTTATGCAATTTCTATTTGAAAAAAATATATACTCAACAGCCACTGTTCGTTAAGACCGCACCAATTTGCCTGAATTGATAAGAAGCCATAGGAAAAAGAAAAATACACCTAAAAAATTGCATTGCAATAAAGTCGCTAGTGCATTGTTGCGACTGAAGTCTGAAAAGGCTAGTGCGCATGCGTTCGTGTATAAAACTGAAACGCTGAAAATATTCTCTTCAGTTCGGCTCGAACGGTGACAAGACAAGGTGAAAGCCTGAAGGCTCTCCTTACCAACACGATGTTTCATTTCCCATAATAAAACATCAAAATAACTGACTCTTTCAACGTTCAAGTTTCAAGTGTGCGTTTTGATTTTGGTTTCGGTGGTGATTTGTGCATAAACTGTATTTCCTTAACTTTTCTGAACTTGTCACCCGAAGTTACGTGAAGCCGCTAACTTGAGTGAGTATATCGGCGCGAGCGTCGTAAAGAAGTTGCGTCACCGGTCAACGCGCAAACAACACGCCACAATACAGCAGCGTCGTAAACAAGTTGCGTCACCAGTCAACGAGAAAACAACAGGCCACCTGGGGGTGACTCACGAAGCTAATACAAAGAATTCGCTAAATATTTCTTGACCTATTTGGTAGCTCCCGATGAAGATAAGCCTGTTATCGCTACAAATCGAAAAACTGGCTTTATAGGCCTTTTAACATGCATAAACAGTACTCTTTTTTTGTACAATCGCCTAATTGAAGAGGAAAAGGCACTGAAGTATCTGACTCTGTACAAATTTTCACAAGATCATTTGGAGCTATTTTTTGGAGTAATAAGGGCACATGGAAGAACTAATAATAACCCAACCTCCCGTCAATTTAAAGCTGCTTACAAAAAAACCCTGATAAATACAGAACTAAAAGATGGTTTTAGAGGAAATTGCATACCTTTAGAAGATATTTCCATTTTAAATGTGTCTTCTGTGCAAAAAATTAATATTACATCAGAACGTTATCGGATTTTAAATGATATGAGTTTCGAATCTTCGGATAGCACGGATGTCGAGCCTATGCCTGACGATCTGTTGTTGGAATTTGATGAACAATTAAATACAACTATAGGTGACTATTTCCGCCGTCAAATAGTAGCATATATTTCTGGGTATGTGGTCAAATATTTACATTCCAAGATCAAGTGTGAGAGCTGTCTCAAAGAATTATATGCTGATAACTACGACTACAGTGACCTTGATTTGATAAAAACTAAAAATAAGGGTGGTCTTACTTTCCCATCTAGAGATGTTATAAAAATATGTATACGGACAGAATGCAGTATTCGTTGTGCTAAATCGCAATCTTTGAATTCTTCTATTTTCCGTAAACATATAATTGTATCCAATACATTAAAATCCCTTATTGGACAAGATTGTTTCAAACAATCGACCAACCATATGTTTGACCAATCACCTACAGTTAATCATATTGTACTTCTGATGAAATCGATTGCAGAAAAATATATTGACATTCGTTATAAGCATTTTGCAACAATACAAAACAATAGGGCAACCAACCGACAACAACTAACCAAAACTATTATTTTTACAGGTAATTGAATTTTTTTAATAAAATTACGTTTGTAATAACATCATTGTTTTTAATCTACCTTAAATAAATTTACATTAAGTTAAATCGATCAAAATCTTAACCCTTAGAGCCTTTGCACACGACGTTTTTTATAATATTAACTAAAGTTCTCAGTACGTCCCATCTCATTAAAACTTTTGACATCTAGTGTAAGGTAGCTGAACTATGTAGTAGCATCAACATCAACCACGAAGCTAATACAAAGCTTCGTGACATCAACCTAAGCTAGTAGTTTTGCTATTAGCCGATAGATGGAATATTGAGAAGTGGGCGGAGCTTAACACCCCCTTAGTGCCCCCTCATCCCGCAAACTATCACGCGTCGTTTCATATGGAAATTTAATTACGACACCTCCTCTTTGTATTAGCTTCGTGGGGTGACTCACGCGTAGCGCGCAGCGCGCTCGACCGTATTCAAAAAGAGATTCAAAAATATGTACCGAATTAATTGGTAAAGTTCGAGATATCGTAAAATATATTAAAAGGAGCGTCAATGCAAGTGATGAGTTAAGGAAGAGACAAATTGATATGGGAGTGAAGCAAGGTCAAATAAAAAAAATGATACTTGATGTTCGCACAAGGTGGAATTCTCATTTCTATATGCTCCAAAGATTCATAGATTTGGTGTCCATTGTAGGAGCAATACTTTTGACTCGGCCTGAAGCTCCACCAATGATATCGAGCAGTGAACTGGATTGTGTCAGAGAAATGATAGAATTACTATGCCCGTTTGAAAAAATAACAAAAGAATTCTCTGGAGATAGTTACGTGACGGTAAGCAAAGCAATTCCACTAGTTAGTTGTGTTCGTGAAGTGGTGGAAAATATAAAGCCAAGAAATGAACCAATAGTGCAATTCAAAGCAGAATTGAAGAAACAACTAGCTAGAAGGTTTGATACGATAGAACATTCGTCAATCCTTGTACTATTCTCGACCCCAGGTTTAAGTTCATGCATTTCAAAGATGCCGTGGCCAAGAGCAAAGTAGTAAGTTACTTGAATAAATATGCGCGGGAATATGAGAACGAGTGTTTGGCTAAAGCAGGGAGTGACTCCTCTGATGAATCTGATAAAGATGATGCTGAATTTGACATCTGGAAGTATCACAAGCAGTTCACACACAAAAACATGAAGAATAAACTATCTTCTTCAGCTACGCCAAGCTCCATCAGCGAAACCGAAGTCCAGATGTACCTTTCATCTCCTGTAACACCGATAAAGAGGGATGCAATTGAAATTTGGGAAGACATGAAATCTCGGTTTCCAAAACTCTCTAAGATCGCAATGACATACCTCCCGATCGTTGCAACATCAGTCCCAAGCGAAAGATTATTTTCTGAAGCTGGGGCAACTGTCACTCAAGACAGAAACAGGCTTTTGGGAACAAGGCTTTCCAAGCTTCTGTTCCTCAATTCAATTTCAAGATTCTTGAACTCGAAAAAATAAGTAACATTACTAAATTGATTTTATAAATAAATATTTTTGCACACTAAAATGTTTTTTCTTGTTTGACAAATGTTATCTTGTAAAAAATTATATATTTTATTATTATTTATTAATTATTTTTTTTACATTTTTTTATATTTTAATAATTTAGATTTCCATAACCATATTTCTTGTTACCAATGAATCGTACGTAAGGTAAAAACAAAACATCGCTGTATCGTTCTTATGAGCGATGTTCTTTTAACATCGATGTTTTTGTTTGAACATCGATGTTTTTAAACATCGATGTTTTTAAGAGCGATGTTGCATCCCTAAGCGCGCGACCTGGCGCGCCGCCTTTATAAGCAGCTGACGCGTATAGACAGATTCATTCGCTTGCCTGCGCTCGGACTGAGCGCAGTGCCGAGGCGAACTACTGGGTTGACTTTGTTGTATAAATTCAATAATTGTCTTTCTATGATTTAATGTAAATTAATTTCGAGTTATTTTGGTTAATCTGAAGGGTTGTTATTTTGAGTCGAGTTTCTGATAGATTCAATTATTTGTGATCAGATTACGTCGAGTCTTTGTTTAAATTCAAGTAATGTCTTTTTATGATTATTGTTGGGAAGTTTTAGTATTCATAATTTAGTTGTGCAGATTGTTTGACGATTGATGTTGGTGAGTCATAGTTTTGGATTATTATAGAAATATGAAATACGATGACGACGTGTTTTAATTGGTATCACTACCCCTGCTCTTACAAGTATATTATTTAACTTTACTAATTTTTTTTTAAACTATATATTTTTTAAACGCATTTTCTTCGTTTCTTGATATTTTTGTCTAAGATGTTTTTTTTTCTCGATTAATTGTTTAATTATCGAGGTTCCGATCGTTGTTATTGCATTCCATTCCAAAATATTTGTCTAAAATGTTGGTTTAGTTTGTCCGACGGCATTTGCATGTACCTACCTATATTTTATTTTTGTAATTGATTACACACTTTCCTTTGTGTCTTTTAAAACGGCACTAGCTGTTTTGCGTTTGTTTCAAAAGTCAAAGTCAAAGTCAAAATGTATTTATTCAATAAAATCACAAGGATCACTTTGAAACGTTTTAAAGCTAGGTGACTCTAGGTGCCAGTTCCACGCGACCAAAGCCTAGAAGAACAGGCAACAAACTTTACCGTTTACCGTTTTAAAAGCAACGAAAATAGTAAAACTCTGCAAAAACACTTTAACTGTAGTCAAAATAAACAGTAATTTTGCAGCATACTTTAACTTGTTTGACACGGTTCTGTATAAAAAGGGTAGTTTTAGTTAGGAAACATAATTAATTTATATCTTTTATTAAATAAATTTAAAAAATGGGTATTAGCCAACGGCAACAGTCAGTACTTTAAAATTTCATGTATTTTTTCATAATATATGATAATTTGAAGTTTAAAACACCTTAATATGTAAATCCCGATTGTATAACAATTAATTTGAGTACCTACTGGGTACCTATCGTTGATTTTTTTGTTTTTTGATCAATAAAACGCTTTTATTTCTTATCAGCCGTTTTTATTGTGTATTGTACGGAGCCACAGTCACAGACATTTTGAATATGGAACAAGTCGAGATTTCTTCCCGTACTTTCAAGTTGAGTGTTCAGTCTGCCCGCGACCACGGCTATTGTAATAGTCGGCACGTCTCGGGAGAACTTTAAAAGTAATACGCGACAAATACCCGGAGTATATAAGGTGAACCTGTTTATTTAGGGATTTGCAGCTGTTTTGACTGTAAAAAGTGCATCTAATTTATGTGAAGTGCCATTATGCATTACACCATGTTTTGCACAATTTCATACATGAGAAGGGGCAGTGTCCAAAATGTGGAAACCATAATTTTTTTTCAAGGAAAAAAAAAGAGTCTCAAAAATTTTCAATAAATACTACTTTTAATATCCCAGTGTTTTATTTTTAAAATACAAGCCAGGGCCTTCTGCCCTATAAAGGGCAGAAGGGTATCCAAGGTTTAAACTGTATACAGTGCCTACCACATCATCACTTCAATCGATGTAGCACCGTATATCCCTCAAGATGAGCCAACCGGAACAAGTTCACGAAGACTGCGAAGTGGAATATTTGGAAGACGAGACGGAAATACCACTAACGCAAAAAAAACAAAGAATGGAAGCACCACTGGAGTCTCCGGAATCGCCACCACCCCTAGAAGAAGGCAACCTAGAAGACGAAGACTCGCTGACGACTTCTCCCAGGCATCAAACTCCCAACGAACCAACAGCCACGACTGGACACGGTACTGAAACAGCCACAGAGCCTAAAACAACAGAAAGAAACAAGCACAACTACGAGGGGCGGCTGATAAGTTCGCGGCCTATGGTACTTAAAAATTACCTACCGTCTTATTACTGATATCACTTATTGCGAGGTTCAATGGTATTTGAAGCTACGCTCTTTTAATTTTTTAATTACTCTATATTTTGTGAAATACCGAACAACATCATGTCAGCCGAATGTACGAATTGTCGCAATTTGGATCACCGTGCCGTAATAAAGTACCTTGTAAAAAAAGGGAAAACGTCGAAAGACATTTTTGAAGACATGTCATCTGTTTTTCAGGATTCTGGGCCATCATACACGATGGTTAAAAAATGGGTACGTTTATTTCAACAAGGACGAGAAATCTGCGAAGACGACCCCCGCCCGGGATGTCCAATAACGGTAGTGACCGAAGAAAATGCTAAAAAAGACGAAAAATTGTTACTGGCTGATCGAATAGTTAAATTGTGGCAGATAGCAGAATAGTTGCAGATCAGTAAAGAATGGGTTGGAAAAAATTTACATCAACATTTGTATATGAAAAAAAATTGTGCGCGTTGGGTACCAAAAATGCTTACGCTACTCGACAAAGAGCGATGACTCCAGGCTTGCATGGAGGTTTTGGAGTTATCCGGCGAAAATTTGGACGTAATTTGCGATCGTATCGTAACCGTAGATGAAACATGGGGTCGCCAGTATGACCCGGAGTCCAAACAAGAATCCATGCAATGGATGAAAAAGGAGAAAAGGCGTCGAAGAAATTTAAGGTGGAAAAGTCAGCGTCAAAGCTTATGGCGACTGTTTTCTGAGATAGCGAAGACATTTTGCTAATTGATTACCTACCTAAGGGAACTACGTTGAATGGTACGGTCAATATTATGAAAATTTATTGGCTCAGAAAAAAAAATATTATTTAACAACACAGAGTTTTTAACTTACCAATAGTTTTTATAACTTAGGTAGGAAATACCGACGCTTGGTCAGACGAACCAACTAAAACTCCGCTAAGTATACCTCTATCAATATCAGTAGGTAGGAATATCACACATTTAATCAATATTTACACAGTTTAGAGGTACTTCGTTATATCCCTATTTCGGTAAATCAAGGAAAAGTAGTTATAATTAAGAAAAACATAGTCATCAACACCAACCGTTTTAAAACGAAAAAAATAGTTTATTTTGGTTTTAAACGGTTTTTGATAGTTTTAAACGGATTGGTTTAATTGGTTTTAAATCCATTACATCTATAATCGTGGCACATCATAAATACGTTTCACCTCAAAACGAGCCGATATCAACTACCCCAAAAGCTACCGATCCTGAAACTCCTTCACAATTTCATTCACCGGCCAAGAAACGTCTCCGTAGACGAGTTTAAAAATTATCAAAAAAAGTAAAGCAGAAAAATAAAACAATTAAGGACTTACGAGACCAAGTGCGTTACTACAAAAAAAGAGTAGCATCTTTAAAATTCATAATAAAGGATTTAGAGAATGTCTAATAAAAGCAGAAGACGATGACATTAAAAAAAAATGGTGTCCTCAATAAAGACATTGTAACATCGGCAATATCAAAAACATAAAACTGGTAAAATGGTTAAAAAACAATATTCCCCTGAATTGAGAAGCTTCGCGCTAACGTCTAATTTTTATTTAAATAAAGCTTACAAATATGTCAGAAATATATTTAGTACTTGCTTACCATCATTGCGAACTTTGGCAAAATGGTATCAGACGGTAGATGGTAGGCCGGGTTTTACACAGGAAGCATTCAATGCATTAAAAGCCAAAGCAAAAGCATCTAAAGAATAGTTGATATGCACCCTTGTGTTTGATAAAATGAAGATAAAGGACTCGACGCGCGGACACCCAACAAGAACGGACGTGTCGGCAATTTATTTTACAAAAATTCAATTACTGGTCATAGTAAACTAAACCTAAAGTTCAATAGTAAACGCAAGTTTTTAATTGTAACGACGACAGTGTGCCAAAAGCCTATATTCACTCACCAAAGGGATCCATTACGTATGATGATAGCAACGACTATGAACCAAATCGAATCGCAACCTGACTTAAGGAGATTAGAACTTTCCAAAATGGATAACCAACTGTTTGCCATGAGGAAAAAGAGAAAGCAACCGGAAGATGAACTCTGTAACAGATTTGAAGCCTTTGAACAAAAAATAATATCAGTTTTGACAGGCATGGCACAAAACCAGACGGAAAAGCTGGACAAAATATCCCAGGAAGTATCGCTAATAACAGCCCAGATAGCCCAAATTAAAACTACTACAGACCAACTTGTAACCGAACAAATAAAAATTAAGCACGAACTTGAGAATGTTGCTGTCCATAAAGCTGATTTGGAGCAAAAAGTTGAACATCTCAAAAAAGACGTGGCAATACTTAAAAATGATTTTTCATCTCAATCTCAATGTTCAACATCTAAACAGATGATTATCCACCAATGATTATCTCATTTCTGAGATCTATGATCGCACCTTGAGAGAAAAAAATATCGTGGTAAGTGGAATTCCTGAAATTAAATGCGATGACCTATCAGCAAGGGTAAATCACGATAAAGACGAGGTAATCAAAGTCATAAACCTAGCTGCTCCGGACTGCAGCGACCCAATCAAGATTATTCGACTTGGTAAATACAGTAGCGATAAAACCCGACCTATAAAAGCATGATTTGCTACAGCTGACGTTGCTCAAACCATCCTACGCTGTAAATCAAAGATAAACAGTGAAAATATTAAGATTTATTACGATCAAACACCATACCAGAGAAAGCAGATTCAGAATATGCGGGAAGAACTAAAATATCGAACAGATGAAGGAGAAAAAGATCTTACAATTAAATACATTAAAGGCACTCCTAAAGTTGTACAGAATCAGTTAAAAAACTAGGAAGAACAAACGACGTTGACTTCCTTGAAACCTACTCACAACAACAAGAGATATACTTACACAAATTATGTACTTTTACAAAAAAGTCAAGTTTGGAAACGACTAATGCAACGTGCTAATAATATTTTGTTTTTATTTCTACTTTACAGTTTATCCAACGCTAACTAAATCTCTAATATATACAAGAAATAAAAATCTAAAACCAAAAACAAAAATCCGATTGCGCTGTTGCTATCAATGTCAGGGAAATAGCAACTATTACGAAATACTTATTAGAACCTCTTACTCATTGCTTGCCATGTTGTTGCTCACTCAATTAACTTTCATCTATACCCGCAAATTATGTTTTACGTTTCACATTTTTACTTTATTTTGTTAAAGCTAACACAAAGTCCTTCTGACACTCGTATGTACTCTAACTTACTTATAACTTTACACCTAAGTCACCATTGTATTTCTCTAAAATAAGTGAATTGTATTCTTCTTAGAGAAATAAATGTCTTAAACCTGATAAAGACCAAGATAGTTATAATATGAACCATCCAGTCAACGTTCATCCGGCTACGTAGATTTCGGTAATCAACTGGAAACTGACTGCAATAATGAATGTAGAAAAGCTTTAGTGTTATATGTAGTTTCAATGAATGGCAATTTTAAAGTGCCTATTGGTTACTTCCGATAAAACTAGTGGAACACAAAAAGCAAACCTTAAAAATAATGCACTTGTGATGTGTCATGAGAATAGAATTTAAGCATCCTGCGATGGGTGCTAAGGATAAACTAAAAACAGAATTTAAACATTCTGCGACGGGTGCTAATGTTTTCACCTATTTAGATCCAGTGCATATGGTCAAATTGTTAAGATATACTTTTGAAAAATATCAAGAATTTCAAGATGGAAAGGCAACACCATAAGATATGAGAAAGTATTAAAAGAGATCCAAGAGAGAGAGAATTTTCATTTAGCCAATAAGCTACGCGCTGAACACATACATTTTAAAACCAATGTATTGAAAGTAAAACTAACTATTCAAATGTTTAGCCGCAGCGTAGCTAAAGCATTAGATTAATGCAAAGAGGAGTTAAAATTAACAGAATTTGAAGGAGTTAGTGCAACATCTAAAATGATTCAACCCATAAACGATTTATTCGACATTTTAGATTGAAAGGATGTTGCAAAAGATTGAGATTGAGAATGTTGTGATCAGGGTTGACAATCATAGTAGTGTCAAAAGGGTAACCGCTTACGTCACTAAAATGTGAAGTAACTCCTAAACCGCTGCAGAGATGGCAGTATTTAAAATTCTGAACATCTCGTGGCAAAAAGACTAGTATCCACATTCCACCGCAAGATTTAAAGAAAACTGCTAATCCAACATGGCAGTTTTTGTTATTACCGTTGTTCACAGTGTTTATACCTACTTTGAAAATTCCCGTTTTACTTTGTTCCTGGTTTTTAACAAAAGTAGAGGTATAATAGAAAGTGCTGTTTCCCCGGATGTTTATATAGCTGAGATAAGTGTTTTAACCGTTAGAGTCAGCCATGGAGTTCATCATGCAAAAAAACTTGATTGCGTGTGTTTCACGAGCCGAATCGCAGCTCAAACCTCACCATGATAGTGGTAGTGTTAATGTTAATAACATCAATTCTTCTGTAATCTTTCCAATTTCGGTACGAGTTGAGTCTTCAGCCTATAATCTAGATAACCTATTTACCTTCCTAAATACTAGGCTAGGTAGGTAGTTAGGTACAGATATCTACCCAAGTAGCCGTACATCATATTTATTACATACTTAAGTACCTACAAGTAATAAAGGTTAGGTAACATTTCGTTTCCTTCTACTGAGTTGGATAATACATTGTGTAATAGCACAGTTAAGAGGTAATAGTCTCAGTTCCACTAAATCAACTGTTTTGTTTAACTATTTTCTCTAGAAAAATAGAACGATAAAATATATAATTGAAAATAATTAGCAACATGCACATCATGCTTCATATAAATTTATTGTATGTTTAAACTTATAACTTTTCTGTAACCTATCTGTTATTTTTTCAGACACCAAGATGAATTTGCACAAATTCCCTATTCCAGCTAAGGACAAAAATCTATTGGTGGCAATATTTTGCAGCTAAAAGATGACCATATTTTTAAATATCGCCGTGTATGTGATGCACACTTTGAAGAAAAGTGTTCATGCTGGAATAATCATCTTAAAGAAGCTGTACCCATGAGAAAAATACCAGGTCAGTAAAAAATTTAAGTAAAAAACTAAGCATATTAAATAATATTATTTTTTGTTCTACGTGATGATGGAACAAGCAGGGAAGATCTTATTTTAAATATTTATTTTTGCGTGATAAATAATAATAAAAACTAAACATTAGTAATACCTATCTATATTGCCATGCTGTTCTCACCTATTTGTTTTGCTAGATTAGATTAAAATACTAATAAAAGATATATTTTTTCAGATGAAGGCATTCTTCCGGAATAAGCCAAAAATACAGCTGATATGGTATATATGTTTCTCGACCAACTTTTTGATTCCATGAATGCAAGCTTATGCAAAAGAAAGGAGCATGGCAAGCCTCTTCTAGGACCTGTGACGCCTACTTCCATACACCACAAAACATGGACGGAATCCAAGCATCTTATGAAAAACATGAAATTTATGAATCCAAAAACATCAAATAATGAGCAAAAAACAAGTCGGAAAGGTTTTTTTAAAGAATAAATAAATTTTAAAACACATTATGTAAATAAACATTGTTTTATTGTATTTAAAAATAATAACATTATAGAAAACGGTAGATAGGTAGAGATAAATGTATAGCTAGCTAGCTAGCAACCGCAGCGAGCTATAGATACCTACCTACGTACATACTGTATTGGCATTAGTTCTAAAACCTTCGACCAGAGGGCGACACTTTGTATTACCCGATTTTGTAGCTGAGTTGTACCTCTATTTCAGTTATAACAAAGTACTCTGTGGTTGTGATGACACTATGACATGACAGTGACAGCCATGCGCGCTGTCGCTTGAAGGTGCGTTTCGCCGGAAAATCTTCCCCCCTCTCGACGACCTTGGGTGCTCGAGGACTGCCATCTTCAATAGGATGGCTGAAGACAGTGGACAAAAGGGGCCTTGAATTCAACATCGCTTCAATCCGATAATTCCTCATACGTGTGGTGATTATTTCCTAACATTCTAGTGGATGATTTTCTAATTTGACGCCGGCTTCCCAGAGCCCACAGAAGTGTGGGGTGTAAGCCGGTGAGAATTTGAATAATATGCATTCGCCGGCGGCCAATGCTGATCGATTCATTGCTTGTTTCAAAAATGTGACTTAGCTCATTGTTTGCGCCCACGAAGTTTCGACCATTATCGCAATAAATTTCACTGGGTTTTTCTCTGCGGGAAAGAAAACGTTGTTAAAGCGTTTTATTTACCGGTTATGTAACTGGTAATAAAGATGACATTGATGAACAATTCGAGTCGACATCAGCACAGGCTCTATCTCAACCGCTTTTATCGCAGCCAGCGTCTCTGTCATCGACATCAGAGCAGACAGGTTATCGCAACCATCTGTATCCCGTAAGGTGCTCCCACACTGCTGTTATAGAATGTTAAGTTACGTTAGTAAACATTTGTTAGCTAACATTTAATCACCAAAGTCAAAAAATGTTTTAATGTTAGTAAATGTTAATTAACATTTTTGAACAAAATTTTGTTTGTAAACATTTTATACAGGTGACGGCGGGGTATGCGGTGAGTCGGGGATGCGGGTGGGGTCGGTCGCCGCGTGCCGTGTCTGTCAGTCCCGTTGTTTAATTCAGCGTGCGTCGACGTGCGTATAGATAGATTAGTGGTAGCGCGTGCGCCAAGCAATAAAAATATGTCAGTTTATACTTGGAGTAACGAAAATGTTTACAAATTGATTGAAATGTTTCAAGCAAGAGAACTACTGTGGAACACGATATCAGACGACTACAAAGACCGAAATAAGAAACACGATGCTTGGATGGAAATTGCCAGTGAATTTAATGTGGATAAAAAAGTAATTGAAAAAAAGATTCGATCCCTCGTAGGTCAATTTAACCGAGAATCTAAATTTAAATCTGGTGCAGGAGCTGAGGAATCAATTAAGTGGTTTGCATATAAAAAACTCATGTTCCTCAAGGGCAAAAATATCCCAAGCTCAACTGTCGATGGAGGGTTGCAGGTGAGTTTTATTTTAACGTCTTTTAATAGTATTTAGATGCCCAGTCCAATAACCCTTCATTTGAAAAATATTCAGCGAATTCTTTTCTTATTTCTTTCCCATCATCTGACTGGGAATCTTGGGATTCACATTGTTCTAGTGGTGTTAATTGCTGCTCTTCTAATCTCCATTGTCCATCGATACGTGTACCAGTTAAGTCGTCGCCATCGTAGTATTGAGGTGGAGCGTAAATCATGCTCGATCCAGTTTTTCTTAGAAAATTATGCAGTAGCACGCATGTCATAATTAAAGTAGTAGTTTTTTCTGGATCTAATAATATTGTAGTTCGTAAAACTCTAAATCTGGCCGACAAAATCCCAAATGCGTTCTCTACTGTTCTCCTCGCACGACTCAGTCTATAACTGAAGATTCTTTCCTTAGAATTGCTATCCTGTGGTCCTGGAAAAGGTTTTAACAAGTGCTTTTCTAACGGGAACGCATCATCTGTTACGAACACATAAGGAACAGGTTTGTTTTTGCCTGGTAGTGAGCTGTCATTGGGTATATTCAAACTATAGTCGTTAATTTTTTTACGAAATTTTGTGCTTGCGAAAACTCCACCATCACTTATGCGTCCTTGGCAGCCAATATTCACGTATAAAAAGTTATATTCTGCGTCCACTAGCGCTAAAAGTACAACGCTGTAAAATCCTTTATAATTGTAATATTCACTGCCGCTATCAATTGGCTTTTGTATGGCTACGTGCTTCCCATCGATACTTCCTAAGCAATTTGGGAAATTCCATTTTGTTAAAAATGTATTTGCCACGCATTGCCACTCTTGGGGAGTTGTCGGTAGCTGGAAAAAAAATAGAACATTAAGTAACTTGTAGTTATCGTTTACTTCTATTCTTTCAGGGTAACGAAGAAAACAGAAGTGATCGTTTGAACGAATCAGAAAATACTGTCACTCTAAACGAAACTACGGAGAAGGTGTTCCCCACCCCAAAAACATTTCGCAAAAGAAGACGGCCACAAGAAGAAAACGATACAACACAACAAGAAGCTTTAAAGATTTTACAAAGCATGCACGAAACTAGAAAGAGCAAGGATGAAAGTGACGCATTTGGAGAGTATGTCTCTAAGAAACTCAAACAATTAAAAAACCGTTGTGCTTACAATACTGCTCAACATCACATTAACAATATTTTGTACAATGCATCACTGGGACTATATGATTATCCTACAAACATGACAGAGCCAACTGCTAGTAGCTCCTGGGGATACAACTCTGGACCAAATCCATCCACTTTTTCGGAAAATAATGCTGTCTGTAGCTCGAGAGGATACTACACCGCACCGAGTCCCTTAGCTTCATTGGAAACGAGTCCTTTGGACAGCTCGAGGGCACATACTAGTACCAGCGCAAGAGCACCGAGTCCATCAAATTTTTCGGAATCAAGCCAAGATTCGACCCAATCATTAAACGATTTGCTGAGTTCAATCCAAAATTAAAAATACGTGTTTGATTTGTTGATTATTAAAAATTTAATAAATAAAAATGTTGTTTGACTTACCTTTATGCATTCTTGTAAAACCTCATTGAGAGCCTCGCACACTTGTGGTACGATTATAGATATCACTTGATCTGACAGCTTGAACACATCTCCAAGACTTTTATAACTGCTACCACTTGCCAAAAACCTTAACGTTACCGCAAGTCTTTCCGTCACACTTATAGATTTTCTAAAATTTGTGTCTAGTTTGCCTATTTTTGCCCCAACTAAATTTTGTAGATATTCAAATTCGGAACTGTTCATTCTTATAAAATCTTCTAAGCAACCATCAATGCCCAAATCCTCGAGATAGTTTGTGGCACTATATTTTTCTCTAGCTTTAAGCGTTCGGCGCATCCAATAAGAGCGCTTCTTCTTTTTTTTTAAACAAAAAATGAAAGCTATCCCAATTAGCAAATCTTCTTCCATTTTCGTGTAGACGCCTCAGAACGCAAAACCAAACTGCGAGCCAATGCCAGATTCAAAATGTTATAAAATGTTAGTAAACACTTTCCATCAGTGTAGGAGCACTTATAACATATAACAGTTCCTAACAAAATGTAAGAATTGACAACATTTGTTAGTAAATGTTTTAGTGTTCAAAAATGTATATAAACATTTTGTAACAGCAGTGTGGGAGCACCTGTACAAAAAACAAAAACCAAAACTTGACACCATTTCAAGAATCTCTTCTCAGAAATTTGAATAAGAGTCATGATGACCCTGACCGTAATTTTTTACGTACTTTGTCATTTTTGACGTAATTTTTTGCCAGAAATACCAAAAATGACAGAGTGACAAAATTTCGAATTTCGCATGGATATGACGAAATCTTTAAATAAAGTGAAGTATCATATCCCAAATTTATCTTTCACAATTTATCAAACTTGCGATTAAATCGAACCGAGCGGAAGCCATGCTGGCTATGGTAGATGCAGGTACTGTGAGGTTGAAAATGCTACTACAAGAGCTTTTCGAAAATACAATAGAAAATAGAAATAGAATGAGTGGATGAACTACAAAAGGTGGACCCCGTGTTGAAAGCGGGTTTAAATAAACATTATGCACGGCGCACGGCCATACTCCATGACATTACCTGTATTCAAATTGTTTTGTGAAAGATAAAATACAAGAAACTCTCACCATTTTCATGACCTGAAAAGTCATTTAGTGCGGGGGCACACGATGCGTTGCGGCGGCGGTGTCGCTGCGTCGTCTTACATAGAAATATCTGTGGCATGTCACACGATGCGCTCCGGCGCCGCACCGGACTTGCAACCACCAAGACGAGGCGGGGAGGGGTGAATGCGTTGCGACGTCGGAGCGGCACCGCTCAGTTGTTTTGCGTCACAAGGAAGGACACACGCTCGCTCGTTTCGATTTTTTTTCTAAGTATTTTTGTTTATTGTGATTGAGGTTTTAAAAAATGAGTGCCAACCTAGATGTTATTGATTTAGACTACCTAATTACATTAGTCCAAGAACGGGAAAACCATTGGGATAAGTCCAATGAAGACTTTAAAAATAAAACAATGAAAATAAAAGCATGGGAGCAAATTGCCAAAATTTTATTTCCAGACTATGATAATTTTGCTCCTGATATAAAGAACCAGATAGGTAAGTAATTATTTAATGTTTTTATGATGATCAAATCTTCTGTAACTGCCATTGTAGAGACCCTCTGTTGCTCCTACCGACGGGGAAGGTTCCAATCAGAAGAAGGGAAATCATAACACCGGTAAAGGCTCCAAAGAAAGAAGAAATGAAGCCTTCAGGCGTAAGAAGAACGCCGAGACCGATGCTGCCATCCAGGCAGGGATATTCGCCCGACTGAAGATCAAGGACCCAACCTCAGTCTCCTCCATTCCTATAGCCAACGAAATCCACCCGGTTGTTGTGCCAGTTACGTTTAATACGTTGCCAGCATACGTAGACCGAGTTTGGGATACGATGGAAGCTACAGGAACAAGACCATTCAGCTCATTGAATAATCCGACTAATAAGGAAATATTCAAAAAGGGAATGCAGATCCTAGCAGAAGTCAAACTCTGTTACGCACAGCGTGCTCATCAAGACAAGCCTGATGAAGATCTGCCAGCCAAGAAGCTATACACCACTGAAGAATTGCACGACTTCAACAATATGGCCGAACACTTGCCATACCCTCTAGCAATCTACCTAGAGTGCATTGGGAACACAGTCGACCGCAAGCAAACTGTCACACCGGTATTAGCTCAACTCGCTGGCGATAACGCCGCTATCTCGGGCGCGATCACTCACAGCCCAAGACACCTTCTGCCTCTTCTCCGAATCCTTCGCGATGGCGTATGCCTCAACGCGGAAGTCTATTCAGTAGCTCAGGCAATTAATTCATTGCCAGGTATTGTATGGGAGGAATTTGATGGACCGGCCGTGCCACCTGCACCGCCGCCCAGAATGGTAAGACTTACCCAAGCGTCATTTAACTTTTGGACGGAACCTGCTAACGGTAACTTCAAGATAAAATGGAATGACAGCGAATATAGAACTTTCGTGAAGATTGTTCAATCTATGGCATCCAGGAAAGGATTTAACGTCACCCTCTGTTGCTCATAAAATAGCTTGCAAATTTATCTCTAATGACATTTGCTGCTGTCATCTCTTCATCTTGAGGTTGTAATGAGTGAAATTCATCATCAGTTATTGCCAATTTATCCTTTTGCCGAAAACCATCCCGATCTGCGACAAAATTGTGTAGGACACAACATGCCTTCACAATGTCAGTAGCAAAATTATAGGACACGTCTATCGGTCTGTGAAAAATGCGCCATTTATTCGCCATAATCCCAAAAGCGCATTCGACATATCTTCTGGCTCTGCTGAGACGATAATTGTAAATCTTTTGTTTAACATTGAGATTGTTACCTCCATATGGACGCATGATGTGGTTGCTCAATCCAAAAGCTTCGTCACCCACAAATACATACGGGGTTCGTCTATTGGAACCACACAGTGGCTGGGGTGATCCCCAGCATTGCCATACCATTGCCTGATGGCAATGGTAGGTCATTATTAATGAGTTTCTCACATAGTTTTGAATTTTGAAAAACAGTTGAATCGCATTCTTTACCGTATGCGCCAATGTCAATAAAAATAAATTTGTAGTTTGAGTCCACAACAGCTAAAAGGACTATAGAGAAAAAGGCTTTGTAATTAAAAAAAAGCGAGCCACTATTAGCAGGATTACGCATGCGAATATGCTTCCCATCAAAGGCACCGATGCAGTGAGGAAAATTCGCCCTTAAATCGAAACTAGATGCAATATTTTTGAGTCTTTCTGTTGTTAGTTCGGGAATGTTGTCTTGAAGAAGATTTTTCCATATAGCACGACAAACTCTCCTAATCATATATCTAATCGTAGATTTTCCCCGTTTGAATTTGTACTCCAAATCTTGTAGTGAATTTCCACTTCCTAGATACCTGTAACAAAAACGTTTATTTAAATAATAAAATCTCATGTAATCTTAATGTTAATATTTTATTTTTAGGTAATGATATAGTGAAGAAATGGAGAAGTGTCAAAGATAACTTCTATAAATATTTAAAAAAGTTAAAAGAAGCTTCTAAATCTGGCTCAGCCGCTAAAAAACTGAAAAAATATCATTTTTACAATCAACTTTTATTTTTAACAAAAGTGGCACAAAATGAGACAGACAGTAGCTTAGACGTAGCTGGAGAAACCAACACCGATTCTACAAGTGATATTGCACCGGAGTCTTCACGTTATGTTCCTATCACCCGCAAAAGAATAATGCAAGCTGATGATTTCGAAAAGGAAGCATTAAAAGCCCTTAAGGAGCCCGAAGATCGCCACTTGTCATTTTTTAAGGGTATTTTGCCATCAATTCAAGATTTCACAGACCTTCAAACTCTCACCTTCCAAAGCAAGGTGTTACAAATTATCACTGAAATGCGGTATGGCTCAATGTCCCAACAATCATCATCATTTAGGTTTGTACAAACGTCTCAACAGCCTTCATCACACGGGTATCATACAAGAAGTTACAGAAGTACATACACTCCAACAGACTTGAGCTCAGATTATAATTTATTGACATCTCCAGGTGAAACATCTCAAGACAGCGTAGAGTACGATTTTGCAAATTTGTAATTAAGATTTATCAAGATTACTATTAAGAAGATTAATAAGATTGATTATGATTATTAACATTTCCTTTTTTGATCGTTTTGAAAATTAAAAAGTATTATTATTCAAAAAAAATAATTTTCATTACTTACCTCAAAGTGATGCCCAGCATTTCAATTGGCTCCACTGGATTCCTCATGTTAGTGTACTGTTTCCGTATATGTGGTTCCAAAGATTTCAATAAACATTCGAAACTTAACACACTCATTCGAAAGAAATTGTAAAACTTCTTTTCGTCTAACAGCAACTCTGCCTTGCCGTGACAGCCTTCACGGCTCAGTTGGTAGTAGCACTGCCTTCTGCGCCGTAGGGCGTGGGTTCTGTTATGTCAGTGCTATGTATAAGCAATCGCTGACAATGTGCTGATAGAGCATCCTTCATTAGAAGGAACTCATCATTGATCTTCAGTCTTGGTTTGATCATTCTCGCGACCGGTTGTCCTGAGGTCCTTTATTATTACATAAATCCTTTATAATTATCCATATATCCAAATAAATGGGTTTGTGTTAAAATAGTCTTTTTTTAAAAAGACTCCCAACTAACATCGTATAACATTTGGTGGCAGCGGTGGGATCCGAAAATCCCCAGTGTCCTTAAAACGTTTTATAGTGTCCTTAAACGTTTTATGAAAGTGAAAAGTTTAATCAACCAGACTCAATTCTAAACCATCCTGTGATATCCTGAATGTTAAAGTGAAAGTGCATACTTACATAAATATCCTGTGGATCCTGAAAGCAAAGCTTATACCATCCTGGACTGAAAGTACTTACCTTTGGCTGTTGGCGCATCGAGCTGCTGCTGTAACTTCGAGAGGCGACTCCTGGAAATACTTAGGACGTGGTCATCATCATCCGTATCCTGCATCCTTCGAGATCCTGTGCTACGCCGTGGTATCCTGCATCGAGTTTGATGGTCAATTATTTAATTGATCGTCATATCGTCGCGTCGTCGCCGTCGTCTTATCGCTCCGGAATGCAGTTCGCAGAATTGGTAGCCTTCGCCTACGCATTACTGTAAGTCTTTGGTCATTGTAAATTAGGGTTCAATTAGTGTACACTGTAAACTTTAACTGTATTATCGTGTCAACTTTAATTTCATTATCCTAAATAATGCCAAAAGTGCAAAAAGAGGAAGAAACGAAAATTGCTTTAGATATCCCAAAAGCTCAAATTCCTAGTGACGTTAAGTCACCCATCAGTTCTCCACGACTCACAAGATCCGCAGTCGCGGCTCTCACAATGGCTGAACTCGAGCTCAACACTCTGTTCAAATTTATTAAACCCTACGACGGTAGCAGAGGAACCGTAAATTCTTTTATAATCAACTGCAATAATGCATGCGAATTAGCGTCAGAGCAGCAGAAATCCATCCTATTCAAATATATCCTTAGCCAATTAAGTGGCAAAGCGGAGCTTGCTTGCTCTATCAAAGAATTCAATTCTTGGGATCAGTTAAAGGAGTTCCTTAAAACTCAATTCAGTGAGCGTAAACATTACGCCCACCTCCTTACTGATCTTCAGGAGAGCAAGCAAGGCTCGCAAGACAGTGTCAGCCAGTTCTCACTTCGTGTGGAGACCCACCTCTCAGAATTATTAACGGAGATAACCCTATCCAATACGAAAGCAAAGGAATTACCAGGCCGTTGTGCTGCAATGGAGGACCTTGCTCTCCATCACTTCCTCATGGGTCTTTATCCGAGGATCTCCAATATCGTGAGACGTAGGTCTCCCAAATCTCTGAATGAGGCTATTAACATGGCGATTTCCGAAGAGCGTATCCAACAAAGCCTTTACAAACGTCCGTCTACGGAACCTAAGTTTGTTGCAAAACCTAAATCAGGTCCTTCAAAACCAAGCGTATCGTCCGGTTCCTCGAACACGAACCAGTCCAAGACCGGAAACGACACTCTTTTTTGTCGTTACTGCAAGAGTCCCGGACATGACATAAGGGACTGCAAAAAACGTGACTATTACAACACGAAATTTGACAGGCCGAACCAACAAACGAGCAATAGTTTCCGTAGTAATAAGGTGAATCATATAAGGGAAACATCCGAGGAGGAAATCGCCGAATCATCCGAAAATGAAGATTTAAACGAAATCTCGTCTCGCGACGGTGCCGCCCGAGACAACCAGTAGGAAACGGCACCAACAAAGTATCCAGTAGCCAGACTAATCGACAGGGTAACCAGCCCCGAACTGACAGTCTGCGCTCTAGTATCCTGACCAACCGACAGGGTAACCAGCCCCAAACTGACGGTCTATCCAATAGCCAGACTAACCGACAGGGTAACCAGCCCCGAACTGACAGTTTGCGCTCTACTATCCCGACTAACCGACAGGGTAACCAGCCCCAAACTGACAGTCGACAATTCAATATCCCGACTAACCGACAGGGTAACCAGCCCCAAACTGACAGTCGAAAATTCAATATCCCGACTAACCGACAGGGTAACCAGCCCCAAACTGACAGTCGACAATCCAATATCCAGACCAACCAACAGGGTAGCCAGCCCCAAACTGACGGTCTATATCCATCCAATATCCAGACCAACCAACAGGGTAGCCAGCCCCAAACTGACGGTCTATATCCATCCAATATCCAGACCAACCAACAGGGTAGCCAGCCCCAAACTGACGGTCTATATCCATCCAATATCCGGACCAACCAACAGGGTAGCCAGCCCCAAACTGACGGTCTATATCCATCCAATATCCGGACCAACCAACAGGGTAGCCAGCCCCAAACTGACGGTCTCTATTCAAGTAAATCCTTAACAAAGGTTTACGAAGTGAATCTGGATACAACCAAAAGATTGTTACCTCATACACTTCTAGATTCACAAATATCCGATATCCCTTTAACACTTCTAGTAGACTCTGGTTCTGCTATATGTCTAATAAAGCAATCCTGTATCCGAAATAACCAAAAACTCATTAAAGAACCCATCAACCTTAAGGGCATAGACCCTGGTGATGAACCAACCCCAACGGAGGGTCATTTCCAACTCAAGCTTAAATTGGCTGATAGCAAAAGAATATCCTTCAAATTCCATGTCATTAAAGACATTAGCCTACCTTATGATGGCATCATAGGGTCAGACTTTCTTACAGCCTTCGGTTGTAAAATTGACTACACGACTGACGTTCTCAAGATAGGGAAAATTACTGTCGACTTACACTTTTTCAATCCGTTTTATGAAATTCCTCCTCGCACTGAGACTGTTGTCGAGTGCTCAGTACAAAATCCTGGTATTAATGAAGGTATTATCCAAAACCAACATTTATCCAACAACTTGCTAATATCCAACTGTATTGTAAAAGTAAAGGCTAATAAGCGTGTAAATCTGACGATTGCTAATATCTCTGAGTATCCAGTCAATTTCAATTCGAATTTGAATCTTAAGCTAGAGCCCTTAAGTTCATGCGCGGTTCAACTTAATCCTGAGTTGCGTAATACATCCAACCGTACTATCGCGGTCATCGATTCATTAAGAATCGATCATCTGAATCAAGAGGAGGCTGACGCCCTCTTAGAGCTTTGCTCTCAATATTCTGACATCTTCCATTTGCCTAGTGATCAATTATCCTTCACCAATGTCCTGAAGCATGAAATCAAAACAAACAATGATGTCCCTATCCATACAAAATCCTATCGTTTCCCAGAGTTCCACAAGAAAGAAGTGGAAACTCAAATCAGCAAAATGCTTGATGAAAACATCATTGAACCATCATCCTCTCCTTGGAGTTCTCCAATCTGGATCGTGCCTAAAAAGGCAGATCCACAAGGCAACCGGAAGTGGCGAATAGTTATCGACTATCGGAAGTTGAATGACATCACTATCGGGGAAACATATCCTATTCCTCAAATATCCGAAATCCTTGATCAACTCGGTAAAAGTAAATACTTTACTACTTTGGACCTCGCGTCCGGCTTCCATCAGATCCTTATCGCTTCGGAAGATGAGTCGAAAACAGCTTTTTCGGTTCCTCAAGGTCATTTCCAGTTCACAAGGATGCCATTCGGTTTAAAAAATGCTCCTTCTACCTTCCAAAGGCTCATGAATACTTGTCTTACAGGGCTTCAAGGCACCAGATGTTTCGTATACCTAGACGATATAGTCATATACTCATTCGATCTGAGTTCACACATTTCTAATTTGAAATCCGTCTTTAATAGACTCCGAAACTTTCGCTTAAAGCTACAGCCAGAAAAGTGTGAATTCCTGAGAAAAGAAGTTGCCTATTTAGGTCACATCATCAGTGAAGACGGTGTCAAAACAAACCCTGATAAGACAAAGGCGGTAACAGACTACCCTGTTCCCCAATCTCCAAAAGACATTAAGTCCTTCCTTGGCCTAGTATCCTATTATAGGAGGTTCATTCCTGATTTTGCAAAGTTAGCAAAACCTTTAACATCCCTTCTAAAGAAAGACGTCCCATTTGAATGGCAGAATGAACATCAGCTCACTTTTGAAGCACTAAAGAGGAAGCTTGTATCCGCTCCTGTCCTTGCATATCCAGACTTCACTCAGCCATTCAATCTTACATGTGACGCTTCAAATTATGCTATATCCGCTATATTATCCCAAGGCACAGTAGGTCAAGATCGTCCTATTGCCTATGCGTCCCGCACACTAAATAAAGCCGAATGCAATTATAGTGTGACGGAAAAAGAATGCCTCGCCATCGTGTTCGGAACCAAGGTGTTCAGGCCTTATCTTTACGGTCATCGTATCATTATCCTTTCCGATCACAAACCATTGCAATGGTTATTCAACTGTAAAGATCCAGGCTCAAGACTCGTTAGGTGGCGTTTGAAGTTAGATGAATTCGAATATGATATCAAACACAAAAAGGGTAAAATCAACACAAATGCTGACGCATTATCCCGGTTCCCAGTCAATCCTGTCCAACCTGCGGAACCTGAAACATCCAATCCTGTCAACGAAGAAGCATCTAATCTAGAAATGGATAGAGACTTAATGGATTTACTAATATCTCCACCTTCGTTTAATCCTGACGAAGCTATCCCTCCAAATCCAGACTTCGTTGACCCTTATGAAGATATCCTACCCTTACCTGATATCGACTTACCTGATAATATCCCTGATATCCTAAGAGACCAAATTGAGAACGAGGTCAACTTACCTAATCCTATTCAGGAACTGCCATCCTTACCTGCTCCTCAGCCTCAATTTGATCCAATGCCATCCACTAGTGCAAATCCAGACGTTCCTGTCGACGATTATCCCACTTTCCTGAGGGTAATGTTAGAAAAGGTTAGAACATTCAATACGGAAATCATAGAACATAATGAAAGTCTTATGAAATGTCCTGTAAAAGTTATCCTAGTTCCTACCTCCATCGATTTAGATGAATCCAATCCATACATCCCAGAAGTCCTGAGCGACTCTGAAATGCATGCAAACGTATGCGATTCTGAAAAAGAACTTTTTCAATTCAAGAAGCTTGATCTAAATAACAAAACATACTATCTTTTATATTTTAAAGTCCATCATTTTGATCAAGCATCATATCCTGAAATTTTTGAAACTCTGAAAATAATAAGAAACGAGTTAGTAGCTACCGGAGGTATAAATGAAATTGGCTTACCTGACTTGAAAAATCCTTTTGAAAAACACTCGTTCATAAAGATTTATAATATCCTGACATATCTTTTCCACGACACTCGAATAAAAGTCAATGTTTATCACAATAACATTATCTATCCTGCTCCATCTGAAATCAAAAAGATATTATATGATAATCATGATATCCCTATAGCAGGTCATCTAGGTTCAGCCCGCATGTATAACAGACTCAAGCAAACGTACTATTGGAAAGGAATGCGGAGTGATATAGAATCTTACGTAAAACAATGTAAAGCCTGTCAAGAGAATAAAGCACTTAGAAAGGTCAATCGAGCGCCTATGCAGATCACCAGCACTTCTTCTGAACCAGGTCAGCGTATCTCTATTGATGTCGTTGGTCCGCTTCCCGAAGCAGGTCCTGCAAAATTAAAATTCATTTTAACTTTCCAAGATGACCTTACTAAGTTCTCTTCAGCATATCCTATGCGTAGTACAACGGCAGAAGAAACAAGCGAGTGCCTTCTCCATTTTGTATCCATATTTGGAATTCCTAAAATAATTCTCACTGATCAAGGTACCAATTTCACGGCAGATCTATTCAAGAAAACATGCGCTTTCCTTAAAATAAAAAACCTGTGGTCTTCTCCTTATCATCCGCAAACCCAGGGTGCCCTGGAAAGAAGCCACTCTACTTTAAAAGAGTACCTCAAGCCCTACACGAATGCAGAGCAGACTAACTGGCCTCGTTATGTGTACACAGCTATGCTTGCCTATAATACATCTGTTCACACTACAACGCATTATACACCCTATGAATTAATGTTTGGTAATAAACCTTACATACCTAATTCTATTTACGATGAGTCTCTCGGAGCCACATATCCTGATTATGTGCAAATGCTTCAGAATCGATTGAAGTATTCCCGGGAACGAGCAATCGAATTCATTAGGAAATCTAAAGAATCTTCGAAAAATTATTATGACACTCACACTCGCCCAGTCACGTACAAAGTCGGTGATTACGTCTACCTTAAAAATCATCTGAGGTTACGAAAGGCCCTCTCTCCTATCTGGAAAGGCCCTTATAAGGTAGTGAAAATTAATGGAAATAATACACTTACCTTGTTGATAAACCGACGTCACGTAAGTCACCACTATGACCAGGTAAAACCTGCCGACGTCAGGAACCTGTAACGTAAAATTTTAATTACATTTTAATTTACATTTTAATTTACATTTTAATTTACATGATTATTATTTAAGTTAGGTACTTACTTACCCTAGTTATTTACACCTTTATTATCAATTGCAGGGCTTCGGTGCGGGGCCAATTCAGTACAGAATACCTCCAACCGATAACATCAAGTTCGGGCCTGTACTTTGACTATCTAGGTACACTAAAAACAAGTAACGGCTATCTTAAAATCTTGATACCATTAGACATTTCGCATTTTGGACCCCATGTACGAAATATCAAGGCTGCACTTGAAACCACCAAGTACTTGTGTAATCAATCTCGAATAGTAGAAATTGATTCTATATGTCATAACAGGTTACAACCTTTGACAGCTCGATACCAAGATCTAAGTAGCGAATTCGATTCAATTTCCCACCTGATAGAAAGCCGTACCAAACGTGCCTGGATCGGGGGTATAGGATCTGTTCTAAAACAGATTTTTGGAACTTTAGACGAAAACGATGCCTTAAGATATAACGATGCTATAGAGTCTCTACAGAATAACGAAAAACAACTAGCGTCATTGATGAAAGAAAATATTTTGGTAACCAATTCGATTATAACATCATACAATAAAACTTTGAGCAAAATTAAGGATAATGAAGTTAACTTAAATGAAGCTATTGACAATCTCTCGTTGAACTTGAAAAATATCTCAGAACAGACAAATGGATTACATGTACTTTTTAAAGTAAGTCAAATTTTTAACAGCTTAGAAACATCAATACTTACTTTATCCTTCCAGTTGGAAGACGTAACTAATGCTATATTGTTCAGTAGTCAAAACATCCTGCACCCGGCGATTATGACGTCATTACAGCTGTATCGAGAGCTTGCCAATAACTACAGGTATCTATCTAGAAACTTACAATTGCCTATTGTTTTAGATATGAACAACATTCACTATATCTTAAGTATCTCCAAATTAATTTGTTATTATTTAGATTATAAGTTAATGTTTGTTTTACATGTTCCATTAGTTAGTATTGAAGAATATACGTTGTTCCATAATATCGCTTTACCTACACCCTACAGTTCTACGGAACCAAATAAATTCAGTTTAATTATACCTAGTAGTAAATATATTGCAATGACCAAAGACAAATTGAATTATTGTAGCTTCGACGATTTAAGTAACTGCAAGATCGCAAAGCCAGGAACCTTTATCTGTGACGTCACGAATGTTTATACGGCCGACGCCATACCTACCTGTGAAAGTGAACTCCTATCTAAAGTGAACACAAAAATACCCAAACAGTGCGACACAAAATTCATTTACGGAAAATTAGACATTTGGAAACCTTTAGTAAATAACAAGTGGATCTATATACAATCGGAACCTAACAAACTTTCTATAGATTGTTTAAATTCTAAACTGTATGAAACTACTATTGTAGCTACTGGAATACTTACCTTACCTAACGAATGTATTGGTCGTTGTAAGAGTACTACTCTAATACCTAAGTTTGTTTTAAATATTACGTCACCAGTTAATAATATACCTTTTAACTTTAATCTGATTAATGATTCTTGTTGCAACATTGTAAAGTTCAATAACCTCATCGAAGATTTGTCTCCTATCCGATTACAAAATATAGATTTGGACGAATTAAAGTCAAACAAAATGGCATTAACCTCACTATTAGATAACTTAGAGAAAATTGACAATAGCCCTCATATTGTGAAATATGGAACACACTATTCAATTTTTATTATTTGCATTTTATGTTTAATCTTTTTATATTTTTCTTATTTAGCTTTTAAATGTTTTTGTAAACCCGGTGACAACCGAATCTATAAATTCAACCTTAAACCTAACTTATCAACTCAGTCAACCTCTAAAGGTGTAGACACACAAGACCCTGATCTAGAATTGAGTCATGTCGCTTCCATTAGAAGTCAAGTTTAATTTTTGGAACTTTGGTAAGTAACAACCCGGTCAGTGCTATGTATAAGCAACAAATGTCAGTGCTATGTATAAGCAATCGCTGACAATGTGCTGATAGAGCATCCTTCATTAGAAGGAACTCATCATTGATCTTCAGTCTTGGTTTGATCATTCTCGCGACCGGTTGTCCTGAGGTCCTTTATTATTACATAAATCCTTTATAATTATCCATATATCCAAATAAATGGGTTTGTGTTAAAATAGTCTTTTTTTAAAAAGACTCCCAACTAACATCGTATAACAGTTCGATCCCCACCGAGAACAAACATTTGTGTGATGAACATTGATGTTTGTTCTCTGTCTGGGTGTTATATAATATTATAAGTATGTATTTACAAAAAAAAAGTATATATGTATTATATCAGCTATCTGGTTCCCATATTACAAGCTTTGGCTTCGTTTGGGGCTAGATAGTGCTGTGTGGAAAGTCCACCAATATTTATTTATTTATTGATCGAGTGAGCGAAGCGAACGAAGATCTTAGTTTCAAATTGGGCGATTTGGCATTTTATGTATGTATGTATGTATGTATGTATGTATGTATGTATGTTTGTCTGGCGATAACTTAAGAACCGTTGATCCGATCTGCATGAAATTTGATATGTCGATAGCTTGTACTTGAGAAATTTACTGGTAGGTATATGAGTAAAATCGGATGTAGGGTTTTTGAGTTATGGGGTTTTTTAGGAGGGCAAAAATTGTTGGGTATTTGTAGGTATTTCGATATAGTATTTTCTTGTACTACCATCCTCTAAGAATAAACAGTCAGATTAGATCCGCAGCTTGTGTTTCATTACAATATCTCACTGGCGACGATTTAATAGTTTTTACCAATTATATCGCGATGCCGTATGGTAAAATCGATTGTTTTGATTTATCTTCGCGAAAATGGACGAAATACGTAAACCGAGTGAAACAGTTCATCGAGTTAAACGAAATTAAAGCAACCTTACATGTGGCCACGTTGATAACGGTAGTTGGTGAACCAACCTATGATTTGATGTGCGATTTATGTGCCCCGAAAAAACCGGAAGAAAAAAGCTTCAGTGAGTTGGTCACCATCGTCGAGAAACATCTAGAACCCAGGCGATCAGATATAGCGGAACGGCATATTTTTCGTTTACGCCGTCAGAAGTCCGGCGAGGAGCTCAGTCTATACCTACAGAGTCTAAAACATCTTGCAAGTACTTGTAACTTTGGAGAGAAACTGGAAGAGAATCTCAGAGACCAGTTTGTATCGGGCCTCGCCGGTGACGAGATGCGTAGTCGGCTTTTCGCGGAGAAGGAGTTGGATTACAAGCGAGCGGTGGAGCTGGCTCTGGCATTGGAGGCGGCGGAGAGGCACGCGGTGACGAGCGGCTCAGCAGGCGCGGGCGCAGCGGGCGCCGCCGCCGCCGGGGCAGTCGCCGGCGCGCCCGAGCCTCCCGTGCATCGGATCGGCGCTGGAGGCGCGGCGTCCGCGGCGTATCAGGCGCGCGGCCCTAATCAGAAGTGTTGGCGTTGTGGCCGCCAGCATTCGCCGGATAAGTGTCGCTATAGGCGTTATAATTGTGATGAGTGCGGAGTCAGGGGCCATCTCAAGGCCATGTGTAAAAGTGCGCGTTCAAGTGGTGATGGAGATCGTTTGATGAATAAATCACAGCGACGTAATCAGTTCTACATTGACATGGATTCGGATAGCGAGGACAGTGATTTCTTCAATATTGTAGTGGATGGAGAGGACGACAAACCGTATGTAGTTTCTCTTCTTATCAACGGTACCCCTATAGACTTTGAGGTAGACACGGGAAGTAAAATTTCGGCTATTAATCAACGCGACTATCAGAAATATTTTAAGAACTTTAAGTTGTCTGAGTGTAATTTAAGGTTTAAGGGATATACGGGTGGAAAAATATTGCCGATAGGTTTAATAAACACGACTGTCTGCTATAAAAGCGCAGGGGAGAAGAGGGAAGCGTGTGACCTCCCATTGTATGTAATCCCTGGAGGAGGACCTCCCCTTCTTGGCCGTTCTTGGTTGCGTCATCTAAAGCTTAAAAATATTGAAATTCACATGAATAACATTGATTGTGACATAACGTGTAGTAAAACCGATTCGTTAATATTAAAATTGCAAAAAGAGTTTACTGATGTATTTGCTGAAGGCTTAGGAACTTGTACGAAAATGTTTTCTTTGAAATTAGTAGACAAAGAGCCTGTATTTCATAAAGCACGTAATTTACCTTTAGCATTAAGAAAACCCGTGGAACAAGAGTTAGACCGCTTAGTAAATGAAGGCACTATAGTTAAGATTGAGCATTCTGAGTACGGCACTCCCATAGTGCCTGTCGTTAAAAAGTGCGGAAGCATTCGAATTTGTGGCGATTATAAAGTGACGATAAATCCAAAAATTAGACGCGAGCCTTATCCACTGCCGCGGATTGAGGAGCTTTATACCACATTAAGGGGGGCCCAAGTATTTTCTAAAATTGATTTGGCTCATGCATATGAACAGATCATTCTGTCCCCGGAATCGAGGCCGTGCACAGCTATAAGTACGCACGTAGGTACGTTTCAGTACGTCAGAACGCCTTATGGTATTTGTAGTATTCCAGAAAAGTTCCAAAAGTTAATGGAGGAAATCTTGAGGGGAGTTCCTATGACTGCCGTGTATTTTGATGACGCCTGTATTGGGGGCGTTTCTAGGGAAGACAATATAAAAAATGTCCGTGAAGTTTTAAAGCGATTGCAAGCTATGGGCTTGAGAGTTAAGTTGGCGAAATGTGAGTTTTTCAAGCGCGCTGTATGCTACGTAGGCCACGTTATAGATAGGGACGGGCTGCATCCAGATAATAAAAAAGTAAAGGCGATTTCAGACGCCCCGCGTCCTACTGACATACATCAGCTGAAAGCCTTCCTAGGCCTAGTAAATTACTATGGGAAATTTGTTCCAATGTTAAGTACAATACTGAGTCCTCTTTACAATTTGTTAAAAGGTAAAATTAATTGGAAGTGGGGCTCGGAATGTGAGCAAGCTTTTACTAGCATTAAAAAAATGTTGTGCAGCGAGCAATGTCTAGCTCACTACGAGCCGGAGCTGCCGCTGGTCCTCAGCGTGGACAGCAGCGCGTACGGCCTCGGCGCCATACTGGCGCATAGGTATCCCGATGGCTCAGAAAGGCCTATCTGTTGCACTTCGCGCACTCTGAACGACGCAGAGAAATCCTATAGCCAGTTAGACAAAGAGGCCTTAGCTATATTTTTTGGTGTAGTAAAGAATCATCAATATTTATTCGGTAGGCGTTTCATAATTCGCACAGATCACAAGCCATTGTCGTATATATTCGGAGAAAAGATCGGTATACCGCAGACGGCAGCTAGCCGTTTGCAGCGGTACGCGGCACGACTTGCGGCGTATGACTTTTCCGTGGAGTGGGTTAGTTCGGCACAAAACGCAGCAGCTGATTGTTTATCGCGATTACCGTTAAGTCGAGAGCCGAGCGCGCGCGACGGTGCTGACGCCGCCGTATCGTATTTGATGTTCATTGAAAGCGAGTTTCCTATCAGCCACAAAGATATTGCTGATGCTACAAAGGTCGATCCTGTATTGCGGGTTATTTATAGAAATATATTATTTGGATGGCCGGATCATACGGATGTAGATCAAGAAAAGGCCTATTTCAATAGGAAAGATAATCTTTTTGTGGAACAGGGATGCATCGTTTTTAATTATCGTATCGTTGTACCACCTAAGTACAGAGAGTACATCTTGCGAGAGCTGCACGAAGGTCACCTAGGGGTCGTTAAAATGAAAAGCATCGCACGGAACTACGTATACTGGCCGGGTTTGGACGCGGATATCGAAGGCGTGTGCCGCGCGTGCGCCGCCTGCCTGCAGCAGCGCGACGCACCGCCGCATGCGCCGCTCACGCCCTGGCAGTTCCCATCGCGTCCCTGGCAACGCTTGCACGCTGATTTCGCAGAGTATAAGGCAAAGCATTACCTAGTAGTTGTCGATGCGCACAGCAAATGGATCGAGGTTTTCCAAATGAGTAGCACGGCTGCTAGATACGTTATAGACAAATTCAGAGAGATGTTTGCGCGTTTCGGACTGCCATTACAGATGGTTACAGACAACGGTCCGCCATTTTCGTCCCACGAGTTGAGGGATTATTTTATTAAAAATAACATCGTCCATACTCCGACCAGCCCGTACAGACCTCAAGGCAACGGAGCTGCAGAAAATGCAGTCCGAACCGTAAAAAATTGCATTAAAAAAGCGTATGCCGAAGGAGTTGACGTGGGTCAAGCAATCAGTAAGATGCTGTTTCAGTATAGAAACTGCGAGCAGGCCACGACTAACGTAGCACCAGCGGTGGCGCTGCTCGGGCGCAGGCTGCGCGGCCGGCTCGACGCGCTGAGGCCGAGCGCGGCGGAGCGCGTGCGCGCGCGCCAGGCAGCTCAGGTGGAGCGCGCCCAGGGCACGGTACGGGACGTTCAGTTAGGCGACACTGTTTACGTACGCGAGTACAGTAAAAATAAAAATAAATGGGTGGAAGGGCATGTCAAGGAACAGGTGGGACCGTCTTCATTTTCGGTAAACGTTCCGTTATACAAAAACATTGTAAAACGACATATCGATCAAATAATTGTACCTAAAGGGAACAGAAAAAGGTTCTCACTCTCGTGTACTGATAATGATAAGTCTGCTAAAACTGTAAATGAAAAACCAGATGTAAGCTCCAATGTTTGTAAAGGGTCGCCGGTTGTGACGACAAGTCGTGAGCCTGACGTCACGAGGCTACCGGACTCGCCGAGCGCAGTGTCTGACGAAGGCGCCATTGGTGACGCTGACGACCCGGGCGCCTCTCGACAGGATGATCAGTTTGACATGGCTTGTTCGTCACCTATTAATAAAAACGCTCATTTCTTGCGTCCTCGTCACAACAGGCAGCCTAGCTACTTAAATAAGTGAAATGTAACTTTAAGGTATTCACATTACATCGAAGTAGGTAGGTTGTTGCCTGGCAGTTAGATATTATTATAAAATAAGTATAGTTATTAGCTTTATATTTAGTAAGGAGGTGTTGGGTATTTGTAGGTATTTCGATATAGTATTTTCTTGTACTACCATCCTCTAAGAATAAACAGTCAGATTAGATCCGCAGCTTGTGTTTCATTACAATATCTCACAAAAAAAGTTACAATAAAAAATCAAGTTACATGTCATATGAAAGGGCTTTGTTTGGACATTCCAAAACAATTTTTACTTTTTTTTTGGGACGCTCGGTTTTCGAGTTAAAATTTAAAAAGTTAAATTAAGATAACCAGCGATCCAAGAGCTCCCATCTCTAAGAGTTTCGTTGACATCAAGGTTTTTCTACTGGTCGTCTAGTTCCTTTGATTTTTCTTATATTTTTTTCTTGAAATAAATTAAGGAGGTACTCAGTTCTCATAAAATGGTGACGACGACCAGGTCTGATGATGGAGCCAAGGTCTGTTCAACGGACCTCTTCAATAAATAGGCCAATAGAATTGAAACTTGGTAACCATACCAAGTTAGTAGGCGGTAGTCAGAAAAAAGTCCAGAGATAATGTTTGGACTTGCCTCTGACTACTACCGACTCAAAGTTTTGATGCGTTCGTCGGGTCGCATCACGAGATCTCAGTTCGGGGCGAACTACTAGTTTATTTATACTCTTTATATTCATGGAGAAAAAACTGTCCATCACTGTTCCTTAGTGCAATAAAAGGACAGATCCAGTATCGTCGTACGCTTCTACGTCGATTTCGGCGGTGGCGTAATAGTAGGGCCAACAATAGACGTCTTTTACGATCCATTTTCATTAACAGACTGTCCAACGGTGCTACGGCGCCGCTGCGACATAACAACGTTACGGCGCCGCACCGCTCGTGTGCCCACTGAGAGCGTTTACATATGGTGCCGCTGCATTACTCATCCTAGTATTTCTACGGACTCTTTCACATGGCGCCGCTGCGGCGGCGGTGATTTTTGATGCCGCGGCGGTGGCGGCGAGCGGTACCGTAGTTTTTAACAAATATACGAGATTAGTTTGCCTTTTGCACACGGTGAGGAAGGACGCCGCTCGCGTTGCCCGTAAAAGAGTTTTCATTTGCAGAATGGACATCCTTGAATTTATTAAGAATGTGGATATAGACCATTTAATTTCATTGGTTCGTGAAAGACCAGTCTTGTGGGACAAGTCTTTAGAAGAATACAAATATAAGAACATTTCGAATGCCGCTTGGAAAGATGTTTGTATTCAATTATATGCAGACTTCGAAGCGCTCAGTGACAAAGAAAAGGATATTTTTGGTAAGAATCATTTACTTTATTGTTTGCTATAAGTACAGTAGTGCGATATAATTTGCCATATAATCGGTTGCTAAGGTTCACTATGAATTTGGGTACCTACTTTACGTCAATGACTCACTTAGTACCTATTGTCATCTTATCGATAACTAAAATGCGCGCATACAAAGAATTGTAGGTATGTTCGTGTGGTTGATTACCTATGTCTTTTATGCATAAATGTAGATTAAAAAATAAACAAAATGTGTATTAAATAACACTTAATTGCCAAGGTAATGCTCCTTCTTCACTCATAAAATATTCTGTGAACTTATCGCGTGTTGTATTGGCTTCTGGATATCTTCTTGTGGTTTGTGATCGTGTAATATCTATGATGACGTCCTCGTTCTCAGCCATGCACATTGAGTCTCTGGAATGTTCCCCATCTCTAGCTCTGACAAAATTATGCAAAACACAGCTACATTTAACAATTTCAATTGCTAAATCTGTATTCACGTTTAAGGGACGATGAAAAATTCTCCACTTATTAGACAATATGCCAAAAGCACATTCTACGTAGCGTCTGGCTCTAGAGAGACGATAATTAAACACCCTTTTAGGTGTAGGCAAGTTCCTTCCACTGTAAGGACGCATGACATGTGGACTTAAACCGAAAGCCTCGTCAGCAACAAAAACAAAAGGCATGTCGTCATTTTGGGTCTCTGATATTTTTTCTGGATTCGGTAGCTTAATCTGGTTCCGTTGCAGATGTTCGTATAATGTAGAATTTTGAAAAATAGTTGAGTCACACTCTTTTTCATAAGCTCCCACATCAACATAAATGAACCTGTAGTCTGCATCAACTACAGCAAACAATACAATAGAGAAAAACTCTTTGTAGTTGAAAAAAAGTGAACCACTGTTGTTAGGTTTAATGATTCTGATATGTTTGCCGTCCATGGAGCCAATGCAGTGAGGAAAGTTAGCTTTAGACTCGTACTCTGTAGCGATTTCTTTGAATCGCTGTTCTGACAATTCAGGCATACATTCTGAGGATAATTCATCCCAAATTACTTTACATGTGCATCTTATTATTTTAGCTATCGTAGATATTCCAAGTTTAAAATTTTCGTGCAGGTCAGTAAATGAATGTCCTTTGGCCAAATATCTGAAAAAAAATACAGTACATTAGTCGGTATTATGTATGTATATTCAGTGACGGGCACAGAGATTTTCATGGGGTAGGCTGAATGAGTACGAGTTCAGTAACTGTCATAACTGCTATTTTTTTATAAGTAGGTAGGTAGGTACATATATAAAAAATATAAGTCACTGACTGACTCGTATGAAAAAAGGTTGGCAAGTAGGTAGGTACCTAACTATTGAAGACAAAAAATTTAACTTCTTTCATTTAACCCACCTTATTTTAATTAAAATAACATTTAAGAACACATAAGAAATAACTCGCAACTATTACGTTCGTCATAATGTTCCACATCTACAATAGATGGCAGTAATTAGTAGGTAGTAGTTGACGATTCGTTCGACTCGCGAATTTAAGGTTTACCTACGAACTTATTATTTTAGTGATTTTAGATGTTTGAAGGTACCTTACTTACCTACGTACCTTAACTAATGTTGATAGGGTAGGCTCAGCCTTTGTGCCTATATGGAGAGCACGTCCCTGGTATATGTAGAAGGGTGTGTTGAGTTTGGATGAGTACAATACAAATTGTTCAGAGTAGTGACACAAGATGGGTAAAAATTATATCTCCCTTTTCTTTTTTTCAGGTAAATCTGTCTTCAAAAAATGGAAGAATGTCAAGGACAATTTTTTTAAATACGTAGCAAAGATGAAAACTAAGAGATCAGGATCCGGACCTAATGTCACACAAAAATATCATTTATTCGAACAATTAACTTTTTTGAAAAAAAATGCCTCGTGCGAGACACAGTCGAGTATTGCAAGAAACAGTACAGAGAATCTAGAAGAACAAGCTGAACAACCATGCGAGGAAACTCCTGTTGCACATGCAACTCCAGTACAAATGCACGAACCGAGTACTTCAAATCCTACATCCAATCGCAAACGCAAACCAGATGTCTTTGAAACAGAACTTTGAACATTTTAAAAACAATAAAGAAAATCGGCATGTCTTTGAAACAGAAGTTTTGAACACTTTAAAAAACAATAAAGATAATCGGCATTTATCTTTTTTTAAAAGTCTTTTGCCAAGTATCGAAAATTTTGATGATCAGCAAACATTGCAGTTTCAGAGTAGAGTACTACAACTTATAACAGAAATAAAGTACCCAGTTCAGAACTCATTGAACTACGGCTACCAAGCTGGATATAATACAGCGGCTTATGATTATCGTCATGGCACCCCCTCTACATTCTCTCAGACTTCTGTACAATCACCAATGTCCGACGGAAGTTTACCCGAATTTAATTAAAATATAAAAAACTTTGTGATGTAACTGCAACTAAGTGCCTTATAAACCTAATTGTTTACTATTTAAAACTAAATAAAACTGATTTTTTATAAGTACTTGTATAAGTTTTATTTTACTTACGTTAATGTCACCATTAGCATTTCAGGAGGCGGAATACATTCTCTCATATTTGTATCCTTGTGCTGCAAGCCATTGCGGAGGCGTTCTAATAGATGGTCAAATGTATACTCATTCGGAAACAATTACGAAATTTCACAGGATTTCTTCTCAAACTCTCATAATCACAATAAAACTTTCCGTTGGTTTTTCTTAAAGATATAAATGGGTGGATCCAAAATTTTCTTGGTTTTTTCTTTTTACGACGATGTCGTAGAACACAGAGTAGCGTTGTAGTTATCACGATGTCGTCCATTCTCTTCGATTGATCGAGTAAAACTGGTCTATGATCGCGACGCAGTACGTGCGGCGGTGTCGCAAATACTGCGTTGAAATACCGCAGCTTTTGCGGCGCCGCGGCCACGGCCGCGGCGGCGAAAAACGCTGCCGCTGCGGTGCCATGTGTAAGGGCCAAAACACATAACCGCGTTGCGGCGCCGCGCCGCGAGAATCGGCAGTAGCGGCACTGCCGATTGTAGCGGCGCGGCACCGCAGCGTGGCGCTAGTTCCAGCGTTATGATGTCATACTTGTTGACAATGATTTAGTTTGTTTCTATCACTCTAGCAAATAACACGTGTCAGTAAACCCGGAAGCAGTTTTAAAATTATAATGTCTGACTTTGACATCGATTTATTTATATCGTTGATTCGGGAACGTCCTTGTTTGTGGGATACCAGTGACGAAACTTATAAAGACAAATTTATAAAACAAGAAGCATGGAAAACCATTTGCGAAATCATTTATGAAAATTACAACGAAAAAGACGCTATCGAAAAATCAAAACTGGGTAAGTTGTGTAGTCTTTTCTTTTGAAATAAGTTATTAAGGAAAGGGACAGAACATGGCGGTGTTGTTATTTGCTTCACGCTCACACTTATGCGTGTGTGAGCGAGAAACAAATAACAGACAGCGTCGCCATTTTCTTCATTTTTAAGGCATAGTTCCTGAGTGTAATAAATAGTTTGTAGGTATATGGCGCTCTTATCCTAAAAGGTATACAAAACAATAAATTAAATTCTAAATTGCTATTTTAATTGTTTATTTGCAGTTTACAACATGTCAGATAGACTAAATAATTTTTATGTCAAATTCATATTTTTGTTAATTGCCAACTAAGGGCACCAACATCACTAGAAAAGTAATCACAAAAAATATTTCGTGTTAGATGTGGGCTCATACTAAGTTCATTAGTTGTCAGCGGTTCTAATATTTGAAGATCAGAATCATCAAAGATAATGTCATCAGACGCTTGTACTCCATCTCGATTCAAAACAAAGTTATGTAGTACACAACATGCCTTAATAATGTCTGTCGCAAATTCATATTGCACATTCATAGCTCGATGTAATATGCGCCATTTATTGGCTAGGATGCCGAAAGCGCACTCAACATATCTTCGGGCACGACTCAACCGATAATTGAAAATTCGTTGTTGTACCGACAAATGCTTTCCTGAGTAAGGGCGCATAACGTTATTTGAAATTGAGAATGCTTCATCTCCCACAAAAACAAATGGAGTTGCATTTTGATTACCTGGTAAAGGCTTTGGTGCTGGAATAGGTAATTTATGTTTCATAATCAAATCATAAAGTTTAGAGTTCTGGAAAACGGTGGAGTCATTTTCCTTTCCATACGCTCCTATATCGACAAAAATGAATCTATATGTAGAATCCACAAGAGCTAATAAAACTATTGAATTATAGCTCTTATAATTGTAAAATAGTGATCCACTGTGCGCAGGACACCAAATACGGACATGTTTACCATCGAGAGCTCCTATGCAGTTAGGAAAATTCGCGTTTTTGTCAAAGTCAATAGCGACATCTTCTAAAAGCTGTCTTGTTATAGGAGGTATGTTTTGACTTAATAGATGTTTCCATATGGCACGACAAACTGTCCTCACAATTTTTGCTATTGTACTTGCTCCTCGGTAGTAATTCGTATGCATGGTTTTGAAATCACTGCCGGTTGCTAGAAATCTGAAATGAAATAACAACTAGTAGACATGTAATAAAATAATAAAAATGTAGGTATAATTATACAAGGTGTTATAAAATTATATAGGTAGGTACGCAAATTGTTACGGGTGATTGATACGGACAGATTTTATTTACCAAATCAGGAACAAGCTGTTCATGTTTTCAGTTTGTGTACATAATTTTAAAGCTTTTTATACATTTGTTAAGGGCCACATAAGGTTAATAATTTAAAACTTTGTAGTTTAAATGTAATCTAGGGTATTTTTATATTTATTTCAATTTTTCATTTGTGTTTTTTTTTCTGATTCAGGTAATGAACTAGTTAAGAAGTGGAAGGCCATAAAAGATAATTTTTCTAAATATCAAAAAAAACTAAAAGATGCCAATCGGTCTGGAGCTGGAGCTTCAAAAATAAAAGAATATCACTTGAATAAACAATTACAGTTTTTGAAAAAAGTTTCACAAAATGCAACTGATTCCAGTATAAATGTAGTGGAAGAAGATAGTGAGAACCAAACTGAAATAACAGCATTGCCTCGTTATCAAAGTCAATCACGAAAACGAAAGGCGGCTGAGAAGGATGGCTTTGAAGAAAATATTTTGAAAATATTAAAAACACCGGAGAGTAGACATTTCCATTTTTTTAAGGGGATTTTACCATCTCTTCAAGCTTTGAATGATAATCAAACATTGATATTTCAAAGTCGAGTGCTTCAAATACTAACAGACATTCTTCAGCCTTCAAATCAGCAACATATACAAACATATACACCTCACGGCTATAATCAAGATTATCAACATCAGGGCTATAATCAAGGATATTCAACTCAGAGATACGATAATACTTTTCAGAGTGGCTACCACACTTCTACTCCTGGATGTCCCAGTACTGAACAGAGGTCTGCCTCATCCTCACAAATACATTCCGAGCCATCAAACCAACAACGTCCAATAAATTCACCATTTACACTGGAGGAAACGACAAGTACTTCCTATGGTACACAAGACGAAGAGTTTGATTTTTCTTGAACATTGTATTTTTGAAAGACTAATTAAAGTATTCTTAAAGTAAGTAATTAATCAATAAAAACTATCAATAAAAACGTATTTGTTTTACTTTACCTTACAGTCAAGCCCAACATTTCCAAAGTAGTAAGAGGTTTCCTTCCTTTAATATTTTTTTTATGTATATATTTTGATAACCCACGTAGTAGCTCTTCAAATGATGATATACTCATTCTAAAGTAGGCGAAAAATTTATTTTCGTCTATCTTTAATGCTTTATATTTTCGAGAAAAGTACTCGCCATCGGGATTCATAGCCTTATTAAATGGATGTATCCAGTATCTTCTTTGTCGTTTATTTAAAACAGAGTAATGTCTTTTTAATAACAAATAAGCAATAAGTTTTTCACGATTGTCCATGGCAGAGACACGTCTATCCACAATAAAAAATCACGAGTAACTGGATACCCTACCATTAAGACAATAAAATGCTCTTTTTCGCGACGCCGCAACGCCGCAACGCAAACCGCCGATTTTAGCGGCGCGGCGCCGCAACGCGGTTATGTGTTTTGGCCCTAAGCCCTCTGACACGGTGAAATCTTTGCGGTGCGGCGCCGCAACGCATCGTGTGCCCCCGCTCTCAGAGCCAAACCACACGGGCGGCGCGGCTGCGGCGCCGCTGCGGTTTTCTACATACAAAAATGCATTGTAGCCACATGGCGCCGCGCGGTTTGCTCCGGCGCCGCGCCGCGCGCGCATCGGAATCGAGACGAGGCGGGGAGGGGTGTAAGCAGAGCGGCGCCGGAGCGGCGCCGCTCGCAGTTGTTTGTTTGCGCAGCATAGGGAAGGACGCATGCGCGATTACCACATTTCTTTAGTTCAAGAACGGGAAGTACTGTGGGATAAGATTCATGTGGATTTTAAAAATAATCAATTAAAAGCGAAGGCATGGGCAGAAGTAACAAAAAATATATTTCCAGCATATGATAGCTACCCTCCCGATCGAAAGAACAAAATTGTTGAGTCCTTATTTTTCTTCATACTAGTAACATGACTAAATTTTCTTTAAATGCCAATTCAAAGGCTCATAAAATAGTTTCCAAATTCATCTCGCATACCATTAGCTGCTGTCAATTCTTCATTTTGGGGTTGGAGAGAGTGAAACTCATCACAAATTATCGCCAATTTATCTTTTTGACGAACACCTTCCCGATCGGCAACAAAATTGTGTAGGACACAACATGCTTTTACAATGGCAGTAGCAAAATCATAGGATACGTTTATCGGTCTGTGAAAAATGCGCCATTTGTTTGCCATGATTCCAAAAGCACATTCGACATATCTTCTTGCCCTGCTAAGACGATAATTGAATACCTTTTGTTTTACATCGAGATTTTTACCACCATAAGGACGCATAACATGTTTGCTTAATCCAAAAGCTTCGTCACCCACACACATATGGGATTGGTCTATTAAAACCACATAGTGGCTGGGGATCAGGCAATGGCAGCTTCTCGCAAATCGAGTAGTTGGTCATCTGGACCGCGTCAAACTGGACCGACGCGGTCCAGATGACCCCAAAAATAAAAATTAAATTTCAGTTGGTCAACTGGACCGATAATTTTGATAGTGTATTTTATTCCAAAATTTACGACAAGTAGGGTGTTCCGGGGTAAGACCGGATCTGGGGTAAGACCGAATAAATCGAATATCTCCCTAATGCAGGGTATTTTTTGATTGTTGGCAACATTGCCAGCGACGCCATTTTGTTGGGCCCATCCCACTAGTCGCCGCCAGTCGCTGGGACCATCAGCACGCATTACATTCAATCGGATGTGAAAAGGTACGTAAAATGTGATTTTTTAAAGATCCGGACTTACCCCCGGCAACTTTCATTGTAAATTCTGGTATAACGGCTGTGTTTTTTGCGAGTTTTGTGGCTTATTATATTAATGTGGCAACTTTTTGGCTGACTAAAGTGGTCTAGACACGCTAAAACTGTATGTAGCCTGAGATCCGGTCTTGCCCCATCAAAATTTGACTGGGTAAAGTTCGGATTAATTCTGTCCGATCTTTCCCAATTGTAAAATAAAACAGTTTCTCAAACTTTCAAAAAATGTATTTGAACTAAATAGGCAAATTAGGTAGGTAGGTACTACAGGTAGTATCTACCTACCTTATTTGCTACAGGTAGTACTTATCTTCCTCGCTCAATTTTTTATTTATTTTGTGAACCAATTTGCCTGATAATAAAATCTAAAAGCTGCAATTATGTATGTAGGTAGGTACTGTACGTAATCCCATGCACGCTTAGCTTGGGCACACTTTTAGCTGTGGTGTGTTTGCTTCAGTTTATTTTATTTAATTTTCAGTGAAATATGCCTAGAAAATACAAAAGAAAATCTCTGCGGGCGACTTCCTATTCAAAAAAAGATCTACAAGACGCCGTAGAAAAAGTGCGAAACAATGAACTTACCAACTACGCTGCATCAAAAATCTATAGCATTCCGACATCGACTCTAAACGACCGAGTTAAAGAAAAATCCGGCATTAAAAGTAACAGCTTAGGAAGACCGACAGCCATACCAATAGAAATGGAAAATAAACTAGCATTCGGTCTTAAAACAATGGAAAAGTGGGGTTGGGGCCTTTCAAAGTCAGAAGTTTTGGAGATTGTTGCAGAGTTTATAAAGCAAAATAAGATAGATTCTCCATTCAAGGACGGCATACCAGGTGATGATTGGTTTATTAACTTTCGAAAGCGTCACAACCTGTCTATCAAAAAACCACAGCCTGTTGAATATCTTCGAAGGAGAATGACAGATCCTTTTGTGGTCCACGAGTATTTTGTTTTGCTGGAACGCACACTTAAGGAATTGAACCTAAGCGATCCACTCAGGATTTGGAATTTAGACGAGACTTCCGTGTGCCTAGATCCAACAAAGACGAAAGTTGTAGGTGAAGTTAATTCACCAAGCACAAGAACCACGGCTGGACCAGGAAAAGAAAACATTACTGTCTTGGCCACTGTTAATGCGGCTGGTATAAAATTGAATCCTTTGATTGTGTTTAAGGGAGCATACGTATATGATAAATGGATGGCAAACAACGATAATACCGACTACGATTTTGAAGTTGCTTACGCCTCAAGTAAACGGGGTTGGATGGAAACGGACATATTTTACAACTACTTTTTAAAAGTCTTGATTCCTGGTTTGGGAGAAAAAAGACCCGTGCTTTTAATTTACGATGGTCACAGCACTCATGTCGATGAAAAAGTCGTAGCATTAGCTACAGAAAATGAGATCACTATCCTCAAACTACCTGCACATACGTCCCACTTGTTGCAACCCTTGGATCTGGCGGTCTTTAAATCTTTCAAAAGTATTTGGGACAAGCATCTAGTTGAATGGCAACGTCGGAATGTAGGTGTTAAGTTACGCAAAGAAGTGTTTGCAGAAATGTTTTCTAAAACATGGCACCAAACATCTCCAACCGTTATACAAAATTGCTTCAGAAAAGGAGGCATCTACCCATTCAACCAGAATGTAATTCCAGAAGAAAAATATGACCCAGCGGCATATAAAAGATGGCAAAAGAAAATGATTCAAGATACTTTAAGACAACCTGAGCCACTGAACCAGATATGCATAAATACCCTTAACAAAAACATGTGTGTCACCTCAACTTCAATAGTTCAGGAAAGTGTTGTTAACTGCAGTAATGAAAACCCTGATCAGTCAATTGTTGACCACGTTTCCTTTGAAGAACTGCTCTTGAAAAAGGTTACACAACATCCTCGCACTCCTAAAACTAAAATGACGCGCGTAGCAAAAGGAGCAGAGGTAATAACTCGGACTTTTTTAGAAAAAAATAATTTGATAGATGAAAAGTTGCAGAAATCGAGACCTGGACCATCGAGGGAATTTAATCTGAATTGCTGTGTGCCTGAAAATAAAAATACTGGTGCAACATTGGTTATGAAGATGACGGATCAAACAAGCAATAACACCATCAAGCAAGAACTAACTGGAATAAAACCTAAAGTTACTGGAAAAGGAAAAGGTATAGGTAAAAAAACTCGAACTGCAAAGAAAAATGCTAGCGGCAATCCCGATCAAGTTTGTTTTACTAATAAAGAAAATACAAATATGGGGAACTTAGATAACATTTCAAAAATCTCTACAGAACACAAACATTTGGAGACTCAGACCAAAAAAGTAAAACGATGTTTGAATAAGCGAACTTCCGTACAAACTAAACACCCTACAAAACTGCCAGCAAAAAGATTCAAGAGGCATTCAAACTCAACGACTTCTGAAAGCTGTGAAATGAGCTCGCACAGCGATTCAGATATAGCTGATATACTCAGTGATGAAAGCGAAGACTTAATAGAGATCTATAGTAGCCAGGAAAACATGACGCAGACGGAAATTGAATATGATGACGATAGCCACATTCAGATTGATGCTATGGACATAAACATCGACAGGGTTCAAATTGAAGCCACTGACGAAAAGCCAAATAAAAATAAAGTGACTGTTTTATCCTCTGTTCGATTCTCTCCTGAAAATCATCCATTCATTAATTTGACAGGTGGACACTTAAAACTGATACCAATTCACCAAAATTATGACATATCTACTAATCAAAAGCAAGCAAAACAAAAAATTGTTAAAGAAAACCAACTAATGAATGATTTGGCAATTACAAAAATAAGTAATTGTGAACATTCAACTACAAGTGAAAGGCCTCCGGTAAATATGAATGTTAAAATGGAATATACAAAGAAAAACGCAGTGAAGACCAAAAGCAACCAAGATGATGCATTGAGAGATGAGCCAGACGCAATCAGTAGACCATCAAAAACAGTCTATGAAAAGGACGAATTAAACAATATAGATGATGAAAGCAGTTATCTTTCAAATCATATTTATTATAACACAGGCGCCACAGTTTTAACGCGATATTATAAGAACTCTTGGAAATATTACATCGGAGTAATTATTAATGTAAATATGGAGACCAAAACATATAACGTTTGTTATTATAAGACCGTTGGTAAACAAGATAATGTAAAGTTTGTAGTTCCAAAGCGTAAAGATCAGGATTGGGTACCAGAAGTTTCAATTGTAAAAGAAGTACAATTGCTGCAAACAAGAGAGAAACCGAAAGAATATGTACTTGTGAACGGTGACGATGTTGTATATTTTTAAAAACGTTATAAGATATGTGGGCACATAATTAATTTGATTTATTATCGCCCGGTTTTTAAGCTTATCAGACTCTTGTCACCAACAAGAGTCTGATAAGCTTAAAAACCAAAATAATTAAGCCAAAATACTATATTGGTAAGTACATTTTAAATAAAAATAGTGATTGTTGACTGAATAAGCAACTTGTGATATTTGAATTTCATAGTGTAAAAGATTCTCTTTGAACTTACAAGTTAGGTAGTACTTCGTAATAGTTGACGAGTCTGATTATGTTTAGAAAACCTAGTCTATTTTTAATAATTTTTAGAGTTTTAAAATTTTATTTTTTCATGGTCCTATGCCAAAATACTGTACTTAACTATTTATATGCCTAAATAACTATTAATTGAAATACTTAAGTGGTGCTGTGATTAAAATTTAATAACTTTGAAATGACTTAATTTTTTGAGTGGTTGTTTTTTGTAAATAACCTAAAAACTAAACTTACTTAACTGTTTTTTTTTAGGTTTGCCCTTTTATGTCATGAGTATGATTATCTTATGCCAAAATAAAATGAAGAAATGACTTTGAATAGAAATAAGTAATTAATTAATAAAACTGTATTTTTAAGTGGTTGATTTTTTAAGTATTTTGCTGTTTCATTTTGTTTCATAAAACTTAGGTACAAGTTGTATTGATTTGTTAAAAGTACCTACCTATGTTTTAATAAGTTTGTTTCGTAATTATTATTTTTTCCATTGATAACATGTTTAATTTTTAATTTTTTTTATTCAATAAATTTTTTTCCTACTTGTTGTTTTTAATAACAGCTTTATTCATTCATTCTGAATTCGGTCAAAAGTTTATTTATTAATTTTCGTGAAACACTTAATAAGCCGAGAAAGTTAAACTTTTAACTAACGGGTAGGTAGTTAGATCTAATTTGCTACAATGATCAGGCTGGTTAGTTAGTAAAACAAACTATGAGGTGCTTGCTAAACCTTTGTATCTCCGTATATACTTACGCACCATAGTTAGATTCTCTAATCTGAGTGTCAAAGTTTGAGAAACATAGAAACTTAATTTTTTCTGAACCGGGGTAAGATCGGATTATCAGAATGAAAAAAAAAATATTTTGCCTCTCACTTTTGTCGTTGAAACGCTATCTCGAAAATCGATATTGATGCTTTATTCTTGGATAAAAGCGGATATTTTTATCATAGGTAGCTTATGTTTGGAGCTACAGAGGCGATTTTAGAATGTAGTCCGATGTTACCCCGTCAAGGTCCGATCTTTCCCGGGGTTTTCTAAAAATTACTATCACTTTAATCCCCTATAACTCGGCCACCGTTGTGTTTAGAGGGTTTTCGGATAAACCGATTTATAAACCTGTCTTTTATACAAAGCTCTAACTAAATTTTAGGTTCGCCAACATTTTCATAGTCGAGAAAAAAAATATTTTGCAACATACGAATGGTTTGCTAAAAAACCGTCCGGTCTTACCCCGGAGCACCTTAACGTCATCATAAAAAGTGTTTTGAAATTAATTGCCTGGTTACAAGAGTACTATGCAAGTAGTTAGGTAAGTAGACCTTTATCCTTTGCAGGTGTTGTAAGTTGGTATGTACGAATATTATTTATGACACAAAATATTTTGCCATTAACATTATTAGTGGCGTTTTGTTTTATGGCTAGGAATTTACAAAATAATAATGCCGACTATTGTTTCTTTATAGTTTTACCAGGAGAGTATTTTGGATTTGCACGAATAATGTCCAAACAGAAAAATGTCCAAAGCCAATGTCCATTAGTAAATATGCCCAATAATAAAAATGTCCAAAAGTAAAAATGTCCAATAATAAAAATGTCCAATAATAAAAATGACCAATAATAAAAAGGTCCAAAAGTAAAAATGACCAATAATAAAATGGTCCAAAAGTAAAAATGTCCAGCCAGTCTTCAATCGTTATGTGTAGAATCATGTCGTATACCGGCTCGTCGTGCCCGTTTACTCCCACGTTCTGTTGAGTAGTTCTGTTCACAGAACTACTGTGTTTTTTTTTCCATTAGTTATGTGACTTAAAAGACTATGCTTTACACCTGGTTTCAATCTCAACTATTCCCACCTTTTCTGTTGCGTAGTTCTGTCTGTCCCTTTATTTTCATATGGTCAGACTTTCAAATGGTCAGATTTTCAAATAGTAGCTTTCTAATCGGTACAGTCAAGTGTTATTTATCAGCGTTTCGAATTGATTATTCGCAAACTACAGAGTAGAAGTGCAGAAAAGACTGACAGTTGTCAAATTGGCACTTACTGTCAGATGTGACAGAAACTGTCTCAAATCCAAGATAATCAAGGAAAACAGACTGTTTCAGTCAATATTGACAATGAATATTGAATTGACAGTAGATGTCAAAACTGAAACGGTCATAACTAGGAAACTACTCGAGCTAGACTTTCAGTTCGTAGCTCAAATGAAAGGAAAGAACAAAATCTACATTTTCTACGACAGCTGTCAAACTGACAGTTTCTGTCCGATGTACGAGTAGTTTCCAAGGCCGTTTTAAATTTGACATATGTCAGGTTGACATTAATTTTTTTTGTGTTTTCCATTGTATAACTTGCATTTGTGACAGTTTCCGTCACATCTGACAGTAAGTGTCATTTTGACAGCTGTCAAAGACTTTTCTTGTGAAGAAGTGTGACTTGTGAAGAAGTCGTTTTGAATCTCAAAATTGACCTGATTCTAGAGGGCCTTTTCTGTATATGGTCAATTTTCTAGTTGGGCGTTTTTATAGTTGGACGTTTTTCTAGTTGGACGTTTTTCTAGTTGGACGTTTTTCTAGTTGGACGTTTTTCTAGTTGGACGTTTTTATACTTGGACATTTTTATACTTGGACGTTTTTATAGTTGGGCATTATTTTGCTCTTGGACATTTTTCTTTTTGGACATTATTCGTGCAAATCGTATTTTGTATACCGGCGCTAAAATTATTAAAAATGACAATCCTATTTATGGGCAAGAATTAAGGATAAGCTTCCAAAACTTATTGAATAGGTAGTACCTATTCTGGTTTATGATGGTATCTATCTCTTCTAATGAACCAACCGACTCAGCCATAAAAATACAATGTTTTTTTTAAATAATCCTACCCTCATGGTAGGATTATTTAAAAAAAATCATTATCGAAGTACTTATTTCACTTTTAACTTGCGGTCCGTACGGTGCTCTCTAACAAATAATAACTGTGGTTTGAAATTTTTACGTACTTTGGCTTGAATTGTGGAGTTTTGTGATACCTGATATAAAGTGATGAATATGACTCGATAACTGGACTTCGGATTTGCCTATTGACTGGTTATACTAAGAATTGGATGACCTGACAACATTTTGGTGAGCTTACATTTCATAATTACTTACTTATCTTTATTTATTAAGATTAACTGAAATAAGAGTTTGTTGTAACCAATAAAATACGTTAAAGTTATGTTAATAGTTTAAAAGACACTTAACTAAAACAACCTACATACTTGTAAGTATGGTACAAATTATTTTTATTCCATTTTTTTATTATTACTTGGTTTTTCATTGGTAATTTTTTCATCATAGGTTGTAGTGTTCATCTTTTCTAATCCTTTTTATATCACTGTTATTACTCTTTTTCTTAATACTTCTCTGTAAATACTCTCTAGGAAAGAAGTTACTGTTCATTTTAGGTACTTACAATCAATATTTTAGACTACTTTTTGGTATTTTAACTTTATAATTCTAAATTCTCACTTAAACACCAATCGATAGAGCAGAATTTTCTGATCCTAGGAGTATAAATAATGCTATATCTATTATTATTCTAAATTACTATTTTTATCAAAACATTGAAATTTTCCTCTTGACAATATCGACACTGTCAGTCGTATTGTCATAACTTTTAGTTTTAAATGTCAAATTTCGATAGGTTGCTTTACAAATCGTCATCCAAACTCGACTCTACAACAAAAGATGCTAGCAACTGAAGGTTCCGTTTTTGAAAATTAAGAAGCAAATATTTTGGATGGATTTTACTATACAACGTGTTGATGAAGTTATGTAGGGAAACAAAGAGCGTGTATTTAGACCAAGCACTGGAATACTTTGACGTGTGCAACGGTTGGATACATCGTTTTCGAAATTCCCATAGAAAAGTAAAATTAATATTTTCTCAGAAATTTGCAACAGCCCTGTCTGTGTACGTGTCAAGGTCACACGCACGCGCGCTTCTATCTAGGAAAGAGAAAAACAACGATAACCTACGAGATAATTTGAAATACTTACCTTTCGGTAGGTAGGTAGGTACGCCGCCAATCCCCTGACACGATATTTTTACTGGTTCCTATGGATTTTGTCATTATTTACTGGCTATAATAACACTGGATAAAACTGGATTTTGGTAAGTTTGCGAGATTTCGCACGACACAGGCTTCAAACTTCACACTAAACCATTACCTCAGAGGCACTGCTCATACACACACTGACTGACGACGGCTTTTACCATAGCAATCACCATTTTATCACGTTTGATGACATTTTCTCAACAAAACAATGTACAACAACGCATGTAAACACAAACAGGGTGACCATCTCAAAAGTGGCGGTTCTACCACACACCTGCCAAAAAATCTGTCAAAATCTACCAAGCTTGACGATAAAAATACCAAAAATATGACTTCATACCATCTCCTTCGTGGCTACGGAATAAATTAAATACCTACATTACATTTAGTTACTATCTTTTGATCGTTTGTAACGGTTTGCAGTTATCTAAAACGAGATAAAAGTTGTTTAGAAACCAAATCAATAAAGGTAAAAAAGAATAAGAAGTTTCCAGTTCGGTAAAAAATAAATAAATTATAAATATTATTTCATTAAAAATTCAAACTAATAAGATTTTTCTTGAAATATTTAAAATCTGCCAAATGGCAGAAATCTGCCACAAATGGTAACACTGATCGCCGGCCGTCAGCCGTCCTGATTGGATATACGTTTTTAAATGCAACCAATGACAGACAGGTACGTCAAAGATTAAATAGGACAGACTAGACACTTCCCAAAATTGCAGTTGAATAATTTTGTCGTGTCAATGAACCATGGTGGTAAAGTAACATGTTACAATTAAAAGAACTATGAATATCATAAACATTGCTTTACGACATCTAGTAATCAAACAAAAATAAATATTCTATTAAATATTGAGTACGTAGCCACGTAGGTAACTAGTTACTGAATAGGTATTAGTACCAAAGATCTCAGAGAATGTTTACCGTGACTAGGGATTACAGTCGCGAAAATATTTATTTTACATACCAAGATCTTTAAAAACAGCAACATCATTATTAGGTAGGCACATTACTAGGTAATTGGTGGCAGTTCTGTTACCTATTTTATCTAAGTTCACAACTAGAGGTCAAAGAACAGCTGTAAATAGGGCTGCCTCATGATGCGTTTAGATTCATTTTAGATAAAAGTTTAAGAGGCATTTCATGAATGAAAAACATTGAAATTTTAAAAGTCGTAGAACAAAAGTTGTTCGTTATGACCGGTAGAATATCCTGCTTTCGGATCCCTACAACTCTTAATAAACACGTTGTATAAACGGAACCAGGCGACAATTCTGGAGTTCATTGGCAGACGCCTTGGAGAGTACTACATAGGTACCTAGCTACAAGTTCTTACAAGTTACCCAGTTACAAGTACCTACAAGTTGGAAAGGAGTACACCTTGTACTGTATCCAGATACCGTGCTGGAACGTGTCCAACAGATGTCGGATACCCTGGGTTGATTAAATCCTAGTCAACCAACACTCCTGGGTTATCAACTTGAAGAAATCCTCAAAACCTAAATTCCTTTGCGCCTCTTCAGGTTACACCAAACGGACTTCCACCTTCGACTGCTCCGGACGTTCCATCAGCGTCTGCGGGTACGTCCACCCTATACCTGCATCGTTCCACAGCCATCGACATCACAAAACGACCAGGCAAAGTTTGATTTCGTGACTTCTCAACGAGGAAAAAATCAACTATTGCGTGCTGGATACAAATATAATTTAAAAAGAAGAAATAAAGATGGATCAACCGTATGGGTCTGCGTCAGAAGACAAATTTGCAAAGCCATATTCATATTATCTTCTTTAAATTTTATTAAACAAGAAGATGACCACAAATATGCGCCGAAAACAGCGAAGAACGAATGTGACATCTTGATGGATAAGTGTCAGAAATCCGTTGTGGCTGATGTAACGCTGCCTATTCCTGGACTATTTCGAAGCACAATTGGAACTCTGAAAGATGCTGGACTCGATTTCATAACGAAACTGCCAACATTTGATAACATCAAGAAAAAACTGTATCGGAAAAGAAACAAATCACTGGGAACACAAAAAGTGAGCTTTAAATCTTTTGAAGAAATTGTTGTTCCAGATCGATTTCAGAGTTTTACACTTGCTGATTACGCGACCACCAACAGGATTATAATATTTGCAAATGAAAACATCAAGAATTTGCTCAACAATGCATCTAGGTACGTGGTACTATGTGATGGCACGTTTAAATTCTGTGTGAGGCCTTTTTATCAACTCTACACACTGCATGTAGACTTGGGCAGTACAAAAACTCATAATAATATAGTGCCCGTTATATTCGCTCTCCTCCCAAATAAAACACAAAAAACATATGAGATAATGTTCAGATTAGCCAGATACCTCAATGGTCTCCAAAATGTATAATCATGGACTACGAAATAGCAGCTATGAAAGCCGTTCAAAAAATGTTCCCGTATGTTCTTGTTACAGGCTGTTATTTTCATTTTTCTAGATGTTTGTGGAGGAAAGCCAAAGAATTCGGAATTAACAAATCAAAATTCATCAAAAAACACATGAGAAGATGCGTTGCATTGGCTCATTTGCCTCAAATAGCAATAAGTGCCGGCTGGTTATTTATAATGTCTCGTTGTCCGAAAGATCCACAAGTTACTAAATTTAATGATTATTTCGTAGATCAGTGGCTTACTGAAACGTCATTTTTCAGCAATAAGTGGTGTTGTTATAATCGGCAGCATCGAACAACCAATATGGTAGAAAATTGGCATTCCACCATCAATAGAAAAATAAATTGCAAAGTTCAAAGCATAGCACACTTTTTGACGTTACTCAGGAAAGAAGCAACTTATTACGAAATTTTGATGGAAAAAGGGGAAAATATCTTCCATAAAAAAAAAGCAACAATTGAAATGGATGAACACATAGAACACGTAATAAACAATTTTGTAAACGGAGAAATTTCCGTTGATCTCTGCATAGAGTTGCTAGTCGTTTAAAAATATTGAGACTGATTTTTTATTTGATTCTAGCTAGATTATAATTAATCTCTTGCATATCATAGATATCTTATTAGTTACTATTTTTTATATTTGTAAGTTTCAAGTTTATTTTGTTGATTATTGTATTACTTTTGTTTAATCGTTTAGGTCTAGGTAGGAAGTCATTTGAACAATATTGTATATAAGACTGGTTTTTATCATAATAGTAATAAATAATAATAATATTTTCTTGCGTGTAAAGCTATATTTTACTATTTTATGTACCTGTTTTTTGTTGATTATTGTAAATAATCTTTATCTGTGTGAACATCTGTGTGAACTGATTACAAATTGTGATTTTAGTTTATGACCTGGAATAACACAAGTAATAAATATTTGATTAATATCTACTAAAAATCTTTTATTTCAAAACCTATGAACACTTCTGTTGTTGTCTGTACAAATCACAATGAGTTTAGTTCAATAAAACGAAGCGGTCCAGTTGACCAACAGAAATTTAATTTTTTTTCTTGGGGTCATCTGGACCGCGTCGGTCCAGTTTGACGCGGTCCAGATGACCAACTACTCCGCAAATCATTAACTCGTACAGTTTTGAGTTTTGAAAAACAGTTGAATCGCACTCTTTTCCGTATGCGCCAATGTCGACAAAAGTAAATTTATAGTTAGAGTCCACAACAGCTAGCAACACCATAGAAAAAAAAGATTTGTAATTAAAAAAGAGGGAGCCACTATTAGCAGGATTACACATGCGTATATGCTTTCCGTCGATGGCCCCGATGCAATGAGGAAAATTTGTTCTGACATCAAAATCAGATGCTATTTTTTGGAATCGGGCTGTTGTCAGTTCAGGGATGTTGTCACGAAGATGTTTCCATATAGCTTCGCATACTCTCAATATCATACATGCAATCGTAGATTTCCCCCGTTTAAATTTGAATTCTAAATCTTGAATCGTATTTCCGCTTCCTAGGTACCTGTAACAAAAACATTTTAAGATTATTAAATAAAAGATAATATAAAACAGTACTCACTCAGGGGTAGATGCTTTAAAAAATATATATGTTTTTGAATCATCCCTTGAAAGTGACCACATACTGGTGTTAGTTTGTAGTCACTTTTTAGAGGTGATTCAAATACATTTTCTTTTTCCCAAAAAAATATGATTCGAAATAAGAAAAAAATATTTTGCCTTCTCATGCATAATCCGCAATCAGTCTGGGAGTGCTATTTTTTTTCCTATTTGACCGACGACCCATGTTTATTCGGCAATATTTTCCCTTATATTTATGAAATGCATTTCTGAAGTTTTAGAAAGAAAAGAAAGAAAGAAAGAAAATTATTTATTTAGTATAAGCAAGAATTAAGGCACTAGTTACGCATCTATAGGATCTTAAAAAAAAGACGCGATAAACCTACAAATATACATTTAATACCTATTTGATTTTCATTTCAGGTAATATTGTGTTGTGAAAAAGTGGAAAAATGTCAAGGACACCTATTTCAAACATTTAAAAAAAATTAAAGAAGCCTCGAGATCCGGCTCAGCCGCTAAAAAGCTTACAAAATATCATTATTACAATCAGCTATTATTTTTAACCAAAATAGCACAGAATGCCACGGACGATAGTTTAAACTTAGCGGATGAATCGACCATGAGTTCTACAGATGATGTGCCTGTACCTGGGCCGTCCCGCTATGTTCCTGTCACCCGGAAGAGAACATTACAATTGGATGAGTTTGAAAAAGATACATTAGAAGCATTAAAAGCTCCTAAGGAGAAGGAGAATCGCCACTTGTCCTTTTTTAAAGGCATACTGCCGTCTATAGAAGATTTTTCCGAACTTCAGACCCTCACTTTCCAAAGTAAAGTTTTACAACTAATCACGGAAATGCGCTATGGACAAACGACTCCACATTCGTCCTTTGCCTTTGAAGAGCATTTATCACACGGGTATCAAACCCGAAATTACCAAAGTACGGGTACGTACAGTTCAATAAACTCAAATTCTGATGTATTTCAATCTCCAAATCAAATAAACTCAAATTCTGATGTATTTCAATCTCCAAATCAAGGTTCTGAAGTGTCTCAAAATAGCGAAGAGATTGAATATGATTTTGCAAGCTTGTAAGTGATAATATTGCCCTGAAGTTGATTTGAAAATCTATTATCTATACTAATATTATAAAGAGGAAAGGTTTTATTTTTTGTTTGTTTGTTTGTAATATATAAAACAAAGTCGTGTGTGTTACACCAGTGTACTTAACTCGAGAATAAAGCAAGTGGAAAAAATAAAAGATTTTCATTACTTACCTCAAAGTGATTCCCATCATTTCTATTGGCTCCACTGGATTCCTCATATTAGTATACTGTTTCCGTATATGTGGATCTAAGGATTTCAATAAACCTTCAAAAGTGGATACACTCATTCGAAAAAAATTGTAAAACCTCTTTTCGTCTAAAACCAACTCTCGATATTCTTTAAAGAAAAAAAGTCCGTCAATATTCCTCAAGGCTATAAATGGACTGATCCAGTGTTTTCGTATGATTCTACGTCGATTTCTTCGGTGGCGAAGTAATAAGAGCAGCACACGTCTTTCCCGATCCATTGTTATTACAGACTGTCGTACGTAGCGATGGGCAACCCTTCATATTGCGCGGCGAAATGACTTGCGGTGCGGCGCCGCGCCGCCCGTGTGGTTTGGCTCTCGGGAGAAGCCACACGGTGCGGTGCGGCCGCGGCGCGGCGCCGGAGCGATGTCGCTGCGGCGGCCTGCATATAAATATCAATGATATGCCAGACGGTGCGTTCCGGCGCCGCACCGCAGGCACACCGCAACACGGTACGGTGCGGTCGCGGCGCGGCGCCGGAGCTGCAGAAAATAATAATTCTAATAGTGAGAGTCTTGTTCACGGGCATAACCAACCAGCGCAACCTATAGCTAAACCGAGAGGCAGAAAGCGTACGCGTAATCCAGCAACCTGGAAAAAGAATGTAGCGAAGCGATTGAAAAATTCTGGTCAAACTTATATCTCAGCAAAGACCAAAAAACTCAATCAAGGTAAAAGAATGGGACCTACATGTACCTCAAAATGTCGGTTGTCCTGTGCTGCAAAATTTACTGACGAACAAAGGACGATAATATTTGAGTCTTACTGGAATTTGGAGAGTACAGAGAGGCAACGGGGTTTTTTAAACGCTTGTACAAGAACACTAAAATGTGCGTACCGCCGTATAAAGACTAACAAAAGGTACGATAGAAAAGAAAACACTGCATATTACTTGCTCAATGAGAATAACGAGATCCGCGTCTGTAAAACTTTTCTGATCAACACTCTGGGTATAACACAACGTATTATACGGACTGTTATCGACGGCAAAGCAGAGAATGGTGGCTTTATTCCAGCTGATAAACGAGGAAAACACGGAAAACAATGTACATTGCCACCTGAAGTTATACAAGCAGTAAAGGATCATATCGAATCAATACCAAAGGTTGAGAGTCACTATCTTAGGGCTAATACTAGCAGACTATTTATTGATGGGGGTTTATCAGTGGCAGAATTGCATAGAAATTATTCCGAAATCCAGAAGCAACAAAACAAGCCTACTGTGAACTACGACGCTTACTCACGGATTTTCAATCAAGACTTTAACATTGGATTTTTCAAACCGAAAAAAGATCGATGCGATGAGTGTGAAGCATATGAAAATGCCTCTGAAGAAGAAAAAAATAAATTACGTGACAGCTTCAACTTACATCAGGAAGAAAAACACTTAAGTAGAGATGAGAAGGACAGGGATATGAAAAGATGTCTTGAACCTGACAACAACACAACTGTATTCACCTATGACTTACAAGCGGTGTTACCATGCCCCGTTGGCAAATCGAGCTCTTTTTACTACAAATCAAGACTTAATTGTTATAATTTAACAATGTCTAATGCAAACGAGCAAACAACAACCTGTTATTTTTGGCATGAAGGGTTGGGCAATAGAGGAGCCATCGAAATAGGGTCGTGTGTGTATAAATACCTGGAGCAGATTGCATTTGAGAAACCAGGCTGCGATGTCATTATTTATTCTGACAATTGCTGTGGTCAGCAGAAAAATAGATTTGTTTTTGCAATGTACCACTATGCAGTGAGTCGCTTAAATATTAACTCCATTCAACACAACTTCTTGATTCGAGGCCACACGCAGAACGAAGGTGAGGCAGCTCACTCAGTAATAGAAAAATCTGTTACTAGAGCCAAAAACGCTGGATGTATTTATGTTCCCGACCAATATATTTCCCTAATTCGTGGGGCCAAAAAGACTGGCAAACCGTTTGTGGTCAATGAAATGAATTATAACGATTTCTTCGATTTGAAATCACTTGAGGAGAACATGAACTTTAATACGGCGAAAAATGTCAATGGTGGTGTTATCAAGACCGGTGACATCAAAAGTAAATTACCAAGAATTCTGAAAATTACCAATATCGAACCACTTACAAAACTGAAAATTGGGAGGAGGTAAAAGCTATTGTTCAACCCAAAAAATTACGCGGCAATAGAGGCATTCGAAGCATAGATGAAATTACTTTAAAGCAAGCTTACACATCAAAAATACCAATTACAGAACGCAAAAAACGTGATTTATTGCAATTATTGGCGGCTAATCTCGTGCCGAGATACTATGAAAGTTTCTACAATGATCTCATGTAATTGTTTTAATTGCCTTATATGCTACAAGGCCACATTTACACTTACAGGGAACTTTATTTAATCGCAGCGTTAAAAACTCACTTATTTTCCTGTGAATGTACAAGTGATTAAAGTTAAGAGTAAACAGTTATGTTTTTGTATTAAGATAAGTAAAATAATTTGTATTTACTGTTGATTATTAATTAATAAGATTTAAATACTATGGGTACCTACAATGACTGTGATTAAAAAACCTAATTAATAGTAAAGTTCTATGTATGATTCTAATGACAACGTCGAACGCCCCAGGTTAACCTGAAAAAGTTTTTTAAGAGCGTTTACCAAATTTCTATTAGATATAAGTAAAACAATTATTGATTAATGCGTAATGATAATAATTCTCAAATGCCATACCCAATCATTGATTGAACACAAACCTTGGCCTAATTAATAGTAAGAAGATCTCTGTTATAAAAAAGTCTGATTAATAAAAAAGTTACTTTGTAGAATTAAGAAATTTTGTTATCCTTATTTGCTACTTTAATAAATATTGTTTTAGATATGTATGATTTCGTGTTTTATTTATTTTGCCATAATTGACCGGTTAATTATTTTCTAGTGTCATAACGTCACTTCTGCGAGGGTAGTAATTTTTAAACGTGTATATTTTTAAAATAGTAATTAGTGAGATGTTTGCTTTTATTTTAAAATAACGTTTATAGATGTAGTTTAGGTATTATCATCTTATTTTTTTAGTCGAGACGAACTGTCTATTGTAATAGGAAGTTGAATTTTCAAACGCCTCTCCTGAAAAATTACATCACTTGCATAAGTGACGTTATTGCACCGTAGGTACGATATGTCCTTTTTCAGAGGTATATTGCCATCAATACAAGATTTTTCCGACCGAGAAACTCACAGTTTCCAAAGTAAAGTAATACAAATTATAAACGAAATGCGGTATGGACAAACATCATCATATGTGTGTGGCCCATCAACGTCTCAACAACCATTAGGTATCATATGGGTATCAAACAACAAATTTTCAAAGTAAATACAATTCTGATTATAATAATCCAATTACATCTCCAGATCAAGCATCTCAAGCAAGTGAAGAAACCGAATACGATTTTTCAAATATGTAATTACTGGATAAAGTCTGTAACGTCCGTTTTTTTACTGAAAACCATTAATATAGAAGATATAAAATTTCATAGATTTTTCAACTTACGCGCCATTGTATTTTGAATCCTCCTTTCATTAAGATATTTTTATTACCATAAGAACTCATCCGTGAACCTTGGCGCCTTAAACAGAAAATTCGTTAACTCAGTCGCGAGCCATTGTAATTTTATACACACCATTTTATAACGTTATATCACCATTATAAAAACCATTTTGTCTAACGAGTTTGTCATAATTTTGTTGTGTACGAAACAGCTGATAGGCTGGTGTTGCCGTGTTACACGAGCGAGCGTCGAATATTTATCGTATCGATAATTAGATATGTTCTCTCAAGTTAAAGGGTAATACTAAGTAATCCACTGCATTTTGTTCACGATCCTCTGTGGAACTCAAGTCAGGCAGATATATCGTTTTTATTCATTCAAATCATTTTTTCCCTCGGTCGATCGATTATCGATCATCCGATTTGAGCGAATTACTGTTCGGGTGCTGGCAATCGTAATTGAAAAAGTAGAGTGTAGAAAAATCTATGGCATGAGTAGTTTTTTTAGATAGTGAACTTTCATTTCGAACGATTATATCGAGTCGATTAATCGCGTTTTGTTATTTTTCAGTTTTATTGGTTAGATACAGTTTTAACTTGTTTTGGATTCCTCGGGATCATTCCTGGAGGATTATAGGGATTTTTAATTTGCTTCATTAAGACCGAATTGACGTAATCTTGTTCGTTTGTTTCATCGGGTATCTCGATTGTCCGAATTATAGAATCGGTCATGTACGATCGAGTTGAGTGGATGAATGGTCTATGTGTGTCTATGGCGCAGAGATGGATGACACGACAAATGATGAACTGATATTATTGGAGAGAAGGTCGATTTATTCGAATTGTCAGAGAATTTTACTAAATAAATAACCCATCGTCGATTACGAGACGCACGAGACTTAATTGTCCGACAACGCGCCGTCGTTTTATTATATTCAGTGATCATACTTCAAGGCCTGGTGAGTTGCGAAGAGATTTTGTGATATTTGGATGCTACTCTCGTATTTCTCAAGTCAGTTCTAATTCAAGTTTTATGTTTGATCGATCAGAAAAGGCTGTACCCTGGAGCTGAATTCCTGCCCAGTCGTGTGTCGGCGCATTTCGGTGCCAACCTCAGATACCTCAGACGCCGGCAATTGCCTTTCGCCAAACTGCTCCGGGATTGAGGTGGTCGCTTCGGCGGGAGCAGTTCTCGCTATCTTCGTGGTATACTACACATAGGGACCTCGTAGCTACATTCATTCATTATTAATGTTAACAATATATGCATAATCTTTTCTTAACAAGAATTGTACTTAAAAACACTTAGGCAATAAAAATAAAGCTTGTATTATTTTTAGTTCATATAGTTGTGTTTATTTACCCTAGATTACCCCTAGGTTAAAGGAAAATATGTTACAAGTCTCTCTAAACTTATGACAATTGCTGATTATTTGTTAGTTGATTACTGATATTGATTAGTTGATTATATAATAAACAGACCAAAAAAACTGTTATCTTTTCATTACTTATATAAATTCTTACCTTAAAGTAATTCCCAGCATTTCTATTGGTTCCACTGGATTCCTCATATTAGTATAGTTTTTTCGTATGTGTGGTTCTAAGGACTTCAATAAACATTCGAAGCTGGATACAGTCATTCTAAAAAAATTATAAAACTTCTTTTCGTCTAATAGCAACTCCCGATATTCTAACAAAAAAACTTTCCATTACTATTTCTTAATGAAATGAAGGGACAGATCCAATACCGTCTTGTGATATTGCGTCGATTTCGGCGGTGACGTAGTAATAGGAGCAATGCTAGACGTCTTTTCTAATCCATGCTTTCCTATAGACTGACTACGATGTTTTTTACAAAATGCTTGCCGCAACTGTGCGTCGCCGCTGCGCCGACAGAATGTTAAGACTGCGTCGTAGTAACGCTGCGATGGCGCAGCGCCTGTGTGGCCGGCTATGCGTCAAAATATTTGCGTTGCGACGACGCAACGCAACGCAACGCGCCGTGTGGACTGGCTCTTAGTGTAGGAGCACACGATGCGTTGCGGCGCCGCACCGCAAAGATTTCACCGAATTAGCGGGCACACGAGCGGTGCGGCGCCGCAACGTTGTTATGTCGCAGCGGCGCCACTGGCACCCCAGAAGCGTTGGACAGTCAGTTAATAAAAATGGATCGTAAATTTTAATATTTTTATTTTTAAAGTCTACATTGGACTGATCCCATAGAGTTTCCCTTTCTTGAACTAATGTTATGAGGTAGTCCATATCAATATCTTCTATGTTGGTACTCATTTTTTAAACTATCAATCACAATAAACAAAAAACTAAGAAAAAAAACGAAAACAGCGAGCGTGTGCCCTTCCTTGTGACGCATAAACAACTGAGCGGTGCCACTCCGGCGTCGCGACGCATTCACTCCTCCCCGCCTCGTCTCGAAGGTTGCATGTCCGGTGCGACGCCGCAGCGCATCGTGTGACATGCCACAGTTATTACTATGTAAGACGACGCAGCGACACCGCTCCGGCGCCGCACCGCCGCCGCAACGCATCGTGTGCCCCCGCACTTAGGGCCAGGCCACAACAGTGCGTTGCGGCGTCGCATCGCAAAAATGACGACACCGCACAACGCATCGTGGAAAGGTGTCCATGCTTTGAACGACCTGCACGTGTTTTTTAAGCGATATGGCGGAGTACGATGTCGACCACCTGATATCTTTAATTTACGAACGTCCCGTCCTTTGGGACAAAACTATACCAAAATTCAAAGACAAATTTTTAAAAACAGAAGCATGGAGGGAAGTGTGTACAAGTTTATTTTCAAATTTTGAGGAGTTAAATAGTGTTGAAAAAACAAAACTCGGTAAGTACTTATAAAAAATTATATTTTTGTTAACTGCCAACTAAGACCTCCAATGTTACTATTAAAATAATTACAAAATTCGTTTCTGATTATGTTAGTTCCTGTTCTACTTTCAAGTGTTGTTTCGTGTAAAATTTGCAAAGAATCGTCAATAATCATTTCTTCAAACGTTTGTGCGCCATCTCGATTCAATACAAAGTTGTGTAATACACAGCATGCTTTTATAATGTCTATTGTGAAATCGTAAGAAACATTAATGGGTCGGTGAAATATGCGCCATTTATTTGCGAGTATGCCAAAAGCGCTCTCAACATATCGTCTGGCTCGGCTCAAGCGATAATTAAAAACTCGTTTTTCTATCGATAAAAACTTCCCAGAATATGGGCGCATTATATTATTTGTCAGTGGTAATCCTTCATCCGCCACGAAGACAAAAGGAATTTCTTTTTGAAAGCCAGGTAACGGTTTTGGCGGAGGTATAGATAATTGACCTTTTTTTAATAAGTCGTATAGATTTGAGTTCTGAAAAACAGTGGAGTCACATTCCTTACCATAAGCACCTATATCGACATAAATAAATTTGTAATTCGTATCAACAAGTGCTAATAGAACAATGGAATTATAATTTTTATAATTGAAAAATAGGGATCCACTGTGATCCGTGCTCAATATACGAATGTGTTTTCCATCTAGCGCTCCTATACAATTAGGAAAGTTAGTCTTTTTTTCATACTCTTGAGCAATTTGTTCCATCAGCTCTGTTGTAATTTTTGGTAATTCCAAACTTTTAAGAATGTTCCATAATATACGACAAACAAATTTTACTATTCCTGTTATTGTAGATTTTCCACGATAGTATGTGAAATGCATATCTTTAAAAGTATTTCCCGTTGCCAGGTACCTGAAAGAAAACAAAATAAATCATAATTCTTCATATTTTTTTAGGTAACGATGTCATAAAGAAATGGAGAGGAATCAAGGATAATTTTACGAAATACGAAAAAAAATTAAACGAGCAATGTAAATCCGGAGCTGGGGCCAAAAATATTAAACAATATCATCTATACGACCAGCTCCTATTTCTGAAAAAGAATTCTCAAAATAAAACAACATCAAGTCTTGACGATGCAGAAATAAGACCAAGCACCTCAACCCAACAAAGCCAGCAACCTGTCATGCCACGTTACCAGCCTGCATCGCGTAAAAGAAAAATTGACGAAGACGAATTTGAGAAGAATATTATAGCTGCTTTAAAAACACCTGAAAGTAGACATTTATCTTTTTTTAAAGGAATTTTGCCATCATTGGAAAAATTGAATGATAATCAAACAATAATTTTCCAAAGTCGTGTCCTACAAATATTAAGTGATTTACACCAACCATCATACTATCCCAGCCACTATCAAGCTTCACAAACATCCGTCCAAGCAAACTATCAAACATCTCAAACAACTGTTAATACTGGCTATCAAACAGCTCAAATGTCTATGCAGAGTGGCTACCAAACATCCATTCAACGCAGTGCCTTCCAAAGCGGATGCGAAACATCGCCGGCACCTATGCAATCGTCTCCACAAACGCCAAGGAATGATGTTATAAATGAGCCAGAACAAATTGATTTCGATGAGGAACTAACAAATTTGACGGGTGGCACACAATCGGAATACGAGTTTTGAATAACACTAAATTATGAAAATGATTAAACAGTATGATTATAGTAAAAATAGTTTATTTTTTTCTAACCTTAAAGTTAATCCCAGCATCTCCAGAGGTTCGATGGGTTTTCTAAATATGTATTTCTTTAGTAAATGAGGCTTTATCAAACTTAGAAGCTCTTCAAAACTTGCTACACTCATCCTAAAGTAATCGAAAAATTTAACCTCGTCCACTTTTAGCGCCTCATATTTCCTTTTGAAGTGGTTTCCATCTTTATTCATAATTGTCAGTAATGGGTGCACCCAGTACTTTCTTTTTCTTAATACGCCTTAACGCAAGCAGAAGTAGAACACGCGCAGTGCGGTCCATGTCTCACTAGAAACTGAAACGTTGGTTAGCGTCTTTAAGTACGATATCGTATCCGATAAAATTTTTGCGTTGCGACATCGCATCGCATAGCTGTGAGATGTTGTTTTTGCGATGCGACGCCGCAACGCACTGTTGTGGCCTGGCCCTTAGGGCTCGTACACAAAACTGCGATGCGACGTCGCATCGCAAAAATCTGCGAGCTCGTTGTGGACTTTCCCGTGGAAGTTCCTGCGATGCGACGTCGCATCGCAAAAATCTGCGAGCTCCCTTTACGCATCGCAAGAACTTGCGAATTGATTCGCATCGCGCATTCCTGCGATGTTGCGTCACACTTGTTGACGCCATTTTAGTTCGCTCAGGGACAGCGTGTGGGCAAGACGTGTACTTTAAAAATGACAGAATACGACGTTGATTTTTTAATATCACTGATTGAGGAGCGCCCTGTTCTTTGGGACACTAGTAATGATGATTATAAAAACAAATTCATCAAACAAGATGGTTGGAAGGACGTGTGTAAAAGTTTATTTCCAAATTTCGAGGAAAAAGAAAACAATGAAAAAACTAAACTTGGTAAGTACACAAATACATTTATTATGTAAGTATAACTTCTTTTTACTTTTTACTAAAACTACCTACAAATAAAACATTCTATTCATATAAGCACAAAAAATATTCTTTAAATTGTTTACATGTTTAGGCGTCGACAGCGAGTTACTTTAATGTTTTACGATGTGATCCTTTTGTACCTGTTGTATTGACTTATTACCAAGAACGCGAGCAACAATGCAAGTCGCATTGTATATTCTTAAATTTTTTGTAGTTGCCAGCTTAATGCTCCAACTTCACTAGTAAAGTAATCCGAAAATTCGTTTCTAATTATATTTGCACTTACCACCTGACTACCTACATTCAACTCCCTACATTCAACCTGACTACCTACATTCATTTGTTGAAGTGGTTGTAGTTCGGAATCATCTATGATCATTTCAATAGGGGTGTCTAATTCATCACGGTTAATTACAAAGTTATGTAGTATGCAACAAGCCTTAACAATATCTATTGCAAAATCATATGAAACGTTAATGGGCCGGTTAAATATTCGCCACTTATTGGCCAGTATGCCGAAAGTACACTCGACATATCTTCTTGCCCTACTCAAACGGTAGTTGAATACTCTTTGTTTAACAGACAAATGCTTGCCAGAATAAGGACGCATGACATTATTCGAAATAGAAAAAGCTTCGTCTCCGACAAAAACAAATGGAACCGGTTCTTGAAAGCCCGGTAACGGCCTTGATGTTGGTGTAGGCAAATCACCTCTCATCAGTAAGTCGTACAGTTTCGTGTTGTGGAAAATAGTGGAATCACTTTCCTTTCCATATGCTCCTATGTCCACATAGATGAATCTGTATTTCGAGTCCACAATAGCCAACAAAACTATTGAATTGTAGCCCTTGTAATTAAAAAAAAGTGATCCACTTTTTGGGGGACTACGAATACGAATATGTTTCCCATCAACGGCTCCAATACAGTTAGGGAAGTTGGCTTTCTTGTCAAAGTCCGCAGCTATTTCTTCAAACAGCTGTTGTGTTATTTTTGGTATGTTTGCATTTAAACAAAATTTCCATATTGCATTACAAACTACTCCTATTATCTTAGCAACTGTACTTATTCCTCGATAATAATCTAAATGTATATTTCTGATTTCATTTCCGGTCGCTAGGAATCTGTAACATAAATAGAAAAAAAAAGGATTAATTTATACAAGGTGTAAAGTCATGTACGACATTAAATTGAAACACGTACTCCTAATTGCATTTTTAGATTTTAGGAGTTGGTTTTATCAAAAAAGCCTGAATATTTATCGAGATATCGATACTTTTCCAATAAATAATTTCTATGCAACCTGTATCTCTAATCGCCGGTGATGAGGTCAAATTTCCGGGGTCATGAAGTCATGTGACTCATCAATCAAACGAAAAAAAGGACAGAGATATCATATTTATACGCATTAGACCGCATAAAAAACATATTTGTGCGCTCACATTGTAAAATTTCGCTGTGCGACAAGGACAGATATCATTCCGCTTACGTGTGTGATAGAGACAGATAGGTACGTAGCGCGCCCCACTATGTGCCACGCTGCCGCCCGCGCCCGGTGGCCAGTGAAAGACATTATTATTTAGTAAACAATCGCCTTGGTAGCGACCTTGACATATCTAATTTTGAAAATTGTAAATTCGTGTTATTACTCGTGACTAGTGTCTAGATTTGATACCGCGAAATAGACTTTTTGTGTGAGTGTGTGTGTCTTGTTAATGTCATCAAAATGCAGAACTTGTATTATGAAGGGAAAGATAATTGTGAAATTAGGCATACAAAACAAACTCTAGAACAGTTGAAGGAGCTCTTCAGTGCATTCATTTTTATGTGCAACATGCAACAACGTGAGCATATTGGAAACGTACGGATTTGAGGTACCTAACTAGTTTTTTTTTTCCTACATGCTAACGTTGCTCTACTATATCGGCGAATCAAAGACGCCGCCGCCGGCCGCGCGCCCGCGCTGAAAGGGCGTTCACCTTTAGGCACGGGCGCGCGGCACAGTTTAGGTTTAGTCGTAGTAGGTATGTATGTGCGGTTTCTGCGCGCGGGGCGCGGCATTGAATGAACGTACGTTGCTTTGTTTGTGTGTTTATACAGAATGTTCAATAATTTTATGCTTATTCTGATATTTAGTTTGTTTGAAAATAAAAAAAATCTCAATTATGAATGAATGTTAATACAACCTTTTTTAAATCAATACTAGATAGTAGTACTACACGTGTATTAATTTAATGTCGTACAGTCGTTTACACGTTGTATAACAAACTTGAAAAATAAAGAACACAAACCTAAAACGACATAAACATACATAAATTATTTTAATTTAATTAATTGGTAGACAACGCTTCTAGCGTTAAGTTCGCATATTGTTCTGTATAATTGGTATTTGATGAATAATAAAGATTAATAAATAAATGAATAAATTAAATATTGTCTATTTTTTTTTGCAGGTAATTCAGTAATACAAAGATGGAGGGGGATTAAGGATACCTTTAATAAATATGAATAGAAACTCAAAGATGCAAGTAGGTCAGGGTCTGGATCCAAAAATATAAAAGAATACCATCTGTACAAACAATTACAATTTCTTAAGAAAAATTTGCAAAATGAGACCACTACTAGTATAAATGAGCAAGATAATCAAGAAGGTACATCTAAAACACGTTACCAAAGGCAGCCACCAAAAAGAAAGATGGTTAATAATAAATTTGAAGATGATATTGTAAAGATTTTAAAGGAACCTGAGAATAGACACATATCTTTTTTTAAAGGTATTCTACCATCACTTGAAAGATTAGATGACAATAAAACACTAATCTTTCAGAGCAGAGTTCTTCAAATTTTAGCAGAATTGCATCAACCTCATGGCTACTACTATCCGAATAGCAACTACCAGGGTGGCTATCAAACTCAACATTTTGCGACAATGCCACTGATACGTCCACAGTCATCTAACATACCAGATCAAATTGATTCACCCAGTAATGATTTTTCTAACTCAAGCATATTAAGCACACTTTCAACTGAAGAAGACTTTGATTTTTCGTAAATTTTATGGATTGTAATATTTTAAAAACTCTTTTCTCAATAAAAACTAATGTAAACAATTATTGTTTTACTTTACTTACCGGATAGTGAGGCCAATCATTTCCAGAGGCATAACAGGAATTCTCCCCTTGTACGATTGTTTCTGAAGATATGGTGATAATAAACTTAAAAGCTCTTCGAATGAAGATATGCTCATTCTAAAATAATCCAAAAATTTTTTTTCGTCGGTTTTCAAAGCTTTATATTTTAGAAGAAAATAGTTTCCATCGGGATTCATAATAGTTATAAATGGATGAACCCAAAATCTTCTTTGTTTCTTTTTCCTGTATCTCCTAAGCAATAATAAAAGTGCACATTTTTTTTTACGATCCATGTCACGACCTAGTTTTCAATTCAAAATACGTTTAGTACGGCTAACGGTCGTCGAAGGAATGGTCACCCTGGGAGACGCCTTGCCGCACGAAATCGCATCGCAGCAATTCGTGTCGTAATTTTCTGCGTTGCGAATTCGCATCGCGTCGCATCGCAGTTTTGTGTACAAGCCCTTAGACCGTTGCATAGTCGCACGCGACGTTTCAACGGATCGACGGACAAGAGACGAAGCGGGAGGGAGGGTGATGCGCTGCGTTGTCGGAGCTTCGCTGCGACAACGCAGAACGACTTTAGTAAAAAACAGAGAGCCACTTTTGTCCGGTTTTATTAAACGTAGGTTTATGTTTCCCATCAATTGCTCCGAAGCAATGAGGAAAGTTGGCTTTGAGATCAAAATCTAATGCAATATTTTGTAGTCTTTCTACTGTGATCTCTTCTATGTACCTACTGTAGTTGAAGATATTTCCATACAGCTTGACAAACTGACGAAATACACACATCAACTTCGTCTAGGGATATTTTGTTTAAAGTTCTTAAACTCTAAAAATACTGTCTGGTTTTAAAATCTTTTGAAGAAACCTTATTTTTTAGGCCTTTATTCCAAATTTGAATTTGAAAAAATAAATTAAAAACAAAAGATTTGCACGGCATTACTATAGCGAAGGTCGAAGGTTACAATTTATTTACCATAGTTAATTGTAATTTTTTGTGGTGAATTGAAGTTTTAAACAAGTTATCAATTAATTTTGAATTTAGGCCACTAAATGCATCATGCAGCGGCGCCATTTAACCAGAGATGTAATGTTAAGGGCAGTAGGCATGCTCCAAGTTGGGGCTACTCAGTTTAGTATTGTTGAGGAAATTGGAACAAAACAAAACGTGATATCAAGATTATGGTCACGTTATCGTGCTACCGGTGAAGTGGCTGGAAGACACCCAGGCGGGAAGCGCATAACCACCTAACGACAAGACCGATTTTTGCAAGTTGCCGCGAGAAGACAACCAAATGTTACGGCCATGCAGTTGGTTCCAAGGCTCCAGTCAGAGCACCAGTTGCTTGTGAGTGACCAAACTGTGAGGAGAAGACTGCATGAAGCTAACCTTCATGCTCGCAGACCGCTTCGTACTCCAGCACTACGCCGAGGAAATCGTGGACGAAGATTTCAGTGGGCTCGTGAACATTTGCTCTGGGAAGAAAACCAGTGATTTGTAGTGCTGTTTACCGACGAGTCCCGATTCGGTTTCCATCCCAATTCAAGAAGGGTACGTGTATGGCGAGTTCCTGGTCGTGAGAGCCGTCTGCAACACCCTCAGGAAGTCCATCCATACCGCAGCGGGACAATTATGGTTTGGGCGGGAATACGTATTGCAGGAAGAACAGACCTCGTTTGGATCAGAAACACCATGACCGATGAAAAATACCGTAACCAGGTGCTAGTACCCATAGTCTACCCCCATCGACTACAAATGGGTCAAGAATTCACGCTCATGCACGACAATGCCCGTCCGCAAACAGCGCGAGTGGTGACCAGTTGGCTGCCAGTTTAAACTGGCCCGCGCAATCGCCAGACCTAAACCCCATAGAGCATGCGTGGGACATGCTCCAAAGAAGGGCTATGAACAATTTTCCTGCAAACATTGCGACTGAAGAGAAACTTTTTTTGCATCTAAGCAGGACCTGGGACAATATCCCGCAGCAAGAGTTTGATAATTTGATTCAAAGCATGAAAAACCGTTGCAGGACTGTTGTAAACGTCATGGGTGGTTTTACTGACTACAGATTTTTCGTATAATTGCAAAAAACGGGGACTGTTCGCTTAATTTTGCACTTTTAAAAAAAAAACACATTCACCCTTAATTGTAATTTTTTTTCACTTTTCGGTTATTATGAAGTAAAATTTTATTTACGCAATAAAAATGTTTGTATTTTATTCTAAGGTCTAGCCTGCTAAACGGGCTTTTTAAAAATATATACATATTGCGTGTCATTTATAGCAAATTTTGAGTAAATTGAGAAAATCCGACATATCCCTAGACGGTGTTGATGTGTGTAGTTCTAGAAATAGTTGATCTTCCACGTTTAAATTTGAAATGCAAGTCGTTTATCGAATTTCCACTGCCCAAGTATCTGAAATAGAAACACAAAAATTAAACAGGGTGGCCCATTTAGATTGGTCAGTGAGGAAAAGTCTGGAACTGAAGAAGATATGTTATTAGCCATGCCATCGATTTTAATAACGAGAAAAACTGCAATCATAGATTAAAACAATTTTTTTTCTTTCTTTGAAGGTGAAGGACACCTTTTTTCGATACATAAAAAAATTTAAATAAAACAGTTCGTCTGGATCAGGGACAAAACAATTAAAGAAATATCATTATTACAATCAGTTGCTGTTTTTGATGAAAGTTGCCCAAAATAAAACTGATAGTAGCCTTGATATGGCGCCAGAAGAAACGGAACGAAACGAAAACACAACATCATCTTCTCCATTTCATACAAACGAACCCTTGTCCTCGTTACCCCCAGGTCCTTCTCGCTACGTGCCCGCAAGCCGCAAGAGATCAAACCAAGCAATAGATGATTTCGAAGCGCAAACGTTACAAGCGTTGCAAGAAAGAGAAAACCGCCACTAATCTTTTTGTAAAGGAATTATGCCTTCTTTGGACGGCTTTACGGAATTACAAACTTTGACATTCCAAAGTAGAGTTATAAATATCATTACCGAAATGCGGTTCGGGGAACAGACTCCATCAACAACATGGCAGTCACGCGGATATAAACTGGACAACAGTATCAAGCAACACCATTGCAATCACGCGGATATCAAACTGCACAACAGTATCAAGCAACACCATTGCAGTCACGCGGATATCAAACTCGACAACATGCCCAGTCATCATCATTTGATTTTGAAGCAACACCATTGCAGTCGCGCGGATATCAAACTGGACAACAGTATCAAGCAACACCATTGCAGTCACGCGGATATCAAACTGCACAACAGTATCAAGCAACACCATTGCAGTCACGCGGATATCAAACTGGACAACATGCCCAGTCATCATCGTCATCGGGGTATCGAACAGATGAATTCGACGTTACCTACTCAGCCAACACTACAACTAATAACTTTACTGACGATAGTCAAGAAGAACAATATAACTTTGCTTTGTTGCCTGCTAATAATACTTAAATTAAACATATTTTAAAGACAATGAATGAATAACTGATGATCATTATTATTATATTTGAATTACTTACCTCAATGTAATACCAATCATTTCAATTGGTTCTAAAGGGTTCCTGAATACTGTTTCTTTAGCTGTGGTTCTAAGATTTTAACCAAATTATTAAAGCTGGCCACAGTCATTCTAAAAAAAATTAATAATTTCTTTTCATCTAACAAAAACTCACTATATTCCTGCATAAAAAACTGACCATCACTATTTCTTAATGATATCAAAGGAGATATCCAGAATCTTCTATGCTTTCTACGTTTATTATACTACGTTTATTTCGGCGGTGGTGGCGTAATAAAAGCAACAAAAGAACACGTTTGCATCTATCCATAGCGAAGGGTGAACTGAGACGCAGACTACATACAAGAGAAAGTTCCTAAAACTATTCCACTAGTTATTTTTAGTGATGGATGTACAGCACAAAATCGAAACTCAATCATGGCCAAGTCCAGAAGAGCATTTCTGGACTTGGCTATGAAAGAAAACATGGTAATCACACAGAAATATTTGGAGAAAGGCCATACCCAAATGGAGTGTGACTCTGTACATTCCGTTATTGAGATAAAACTAAAAAAAAAACGACATAGATCTACCTCATGAGTATGTTAAGCTTACTAAAGATGCAAAGAAGAAAACTCCTAAATATGACGCAAAATACCTTTCCCATTACATTTTCAAAGATTTTTCAGTGCTCCAACGATACACCTCCATTCGACCTGGAAGAAAAGCTGGAGATCCAACTGTCACCAACATTTATTTGTATTTGTATTTATTTATTTTACTTTAATTACAACGGTACACCAATTACAGTAATTAAAGACATCAGACTAATAATATTAAACTAACTACATAGATAGGTAAATAGAAATAATAAAAATAAAAATAGAGAAAAATTACAAAACTTTGAAATAATAATCATGAATAATTTGTGAATGTCAAAATATACAAAAAATAACAATTTTTACACACATCTATACATACATCACGCTCACAAAATCTCAAGCATTTAGACAAAATACTCATCCACTCATCATTAAATAAATCACAGCCAGGACTAGCATGCAGGAGACCATTGAGTGCGGCGAGGATACGCGGAATAGGTGTCGAGGCGCGAGCCACAGTGCGACAGAATGGTTCGGCAAACAACTTGTGCTTCCGCCCCCGACAAGTTGTTCGGAACGTAAAAACGGCACAGCTCATCGCTCAAGTCCGGGGCTTCGATCTTGCCGCGAAAAACCTTACAGGCCGTCGTAAGTTGGTCGCTGGCCCGCCGAACCTCCAGCGAGTTATATCCCAAGCAACCCAGAAGAAATTTTGTTGGGAATAGATAAGGGTAGTACTTATAACGCCGTTTATAAAGGAACCGCAAGAAGGCTTTCTGGACTTTCTCAAGCATAAGGACGTAAGTGCTTTCGTGAGGGTTCCAAACACAAGAACTAGCCTCAAGTTTGCTCCGGACGAGTGTGCTAAAGAGTAAGCAGACCACATGATCACTACGAAAATCTCTAGCGTTCCTTAGAACAAACCCAAGGCGCCTAAAAGATTCCTTGGCCAGAGTGACCATATGGTCGTGAAAGGTGAGCTTTCGGTCGAATGTGACTCCCAAGTCCCTCATAGTGCTTGATCTAGTTATAGCTGTATTGTGTAGAGTGTATACAAAGCTGATTGGGTGCCACATCCGACCAAAAGTCATTGCGTAACATTTACTTGCATTAAAGTCCATCTTGTTGAGTACACTCCACTCGTATACTGCATCGATATCACCCTGAAGAGCAACACAATCTGCTTCAGACCTAATCTCTAAGAAGAGTTTTAAACATCCGGCAGTTGCAATATAATCCAGATGGAAAAATTAAATTTAAACTTAATTTTACGGATGAATTGCAAGAGTTGCCCGTCAGATCAAAGCTTGGTACCTACACTATTAATCCAATGTACACAGGTAGAATACCACTGAAGCCAAGAAAATGGAAAGACCTCCAAGATCTGAAACAAATTTTGCCAACAGACTGTCATTCTTTTTATGACAATTTGCCTAAGACAACGACTGATTAAAAATTAAGTAAATAGGTATAATAGACAGTGCGAGTTAAAGTTAATGTTGATTTTTTTTATTTAGAAACTAAGAATTTTATTTTCATATGATTTCTTGTTTTTTTGATAGAAGTTTAATTTTTGTTTGACACCTTTTCGATGATTCCTAATTTTAATGAAAGTGCCATTAAAATACTATTTTATTTTCAATTATTTTTAGTTGTTTTGATAGAAGTTTATTTTAATTTGATACTTTTCGATAACTCTTAATTATAATGCATGTTATTGCCAATAAATCTAAGTACTGTGCTATCTTATTTGTAGAAAAATAAATGATTTTTTTACAGAATGATGACTCTAATTTATTATGTTAATATACACTACTCAACAAAGTCTAGGGAACAAGGGTATTTTAGTGTATATTTGTAATTCTACATTTTTAATACCTAAATGTTATACATCAATGGAAGCCTTATTTATTCTTGATTTCAGTTATGTAATTAAATAAAAAGCGTGCAAGTAAAAAATTAAGGTTTATTAGGAGAAACAAAAATAGTGCCTAAACCGAAAAAAACAATTTTCTGTAAATAACAAACCATCTGACGCATATGTGAAAATTAAATAAAAAACATTATTTGCAGCTGTTTAATAATCCGTCAGACCTCCCAAGGCATTAGCAACGGCTCTACATCGGCGTGGCATGCATAGTATCAAGTTATCAATTGTCGCCTGTGGAATTAGGCTCCATATTCTGGAAAGATGAGAAAAAAGTTCTGCTTCCGTGTTCAAATTTTGAGAAAGATCACTGAAAGCTCTTCTCCCGAGCAAGTCCCATGCATGCTCAATTGGATTGAGATCGGCGGACTGAGCAGGCCACTATAACATCGTGATATTGTGCTCGCTGAACACATTCATCACCTGCCTTGCGGTGTGTGCGCGTGCATTATCCTGCATGAACACGAAATCTTGGCCGAACTGCTGGTGGTGAGGAATGACCATAGGGTGCATAACCTGCTCAATGTATTGCTTCGCATTTAAATTGCCTCGAATCCAAACGAGATCAGTTCTTCCACCAAGGCGAATTCCAGCCCACACCATGATCGTTCAGCCTTAGTAAGGATGAACTTCCTGAGGATTTCGGAGTCGACTTTGGCGACCAGAGACTTGCCAAACACTCACTCTCCTTGAATTAGGATGAAATCAGAAGCGAGACTCGTCGGAAAACAGAACACATGCCCACTAATTATCAGTCCATCGCAAATGTGCGTTAGCCCACAATAAACGACGCCCTCGATTTCCACGTCGCAGACCTGGAACTCTTAATGGTCTGCGAGCATGAAGATTGACTAAATTTTATCTTCTCCTGGCAGTTTGGTCACTGATAACCACTTGGTGCTGGGACTGGAGTCTTCCTACCAACTGACGAGCTGTAATCTGGGGCTGCCTTCTTGCAGCATTTTGCAGAAATCGATCTTGTCTCTGGGTAGTGACCCTGTATCTTCCTCGGTGACGTTTGGTTACATCTCTGGTAACTCTGTAGCGTGCCCATAATCGGCAAATTACGCTTGGCTGTGTGTTAACAGCGTCCGCCATATTGCGTTGACTGCGACCAGCTTCCAACATACCCACAGCCCTAAACATTTCTTCCCGCGTTAAATGACGACGTGATATAACGTCTAACGTCTCAAAACTTTCGAAAAAGTTGGTGACAACGGTTATTAACAAGAAAAAAAATCGATACATGACAAAAAACACTCAACACTTTATGCTTACTCTGCGAACAAGTTAGGTTTTCCCTATGTCGGATATCCTAATTGTAATGCCAGATAGAATACCTCAACCCTAATGTCGCGATAATCTGAGGATAAGGTGACGAAATCACTCAGACTATCAAGCAGAAGGCTTTTCTCCAATCAGGCGGTTTGGGGAACTTGAGCAGAAATTATGAAATTAAATGCGGATTAGAGTTCAGTTAATTGTCTATTAAAACAATACACGAGACACGATTAAAAACACTATTAAACAATATATGTATGAGCTACACGAGTGACGGGAGGTGACTGTCGAACCGAGGTGCGGGGTGTCATATTGTATTGCCAAACTGCATGCTAAGCAACACTCGGTCCCTACACCCTCCATAATTTGAAAAACTTTTGCTTTTTTGTTATATTTTTTTGAATTTCGAATAAATTATTTAATACTCTTCCAGCCTACATTTATAAATTTTAGTGGCCAGTACTTTTTTTTTACGAGTTTTCACAAATAAGTTGAAGTAGTATACTTGTTCCCTAGACTTTGTTGAGTAGTGTACATTATCTCAGTAAATTCATCATGCTAATAAAGCGTAACTAAGATATTGAGCTTCTAGGATAAGCAAAATTGTATTACAACTCAAAAATAAGAATAAACTAGTATTTTGATAGTTAGTTTAGAACATCACTTCATATTGTTGTCATAGAATTAAAACGATAAAAACCGTTTTTTGATCCTCCTGAACAGTTGTCATTTCTGACAACTGATACGCTTTATTAGAATTAAGGCGACGATATGCTTGCGTTCAGTGCCACGCTGACGCAGCGACCGAGCGCACGCGCGTGTGTGGCTTCGTAAACAAAGTGAATATCGATACTGAGCGTGTCATATCTGAAGTACATGTTTGTCCGCCATTGTGGGACCTTTCTAGCGAATTGTACAAAGATTATATAGAACTAGTGGCTTCCCGCGGCTTCGCACGCGTTGAAGTGGTGAACCGTGATTGAACCACAAACATCCAAACATCGTAACTTTCGCATTGATTTGTATATTATTAGGGTAGGATTTTAAATACGTACTATTATTAGGGTAGGATTTTAAATACCTACGTAGGTATAAGGGATAGGCGCACATTACCTATATTAGGTAGGTAGGTATAGGTACTGAGTTTAGCACAAACATGACAAATACAACAAAGACAACCTTACACGGAAAATATGTACTTATTTGTTCCTAGTATCTACCCCAAAAGCAAACGAAACGAAACAGCTTCACGACTTTGATCCACAGGCACGGTAGATAGGTACACTCAGATCTCTTCGTACCAACTCAAGATTCCCGTTTTTAGAACATTGACGCCTCGTTGTAGGTATTCTTTTTACTCGAGCGCAACGAAGGAGGGTAACGTCTTTATGTTATTTATCCACAGAACACATTTTCTTTTAGTTTGAAGTTAATTACACAGTTACAGTTAAAAATCTCCCATACAAACCTTGAAACTTTGCAGGGGTAGTTTTAAAATATTGAAAACGTGATTTTAAAAAAAAATATTTATTGTGGAGTATATTTACTTCAAGTTTGAAATCAATCGCACTATGCGTTAAAAAACTCCCATACAAACTTTGACATCCCTTTGCACGCTTATTATGGGTAGTTTTAAAAAATTAAAAAAGCCTTTCCTATTTTTTTGCCTAAAAGTTCATATACTCCAAGTTTCAAGTTTGGCCAGAGTGACCATATGGTCGTGAAAGGTGAGCTTTCGGTCGAATGTGACTCCCAAGTCCCTCATAGTGCTTGATCTAGTTATAGCTGTATTGTGTAGAGTGTATACAAAGCTGATTGGGTGCCACATCCGACCAAAAGTCATTGCGTAACATTTACTTGCATTAAAGTCCATCTTGTTGAGTACACTCCACTCGTATACTGCATCGATATCACCCTGAAGAGCAACACAATCTGCTTCAGACCTAATCTCTAAGAAGAGTTTTAAACATCCGGCAGTTGCAATATAATCCAGATGGAAAAATTAAATTTAAACTTAATTTTACGGATGAATTGCAAGAGTTGCCCGTCAGATCAAAGCTTGGTACCTACACTATTAATCCAATGTACACAGGTAGAATACCACTGAAGCCAAGAAAATGGAAAGACCTCCAAGATCTGAAACAAATTTTGCCAACAGACTGTCATTCTTTTTATGACAATTTGCCTAAGACAACGACTGATTAAAAATTAAGTAAATAGGTATAATAGACAGTGCGAGTTAAAGTTAATGTTGATTTTTTTTATTTAGAAACTAAGAATTTTATTTTCATATGATTTCTTGTTTTTTTGATAGAAGTTTAATTTTTGTTTGACACCTTTTCGATGATTCCTAATTTTAATGAAAGTGCCATTAAAATACTATTTTATTTTCAATTATTTTTAGTTGTTTTGATAGAAGTTTATTTTAATTTGATACTTTTCGATAACTCTTAATTATAATGCATGTTATTGCCAATAAATCTAAGTACTGTGCTATCTTATTTGTAGAAAAATAAATGATTTTTTTACAGAATGATGACTCTAATTTATTATGTTAATATACACTACTCAACAAAGTCTAGGGAACAAGGGTATTTTAGTGTATATTTGTAATTCTACATTTTTAATACCTAAATGTTATACATCAATGGAAGCCTTATTTATTCTTGATTTCAGTTATGTAATTAAATAAAAAGCGTGCAAGTAAAAAATTAAGGTTTATTAGGAGAAACAAAAATAGTGCCTAAACCGAAAAAAACAATTTTCTGTAAATAACAAACCATCTGACGCATATGTGAAAATTAAATAAAAAACATTATTTGCAGCTGTTTAATAATCCGTCAGACCTCCCAAGGCATTAGCAACGGCTCTACATCGGCGTGGCATGCATAGTATCAAGTTATCAATTGTCGCCTGTGGAATTAGGCTCCATATTCTGGAAAGATGAGAAAAAAGTTCTGCTTCCGTGTTCAAATTTTGAGAAAGATCACTGAAAGCTCTTCTCCCGAGCAAGTCCCATGCATGCTCAATTGGATTGAGATCGGCGGACTGAGCAGGCCACTATAACATCGTGATATTGTGCTCGCTGAACACATTCATCACCTGCCTTGCGGTGTGTGCGCGTGCATTATCCTGCATGAACACGAAATCTTGGCCGAACTGCTGGTGGTGAGGAATGACCATAGGGTGCATAACCTGCTCAATGTATTGCTTCGCATTTAAATTGCCTCGAATCCAAACGAGATCAGTTCTTCCACCAAGGCGAATTCCAGCCCACACCATGATCGTTCAGCCTTAGTAAGGATGAACTTCCTGAGGATTTCGGAGTCGACTTTGGCGACCAGAGACTTGCCAAACACTCACTCTCCTTGAATTAGGATGAAATCAGAAGCGAGACTCGTCGGAAAACAGAACACATGCCCACTAATTATCAGTCCATCGCAAATGTGCGTTAGCCCACAATAAACGACGCCCTCGATTTCCACGTCGCAGACCTGGAACTCTTAATGGTCTGCGAGCATGAAGATTGACTAAATTTTATCTTCTCCTGGCAGTTTGGTCACTGATAACCACTTGGTGCTGGGACTGGAGTCTTCCTACCAACTGACGAGCTGTAATCTGGGGCTGCCTTCTTGCAGCATTTTGCAGAAATCGATCTTGTCTCTGGGTAGTGACCCTGTATCTTCCTCGGTGACGTTTGGTTACATCTCTGGTAACTCTGTAGCGTGCCCATAATCGGCAAATTACGCTTGGCTGTGTGTTAACAGCGTCCGCCATATTGCGTTGACTGCGACCAGCTTCCAACATACCCACAGCCCTAAACATTTCTTCCCGCGTTAAATGACGACGTGATATAACGTCTAACGTCTCAAAACTTTCGAAAAAGTTGGTGACAACGGTTATTAACAAGAAAAAAAATCGATACATGACAAAAAACACTCAACACTTTATGCTTACTCTGCGAACAAGTTAGGTTTTCCCTATGTCGGATATCCTAATTGTAATGCCAGATAGAATACCTCAACCCTAATGTCGCGATAATCTGAGGATAAGGTGACGAAATCACTCAGACTATCAAGCAGAAGGCTTTTCTCCAATCAGGCGGTTTGGGGAACTTGAGCAGAAATTATGAAATTAAATGCGGATTAGAGTTCAGTTAATTGTCTATTAAAACAATACACGAGACACGATTAAAAACACTATTAAACAATATATGTATGAGCTACACGAGTGACGGGAGGTGACTGTCGAACCGAGGTGCGGGGTGTCATATTGTATTGCCAAACTGCATGCTAAGCAACACTCGGTCCCTACACCCTCCATAATTTGAAAAACTTTTGCTTTTTTGTTATATTTTTTTGAATTTCGAATAAATTATTTAATACTCTTCCAGCCTACATTTATAAATTTTAGTGGCCAGTACTTTTTTTTTACGAGTTTTCACAAATAAGTTGAAGTAGTATACTTGTTCCCTAGACTTTGTTGAGTAGTGTACATTATCTCAGTAAATTCATCATGCTAATAAAGCGTAACTAAGATATTGAGCTTCTAGGATAAGCAAAATTGTATTACAACTCAAAAATAAGAATAAACTAGTATTTTGATAGTTAGTTTAGAACATCACTTCATATTGTTGTCATAGAATTAAAACGATAAAAACCGTTTTTTGATCCTCCTGAACAGTTGTCATTTCTGACAACTGATACGCTTTATTAGAATTAAGGCGACGATATGCTTGCGTTCAGTGCCACGCTGACGCAGCGACCGAGCGCACGCGCGTGTGTGGCTTCGTAAACAAAGTGAATATCGATACTGAGCGTGTCATATCTGAAGTACATGTTTGTCCGCCATTGTGGGACCTTTCTAGCGAATTGTACAAAGATTATATAGAACTAGTGGCTTCCCGCGGCTTCGCACGCGTTGAAGTGGTGAACCGTGATTGAACCACAAACATCCAAACATCGTAACTTTCGCATTGATTTGTATATTATTAGGGTAGGATTTTAAATACGTACTATTATTAGGGTAGGATTTTAAATACCTACGTAGGTATAAGGGATAGGCGCACATTACCTATATTAGGTAGGTAGGTATAGGTACTGAGTTTAGCACAAACATGACAAATACAACAAAGACAACCTTACACGGAAAATATGTACTTATTTGTTCCTAGTATCTACCCCAAAAGCAAACGAAACGAAACAGCTTCACGACTTTGATCCACAGGCACGGTAGATAGGTACACTCAGATCTCTTCGTACCAACTCAAGATTCCCGTTTTTAGAACATTGACGCCTCGTTGTAGGTATTCTTTTTACTCGAGCGCAACGAAGGAGGGTAACGTCTTTATGTTATTTATCCACAGAACACATTTTCTTTTAGTTTGAAGTTAATTACACAGTTACAGTTAAAAATCTCCCATACAAACCTTGAAACTTTGCAGGGGTAGTTTTAAAATATTGAAAACGTGATTTTAAAAAAAAATATTTATTGTGGAGTATATTTACTTCAAGTTTGAAATCAATCGCACTATGCGTTAAAAAACTCCCATACAAACTTTGACATCCCTTTGCACGCTTATTATGGGTAGTTTTAAAAAATTAAAAAAGCCTTTCCTATTTTTTTGCCTAAAAGTTCATATACTCCAAGTTTCAAGTTTGTAGGTTCAAGGTATACTATTTTTCATGCAAACGTTTTCAACCCTTTTACACCTCTTGGGGTTGAATTTCCAAAACCCCCTTCTTAGTACACCTCTACGTCATAAGACCTATGTACTCTTCAAATTTCAAGTCTCTAGGACCATCGGTCAAAAAACTCCCATACAAACTTTTACATCCCTTTGCACACTTATTAAGGGTAGTTTAAAAAAACTAATAACGCCTTTCCTATTTTTTTGCTTTGAAGTATATGTACTCCAAGTTTCAAGTTTGTAGGTTCAAGGAATACAATTTTTCATACAAACGCTTTCATCCCTTTTTACACCCTTAGGGGTTGAATTTCCAAAAACCCTTTCTTAGTACACCTCTACGTCATAAGACCTATGTACTCTTCAAATTTCAAGTCTCTAGGACCATCGGTCAAAAAACTCCCTTACAAACTTTTACATCCCTTTGCACATTTATTAAGGGTAGTTTTACAAAACTAAAAATGCCTTTCCTATTTTTTGCTTTGAAGTATATGTACTCCAAGTTTCAAGTTTGTAGGTTCAAGGAATACAATTTTTCATACAAACGCTTTCATCCCTTTTTACACCCTTAGGGGTTGAATTTTCAAAAACCCCTTCTTAGTACACCTCTACGTCATAAGACCTATGTACTCTTCAAATTTCAAGTCTCTAGGACCATCGGTCAAAAAACTCCCTTACAAACTTTTACATCCCTTTGCACATTTATTAAGGGTAGTTTTACAAAACTAAAAATGCCTTTCCTATTTTTTTGCTTTGAAGTATATGTACTCCAAGTTTCAAGTTTGTAGGTTCAAGGAATACAATTTTTCATACAAACGCTTTCATCCCTTTTTACACCCTTAGGGGTTGAATTTACAAAAACCCCTTCTTAGTACACCTCTACGTCATAAGACCTATGTACTCTTCAAATTTCAAGTCTCTAGGACCATCGGTCAAAAAACTCCCATACAAACTTTTACATCCCTTTGCACACTTATTAAGGGTAGTTTTAAAAAACTAAAAATGCCTTTCCTATTTTTTTGCTTTGAGGTATATGTTCTCCAAGTTTCAAGTTTGTAGGTTCAAGGAATACTATTTTTCATACAAACGTTTTCATCCCTTTTTACACCCTTAGGGGTTGAATTTCCAAAAATCCCTTCTTAGTGCACCTCTACGCCATAAGAGCTATGTACTCCTCAAATTTCAAGTCTCTAGGACCAGCGGTTTAGGCTGTGCGTTGTCTATATGTCAGTCAGTCAGCCAGTCAGTCAGTCAGTCAGGACTTTGAGTCTTATAGTATTAGAGATAGAATAGAATAAAGATTTTTTATTCGACACACAAACACGGGCACAGCATCACATAATAGATAACATGAAAAACAAGAAGAAAAAACTGTTAAACCTACATATATTATGGAAAGAAACATTTAAAAACACAAAAATAAACAATGCAGGTTTCCCATACCTAAACCTATAGTAGGTACTATGGATGCCACCAGTATTTTATGAGCCAAAATGGTCTCAACTCAGCTAAAGTATATCGCAAACAAGCTTTAGGCAATAACTTGCTCCATCGGTTGAGTCGTGTGGTGGAACCTATAGTCGACGAGGACGTGACTTTGAAGAAACAGTAAAAACGATCGTCTCTGGGTGATCTGGCAACGTATTGATAAACTTTTGCACACGTTTAGCAGCGACTTTGAGTCGCGGGTAGAGGTGTCTCCTGGTGGGTTAGGTGTACGATCTGGTGCCGTCGAGATCGGAGGAGTTGGCGGATGCGTTCCTAGTCCCCTGGTGAAATCTGTGGTAACGTGCGATCGTCACTCAAAAGTTTACTCTCTAAATTTGAAATTCAATGGTAGGGATAATGTTATCGCATTCAAAGGTTGGAGGAACTATGTTTGTCCCGTGACATTTCGGATCAAAAATTACTGCATTCTGCCGCGGAGTTGTTCGTGGAGGATGAGTTGTTCTGGTACCGTGCTGTGAAAAGTGAGGGTAATGATTGGCCGCAATTAAAAGCTTTGTAGTGGGAAGAATACCTTCCATATATTATGATCATCAATTACTTCAAGAAATTCGTTCAAGGGCCTGAGTCCTCGAACGAACAAAAAATGCGTAATTGACTCATATTACATTACAATTACATCATCAGGACCCTGAGGTCCTGATGATGTACGATCACAGCAGACTTTTATTGAAGATGGAGAAACCTCAGAGTAGGTTCTTACAACTTACACAATTTCTCGTGAATGAAATAAATGCAATTAAAATATGTAACATTCTATTATAATAACAAAAAATATTCTAATAATACGTTGTTTATTGTAGAATGACTTGTAATAACATTAAGGTAAGATACCTTAATGTTATTCCAAGTCTTGTTATTACAAGTAATTCTTCAGGTGTTATAGAATATCTGAATGCGGTGTCTTTCTTTTGTTACTTGGCTTTTAGCTTTTCAAGTAGTATATCAAACGTATCCTGCTTCATACGTAGGTATCACTGAAACTTATCGTCATAACTTCGCAATTCTTTGTACAAACGTTCGAATTCTCTATGTCGAGGTCTTGAAAGGTTAAGTTCATGTACCCAACACCTTCGATTTTGAAATGTATAAATTTAAGCACTGAGTTTTCAAACAACATGAATTTCTTTAGTTTAGAGAGTGACATATTTAGTTCCGTTCTCATTAACAGACAGTGCAAAACTGAATTGTTTGTCACCAACCTAAGCACCTTGTATGTGACCATTATGCATCCCGTACACAAGCGTAGCTCCTAGTTTATCTCTAAGCTTGGCACGTATAGTGTGGCCTTAGCCTTAGAGGTACTGACTTGGTGTTTTTGGGTACCTACGAAACTACAGACATGTTGTCGCTCTGTATTAACAGTGTGGAGTCTGTCAGGTACTGACAGTGATCTTTAAAAACGTACAAAACTGCAAGAATCTCCTGATTGGAGTGAAAAGTCATCTCGTCAGGTGTCCACTGACCCGGAAATCTTACACTGTTTAATTGAGCGCCCCAAGCTTCACCTGACGCGTATGTCACCAAGTAGTTGGACGCAGGAGGGTAATGAATAGGCGAACATTTTTAGAGATTCGCTATCCACCACTGTAGCTCGAGAATAGCAGAGGGATGGCATACCGATAGTGGGGATTCTCTCGCAATAATACATGGCAATGCTTAAGAAGTGCTCGGTGATTTAAGCGCCCTCTGGGCACTGGCAATCTGGCAAAGTTGACTGACCCGACTATGCTAGTAGAGTGTTTGTGCCGGTTCTAATCCCTCATTTACTCATTTATGACGTCACGCGGTGGCATGTAGGTGGAGCGGTGTGACCGACGTTTTGCGGTGAGTGATAAGCGTTTTTAACACAGGATATGATAATAATTGATCGAGTGAGCGAAGCGAACGAAATTAAAATCAAATTACATGTCATATGAAAGGGCTTTGTTTGGACATTCCAAAACAATTTTTACTTTTTTTCTGGGACGCTCGGTTTTTGAGATACAACAAAAAAGTTAAATTAAGATAACCAGCGATCTAAGAGCTCCCATCTCTAAGAGTTTCGTTGGCATCAAGGTTTTTCTACTGGTCGGTCAGTTCCTTTGCTTTTTTTTTTCTTGAAAAAAATTAAGGAGGTCACCAGTTCTCATAAAATGGTGACAACGACCAGGTCTGATGATGGAGCCAAGGTCTGTTCAACGGAACTCTTTAATAAATAGGCCAGTTAGGTAATAGGAGTTGAAACTTGGTTACCGTACCAAGTTAGTAGGCGGAAGTCAGAAAAAAGTTCAAACATAATGTTTGGACTTGCCTCTGACTACCACCTACTCAAAGTTTTAGTGCGTTCGTCGGGTCGCATCACGAGATCTCAGTTCGGGGCGAACTACTAGTTATATTAGATTTATAAGAAATGTCATAGAATATTCCATAGTGCTGTGTTATTTACACTAGTTTATATAATTGTAGGACAAAGGTCGCGTTCGCTTTCTAGAATTCGATAGAACAAAACGCTCTCTCATATAGATAAGGGAAGGGGGAGTGCGGTGATGATGTATAAACGTATGCTCATTTCCGTTCCTTTTGACGCTCGATAACGTTGTCTTCTCTTCACTTGTTATAAACTTCTAGAAGTGTCCACATTTATTTCGTCTACAATGTTCAAGTGTGAATATTGTGAGAAGGCGTTCACCCGCCCCGATAATAAGAAGCGGCATCTTGCAACAGTATGCAAGAATCGGGGGCAAGCGGGGGATGATGGATCCCCTCCGAAGAAGAATAGGTGTGAAAGCTGTGATATAGATGTGATCTCTATGCACGCACATCTCCGAAGCGCAGCGCATTGAAATAAGGTGTGTGAGGTTGAAGATGAATATACGCATTTCATACGTAGTGCATACAAGGGCCGCATCGCAAGTTATTGAGGTAGAGTCTTCGCGCAAAAGGAGTTTTTAACCCCTCAAGAGTTCCTGAGTGATATCAAGGTTCGTAGTACCGCACTAATTAGACGTGGTCTGGTAAAGGTGGAAGGAGCTGTAAAGGTGAATTTGGAACTTTTCGCTGAGTATGTAAAATGGATAAAGAAAGAAGATGATGAAGATCAACAAGAGATGGAGATTAAATCATTTAACAGTAAAAATAAGATCATCCAGTTGGGAGGTGATGTGGAAGCTATGTTTAACTCTTTCGCAGAGGAGATCATCGCCAAGGCAGACGAGTTTCAGGAGAGGGATAGCGGGTGGGCAATACAGAGAGTACTTCACCTAGAGGTTAATATTAATAAGTTCCGCCCGTTCAAAGGTTCCAGCTACATACCCCTTCCGAAATGGATTCAAATGAGAAAAGCGTGTGTCAATGTACAAAATAGCGATAACGCGTGCTTCTTTTGGGCGGTGACTAGCGCTCTATACCCTGTGAAGACGCATAGCGAACGTGTCAGTTCTTACCCCCCGTATGAATTGGTGCTAAATATAAACGTCGAATACCCTGTAGACGTTAGAGATATCAAACGATTTGAAGAGGTTAATGGTATCAGAATCAACGTTTTCGAGATTAGCGGCAATACTATAACAGGACCTGTTTATCATACAAAGAAAAGAAGTGATAAACATATCAACCTACTACACGTTGAGGATAACGAGCGAAAGCACTATTGCTGGATTAAAAATTTAAGCAGGCTAATAAGCGCCCAGGTTTCACATCATCGCCATCAGATGTAGCTCTACGATAGCTGTCTCCTTTCATTCCCAAATGAAATTAAATTTAAAGAGCATATAAAGCGTGATTGTTCGCAAATTAAAACTGTAGAAACCGTATGCGAGCGCCTGTAGTAGTCTATGCTGATTTTGAAGCATTATTAAGACCTATATCTAGTTGTTCACCTTGTCAATCATCATCATACACAATGAACTATCAACTGCATACGCCCTATAGCTACGGTTATTATATTAAAAACTCCTACGATGATTCACTATCAAAATATATAACGTACTGCGGCGAGTATTGCGTTAAAGACTTCCTCTCATCGCTAGAGGCGGAGTTAGCGTCCTTTAACGAAGCAATGCAACGAGTTGTTCCAATGTTGCCTTTATCGCCTGAGCAGGTGAGCGCGTTTTATGCAGCTGCGAATTGTCATATATGTGGTGAACAATTGGGCGAGGACCGCGTAAGCGATCATGATCATTTAACGGGTACGTTTAGGGGTGCTGCTCATAATAAATGTAATTTAAATTTTAAATTAAAACCTATAATACCTATATTTATACATAACCTCAGTGGTTATGATTTACATTTTATAATTCGAGGATTGCAAGATTGCGATGTAAATATCCTTCCCAAAAATAAGGAGAATTTTATTTCTGCAACCTCTAGGAAACATGGGAGGCTGGACTTGGATCTCAGATTTATAGACTCATTTAGATTTCTTGCGTCTAGTGAATGTCTATGCGTGAACGAAATTTTAAGTTTCTAACCTTAAAGGTTTTACGTACATCAGTCAATCACTTTTACCCTTTTTATATATAGATAGCTAGAAACAGAATTGATAATCATAGCATACAAATAACAGGATGCAGCTCCTGATAGTATGCTTCTCTGACACAGCTCTTGATAACTCATAAAGTATTAGGGTTGTGCAAAACATGGTGATCTACTGTTATACATTATATTATTAATAGCGAAAACTAGCGTACGTAAACAACAAATCTGCTCCATCTTCAAACAGCTTAGTTAACTGATCAGCTAACAGGTACCTGTTATCTGTTAACCGATCTGATCTATTTCAAGCAGTATCTGTTAACTGGTCTAATCTATTTCAAGCAGTATCTGTTAACCGGTCTGATCTATTTGAAGCAGTATCTGTTAACCGGTCTGATCTGTTTCAAGCAGTATCTGTTAACCGATCTGATCTGTTTCAAGCAGTATCCGTTAACCGGTCTGATATATTTCAAGCAGTATCTGTTAACCGGTCTGATCTGTTTCAAGCAGTATCTGTTAACCGGTCTGATCTGTTTCAAGCAGTATCTGTTAACCGGTCTGATCTGTTTAAGCAGTATCTGTTAAGCGGTCTGATCTGTTTAAGCAGTATCTGTTAACCGGCCTGATCTGTTTAAGCAGTATCTGTTAACCGGTCTGATCTGTTTAAGCAGAATCTGTTAACCGGCCTGATCTGTTTAAGCAGTATCTGTTAACCGGTCTGATCTATTATCTAATCTGATCTGTTTGAGTAAAAAACCACCTGTACCTGTTTAACCTCTTTAGCAGTTCCGCTGATAAGATGCGTTGTTTGTTACCTTCATACACTCCATCAATCCCACAATTTCACTATGAACTTTGTAAAAATGTGTATCACACCAGCTCAAGCTCAATACCATACATTGCAACGTTTTTGAAACCATTAGATCAAGTTAATGTAGGATTGGATGTGCGCATTAATCAATGATCTGATCAGTTAACTAAACTGTTTACTCGAGTAACTATTGCAATGAGTTAGAATAAATATACGCATCGAGCAGTTCTCCTACATCACATACACCTTCTACGTCTTCAGCTACTTTCTCCGTTTAAAATCATGTAATTATTACTAAAACTAGTTTATATGTTGTTTCAACTTTATTTTGAAAGTATGTTTTTAGTTGTAACTTTCTATTATTGTTAGTCAAAGTTCCTCCGCCTCCTTCTTCTTCGTATATTTTGCGGCCTCTGTGACGGTAAAAGTTCCATTTGGATCTGTCATACTCAAAGTGACGTTGAAACTGACAGATTGGTATAATTGAGTTAGCACTATATTCATTTCAGTGAAGGATGGTGGTGTTTCCCGACGGATGTTGCCGATTCCCATACTTAGGTTTTGGGGTAATTTGTTAAATTATAACGTTTTGTTTTACAATATAAGTTTCTTCCGTGTTACTTTAGTAGAAAGGGAGTCTAAGAGATTTATTCTTATTAGGGTTGTTCGCGTTACATCTTTTATCATGTGAAATTGTGTGTTCTGACCGTCGTCACCGAACTAATTCTCCCTAGTTCCTGGGAAATTTCCAGAGGTGGCCTTCGCAGATCACGACAAGATGGAAGCACTTTTTTTTACGGGGTGGCGTTGAGACAGGTGTGAAAAGGAATCAATTGAGATCTGGATTTGGGAACTTTCCGTTTGAGATGTGGAGTGGTGACTACTGAGGTCCTGGAACGTTTTGAGCAAGCTGGAGGATCAATGAGAATGATCTTTGGCAGGATCCTCGGCCTTTGAACCATAAATTGCGTGTACGCCGATCGCGTGTCTGATCCTGAATCTGCATATTTCCTGGAGCGGTGTGATTTCCCGAGCCGATCCAGGCGAACCAACTTATACGGGGCCCTTGACCTTGCAACCGCTTGGATTTTCCAGGAATTTACTCACCTCCCTAAAGGTAATTGCGTATTTGAGGTTGTTAGCTTGTTTGAATAAAGTTAGCCGTGTTTCTGTCGTAGGTTCCATAGGGAATGGTCATTCCTGGGCTTTACATATATTCTAATGTTGTCGTGTTCTTTCAGGAGGTGTTTCTATGGGGAGCTGGTGCTAATAGACGCCGACTTGTTTACTGGGAGTTGTGGTTGCGCTGTGAGGTCATTCAACCGGACCCGCTGGTTGAGATCATAGTTGAAAGTAGCTGTGAAGTGTCTTGGAATTGAGGTGACTCTGTGTATCACTATCAAGTTAGTATTTGAGTGTTGGTTGTTGACGCCAAGGTGGCTTCTGTCACTGTAGGACGTTCGCTTTTGTGGATTGTGATGACAGCATCCCGCTAGAATAGGTAGGGCAAATTTAACTCTTTTATACTCGGTCCAATAGGTGACTCTGCATATCATTATCAAGTTAGTATTTGGGTGTTCGTTGTTGACGCCAAGGTGGCTTCTGTCACTGTAGGACGTTCGCTTTTGTGGATTGTGATGACAGCATCCCGCTAGAATAGGTAGGGCAAATTTAACTCTTTTACACGGTCCAATTACCGTTATAATAATTGGTGGCGCCCATATTTAATTTAATTTTAGCAATAAACTAGTGACGTTATCTCCTGGTGACCTACATTTTAGTTCTCCGCTGAGCCTAGCTGGCACCTTTTTGGGTATGATAGGAAAAGTACAAGTAATCTTTAGGTTACTTAGTAGTTATACAATGTAGTTATAATATCAGATCTTTGTACTCTCTCTTTGTTTAATAAATTATACCTGGTGTATTTTTAATAAAGGTTACAATTTCCCTAGAACACCATTTATCATTAAGCTAGAAAATAATATGGTAACATTGTAATAATAATATCAGGTCTTTGTACACACTTTTGTCTAGGAAATTATAGCTAGTGTATTTTGGTTAATAAAAGTTTGTTTGTTTCCTTTAAACACAGTGTATTATTTGGTTAGGAAAATAATTTTGTAACAATGTTTACAAATTTATAAATCTACCAACTGACAACCCTAAACTGCATTGCTCGATATCACAACCATTTCCACGTATCCACCCAACCATTTGCGCATCATTCCCACTTGTTCAGGATTGAAGATCACACATCCCTCTCATTGGTAACTCTATCATTAGATTTTATTCTACTGAAGGTTTGGAACGTCGTATTGTCTACAAAGTCTTAAGATCTAGTACTAAAGCTTATGACAAAGGAAATATTCTTATATTTACAGAGTGCTCAAATCCTGCTGATCTAAGTAAGTATTCAATGTTTAATGTTTTTATATTCATCTTTTTTCTTTTTAGGTACTAAAGCTTGTGGCAAAGGAAATATTCTATGTTCACTCAAGAAGAAGACAAAATGGCTTAAATTAGGATTATATTTATAGAGAGCTTCAAATCCCGTTGATCTAAGTGAGTATTAAATTTAATGTTTTCGCAGTTATTAATCATTCTTTTAAAAATATTGATTTTTATATTCATCTATTTTCTTTTCAGGTTCAGAGTGCTTCAAATCCCGCTGATCTAAGTGAGTATTAAATTTAATGTTTTTCACAGTTATTAATCATTCTTTTAATAATATCGATTTTTATATTCATCTTTTTTCTTTTCAGATACTAAAGCTTGTGGCAAAGGAAATATTCTATGTTCACTCAAGAAGAAGACAAAATGGCTTAAATTAGGATTATATTTATAGAGAGCTTCAAATCCCGTTGATCTAAGTGAGTATTAAATTTAATGTTTTCGCAGTTATTAATCATTCTTTTAAAAATATTGATTTTTATATTCATCTATTTTCTTTTCAGGTACTAAAGCTTGTGGCAAAGGAAATATTCTATGTTCGCTCAAGAAGAAGACAAAATGGCTTAAATTAGCTAAAGACTTCAAAAAAGTTTTTATATTCATCTTTTTTCTTTTTAGGTACTAAAGCTTGTGGCAAAGGAAATATTCTATGTTCAGAGTGCTTCAAATCCCGCTGATCTAAGTGAGTATTAAATTTAATGTTTTTCAGTTATTAATCCATTCTTTTAAAATATCGATTTTTATATTCATCTTTTTTCTTTTCAGATACTAAAGCTTGTGGCAAAGGAAATATTCTATGTTCGCTCAAGAAGAAGACAAAATGGCTTAAATTAGGATTATATTTATAGAGTGCTTCAAATCCCGTTGATCTAAGTGAGTATTAAATTTAATGTTTTTCGCAGTTATTAATCATTCTTTTAAAAATATCGGTTTTTATATCCATCTTTTTTCTTTTCAGCTATAGAGAGAGAGAAAGAGAAGTTTACTGCAAGTTGCTGTATATCTAAAGGTGTTAGCAACGTTATAACAGCTGTTGAAAATATGAACATCTATCCTAGTTTATTCAACATTGAAGAAGATGACTACTCGGTATATATTAATATAATATAAGACAATTCAGCGCGCGAGTTACACGCGCATGTTTCCGTGAAAGATATAAAAGTATAATTCCTAGAGATCTGTACTCAACAACGGTTTTCTTTAGTCCTTACATAACTTGTAGAGATCTCCCTCCGTCTGTCAGCTACCCCTCTGTTTGTTAGAGCACCGGTTGATCTCAGTCCATTAAGATGATAACGAGGTGTTTATAGCATTGTTTTAAAAAATACTCTACATATTTCTAGGACACATTAAGATATTAAGACATAATAAGATTTAGAGAATTATTTATCAGACTATATGTTTTCCTCTATATACTGATAATTAACAAATTGACAGCCTTCACAGCTCAGTTGGTAGTAGCTCTGCCTTCTGTGCCGTAGGCCGTGGGTTCGATCCCCACCGAGAACAAACATTTGTGTGATGAACATAGATGTTTGTTCTCTGTCTGGGTGTTATATACTATTATAAGTATGTATTTACAAAAAAAAAAAAAAAAAAAGTATATAAGTAGTATATCAGCTATCTGGTTCCCATATCACAAGCTTTGGCTTAGTTTGGGGCGAGATAGTGCTGTGTGGAATGTCCACCAATATTTATATTTATTTTATTTATAATTAAATAATCTCGATCATCGGTTATATAGATTTGAGAATCTAAAAGGATCTGTTTTGAACAGTTTCGATTAGCTTCAGTACTAGAACTTAAGGTCTTCTTGTAGACGGTAAATCGTTTTTGAGTTTTGACTCTTCTCTTTTCCATCTGACATGATGTTAAACTATCTCTCCATCCTAAATAAGACGATAAAACTGTTTGCAGACTGTTCACTGTTCAGTTACAGTGTTTTACAACGTTTGTAGAGTTGAGTTATTACAAAAAGAAAAAGTTTTAACATACCAAGTGAATAAACACGTTTTTATTAACTGATGCTTCTTCATCGGATGAGGTATCTATTGAATCATAAACTATTTTTTGAAGTCTTTGGTTAATTTTAGCCGTTTTGTCTTCTTCTTGAGCTATGTTTTAACTGGAGCATCTTCATCAGATGAGGTATCTATTGAATCATAAACTATCCAATTTTTGAAGTCTTTGGTTAATTTCAACTATTTGTCTTCTTCTTGAGCTATGTTATTAAGGAACTCTTCAACAATATCGTTCGCTCGCGGATCCTAATGATCGCTTTTCGTACATATTCTTTTCCATCCAACATGATGTTAAACTCTCTCTCCGTCCTAAATAAGACGATAAAACTGTTTGCAGACTGTTCACCGCTCAGTTACAACGTTTTATTTTGTTGCAGTAAACTGATGCGGCTCGAGGTTGGCCGATAGTTTATCAAGACTAGACGCAGGAAATCTATAAATTTCAACGATTTCATTTTAATTATAAATTAGCTATTACGCAGACCGGAAGTGGTATTCTGATAAGTGATAACACAACTTGCAGTGGTTATAATTTACATTTTATAATTCGAGAATTGCAAGATTGTGATGTAAATATCCGGCCCAAAAATAAGGAGAATAGGAAACATGGGGGGCTGGACAGATTTATAGACTCATTTATACATATAATAGCGAATACCCGTATTCAACCTATCAGCTTTTTATAGGATTATTATAATGTATAACAAATATTTCGCTGTGTTCCATTTAATTCTTAAACTGTATTACATGTATTTGAAAAATATATAATATAGATTAAAAAGAGTGTTGTTTAACTTGTAATATCCTACTACTATTATAAACGTGAAAGTTTGTGAGTACGGATGGATGGATGGATGTTTGTTACTCTTTCACATAAAAACTACTGAACGGATTTTAATGAAACTTTACAATAATATAGCTTAATACATCAGAATAACACATAGGCTACAATTTATAAAGATATTGTGTGAGTTGTCCTGCGAGAGCGAGAGCGAGAGCAAACGCGACCTTTGTCTCACAATTACAAACTAGTGTAAATAACACAGCACTATGGAATATTCTATGACATTTCTTATAAATCTAATATAATTACTATCATATCCTGTGTTAAAAACGCTAATCACTCACCGCAAAACGTCGGTCACACCGCTCCACCTACATGCCACCGCGTGACGTCATAAATGAGTAAATGAGGGATTAGAACCGGCACAAACACTCTACTTTAGATTAGGGTTAGTTAGGGCGGCCGTACACGGACTGCTTCAAGCAGTTGAGACCGACTGCTTAAAGCTGCGACCGCGCGGTGAACTATAGTCATTCATTCGCTGCCGTACACACGACTGCTCGAGCAGTCGCGACCGCTTCAAGCCGTCAACTGCATGACGAAATTCCATCGTGCCGTCAACCGCGCGCGAGCGGTCGCGAGGCATACACCGACTGCTCGAGCCGTTTTTTGTGATATTGTAGAAGGTGGAGGTATATTTAACTTTTTTTCATGTAACATTTTATATAGACAACTCTCTTCGAAAATAGTCGAGTCAGCGTGCCTTCCATATGAGCCTATATCTACGAAAGTGAACATATAATTACTATCACATACTGCTAGAAGTATTATCGAAAAATAGTTTTTATAGTTATAATATGACGATCCACTTTGCGCGGGTTGTATTATTCTTATATGTTTGCCATCAACGGCACCAAGGCAGTTCGGAAACTTAGCAGTTTTTTTGAAACCATTTATTATGTCTTTCCATTTATCTTCAGTTAGTTGTTCCATACACATATCCTTCATATGTATCCATATATTTCTGCAAACATCCCTCACTATCTTACCTATTGTTGTTGATGCTATTCTAAAACTATATTGCAAATCCATAAATGTACATCCAGTTGCCAAATACTTGTAAAAACATATTTTTAAATCAATCAATTATACTAATAAATATATTTTTTTGTTACAGCCATGTCAATACAGAAAAAATGGAAAACATTAAGAGATGGGTACACCATATATGCTAAAAAAATTAAACCAAAGCCATATGCATATTATCAGCAGATGTCTTTTTTAAAGGCAATAATAGAAGATAGACCCGACAAAACAAACAGTTTACAAGAAAGTGAGCACGCTGAAATTACGTCCGAAGAAAGCGAAAATCGTCAAAATAAAATAAACAAAGAAAGAAACAAAAGAAAATTAACTACTACAATCACAGATGAGAACGTCTTAATTGAAAAATTATCCAAACGCTTCGATGAAAAATCGCAGAATTCGCGCATTGATAATGAAGATGAAGATAAATTGTTTTTATTATCATTAGTAAGCGAATTCAAAAAAATTAATGAGCAGTATAAATTAGATGCTAAGACAGAAATACTTAACGTAATGAAATACTTTAAAGGGATGACAAATCACACATATCCTTCGAGTTATGGTGACAGGGGATATTCATCACAATATTCATCACAATATTCATCGTTTAATGATTACCGAGGACAATGGGGTTATAATACAGGCCCCTCAACCACTACATCAGTGCCTGGCCCCTCTAGATCAGCGTCCGGCCCCTCTACATCAGTGGCTGATGACCAAAATTCTCAATTTGAAGACCTTTCATCATCTTCAGTAATGTCCGTTGATGTCATTGCCAATATTTTTAATGAATAAAAATTTAAATAATTACTAGGTATATATTTTTCAAACCTCAATGTTACTGCTAGTCTTTCTTCTGGTTGGATTCTTCTCCTCATAATTGTGTCTTCACGTTTAATTTTAGATTTTATTATATTATTCAATTCATCAAACGAAGTGATTGACATTCTAAAATAGTTGAAAAATTTTTCTTCATCACTTCTAAGTTCCATAAACAAATGATGGAATTGTCCATGTTGTTCTCTTAATTCCAAAATTGGATGAACCCAAAATTTTCTCTTTTGACGTCGCCGCCGTCGTCGTCTCCGCTTGAGCAGAAGCAGCAAAAGCAGTGCTTCCTCGTCAGAATCCATGACTCGACTGTGGTATAAAATCAATTGCTCGAGCGGTTGGTAGCGTAGCTCGAGCAGCCAACAACCGACCACTCGAGCAGTCGACGCCGACCGCTCGAGCGGTCCGTGTACGTCGCTCAGCCGCTAACTGCTCGAGCAGTCCGTGTACGGACGCCTTTACTTTGTCATTAAATTGTGTGACCGCTCGAGCAATCGACGCCGACCGCTCGGGCGGTCCGTGTACGTCGCTCAGTCGTTAACTGCTCGAGCAGTCCGTGTACGGCCGCCCTTACCTTCTTATAAATCCATGTCTTTTTTTAATTGCAGTGTGATCAACATGAATGATAACCTGCTTAACCTTTACGACATCATGCTAAACGATACCTTCGTTTGCATGATTGGGTTCAATATAACTCAACCAACAGGTGCTTACAGATTTGGACGCGAGCCATCCCGCTTATAAAGTTACTTGGAGATGTAAACCATGTACTCACACATCTGTATCAAAACACCAACTTCAACGATATAGAAGTCTACACAACTATCCGGTTGTGGGAAAGCTTAGCAGCTCACCAGGAGGACACATTCGGCAATATAAATGTGGAGGTGAGCGGATACATTCAAGTATTGAATGAAACCCCAGCTGAGTGCTTCACACAAAATTTTAATGAACGCATAGGTAACTTACTTATAAGCGCACTACTATTATCTATAAGTGAAGGAATAGAAATTTAGATTAGGGTTGTTACTTTGTTTTAGTTACTTTGTCATTAAATTGTGTCTTTTAGGTACTTTTGCTAATAATAAAAATAAAGGATTATAATAATGCTAGATATTTAATTGACATAGATGGGTTCCCAGTAGCGAGTACCATCTACGTTAAAGAAATCGCTATCTATGACTTACATCAGTATGAAATTATTTTAATGCATGTGAAGCTCTCTAATTGGTTAATATTTGGGAGGGAAACTAGGGAAATATGGTTTTGTGAGAAAAACTTTCACGGCCTAGTGTTAAAATTTATCCACCGACATTAGTTATAGTGAAGTCATTTATATTATTTAAAACTTAAGACAAAAATAACCAATACACTTGGTTATATAAACGGGGGACTGTAGTAAAGAAACTAAGAAAGATACAGATTTTTGAGACAGTACGCACCGTTTGGCCACACTGTGAAGCGGTAGATCATGGATCATCCACTTTGAGGGGCTACCAACCAACCTTGATTTTAAGTGCGCCTCAAGAGGCTCCTTTCGAGCACTTGACACATGTTATAGAATTTTTTAGGTTCTACGACATGCCGGTTTCCTCACGATGTTTTCCTTCGCCGTTTGAAAGTACTGGCATTGTGCACATACATTATTGAACAGAAAAACTCATTGGTGCGCGACCGGTTTCGAACCCACGACCATAGGATCGGAAGGCGGGGCCGCTACCACTAGACCACCAGTGCTCTCATCACTGGTGGTTAGCTAACACTTGGAGTGTTGACCACAACTACCGGTGATAACAAACACAACGTGGGATGAAATTGACAATCACTAATTCCGACCAGCGCGGTATAAAACGATGGAAAAACAGAGACAGCCCCTTTACCACTTACCAAGCACTCCTAAATCACAGCTCTAGCACAGCATAGAAGCTGAGTCTTGGCTTTTCTTATTATTCTTATTTTCTTAGGTATGTAGCAGGCCTCTCCAACTTTTTTGTATTTAAGTTTTTTTAGTATGTATGTTGTATAATAGTAATTAATGACGTGCCCGTATTTCTTAGTCAAAATAAAGTATTTTCTTTGTTTCTTTATCAACATGAGTACTAATCAAAATGGACCCTTCAAACACGTTCAATAAACGAAACTAAGTACAAATTTGCCTGGAATTCAAGTGAGCTAGAACCCGTAAAGGCCTACGCAGACCTGGACGGAATGGCAAGGGATTTTAATTTTTACTAATGGACATTCAACCGTACTGTTACAGAAATACGACATAAATTGCTATGCTTTAAAATGATGCCGTGGCATTGAAAGGGATTTAATCGAAAAGACACGCCACAGGCTCCCGTGGCGGGATGCCGCGGCATACTGCGGTAGGCAACGGCATGACACGGACTCCGGCGCTCGTCACAGGCTCCCGTGGCGGGATGCCGCGGCATACTGCGGTAGGCAACGGCATGACACGGACTCCAGCGCTCGTAGTAATATACTGCGGGGTGCGGCGGTGGGGGTAGAGAAGCGGGGAATGCACACCATTGACCATCCATTTGCGCCCGCGTCTTTGACGACTGTGTACCTACGTGTTTTTTTCGGAGACCAGTTTTTTACGTTTTTTATTCCAACATGGAGGAAAAATTAATAACATTAGTTCAAGCCTATGATTATTTATATAATATGTCATCAAAACATTATATGAACACTCAAATGAAGAACAATGCGTGGAGAATAATTGGGACAGAAATGAATAAAACAGGTAAATATTTTTGCAATATAATTATATTTTAATACTTCACACGGTATTAATGTCTATTTACAATATCGTTTTGCCATGGAATCGAGCCCTCATCAGAGTTAAAGTAATCTTTAAACATCTCCCGTACTGTCGTACCATCTAATGCATTGTTCATATTATTATCGTTTTCTAAATTAATGCTTACACTTGCTATACTTTGACTTTCTGTGCTTGTACCACCTATGATGAAATTGTGTAAGCAAGTACATGCTAAAATGATATTATCAATATATTTTGGTTGAACCTGAATTCCTTTTTGACATAATTCGAAACGTTCTTGAAGTATACCAAATGCATTTTCGACGATACGCCTGGCTCTACTCAAACGATAATTGTATATTTTCATTGCTTCATCTGTCAATCGGTCGCTACTAAATGGTCTCATAATGTTTGTGGTTAACGGAAAAGCCTCGTCTGCTATAAAAACATAGGGCAACTCAAGATCTGTCCTCGGTAAACGTTTTTTTGGGGGAATATCGAGGGCATTAGAAGTCAATTTTTTTCCAAATATTGAGTTTTGCATTATACCTCCATCACTATTTCGTCCATATGATCCTACATCTGCAATCACAAATTTATAATTTGCATCCACAACCGCTAGTAGCACGATACTAAAAAACTTTTTATAGTTCATGTAGAGACTTCCACTATTGCGAGGTGCCCTTATCCTAAAATGTTTACCATCTATTGCACCGATGCAGTTCGGGAAATTCCATTTTTCATCAAATTCCATCGCGATTCGCGTCCATTTTTCCCTTGTTGGTTTTGGCATAACACTAGGCCTTAGGACATTCCAAATGACTTGGCAAGTTTCATGTACTATAGAGCGCACTGTACTAAACCCCATACGATAGCTGTAACCTAGAGACTTGAAGCTACTTCCCGTGATCAAAAATCTGAAAGATAATATAAAGAGGGGTAAGTGAGGCAGAGTGAAAGACAGGGTACAGTTAAACAAAGTCAATTAAATAATACGATATATTTATTTATATATAATTATGAATTCCTCACGATATTTTCCTTCACCGTAAAGCCAGTGGTAATTTTTACTTAGAAAAAAAATTAGCTCAATATAATCCCATAAACATAGCTGGTGCTAACCTAGTCACCTAGTCACTATCTAAGGCCTTTTCCCATTACCTACTTATTCTGATTCTATACCATTTTACCTGCTTATGTTTTGTTTTAGGTGAAGAATGTCAGAAAATATGGAGTAATATACGTAATAATTTTAGGAAAGCTCTGAATAACAGAAAAACAAAGAGTGGTGACCCGTACACAAAGCGACGCCCTATCAAGTTTGAAAAAGAGCTGGAGTTTTTGAAAAAATTCATTCAGCACAGAAAACAAACCTCGAATTTGGACTCCTCTTCAGAGGATACGCAGACTTCTTTTGCAGAATCCGCTGTCGTTGATAGCGATGAACGTTCAGTTTCGCGAATGACCAATGATTCACACCATTCCTCAATAATACCAGAACCTACAACAACTGCTGAAATACTAAATAAATATATTGAATCGAAAAAGGAGGTGGACGCCATTGATTCGTTCTTTCAAACAATGGCTGCCACAGTAAAAAAGCTACCAAAAAGAGAGCAGGTCCGAATAAAGAGACAAATATTTAATATGGTAACTGACGCCGAATTAAACTACATAGAGGGAACTCCAGCTCCAACATCTGAAGATGTCTCTACCAATTTGCAACATCAACGACCATGCCGTACCGCTTTTACTTCAAGATCTGGCTGTGGAACCGCGGCAGGCTTGGGCTATGAAGCTGTATCAGGATCTGGCTATGAAACCACCTCAAGATCTGGCTATGAAACCACCTCAAGATCTGGCTATGAAGCAGCTTCGGGGTCTGACTTTGGAACTGCCTCAGGCTCTGGTTATGAAGCAGCTTCGGGGTCTGGCTTTGGAACCACCTCAGGTTCTGGCTATGAACCTGCTTCACGGTCTGGTTATGAAACCGCCTCGGGCCCTGGCTATGAAGCTGCTTCAGGGTCTGGCTACAAAACTGCAGTTTCTGAATACGAAACTAATCTAAACTAGTAGGTACTCTAAATTAAGTAAAAAGAAATAAAGATCCAGGAATTATCAGTGAGAAGATTTATCAGTGCAAAAACATAAAAATCGTTATTATGTGTCTACAATTCATGATTGTATTTGGCAAAAAAAAATGTTTTTTTAATTAAATAAAAGAAGAAAATATTAAACTTATACAATCATTTAACTGCCCACCTCAAACACAAGGATAATCTTTGATCGGCTTCAATGGGGTTGCGAAAATTGGTCCTCTGTTTTTCGATATATGGTCGACATATATTCAACAGTGCTTGAAATTTCTCATAATCCATTCTATGATAGTCATAAAATTTTTGCACGTCGTATTTTAAGTCATTAAATAAATTATTGAATTCACCCTTTGATTCCCTTTCTTTCCATAAATTATCAACCCAAAATCTTCTTCTATTCCTATTATTAGCCTGTGCACTTTCTTCTTCATCTGCAATAATCGATATCAACACTAAATCCCAATCTACCATTGTAAAACTGAGGCACACCAACACTCAATCAAACGCAACTGAAGACTGCAGGCAGCAGGAGTCGCTGAGGCGTGCTTTGTCATGCCGCGGCACCCCGGGGCATGCCGGGGCATGCCGTGGCAAAGTGCTGGAATGCCGCGGCACGCCGTGGCATGCCGTGGTAAAATGCTGGTATGCCGCGGTATCTAAGCAGCCGGTGTGCGCTGACTCACGGCAAAATCCCTTGCCATGACGTCCCGGTCTGCGTAGGCCCTAATTCTGTACCATTCGAGCACTAGTACTCAAGCCTTGGAGTGGAATTCCGACGCAGGATGTTTCTCCAGACCCTCTAAGAGACAAGGGTCGGAGAAATATTCGCAAAAGAATCGGCGTTTCGGTGAATAGTTTCAAGCAAATCGCAGCAGCGAAGCAACCAAATTCTGAACGCTTTAAGCCCATAATACAATATATATGAGCTAAAACTTCTATTTTAGAAATAAAATGAAAGTTTTATTTTATTTTAGGACCAAGTGTAGTTTCCCAAGTTTTAGGGTAGTCATTATTATTGAAATTACCTACAGGTGCCATGACACAGAAAATGGATCAGAGACCGTATGGGCGTTTTTCCATTACCCGGCCCGGCACCGGCACCGGCGCCGGCGCCGGCGCCGTGCCGTTGCCGGGGAAGCAAAAATGTATGAAAATGTATGGCTCGCTTTTTTACTTACCGGCGCCGGCGCCGACCCGGCATTGAGTCCTGCCGGCGCCGTCGCCGTCGCCGGGGTAGCAAGCTTCCCACCGGTGCCGGCCCGGCAAAATTGCATGTGTATTGCATATTTATATGAATTGTAGCCGTGTGAGTGTGTAAGTGCGCGGGGCGGGTAGGAGGGCGCGGAGCGGAGGGACTCGTATTTGGTTTTTGGTTCGCTTACAGTGCGTACGCGTCAAGGTCATGGCGTTCAAATACGACATCGTGACTCTTATCGAGTTAGTGGAGGCCCGACCTTGTCTCTGGGACAAAACTAATGAAGCAAGTAAAAATAAAATATTACGAGAGAAATGCTGGCAGGAAGTTTTTGCGTTTCTCGAGACAGGATATGAAGAAATGTCGAAGGTAGAAAAGAAAAACACAGGTAAATTAAGTTATTGTTTTTATTAAGTTACAGCTGTGTTAATTACAATATAATTAAGGTATGGCTACTCACTAAATTTTAGATAATTGCCAAGGCAGCTGACCTGCCTCAGACATGAAATAGTTAGCAAAACACGTACGCACTCCTTTACCAGTTTTCTTTGTGGATATTGTTTTATTACTTGGTAAATTTATTAGTTGAGATCCACTAGTAATGACCAAATCACTTTCCCGATAACCATCTCGTTTGCGAACAATGTTATGTAACATTACCGTCGCTTTCACGATATTCTTTGAAAAGTTTCTGGAAACATTCAATGGTCTATGTAATATCCTCCATTTGTTACTTAATACACCGAACGCACATTCTACGTATCGCCGAGCTCTGTGCAATCGATAATTATATACCCGTTGCGTCACACTTAAGTTATGATTAGAGTAATCTTTAAGAATATGCTCCTCGAAGGGAAATGCAGAGTCTCCGATGAAAACGTACGGTACTTTTGTATCTAATCCTGGCAAGCGTCTCGGTTGTGGAATATTAAGATTCCCGCTTTTCATCCTTTTCCAAAATTCCGTTTTTTGTAAAATGGACGAGTCACAGTCTTTACCATAAGCGCCAATGTCGACGTACAAAAATTTGTAGTCCGCATCAACTACAGCCAGCAGAACTATAGAGTAGAAATTTTTATAGTTGTAATTCATTGATCCTGCATGGGGGAAGTTTTCAATGCGTATATGTTTCCCATCGATAGCACCGAGACACATAGGAAAATGTGCTCGTTTTTCAAATCCATTGCTGATTTCTTCCCAGTCTTTTACTGTTAACACTTTAAGATGTTCATTTCGAAAAGTAACCCATATTTCGTGGCACACGCAGTGTATAATGTTGCTCAAAGTTGTTATCCCAATTCTATAGCTGTAATACATATCGGTCATGGTGTTTCCTGATGCGAGGTACCTGAAAAAAAAAGTTGATTAAACAATTATTTTTATTACAGGTGATGTCATTATGAAAAAATGGGCGAATATAAGGGATTCTTTCGTGAAATCTCTGCGTACCAAAACTGGCCAAGGATTCCAGAAAAAATATTTACACGCAGAACAATTAAATTTTCTTTTAAAAGTTGTAGACAAAGCAGACACAGATTCAAATTTAACTGACACAGAAAATCCTTTGACGTCAAGACCGTGTTCATCAACATCAAATACACCAGATCCTCCTCCGCTTACACCTGAGCCTAATAATGAATTACCACCACCCACATTGCCGGCACGGAAGAAGAAAACAAGGGAGTCAGATGTGCTAGAAAGGGAAATCTTGGCCGAATTAAAAAAACAGGCTAATAAAGATAACAATCCTGCTCCACTTACCTCAAGGATGAATGAAAAAGAAACTATGCTGCTGTCATTTTTTCCTTACATAAAGGATATGAATGAAACAGAAATGATGGATTTGCATATGGAAATTCTAACGTCGATTCGGAATATAAAACAAAAACGAACTCTAAATTTTCGCATCATCTCGGAATCACCATCACCAGCAAGCAGTACAACTAGTTCTAAAAACGTATATCTATCCCAGCTGCCGTTTGCACCAACCTCTGTTACTCAGCCAACAGTTACCTCACAACAAGTGCTAATTGATATGAACAACCAGTATTTACCAGCTGAAGATAATGACAATGCACTATATGATAGCAGAAACCCTCTGCCTAACCCCCAGCCAACAGAAACATATACATTTTCAGAACAAAATGCAGGCGTAAATGTCTATCAAAATTTAATGAATCAGTTTCGTACTGAAGAGTAATTATAATTTTATTTATATAAAATAAGGAGTAAATTATATTGAAGATAGAAAGGATTATAGTTACATAATTGATGTTTTTTTATAAATAAATGTTTCATTTATGATTATAGTGTTTCATTTATGATGGTAGTCGTTTTTAATGACAGATAAATTCCACAAAGGTGAAAAACTTACCTCAACGTCACTACTAGCATTTCTTCCGGTGGTATTGCCATTCTAAATGAAGTATCTTTCTTCTTAATTTTCAGATACAAGTTCTCCAACAAATAGTTAAATGTTTCTTCGGTCATGCGAAAATAGTTGAAGAATTTTCTGGGGTCCTTTTTTAACTTTTCAAATAGCGTATAATATGTTCCTTCTACGTATCTGACTTTTAGTATTGGATGAATCCAAAATTCGACGTCTCTGCGTCTGCGTCTTTGGCGTCGTAGATGTAAAAGATATAACAAATATAGTCGACGGCTTGACGATACCATTGTTATTTCTAAACGTAAATTACACTTTACGTGTCATCGTGCTGAAGTCCGTGTCAGTACTGTACCACTCACCGGGCGTAAACCGGCATCGACACCGGCGCAGTGGAAAAACGAAACCCCGGCGCCGGTACCGGTGCACGGCCATGCCGGTGCCGTGCCGGTGCCGGGCTGGCTAATGGAAAAACGCCCTATCACTATGTTTTGGAGGAGGCCCGTTTCTTGGTTAGTATTTTCATACAACACTTTTTGACGACTCATTTACCCTGAAAACACAAAACCTTCACAAGATCGGATGTTACATCTATTGTACAACCAATAAAATACATAAAGAGATCAACATTATTGCCAGGGTGCAACATTCTATGTGTGGGTCAGAGCTCGCGTGAATACCACACTCCATTTAGGGAACGATGTTTTTTATTGCATTTAATGACATCCTCAATATTATAGGTTATTTTCAGCACAGCGACACTTACTTTACCCACCAAACAAAGATTGTGAAAAAAATAATGGGTGTTATAGGAAAAACTTTGACACGATTTGTTACGTTTAGTTAGTACTTATAATTCACATTACATTATTGTTTTGAAAACCAATATAATATATTAACCTAGCCATTTCAAACTCAATATTTTTATTATCTATTGATTATTTATTTTTAATTAATGATTTGATTCAATTTTATTACAAACTGTACCGTGAATATGACTAAAGATGTGAATAAATGAAAATAAAAAAATGAAATAAATCGAAAAACCCCAGGCAAAGGGTAAAAACGTTTTATAAATACTAATATATATTAATGCATGTTTGTAACAAATAATAAAACATGGAAAAAAAAATTAAAGACGTATTATAAAAGCTGCAGAGACTGTTAAAAGAAAAGTTCGTAAGATGCTAGATAAGGAAACTGAAAAATAGTACTGTATTGGAATACGTTTTTAAACCAATTACAAATTCTCTAAGTCTAAATGGGGGACAGGCAAAAGCATTCAAAGGTGCAAGCAAATGAAGTTAAATCGAAATTATAATCGAATTCGAATCAATTCGAAGTATCAAATCCATTGGACCAAACATTAAAGAAAAGTGAACGCCATGCGAAATTAGACGAGTTTTCTACAGACAAACTCGAATCATTCAAATGATGATTCAGAAAAATTATTTTGAAGCTGATGTAAATAATGAATCTTTCAAAACCGTTAAATAAGCTTCAAGTGATGGATGACAAGGAGGGTGTAAAAACCGGGAGCAAGGCTGCGGAGAAGTATGCGGGCTCGCCGTTGCAACGTTATAACAGCTGTTGAAAATATGAACACCTATCCCAGCTTACTCAACATTGAAGTCGGTATATATTAATATAATATTAGACAATTCAGCGCGAGAGTTAAACACGTATGTTTCCGTGTATGATGTAAAAATTAGAATTCCTTGAGATCTGATGACGATGTGTTTATTGCATTGCTTTTGATAATACTCTATGTATTTCTAGGGCACCTGCTCGTCTTTAAACATGCCCCCCCCTCCCCCACCACCATCTTTTCCCCATATCAGCTTATTTTCCATCTGACATGATGTTAAACTGTCTTCCCGTCCTAAATAAGACGCTAAAACTATTTACAGGCTTTCACCGCTCAGTTGCAGCGTACCAGTTTTTTCTACGTTTGTAGAGTGTGTTTCCAAAGTTATTTTATTTTCTGTTTACAGAAAGTTTTAACTAACTTTAAATCAATATCCGAAAATGCTTCAAGTGTGCTTATAACAGATCAGAAATAAGAAAGGACCTAATATAGAGGCCTGAGGTACGCCTAATTTATAAGCTGCTCTAAACCAAACGCAGTCCGTTTGGTTTACAACAACCGTTTGTGTCCTATCACTAAGATATGAAGACATAAGATTTAGAGAATTATTTGATAGACCATAATGTTCTAATTTTAATATGTTTTCCTCCATATGCTATATCCCGAGAGGTATTTTCTATGTTCGCATGTAATCCGCTTGATCTCACCTAAGCAAAGTTATCATGTGATACTTGATTTTTCAAAGAACATTATTATTTTGAGGAGTTTTTATACAAAGCATAAGCTTTTTGTATCTTATCGGGGACATTATCAAAATTATCTTAACTTTTATTAAAATTTGCGCTGTCATCATCATCCCAGTTAATGTTTCCTTTCCTTGTCCTCTTTCACTTGTTCCGTTGGTGTGTATTCTGTTTCCTTTGCCACAAGCTTCTGCTTAAGCCTGACATGAGACACCCGCACACTCGTCGTCGCTGACGTTTAACTTATATTACTATGTATGTTGTATGTGTCTATAAGGTATATATTTAATATGGACCATAAATGTAATTTTGTAAGTGTCTGCAATAAAATTTTATTTTTATTATTATAGTCTATTACAGCATAAAGCTGAGTGACGACCGATTTTGTTGTCACAGTATTGTTCTTTATATTTAATTTTCGCCTATGTTTTTTTGTGTCGCATAATAAACATTTTTTGATTTTGATTTGATTTGAAAAATGTTCAGTTACATTTTAAAAGGCGACTTGACTGTCAAAAAAATAAAGGCACATCTGCTGCAATCGTTAGGAAATTAAACTTCGAAAATTATAGAAAAGCCCTTGATCTCGATTTAAGACTTTAAGATAACATGCGTACATTTTTTAGTTTTAATCATGATGTTTATACTAAAATGTTATTCAAGAACATAAAAACGTCGGAACTGTGACTATACCACCTAAGTTTTTAGTCAAAAATATTTTACTTCTTATACCTAATTTTTGAATTATAGTCTTGAATAATAAAATATTAAAACAACATTTTAAACAGGTACACTGAAGGTACTTTTATTTTTAACACATGACATAGTGTGTTCGGTACATTAGTGTTATCTCCACCACATGCAGCTATGTGGTAGAGATAACACTTGGAGTGTTGACCACAACTACCGGTGATAACAAACACTACGTGGGACGAAATTCACAATCACTACTTCCGACCAGCGCGGCATGACCCTTGGTCGGGCCCCAGCAATCACGAGCCGTAAAACGACCGAAAAACAGAGCATACAGAACAGACCCTCAATCACATACCAAATCACAGCAGAATAGAAGCTTGGCTTTTCTTATTTTCTTAGTTATGTAGCAGGCATCACCCACTTTGTTGTATTTAAGTTTAATTTGTATGTATGTTTTATAATGGTGATTAATGACGTGCCCGTATTTCTTAGTCAAATTAAAGTATTTTCTTTGTTTCTTTATCAACATGAATACCAATCAAAAATGACCCTTCAAACATATTCAATAAATGAAACTGAGCTCAAATTAGCCTGGAAGATGAGTAAGCCAGAACCCGTAATTTTATACCATTCGAGCACTAGTACTCAAGCCTTGGAGTGGAATTCCGACGCAAAATGTTCCTCCAGACCCTCTAAGAGGCAAGGGTCAGAGAAAGATTCACAAAAGAATCAGTGTTTCGGTGAATAGTCTCAGCCAATCGCAGCAGCAAAGCAACCAAATTCTTTACAAATTTTTTGCAATGCTTAAGCCCACAAAACACAATATACCTATATGAGCTAAAACTTTTATTTTAGAAATAAAATTACACAGAGACTACAGAGATCCACATTATTTCCACAAGGTGCAACATTCTATGTGGGTCAGAGCTTGCGTGAATACCACACTCCATTTAGGGAACAATGTTTTTTTGCATTTAATGACATGCACAATGATTTTTGCAGCGCAACACTTATTATTTCACATACTGTCTCCGCATGCCAAAGGCAAACATCTTACCATTTTGTAATAAGGGCGAACTTTTAACCAAAAAAGGGCTTTATATGGCCAAAGACAGGGCTCTTGCCCTATTTATTATTTCTTGAATGTGATAACAATGCAACACAGCTAGAACAAAAAGTTTGAACTCCATGGGAGACAAGAAGGAATCACTTTTTCCAAATCTATGGAAATATGGAACATAAAACATTAAACAAATGGAAACACTGACAACAGGGGCCTAATTACGAATGCATTTGATGTTAGTCGCATAAAAATTTCAGAACAAACTATAGAAAGAAAAACATAACCTATGAAGGAGCACAACTGTTTAATAAACTAGGTACCTAATAACATTAAAGAAGCCACAAGTATACTTTCATTCAAAAAGAAATTAAAGGAACATGTTTTGAAAAATATTGCCATAATGTAAGCATACTTTCAATTACCTACTTAAATTTCAATACCTAGTTACTTGTATGTATTTCACTGTTACATCACTGGACTCAAACCAGTACACTATGTACACACATTCTGTAATATGTATAAGTGAACTCTGTTCTTTGAGAAATAAATGTTTAAGTTCAAATATTGCCAAAATACATTAAAATTAGGTTTCTGTACAACTTAAACCTGACTAGCAGTGTCAGCTCCCTCCTCTAGAACAAAAAAGAACAATGTTCTAATGGAACACAGAAGTAGAATCTTGTATCTGTATTTAATTTAATACAAATACAAGTAAAAAAAAAAAGTTATAACCTAGTCAACAAATAAATATTACTTACTACATAATACAATAAATATTTAATGTGGTGTTTAGATTTAGTTAAACTGGTATGTAACTTAATTTAAACACCTTAATTTAATCATATAATATTGTTACTCAATTAAACGGATGAAACAACAAAGAAACAAGAAGTCAACAAACCTAGGATAGGTATTTAACTTCTGGAAAGTGTGACATGGTCATTTAGAATAAGCACCAGAACACAAACTAACCTCACCACACAAACTTGCAAACAATACACTGCATTGCTAATATTACAGTGAGTTTCCACAAAATCCTAAGACATTTTGAAAATGTGTTTGTTTTAGCAAGTTAGCACTATCACACATAAAACTTTTGTAAATCATCTTCAACATTATTGTTGAGGATTTGCTTGCAAGATTTGTTTGCAAGCAATGAAGAGGACTTATTGTTTTTAATCCATTCCTAGAACGGCGCAAATCTACAAATAAACTAAGTGCATGTTACGCTCATGGTGCCTCCAATATTTACGTGAATGATGGAGTTTCTTGTTCAAGAAGTACAAGGTTATAGGAATTGCCATAGAACCTGAAGATTTTGAAATCAAAGTTGCCCCAAATATACAGAAAAAAGACAAAGGTACAGGCCCTACTTCAGAACGTTCATCCCTACATCGAAATGCATGATGGCATGGTGACGTGTGATAGTATCTAAAATGTAGGTTATAAGACTCACGATTCATAATAATGTAGATAGGATAGGCTCCTACATATTTAGAGCTAATTCACATTATTAAAAAATAAATCAAAAGAAACACGAACAACACAAGACACAACCAGCCCGAACCGATAGCGAAAAAAATAATAATGATGTGATGGATAGCCGTGGGTAGAAGGAGTCAGACGTACGCGTCTGGAGCGGCTCATATCGTAGTGAGTACGTCAGTACCGGCTCTATTTCTTTTGTAGCGGCTCAACAGCTCTCATGCCAGCCTAATATAAATTTTATTCCTAGGTAAATAGGGTCCTAGGTCCTAGGTAATGTAGACATTAAAAAAAGATATCCAGATCAAAAATTTTGCTAAATGAATATGAATTGTTTCGTCTAGATAATAAGATCTAATTTCCAATGCTGCATTTATGGAGCCGCTCATCTATGGAGCGGTTCTCAGGTCTACTCATAAAATGAGATACACAACTCAAACGGTTCAAAGATTGGTTTTATGATAAACAGAACCCTGAACCGTTTGAGTAGAATATTTATTTTGATTCATCTACGTACTCGAACCGTTGAATCGTTTGAAATAATATTATCTGCGTGGGTGATTGAGTGGAGTTAGGATGAATTGAGGGATTATGGTTCTTTTTAGAAAAGCATGTTTTTAAATGGTATGGGTATTTGAATTATTAACTTGAGTTGTTTTAGCAACAGCCCGTGGATGCCCTCGCGTTTTAGCATACATATTTAGGGATATTTTGCGTTCTAGGCTCGTCATAATTTGCATAAATATTTTCCGTTTTATCGTATAATCAAGTAAGGTTCATTTTAAATAGTAGAACCTTTACTTTAATTTTTTTTCATTCCGTCGTTCATTGTTAGCAATATTTAATAGTTATTGGTAACATACAAAACTGATGATAGTTGACCGAGCCGGACTCCTCTCAGGCCCAAATAGCTGCCGGGGCATCGAAGCGGTGAACAGCTTTAATTACCTGGGCTCTTACATCAGCAATGATGGAAGTTGTGTGCCCGAGATTAAGCGTCGCATGGCGATGGGAAGAGACGCAATGACTCGGCTGAATGGCATCTGGAAGAACCGAGGGGTTTCATGGAGGACAAAGATACGCTTGGTCCGGGCTTTGGTTTTCCCTATTTTCTTATACGGCGTGGAGACATGGACCATCTTAGCTAGAGAGAGGAAAAGGATTGATGCGTTCGAGATGTGGTGCTGGAGACGAATGCTGCGAATACCGTGGACCGCAAAACGCACCAACGTATCAATTCTTACGCAGCTGAAAGTTAAGGATAGGCTATCCACAATCTGTCACCGCCGTATACTTTCTTATTTCGGTCACATAGCAAGACGCGGTGACGGAAACCTCGAAAAGCTGGTCATCATTGGTAACGTGGAGGGAAAGCGTTCTCGCGGTAGGTCCCCAACTAGATGGACAGACCAGCTCAAGGAGGGTAGCTGCAAGTTTTACGATGTGGTCCGAATGGCCACCAATAGAAAGCGCTGGAGGCAAGCAGTCCACTCCAGTACTGGAAAGACATCTTCAAGTGACCACGATCTTCAGTTATGAAGTGCCGACCACAGAGAGAGAGGGTAACATACAAATTCACAGATTTTTTCCGCTAGACTCGTTTATTTTTCTACAAAATAATTTTTATCGTAGTATTTTTTTGTTTTGGCGTCTAGTCCTTTTGCCAAGTCTTATCGGTGCTTGCTTGGAGTCTTTGAAGTTACCATGAAAATAAATTGGTCCTGAAATTCTGAGCTGTTTGAACCGCGGTTCGGCTCTGGCTCGAGACTGTAAATGCGCTGCAGATCATGTTTTTTGAGTGAGTTACCCATGGCTATGCCAAACGCATAGACAGTGTTGAGTGTTGCCACCTTGGTTTTTAATAATTGTCACTTGGATTTTGACAAAAAGTTTTATTATAAATAGTTATTGCTTATGAAATGTTTCTACCGCAGAAATTCAGTTAACAATGTGTGTGTGACTCAATTAAAATATGCTCGCATTGCATATCCTTGTTATGCCATAGCAAATTATAAAATGCAAAGTTTATATAGAGTCTATAATTTATATAAAGGGCTTTGTCGCTCGGCTAGAGTTTTTATTAGAAAAATAAAAAAACAAAACTGAAACAGTGACTTTAATCCTTAGCCACGGTAGATATCCCCATAAATTTCTTGGTAATAAATACGACGTTTAGATTATTTTTGAGGACTCTATAAAAATCATATCTGCGAAGATGATTTACAATTAAGTTTTTTCACCAATTTGAACGAATATTTAATTGTGGAGTAGATGAGCTTGAGGTAACTTCATAGTCACTCACAATGTCACACTCATATGTGAATGTGGCTGACAAAATCTGTGTTAGATGGTGCGCATTGCTTCTTATCTTCGTAAGCGCGGTGCGAAGTTTCGAATCGCACCAATCAATGTGCTAAATCTCCTACAGTAAATAATGCCAGATCTAGCCTGAAAAGGGCTAAGGTGGCAACGCTGAGCAATGTTACAGAGCATAGCATTGAATGGGGTGCCAACCATGGATTGTACAGCCGTGGAAAACACAGTCTGTAATTGATGTACATTTTGGTCGCAAATTCCATGGCTGTAAAATCCAAGCGTGTACATTCCAAGCCGTACAAAATAAGCACACCTTTGGAAAACACAACCCTAGAAAACGCAGCCAATGGCTTCCAATGACATTCCGGGTCGTACAATCCCAGCACGTGTCTGGAATGTACTGCCAAGGATTGCACATCCATGGAAATAGATGCCAAAACCTATGCTTTGTACTACTACTCGCCAATTACTTCCTCACTCAGTTGTTGATCCGACTCGGATTGGTTAGGTTATCTTGAAAAATATAAATTACACACGAGGCGAGCGAGCAAAGCGAGCGTGCCGCGGCAGTGGCTGCCGAAGTGCTAGAATTTTATTTTTTCTTACACTAATCTCTGAATAATTCTTTTTTATTTATTTTTACATTCTTTTTCATCTGTGCTACTTGCCTAATTGAGAATAGGAGAATATTTACGGTTTATTACATCTAAACAAAGCATAGGCTTTCAACCAATCAAAACAATGGTCATCGATTCCATGGTCGTGTAATCCTGGCTGTACAATCCCAACCGTCCTGGGAAAGCGCAGCCAGGAAAACAAAGCCCGGAGTTTATGTACATTTTGAACATGAATTCCAGGCCGTGTTTTCCAGGGGTGTACATTATTTGTCGTACATCATTTCTAACAGATATTGGGATTGTACGACCACGGATATCATGTACATTTGGACATGAAATCCTGGCTGCGTTTTCCTGCCAGTTCTTTCCTGGTTGTAAATCCTCTGGCTGTGTAATCCATGGTCGTACATTAACCCGACGGGAGGCAATAATGTACGGCCAGATAATGTGTACAGCATGATATTGCACAGCACGATAATGCACACCCAGATAATCCGTGTCCACTGGTTTGAATTATTGGGTGTACATTATCATCCCGTACAATAACATGCTGTGCAATATCGTCACGTGTCAATAATGTACACCCAGATAATGTACAGCATGATAATTGGAAGCCACTTTAGTACCGTTGAGTCGGATTGGTTAGATTATGTTGAAACATATAAATTACGCACGAGGCGAGCGAGCAAAGCGAGCGTGCCACGGCAGCGGCCGCCGAAGTGCCAGAAATTATTTTTTTCGGTACCAAAGTGGCTTCCAATTATCATGCTGTACATTAACTGGGTGTACATTATTGACACGTGACGATATTGCACATCGAGATAATGCACACCCCGATAATGTACACCCAGATAAAACGAATCCAAAAAGGTACCAAAGTGGATTCCAAATATCATGCTGTACATTATCGTGCTGTACATTATCATGTCGTACAATAACCGGACTCAACCCGACCACGTACCTACGTGCGCAAGAATCCCTCCTCCTATGGTAAAATCTACATTGTGGCTGTGGTCAAGAAAAAAAAACGTAACGGACAACCAACAAGGACGTGGCGCTTTTTTCATTTGATTCAAAAGTATAACGCCGCGGCGCCTCTTATTCATTTAACGCCCATCGCACCTTCGTCTTCGTATCGTAGCTGTTAGTACCTATGTAGCGTTATGTGTTAAAGACTAGGTGGAAATGTATAGTAAGAAGAAAAAGATAAGACAGCAAGATGTCGTGTATGATAATACGTCGAGGGATACAATCCCGAAAAGAGGGTATTATTCAGAACTTGTTTCTGATATGACGAAGGACGATCCTACGAAAGGAATCTGCGCAAAGAAGCGCATGAAATTGATATTGCAGGTTAGTTGCGGTAAGGCGTCTACGAACGTCTCGTTTTGGCTTACCATCTGTAAGGCCACTCGGTAGAACCTTGAGTCAGTGTCGCTGTGAATCACAACCTTCCAACATACAAACCAACTTAGGGTCACTAGCTAGAGTTTGGACCCGTTGTTTGTGTAGGTTCGTAGGTACCTATCTGCATAAATACAAGTATGTTGGTACCTACCTGGTACCTTGGTAGGTAGCTAAGTACCTAGTAGATTGAAAAAAATCTTCGTAAGTGCCATTTCCTCCATTACTTCAAATCAGAAGAGATTTTTTTTTTTTTTTTTTTTATACAACTAGTTGATGAAACAAGCAGATGGCCCACCTGATGTTAAGTGGTAACCATCACCTATAACAAAGCATTGCCTCGTAAGTCACGCACGATAGGAACGCGCCCTACGATGCACTGCCCTGCGTCCATCAACTTGAGGCATACAGATATTAAGCCTCATGTGCCTGTACTTACACCGGCAACCACACTCTTCAAACCGAAACACAGCGTTGCTGCTTGGCGGCAGAAAAAGGCGTGGTGGTAGTACTTCCCCGGACGAACCCTTCACAAAGAGCTCTACTACTCTTAAAATTATTAGTATTATTAGTAGTAGTAGTATAAAATTATTAGTAGTATTGATTTTAGTAGGTGCAAGGTAGAAAGGCAAGTAGCAGGTTCTTCTTGGCTTGTTCAGGTGGAACTGGCACCTAGATTCACTTAGCTCTAAGAAGATTCAAAGTGATCCTTGTGATTATATAGAATAAATACCTTTATTTTATATAGTTTATTGCCAGAAATACATGTTTGTGTTTTCAAAGGTGTTACATATTTAATTATGGGTATCAATGTATTCTGCCTTGTCAGGTGTTAAATTTTTATATTCACATGTACCAAAAACATTCAAAATAACAATCTAAATCAAATACTTAATTAATTCTCTCACAGCTCAGTTGGTAGTAGCTCTACCTTCTGCGCTGTAGACAGTGGGTTAGATTCCTACGGAGAACAAATATTGGTGTATTATATTTTGAAGTACAGTAGGTACTTACAAAAAAATATTAGAAAAATATAAAGCATACAATAACAATAAATATGAATAACATTAAGAATATGGTTTTTATTATGTCCTATGTTAGGTAATTAGATAAGTCAAATCAAATGTGGTTTGTTTTTTGAATAAATAATATTAATATTTATGTAAAAAACTGGCATCGCTGATGTACGACGCAAGGTGGAAAAGCTGAAATAGGAGTGGGCGGGTCACGTGATCCGTATGGACCCTGAAAGGTGGGCTAAAGGAGTCACAGGATTGACACCCGCAGAAGGTAGAAGACGTCGCGGCCGCCCGAGAAAACGCTGGAGTGACGACCTTGACTCCGTCCACAACAAGTGGGAAGAGTTAACCGAGGATCGAGGAGAGTGGAGAAAAATGGGGGAGACCTTTGCACAGCAGTGGGACAGTATAGATAAAAGAATAAAAAAATTAACTGAAGCAAAAATTTTGTTATTTTCAGGCAAAGACAGACAAGTTAGCTCCTACATTGGTGTCACTCCCAAAGCCCCAAAAACCAAAGATTCTCCTACCACCGGGAAGGTGGACCACATATCGTGAGGATGAAAGCATTGTAAGAACATTTATTTTAGTACCTACCTAGGTACCTTGACTAGGTGCTTGGAACAGTAGGTAAGGTTTAATGAGAAATCGAGAATCGAGAAATACAACCAAAAAGTACCTATGTAGGTATGTAGAAGCACAGATAAGAGAATACTAGGTAGAAGGTACCTACTACCTACTACTTTGTACCTACTTGCAAGGGTGCCTTGATATAATTATGTAAAATAGACGAATGTGAGCACCTAGACAAACCTGCAATGGTTTATTGGTGCAACATCTCAATATACCTACATGTAATATTATAGTGTTGTTAATAAATAAAAATAAAAATAAAAAAATAAGAAAACAGAAACAGCTTCGCTTACAAACTCTAGATTATTTAAGGATGTCTAAGGGGTACCCCCCTTAGACATCCTTAAATAAACGTCAGTCAGACGTACGTCCAAATATACAATTTTGCAGTAGGTACTTGATATTCTAGAGGTATACGAGACATTTTCTTCTTCAACATAACTGGTTTCCTCACGATGTTTTCCATCACCTTTTAAGAGCACTGTCATTGTGCACATTTTTTCGATATGAAACATCCATTGGTTTTTTTTATTTTTTTTATTTATCTACTAACGTTTATTTTTATTCCAGCAATTCCCGTTTGAGACTTTTGTGCCGAAGCTGCAGTTCCTCAGTGTGGTTCTGCCTAAAGAACTTCCAAGGCTGGTCAAAATTGAGAGGCTCCGGCGGAAGTTCCTAGCTGCTAATATTAAGGTTAGTTAACTTATGAACACATTTTATTTCACGCAAAAATGCCCACTTCAAGCCTAGTTGCGGAAACCAGTCCACTCACCAACTTTGGTCTTTCGTTCTTGTGGTGAAAGTGAAAGTGAAAGAAACCAAAGATAGATAGAAAACTCTTTATTGCACACCACAAGGACATTTAACACATTAAAAACAAAAATAAAGTTCAAAAGTTTCAGTGAAGTACAATGGGCGGTCTTATCGCTGAGAGCGATCTCTTCCAGACAACCTTTCCAACCTTATCAAATCCAGTCAAAGACCGGTAAATGTTTTTTTTTATTTAAATTTGTTATAGTTGCTTTTAAAAAAGGGGTGCTAGCTGATGGAACAAGCAGATGGCCCACCTGTTGTTAAGTGGTAACCATCACCTATAACAAAGCATTGCCTCTTAAGTCACGGACAATAGGAACGTGTCCTTCGTCCATCAACTTGAGGCATACAGATGTTAAGCCTCATGGGCCTGTAATTACACCGGCAACCACACTCTTCAAACCGAAACACAGCGTTGCTGCTTGGCGGCAGAAAAAAGCGTGGTGGTAGTACTTCCCCGGACGAGCCCTTCACAAAGAGCTCTACTACACTTATAACTGTAAACGAGATGAAAGAATCTGAGCATGATCAGCATATCTGAAACCAAACCAAATGCGCTGAACGTATTAAGCTGAGTTAAGACCATTTTGGATCACAAAATGCTGGTCATCATAGTACTATAGGATTAATAAGTATAGGAATCCTGCAAAGCTTATATTTTTTTTAATGTTTTACTATTATCTTCCTACTATACGATGTAAAAGTACTGAAACTCCCGAAAACTTCAGGGGGCTAAAGTACCCATTAATATGAATAACTTTTTTTTAAGGAACCAACGCTGTGAACGCGAAAAAAAAACAGCTGTTTCATACAAAAGTTCAATACCTGGCTAAAATGTATGAAACAGCTGTTTTTTTCGCGTTTTCAGTGTTGGTTCCTCAGAAAAAGTTATTCATATTGATGGGTATTTTAGCCCCCTCAAGTTTTAAATACAAGTATTGGAACACCTTGTTTAACTGCTATGTTTCACAGTTTAGTCTTCTTCTTTTTCTTGTTATGCCATGCTGTACCCGTGTTTGTGTGTAGAATAAAAAATCTTCTAATAATAAAAAATATTTATTCCAGAAAATGTTGCGAGATCGTGGCATCCAGGCGTTTTGGTTGCTGCCAACGACTGAGTACAAGCTGGCTGATCAGGAGTACTATGGCTTGTACAGTCCATTCCCCAAGCTAGATCTGGAGATATTTGATAACACTGATTTTGACTGCCGGTTAGTTTTTATGGTTCCGTACCCATAGGGTATTCTCTTATCTGTGCCCTTGGTATAACTGCTTGACAAGTTTTTTTAGGAATGGCTATAATAATCGAGTAACGGCTGATTTCTTAAAGCTCGATCAAAACTAATCGGATGTCAAGTCAATCGCCATTTCAGCTATTACATCGAATTAGATAGATATAGCAAGTGACTTGACATCCAATTAGTTTTGATCGGGCTTTCAGAAACCGGCCGTAAGCCTCTAAATTGTGGCAAGATAGATTTTATATTATATTTTGAATCAATAAAAATAATACGTTTACAAGTAATGAAATAAAACCCCCTGATGGTTTAAATACAAGTATTGGAACACCTAGTATATCACTATTATGCCACTGTGTACGTTCACACTTTCTGTAAAATATATTATTCTCGGAAAGTGAACTCTGAGAAATAAATATCTTTAACATGAGACTTGAGACGCAGCGAGCGAGAAGTTGTTTGACGGTTGTCCCCCTCTTAACTTTACATCTCAGAGTGATATCTTTGGACGTGCTCTTGGAGAATACAATTTGTTATAGAACAGAAAGAGCAGCTCAAGATCAGGAGGTCAGTTTTTCTTATAAAAAATGGAGAAAAAGTAGTATATTTACGAGCTTAAGATACCCAAGCCTGTATTTTATAGATCAAGGCCGACCTTCGAAGCCTTATTTAGGTTTTTATGGCGTCTCAGGCGGCTAGTACCTCATTCAAGATTATGTGTTCTTGATGTGCTGAAGACCTTACTAGAAATATCTTTGTAGTAAGTCAATAATATAGAAATGAAATGAAAATAGCCTCACACGAAAATAGACTCACAGCTTTGGAAGAAGAAAAAAAAGAAAATTTGTAAAGTTCCTAACTAGTTATTGTATAGTAACTAGAAATAGTATAGTAACTAGTTATTGTATAGTAACTAGAAATAGTATAGTAACTAAATATTGTATAGTAACTAGAAATAGTATAGTAACTAGTTATTGTATATTAACTAGAAATAGTATAGTAACTAGTTATTGTATAGTAACTAGAAATAGTATAGTAACTAGTTATTGTATAGTAACTAGAAATAGTATAGTAACTAGTTATTGTATAGTAACTAGAAATAGTATAGTAACTAGTAATTGTATAGTAACTAGTAATCGTATAGTAACTAGTAATCGTATAGTAATTAGTACCTAACTAACTAAAAAAAAATACCTTTGTGCGTCGCAAAACGGACTGATTCAGCAATAAGTTGGTTGCAAACTTTAATCCTACTGAACGGAAGATTTCCTCTCAGATCGCTTTTTTATACAACTATCTAAACACCTGATGTTACGTGGTAACCATCACCTAAGAAAACCATAACTAAGAAAACATTGCCACGTAGGTAAGTCACGCTGATATAAACCTGTACCTAGTATTCTCTTATCTGTGCCATAGGGTAAAACGGGACCCTATTACTAAGACTCCGCGGTTCGTCTGTATGTCTGTCCGTCTGTCACCAGGCTTTATTTCATGAACTGTGATAGTTAGACTGTCAAAATTTTCACAGATGATGTATTTCTGTTGCCGCTATAACAACAAATTCTAAAAAACAGAATAAAATAAATATTTAGGTGCCCCCTCCCTCGCCCCTCGCTCCATCCACATTCACACCTACTACTGTTTGATACTTTTTTCATAAAGTAAAAACAACAACTATGTCTCTTTGAAGTATTACACGGGTATTTATCGCGTTTTACCCTTTTTATTTTCCCGACGTTTCCCGCGATTAATACCCGTGTAATAGTTCAATATGTGTTATGATCGCGAGAGTTTAAAAAAATAGCAACTAATGTCCCCTGGAATGAGAATGCCGTAGTGTATCCTAAAGGAATAGTCCGGTTTAGGGTACCAGAGGAATGGTTGGCTCTGGGCTTGATCGAAAGTGAGCAGTACCCGTGTCCGGGCCTGGCCTTCATACCCAAAGAAGAAGGGAAACCAAGGAAGGGCGGCTCTGATGATATGATACAGATGCTCAATAACTTGTATGAGGTAAATTTGCCAGGATCTATGAATATTGAATACCAACTGAGGACACATGTCTGCCAATGACAAAGCCTTCACAGCTCAGTTGGTAGTAGCTCTTCCTTCTGTCCCGTAGGCCGTGGGTTCGATCCCCACCGAGAACAAACATTTGTGTGAACATAGAAGTTTGTTCTCTGTCTGGGTGTTATTGTATACCATAAGTTTGTATTGATTTTTTTCAGAGGGTGCTCACTCAATCCACACGCACACCAAAAAAAGTATATAAATATGCATTAAATCAGCTATTTGGTTTCCATATAGCTTTGGCTTAGTTTGGGGCTAGATAGTGCTGTGTGGAAAGTCCACCCATATTTGATCGAGTGAGCGAAGCGAACGAAGATCTTAGTTTCAACTTGGGCGATTTGGCATTTTATATATGTATGTATGTATGTATGTATATATGTATGTATGTATGTATGTTTGTCTGGCGATAACTTTAGAACCGTTGATCCGATCAGCATGAAATTTGATATGTCGATAGCTTGTACTTGAGAAATTTACTGGTAAGTATATGAGTAAAATCGGATGAAGGGTTTTTGAGATATGGGGTTTTTTAAGAGGGCAAAAATAAAAAAAGTGACATAAAAAAATCTAGTTACATGTCATACGAAAGGCCTTTGTTTGGACATTCCAAAACAATTTTTACTTTTTTTCTGGGACGCTCGGTTTTTGAGATACAACAAAAAAGTTAAATTAAGATAACCAGCGACCCAAGAGCTCCCATCTCTAAGAGTTTCGTTGGCATCAAGGTTTTTCTACTGGTCGGCCAGTTACTTTGCTTTTTCTTATTTTTTTTTCTTGAAATAAATTAAGGAGGTACTCAGTTCTCATAAAATGGTGACAACGACCAGGTCTGATGATGGAGCCAAGGTCTGTTCAACGGAACTCTTCAATAAATAGGCCAATAGAGTTGAAACTTGGTTACCGTACTGAGTTAGTAGGCGGTAGTCAGAAAAAAGTCCAAACATAATGTTTGGACTTGCCTTTGACTACCACCTACTCAAAGTTTTGGTGCGTTCGTCGGGTCGCATCACGAGATCTCAGTTCGGGGCGAACTACTAGTTATATATTTATTTAAAGAATAAATGAATTCTAAAGTGTAAGTAAATTGCTGTAGGTACCTGTACCTAGTATCTTGTTCAATTTAGACTGATGATTATTGTTTTAGCTGTGATGTGAAGCGGAAACGCGTGTGAGTAGCGACCTTCAGTGAATAGTGAGTGAAGAATAGTGACCTATCGGTGTAGGCTGTGGGTTCGATGCCCACCGATAACAAATATTTGTGGGATGAACATAGATGTTTGTTCTCTGTCTAGGTTTTATAAGATTGATAGTATGTATTTACAAAGAACGCCTTTTTTATGACGTTATTATCTTGTATTTTTTTTGTTCTTTTTTATCCTCAATCAGTTGGTGGACTATAGACGGATGAGTGGATAGACTAATGGTGATTAGGGTCCAGACGCAGCAGTCTTTTTCCCCCACTTTTTTTTAGTTGAGGTTGTAAATTAAATAAATTTATGTGTTCAGTGGACCAACGTAGCTGCCTTCAGTTTTGACAAGTCGACAGAAACCTGGGAGGTTATGGCTGTGGACGGCACCAAAAGACGATTTAAGTTAGTTTATTAATTTAAATTTCAACTTTTACAGATTTATCTTAGTGTATTTTTTTAATACTACTTGCTGATGCAACAAGCAGATGGCCCAACTGATGTTAAGTGGTAACCATCACCTATAACAAAGCATTGCCTCGTAAGTCACGCACGATAGGAACGTGCCCTAAAGTGCACTGCCCTGCGCGTCCATCAACTTATTTTATTATTTATTATTTATTTATTTAAGCCTCCTATAACTTAACTAAGTACATAACATTGTATAATTTTTTGAAAGTTAATTTCATTTTCAAAATTATTTATGAATTTATTTTAATTTAACTTGTTTTATTTTGTTATTATATTCTATTATTATTTTTCTATTATTATATTCTATTATTATATTCTTTCTATTATTATATGCTAGTCCATCAACTTAGCCATCCATAAATTACGTCACACGAATTTCATGATTTTTTGACCCCTCCCCACCCCTTGTCTCACAATGTCACACTTCTTCGATCCCCTCCCACCCCCCTAACGTGTGTCGTTACTTATGGATGGCCCCTTATAGTATACCTACAGATATTAAGCTTCATAATGTGTCTTTAATTTCACCGGCAACCACTCCCTTTAAAAATAAACACAGCAAATAATAATTATCCTGCCTGTATAATTATGGATTTCCCGGTACTGTCCCAGTTAATAATCTGCACGTACCTATTTTATCATCTCTATAAAAATGTTATGTTGGTTTGTGTACGCTTCAAAAACTCAAAAAGTTCTGCACCGATCGAGCTGAAATTTTAGCATGACTCCGCATCAAGGATTGTTTTTATACCATTCAATCACAATGTGCCACAGCGAAGCGTGGCAGGGAACAGCTAGTTATCTTATAATTATGTATCCAATAACCTACATGTATGAACAAGTAACACTTCTCACACTTCTCTCTCTCCAGGAGACAGTCTGACACTTCACTGTTTATATTATTTATATAAGTACTAAATCATATTTAAACATTTTTTCATTTTCATGAACACTATCATCATTTTCCTGCCGTTAGACAGATCTTAATTTAGGGCTAGATAGTGCTGAGTTTTTTTTTTGGAATCTCGAAATGCTACTAACTTAAAATTATCATATTGCAACAACATTTAAGCTAATTCCTTTAATTTCTTATCAAATTATTAAACTAATATTTTATCTTTATTTAGTATTCATCATTCAATACTCAATACTCAATACATTTATTGCTTACGCATATTTTTTTATTTGGTCTGAGCTTACACATGGTTTAGATTAGGTACATACATTGTTGTTGGTTGTTAGTAAGTATCACATGGACCCTGCATAAGTCGAGTAATATTTATTTATTTATTTATAGTTACAGTAAAAACCTCTATGTAGGTATTATCTAATAAACAAGGCACGAAAAAAAATTTGTATGAAGGTATTGGGAATGTCAAATTTAATAAAATACTGGATTATTTATTAAAAATAGTCAATATTTAGGTCAAAGTGTGATTATATTCATTCATATTCATCATTCCATATTCTGTTTAATAGTTTTGTGTGTACCACTAATACTTAATTGATATTGTTTCAGCATCCCCCGTATCCGGCTGATGTTTAAGGCGGATGATCCGGAAACGTTTGCGCAGCGCGTGCGCTTCGCTTGCGATCTGCGGTGGGAGGTGGAAAACAACCTCAGGTAGATACCATACCCTCGCTACCCTCCTCCGGAAGTCTAAGAGTAGTAGGGCTCTTTGTGTGTGGCTCGTCCGGGGAAGTACTACCACCACGCCATTTTCTGCCGCCAAGCAGCAACGCTGTGTTTCGGTTTGAAGAGTGTGGTTGCCGGTGTAATTACAGGCACATGAGGCTTAACATCTGTATGCCTCAAGTTGGGCGCAGGGCAGTGCATTGTAGGGCAAATTCTTAACGCCAGTGACTTGCGAGGCAATGCTTGTAGGTGATGGTTACAACTTAACACCAGGTGGGTCACCTGTTTGTTCCATCAACGACCCCGCCTTCCGTTCCTAATATCGTGGGTTCAAACCGGCCGTGCACATTGGAAATAAACATTGAGTATTTCTGCTCAAAAAATATTTCTGTTTTAAAATAAATATTTAAGTAGGCTCCCATACAACAAACGTGATTTTATTGCCGTTATTAGATTTAGATTACAAGCTGGTGCCCTCGACTTCGTCTGCGCAGGATTTGTCACACAATATCTTAATAAATTGTGTTATTCTGATGTATAAGCTATACCATTGTAAAGTTTCATTAAAATCCATTCTGTAGTTTAAAGAGTAACAAACATCCATCCATCCATCCATCCATACTTACAAACTTTCGCGTTTATAATATTAGTAGGATGGTACGGAACCCTTCATGCGCGAATCCGACTCGCACTTGGCCGGATTTTTTGTTATATCCATAAGTTGTGTGCAAACAAGTATTTTCTATCATCTATCTATCTTAAATTCTATAACTGATAATGATTTTGTCCAAACTCGCTTCAGATTCTACCTGTACCTAGACTGTCTGTTGCTGGACGGCCTCCCCATGATTCCTCTTCAGTACATGCCGAAGATAACATCTATGGTGCGCGTGCACAAGCAAGCGAGAGATTTGGATGAGGAGCATTTACAGGCACTCCGAAATGAGGTACATAGCAGCGTTGCTGTGTTTCGGTTTGAAGAGTGTGGTTGCCGGTGTAATTACAGGCACATGAGGCTTAACATCTGTATGCTTCAAGTTGATGGACGCAGGGCTGTGCGTAGGGCAGTGTTGTTATATGTGATGGTTACCACTTAACATCAGCTGGGCCATCTGCTTGTTAGCAAGTTGTTTAAAAAACCTACTTTAATCGAATAATAAGAATAAAAACGAAATTAAAAACCAAACATATATGTTATTTTATTCGTTGTATTCTTTTATTTTGTAAATACAATACTAAGGGCCGGTTTCAACATGCTCTGTTAGATTAACAAAGGATTAAACGGCCGTTAAATATGTCAAAATGTACGCGTTTGACATCTAAGGTTAGATTTAACTGACTGTTAATCCTTGATTAGTAACTGAGCATGGTGAAATTAGGCCTTAACATATTTGATAACACTCAGACAGAGAACAAACATCTATGTTTTTAAAATGTTTACTATGGGTGGGGATCGAACCCACGACTTACAGCGCAGAAGGCAGAGCTACTACAAACTGAGCTGTGAGGGCTTACTATAATTTTAAGGCGAGAGTAAACAAGAGAATTATAGCTGAAAGTGCTTTACTTAAGGCCTATTTTGAGTAACATATTAATAAACGGTTTTTCAGGCTGAATTATTGTACAAAAAAATGGAAGGCAAAATGAAGATAATTTACACAATACAAAAGTACCGTGATCTCTACAACTTCATAGATGTACCGACTAAGGACTACGTGGCGCCTGTGCCTGATTATGGTAAGAGATAGGGACTTCCTCTGACTACCCCTATTGTCATTCTCAAGGATCGTTCATACTCCTAGAGTATCATACACACAATAATTATATACCACAGGACAAGTAGATGTACGGCTGAGTACCACCAAATGGTAAATATACCACCCATTCGCACTAAGCGCATTGCTTCTAGAAAGATAACGCTTACTACAAGGATATAAAAGTGAGCAGTGTAGCCCGATGCATATCCGTGTGTACAATAAAGAATGTTCATTCAATTATTCATTCGTTCACCATTCGTTCATCATTCATTCATCATTCATTAATTTTTTTGAGAGCACTGGCAGTGTAACACTAGTGGCCCCGCCTTCCGATCCTAAGGTCGTGGTTTCGAAACCGGACGTGCACCAATCAGTTTTTCTGTTCATAAATTTATGTGCACAATGTCAGTACTCTCAAACGGTGAAGGAAACTGGCATGACGTAGAACCTAAAATATTATATAACATGTGTCAAGTGCTCGAAAGGAGCCTCTTGAGGTACGCTTAAAATACTTTCACAATACCACAATGTTTCGAAAGAAACTAGTGATACGACAAGAGAGAGATCATTTATTCATTAATCATTCATTCATTCATCATTCATTATTCATTCATTAATTCATGGCTGTTGTTTGTTACAGGAAACTACCAGTGTCTTATGGAGGACTTCTCCGGACGAGTGGAGTTCAATCAGTGGTACTCTCTGTTTGTACTTACCGAGTCTGTGTCATGCATTCATCTTGTTGTCGACGAGTGCTTGAAGGTCAGTTGAAGTGACAATACTCATAATCATAATCATTTATTCATTGTTTCATGTTGTATAGAGTAGTATTAGAGTAGATTTGATACAAGTAAGGCACATGATGCACATGTGATACATGTAAGGCACACATTAGACACATGAAACAATGAATAAATAATCACAATCATTTCATTCAATTTATTTAATTCAATTCATTTCATTCAATTCATTTCATTCAATTCATTTCATTCAATTCATTTCATTCAATTCATTTCATTCAATTCATTTCATTCAATTCATTTCATTCAATTCATTTCATTCAATTCATTTCATTCAATTCATTTCATTCAATTCATTTCATTCAATTCATTTCATTCAATTCATTTCATTCAATTCATTTCATTCAATTCATTTCATTCAATTCATTTCATTCAATTCATTTCATTCAATTCATTTCATTCAATTCATTTCATTCAATTCATTTCATTCAATTCATTTCATTCAATTCATTTCATTCAATTCATTTCATACAATTCATTTCATTCAATTCATTTCATTCAATTCATTTCATTCATTTCATTCATTTTTTCATGTTGTATAGAGTAGTTCTTAGGGGTAAAAAAATGTCCAGGACATGAGTTCCGTTGGGGCATTATAATGCAAAAAAAGGATTTAAGTATCAGCTATCTGGTTCCCAAGATTTGCTTAGTTTGTGGCTAAATAGAGCTGAGTGGCATCCACCAATATTTACTTATTGTTTATATTTAGGTATACAAGGTATTAAAATACTAGTACCGAAAACTTCAGGGGGCTAACATTTTAGCCAGGTAGGTATTGAACTTTTGTATGAAACAGCTGTTTTTTTTCGCGTTCACAGTGTTGGTTCCTTAGAAAAAGTTATTCATATTGATGGGTACTGTAGTCCCCTGAAATTTTCGGTACTAGTATTTTAGCATCCTGTATATGTAGTTCGAAGAACCGACAACCGCTTATTATGTTGTACTTCATTGTACTTCTCTGATTACCTATATTACTTACCAAATTATTTAATAAGCTGTTGGTCTTTCTGATAACAAATAAAATGAAGGTTCTCGAATGACGAACCCGAACTGGAAGACGAAGTGTGAGACTCCCTCCTACCCGATAGACCGACGATATTGTAAAGATCTGATTTTAGATAAAATGATTTTAGGTGGAGGCGATGTACTTCTTTACTGCGAACTACGGTCGAAACGTCAGCCTAGCTGAGTTTGACGCTGCGCAACAACACTGTACCTCTATGGTAAGGGACTGAGTATCGCCATCGCATGTGTTTCTCACGTGTGCCACTTGTCTCATGTGTGTCACGAGTGTGTTTTTTGTGTGTGATACACATGAGACTCGTGAGACACACGTGGTAAAGATATAATCCAGACTGTGTCACCTTGCACTCGCCATTGATTATTGGTATTGTAGTTCTGCCAATCGCCAACAGATTACTCTTCCAACGCAATACAAGCTCCTACCGACAGATGTCTCTGTTAACTAAAAAAAATAGAATAATGCATAATTAATAAAAAAGTAATTACAAGACCTTTGAGGTACACATGAGACACAGATGAGGCACATGTGATACATATGAGGCACATGTGATACATTTGAAGCACATGTGATACATATGAGGCACATGTTATACATTTGAGAGACACATGAGATACCTACACAGGTGACAGATATGTCATACACTGAGGCAGACAAGACATATGTGTGACAAACATATGACATACTTGAAGCACATGAGCCACTCTTGTGACAAAGATGATTTTCCCATGACACTTATGATGCATTATGTGTCACATATGAGGCACATGTGACACACTCGAGTCACACATCGGACTCTAAAGATCCACAATTTTATCTCTTCTATATTCCTCTTAATGTTTTTATTTTATATTATTCACAGATGCTTAAGTACCTGAACATAACTTGGTTGAACAACACGGCGCATGCTATACGCATGTCGTTCAGAGACGTTGGGAAAGGGTATGTGATCATTGACATTACTAGGTTATGAAACAGAAACAGCTTCACGACTTTAATTCCTAGGCACGGTAGATATTACCTCAGATCCATCATGTCCAAGTACGAACTCCAGTTTCTTTGAAGACGTCTAGGATTTTACAGTAGTGGTATTCCGTACGTGACAGGTTGTGAACCCATCGCTATCAATTAGAATACTAACTTGTTTCCTCACGATGTTTTTCTTCACCGTTTCAGAGTACTGGCTCTGAGCACATGCATTTTTGAACAGATATACTCAAAGGTGACCGGTTTTTGAACCTACGACATAAGGGTTGGATGGCGGGCCCGCTACCTCTAGACCACCAGTGCTCTCATATATTTGCAGCAGTCTCATATTTACCTTATAACCAATTCCTTAGTAAAAATGGTACCAATATACAAATTCAGTTAATTAATATATCTAACTGAATTGTTTACATTGCTATATTATTTACAAAATAATTTACAGTACCTATTAATTTGGTAGATGGTTCAATATTTACGAGAAGAAGTGGGAGTTCTATGGAGTTAGCAAGCTGAGCCGGTTTATGCAGCTGGTCAGGTTCAGAATGCAGGTACATATTTATGGTACCTTATAAAAATACATACAAGCAAAATTTAATATACATAGATATAACGATAACAAGGATCATACGAAAGAACGGTAGGAACCACGCCGTAGGTTTGTTTTGTCGTGTGGAACTGGTACCTAGATTCACCCAGTTTAAGACGTTTTAAAGTGATCCTTGTGATTTTATTGAGTAAATACCTTATAACCTTGGCTTTGACCATATTCGTTTGTTGTCAGTACGCGCTACGGTTCTGCATCGAGCAGTCTATGGCCATGTTTGTGTACATGTGTGAGACTCCTTGCCTCTGCACCTACTTCTGTGAGGACGACTGGGAGTGGGATCCGGCAGGTAAGATATGTTATCCATTGTCATAAGTTAAAGCATGTATTATTATACTTTACTTTACTTTACTGTACTTTACTGTAATTTACTATACTTTATTGTACTTTACTATACTTTACTATACATTACTATACTTTACTCTACTATACTTTACTAAACTTTACTAATTACTATATGTAGGGACCGAATGTTGTTTAGCATGCAGTTTTGTAATACAGTGTAACACCCCGCACCTCGGTTCGACAGTCACCTCCCGTCACTCGCGTTGCTAACATGTGAATTTTGTATAAGTAAATTTTTTATTTCATCATTATTATCATCATCTTCCTGCCCTTATCCCACTTTTTGTGGCGTCGGCACAACAGGTTTTCTCTCTCCACTTTTTTTTTCAGTTACTTTGCAATGAATATAATTGGAATGTTGTTTCATGAACCGTGTTCCTCAGATCTCATAAATACGCCCTTCCGTTCGCCTACCATCACGCTGTTCTACTTCCACCTGATGATGTCTCCCGAAGGACCCTACTACACCACTGATCCTAAGCAGTTTGAGGTCAGTACCACTATCACTAGGCTATGGAGAGATGTGTGATTGGTTTCACTACGTTCATTCATTCATTCATAGTGTCAATGATATATATATTTATACATACATACATAAAATCACGCTTGTTTCTCTTAGGGGTAGGCAGAGACCACGGATTTCCACATGCTATGATCTTGATGACATAATGAAATCATCTATTTGCGTACCTGACATACCCCAATATTTAATTATTTTCGCTTCAATCACTCTCATTTATTTTTATTCAAAATAAAAACGGTCTTTATTCAGTTAAATAACAAGGATCACTTTGAAATCACACCTTTGGCAGCCCTCACAGCTCAGTTGGTATTAGCTCTGCCTTCTGCGCGGTAGGCAGTGGGTTCGATCCCCACCGAGATCAATAATTTGTGTGATGAAATTGTGATGATTTTATTGAATAAACACCTTTTTACTTTGACATTGAGATTGGAATTGTAATAAAATGTTCATTTAAATATTTGATTAACAGATAGTGATACAGCGGTTGTTCCGTGAAATGCTGTACCGTTGCCACTTCGTGCCCCAAGTGCACCCTCACATCATGACGGGGCTGGTCTTTGATAAGGAGCTGTTCCTTACTTCTATTGGTAAGCTAAATTCAAAGAGTAGTAGAGCTCTTTGTAAAGGGCTCGTCCGGGGAAGTACTACCACCATGCCTTTGTCTGCCGCCAAGCAGTGGAGTGGTAGCCGGTGTAATTACAGGCACATGAGGCTTAACATTTGTATGCCTCAAGTTGATGGACGCAGGGCAGTGCATCGTAGAGCACGTCGCTTTAGCGTGACTTACGATGCAATGCTTTGTTATAGATGATGATTACCACTTAACATAAGATGGGCCATCTGCTTGTTCCTTCAGCAAGTAGTATAAAAAAGGTATTTATTCAATTGAATCACAAGGATCACCTTTAAACGTCTTACAACTTGGTGGATCTAGGTGCCAGTTCCACGCGACCAAGCCTAGAAGAACAAAGAACAAGAAAAACACACCGAGAATGCCTGGTAGACTGCTAATAGCATCTAGCATTAATTCCTCCTAGCACTACATAGTTTTTGTGAATGTTTTTAAATTAATAAAAAATAGGCAACAAACTTACGACTTGGCTCCTAGCGTTTTTTTTTTTTTTCCATTATCCTCCAGCCCTTATCCCACTCTATGTGGTGTCGGCACAACAGGTCTTCTCTCTCCATAGATCGGTTAGACGAGATAGTGATGAATGAATGTATGAATGAATATATGAATGAATTAACGATTGAATGAATGAATGAATGAATATATGAATGAATGAATGAATGAATATATGAATGAATGAATGAATGAATGAATGAATAAATAAGTGAAAAAGTGGATCCCTTTCCCAGGTCTCATGGAGCCAAACGTGGTGGACTACCGAGAGCGTCTATTGAAGGCGTACCGCAAGTGTATAATACCGCTCAAAGCGTACATGAAACAATACGAGTGCTACAGAGAGATATACGTGCTTGATATTGATGAATACGTCGAGTTAGTACTTCTTGCAGACTGTATATTTATTTGCTGACGACATTGTGGTAGCGGAGGAAGGCGACGACGCGTCAAATATTTATTGTTGTGTCTGATCAATGCTCTGGAATCTAGGTCACACATCTGGGGCCTAGATAGATGAGGAGAGTAGTGTGATGACCAGGGGTCGGAATAGGTAGAGTTTTTAAGTACCAAATGACGTCACATACGCTACTACGAAATCTAAATAAGGATATGCCTTTTTTAATCCCCGTGTGAAACGATTCGGGTTCGAAATCAAATGTCATAAAAACTGAGGTTTCCGATTGGGAACTTCCAAATGTTTTAAAATACGTGTTGTACGTGTTATTTGTAACGCTAATTAGTTTGCGTTTAACATAGGAAAAAAAGAGTTAGAAGACAATAATATCAATTTTAACATCAGGTGGGCCTGTTGTTTTTCCATCAGCTAGTTGTATTTAAAAAAAACCATAAGTTTTACAAAACAATTTTTATTAATCCCTAATTCCGGATTTAAAAGGCATATCCATGTTAAGATTGCGTAAGTAATTTTACGGCATTAGGTAGGTACTTAAAAACTCTACCTATTCCGACCCCTGGTGATGACTGATTCCTAGGACCTACTTAGTTATTTTTTAGATTTAAGAACATTATCTATATCATTATCTTTCTTTGCAAGAAAACTTTAAACTAAAAACGTACAATTTAAGGTAATTTTTAAGTTACCTATTTTATTGTAATCAAGCTGGTGCCCGCGACTTTGTCTGCGCAGGATTAGTCACACAATATCTTTATAAATTGTAGCCTATGTGTTATTCTGATGTATAAGCTATATTATTGTAAAGTTTCATTAAAATCCATTCAGTAGTTCTTACGTGAAAGAATAACAAACATCCATCCATCCATACTTACAAACTTTCGCGTTTATAATATTAGTAGGATTGTTTTTATCTTTCTGTGTGCTGTGTGTGAAACAAAAACGTATTTTATTCAAATGTTCCAGAGCCTTCCGTCTCGAGAAGCACTCCGCTTCGGAAACCCGCGAGGAACTGCAGAAGCACTACGACGAGAAGATAGACCTGATATGGCGATTGCCGCAGTACATCAATATTGGACCCTTCGCCCTCAATGTTGACTCCTTGAAGGTAATTGTGTGGTGCCTTATCAAACCTCTCTAATTATGGGGAGGTCTATGTCTGGTAGGTTTATTAAAACAAAGTTTCCCTTGTTCCCAAAGTTTGCTTTACCAGTTTTCGTACTTATGCAATTTTATTTGTAGGAAAACTACAGAATACAGAACAGAATACGTAATTACAGGCACATGAGGCGTAACATCTGTATGCCTCAAGTTGATGTAGGGCAGTGCATCATAGAGCACGTTCCTATCGTGCGTGACTTTCGAGACAATGCCACAATAAAGCTCAATTACATATTAGCTTAGAAATATACCCAAAAAGAAAAAACCTAATTTGCCACCCCCTAAAAACTGCCACCCTAGGCTCCAGCCTACTCAGCCTGCTGTTAAATCCGCCATTGGGCATGGTTGTAGTACTTCCCCGGACGAGCCACACATTAATACCCCGTTTACACTCAGCTCATGTCCGTGGAAATGTGCAGAGACATGAGCAGAGACTTGGGCAATGCGAGAATGTAAACAGGCCACTTCCATGTCCACTCGCGTTGCCCATGTTGTGAACACACATTGCCGGCGACGCTGCCGCAGACATATGGACGGCAACATTTCCGTTCACGCGAATGGCAGCGCGAATGTCTAAATGTAAACGCAGTGAATGAGCTCTACTACTTATAAACCACTCGACGTCCATATTTTTCTAGCAACTGCTAGTGAACAAACGCTCGGATATAATAAAGGCTTTGCTAACGATGTGGATGGAGGAAGTGCGCATAGTGGTAGACGACGTGATACAAGGTATTTATGTATAATTTATATTTATTGATTTTTGTAAGTATATTAATTATTATGTACTTTTATATGTTTATAGTTTTGTTACCTATATTATTCGGGTAGTGTATTATGTAGGTATACAAGGTGTTCTAAAACTTCTAAAGTATCCATCAATATGAATAATTTTATCTAAGGAAACAACACTGAACGCGAAAAAAAATCAGCTGTTTCATTTCAAAAGTTCAATACCTGGCTAAAATGTATGAAACAGCTGTTTTTTTTCGCGTTTACAGTGTTGGTTCCTTAGAAAAAGTTATTCATATTCATGGGTAATATAGCCCCCTGAAGTTTTAGACACAAGTATTGGAACACCTTGTATAGGTCAAAGGTATTTAAAAGGTACCTATTTATTTAATGATATCTTAAGGATCACTTTGAATTTTCTTGTGGGGACGCTTCCGGTTGGCAATTATTTGGATCAGTTGAGCTATCTCTAGATCGTTTGTAACGGTCTGCAGATTGCTCAACTGTTTCAACTGTACATTTTTTAAATTCTAATATTCTTTGTGATTTCTTTGTAAATAATGGTATCTTAATAAGTAAGTACTTATTGTTTTATCTGCACCAATATCCGTTCTTGTCAGTACATCCCAAGGTTGTCTGGAAGAGATCACTTTGAGCGATAAGATCACTGACGGTATTCCACTTTTATGTATTTCTGTTCTGTAGTGTTATTCCGGAAACGACGAAATCACGGGGATTAAAAAAGGCATATCCATATTTAGATTTCGTAGTAGCGTATTTTGACGTCATTTGGTACTTAAAAACTCTACCTATACCGAACCCTGATGATGTATGATACCCCTGATAAAGTACGAGTATTTTCTATCTACCTCTATAGTGTCTAATTGTCACAAGTCCTACACTAATTACACCTAGATAGAACTTTAGAACACAATATTTATAGTGACAAACTGTAATTTAAGTTTTAACTGTATTTATTCCTGGCATTGAAATAAATATTTTGTATTTGTATCTACAAGCGTACAAGAGTATAATGCGCAAACTGGGAGAGAAACCCAACACTATAGAACACGTGTTCGAGATCCGCGAATGGATGGAGTCCATTCCCTTCGCGCTCAAAACGCAGGAGGATATCATGAGGAGAGTGCATACGGTGAGATTTTTGAGCACAGTAGCTTTTTTAACGAATTGCTGATGTCGCTTATATTATAAGAGCAGTTACTGCTCTTATGAGCAGTGCTCTACTTAATAGTGGAGAAGTAGAGACTTGCTTAAGGAATAAGCAGATGGCCCACCTGATGTTGTAACGATAGGAACGTGCCCTTTGCGTCCCATTAACTTGAATTACCTAATTACAGGCATACAGATGTGCCTGTAACGAAGTACACCGGCAATCACACTCTTCGAACCGAAACACAGAGTTGCTGCTTGGCGGCAGAAAAAGGCGTGGTGGTAGTACTTCCCCGGACGAGCGCTTCACAAAGAGCTCTGCTACTCTTAAAACTACTACCAACTGAGTTATGAGGGCTGTAAAGGCAGAGGAATACCAGAAGCCGTGAACCAGAGGTTCCTATACGGCTCCAACTCCTTGACAAGTCGGTTCAGATCCATAAATACAGTAACTAAGTAAGGCTTGTAATATGGAAACAAGATAGCTGATATAATACTTATACATGTTTTTATTTGTTAGTATATTTATAAAGTATGACAGGCATCACTGCTCAATTGGTAGTAGCTCTGCCTTCTGTGCTGTAGGTTAAGGGTTGGAGCCCCACTGAGGAAAAACATTCGTGTGGTAGATTTAGATAATAATCAAGGCCCTGTGGTTGCTGAGATTTATTAAGTAAGTGAGTGAGTAGGTGAGTGATTGAGTGAGTGATGGTTGGTAGTTTGTGTGTATGATCCCCACCGAGGACAAACATTTGTGTTTTATATTTGGATAGTATTTTAGGCCCTGTGGTTTCGGAGGTTTCGTAATGAGTGAGTAGGTGAGTGATAGAGTGAGTGATGGTTGGTAGGTTGTGTGTATGATCCCCACCGAGGACAAACATTTGTGTGGTATATTTAGATAGAAATCAAAGCCCAATAATTTCGTAATGAGTGAGTGAGAGAGTAGGTGAGTGATTGAATGAGTAAGTGAGTGATTGATTGAGTGATGGTTGTTTGTTCTAGGATTACGAAGTTCTGGACGTGTTCTTCACGCCGCTGGAGAATGAGGACTTCAAGGCCCTATGGGAGGCAATCGGTTGGCCGCTGCAAATCACAAAGCAGGTATTTAAAAAACATTAAGGCGATGACAACTGCTAATGTAACTCTCGCTCGCACGTTTCGACATGCAGAAAGTTTGCTTTACTAGTTTTCGTACATAAGAATTCTTTTGAGTAGGTAAACTTGTATCGATCAAAATGAAATTGTTACTACACTGAGTGCAATGTGATTGCACACTAAAATGGGTTTAGTGATTTTATATATATCAACATGTCGAAACGTGCGAGCGAGAGTCACATTAGCTCTTGTCTTCGCCCTAACGAAAATTACACAACAGAATTGATACCACTAGCACTTTACACTTTTGCATATAGATAATACATATAGATAATACTTATAAGAATATTAATATTAATTTTTATAAGAAAAGGATAAGCCTTTGCCCAGAAGTAGGACATAGCAGGTTAGCCTGTTGTATTAAAAACAAAAAAAATATTTCCTTTATGAAACAAATATAGGATTTTTTTTTTTTGTTTTTTTTTTTGGAAATAGAATTAGTAGTACAAAAGTAATCAATCAAAAAAATTTGAATGTGTACTTACTGATTTTTACACATTCTGTATGTTTACTGCTGTGGATTATGTTTAGAACTGAAAAACATTTTTGCTTAAGACAAAGATTTATTCCCAAATTTCGTGGCTCATGCACGGATGTAGCTTCGATTCACGAATCTATCTTAAGTTTACATTTTTAAATACCTTACCTTAATTTTTTGTTGTGCAATAAAGAGTTAAATAAATAAATAAAATCTTCGTATCTTGTCAGGTGGACGTAACCACAGATTTCCTGGAAGAGGAGCAGGAGAAGTTCTGGAAGCTGCATCAGATAGACGAACAGACTCTATTCGATAAGATCGACATGTTCAGCGCACAATGCATGGCTCTCACCTTGCAGAATGACTTTGGAAAGGTAGGCATAATTTTATAATATTTTATTAAATTTTAGGCATATTTTTTTTGGCATAGGTACCTATATTTACACAATTTTTAACAATTTCATTTACTTGGATGACATAATTTTTTCGTGTTATTTTAATTTAAAAGCTAAACTACTGAACCTGATTTTGATACAATTTTTATGTGACCAATCCGAAAGTAAGTATATCCACTCAATAAATAAAAAAAATATTTTTCAAATCAGTTAATGAGTGACAGACGGACAGACGACGGTCGGACGTATAGCGGAGTCTTAGTAATATGGTCCCGTTTTACCATTTGGTACCCTAAAAACCATGTAACATTTTGTATCTGGGTGTTGTTGTGGTTTGTTGCCTGTTCTTCTAGGCTTGGTCGCGTGGAACTGGCACCTAGAGTCACCTAGCTTTAAGACGTTTCAAAGAGATCCTTGTGATTTTACTGAATACCTTTTGACAATGCAGGTGCACGAGATAGCGAACGACATAAAGAAGGCGTGGAAGGGCATGAAAGACTCGCAGGAGTTTGGCCGCGTGCTGAACCTGCGGCAGAAGCTGTTCGGCCAGCCGGTGGTGCCTTTCGTGGACCTGAACCGGCTCGTCAAGGAGTTCGAGCCGTATAGGAACCTCTGGGTCACGGCTTCAGGTATTCTTCTGCCTTGACAGCCATCATGCCTTAGTAGTAGTTCTGCCTTCTGCACTGTAGGCCGTGGTTCCAATCCCCACACAGAATAATCATCAGTGTGATGTACATAGTTTTTTTTGTAATATATAACTTGCTGATGTTCTGTATCTACCTACTTTTACGTTTATATTATCTATCTATTTATCTATCTGATGGAACAAGCAGATCATAACATCAGGTGGGCCGTAACTATTATCTATAAAAAGGCATTGCTTCGTAAGTCATGCACTATAAGAACGTGTCCTACGATGCACTGCCCTGCGTCCATCAACCTGAGGCATACAGATGTTAAGCCTCATGTGCCTGTAATTACACCGGCAACCAAAAAGAAACTCTTCAAACCGAAACACAGCGTTGCTGCTTGGCGGCAGAAAAAGGCGTGGTGGTAGTACTTCTCCGGACGAGCCACACACAAAGAGCTCTACTACTCTTAAAAATAACTTGTGTTTATCAGATTTCCTGAAGGCCCGCGAAGTGTGGTTCGACAATCCCCTAATGTACGTGGATGCGGACGCCATAGAGCCGCTTATTAACGAGTACTACAAGACTATCGTCAAGTGTGTGCGCACCTTCGCCGACCTGCCGAAAGTGCAGACGGTGGCTACTACCATCAGGGTAAGACTTTACACGCTCCCACACACACATACATACACACACATACGCATACAAACATACACACACATAAGAATAGAATATAAGTGTAGAATAATTTACATACTCACACACACATACAAATACACACGCACACATACAAATACACACACACATACAAATACACACACACACATACAAATACACACACACATTCACATACATGGTACATCAAATTCTATTAATTTAATTTGTTAATTATGTGAATTATATATATTTCAGGATGATATCGATGAGTTCAGACCCCTCATTCCGAACATACAAGCGGTCAGGAATCCTGGTATGAAGGAGCGCCATTGGAACGAATTTATGGATCGAGCTGGTAAGAAATTAGTCTTTAGGAACTAAAAAACATAGTCACCATTCGTAATTAGTGTAAGTGATCGACATATGGCAGCCGTGCTAGTTAAATAAAATGAATAAATGTTATATAATATTATAAGGATATATTATTATAAGTATAAATTTACAAATAAAAAGTATATAAGTAGTATATCAGCTATCTGGTTCATATATCACAAGCTTTGGCTTAGTTTGAGGCTAGATAGTGCTGTGTGGAACGTCCACCAATTAATATTTATTTGACATACCAACATAAGGTTTTGTCCAGGCATCACGGTGACAATGAACGACAAGCAAACGTTCACGATGTGCCTGAAGCAAGGCGTGGCCGCCCACGGGAATCTGATCGCCGAAATCGGCGAACTGGCTTCCAAGGAGTACGTCATAGAACAGTCTCTGGACAAGATGCAGGGCGACTGGGCGGCCAGGGCTATGGAGATGGCACCTTACAAGACCACAGGTTTTCTTTTTATATTACTTGCTGATGTCAAGAGGTATCTATTCAATAAAATCACAAGGATCACTTTGAAACTTCTTAAAGCTAGGTGAATCTAGATGCCAGTTCCACGCGACCAAAGCCCAGAAGAACAGGCAACAAACTTAGGGCTTGGTTCCTACCGTTCTTTTGTATGGTTCTTGATGGCAAAAGCATATGGTCCACCTGTTATTAAGTGCTAGATATGATGCAGGGCGACTGGGCTCCCAGGGCTATGGAGATGACACCTTAAAAGACCACAGGTCTTCTTTTAAACACCATTGCTGATGGCACAAGCAGATGTTTATAGTCTACCATCACCTATAACAAAGCATTGCCTCGTAAGTCACGCACAATATGAATGTGCCATAAGACCCTGCACTGCGTCTATCAACCTGAGGCATACAGCTAGGCCTCATGTGCCTGTAATTTCACCGGCGACCAATTAAAACACAGTAACGCTGCTTGATTTTCAACCAGTACTCTCAAACGGTGAAGGAAAACGTCGTGAGGAATGTTGTAGAACCTAAAAAGATCTATAACATGTGTCGAGTGCTCGAAAGGAGTTTCTTTGATGCGCACTTTAAAATCCTTTCACCACATTGTTTCGAAAGAACTACTTATCGTGTCACTTGTTCTTTCAAAACAGTGCGGTGAAAGGATTTTTAGTGCACCTCCAAGAGGCAAAGACACATGACATGGCAAAAAGACCGTTATAATGGTCTCTTCCAGGCACGTTCATAATGAAGATCGCAGACGAGACCCTTCAACTCCTGGACGAGCACCTGATGGCGACGCAGCAACTCGGCTTCTCGCCATTCAAGGCCGCCTTCGAGCTGCGCATCACCGAATGGGATGAGAAGTTGAGGCTCACTCAGAAGGTTGTGGATGAATGGATCGAATGCCAGAAGTAAGCCTTTTTAGTGCATTTCAGGCAGATCACAAATTAATTTTGAATAATTCAATTCAATTCAATTCATTTATTCAATAACAATTCTCTTACAAATCGTGTCTGAATCTTAACCTAACATGCAACAAAATAAAAATAAACAATTTAATTATCATAATGTCCTCAGTGAAATTTAAATACAATAACTATTTATTTCGAAATATTAAATGTCAACAATAATTAAATGTCACTTCTGAAAATCTAAAAATTCTTCAATCGAATAGAAACACCCCTCCAACAAGAGCTCTTTCAGTTTAGAGATAAATTTGATAGGACTCTTTTATAATAAGTCTTGTGTGAATAAGTCTTGTGTAGATTTATTTATTTTATCTTGTTTATTTGACGAGCAATAGGTTAGCGTGGTATGGGCATGTCATGAGGAGGGAAGAAAGTCATATTACGAGAAGAGTGTTGGAAATGGGTGTGGATGGTTTGAGAAGGAGAGGCAGGCCAAAGAAAAGATGGATGGATTGTGTGAAAGATGATATGAGTAAGAAAGGAGTGAGCACTGAGATGACGAATGATAGAGGAGAGTGGAAGAAGAAAACCTGTTGTGCCGACCCCATGCAGCGTGGGGTAAGGACAGGAAGATGATGATTAATTAAATTTAATTTTTCGTAACTCTAATTTTGTACACGCAGTACACCCACCTCTCATTTCAATTGTATCTATCTTTCAAGGTTTGCTGGAAGAGAACTCTTTTTAGGGTTAAGCTCGCCTTTGTACATCTACACTAATATTATAAAGAGGAAACCTTTGTATTTTTGTATTTTTGTATGTAACGAATAGGCTCAAAAACTACTGGTCCGATTTCAAAAATTCTTTCACCATTAGAATGCTACATTATCCCTGAGTAACATAGGCTATATTGTATTTTCAAAAAAATCAGGGATCCTTACTAAAACTTCAATAATGTAACCCAAGGTGGAAAACAAAAACCTTACATCGCATGCGCTGCGAAAACTATTGATGATAGAACAAAATAATGTACTACGATTTTGTAGAACACGTCACCATCTACAAAAAATGTCGCGACAGCATATGTCTAACTATTATAGTTATGTCACAATAAGTGTTCTTTTATTATAAAAAATTAATTGAAATGCCGCCGCCAGAAAAGGGTCTTTATTTGTACCTTGGTATTAATCCTTATCCAAATAAATCATTTCATAATTAAGACGGTTTCAATACCTATAGATTACTTCTTAAATTTTTCAAATCGGACATTCCATTCAAAAGATATGAAGAAATTAAAAATGTTAACGGGTCCACGGGTCACGCTCGGGGTGCGATTTCACTCACTCAAGGAGAAGCGCGTGCAAATGTATGAAATAAGTAGACGCGAGGCTCGAACCCACGCTCTAAGTTTATTCTAAAATGTTCAATAAATTTATGACCACCCATGCGAAGCTGGGACAGGCCGCTAGTGTTTTATATTTAAGTTTACTAAATGTTGTTAAAAAGAATAAAGAATGAATTTTGATATTCGACCTTATTCTGGGGCCTAATCACGAACGGTAAGTCGCATAAACGTATCTTATCCCTAACTACAACAAAATAAGGTTGAATATCGCTAGGCTACGTTACCACAAATGTCAAAATTCATTCGTGATGAGGCCCCTGTTCTAGTTAGGAATACAATACGTTAACGCGATTAACTTCAAATTTATTCGTGGTTAGGCCTCTGGTGGGATGGTTGGCTTGTGAGTAGTTCTAGGTTTGATTCTTGCATTGGTGCGCTTCTGTTGGTCGCAAATATGCCGATCGCATCTCTGTATCAAGGAAACTGTTTCAGTCTATTTCAGTTTTTCAAAACTACACAAAGGTTAACTGGGAGAAAATGCTCTCTAGCATGAAGTTCTCCTACGTACGATACATTTTGTTATGTGCATTATAGAATTTTCAATCTATCTATATTCATTACACAAACAAAATGTTTGTTCTGTGTGGGGATCGAACCCACGGCCACCAGAAGGCAGCTACTACCAACTGAGCTGTTGTTAATTCAAAATGTTTGTATGTTTTATTTCAGAGAATGGATGTACTTGGAACCCATCTTCACGTCAGAGGATATATCCAGGCAGCTGCCGCTGGAAGCCAAGAAGTACGGCACAATGGAGAGGATCTGGAGACGGATAATGGGATCCGCAGCCGTCTGTCCTAAGGTAGACCATGGTCATGTTATAACGAGGTTTCTTGTAGATACAAATTATATTTATTGCGTTCATGTTGTATCTCTTTTTTATGTTCAGTCCTGTCCATCCCAAGGTTGCCTGGAAGAGATCGCTGTTAGCGATAAGGCCGCCCATTGTATTACTGCAATTGTTAGCTTTTAAGTAAAAATGTGTATATTAATTTGTTGTGGTAATCAATAAAGAGTTATCTATCTATCTATCTATCTATGTATTATGTCGTGGCAAGACCGTATTTTTTTCTTTATATGTTATTTTTATTACACCTTGATATCATGGTCTCTTCTCTCTTGTCGTGTCACTAGTTTCTTTAGAAATAGTGTGGTGAAAGGATTTTAAGTGCGCTTCAAGAGGCTCCTTTCGAGCACTTGACAAATGTTATAGAACTTTTTAGGTTTTACGACATGCCGGTTTTCTTACGATGTTTTCCTTCACCGTTTGAGAGTACTGGCATTGTGCACATAATTTTTTGAACAGAAAAACTCATTGGTGCACGACCGGATTCGAACCCTCGACCTTAGGATCAGAAGGCATTGCCGCTACCACTAGACCGCCAGTGCTCTCATTTATATCAATGATATCATGGTAACCCTACATTAATGGTATGACCAAACTTCGATGGCCATATCATCAAAGGTAGACGTTTAAACGATATGATCAGTTTTGGCTGACCATTTCTAACCGATCATCAGAAAGCTCATGCGGACCTTAGAAATGAGGTGTCTATTTTGTAGATCACCACCTGTCAGTTTTGTTTGTCTTCTTTTGTCTAGGCCTAGATCAAAATCAATAATATTTTATTTACTTTTTATTTGTGTTTGTAATTTTGTTTGATAATAGTTAATCTGCAATTTGCTTTGCTGTAATATTTTTCACCTTTCACCTTTAGTATAGTATAAGTTTATATCCATTATTGTTATTATTATTATTTGTATGAATGTCTGACATGACGCACTCACCTGGTTCCGGCGGAAGATCAGCGTTGTGTTTCAAACGCAACATCATGCTGAGCTGGACACCATTTTGTGACGTCTCCACATGGACTGCACTGAGAGACACACCTCTTTTTTCCATAAAATTGTACCCCCAAATTGTTTCCTTGTAAGATTAATGTTATATTTTAAATCTCTGTTAGTTATTTTTTGTGTGTCGCTCTTGTTATGTCATGTGCCGTCATAAATAAAAACTTTTTCTTTCTTTCTTTCTTTCTTTCTTTCTATTTCATGAAATACAACCATTTCATGAAATGATCGACGACATCATGAAGTGATCAATATTAAGATCCAGCCATGACATTATAATAATATGATCAGTAGTAATGTGGTTTCACAAAGATTTAATATAGTCCCAAAAGTTATTACCCGAGTGGGATTTGAACCCACGACCTTCCCCTTGATACGGGGCCGCGCTAACCAACTGCGCTATCGGATTCTAATCACACTCGACGAATAACTCAGGGACATGCTACTACGGTACTTATGCGACCGTGGTTCCATCTACAGGTCTGACATATAACTATCAAGAGTCCTGCTCGATAACCGAAGTTGCATTCAGTTGAATCGACGAGAGATGTCACCGTGCTTAATTTTAATTTTTATTTGTTTTATAGTGTTTACACTTAAGGAAAATCACAAAGATTTAATATAGTCCCAAAAGTTATTACCCGAGTGGGATTTGAACCCACGACCTTCCCCTTGATACGGGTGGTGTGTGTGGTAATGTGGTTTCAGTTCAGCACAAATGTTGATTAGGAAGGCGACTACCTATTCAGCGATTTTCAGCTGAACCATACAGGTGTGGACGTACGTAAAGAGTTTGATTCACAGCCTTCACAGCTCAGTTGGTAGTAGCTCTGCCTACAGCGCCGTAGGCCGTGGGTTCGATCTCCACCGAGAACAAATTTGTGTGATGAACATAGATGTTTGTTCTCTGTCTGTGTGTTATAGTATAATATTATAAGTATGTATTTAGAAAATAAATAAAAAACTTCAGTATTATATCATCTATCTGGTTCTGATATGACAAGCTTTGGCTTAGTTTGGGGCTAGATAGTGCTGTGTGGAAAGTCCACCAATATTTATTTATTATACACAGATAATGATAATCTGCCCGGACAGCCGCCTTCTCGACAGTCTAGTTGAGGCGCGACACTTGTTGGCTGTCGTCGCTAAGGGGCTCGCTGAGTATATGGAGCTTAAACGGTACGTCATACACATATAGAAATACATTTAAATTACCATAAAACACACAAAATTCCTAGGACAGTTAGCTACACATCAGGTATAGGCCTAAGAGTGGGGAAGTACTACCACCACGCCTTTTTCTGCCGCCAAGCAGCAACGCTGTGTTTCGGCTTGAAGAGTGTGGTTGCCGGTGTAATTACAGGCAGGCTTAATATCTGCATGCCTCAAGTTGATGGACGCAAGGCAGTGCATCGTAGGGCACGTTCCTATCGTGCGTGACTTACGATGCAATGTTTTGTTATAGGTGATGGTTACCAATTAACATCAGGTGGGCCATCAGCTTGTTCCATCAGCTAGTTGTGTAAAAAAAAACCTATAAGTATTTGAACTGTTTTGTATTTACAGGTTGAGGTTCCCTCGCTTCTTCTTCTTATCTGATGATGAACTGCTGGAGATACTGTCGCAGTCTCGCAACCCGAGGGCCGTGCAACCACATCTGAGGAAATGCTTCGAGAATATCGCCAAGGTCTGTTATTGGAGAGCGAAGCGAGTCACTAAACCGTGTTAACTAAGCTTTTAATATGAGAGCCAGATAGAGAGACTTTATTGACAGGTTATGACAGCCCTCACAGCTTAGCTCGTAGCTCTGCCTTCTGCACTGTTGACAGAGAACAACATAAATGTTTGTTCTCTGTCAGGGTGTTATTATATATTACTAGCTGGTGCCCGCGACTTCGTCTGCGCTGGATTAGTATTTCGAGTAGCTTATATTAGCGTGGCGTAGTACATATGTGTAACTCTAGCGGTTTTGGCAGCGCACGCCAGAATAGCTCGCAGATGGTAGATTTTTTCCTACTTCTTCTTCTTGTCGTGTCACTAGTTTCTTTCGAAACAGTGTGGTGAAAGGATTTTAAGTGCGCCTCAAGAGGCTCCTTTCGAGCACTTGACACATGTTATAGAACTTTTTAGGTTCCACGACATGCCGGTTTCCTCACGATGTTTTCCTTCACCGTTTGAGAGTACTGGTATTGTGCACATAAATTTTTTGAACAGAAAAACTCATTGGTGCACGACCGGTTTCGAACCCACGACCTTAGGATCGGAAGGCTCTTTTCCTACTTACTTGACACTTATCGTCATATTTTGTAAAATTAACACAATATCTTTATAAATTGTAGCCTATGTGTTATTCTGATGTATAAGCTATATTATTGTAAAGTTTCATTAAAATCCATTCAGTAGTTTTTACGTGAAAGAGTGACAAACATCCATCCATACTTACAAACTTTCGCGTTTATAATATTAGTAGGATAATGTTTGTTCTCTGTCTGGGTGTTATATAATATTATAAGTATATATTTACAAAAAAAAAATATGTAAGTAGTATATCAGCTATCTAGTTCCCATATCACAAGCTTTGGCTTAGTTTGGGGCGAGATAGTGCTGCGTGGAATGTCCACCAATATTTATTTTTTATTTATTTTTATTATATCTGTTTCCCATAAGCTTTGTTTAGTTCGAGGCTAGATAGTTTTGTGTAGAAAGTACATCAATATTATTGTACGCAAAGGAAAAAAAACATACAGAAATATAACAAAACGGATCTTTTCAATTTTTTTTTGTCTAATTGTTGTAAATAATTGTCAGGTGACGTTCGAAGCCGACCTGAAGATAGTCCAGATGCACTCCAGCGAGGGAGAGATCGTGGATCTTAAGTACAAGTTCTACCCTTCGTCCAACGTCGAGCAGTGGCTGTTGCTGCTTGAAGATACCATGCGGCATACCAGTAAGTCATCATCATCATCATAATCAACAACCTACGTTCGTCCAATGCTGGACGTAGCTCTTTTTTTTTATATACATATAACTAGCTGATGGAACAAGCAGATGGCCCACCTGATGTTAAGTGGTAACCATCACCTATAACAAAGCATTGCCTCGTAAGTCACGCACTATAGGAACGTGCCCTACGATGCACTGCCCTGCGTCCATCAACTTGAGGCATACAGGCTCTCTCCCAAGACGTGCCACTGAGCCTGTTCTTGGGCTCTTATCCAATGTTTGCCAGCTACATTTCGCAGATCGTTGCCCCACCGCGTCGGATACCAGTAAGTACATTGAATCATGTACTTACTGGTAATAATACATATTGCTTTCGATAGGAACGTGCCCTACGATGCACTACCCTGCGTTCATCATCTTAAGGCATACAGATGTTAAGCCTTTTGTGCCTGTAATTACACCGGCATATTATACCTAGGACCTATTTTAGTACCGCAAAATGAAATCCAGAGTTTTAAAATTGATTAAACTTATACCATTTTTTTCTTTCCGTGAATTCTACATATCTCTATAATACTATTTCCGTGAATAAGAAAGATATTGGTTGTTCCTGCTAAGTCCCTCATTCAAATGATCTCACATATTTATAAATTTGTTGTGTAAATCAAATATTAATTAAAATATTGAGTCCGCCTATTAATGGCGTACTCGTATGTATCAGTCAGTAAGACAATAACACAATGTGCCTTATAATGTAACCATACATATTACTGTTAGCGTTTCTGTTTTAAATAAATAAATACTATTTCCATATTTTCTTTACCCCCAGTCCGTCTGACGCTGGTGGAGGGGCTAGAAGAGCTGTGGACGATCCCTCGTGCGCAGTGGGTGCTGCGCTGGCCGGGGCAGGTGGTGATAGCGGGTTCGCAGACCGCCTGGACCGCCGGGGTCGAGGAGGCCATAGCCGACTACCGCATGGACGGCTTCATGGAGGAGATGCTGGCGCAGGTCAGATAGCGAGCTAAGCGAGCCGCGACCTTTTATTTTAACTAGCTGATGAAACAAAATGTGCCAAATGTAATGTTTGGACGTATCTCTGGCTACCCCCCTTAGACGTCCTCAAAGAATCTGGAGTTAGTACTTGTTACTAAGAGGGGATATCTACCGTGCTTGGGGATCAAAGTCGTGATCAAAGTTTTTTTTATGAAACAAGCAGATGGCCCCCCTGGTTTCAAGTGGTAACCATTACGTAAAAAGCATCGCCTCGCAAGTCTCGCTCGATATGAACGTGCCCTGCCTTGCGTCTGTCGAGTGAGGCATTCAGATGCCTTATTTTCATGTGTCTGTAATTTCACCAACAGTTTTCCAAAATAAACAGCATCCACAGTAATAGAATCCGCCTCTAGGTTTTTTGTTTAATAATCAAAAATGTTTTTTTTTTAACCATTTTTGGCTGCAATCTCAAAAGACCTGTTCCACTAAGTTCAACTAATAAGTTTTACCAGTTGAACTAATTGCACGAAAAATTCCAGTTATCTAAACTTTGTTATTTTTTTGTAAAAGTAGAACTTTCTGGACAAAATTGTTCTTATTAGTTCAACTTACGCCTTAACATGTTAATTAAGTTAATATGTTTTATTTCCAGTTGGACAGCCTGCGTGCACTAGTGAAGGGCGAGCTGACGTTCTTCCAGCGCGAAGTGGTGTGCGCGCTCATAGTGATCGAAGTGCACGCGCGTGACGTCACCAAGTCTCTGCTCGACGAGGGAGTCAAGAACGTCACTGACTTCCAATGGATGTGCCAACTGCGGTCAGCATTATAAATATTGGTGTACTATCCACACGGCACAATCTAGCCCCAAACTAAGCCAGAGCTTGTAATATGGGAACCAGATAGCTGATAAAATACATATACCTATATAATTTTTTTAATACTAAAAAAAAAAACTGAAACAGCTTTACGACTTGAATCCCCAGGCACGGTTGATCAGATCTCTTAGTACCAAGTGCTAACTCCAGATTCTTTTGAGGATGTCTAAGGGGGTAGTCAGAGGTACGTCCATACATTACATTTGGCACCTACCCACATTTTGCAGTAGTTGGTATTCCATACGTGACAGGTTGCAAGAACAACGCCGCTGTTAGAATACTAACTGGTTTCCTCACGATGTTTTCCTGCACCGTTTAAGAGCACTAGCATTGCGCACATAAATTTTTCGATAGGAAAAATCCATTGGTGCACGACCGTATTCGAACCTGCGACCTTACGATCGGCAGGCGGGGACACTCCCACTAGACCACCGGTGCTCTAATACATAGGTACTTTTAATATCACAACACTTACACAGAGAACAAACATCTATGTTCATCACACATTTGTTCTGTGTGGGTATCGACCCCACGGCCTACGGGGCAGAAGGCAGAGCTACTACCAACTGAGCTGTGAAAACTGTCAAAAACATTAACAGTAACTATCTAAGAGTAGTAGAGCTCCTTGTGAAGGGCTCGTCCGGGGAAGTACTACCACCACGCCTTTTTCTGCCGCCAAGCAGCAACGCTGTGTTTCCGTTTGAAGAGTGTGGTTGTCGGTGTAATTACAGGCGCATGAGGCTTAACATCTGTATGCCCCAAGTTGATGGACGGAGGGCAGTGCATCGTAGCGCACGTTCCTATCGTGCGTGACTTACGATGCAGTGCTTTGTTATAGGTGATGGTTACCACTTAACATCAGGTGGGCCATCTGCTTGTTTCGGCTAATTGTAAAAAAAAAAAAAATGAATGCCACAGGTATTACGAAGTAGTTCGCGACATGGATCCGTTAGAAGAAGGCGAGAGCGCAGACATATACCAGGACGAGAACCGACTGGACACCTCCAACTACTACCGGCAGTTCAGTCAAAACAAATGCGATGTGAAGGCATTGAACTCAGTGTTTACCTACTCGAACGAATATTTGGGAAACAGGTAAATAAATAAATAAATAAATAAATATTGGTGGACTTTCCACACAGCACTATCTAGCCCCAAACTAAGCCAAAGCTTGTTATATGGGAACCAGATAGCTGATATAATACATTATATACGTTTTTTTTGTAAATACATACTTATCCACATCCACACTAATATTATAAAGAGAAAAGATTTGTATTTTTGTTGTTTTGTTGTTTTGTTGTTTTGTATGTAACGAATAGGCTCAAAAACTACTGGTCCGATTTCAAAAATTCTTTCACCATTAGAATGCTACATTATCCCTGAGTAACATAGGGTATATTATATTTTCAAAAAAATCAGGGATCCTTATTAAAACTCTTAATAATGTAATCCAAGGTGGAAAAAGAAAACCTTACATCGCGTGCGCTGCGAAAACTATTGATGATAGAAAGAAAAATTATTTACTACGACTTTGCAGAACACGTCATTATCTACAAAAAATGTCGCGACAGCATATGTCTAACTATTATAGTTATGTCACAATAAGTGTTCTTTTATTATAAAAAACTAATTGAAATGCCGCCGCTAGAAAAGGCTCTTTATTTGTACCTTGGTATTAATCCTTATCCAAATAAATCTTTTCATATTCAAGACTGGTTCAATACCTATACATTACTTCTTGAATTATTCAAATCGGACATTCCATTCAAAAGATTTTAAAAATATAAACGACGCGCGGTCACGGGTCGCGTTCTCTCTAAGCGCGGGCCCGGGCAAGGCGCGAGTTAGAAGGGCGTGCGAATGATTCGAACCCACCACGGTCTAAGTTTATCCTAAAATGTTGAAAAAATTTATGTCCACCCATGCGAAGCTGGGACAGGCCGCTAGTAATATTATATAACGCCCAGACAGAGAACAAACATCTATGTTCATCACACAAATGTTTTTTCTCGGTGGGGATCGAACCCACGGCCTACGGCGCATAAGGCAGAGCTACTATCAACTGAGCTGTGAAGGCTGTCAGTGTGTAAATATATCAATGTAAATAATAACAGGTAATTTATAAATTAATCGTGAGGAAACCAGTTAGTATTCTAACAGCGGCGATGGGCTTGCAACCTGTCACGTATGGAATACCAACTATTGCAAAATGTGGGTATGTGCCAAGTGTAATGTTTGGACTTACCTCTGACTACCCCCCTTAGACGTCCTCAAAGAATCTGGAGTTAGTACTTGGTACTAAGAGATCTGAGGCGATATCTACCATGCTTGGGGATTAATTTCTTGAAGCTGTTTCTGTTTAAAATGTGTTTGGTACAATGCGTTGACGTACGGACGTGTTCTAGCGGCCGGCTGGTGATAACTCCGCTGACGGACCGCTGTTACTTGACGCTGATGTGCGCTATGCATCTTCATTTCGGCGGCGCGCCGGCCGGGCCCGCGGGGACGGGCAAGACGGAAACTACCAAGGTAAACTATGCTAATACACATTTACATATTTGCCAAAATCTTGCCAAAAGCTTACCAAAATTTTACCAAAAGCTTATCAAATGTATTCCAAAAGCAGACTACAATATTATCAAAGTCTTACCAATAGTTTACTAAAATCTTACCAAAAGCTTACTATAATCTTGCCAAAAGCTTACCAAAGGATTGTAATTATGGTTATCATTGGTCCCCATACTAAAAATTAGCCTGTACCTCGACATGAGTACAAAAACTTTTACTAACTAGCTCCCGGCCGCGGCTCTTCTCGCGTGGAGCTTACCCGGATAAAGAGTGAGATCTTATTCCAGGTTACAAACTGTATATTCCAAGAAGGAGTATTGTTGAACACACATCCCCAAGCTCCAAACTGAGCTTTTCAATCTATACTAATGAAGCTAATCTTAAAACAAGAACTTCCAATCCGATTTCTATATTTGCTGGGATTACATTAAAAAGATTTGTGATACAATTATAAAAATTATATAAGTATGATATATTCCGAGTAGCCTTCTAAGTAGCTTATGATATTTCGGTGACGCTGTCGGTATTTGTCATGCGATTATGGATGGTCCATTAGAAAAAAAATACAATACTAAAAAAATAACAACATATCGCATCCTCTCGCACGATTTGCAGTGTTCAAAGTCCAAACAAGGTAGACTGATGCGTAGCAGTATACGTGTTATTTAAATTAATTGTCCTTAACATTTTATTATTATTTATTATTATTTATTTATTTAAACTGTTTACCACTAGCCAATATACAAACACAAGCAGACCGAACACTGAAAATCGCAGTAGTAAAAACTGTGTCGCGTTTGACAACGTCCGATCTTGGTACAAAAATAAAATAAAAAAAGGTAAAGCAAAAACACAGGACATACATATAAAATAATTGGTCGAACACTGAAAATCGCAGTAGTTAAAACTGAGTCGCGATTTACAGCACCCGATCATGTTATTTGAAAAAAAATAAAGTCAATCAAAAAACACAGGACCAAATTGAATAATTAATAAAAACCTATCTAAAATAAAACTAGCACTAGTAATAAAATAGTTTCGACAATTAAGCAACCTAACCGTGTACAGTACAAGGGAGTTGTGTGATAGGAAAGGGTGTATGTGTGTGTTCTGGGAGTTCTCCTGATAACACAAGACTCATAAGAGCACAGGGTTTCACAGGAGAACTCTCATATTATATGTGTGTGAGTGTATGTGATGAGTGAGGGTGTGTGCGAGAATGTGTATTTGCAGGTAAGTATATTAGAGATTGTGTAAATGAGTCTGAGAAGGGATTATAATGAACTAAATAATAAAATCTGTAATTTGTTTTCAGGACTTGGCCAAGGCCTTAGCTGTTCAATGCGTGGTGTTCAACTGTTCCGACCAGCTAGACTACATGGCTATGGGCAAATTCTTCAAAGGATTGGCTGCGTAAGTTTTTTTTTATACAACTAGCTGATGGAACAAGCAGATGGCCCACCTGATGTTAAGTACTAACCGTCACCTATAACAAAGCTTTTCCTCGTAAGTCACGCTCGATAGGAACGTGCCCTACGATGCACTGCCCTGCGTCCATCAACTTGAGGCATATAGATGTTAAGCCTCATGTGCTTGTAATTACACCGGCAACCACACTCTTCAAACCGAAACACAGCAACGCTGCTTGGCGGCAGAAAAAGGTGTGGTGGTAGTACTTCCCCGGACGAGCCCTTGACAAAGAGACTCTTAAGACTCTTTTTATATATGCGAAAACATATAATTGGTATTTAGTTTATTTAAGTTGTTCTATCCTAGTTTAAATACTGTTTGTTTTCCAAATAAAAATAAAAAAAAAATTAGGTCCTTTAGTATATTTTAAAATAATTTTTTTGTAGTGCTTAGTTATTAATAAAGTTAGGGTTAGAATAATGTAGGTTTGAAGATTTGGTAACCTTTTGATCTTAATTTATACTCTGATGATGTTTATGTATATCATCATTTTCCTGGCCTTATCCCACTGCATGTGGGGTCGGCACAACAGGTTTTTTCCCTCCACTCTCCTCTATCAGCCGTCATCTCAGTGCTCACTCCTTTCTTACTCATGTCATCTTTCTCACAGTCCATCCATCTTTCTTTGGCCTACCTCTACTCCTACATCCATCCACATTCATACCTAGCATTCTTCTCGTTACATGACATTCTTCCCTTCGCATAACATGCCCATACTATGTGATGTTATGATGATGTTATGTATACAGAGATTATTTTTGCAGTTCTGGCGCATGGGCGTGCTTCGACGAATTCAACAGAATCGATATTGAAGTGTTATCTGTAGTTGCTCAACAGGTATTTTTTTCATTTAATTCCGTTTATTCTGTCTCAAGCATGTTTTGAAGGTATTTTTTACTAAGCTATCTCAATGCTACAAGCATCCGTCCGCGGCGTGTTTACAATATAATATGACGGTCTGACCAAAATTTTGTACAGTGTTGTAGCTCCACGTGGACAAGTCGTGGGGCGAACACTGTGTGAGACGTCACACGGCTATTAGGGTTATGGGCATGCCCATAGTGCCAACAACGATGGATCCGTATGTATATTCCATCCATACAAACAATTGGAATTTCATACAAATTCGATCCATTACCATTACGAAAACACTGGGAAAAAACATTCACGTTCATTTGCAAACTTTCGCATCTCTGTTATTGGTGTGATGTGTTGTGATACCTGATTAATTTTCTAGGTGGTTACAATTCAAAAAGCACAGATCTTGAAACAGGAAAAGTTCTGGTTCGAAGGTTGCGAGCTGCCTCTGAAGGCTTCCTGCTCTGTCTTCATCACCATGAACCCTGGGTATGCTGGTAAGTAAGCGCTGGGCACAACGCACTGAACGGGTGTCGGTTTTTGGAGTTTTGTATGGAGGCCTATTTCTGCCGTCAAGCAGCGTTGCTGTGTTTCTTTTTTAAAGGGTGTGGTTGCCGGTGAAATTAAAGGCACATGAGGCTTTTAAGAGTAGTAGTGCTCTTTGTGAAGGGCTCGTCCGGGGAAGTACTACCACCACGCCTTTTTCTGCCGCCAAGAAGCAACGCTGTGTTTCGGTTTGAATAGTGTGGTTGCCGGTGTAATTACAAGGCACATGAGAAACATATGTATGCCTCAAGTTGATGAACGCAGGGCAGTGCATCGTAGGGCACGTTCATATCATGCGTGCAATGCTTTGTCACAGGTGATGGTTACCACTTAACATCAGATGGGCCATCTGCTTGTTCCATCAGCTAGTTGCATTAGAAAAACGGCTTAACATCTGTATGCTTCAAGTTGGTGGACGCAGTTCATCGTAGGGTACGATCTTATCGTGCGTGACTTGCCAGGCAATGCTTTGTTATAGGTGATGGTAACCACTCAACTTGTGTGCCATCTGCTTGTTCCATTAACAAGTAGTATAAAGGAGAGAGTTGAATGCCGTTGCTTAAATCTAAAATGCTATGTTATTTTGAACCTTATTCCTTAGGGCGTACGGAGCTACCAGACAACCTGAAAGCGCTGTTCCGTCCTATATCTATGATGGTGCCAGATTACACTCTGATCGCGGAGATATCTCTGTTCTCGTTCGGTTTCCTGGAAGCCAAACTCCTGGCTGGCAAGATCACCACCACCTTCCGACTCAGTTCAGAACAGCTGTCTTCACAGGTTAGTCTACTAGTCTATATGGGGTGCAAAAACTACCCTCGATAGTTCCGGGGGTTGAAGTAAGAATGAACTACTACTATTATATTAGTTAATGCTTTTTATACCACTTAGGTTGGCAGGTACAAAAAGCTCATTGCATTAAGCCTGCCTTCCGCACACTGAATTGTTATTATTGTGCAATAAAGTGTTAAATAAATATATGTTTACGGTCCATTACGAAAAAGGAATAAATAAATAAATATTGGTGGATTATCCACACAGGACTATCTAGCCCCAAACTAAGCCAAAGTTTGTAATATGGGAACCAGATAGCTGATATAATACATAATATAAGTTTTTTTTTGTAAATACAAACTTATAATATAATACAACACCCAGACAGAGAACAAACATCTAAGTTCACACAAATGTTTGTTCTCGGTGGGGATCGAACCCACGGCCTACGGCGCAGAAGGCAGAGCTACTACCAACTGAGCTGTGAAGGCTGTCAGAGGAAGAAAATGAAGTATTTATTTCCAGGATCACTACGACTTCGGCATGCGAGCCGTGAAGACTGTGATCACAGTGGCCGGGAACCTGATCCGTCAGATGCCGGACGGCGACGAGCGGCAGATAGTGCTCCGAGCTCTCAGAGACGTCAACGTGCCCAAGTTCCTAGCAGACGATCTGCTGCTGTTCAATGGTCAGTTATATTTATACTGATGGACCAAGCAGATGAGGTAACCATCATCGTAACAAAGCATTAACAAGTTGCGCAGGAACGTGCCTTACGATGCACTGCCCTGCGTCCATCAACTTGAGGAGTACAGCTGTTAAGCCTCATGTGCCTGTAATTACACCGGCAACCACACTCTTCAAACCGAAACACAGCGTTGCTGCTTGGCGGGAGAAAAAGGCACAAAGTGTAATCATACATACTACTACTACATTATCATATCCAGGCAAACATTTATAATATTGGTCCTGATATTAACTTCTACAGAGCAGAAGGCAAAGCTAATATCAATTGAACCTTAAAAGAGCTCTACAACTCTTTGAGTAGTAGAGCGCTTTGTGAAGGGCTTGTCCGGAGAAGGTCTACCACCACGCCTTTTTCTGCCGCCGAGCAGCGTTGCTGTGTTTCGGTTTGAAGAGTGTGGTTGCCGGTGTAATTACAGGCACATGAGACTTAACATCTGTACCTATGCCTCAAGTTGATGGACGCCGGGCAGTGTATCGTAGCGCACGTTCCTAGTGCGCGTGACTTACGAGGCAATGCTTTGTTATAGGTGATGGTTACCACTTCAGGTGGGCCATCTGCTTGTTCCATCAGCTAGTTGTATAAGAACTGAAGTGGAAGTACTGTCAGCTATTGGGTTAAAAAAAAACATTTTATTTCATACAATGTGAGGCCACAATAGCGAAATAGGTTGGATATGTGTAGATGAAAAAGTTGCTTATAGGTTTCATTTTACTTTGATTTGTTTTGCAGGCATAATATCAGATCTTTTCCCGCGCGTGGAGATCCCGGTGGTGGACTACGGTATCATGGAGCAGTCCATCAGGAATATGCTGATCAAGCGAGGATATGACGACCTGTACTGTAAGGATGGCTGTATCAATCTCCAACCTAGATACAATTCTTTTTACAAATTCATAACAGAGAAGTTCAATAAGTATAATGAAATACAATGGGAGGTCATATCTCTGCGAGCGATCTCTTCCGAATAGATTTGTCGAAAATACTTTTTATAGCAATTTAAAAAAAAAAGTTGTCTCACTTTACTAGTTTTCGTACATAAGCAAACTTTTAAGTAGGAAAACTTGTATCGATCAAAATGAATTTTTTACTAAACTGTGTGCAATGTGATTGCACACAAAATGGTTGATTGCGATTTTTCGAAAATGAGTTTAGTGATTTTATATCTTTCAACATGTGGAAACGTGCGAGCGAGAGTCACATTAGCTCTTGTCTTCGCCTCAAGCAACTGAAACACAGCAACGCTGCTTAGCGGCAGAAATAGGTAAATTGGGTCTAAAAGTTTGAAGTTGCCTTTTTTTTGCTGTTTACGAACTATTATTTTTCTTATTCTTGTCGTGCCTCTAGTATCATTCGGAGTAGTGTGAATATAAACACATAACACAAACAGCAATTTTTTTTTATTATCACAGCTCACGTGCTTTGTCAACAAGTGGCCATTTTGTTTATCGCAAACTATAAAAAGTAAAATCCTACTAATATAGATGGATGGTTGTTTGTTACTCTTTCACGTAAAAACTACTGAATAGATTTGAATGAAACTTTACAATAATATAGCTTATACATCAGAATAACACATAGGCTACAATTATTGTTTGAATTGTCCAAAATATGACGATAAGTGTAAGAGTAAGTAGGAATAAATCTAGCATCTGCGAGCTATTCTGGCGTGCGCTGCCAAAACCGCTAGAGTTACACATCTGTACTACGCCACGCTAATATAAGCTACTCTGAATACTAATCCTGCGCAGACGAAGTCGCGGGCACCAGCTAGTATTTAATAAGTAAAAAATAAAAGTAAGTAAGTTTAAATTTGTAACCAAAGTATTATCGACACATGTTATTAATGGAGAATGTATTGTTTTCAGCATTCATATTCAAAATAATTCAGCTGTATGAGACAACGGTAGTGAGACATGGACTGATGCTGGTCGGACCAGCGGGGGCCGGTAAAACTAAGGTTAACTATTGATTGATTTATTTCCTGTGTTCTTATAGACTATTTAAACTCGTAGATATCGACTGTTCAAGACATAGAATGGGACCCCATAAAAATTATCGTCCTCTGTGGGGATCGAACCCAGGACATGCTAGGCAGAGGGCAGAACTACCACCAACATCCTTCTTTCGAATTCATCATTACATTTAATTGGTAATTAATGTATAAAAGTTGGTATCTAATGTTCTAATTAAATGAAAATAAGATAAGAGGTGTAAGGGGAGCGAGGGGGCGGAGCAAGTGGATTGGTAATCGTAGTACATATATACATATATACAAAATCACGCCTGTTTCCCATAGGGGTAGGCAGAGATCACGGATTTCCACTTGCTACGGTCCTTATATACCTCTTTCGCTTTATTCACTCTCATAACATTCTTCATACATTCTCGTCGGTTTAGGGTACTCTTGACCTGGCCCTTCTCTAGAACGGGTAATAAAGTAATCGGTAATCGTAGTATTGGTGTTATATCATGAAATGTTGCGCCAGGAGATGGACCCTGGTGGGTTACTACTAGCCCGAAGCTATCTAATCAGCCTACATGCACCCACTGTATAGGCTTCCTTTTTTGCTTACTCTTTCCTGCGCGAACTGAATCCACTTAGCTCCCACAGTGCGGCCCGAAGCTACATTATTATATTTATATCCAGTGCTACGAAGTGTTACGCGATGCGCTAACAGTGATTCGAGGTAAACTGGCCCCGGACGGGTTTCCCTTCACCACGGTCCTCACTTTTGTCGTCAACCCCAAGTCCATCACCATGGGACAGCTGTATGGAGAGTTTGATATGCAGACGCATGAGTGGTACGCCTTTATTGTCCTATCTATGTTTACTCTGTGGCACAGTGAGCGAGCTCTTCAATAGACGAAGCGGGACTCCCTATGGGCTGATCGCAGCAAATAATATCTAGGCTTGGTCACGTGGAACTGGCACCTAGAGTCACCTAGCTTTAAGACGTTTCAAAGTGACCCTTGTGATTCAACTGAATTAATAAATACGTTTTGACTTTGACTTTGAAACATCAGACCTGAGTTTTACCTAATTCCAACAAGAGAGGCCTGTGCCCAGCTGCGGATGATGTTTTTATTATACTACTGGCTGATGGAAGAAGCAGATGGCCCACCTGATGTTAAGTGGTATCCATCATCTATAACAAAGTATTGCCTCGTAAGTCACGCACCATAGGAACGTGCTCTACAAAGCACTGACCTGCGTCCATCAAATTAGGCATACAGATGTAAAGCCAAATTTGCGTGAAATTTCGCCGGCAACCATACTCTTCAAACCGAAACACGGCAACGCTGCTTGGCGGCAGAAAAAGGCGTAGTGTTTGTTCATCCCCGGACGAACCTTTCACAAAGAGAGTTTTAATCAGTTAATAGTGTTTGTTTTTTATAATATCCCAAAAGTTGCTATCCGGGTGAGATTTGAACCCACGACCTTCCCCTCGTTACGGTGTCGTATAGTACCCACCGTACTTACGTATCCCTCCAAGTTATTCGCCGGGTGCGATAAGAGTCCGATGGCGCAGGTGGTTATCGCGGTCCCGTATCAAGGGGCAGGTCGTGGGTTCAAATAAAAATGTTATAGAAAGTTATTTGGTGCCTGTAGGACTGACGGGATCCTGTCCAGCTTAGTGCGTCTCGGCATCGCGGCAGAGGACACGGATCGGAGGTGGTATGTCTTCGATGGACCGGTAGATGCGGTGTGGATTGAAAACATGAACACTGTGAGTTTATTACCTCAATTATTCCCTTGGTAAAAATACCAATAATCCAAAGAATATTAACATTTGTCGCGTTAACGTATTCAAGCGATATTCGACCTTATTCTGTTGCAGTTAGGGATACGATAAGTTTACGTAACTAACGTCAATGAGTTGGTGATGAGGCCTCTGCATATGCTCCAGGTGTTAGACGACAACAAGAAACTCTGCCTATCCAGCGGCGAGATAATGAAGCTAACAGACCGGCAGCGGATGATCTTCGAGGTAGCAGACCTGGCTGTGGCGTCGCCGGCTACCGTCTCGCGATGCGGGATGGTCTACCTCGACTCCAGGGTCGTGGGGCTGCAGCCGCTAGTCAACGCCTGGCTGAAAGCCAACCTGCCGCCGGTGAGGTCTACTACTCATTCTAAAGGTCTACTAATTCTAATTCTTGGTAGGGGAATAAGATCTGCACTGACGTCCCGCAATGGAATATATTGTGCATTATTCTGGGGTGAGGTTAGCAGGTACCTCACCCCAGCCAGCCCAACTCCTTAAACTAGCGGAGGACTTTCGATTGGTAGCAGCAATGTTCTAGCATCCCCAGGCTGTTAGGGCTGCCACTAAGAAGTCACAGCTTAGTTGGTAGAACCTACTGCACAGAAGAGCTTCTACCAACTGATGGAATGCCCGTGGAAAACCCTATAAATGTGGTATGTTCATTGTTCAGATCGCAGACAACATCCGTAAGCCACTGCCGGGGCTGATCACCGCATACCTGTTCCCTTCCCTCAATATCCTGCGGTCTCGTCTCACGGAGCTGGTTATATCACTGGATTCCTCGCTGGTAAGTCTATTACTTTGTACAAGAAAATCGCAACTTTTTGAGCGATAAGCTTTGTAAATTGTAAAACGATCCACTACTTTTTTTCCAGTTTTCCTAAATTCGTCTAGTTTAATTCAAAATGTTAACCCTTTTACCCCTTTAAACCAGCTATGATTAAATAAAATTTGTTCAGCCATTTGAAGATCATCAGTAGGTACTTCAAGTCCGAGTTTTGTTTTTATAAGTTTTCTGTATAGCCCGCGTTTGTGCATAGGTAACACTAAGGACTCTTGTGACTCCATACTGTTAGAGCTTACTTATATCCAATGTATACAGCTCTCCATTACTTCTTATGTTTATTGACAGTACCTACTTTCTCCCGCTGTCCGCCATGTTCCTTCTTCATCCCGCCATTGGGATGCCCCCTCTGTCCTTGTATGGTGATACCAACTATCCACTAAAACCGGCTTATAATACAAAGAAAGAAATAAATTTATTATGGACACAACAGACATATGCAGCACGCACTGATCAATTAAATAGGTAAGATTACGGTAGTAAAATAAACAATAAAAAATATGAAACTCGAGAAAAAAGATGGACAAGAATTAATTGAAACCCGGACTCGCAATAAAAAAACTCGAACTTGAAATTACAGGTTTTTTCTAGTTGGCGAAGGAGATGGGTTTTTAAGTGTAGTTACTCACTCTGTATCAACAGGTGCTAAAGTTCCTGGAGCTCCTGGACTATAGGCTCCGCCCACTCACCGGCAAGGACGACCGGCCGCCGCCCGCGCCGGCGTTCATCGCTTGCATGCGTTAGTTATTTATCCTAATATTTATTTCATCATCATCCCTACCTTTACAGAATTGCCTAATACAGTACAGAGCGGCTCTACCATAAATTGAACTTAAGATTGAGACTAAGAAAGGTGTACGGCAAGGCTGCATTCTATCACCAATTCTTTTTGATGACGATGATGGATCCAACGACACGTGGAGTCGACAATCTGGAAAAACTGGTCATAGTCGGCCACGTGGAAGGGAAACGATCCCTTGAAAGATTCCCAACCAGATGGTCTGACCAGCTTAGAGAAAGGGACACGTGATTCTACAGTGTGGATCAGATGGCTAGGGATCGGAGTAGCTGGAGACAGGCCATCTACGCCTACAGAACAACAACGGCTGATCACGATCTTCAGGAATTAAGTACTGACCGCAAGGACGAAGGGAACTTAAGATTAACATTATTTTAAAGTCTTTTCGATAGTAACATTCGTTCTTCCAACTTCCTTCATCCATTTACTGTCTTTTCTTACCCAATATTGCGAAACCTACCTTATTTATTTAGTCTTATGGCATACTACAGAAAATTGAAGTATTTGTCTGTTCTTCTAGTCTTCATCATCATCTTTAGCCCAAAGAAGTCCACTACTCCCCTATACACTTCCAGGAAGAAAGATTCCGAGCCCTCTCCATCCACCGACTTCCCGCGATCCTGACAATGTCGTCAGTCCATCGGGTAGGAGGGCGTCCCACGCTTCGTTCTCCTGTTCGTGGTCGCCATTCGAGAACCTTTATTCCCCAACGGTTTTAAGTCCTTCTAGTCTTGGTCGTGTGGAACTGCCACCTAGATGCACCTAGCTTTAAGACGTTTCAAAGTGATCCTTGTGATTCAATTGAATAAATACCTTCTGACTTTCACATTGACATTACAGCTAGATTGGTCGGCTGCTGGGTGGTTTGGGCTGTCATCTGGTCTGTAGGAGCGACGTGTGACCACAACGGACGCGCCATATTCTCCGACTTTATGCGGGAATTGACTGCGGAGAACGGACTTAAACCTCTGTTTCCTAAGGAGGGCCGAGTGTATGACTACACGTAAGTAATTCCATTAGTTAAGGTGGATTCGGTCAAACTATTTCTATACAGCCTGGCAAAAACAGACTAAAAATCTTTCGCACAAGAAAGGAAGACCGCATGTGTATGATGAACGTCGAAAATGAATGGTAAGTGTAATGGTAAGTGGTGTAAACTTGTCAAAATCAAAGACTGACGTGGGCTTTCCTACGTTACTTCTTCCGGTTCGTGGTCGCCATTGGAGAACTTTTATTCTCCAGATAAAGTCTGTTCTACGAGTTATATATATTTATACAACTTGCTGATGGAGCAAGCAGATGGTCCACCTGATGTTAAGTGGTTACCATCACTTATAACAAAGCATTGCCCCGTAAGTCACGCACAATTAGAACGTGCCCTACGATGCACTGCCCTGCGTCCATCAACTTGAGGCATACAGATGTAAAGCCTCATGTGCCTGTAATTACACCGGCAACCACACTCTTCAAACCGAAACCCAGCAACGCTACTTGGCGGCAGAAAAAGGCGTGGTGATAGTACTTCCCCGGACGAGCCACACACAATGAGCTCTACTACTCTTAAAAATATGGCCTGCCAATTTCCATTTCAACTTGCATAACAATCATATGTAACAGCTCAACATCAACGTTCCTATCGTGACTTACGAGGCAATGCTTTGTTGTAGGTGATGGTTACCACTTACCATCAGCTGGGCCATCTGCATGTTCCATAAGAAAGCAGTATAAATATATAGAAAGAGGTGGGTAGTTTTGTAATCATAATATGTTGTCAGGTTACACGACGGCGGGTTCACAGACCCAACAGAGGACGGCGAGCCAGCCAGTCCCTACTGGTACAACTGGATGGCTAACATGGAGCCTTACGAAGTGGACCCTGAGTGGCAGTTTGCAGGTCTATTAATTTATTTACAAGCTTTTCTTGGTTTACAGCGCCATTTAGCTCCCTAGGTGGGTGATAATGGCCACCAATATTTATTAAATACTAGCGACCGCCCATGGCTTAAATAAGTAATTAATGCAATTACTACTAATACGCGAAGCCGCGGGTACCAGCTAGTTATTGAAAAACAATACAAATTACTATGACTATTAAAAAAAGCATTTATTTTCCTTCACAAAGTGAGGTGGTACATTAGGTAGGCATAAAGACTAGTAGACTAGGAAGTAGTAGGTAGTAGTAGGTAGGCATAAAGAACGTTTACAAACTGTTTAAGTTCCAATTCAGAGTAGATGTAGTACAACAAAGTTTCAGAAGCAATTGTTTATTTCCGCCTATCTCCATATAAAATGCAAAACGCAACGTTGGCACGATCTAGAAACGGACAAATTTAAGGGCGCCATCTTTTTTTTTATACAGCTATCTGATGGAATAAGCAGATGGCCCACCAGATGTTAAGTGGTAACCATCACCTTTAACAAAGCATTGCCTCGTAAGTCACGCACAATAGGAACATGCCCTACGATGCACTGCCCTGCGTCCATTAACGCGAGGCATACAGATGTTAAGCCGAATGTGCCTGTAATTACACCGGCAACCAAACTCTACAAACCGAAACACAGCGTTGCTGCTTGGCGGCAGAAAAGGGCGTGGTGGTAGTACTTCCCCGAACGAGCCCTTCACAAAGAGCTCTACTACTCTTATCTAGTTCTGTTGTGTAAATCTAAACGAACTTTACATAGAACAGACCATTCACCATGTTATTCCAGACATCGAAGTCCCGACACTAGACAACGTCCGAAGCGCCGCTCTCCTCGGCTACAAGATATCGAACTACAACCACGTGATCTGCGTGGGCCCCACCGGCACCGGCAAGACGGTCACCATCACGTCCAAGCTGTCGCGCGGCCTGCACAAGAAGTTCATCTGCGATTTCATTGTCTTCTCGGCCAGGACCTCGGCTAATCAGATACAGGTATAGAAGTTCGTCTGCGAGTTCATTGTCTTCTCGGCCAGGACTTTAGCTAATCAGATAAAGGTACAGTAGTTCGTCTGAGAGTTCATTGTCTTCTCGGCCAGGACTTTAGCTAATCAGATAAAGGTACAGTAGTTCGTCTGCGAGTTCATTGTCTTCTCGGCCAGGACCTTGGGCAGGACCTCGGCTAATTAGATACAGGTACAGTAGTTCGTCTGCGAGTTCATTGTCTTCTCGGCCAGGACCTCGGCTAATTAGATACAGGTACAGTAGTTCGTCTGCGAGTTCATTGTCTTCTCGGCCAGGACCTTGGCCAATCAGAAACAGGTACAGTAGTTCGTCTGCGAGTTCATTGTCTTCTCTAACTCCAATCCATAAGGGTCTGCACTGACGTTCCGCAATGGGAAGAACTTAGATGTTTGTTCTTGGTCTGAGTGTGATATTATATTGTGAGTAACATTTCCCAAAAAAAGTATATAAGTCCTACTCCTTAGATTAATTATCTACATTATTTACTCTGTTGGCACTACCACGATATTTCTTCAGCGGCTTTCTGTATAATAGACAGCAAGTTGGTCTATCTAGGGTGTGATAGACAGAAAGGAGTCTTATCTACGGTGTGATAGAAGCTCTTTCTGTATAACCTAGGATGTGATAGACAGCAAGTTGGACCGCCGGCGCCGCGGCGTGTTCGGGCCGCCGCCCACGAAGCGGCAAGTGTTCTTCATAGACGACCTCAACATGCCGGCGCTGGAGGTGTACGGCGCGCAGCCGCCCATTGAGCTGCTGAGGCAGTTCATGGACTTTTCTGGTGAGTTACTACTTGTTAGTAGACGTAGGTACGGCTCAGTACCACCGCGGTGGTACTGAGCCACGAAAAAAAGAAATACAAACCAAGTTTCGTGAAGAACTCGGATTATTAGTAGACATTCCAAAGGCTAACTTTGGAAACACGAATGACGGGAATACCAGCAGGCGATTTTTCGAAGAATTCGAGAAATCTGCAGAAATAACTGGGATCGACCAGAATTTAATCTGCCGATTAAAAGTAATTCTAGACACCATGTGCTGCGGGATAAAAATTAACATAGAAAAGTTCGAAGTTTACTGCAAAGAAACTGCCGAATTGTACGTTTCTTTGTACAATTTTCACCCAATGACGCCGACATTACATAAGGTGTTGCGTTATGGGGCAGCCGTGATAAAGGAGGCGATTTTGCCAATCGGGCAACTGTCTGAGGAAGCTGCAGAATCCCGCAACAAACACATCCGAGCATTTCGGCTAAACTACGCCCGAAAATTTTCGAGAGTAGCCTGCAACACAGACGTTTTAAATAGGTTGCTCTTGACATCAGACCTCTTGCTGACGGGAATGAGGAACCCAAAACACAAAAGAGAGAGTCCTCTTTCAGCGGATACCATGAATCTTTTGGAGGAAAGTGATAAATGTAATATTAATATCGAAAATGACTCCAAAGATGATGAAAGTTAGCTAAATAAAATTTATTAAGAATAATGTTTGCCTTTTTTTACACTATTATACCTAAAAATAGAACGAAATACTTTAATAATACTATTAAACGCAAAAAATATTTTTGACCAACTTTTAGGGCCAAATACCTCTCTGTGCACCGGTACCTGGTTTTTTTAAGTTAGACCCACCGGTACTTTAGTTTTTTTTTTAAGTTAGACATGGACAGTTTTGCCAGTGTTACGACTTAGTTTCTTGATTGGATCGGGTGATATTTATTTACAAGTTTACATTTCCTCTCTTGGGACTACTGACACGTACGTGACACGTTTTTTGTCCACAATACGCAACAATTATCTGGAAGATGATAGCATTAAGTTCGCCTTTGCACTGTAGTTTTAGTGTGGAATAAAGAATTTTTTTGTCTATCTATAGCTTGCAACCTATCACGTATGGAATACCACTGTACCACTGCAAATTGTGGGGATGTGCCAAATGTAATGTTTTGACGTACCTCTGATTACCCCCCTTAGATATCCTCAAAGAATCTGTAGTTAGTACTTGGTACTAAGAGATCTGAGAGATCTACTGTGCCTAAGGATCGAAGTCGTGAAGCCTTTTCAGTTTTTTTTTATCTAAGTCTTCTGTACAACTTGACAGCCTTCACAGCTCTGCCTTCTGCGCCGTAGACCGTGGGTTCGATCCCAACCGAGAACAAACATTTGTGTCATGAACATAGATGTTTGTTTCCCTGTAAGGGTGTTTTTATATATTATAAGTATGTATTTAAAAAAAATATATACAAGGTGTTCCAATAATTGTGTATATAAACTTTAGGGGGCTAAAGTACCCATCAATATGAATAACTTTTTCTATGGAACCAACACTGTGAACGCAAAAACCCCCCTGAAGTTCATATACACAATTATTGGAACACCTTGTATATGTATTATGTAGAATATCAGCTATTTGGTTCCCATATAACGCTTTGGCTTAGTTTGGGGCTAGATAGTGCTGGGTGGAAAGTCCACCAATATTTATTATATTTATTTATCTGCCGCCATCTGGCGCAAAAAAACAGCGTCTTTGCTACATAGATTGCGCGGAAGTAGCAACGGCATCCTAAATGCGATTGATGAAAAACTAAATTGTCCTCTGGTATGGAAACGCATCCAGAGGACCAAAGCGCTATTGGTTATAAATTACTAACCTATGTATAAACTTTTTCTGTTACTAACACCATGGACCATATTGTCTGAATAAATAAATGAATTATTATAATAACACGTCAGGCTGGTACGACCGCACCAACATCGGCGAGTTCCGGACGTTAGTGGACGTCGGCATCGTCGCCGCCATGGGCCCGCCCGGCGGCGGCCGCAACCCCGTCACTATGCGGCTCATGAGGCACTTCCACTACGTATCCTTCACTGAGATGGAGTACGCGAGCAAGGTAATCTTGCTATCTCAAAGTCAAAGTCAATAGGTATTTATTCAATAAAATCACAAGGATCACTTTGAAACGTCTTAAAGCTAGGTGACTCTAGGTGTCAGTTCCACGCGACCAAACAGGTCTGGTACAGGAGAAGAGGTAGGCCTAAGAAGAGATGGATGTGTTGTGTGAAAGATGACATGAGTAAGATGAAATCGTAACGGTTTTCATTCAGTTCAATGACATGGATTGCCTTCTCTCTCGCTTGTCGTGTCACTAGTTTCTTTCGAAACAGTGTGGTGAAAGGATTTTAAGTGCGCCTCAAGAGGCTCTTTTCGAGCACTTGACGTTTTAGAACTTTTTAGCTTTTACGACATACCGGTTTCCTCACGTTTGAGAGTACTGGCATTGTGCACATACATTTTTGAAAAGAAAAACTCATTGGTACACGACCGGTTTCGAACTCACGACCTAGGATCAGAAGGATTACTTTGAAACGTCTTATAAACTAGGTGATCGAAGCCTAGAAGAACAGGGATAAGAAAGGATGAGATGACTGCGATAGCGGAATGAAGAGATTATTAAATTGTCTTACGGCCATTATACTACTCGTATCAAAATGTAAAAGATCTGATGTCTACTGTGCCTACAGATTTTAGAAATGGGCCTATTTTATTATTTCTTTGCGTTTATCTTGAGGCTACTCATATTTTAAATTGTTTTCTTTTGCCAGTATGGAATCTTCAGCACGATCCTGTCGTCCTGGACGCGGAACTTCGAGAAGACCTCCATCCGCGAGCACCCGTTCCTGAAGGGCTCCATAGAAATCTTCAGCTCGCTGGTGGAAGAACTGCTGCCGACGCCCACCAAGTCACACTACACCTTCAATCTAAGGGATCTCAGCAAGGTGTTTCAGGGGATGCTGATGATGGATCCCAAATTCGTCACGGTAACATACCCTCTTATACATATTGGTCGCTAAGCGCTCCATCCATTAGCTTATCAGACCGATAATTCTGTTGCTGTCTCTTTTCATCGGCATGAAAGTGACAGTGACAAGTATACTCTATAGAGCCGCTAGAAAATGGCAGGGAATATGATTAAGGGCCTAAGAATTTATTAAGAAGTTGCCAGAGATCTCAATCGATGAAGAAAACATGCTGAGGAAACCAGTTAGTATTTAGCAGCGGCAAAGGGTTTGCAACCTGTCATGTATGGAAAACCGACTACTGAAAAATGTGTGCATGTGCCGAATTTGGACGTACCTCTATCTATCTCATTGCATTGGACGTATCTATCTCATAGACATCCTTAAAGAATCCTGAGTTTATACCAGGTACTAAGAGATCTGAGGGGTTATCTAATGTGTCTGGGGATGAAATTCGTGGAGCTGTTTATTCTGTTTTTTAACAAAAAAAATATATGTTTTTTTAATAAGTTTTTATTCTAATGAAATAAAACTTCGATGACTAGTCGACATCTATCAAAACTCATTTTCAGGGTTCCCTAAACAACGGTCAGTCGAAATAATGCTGGAATACCTGTGGAATCTATGCCACATTTAATAGATTGAAATTATCGATTCTATATTCTAGCCGTCCAAAAGTAAGAAATAAACGTACTTGCGATTTGTGACAGTATATGGATAGCATATTTTTCGTAAGCGACTAAACCGCCGTCAATTTAAATAAATTTATTTCCATCCAAGGTTGTCTGTAAGTGATTGCTCTCAGCGATAAAGTCGCGCATTGTTTTGCCTAGTAATGACCTGTATTATGTTGCTGTGTGGTTAATAATTCAGAGTTATCTTAATAAGTAAATAAATATTGGTGGACATTCCACACAGCACTATCTAGCCCCAAACTAAGCCAAAGCATGTTATAGGGGTACCAGATAGCTGATATACTACTTATATACTTTTTTTGTAAATAATATATGTAATATACATACTATATAACATCATACTTTATAATATTATATAACCACCAGACAGAGGACAAACATCTTTGTTCATCACACAAATGTTTGTTCTCGGTGGGGATCGAACCCACGGCCTACGGCACAGAAGGCAGAGCTACTACCAACTGAGCTGTGAAGGTTAATAGATAACTCCTAATTATTAACTAAGATAATTAATTATTTATGTAGTTCATCTTAGTTCATTTGTGTGTGTAACAGGACGAAGACGATGTGATAAGGCTGTGGTACCACGAGCATCAGCGCGTGTACCAAGATCGGCTGGTGAACGATGAAGATCGACAGTGGTTTGTCGAGTAAGTTATACACATAATCAATGTACATCATAATCATTTCTTATTGTTAAGCCGAAGACAGAGGCCAATGTACCTCTCGCTCGCACGTTTCGACATGTTGAAAAGTATAAAATAACTAAAGTCATTTTTTAAAAATCGCAATCAACCAAGTTTTGTGAAGTCATTGCACACGGTTTAGTAAAAATTTCATTGTGATCGATACAAGTTTACCTACTCAAAAGTTTGCTTATGTACGAAAACTAGTAAAGCAACATGACGAAAGGTGCGAGCGCGAGGTACATTAGCTCTTGTCATAGTCTTAAGGCGAGGATTCCCGACACATTTTTAGGTATTTTATGCCATAGATAATCATTCTGTTGCCGCCTTCGTCCATTTCCCGTCATCCTTTGCCAAGTATACAAGATGTTCCAATAATTGGGTTTAAAACTTCAGGGGGCTAAACGCGTAAAAAAACAGCTGTTTCATACAAAGTTCAATACCTACCTGGCTAAAATGTATGAAACAGCTGTTTTTTTTTAACGTTCACAGTGTTGGTTCCTTAGAAAAAGTTATTCATATTGATGGGTACTTTAGCCCCCTGAAGTTTTAAACCCAATTAATGGAACAGCTTGTAGATGAGTTGTTTAATTTGCAGCCTGCTAAATAAGAAGATAAAGTCTGAGTTCGGCAAGAAGCCAGAGGACGTAGTTGGCGGACGGCTGATGCTGTTCGGAGACTTCATGGATATCGGAGCTGATGACAGGAAGTACTTGGAGATCACGGATCGAGAGGAGGTCTGTACCTTGCGGCATCAGGGCTCTGACACGTAGGCTTTCCACAATACCCCTGCGGAGGGGGAGTCTGGACTTTATGTCCAGAAATCCCCTTCCGGCTCTCAAAAGAGAAGCAAAAGAGAATTTCTAGATAAAAGTTCGGCTTATTCCACCATTCCCCTGCAATCAACCCCTGCGAAGGGTACGTAATATGATAAATAGAATTACATTTTGGTGGACGGTCCCCACAGCACCATCTAGTACCAAACTAAGCAAAGCTTATACATTTACTCATTGTGTCTGAACCTTAGCGGCTGTCCGTTCTGTAGGTATTTTGTGTGTATATGAAATAAATGTATTCTTTATATGCTGATCCAGGCTATTCACATTCAAAAGTTTCTATTCAAATGTTTATTTATAAAGAGTCCACAGTGTTAGTAAAAATTATGAACAATTTTTTCTTACAACATGCTGATGTTTTGAACAAGCAAAAGGTCCACCTGATGAAGTGTTGCCCTGCGTCCATCAACTTGAGGCATACAGATGTTAAGCCTCAAGTCCCTGTAACTTCACCTGCAACCACACTCTTCAAACCGAAACACAGCATTGCTGCTTGGCGGCAGAAAAAGGCGTGGTGGTACTTCCCCGAGTCCTTCACAAAGAGGTTTACTACCCTTATTTTCAGCTGGACGATATCCTCACCCACTACCTATCGGACTACAACTTGGCGACGACCGTGCCTCTACAGCTGGTGTTGTTTGACGACGCCGCGGGACATCTGTGCCGAGTGGCGCGCATCGTCAGACAACCGATGGCTAATGCTTTGCTGCTGGGCATGGGAGGATCTGGTCAGTACCTCACTGTTTAGTTAGAAGACTAAGTGAACTGCCATCACAGCTCAGTTGTTAGTAGCTCTGCCTTCTGCGCCGTAGGCCGTAAGTTCGATACCCACTGAGAACAAACATTTGTGTGATGAACATTGATGGTTTGTGCAAGTACCATTATGTATAAAAACACCAAAATTTTTATAGGGGCAACAGAAATACATCATCTGTGAAAATTTCAACTGTCTAACTTTCAGGGTTCATGAGATACAGCAGCAGACGGACAGACAGACAGATGCTTCTTCTAGGCTTTGGTCGCGAGGAACTGGCGATAGATTCACCTAGTATATAAGACGTTTCAAAGTGATCCTTGTGATTGTACTGAATAAAGACCGTTTTGATTTTGATTTTGATTTTTGATTTTGATGGACGGCGGAATCTTAGCAATAGGGTCCCGTTTTACCCTTTGGGTGCGAAACCCTAAAAAGGTTAAAATACAGACTCTGATTGTCTCCCAGGTCGTCAGTCCCTCTCCCGGCTAGCGGCCCACATGGCGGAGCTGGCGTGCCTGCAGATAGAGATCACGAAGGCGTACGGACAGCCGGAGTGGAGGGACGACCTCAAGCAGACCATGATGAAGGCAGGCGCCGAGAACAGAGGCATCGTCTTCCTCTTTTCCGATGCTCAGGTAACCAATACCACCGAGGTATCATTTGACAGCCTTCATAGCTCAGTTGGTAGTAGCTTGGCTTTCTGCGCCGGAGGCCGTGGGTTCGATCCCCACCGAGAACAAACATTTGTGTGATGGACATAGATGTTTGTTCTCTGAGTGTTATTATTTATTATAAGTATGTATTTACAAAAAAAAAGTAAAAATGTAGTATATCAGCTATCTGGTTCCCATATTACAAGCTTTGGCTTAGTTTGGGGCTAGAGAGTATTATTAGTTTGTGTGAAAAGTCCACCAATATTTATTTATTTATTTAAAGCCTCTGTCATGTTGCTATACCCTATTGCCCTTATTCATACTCCTTGCCATTTTATATCGGCTCTATAGAGTATACTTGTCACTGTCACTTTCATGACAACGAAAAGAGACAGCAACAGACTTATCGGTCTGATAAGCTAAAGGAGCGCTCAGCGACTAATATGAACAGGACGGTGTGCAGGGTCCATGTGATAGTTACTAACACCTAATAAACTATGAGAGCACTGGTGATCTTGAGAGCACAGGTGGTATAATGGTAGAGGGGCCTTCCGATAAGGTTGTAGATTAAAAACCGGTCGTTCACCAATCAATTTTTTTGTTCAAAAATTTATGTCCACAGTGCCTGTACTCTCAAACGGCAAAGGAAAACGTCGTGAGGAAACCGTAGAGCTTAAAAAGTTCTGAAACAGGTGCAGGTGGAAGCACTTAAGATGAAATAAGCCAAATCCTGGCTACCTACCTCTGGACGCAGCATAGCGCCGGTAATCCCTGAGGAGGCGTGTGGACGGAGAAGCCAAAGACCTGGGCGTACCTGATCTGCAACCCTCTTATTTTTAATAACTTGTAGTCTACGTTATTTCTATTTTATTTTCTTGTCCTGACACCTTATATTACACTCTTTGAGGCGCACTTAAAATCCTTTCATCACACTGTTACGAAAGAGACTTGTTACTTTCCAGATCAAAATGGAGTCCTTCCTCGAGGACCTAAACAATATCCTCTCGTCCGGCGACGTGCCCAACATCTACGAGGCGGAGGACCTGGATAAGATCTTCATGTCTGTCCGCCACGCGGTCATGGAGATGAACCTAGCCGCTACCAAGACGAACCTCTTCGCCTGCTATCAGAAGCGGGTGCGGGCTAACTTGCATATCGTGGTCGTCATGAGTCCTATTGGCGAGGTAAGAAAGCTTACGATAGAATGGAATATATTTTTTATTTTACAAACATGGGTACAGCATGACATAACAAGAAAAAAGCAACAAGAAGAAATGGAAACAAAGTAGGTGGGTAAATTGATAGGTGTAAAATTCTTCGTGAGCTAAAAAGGTCCTAACTCAGCTTAAGAGCTGATTTCACCATACTCTGTTAGTTACTAATCAAGGATTAACAGACCGTTAAATCTAACCTTAGCTGTCAAAAGCGAACATTTTGACATATTTAACGGCCCTTTAATCCTTTGTTAATCTAACAGAGCATGGTGAAACCGGCCTTAAGCCTCAGGATTCCACGATTAATAAAATGTCTGTCTGTCCAGATATTCCGCGCTCGCCTGCGTCAGTTCCCTTCTCTTGTGAACTGCTGCACCATAGATTGGTTCAGCGAGTGGCCGCGGGCGGCGCTGCAGTCAGTAGCCACGTATTTCTTCAATAACATGTATGAACTTGTCACTACCGATGAAGTTATCGACTCTATGGTGGTGAGTTTATACTGTACCATCGTTTTTATTCGTTTAATAATGCTTTTTTCACCGTCCGGCTCTATAAGGTATACCTGTCACTGATAAGAAATTACATTGCATTTATATATTAGTAAAAAATTATATACTAACTAGGTGACCCGGTGTACTTCGTATCACCTATCCTAACGACATTAAAACTCTCCCTTCGCTTTAGGTAGAACAGTTTATATGGGAAAATTAAATTTAAAACAACTTTTTACTATCTTCCTCGCAATTTTTCCACATTTTCTCACCGTTTAATCTTCCCTGGACTACGACAAACGTTTCAAAACCAAAATCAGCTAAATCGGCTCAGACGTTCTCGAGTTTTAGCGAGACAAACGAACAGCAATAATAATTGAGAGATTACCTCTAAAACTATTCTACTATCTGCAGCGAGATGGGTGGACGACATAACAAAAATCGCAGGTCGGTAATGGGTTAGACTGGCACAGGATCGTGGTAGATGGCACAAACTACGGGAGGCATATACCCAGCAGTGGGTGAAGTCAAGCTGTGGATGATGATGATGAAAACTATTCTAAAATGTTTGTTTATTCCCTCAGTCCGTATGCTGTTTCGCGCATCAAAGCGTAGTGGACGCGAGCGCCAAGTTCCTAGCGCGCCTGAACAGACTCAACTACGTCACTCCCATGTCCTACATGGAGATGTTGGGCGCATACGCAGACATGTTCAAGAAGAAGCAGATGGATATACTGAAGGAGAGCAATGCTTTGAAAACTGGTGAGTACTTCAAACTGGCTTAAACTTCAAGTGAAGTCAGTTGGTGGTATGAGTTTTAAGAGTTTATGTTACCCTCAGATTTACGCTCAAGATTTTTTTATACAATGTTATAACAAAGCATTGCCTCGAAAGTCACGCTCGATAGGAACGTGCCCTACGATGCACTGCGCTGCGTCCATCAACATGAGGCATACAGATGTTGTCAAAAGTATATGAACAATTATTCAAGTTTGTCAATTGCCATTTCTTTACCCAGAAATGTGCATTGTGAAAGTTGAAGTGGTTAATTTAATAATTGGTTTTATCGATGTCTACGCAAAGCTGAGTGATAACCGATTTTATGTCCTAATCAATATTGTATCAATAGTTGTCAAATACAGAGTAATTCCAATGTTTTTGTGACACAAAATAAGCCCTTTATTTTCTGCGTGATCTCAAAATGGTTGTTCCTGGAATGGTAGTAAAAATCCACAGTTCCAAGATCAGGCTGATGGTGGTAATTTCAGGGTTGAACAAGCTTAATCAAACGGAAGTGGAAGTAAAGCAGCTGCAGATAGAACTTGCTGAACTGAAGCCACTGATGGAGAAGGCGGCTGAGGAGACCAGGAAAGTCATCGACCAGATCGCCATAGACACGGTACGTTTCGTTTTGAACTGACAATCTTAAAATCAAAATCAAAAAAATCAAAATAAGTTATTTTGGAACAAAAACAAGTCACAATATAATGTAGAAAACGATTACATTCGCAGAAGTTTATAAAAAACTGTGTCGCGAACATTAACGCCCTCCTCCGACTTTAAGAACTCCAAGACATTATGAGATCTAGTAAGTAGTTAAGTTAATTAAAAGTTGTAACAAAAATAGGAAAAATATTGTAAGATAGAATACTAAGGGTAGATTTTGTTGTATAATGGTTGTTTGTGTATGTGTGTGTATGTAAGTGTGAGAGGGTGTGTGTGTGTGTGTGGATGTGTGTCGCAGATGGCGGTGTACAAGTATGTGAACATACGCACATGTATATGTATGTGTGTGTGTGTGGATGTGTGTCGCAGATGGCGGTGTACAAGTATGTGAACATACGCACATGTATATGTATGTGTGTGTGTGTGTGTGGATGTGTGTCGCAGATGGCGGTGTACAAGTATGTGAACATACGCACATGTATATGTATGTGTATGTGTGTGGATGTGTGTCGCAGATGGCGTTGTACAAGTATGTGAACATACGCACATGTATATGTATGTGTGTGGATGTGTATCGCAGATGGCGGTGTACAAGTATGTGAACATACGCACATGTATATGTATGTGTGTGTGTGTGAATGGGTGTCGCAGATGGCGGTGTACAAGTATGTGAACATACGCACATGTACATGTATGTGTGTGTGTGTGTGGATGTGTGTCGCAGATGGCGGTGTACAAGTATGTGAACATACGCACATGTATATGTATGTGTGGGTGTGTGGATGTGTGTCGCAGATGGCGGTGTACAAGTATGTGAACATACGCACATGTATATGTATGTGTGTGTGTGGATGTGTTTCGCAGATAGCGGTGTACAAGTATGTGAACATACGCACATGTACATGTATGTGTGTGCGTGTGGATGTGTGTCGCAGATGGCGGTGTACAAGTATGTGAACATACGCACATGTACATGTATGTGTGTGTGTATGTGTGTTGTGAGAGGGTGTGTGTGAGCTCTTTTATTCTACTTGCTGAATTAACATGGCCCATAACGATGTTAAGTGGTAACGATTACCTCTTGAGTCATGCACGTTAGAATCGTGCCCTGCACTGCCCTGCATCCATCAATTTAGGCAATATGCGTATAGATGTTAAGCCTCATGTGCCGTTAATTACACCGGCAACCACACTCTTCGAACCGAAACACAGCGTTGCTGCTTGGTGGCAGAAATAGGCGTGGTGGTAGTACTTCCCCGGACGAGCCACACATAACCCAACCACTACTACTTATTGTCAATGTATAATAAGTCTAAGTATTACCACTGTACACTATTTCAATATTTTTATATCTTGGCAAAAGCATCGATGATATCTTTGTAAGTAGTTGATCGAGTGAGCGAAGCGAACGAAGATCTTAGTTTCAACTTGGGCGATTTGGCATTTTATGTATGTATGTATGTATGTATGTATGTTTGTCTGGCGATAACTTTAGAACCGTTGATCCGATCTGCATGAAATTTGGTATGTCGATAGCTTGTACTTGAGAAATTTACTGGTAAGTATATGAGTAAAATCGGATGAAGGGTTTTTGGGATATGGGGTTTTTTAAGGGGGCAAAAATAAAAAAAGTTACATAAGAAAATCAAGTTACATGTCATATGAAAGGGCTTTGTTTGGACATCCCAAAACAATTTTTACTTTTTTTTTGGTACGCTCGGTTTTTGAGATAAAATAATAAAAGTTAAATTAAGATAACCAGCGATCCAAGAGCTCCCATCTCTAAGAGTTTCGTTGACATCAAGGTTTTTCTACTGGTCGGCCAGTTTCTTTGCTTTTTCTTAATTTTTTTTCTTGAAATAAATTAAGGAGGTACTCAGTTCTCATAAAATAGTGACAACGACCAGGTCTGATGATGGAGCCAAGGTCTGTTTAACGGAACTCTTCAATAAATAGGCCAATAGAGTTGAAACTTGGTAACCATAACAAGTTAGTAGGCGGTAGTCAGAAAAAAGTCCAAAGATAATGTTTGGACTTGCCTCTGACTACTACGTACTCAAAGTTTTGATGGGTTCATCGGGTCGCATCACGAGATCTCAGTTCGGGGCGAACTACTAGTATATCTGTAAGACGACAAAATAACGGTTCCCAAATTTGCCGCTCTAGAGCCTAGGCTGGTGGTAAATCCGCCAATACTCCTAAATCAAATCAAATCAAAATGTTTATTTGCAACTAAGTATGGTGTCTTATTAACAAAAGGTAGAAAACATATATTAAACTCATAAACTAAAACACAGACTATTAATAATGATGAATAACAAACAGGCCATAGCCGAGGAAGCACGCATCAAAGTGGAGAAGGAACAGGCCATCGCTGAGAAAATGGCGACAGAGACCACCGCCATGGCAGAAGACGCGCAGAGGGACTTGGGTAATCACTTACTGATTAACAACACAGAGAGATTCGCAGGCTTGAGGCAAAAACCAGTGAATGCCATTTAAGTGCTAGTGGAGCCCTAAGTGACTTGAATAAAACCCATTCTTCTCGATTTTTATGAGTTTCATAGTGTTTACAAGGAAATCACAAATATTTTTAATATAGTTCCAAAAGTTATTATCCGATTGGGATTTGAACCCACAACCTTCCTCTTGATATGGGGCCGCGCTAACCAACTGCGCCATCGGATTCTAATCATTTTTTGTAAAATTGCAAAATATGTGACATCACACTAGGTGGTCTCACAAATGTGACCAGCTGTGAGTGTCTGTGGGGGAGGGGTCAAAAAATCATGAAATTTATGGATGGCCCCTTATTAATAGAATATAATATATTATGTTTGTGTCACAGACGAAGCGCTACCAGCGCTGAAAGCCGCTGAGAACGCGCTGAAAGAGCTGAATCGTAACGACATTGTTGAAGTGAAAGCGCTGAAGAAGCCGCCAGGGGGCGTTATCCTCGTTATCGAGTCGCTGTGTGTCGTCTTTGACATCAAACCTATCAAGGTAACGACCGACTACCTGTATGATATCCTATACAATACAATGAAAAACAAATATATTTTTTCCAAAAAAATACAGGTTGTTCAATGAGCTCTGGACTAAGCTAGACGCCTAGTTTACCACTAGGTAACCTTAGCCTGTGTCTGTACGCTAATGCCTGGCTATCGAGATGGTTTTCAGTTTGACATTTGATTCCTATAGTGTAATAGCAATTGATGGATGGATGGGAATCAAATGTCAAACTGAAAGTCCCATACCATTCCATCCCATCCCATCCCGTCCCGTCTCGTCCCGTCCCGTCCCGTCCCGTCCCGTCCCGTCCCGTCCCGTCCCGTCCCATCCTATCCCATCCTATTCTATCCTACCTTTGAACTCAATAGATTCCAAAATCCATTTTTTTCGTAACGTACAGGAACCGGGCGCAACGTTCGGCGAGAAGGTCCTCAACTACTGGAAGCCAGGCTCGCTGATGCTGACGGACCCCACCGCCTTCCTGGACTCGCTCATGAAGTATGACAAGAAGTCCATCACGGAAGCCATGATTAAAAACCTGAAGCGGTTCATCAACAATCCTGACTATCAGCCGGAGAAGATTCAGAAGGTAAAATCATAACGAATAAATGTCGGCGGATTTTCCACACCGCACTATCTAGCACCAAACTAAGCAATATATTTTTTTTTGTAAAGTTGTTTGTAAATATAAGTCAGAGTCAAGTCAAAAAGTATTTATTCAATAAAATCACAAAGATCACTTTAAAATGTCTTAACACTAGGTGAATAAGGGTGCCAGCTCCACGCGACCAAGTTCTTCACTACATAGTATGCTTAAATCTTTAAAACTACGCAACGGATTTTGATGCGGTTTTTTTTTATAGAGAGAGTCATTCAAGAGGAAGGTTTATATGCATAATGCAAGCATAATCTCTTAGGGATAACCCACAATAACCGCCGGGGCGTGTCGCTAGTATGATTATATAATAACAACTACATAGAGAATAAACATCTATGTTCATCACACACATTTTTGTTCTCGGTAAGGTATGGCTCAGTTTCAAATATTTGGTGCATCTCAAGGTGTTCTATTTGTAATACCAACTACTGCAAAATGTGTGTCCAATGTACTATTTTAACAACTATCCCTCTGCCACAAAGAACTTTAAGTTTGTGTTTGGTGCCGTGAGTAAAGAATATTTATTTGAAAACCAAAACAGCTCCACGACATATGGATCTCTAGGCTCGGTAGATATCCTTTAAATTTCTCGAATCTTAAGAGATTGTGAGGATACTAAGTACCACTTGTACCTTGTACCTGTACGTACCACTGGGTACCTTATCAAGTACGATAGTCGCGTTAAACTCTCGCTTCAAACTCTGTTATAAATTATCGGAACGAAACAGCAATATTGCCCTCTCTCTCGCACTTAGGAGAACGGCACGATCCTTTTGTTTAATCGCAGAGATGTGCATTATTGTGGTCTAAAATAACTATCGATACAAGACCTCTCCGACCGCGCAACCACCGGGCGCTCTCGCTGAGTCATTATTTTTATCGATAACGTGCATGCGCCCACGCCGAGTACTCTCAACACTAGTGTTAAGATGATTGATGACCGAGTTTTCAGCGAGTGTCTAACGCTGCAAACTCGGTCATCTTCTCGTCAACTCGTTTCTTCGTGTTTCGGCAGGTATCGAAAGCTTGTCAGTCTCTCTGCATGTGGGTGCACGCTATGTTTAAGTTCTACCATGTGAACAAGGCGGTCGCGCCTAAGAAGGCGGCGCTGGAACAGGCTTCCAGAGACCTGGCAATGGTCGAGGGTAAGTGTCACTGCTGAACAGTTGAAAGATAAAGCAGAGCTTTTCGTGAAAGAGTTTGTCCGGGAAATAGTACCACCGGTCCTATGGTATCCGTTAAATCAGATAAATATGATGGCTAAGCAGTTACATGCCAGCACTCTCAAACGGTGAAGGAAAACATTGTGAGGAAACCGGCATCGGCATGTGGTAAAACCTAAAAAGTTCTATAACTGTGTCAAGTGCTCGAAAGAAGCCTCTTGAGGCGCACTCAAAATCCTTTCACCACACTGTTTCGAAAGAAACTAGTGACACGACAAGAGAGAGAACGGTTAGTAGAGAGAACATATTAGCTGCAGTTTGGTCATCGATCAACAAGGTTGTTCATCGGTTTTGATATTTGCTTGCTAATTTCAAATAGGAAACCATTGAAACTGATTGTAACTAAGTTACCTTATGTGGTGTACCTACTATTGGCAGAATTGTAAAGCTTTGCCTTTTCTAGGTATTCAGTCAATTATTATAATGTATACCGCTATATTCAATACCAAACGGTATTTAGATTGTACCTAACTTAGGTAGGGACCTACTTGTTTAGAACGACAAAACCTACCTACTTGTTAGTGTTATTCTAATGAAAGTGACTATAATCTGTCTTTTTTGAGAATAAAGTTCTTTAAATCTATTTATTCAGTTGAATCACAAGGATCATTTCGGAACGTCTTAAAACTAAGTGCCAGTTCCACGCGACTAAGCCTAGAACCTAGATAGACACAGCTATCTAGCCCCAAACTAAGCCAATGCTTGTAATATGGGAACCAGATAGCTGATATAATACATATATACTGTTTTTTTTGTAAATACATACTTATAATCTTATATAACACCCAGTCAGAGAACAAACATCAATGTTCATCACACAAATGTTTGTTCTCGGTGGGGATCGAACCCACGGTCTATGGCGCAGAAGGCAGAGCTGCTACCAACTGAGCTGTGAAGGCTGTCTAAAATCCGTATCGTGTGTTGTTTTCAGCTGTATTGGCGAACGCTAGAGCCAAAATGCAAGCGTTGCTCGAAGGTATAGCAAAGCTGAACGCTTACCTGCAGGAGAAGGAAGACGAGAAACGGAAGATGGAGGAAGACATCAACCAGTGTATGGCGAGAATGGACCGCGCCAACAGGTACCCACCATCATTACCAAGTAAGTTTGTTGCCTGTTCTTCTAGGCTTTGGTCGCGTGGAACTAGCACCCAGAGTCAACTAGCCGCTTATGATGCACATGTGACGCATATGAGGCACATGAGACACACATGAGTCACACTCGAAAGATCCGTAACATGAACTCTTTTGTCTTATATATTTCATTATGTTTACCTTTTTCTGTTATGCCTACGCCTCACTAAATTCGATTGGCACCACCCTGGAGCTTCAATATTGTATTATATTACATTGTAACAAGGATCATACAAAAGAGCGGTATAGGAACCAAGCTGTAAGTTTGTTGCCTGTTCTTCTAGGCTTTCGTCGCGTGGAACTGGCACCTAGAGTCACCTAGCTTAAAGACAAAGTGATCCTTATGATTTTATTGAATAAATACCTTTTGACTTTGACTTTGACATTTCATTAAGGCGAAGACAAGAGATAATGTACCTCTCGCTCGCACGTTTCGACATGTTGAAAGATATAAAATCACTAAATCCATTTTGGAAAATTCGCAAACAACCATTTCGTGTGCAATCACATTACACACAGCTTAGTAAAAAAATTATTTTAATCGATACAAGTTTCCTACTCAAAGGTTTGCTTTACTAGTTTTTGTACTTATGCAAACTTTTGAATAGATCAAAATGTAATTTTTACTAAACTGATTTACAAAATAGTTGTTTGTCATCAAAAGGTATTAATTAAATTAAATCACAAGGATCACTTTGAAACGACTTGAAGCTAGGTGAATCCCGGTGCCAGTTCCACGCGACCAAAGCCTAGAAGAACAGGCAAACTTACGGCTTGGTTCCTACCGTTCTTTAGTATGATCCTTGTTAAGTGTGGTGTCAATCGGTTCCACGTTAATCCCATGCAGTACGGTATCATATCCTCTTTAAACTTATTTCAGACTGTTGAATGGATTGTCATCTGAAAGAGTGCGATGGATTAAGACTATCAAGGATCTGGACGTGGCCAATGTCAATCTTATTGGGGATATCTTGATCAGCGCGTGTAAGTAAGCCTTTATTATACAATATTGATATAATTTAAGAGTAGTAGAGCTCTTTGTGAAGAGCTCGTCCGGGGAAGTACTACCACCACGCCTTTTTCTGCCGCCAAGCAGCAACGCTGTGTTTCGGTTTGAAGAGTGTGGTTGCCGGTGTAATTACAAGCACATGAGGCTTAACATCTGTATGCCTCAAGTTGATGGACGCAGGGCAGTGCAACACAGGGCACGTTCCTATCGTGCGTGACTTACGAGGCAATGCTTTGTTATAGGTGATGGTTACCACTTAACATCAGGTGGGCCATCTGCTTGTTCCATCAGCATGTTGTTTAAAAAAGAAAAGTATTTAGTAAACACGTGACTGAGGGGGGGTATACGGAAAAACAATATAAATATACTTGTTTATTTAAGAGTTAAATAAAAATATTGTGTAACTAAATTATCATGTACTGCTTTTCTCACCTGTAATGTAGATAGATAGATAGATAACTCTTTATTGATTACCACAGCAAATTTACATACACATTTTTACTTAAAAACTAACAATTGTAGTAATACAATAGGCGGCCTTATTGCTAACAGCGATCTCTTCCAAGCAACCTTGGACAGGGCTGTACATAAAAAGAGTACAATGTACTACCTGTTGTTTCAATAAATAACTATTTCAATCAAAATTAAATTGGTTCCTAGGATTTAAATAAATATTTTTTGGTCTCAGGTTCAATGCCAATGATTTGGTGAAAATGTGATACGACTTACCTACTAAGAACTAACTTCTAACGATATTTCTCGCAAATAAACATTTCATTTTATTTCATTTCATTTCAGGTGCAGTTGGCTACATCACTCCGTTCACTGAAGAGTTTCGGAGGGAGTTGCTTGGCGAATGGATTCATCACTTGAAGGTACAAGATACAACATATTTATTCTCAGAAATGAGATGTTACTTGTTGTTATTATGAAGGCACAGCACTTTAGACTTATTCACACTTTTCGGGTGTCGCAAAATGTATTTATAATTCTATTATAAATAAATAAATATAAATTGTTCATACAAAATAGTTGAAATTGTCAACAAAAAGCGGTCTTATTTAAATTAATAAGGAATTGTATACTGTACTCTTTTTTATTTCTTAATATTGGTGGACTTTCCACACAGCACTATCAAGACAAGACAGGCAAGACAGCCTTCACAGCTCAGTTGGTAGTAGCTCTGCCTTCTGCGCCGTAGGCCGTGGGTTCGATCCCCACCGAGAACAAACATTTTGTGTGATGAACATTGATGTTTGTTCTCTGTCTGGGTGTTAATATATATAATTGATCGAGTGAGCGAAGCGAACGAAGATCTTAGTTTCAACTTGGGCGATTTGGCATTTTATGTATGTATATATGTATGTATGTATGTATGTATGTATGTATGTTTGTCTGGCGATATCTTTAGAACTGTTGATCCGATCTGCATGAAATTTGATATAGCGATAGCTTGTACTTGAGAAATTTACTGGTAAGTATATGAGTAAAATCGGATGAAGGGTTTTTGAGATATGGGGTTTTTTAAGAGGGCAAAAATAAAAAAAGTGATATAAAAAAATCAAGTTACATGTCATATGAAAGGGCTTTGGTTGGACATTCCAAAACAATTTTTCCTTTTTTTTTGGGACGCTCGGTTTTTGAGATACAACAAAAAAGTTAAATTAAGAAAACCAGCGATCCAAGAGCTCCCATCTCTAAGAGTTTCGTTGGCATCAAGGTTTTTCTACTGGTCAGCCAGTTCCTTTGCTTTTTCTTATTTTTTTTTTCTTGAAATAAATTAAGGAGGTTCTCAGTTCTTATAAAATGGTGACAACGACCAGGTCTGATGATGGAGCCAAGGTCTGTTCAACGGAACTCTTCAATAAATAGGCCAATAGAGTTGAAACTTGGTTACCGTACCAAGTTAGTAGGCGGTAGTCAGAAAAAAGTCCAAACATAATGTTTGCACTTGCCTTTGACTACCACCTACTCAAAGTTTTGATGCGTTCGTTGGGTCGCATCACGAGATCTCAGTTCGGGGCGAACTACTAGTAAGTATGTATTTACAAAAAAAAGTATATTCTGTGTTATATCAGCTATCTGGTTCCCATATTACCATAGCTTTGGCTTAGTTTGGGGCTAGATAGTGCTGTGTGGAAAGTCCACCAATATTTATAAAAAATAAAAACAAATGGTGACCGCGTAGAATGTTGTTTAACATAATCAATGGGTTAAGAATGACTGGGTTTAGCATCTATTATATTTTAACAGGAAGCTCAAGTTCCACACACAGATGGCGCCACTCCACTCTCTGTATTAGGAGATGCAGTTCAAATTAGGTAATAAACCTATGAATTTCATTATCATCATCATCATAATCTGCCCATTTTGAGATATAGGCCTCTCGTATAGGGAAGGGGTGGATGGTGCACATTTTTTTAGTATCATAGACCAAGCATAACACTCAAAAGCATTATTATAAAATAGGTCAAGTGCGAGTCGTATTCATGAGAAGGAAAGGAGGCCTTTGCCCTGCAGTGGGACACTACAGGCTCCTAATAATAATAATACAACTTGGGGATGGAAAAAGCATATGGCCCACCTGATGTTAAAAAGTAACCATCACCTATAACGTGCCCTACAATGCACTGCCTTGCGTCAATCAACTTGAGGCGTACATATGTTAAGCCTCATGTGCCTGTAATTACACCGGAAACCACACTCTTCAAACCGAAACACAGCGTTGCTGCTTGGCGACAGAAAAAGGCGTGGTGGTAGTACTTCCCCGGACGAGCCCTTCACAAAGAGCTCTACTACTCTTACTATTCATTCATTTAGGGTTAAATGAAGTAAGATTCAATGACTTCTAATTCATTTGTACTGTTTTTCAGAAATTGGCAGATGTACGGCCTGCCACGTGATCCTCTTTCAGTTGAATCTGCAGTGCTGATGTGGAACTCGCGACGGTGGCCGCTAATCATCGATCCACAAACGCAAGCGAACAAGTGGATTCGCGCTATGGTACTGCGTTATATTCTTTCAAAGTCGAATTATATTTATTTGCAGAAATTACTGAGATGAAACCCCAACGACCAGTACCCCAAGTACATACAAAACCCGCAATGAACACGGAATAAAAACGAAAAATCCAAAAAAAAAATGGTAAACACAACTCATACTTGGGGTACTGGTCGCGTGGAACTGGCACCTAGAGTCACCTAGCTTTAAGACGTTTCAAAGTGATCCTTGTGATTTTATTGAATAAATACATTTTGACTTTGACACTGTCCTTTACTTAAATCGAGACTTTGGTACCTAACTAATAATGTACATGTAGGGTAAACTGGACGGGCTCGTAGTATGCAAGCCCAACGACCGAGACCTCCTGCGGAACTTCGAGTCGGCGCTGCGCTTCGGGAAGCCGATCCTGCTGGAGAATGTGGGCCAAGAGCTGGATCCCGCGCTGGACCCTGTTCTCAAGGTAAAACTTTGCTGGCCAATTTATTCCGAATCGTACTTCGGGGAGCATTACGATGAAATAGAACCAATTTAACCTCGCGAGGCACAGATCAGGGCTAAATTACATATTTTGTTTATTTTTAACCGACTTCCAAAAAAAGAGGTTCTCTATTCGACTGTATTTTTTATGTACCACCCATATCTGGTAAATATACCACCCATTCGCACTAAGCGCTTTGCTTCTACATTTACCAATGTTTCTAATATCTACCTACTTGCTTTTTTATAAATATTGTTGTGGTCCAACTGACCCTTATAAGTGTATCAAATGAAGGAAAGTTATTGTTTTTACCTTCTTACTTATTATGCATGCAATAAGTCCTAACTTTAATTTTAAGAAGTTTACTTACCAAATTAAACCTACTATAATTTCTGTGTTTAAAAAGTGTAACAGCTCGAGTCAGTGCCAACATCGACACAAACCTTACTAGGTTTCACGATGTTGTAAAGTGAATACTGTAATTAGTGATTTTGTTAAATAAATAAATAAAAAAAAAAAAAAAAAAAAAAATTATGCGAACTGCCAAGAAGTGGAACTCATTGCCGTCGTTTGTTTCACTGTGAACGCGAAAAACTTTTCAGAACAGCTGTTTCATACATTTTAGCCAGGTAGGTATTGAACTTTTGCATGAAACAGTTGTTTTTTTCTCGCGTTCTCAGTGTTGGTTCCTTAGAAAAAGTTATTCATATTGATGAGTACTTTAGCCCCCCGAAGTTTTAAATACAAGTATTGGAATACCTTGTATAAATATAAATTAAGTTTATGATAATTTGGTAGCGACAATACTTCCGTCAAGCGGGTCAGATGGTCCTCAAGCTGGGCGACTCGCTGATTCCCTTCACACCTGGCTTCCGTCTGTACATCACCTCCAAGCTGCCTAACCCCAGATACACGCCGGAAACTTCCGTCAAGGTGCAGATTGTAAACTTCGCTTTGGTGCCCAGGTATACATATAATAAGTATGATAAGCAATAAAGTACGAGTTAGACTGGGTAGATGACCAAAAAGATTGAACAAGGCTCAAACTCAATTCAAAAACTACAAAAATATATAGTACGCGTAACGGATCTAAGTCCCTCTGAAGCTAGCTTCAGCTCCCTGCGCAGTCGCTATTTTTGGGTGGGATTGTAGGTAAGCGAGAGGTGCCGAGGGATGTGACTCGTCTATGACCGATTAACTGTACTGGTGTCACGGAAGACCAGCAGTGTGACCATTTGTGGCAGATTTCTGCCATTTTGGCAGATTTGGATCCAAAATTTTAGCTGTGGCATATTATGCTGACGATTTACAAATGTGGCAGATTTTGGCAGATTTCAAAGGTTAAAATGAAAATCATGCTACTTTTAAATTACATTACATCATATATAAGTAATAAAAATTTAAATAAGGTTAATTATAAAAACTAGTGGTTTGGTAGTGCCGCGAGCTGCGCGCAGCTCGCGGAGGTGTGGTTTTCCTATTTTAGATAACACATAAAAAATAATTAAATAAAATGGCAAAAAAACCTCTACTTTGGATTTCAATGTTACTGTAATTTTATTTTTCCACCGATCTGTAATATGTGTATGTGGTAGATATAGATAATTAATATGAAATAAACATTTGTTCTGTTATTAGAAACAAACTTCTTATGCCAGTTTTATATGTTCTTAATGACTTAATGCTGCATCATTCAACATTTCGTTATTTTGTAGTGTTTTCAAAAGTTTGATTTTAATTTGATTGGATTGAAGTTGTTGCAAGCAGTCCAGGCAATATAATACCGCAATAAATTAAAGGCTGGACAAGTTCGATTATATCTTAAATAAAAAATTGCAACCAATTCGATACACCCATTTAATAGTGACGACGGTGCCACCGCAGACACACAGACACACACACTTAGTTGTAAAACGTATAACATTACACCCCTTTTTATTACACCCCTTTCTTATTTTCATGTTGGCATATTTTTGGCATTTTTTAACGTCGAGTGTGGCAGAATTTGGCAGATTTTTGGGTCCGTGTGTGGCAGATTCGCCATTTTTGAGATGGTCACACTGAAGACCAGCGTTATAGTAGCGTATGCTGCTATAGCATTTATGCTGAGTGACGGCCAATTTGTGTCACTTAAGTAAGTGACACAAATTGGCTTTGAATGTCCATTCTTGTATTTTTTATAAACTGTGTATGTGTGGCATTAATAAATGATTTAGTATTGTATAAATACTAAATCATTTATTAAATTGATCATGTATTTGCAATAGTGCCCGACTTCCAAGGGACTTCGCTCCGTTGCGCGTACTATACCATAAAATTTGAGAAGGATCATACAAATAAACGCTAGGAACCAAGCCACAAGGTTCTTGACTGTTCTTCTAGGGTTTGGTCGCGAGGAACTGGCGGCAGATTCACTTAGTGAATACGTTTCAAAGTGATCCTTGAGATTGTACTGAATAGAGACCGTTTTGATTTGGTACTAGTTTCGCCAGATCACCCGTCACGCATAAGGCGATGACAACCTGTAGCTCGTACATTTCAACATTTTTGAATTGAAATATATTATAACCGCAATCAGTTGTGTGTGTTCACATTATAAACAGTTCAGAAAAAAAAAATTTTGATCCAAACAAGTCTTCCTCTCAAAAAGTTTGCCGTGATTCAGCCACAAACATCTAATCATCGTAAGTATTTTCAGGTTTCAAAGTGATTGTGATCATATCGACCTTTTAATTTTAACTTGGAAAAAATAATCTTCCACAGTGGTCTAGCAGAACAGCTCCTATCAATAGTAGTGGCCCAAGAGCGGCCAGACCTGGAGGAGTTGCGCGGCCAGCTCATAGTCTCCCGAGCACAGCTCGCCTCGCAGCTGGCAGAGATGCAAGCGGATATCCTCTACGGCCTGTCCAACAGTGAAGGCAGCCCTGTGGACGACCTACCCTTGATCCTCACCTTGGAAGCTATCAAGATCAAGAGCGCTGAGATTATTGTAAGTGGAATAGACTTGGCAGGTAGCTCACCTGAAAATGAGTTTTTTTTAGCTAGCTGATGGAACAAGCTGATGTTAAGTGTGGTAACCATCGACTATAACAAAGCATTCCTCGTAAGTCACGCAAGATAGGAACAGGTTGCACAATGCACGGCCCTGCGTCCAACAACATGAGGCAAAACAGGTTTAGCCTCATGTGCTTGTTATTTCACCCGGCAAACACACCCTTCAAACCAAAACACAGCAGCGCTGCTTTGTGGCAAAGAAGGCATCTTACCTCTATCGCATTATATACGGTTAGTAGAAGAACTCTTTGTGGAGGGCTCGTCCGGGGAAGTCCTTTAACTATGCCCATTTCTACCGTCAAGCAGCGTTGCTGTTTCGATTCGAAGATGGCTGTTAAAATTACAGGCACAAGAGGCTCAACATATTTCGCCTCAAGTTGATGGACGCAGGGCAGTGCACCGTAGGTTAAGTTTATATCGGTGTTACTTGCAATGCAATGCTTTGTTATAGATGATGGTGGGACATCTGCTTATACACCAAGTGGTATAATAACAAAAATGTTGTCTTTTCCCAGATCAAAGTGGAGGACATAGAGCGTACAACCATCGAGATAGACTCCGCCCGCAGCGGCTACGTTCCCGTCGCAAACCGCGGGCAGATCCTTTTCTTCTGCCTGTACGGCATGTCCGCCGTCGATCCTATGTACCAGTACTCACTCGAGTGGTTTGTCAAGCTGTTTATAAGGAGCATGGCGGAGACTGAGCCTAATGGTGAGTATTTCCCTTCTTTCTGCTTTAGTTCTCAGTGGGTCCATGAGTTTACTCAAACTGCACTCGCTATCGACTATAGTTAAAAAACTTGTATAATTTTGACAAGTTTTCATGCGGATTTTTTGCTACTAAGCGACTGTAGCTTTGAAAAACTCTTGTTAGAGCTACATAGTCTTGGCTGATTTTAATTCTAACTGGTTTCCTCAGGAAGTCTTTCACCCATTTAGGGCACTAGCATTGGGCTCATAATTGTTACGAAGGAAAAAGCCATTATGTGGTATGTGGCAAATGTAATATTTGGACATACCTCTGACTTACCCTTAGACATTCTCAAAGAATTCAAAAACTCAGCTGGTACTTGGCACTAAGAGATTTCAGTTAATATGCCATATCTACCGTGCCTGGGGATCAAAGCCGTGAAGCTGTTCCATTTTCTGGTGCAGTAGCTGCAAGCTTAACAATACTGGCAATACGCTCTGAAACGTTGCCTTTACCTTTTTTTCTAGGCTTGGTTGCATGGAACTGGCACTTTGATTCACCTAGCTTTAAGACGTTTTAAAGTGATCTTAGTGATTCAATTGAATGGGTATCTTTTGACTTTGAATTTACATCTATGCTATTGGTTGCAATGATGAACCGCACTGATCTTTCTTCAGCGTCAAATTATTCATGACTGTATTTTCGAACTTTTGACTGTAATTTTCTTTATTTCTATTTACCTATGTCTGTGTTAGTTTAATATAATTACTAAGTTGTCTTTAATTGCTCTAATGGGCGTCCTATATATACGTCCTATATTTTATTAGAATGTAAAGGAACCAAGCCGTAAGTTTGTTGCCTGTTCTTCTAGGCTTTGGTCGCGTGGAACTGGCACCTAGAGTCACCTAGCTTTAAGACGTTTCAAAGTGATCCTTGTGATTTTATTGAATCCTTTTGACTTTGACTTTAATTAAAGTAAATAAATAACTACAAAATATATAATGTATATTCCAGAGGACATAATGGAGCGCACCGAGATAATAATCGAGCACTACACATTCCTGCTGTACCAGAACGTGTGCCGCAGCCTCTTCGAGCGGCACAAGCTGTTGTTCGCTTTGCTCGTCTGCGTGCGCATTCTTCTCGACCAGGGCGTCATACGCATTGAGGAGTTCAACTTCCTCCTCAATGGAGCTAACATCGGACAGGTGAGATCCATTTTTAATCAGGCTGCATTGGAAAGACTATTCACAGCCACTGGACAGCCTTCACAGCTCAGTTGGCAGTAGCTCTGCCTTCTGCGCCGTAGGCCGTGGGTTCGATCCCCACCGAGAACATACATTTGTGTGTTGAACTAAGATGTTTGTTCTCTGTCTGGGTGCTATTATCTATATTTCTATACTAATATTATAAAGAAGAAAGATTTGATTGTTTGTTTGTTTGTTTGTTTGCATTGAATAGGCTCCGAAACTACTGGTCCGATTTGAAAAATTCTTTCACCATTGGGAAGCTACACTTTCCTCGGATGACATAGGCTATATTATATTTTCCAAAAAATTAGGGATCCTTACTAAAACTCCAATAATGTAACCCAAGGTCTATATAAATTTTTGTTAAATATCCGTGCGAAGCCGGGGCGGGCCGCTAGTATATTATAAATATGTATTTACAAATCAGTTATCTGGTTCCCATATTACAAGCTTCGGCTTAATTTGGCGCTAGGTAGTGCTGTGTGGAGAGTCCACCAATATTTTATTTTTTTATTTTAATGAATAAATAAATTAATATTAATATTATTCTCATCTTCAATTGCCTCAGGAGTACGAGAACCCCGAACCGAAGTGGGTATCGGTTCGCATGTGGCTAGATATGCAGCAGATGGCGTCTCTCGACACGATGCGACCTTTCGTCGAAGACTTCGCCAACCAGACTAAATTCTTCAGGACATATTATGACGCTTGGAACCCTCACAAGTAAGGAATGCCACTTGTCGTGTCACTAGTTCTTTTGAAACAGTGTGGTGAAAGGTTTTTAAGTGCGCCTCAAAAAGGCTCCTTTCGAGCACTTGATACATGTTATAAAACTATAGGATTGGCATTTTTCTATGTTTATGTGGGTGAGCCATGTTTGTTGTAGAACTGACAATCGTTGGACGACACTGGAGCTTCTTTATTCTTTATTGTACACAGTATTATCACTTAGTAAACTTAAATATAAAACATGTACAAAAGCGAGCTTAACCCTAAAAAGAGTTCTCTTCCAGCAAACCTTGAAGGATAGATAAAATTGAAATGAGAGGTGGATGCGTGTACAAAATGAGAGATGCGAAAAAATTAAATTATATTAATATTATTAAAAACAAGATAAAATAAATAAGTCTACACAATAATTACATAAACATATAATTTATTCAGCTTCATTATTATATTTTATTGTAACAGGGATCATACAAAAGTACGATAGGAACCAAGCCGTAAGTTCGTTACCTTCTGAGTAAGTGATCCTTGCGATTGAATTTAATAAATTCCTTTTGACTTTTGACTGGAGCAATAGAATACTTAGCGAACCAAATATCTAATAATAGCTGTTGGTTTCTGAAAGCACGATCAAAAGTAATCGGATGTCAAGTCACTCGCCATTTCAGCTATTAGATAGAGATAGCAAGTAACTTGGCATGTGATTAGTTTAGCTTTCAGAAACCGACTTGTAGGTTTTAACACAGGCATTGAAAAAACATCTATGTCAGTTTTTTTCTTAGCTCGCCTGGGATCGAACCCACACTAAGAGCTATATACTTGTTACTTTGTTATACACAGTGGGACGAAATTGGCTAAGAAAAAGAAAAAAACTCTTGTGACATTTTGTCCACAGACTGCCATATCCCAAGCCGTTGGACACTCAGCTGGATGCGTTCCAGAAGCTTCTCGTGCTCAAATGCCTACGACCAGACAAACTGGTGCCTGGATTACAGGTACTTCTCCTCACCGCCTTCACAGCTCAGTTGGTAGCTGCTCTGCCTTCTGCGCTGTAGGCCGTGGGTTCGATCCCCAATTCCCCACCGATTGTGTGATGAAAGATATGTTTTCTCTGTCTGGGTGTTATTATAATATGTATTTAGAAAAGACAGCCTTCACAGCTCAGTTGGTAGTAGCTCTGCCTTCTGTGCCGTAGGCCGTGGGTTCGATCCCCACCGAGAACAAATATTTGTGTGATGAACATAGATGTTTGTTCTCTGTCTGGGTGTTATATAATATTATAAGTATATATTTACAAAAAAAAGTATATAAGTAAGTAGTGTTAGCTATCTGGTTCCCATATCACAAGCTATGGCTCAGTTTGGGGCGAGATAGTGCTGTGTGGAATGTCCACCAATATTTATTTTTTTATTTATTATAACAGCTATCTGGTACATAGCTCTACTTAGTTTTGGGCTAGACAATATTAATTTATTTATTTACTACGCCGTTCGAAAACCATATTATTACTGTACCGTTTCCGTTTCACAGAAATTTCGATAACTCGTGCCGATAGCATGAACGCGTAATGTTATCCTATATGTCGTCATAACATCCGCCATGAGATAATGGCGATAATTTTGTAGCAATGTGCACTCTGCATCCCATCCATCAATTCCTATTACACTATGGGAATCAAATGTCAAACTGAAAGCCATCTCCATAGCCAGGCATTAGCGTAATCGGTCCCCTGGTCTGGTAAAGGCAAGGGAATGGTCAAAATCAAAATAAAAACGGTTTTTATTCAGTACAATCACAAGGATCACTTTGAAACGTCTTATATACTAGGTGAATCTATCGCCAGTTCCTCGCGACCAAAGCCTAGAAGAACGGGCAAGAAACTAACGGCTTGGTTCCTAGCGTTTTTTTGTATGATCCTTTTTACAATTTTATTATGGTACCTACTTATTGTTTAGTGTTTTTAATGAGTTGGAGCATAGTTCAGTCCCAAGCTCTTCTGTCATCTATATAATCAGATATTTTATAGTAAGCTTTTGTACAAAGTTTTTTTTTATTACATGACAGCCTTTACAGCTCAGTTGGTAGTAGCTCTGCCTTCTGTGCCGTAGGCCTTGGGTTCGGTCCCCACCGAGAACAAACATTTGTGTGATGAACATAGATGTTTGTTCTCTGTCTGGGTGGTATATAATATTATAAGTATGTATTTACAAAAAAAAAGTATATAAGTAGTATATCATCTATCTGGTTCCCATATCACAAGCTTGGGCTTAGTTTGGGGCTAGATAGTGCTGTGCTGTGTGGAATGTCCACCAATCACCAATATATATGTTACCTAATTATCTATAAAAAGAAGTGAAATTTTATTTGTGTATTCAGTTAGTAGTTATATTATAATACGCATTAACTTTATGTGACTATTGTATAAGAGGAACGCGTGTCGCAGCTGATGCTACTCTACTCACTATGGCGCCACTGAAAGCCAGCGCTGTATGGGCTTGAGCTCTTACAGCAAATGCTGAGTGGTGGCCTTTTTTGTCATCAAAATTGTAACAGCTCTTTTGTAAATTTCGATTTTTGACAGACAAAATAAAGATTTTTCTATTCTATTCTATTCTATATATTATGTTATTCATAATGGTGGATAATGATGTCATGTTCAGGACTTAACACAAGAACAAAGTGTCGCCTTAAGTAGAGACTGTAAGAAAAGTGCCAATGGACACATTCTTATTAATATTATTTGTATAAAATTAAGTCAAAACAAAATTACTCATTATACCTGGCTAGATCGTAACATGTCATGGGCTAAACTAATTTAGTAAAAAAAAAAAATGTTCAGGACTTCGTGGTGTCCGGTCTGGGCGCGCGCTTCGTGGAGCCGCAGCCCGCCGACCTGGCGGCGCTGTTCGCCGAGTCCGACAACCTGGCGCCCATTATCTTCGTGCTGTCCACCGGGACCGATCCCGCTGCCGGTGAGGACTCGCCAACATTTGTTTAGTACGGCATGTCGGCTTTCTCACGATGTTTTCCTTCTCTCTTGTCGTGTCACTAGTTCCTTTCGAAGCAGTGTGGTGAAAGGATTTTAAGTGCGCCTCAAGAGGCTCCCTTCGAGCACTTGACACATGTTATAGAACTTTTTTAGGTTCTACGACATGCCGGTTTTCTCACGATGTTTTCCTTCACTGTTTGAGAGCGCTGGCTTTGTGGCCGCTGGTAACGACCTACCCACAGTTTTTTTTTTTTTTTTCTACGATATTCCGGTTTCCTCCGGTCTTTGATGTGTGATGTGTGAGGTGATACGGTCTTACTAAAAATACCAGTACCCCAAGTATATGAGTTGTGTTTACCATATTTGGTTTTTCATTTTTCGTTTATGTTCTGTGTTCATTGCGGGTTTTGTATGAAGACGCGATAGATATACCGATACGGAACTTTATGATGCAAGTATGAAGAAAATTAGTAGTAGCACATAATAGTTCTGTATCAGTATGTCTATCGCGTCTTCATACAAAACCCGCAATGAACACGGAACATAAACGAAAAACCAAATATGGTTAACACAACTCATACTTGGGGTACAGTTCACTCTTCTCTTGAAAACATCCAAATTATAGGCATTCGGTTAAACGGACGCTGGGAAGGAGTTCCACTCATTGGCTGTCCGCATAAGAAAAGTTAAAGCAAAGGGCACGTTGATATCGAATATAATTTTTGAATCGATAGTGAATGAAGCGAAAGAGGTATGTGAGGACCGAAGCAGGTGGAAATCCTTAGTCTCTGTCTACTCCTATGGGAAACAGCGTGATTTTATGTATTTTTTTACCACCCTGCGTTCATCAACTTGAGGCATACAGATGTAAAGCCTCATGTGCCTTTACAGGCAACCACACTCTTCAAACCGAAACACAGCGTTGCTGCTTGGCGGCAGAATAAGGCGTGCTGGTAGTATTTCCCCGGACGAGCTTTTCACAAAGAGCTCTACTACTCTTTATAACTGTCTTCCAGATCTCATGAAGTTCGCCGACAAGATGAAGATGGGCAAACGTTTCGAGAGCATCTCGCTGGGCCAGGGCCAAGGCCCGCTGGCGGAGGCCATGATGAAGATCGGATGCGACTTCGGGAACTGGGTCTTCTTCCAGGTATATTACACATCCACTGGTGGGCGAGTGGTAGCGATCCCGTCTTGCGATCCTAAGTTCGAAACGGTCGTGCCTATGAGTTATCTGTTTAAAAAAATATGAGCACAGTGCCATTAGTCTTAAATGGTGAAAGAAATTTGATTAAATTTTTTGACATTCAAATGCCATTTAAAAACAAGACGACTGAAAAAGAGCGCTGCACGGGCCCTGTAGCAAATGCTGAATGGCTACTATTATAAGATGTGACATATTCTGTAATAATTTTAAGTATTTTTGACCCAAAATTAAACTTTTTCTGTATCTATAATATTGTAAATGACGACAAATGTCTTGGCACAGAACTGCCACCTGTCTCCATCCTACATGCCGCTCCTCGAGCTGAACGTGGAACAGATCCAGCCGGACTTGGTGCACAAAGACTTCAGGCTATGGCTGACTTCCACTCCATCGCCGTTCTTCCCTGTCGCTCTCTTGCAGAACGGTAATGCATCCACAACCTATTTCTTGGAAACTTGTTTTTTTAGAATACTTGCTGGAACAATCAGATAGCCGACCTGATGTTAAGTGGTAACTATCACCTAAAACACAGCGTTGAGTCTTCATCAGCATACTCAGCCCTGCGTCCATCAACTTGAGGCAAACAGATGTTAAGCCTCATGTGTCGGTAATTACACCGGCAACCATGATGTACGACAATAGAAAGAAAATTCATTTATTTTGGACACAACACATTACTATACTACTGACTAACTGACTATAGAGCACTAGTGGTCTAGTGGTAGTGGCCCAGCCTTGCGACCCTAAGGTCGTGGATTCGAAACCGGTCGTGCACCAATGAGTTTCTTTCTCTATGCATCGGGGCCCTTGTCCACCTAGCTACACCAGTGCCAGCTCTTAATTTAAAAAAATAATATTTGAAAGCTTGGAAATGTTATATTCAGGTTACAAAATGACAGTGGAGCCCCCTAGAGGCATAAAGGCGAACTTGCTGAAAGCGTACATGAACCAAGTTACGGATTTCACGGAGTTTATGAACTCGGCTGACGGAAAAGTGCCCATCTTTAAGGTTATTTTAGTTTCATATTGAAAACATAGATGGCGTTGTTGTAAAAATTGTTAATATTGTTTATTATATACAACTTATAAAATGTGAGAGTTGAGAGGTTTCTCGCTCTATCATGCCACGACAAATGAGGCCCTAGTTTCTGATTTTATTTTTACACTTTTCAGGTGTATAAATAAAATCTGAAAATTTGAGGTGACAAAAGGAAATGTCGGCTAGGAACGCTCCTGTTGCCTTACAAAAATCCGTGTTACACGATACTCGCGTGTGATGTACCAAACAATTTGGACTAGACTTTCTGGACCGTTTTAAGATTTTATTAAAATGTAATTGTTCATAACCTTAAATGTTATTTCGAAAATTTCTCACGTAAACTAGTAAAACATTTATTTTTGTTTCTTATGTGCTAGTAAAAAATTGTTTGTGTGATGTGTGTGGTCGCGTGGAAGTGGCATCTCTAGATTAACATAGCCTAAGGACTTCAAAGTGATCCTCGTGATTTATACATACATAAAACTTGCCTGTTTCCCATAGGGGTAGGCAGAGACCACGGATTTCCACTTTTTCCTTGTAATTCAATTGAATAAATACCTTCGTATGAACGAAGGTAACCTGAAGTCGGTACACAGTTAATGAACTATTCCGAAAAAAATAGCACGTTAAACTATAACAAATAATAGTTGTTTGACGGCTGTCTTAAATTTACAAAATTAATATTATATTATATTCGCAGTGGCTACTGTTCTCCCTATGCCTATTCCACGGGGTAGTTCTGGAGAGACGCAAGTTCGGACCCCTTGGCTTCAACATCCCTTACGATTTCACCGACGGAGACCTGCGGATCTGCATCTCGCAACTGCACATGTTCCTGAACGAGTATGCGGAAGTACCCTTAAGGGTTAGTACCTCCATCTTATTGACAGCCTTCACAGCTCAGTTGGTAGTAGCTCTGCCTTCTGCGCCGTAGGCCGTGGGTTCGATCCCCACCGAGAACAAACATTTGTGTGATGAACATAATATATGTTTGTTCTCTGTCTGGGTGTTATATAATATTATAAGTATATATTTACAAAAAAAAATAATATAAGTTATATATAAGCTATCTGGTTCCCATATCACAAGCTTTGGCTTAGTTTGGGGCGAGATAGTGCTGTGTGGAATGTCCACCAATATTTATTTATTATTTATTTATAAATTAGATTAAAAATGAAATAAATAAAAAATATTGTTGTTAGATGTTAACGTACACTGCGGGCCACATCAACTACGGCGGCCGAGTGACGGACGACTGGGACAGACGCTGCCTACTCTGTCTGCTTGCTGATTACTACGCGCAAGCTGTGCTCAGCGATAAGTACTTTTTCGACGAAAATGGATCTTATAAGCAGGTATAGTTTCAGCAGTTAAGATACTTCTATTGGTATAAAGCAAGACTATTCCTGTCATCCAACTATTTAATTTAAAGCTTCGGCCTAACTCCAACCTGTTTACCCTATGCAGGGTCCATGTGATACTTACCTAACAACTATGTATGTATCTAAACTAAACCATGTGTAAGCAATAAATGAATTAAGATGTATTAATGTTTTAAGAGTACTTAGTAGAGCTCTTTGTGAAGGGCTCGTCCGGGGAAGCAGCCAAGCGGCCAAGTAGCGTTGCTGTGTTTCGGTTTGAAGAATGTGGTTGCCGGTGTAATTACAGGCACATGAGGCTTAACATCTGTATTCCTCAAGTTTATGGACGCAGGGCAGTGCAACGTAGGGCACGTTCATATCGTGCGTGACTTACGAGGCAATGCTTTGTTATAGGTGATGGTTACCACTTAACATCAGGTGGGCCATCTGTTTGTTCCATCAGATAGTTGTTTAAAAAATATTAAGACAACAATTAACTAAACTCACACCCGTGTAAAATATAAATTTATAAAAATATATCCTACAATTACTAGAGGTACTTTAATTTAGCAACCCGCATCAACAAACGTGGAGGACTACACTAAATACATCCGAACTCTGCCGCTGAACGACGACCCATCTCTGTTCGGTCTGCACAGCAACGCTAACATCAGCTACGCAATGGCCGAAACTAACACTTGTCTCAGTAAGTTAATATTTTTGCATCATAAACAATAATTTTGTTTTTTTTTGTAATCCAACCGGCTGCGCTATTTTATTCCATTATTTTGGATCTATGTGACTAAAACTGGATTTAGCGCCAGCGTGACAGACCAAAGCATCTGAAGCGCTTTATTCGTTAACGTGTGTTTATGTGTGTGCTGAATAAAAAAACCATTCAATTAATTTATTCATTATTCCTACCTGAAATGTTGTTCTCCTAACAGATACGCTAAAGAATCTCCAGCCGAAAGAGGTAAGCGGCGGCGGCGGCCTTTCCGCCGAGGAGATGACAGAGCGAGCCGCCAAGGAGATACTCGCTATAGTACCCAAGTCACTCGATCAGAAATACATCCTTGCGACGTAAGAATTTACTAGAAAAAGTACCATTTATTTACAAAAAATTACAATTAATACAAGTATTTATAAATATACAAAATATATCTGAAACATTTGAGCTATCTGCAGACCGTTGCGAATGATCTAGAGATAGATCACATGATCTGGTAAAGGTTGCTGTGGGCGGCTGCTCTTGAAATCTATAAAGTATGTGTTCAGCAGATAATAATGATTGAACCAGTCTGTTCCGGCTGCGCCAGATTTTTCGCGGCAATTTTTTTTTATATTGCTCCGATTGTCAGCCCGCACGGCTCAGTTGATAGAAGCTCTGCCTTCTGCGCCGTAGACCGTGGAATCGATCCCCACTCGATTAACATAGTTGTGGCGGCTAGCCACAGGTACTTGCAATCGGGCTGACGCGAAGGCTTTGTGAGTCGCCAGTCGTCTCTCCCCGCTCATTATGTTCAGACATGTAATACCTACTTTAAAGTGCAAATATATATATCAGTACTTATGTGGAAAAGGACGTTTATCATTTTACATGCTCCCCTGAGGCTACGTGCAATAAAGTAGGGAATACGCATCATATAATTTATCCCCTACAATTGGTGACCCCGACGTGATTTTCCTCTGTCTGGGTGATAACTGGTTCCGATATTACGAGCTTTGTTTAGATAGTGATGTATGGAATGTCCATCAATATTTATTTTTTACTTATTTTAATGAATATTGAATTTTATCTTTTTTGTTTTTTTTTAATGGTTATAGTTCATAGCCACAAAAGACGTGTTATTTCATGTAGAGCATGTTTCCAGGTATCCCGTGTCATACAAAGAGTCCCTCAACACAGTGTTGATGCAAGAAGCTATCAGATACAACCGACTGCTTGGCGTCATCAGTAACTCACTCAAGTACGTCCCACACTCCTTAATGCAATGACTAATGTACCTCTCGCTCGCACGTTTCAAGATTTTGAAACATATGAAATCACTGCACATATCATAATTAACCAAGTTGCGTGCAATCATATTGATACATTATTATATTATCATTATTATATACATTCATTTTGATCCAAACATGTTTTCCCACTAAAAAGTATGTTTTGCGCCTTAAATTTACACATCCGCTATCGAAATCAAAGTCAAAATGTCAAAGTCAAAATGTATTTATTCAATAAAATCACAAGGATCACTTTGAAACGTCTTAAAGCTAGGTGACTCTAGGTGCCAGTTCCACGCGACCAAATGAATAAAATGAAATACATAATATCCCTTTAGATCTCTTAGTACCAAGTACCAATTCAAAATTCTTTGTGTTTGTCTAAGGTTGTCTGATTATAGTCAGATCGAGAAGAATGGAATGTTTTATTTTTCTATTACGGTCCAGTTACAAAGTTTTATTCAACGTTTTATTATTTGACAGCCTTCACAGCTCAGTTGGTAGTAGCTCTGCCTTCTGCGCCGTAGGCAGTGGGTTCGATCCCCACCGAGAAAAAACATTTGTGTGATGAACATAGATGTCTGTTCTCTGTCTGGGTGTTATATAATATTATAAGTATGTATTTACAAACTGGTTCCCATATCACAAGCTTTGGCTTAGTTTGGGGCGAGATAATGCCGTGTGGAATGTACACAGGAAGAATGTGCTCAGGAACTCCACGACTTAATACCACCATCTTCATTCCATAACAGTACAAGTAGACGTACGGCTCAGTACCACCCATATCTGGTAAATATGACCCATTCGCACTAAGCGCTTCTACATTTATGCGAACTGCCAAAGAGTGGAACTCATTGCCGTCGTCTGTCTTTCTTGATCACTACAACTTGGGTCTCTTCAAGGCAAGAGTGAATAGGTGACTTCTAGACCGTTCTGCTCCATCGTTGGCTACATCATCGCTTACCATCAGGTGAGATTGTGGCCAAAGGACAGTCTATTAATAATAAAAAAAACACCAATATTTATTTATTTTATTTAAAATGCGTAAAACACTGATAAACGCTTTCATAAGCTCTTAATTTCGACACAGGGACCTCTTAAAAGCCCTCAAAGGCTTAGTGGTGATGTCGGAAGCTTTAGAAAACATGGCGGCGAGTCTGGCCCGCAACGCTGTGCCAGCAATGTGGAGCTCGAAGGCATACCCATCTTTGAAACCGTTGGGTAAGTTGTGAAACCCTACTCTCCGCCAAGCAGCGTTGCTGTGTTTCGGTTTGAAGAGTGTGGTAGACGGTGAAATTACAGGCACATGAGGCTTAACATCTGTATGCCTCAAGCTGATGGACGCAATGCAGTGTATCGTAGGGCACGTTCCTATCGTGACCTGAGAGACAAGGCTTTGTTATAGGTGATGGTTACCACTTAACATCAGATGGGCTATCTGTTTTATATCTTAAAAAAGCTTAAAGCGAAATTTACTCATGAGTCTGTTAAAATTACGACTAGAACAAGATCTTCGCGTTAAACAAAATAAAATCAACTTTGAAAGCTCATTCAATTTGAGTAGACGTTGTTTGAAAAGTTGGATTACGGAATAATATAATATTGTTTTTCGTGAATATGTAGGTCGTAAATATCGAATCGCGCTATTGGTACTGCGTCTTTGCTTTCGTACGAGGGTCTAAAATCAAAATCAAAATGGTCTTTATTCAGTTTTTTTTTGTTTTTTTTTAATATAACTAGCTGATGTAACAAGCAGATGGCCCAGCTTCTGTTAAGTGGTAACCATCACCTATAACAAAGCTATGCCTCGCAAGACACGCTCGATAGGAACGTGCCCTTCGATGCACTGCACTGCGTCAATCGACTTGAGGCATACAGATGCTAAGCCTCATGTGCCTGTAATTACACCGGCAACCACACTCTTCAATCCGAAACAGCAACGCTGCTTGGCGCAGAAAAAGGCGTGGTGGTAGTACTTCCCCGGACGAGCCCTTCACAAAGAGCTCTACTACTCTTAAACACGGTTCAGTGATAGTCGGTTTGTAGAGGTAGCCGGTGAAATTACAGGCACATGACGCTTAACATCTGTATGCCTCAAGTTGATGGACGCAGGGCAGTGCATCGTAGGGCACGTTCCTATCGTGCAAGACCTGGGAGACAATGCTTTGTTATAGGCGATGGTTGCCATTTAACATCAGGTAGGTCATGTGTTCCATTAGCAAGAAGTTTAAACAAACAGATTTTATACTATTTAAACGTGTCTATGATCAAGTATTTGCTTTTTACTTACTTTTTCTTGTCGTGTCACTAGTTTCTTAAGAACTATGTGGTAAAAGGATTTTAATTACTTAAGTACTTATTTAACAGCTGCATGGACTAAGGACCTCTGCCTACGCGTCGGCTTCATGCAGGGCTGGGCTGATTCCGGTATCCCCAAGGTAAGTCCATGTATGTTAAAATGGATTTCGGTATCCCAGAGGTAAGTCCATCTATGTTAAATCGGATTCCGGTATCCCCAAGGTAAGTCCATCTGTGTTAGCAGCAAGTAGTTCCATCGCAGTTCCAAAATATTCTGCATCGTGGGTCCGAATCCAACCGGTTTGCCAGTCGATTTTCTATTCTCCTGCTATGGTTTTATGATGATTTTTTGTATTGAAGGTATTCTGGATCTCGGGGTTCTACTTCCCGCAGGCGTTCCTCACGGGAGCGCTGCAGAACTACGCCAGGAAACATGTCATTGCCATAGATACCGTCTCCTATGCTTTTGAGGTGAGATTATAACCCAGGATTATAGACAGACATTACATCATCTTCCTGCCCTTATCCCACGTTCAGTAGTCGGCACAACAGGTTTTCTTCTTCCACTCTCCTCTATCATTCGTCATCTCGGTGCTCACTCATTTCTTACTCATGTCATCTTTCACACAGTCCATCCATCTTTTCTTTGGCCTACCTCTCCTTCTCTGCCTTTTTCCTCTCCTTTATAGACAGCCACTACACTTTCATTAAAATAAAAATAGTCACACATAGAGTTTAATATAGTCCCAAAAGTTATTATCCGAGTGGTATTTGAACCCACCACCTTCCCCTTGATACGGGGCCGCGCTAACCAACTGCGCCATCGGATTCTCCGTCTCAAAGGGTAGGTAGTGGGTTCAAATTCCCACTCGGATAATAACTTTTGGGACAATATAATTTTTTTTGTGATTTCCTTAAGTGTAATAAACACTATAAAACGAATATGAAAGACTCCAATATAATCCATCATTGGTGCACGATCTTATTCGAACCCACAACTTACTAGGTGGGGTGACTCCCTAGACCAGACCAACAGACAGACCACCTCTTACATTTCTTTACACATTTTTTCTTCCCCAAGAAAATTGACAAGAATTAACCACTTAAATTCTTGATGTTGATGGCTGTGACACAGTTTTTAAAGTCTGTAGATGCTAGCTTTTTTATGAAAAAATAAAACCGGCCAAGCGCGAGTCGGACTCGCGCATGAAGGGTTCCGTACCATTATCTATAAAAACGGCAAAAAAATAATGTCTGTTGTATGGAAGCCCCCCTTAAATATTTATTTTATCCTGTTTTTTAGTATTTGTTGTTATAGCGGCATCATCTGTGAAAGTCTCAACTGTCTAAATATCATAGTTCATGATCATAGTTCAGTATCATAGTTCAGCCTGGTGACAGACGGACAGACGGACGGACAGTGGAATCTTAGTAATAGGGTCCCGTTTTACCCTTTGGGTACGGAACCCTTAAAAACGATTAAGTAATTTCCTGTTCCTAACAAATCATTATCTTATCTTAATACCTACTAGAGTACGTAAACATGGCGTGACATGCCTATATTGCATAAGGAAAGTATAATTATTAACGAATTTCAAAATCTCTTGTCGTGTCACTAGTTTCTTTCAAAACAGTGTGGTGAAAGGATTTTAGGTGCGCCTCAAGAGGCTTCTCTCGAGCACTTGACACATGTTATAGAACTTTTTATGTTCTACGACATGCCGGTTTCTTCACGATGTTTTCCTTCACCGTTTGAGAGTACTGGCATTGTACACATAAATTTCTGAACAGAACAACTCATTGGTGCACGATCGGTTTCGAACCAACGACCTTAGGATCGGAAGGCGGGGCCGCTACCACTAGACCACCAGTGCTCGATGGTGCTCAATTTCAAAATATTTTGTAGATCTAAAACTTCATATCGTAGTTCATCCGTCATTCGACAGACAATCTTGCCAGTGTCAAGTGATTTGTATTGAATACTTTTTAGTCAAGTCAGTCCATAGTCAAGTCGGCCGTCATTTTGTTTTAAAGAAAATGGTGGCGGTTTTCTTCAAAACATTGGAAACATTTTCGGTCAAATCAGGATATCACATTACACTTTCATTTCAAATGTTTACACTTTGTGCTAAGACCTCAAGTAATGTTGGTTAAAATACCACCGAAATTACACAACACAACTCAAAATAACACTAGAAAAACAAATAAAATGAAAAAGCTATGTTGCTTCCAAAAATGTCAGAAAATGAATCTCACCTAAATTTTTAGACCTTTGATCCTATCGTTTATGGCATTCATGCCAAACATACAACTCAACTACATAACAAAAAGATTGACTGCACGGGCTCATTTAAATAAAGTCTTCATATTTTTTTTATTTTCATTCACTCAAAGTACTTTCCTTCAATGTAACATACGTACTCATGACAGGCGTATAGTTAACTAATTGTGAGCATAATTTTGTGAGGAGTTTTTTCGTCATCTAATTTACCTCGCACTCGGGTTCAAACCGAATTACGTGACACAGAATTCCTGCGAAAAAAACCCTAAACAAAATCCCTGTTCGTCTATTCTGAGATTTGACAACTTGTTTTTTCGGATTTCGTATTCGGTAATTTTGAGTATTTTTTTGTTTTTTTGTGTATGTTTTTATTCTCACCCGAATACGATTCGGCGGAAATCGAATACGAAATCCGAGATTCGAAAAAACAAGATGTCAAAACACAGAATAGACAATTTTTTTATGATGGCCCATCTGATGTTAAGTGGTAACCATTACCTATAAATCATTGCATCTTAAGTCGCGCTTGATAGGAGCGTGCCCTGCGATGCATTGCCCTGCGTCCATCAACTCGAGGCATACAGATGTTAAGCCTCATGTGCCTGTAATTACACCGGCAACCACACTCTTCAAACCGAAACACAGCAACGCTGCTCGGCGGCAGAAAAAGGCATGAAGGTAGTAGGTACTTCCCCAGACGAGCACTTCACAAAGGGCTCTACTACTTTTAATAGTACTGCTACGTTTGTTTGTTTCCTGTTCTTGTAGGCTTTGGTAGCATATAAATGGCACATAGATTCACCTTGTTTTAAGACGTTTCAAAGTGATCCTTTTATTTTATTCAATACCTTTTGACTGACTGCTGACTCTGACTGCTGATGCTCACTGTTGACTCTGACTGCTGATGCTGATTGCTAAACGCGCACTGCTGCCTACTGACGCTGACTACTGACGATGACTGTTGACGCTCACTGCTAACGCTGACTGCTGACGCTGACTGCTGATGCTGACTGCTGACGCTCACTGCTGACGCTGACTGCTGACGCTGACTGCTGCCGCTACACAATAGTAATAGAATATGTTTGTAGCCGCTAGCGGGCACTCCGCCGAAGAAGCCGGAAGACGGATGCTGCGTCCGCGGCTTGTACCTCGAGGGAGCTCGGTGGAACATGGGGGACATGACTCTGGAAGAAAGCAGGCCCAAGGAACTGCACACAGGTTACTGATAACTGAAACAGCTTCACGACTTTGATCCCCAGGCACGGTAGATATCCCCTCAGATCTCTTAGTACCAAGTACCAACTCCAGATTCCTTGAGGACGTCTAAGGGAGTCGGAGATATATCCAAACATTATTACATTGTAAAAGGATCATACAAAAGAACGGTAGGAACCAAGCCGTAAGTTTGTTGCCCGTTCTTCTAGGCTTTGGTCGCGTGGAACTGGCACCTAGAGTCACCTAGCTTTAAGACGTTTCAAAGTGATCCTTGCGATTTTATTGAATAAAAATACCTTTTGACTTTGACATTACATTTGGCACATACCCACATTTTACAGTAGTGTTAGTATTCAATCCCCACACAGAACAATTTTTTTTCATTTCATTTCACTATATCAGCTATTTGGTTCCAATATTACAAGCTCTGCTTAGTTTGTGGCTAGGTAGTGACAAATCCGAAAGACAACACGGCGCTACGTTATTCAAAGTTTCATCCAAATGCGTACATCATCGTACGTACATTAATACATACTCAGTCATCTAAATAAATAAATAAATATAAATTAATATTGGTGGATATTCCACACAGCACTATCTCGCCCCAAACTAAGCCAAAGCTTGTGATATGGGAACCAGATAGCTGATATACTACTTATATACTTTTTTTTTGTAAATACATACTTATAATATTATATAACACCCAGCCAGAGAACAAACATCTATGTTCATCACACAAATGTTTGTTCTCGGTGGAGATCGAACCCACGGCCTACGGCACAGGAGGCAGAGCTACTACCAACAGAGCTGTGAAGGCTGTCATACCTTATCTAAGACTGTTATACCTTAACACCGTAACTACCTTTCTGGTTTAAGTATGAGAAGTTAATGCCAATTAACTTATTCGCAGTGAGGATAGTTTTAAGCCTGAGAAAGTAGTTTAGTAGTAGTAGTTTAAATATTTCACGATCATATTTCGTTTAATAATCAATTTTAAACTTAATATACCTGTTACAAAGATGTAATTCCATCCCTATTTCAAGATCTAACGCTACACACTCATACCCAAATTCTCTCTCTATTATTACCAGACATGGCCATAATCTACATGAAGCCAGAGCAAGGGCACAAGCTCCAACAGGGCCTGTACGAGTGCCCTACATACAAGACCCTGGTCCGCGCCGGCACACTGTCCACCACTGGCCACTCCACTAACTACGTGATGACTATCGAACTGGCCACCCACAAGCCACAAGCGCACTGGATCAAGCGTGGAGTGGCATTATTCTGTGCATTAGATTATTGATCGATATTTTAGTTTTCGTTCAGTTATTGAAGGAATAAATATTATGTTCAGTTTAATAATATTTTTCTTCCAAGTATAATATCCTGAGTAGTATATTTTTTAATCTTATTTAGATTAGATGGTTAGACAAAGAGCTCTTTCTTTTGTATGCCTCGTCTGGAGTGCCAAGGCACGGTAGATATCCTCTGAGATATCTTAGTAGTAAGTATCATCTCGAGATTCTTTGAGGATGTCTAAAGGGGTAGTCAAGAGGTACGTAAAAATTGGCAGAACATTTTGCAGTAATTAGTATTCCATACGTGACAGTTTGCAAGCCCATCGCCGCTAGAATACCAAATGGTTTCCTCACGATGATGTCTATTGATGTCTGATTAAATTATATTATTGTTTGACCGGATTTTAACATACGACCTTACGATCAGAATGCGGGGCCATTCCCACAAGACCACCGATGCTCTATTAATATAAATACGGCGTTGAACAGGTTTATAATGCCTCAACAAACACAAAACACAGGAACTTCCGAGAACTTATCAAATCAAATTTCCAAGGTATTTCGACGAATACCTACGAGCATATGGGACCTGTGTAAATAACCTTGTAAATAGGGTCTTAAAATCGTAACAAACTTAATTTAGAGTAAACAACTAATATGTACCTACTTGAGAGGCTGACAACCGACAAATAATTTCTCGCTTTCACATTTAAACATTTTTGAAAATATAAAAAATCACGGAAAATGAATGTGAAAAACGCAAGCAACAAATTTTTGGAGAATAAAATAAAAATAAAAGGAAAAATATTAATTTCGATTCGAACGAGTTTTCCTACCAACAATTAAATTCCACTATCCTCAAAAATTTAAAACTGAGCGAGCATGTAGTTGTTTGACGTTAGCCTGCGTCTTTACAAACCCGATAATTTCGATAACAAGTTCCCAATGAAGTTTAATTAATTCTAATTGTGCCATGTCCGGCCTTTCCGATTTGGTCATCACTTAAATACGCCCAAAGCCTGTTTTATTTAAATCTATTTTGACTTGCAAACTATACGACCACGGGCTAGAATGCTCATTAAATTAATTTGTTCTATCACCTACAGTTCCATTGTAATTTAAACTTTATACAAGACCATAATATAATATATTAAGTATTCACTTATTAGTAGTTTTTTTCCAAATACGACGATTTATGCCTCAAGTTGATGGACGCAGGGCAGTGCATCGTAGGGCACGTTCCTATCGTGCGTGACCAGGCAATGCTTTGTTACAGGTGATGGTTACCACTTAACATCAGGTGGGCCATCTGCTTGTTCCATCAGCTAGTTGTATAAAAAAAATGTGTAGTGACCCTATTTGCCTATTTTTCACAAACAAGGCGAATACGCGAGCAAATGAAAACGCGAAACGTGAATGATATATTATATTAAGTATTCGCTTATTCATCGTATTTTGCCAAATACGTTGATTTATGCCTCAAGTTGATGGACGCAGGGCAGTGCATCGTAGGTCACGTTCCTATCGTGCGTGACGAGGCAATGCTTTGTTATAGGTGATGGTTACCACTTAACATCAGGTGGGCCATCTGCTTGTTCCATCAGTATAAAAAAATGTGAAGTGACCCTATTTGCCTATTTTTCACAAACAAGGCGAAAACGCGAAACGTGAATGATAATCAAAAAATAATGTAGATATGTAATTGCCAAGGTACAAATAATGATTTGCAAGAATCCAAATAGAAAAATGTCCAAAGCCAATGTCCATAAGTAAATATGCCCAATAATAAAAATGTCCATAAGTAAAAATGTCCAATAATAAAAAGTAGTTGGACGTTTAACTACTCGCGTGATTCCGCGCCAAGCCGATGACTTGAAGCCGACTTGGACATTTTTATACTTGGACGTTTTTATACTTGGACGTTTTTAGGTATAGTTGGGTATTATTTTGCTCTTGGACATTTTTCTTTTTGGACATTACTCGTGCAAATCCAAATAATAACTACTAGCCCATGATTAGTATAGGTAAGTTGTAATTATCCGAGTAAAGTACCTACTTAATTGAAAGGCTTCCCGCGTAGAAAAATCTTCACATTATAAAGATGTTTAAAATTTTAATTATGATATTGTTCAGGTTTAGTTGCTCGCCAAAATAATGTAACTTACTCGTATAGGTATAGGCCCAGAAAGTACGGTCACATTTTTTGGTAGTTTACGAGTTATGTTTTTTTTTGTTTTTTTAGATGCAAGAAAATTCTGATCACCACGACTAAGAGCTATTTATTCTGCAATATGCAATTCTCCTTTGATACAATTGATACAAATAAATCGAGCCAGTTCACTTTGTTCGTCCGAGTCATTTTATTTACATCTGCAATTATAATTAATTAATTAACGTTCAAATAAGCGGTGGTCTGCTGAAGACATACAAAGGAGCTACTCGACTTCCTGGCTACGCAATTACTGCGAATGCCTAAACAAATCAAATAAAATTAAAACTTCTCTTTATACCTACGTTCTGGACGAGAAGGTTTGAACTTTTTGGGTTGCGACCACAGAACACAAAGATGTGGAGCAGATTTACTACAATATTCTGTACTAGCTGCCGTCCGTGGCATCGCTCGCATATAATCAGTGATTGTAAGTGAGAAAAGAGGCCCGTCGAACTACTAACTAACTAACTACACTTGCATATTTTAACATTTTTGATGATATAAAATTAGGTATTTTACACCTTTTTCTGCCGCCAAGCAGCAATGCTGTGTTTCGGTTTGAAGAGTGTGGTTGCCGGTATAATTACAGGCACATGAGGTTTAACATCTGTATGCCTCAAGCTGATGGACGCAGGGCAGTGCATCGTAGGGCACGTTCCTATCGTGCGTGACTTACGAGGCGATGCTTTGTTATAGGTGATGGTTACCACTTAACATCAGGTGGGCCATCTGCTTGTTCCATCAGCTGGTTGTATTAAAAAAAAAAAAAAAAGATATGAAAAATCACACACACAAAAATATCATTTCGATTTGAATAAGTTTTCCAACCTAGCGGCCGGTTTCTGAAAGCCCGATCAAAACTAATCGGATGTCACGTCACTTGCTATCTCTATCTAATTCGATGTTATAGCTGAAATGGCGAGTGACTTGACAATCGATTAGTTTTTATCGAGCTTTCAGAAACCGTAAAAGTTTGATTAAGTACGAAAATTAACATATTTTTAGGTAGGAAAACTTGTATGGCTGTTTTTTTCTGAACTTTTATAATGCTATTCGCCAAAACTTGGTTTTCTAAAGTACATTAGCGGTAGGCTGCGTCAATAACGTTGAATAAAATTCAAACGAATCCAACGAAAGCATTTCGAAGTAAGATGCCGTCGCGCACTGGAGCTTCTGTTTTAACATTCCTGTATTTCTGTAAAATCCGGTAAAAATATAGGATTTGGTTGCGTAAGTACGTAATCTGGTTCGGAGGAATTCTCAGCCCGCTTTTAGTTTTAAGAGGTAAGTAAAACAAAAATCACCGGAATAATTCATTGGTTTAGGAAAAAGGAAAAGGAAGAGCTTCATTACTTTATTCTCTAGGCACGGTAGATGTTTCCTCAAATCCCATTGGGTTTGAGATGATCAGAAATGATGTTGCGGTAAGAAAATATTCATGATTCAAAGTTTTTTCTTTTTTTACTACGTGCTGATGGAACGTGCCCTACGCAGTGGCGTAGCTATCGTAGGGCCAGGTGGTGCAGTGCACCAGGGCCCCGGAGCACAAGGGGCTCTCTAACTTAAGCTTTGAAAAGAGACGGTCAGCCAGCTCCCGTAGCTAGAAAACCTTGAGCCTGCTTACAATTTTTTTTTATGATTTATTTTATAACCCAATATAAGTTCAAGCTAAGTGGAAACAGGGGATGAGGGCCCGATTCTTTCTCTATGGACTCACTGCCTTGCCACCTAGCTACGCCACTGGTTACGATGCACTGCCCTGCGTCCATCAGCTTGAGGCATACAGATGTTAAGCCTCATGTAACTGTAATTTAACTGGCAACCATTCTCTTCAAACCGAAACATACAACGCCGCCTTAGTGGCAGAAAAAGGCATGGTTCTTAAAATAATATTGATTGATTGAAATAATTTAGTATTAGATAATATGCCAAACATATTTATGTTATAACAGATTCATAATGAAACAATTAATCTGTACATAAGTATTTAGCAAGCTGCTGCCCGGCCCGCGGCTTCTCTCGCGTACTATTGCTAACAATGATATGTAAGGTATTTTCCTTTATTAGATTTGTTCATATTTTCTCTAACCTTTTTCAGGTTACGAACTAAATTTTTTCTAGGTTTTATTTCGATCGGTTCATTGGCTAAGCCGAGATTGAGCTACGAACATTCAAACATACTTTCGCGTTTATACTATACTATTGGCTTCCCGCGGCTTCGCACGCGTTGAAGTGGTGAGCCGTAATTGAGCCACAAACATCCAAACATCGTAACTTTCGCATTGTTTTGTATATTATTAGAGTAGGATACCAACGCAGGTATAAGAGATACCTATAGGCGTACATTACCTATATTAGGTAGGTAGGTAGGTATAGGCAGGTACTGAGTTTAGCACAAACATGACAAATACAACAAAGACAACCTTACACGGAAAATATGTACTTATTGGTTCCTAGTTTCTACCCCAAAAACAAACGAAACGAAACAGCTTCACGACTTTGATCCCCAGGCACGGTAGATACCCTAAGATCTCTTCGTACCAACTCAAGATTCCCGTTTTAGAATGTCCCTTACAAACATTGACGCCTTGTTGTATCCTTTTTACTTGAGCGCAACGAAGGAGGGTAACGTTTTAGAGGTTGTTTTCGAAAATCAAACTTTCTTTTTGTTATTTATCCAGAGAACACATTTTCTTTTAATTTGAAGTTAATTACACTAACGCTTTAAAAATCTCCCATACAAACCTTGAAACTTTGTCAGTCTTTTGCACCCTATGCAGGGTGGTTTTAAAATATTTAAAACGTGATTTTAAATTATTTATTGTGGAGTATATTTACTTCAAGTTTGAAATCAATAGCACTATGCGTTTAAAATCTCCCATACTAACTTTTACCAGCCATTTTCACCCTTTGCAGGGGTATTTATCAAAAGTTAAAACCGTCATTCTTAATTATTTATTTCTTAGTATATTTACCTCAAGTTTTAAATCAATCGCACCACGCGTTAAAAAAGTCCCATACAAACTTTGACATCCCTTTGCACACTTATTAAGGGTAGTTTAAAAAAAAATGCCTTTCCTGTTTTTTAGCCTTGGAGTACATTTACTTCAACTTTCAAGTTTGTAGGTTCAAGGAATACAATTTTTCATACCTACGTTTTCAACCCTTTATACATCCTTAGGGGTTGAATTTACAAAAATCCCTTCTTAATACACCTCTACGCCATAAGACCTATATATTCTTCAAATTTCAAGTCTCTAGGATCGGCGGTCAAAAACTTTCCATACAAACTTTTACATCCCTTTGCACACTTATTAACAGTAGTTCTGAAAAACTAAAAATGCCTTTCCTAGTTTTTGCCTTGGAGTACATGTACCAGCGGTCAAAAACCTCCCATACAAACTTTTACATCCCTTTGCACACTTATTAAGGGTAGTTCTCAAAAACTAAAAATGCCTTTCCTAGTTTTTGCCTTGGAGTACATGTACTCCAAGTTTCAAGTTTGTAGGTTTAAGGAATACTATTTTTCACGCAAACGTTTTCAACCCTTTTACACCCTTAGGGGTTGAATTTCCAAAAACCTCTTCTTAGTACACCTCTACGCCATAAGACCTATGTACTCTGCAAATTTCAAGTCTCTAGGACCAGCGGTCAAAAAACTCCCATACAGACTTTTACATCCCTTTGCACACTTATTAAGGGTAGTTCTAAAAAACTAAAAGTGCCTTTCCTATTTTTTGCCTTGGAGTACATGTACTCCAAGTTTCAAGTTTGTAGGTTCAAGGAATACTATTTTTCATGCAAACGTTTTCAACCCTTTTACACCCTTAGGGGTTGAATTTCCAAAAACCTCTTCTTAGTACACCTCTACGCCATAAGACCTATGTACTCTTCAAATTTCAAGTCTCTAGGACCAGCGGTCAAAAAACTCCCATACAAACTTTTACATCCCTTTGCACACTTATCAAGGGTAGTTTTAAAAAACTAAAAATGTATTTCCTATTTTTTTGCCTTGAAATATAAATACTCCAAGTTTCAAGTTTGTAGGCTCAAGGAATACTATTTCTCATACAAACGTTTTCATCCCTTTTTACACCCTTAGGGATTGAATTTCCAAAAATACCTTCTTAGTATACCTCTACGCTATAAGACCTATGTACTTTTCAAGTTTTAAGTCTCTAGGACCAGCGGTCAAAAAATTCCCATACATACTTTTACATCCCTTAGCACACTTATTAAGGGTAGTTTTAAAAAAATAAAAATGGGTTTCCTATTTTTTTGTCTTGAAGTATATGTACTCCAAGTTTCAAGTTTGTAGGTTCAAGGAATACTATTTTTCATGCAAACGTTTTCAACCCTTTTACACCCTTAGGGGTTGAATTTCCAAAAACCTCTTCTTAGTACACCTCTACGCCATAAGACCTATGTACTCTTCAAATTTCAAGTCTCTAGGACCAGCGATCAAAAAACTCCCATACAAACTTTTACATCGCTTTGCACACTTATCAAGGGTAGTTTTAAAAAACTAAAAATGTATTTCCTATTTTATTGCCTTGAAATATAAATACTCCAAGTTTCAAGTTTGTAGGTTCAAGGAATACTATTTCTCATACAAACGTTTTCAACCCTTTTACACCCTTAGGGGTTGAATTTCCAAAAACCTCTTCTTAGTACACCTCTACGCCATAAGACCTATGTACTCTTCAAGTTTTAAGTCTCTAGGACCAGCAGTCAAAAAACTCCCATACATACTTTTACATCCCTTAGCACACTTATTAAGGGTAGTTTTAAAAAACTAAAAATGCCTTTCCTATTTTTTGCCTTGGAGTACATGTACTCCAAGTTTCAAGTTTGTAGGTTCAAGGAATACAATTTTTCATACAAACGTTTTCATCCCTTTTTACACCCTTAGGGGTTGAATTTCCAAAAATCCCTTCTTAGTACACCTCTACGCCATAAGACCTATGTACTCTTCAAATTTCAAGTTTCTAGGACCAGCGGTCAAAAAACTCCCAAACATACTTTTACATCCCTTAGCACACTTATTAAGGGTAGTTTTAAAAAACCTAAAATGTATTTCCTATTTTTTTGTCTTGAAGTATATGTCCTCCAAGTTTCAAGTTTGTAGGTTCAAGGAATACTATTTCTCATACCAACGTTTTCAACCCTTTTACACCCTTAGGGGTTGAATTTCCAAAAACCTCTTCTTAGTACACCTCTACGCCATAAGACCTATGTACTCTTCAAGTTTTAAGTCTCTAGGACCAGCAGTCAAAAAACTCCCATACATACTTTTACATCCCTTAGCACACTTATTAAGGGTAGTTTTAAAAAACTAAAAATGCCTTTCCTATTTTTTGCCTTGGAGTACATGTACTCCAAGTTTCAAGTTTGTAGGTTCAAGGAATACAATTTTTCATACAAACGTTTTCATCCCTTTTTACACCCTTAGGGGTTGAATTTCCAAAAATCCCTTCTTAGTACACCTCTACGCCATAAGACCTATGTACTCTTCAAATTTCAAGTTTCTAGGACCAGCGGTCAAAAAACTCCCATACATACTTTTACATCCCTTAGCACACTTATTAAGGGTAGTTTTAAAAAACCTAAAATGTATTTCCTATTTTTTTGTCTTGAAGTATATGTCCTCCAAGTTTCAAGTTTGTAGGTTCAAGGAATACAATTTTTCATACAAACGTTTTCATCCCTTTTTACACCCTTAGGGGTTGAATTTCCAAAAATCCCTTCTTAGTACACCTCTACGCCATAAGACCTATGTACTCCTCAAATTTCAAGTCTCTAGGACCAGCGGTTTAGGCTGTGCGTTGTCTATATGTCAGTCAGTCAGTCAGTCAGTCAGTCAGTCAGTCAGGACTTTGATTCTTATAGTATTAGAGATTCTCTCTTCTCGGGTCACTAGTTTCTTTCGAAACAGTGTGGTGAAAGGATTTTAAGTGCGCCTCAAGGGGCTCCTTTCGAGCACATCACACATGTTATAGAACTTTTTAGGTTCTACGACATGCCGGTTTCCTCACGATGTTTTCCTTCACCGCTTGAGAGTACTGGCATTGTGTACATACATTTTTGAACAGAAAAACTCATTGTTACACGACTGGTTTTGAAGCCACAACCTTAGGATCGGAAGGCGAGGCCGCTACCACTAGACCACCAGTGCTCTCATCTATATAGGTATTAGTAGGTAAGGATAGGATAGGACGTAGAATATACATAAGCAGTACACAAGAATTCCTTATAGGTAGGTTCAGGTCTAAGGGTGGTTTATTAGAAGAGTAGTCAGAGGCAAAGCTATACAAATTTTAGATCGCACAGGAAAAGTAGGCAATCGTGAAATCTTTATAGCTAAAGTTTCTATATTATAAAACCTAAATATAGCTGTGGGCGGAAACTGTATTCAACATTAATATAATGTTTTTATCTGCCCAAAATCACCCTGCGATTTCACACAAGTGACAAACAACCCCTCAGCTTCACTGACGTATGTCATTTAGCATTCTCGCCCTTGTAAGGCGTGATAATGGATTTATTTAACATCCTTTATTGTATAGAAATAACAATCGGTTCAATCATGTTAAAAAAAAAACAACAGACACAAAAACAGTCTTGAACCAGGCACGGATCCAGCCCTCGAAAAAGGTTGTGGTCTCAGCCACCTGAAAATGCGACTGAAACTCGCTCATGATCGATATAGTGCATTCTGCATCATTAGAAAATGTTTACAATATATAATATGACGGTCTGGCCAAAATTTTGTACAGTGTTGAAGTTCCACGTGGACAAAGTCGGGGGCGAACACTGTGTTATGGGCATGCCCATCGTGCCCGCAACGGTGGATCCGCACTTGTCTTGAACCCACATCCGCAGACCTTTCATCCGTCAGGAAGCCACACCATGGATTTGATTGATCTATGTAAGTACCTAAACTAAACCACGTGAAGGTAAGCAATACATGTATTGAGTATTGATGGTTTTGACCACGTTTTAAGTATGCCAAGAAAACTGTGCTCAATTAGTGATTATTAGCTCTGCACTGTATCGGCCGTGGGTTCGATCCCCACCGAGAACAAACATAAAATAATAGTGCTCCTAGTTCAGGAGAAATACCTTCACAAAGAATAAAGGTGGATTTTAAGACCTCAGAGTATCGCAATCCGTTAAATCAAAATTATTCAGTCTTTGTCTAACAAAAATATTATTTAAATTCAAAAAAGTTTTCCTGTCAGCTTGAAATCTAGTTAAACAATTTGTCATAACAATCTTTAGTAGGTAACTTTACATCTTCAAAATTGTTGAAATGTGCGAACTAGAAGTTGTTTGACGGTCGACTGCATCTTAATATAGCGGCAATGGACTTGGAACCACGTATAGAAGCTACCTGTTTTTTCAGCGCTAAGTAAGTAATAATTTTACAAATCCCATCATCGATAAATATATCTATTGTAGCCATTCGCTGTTTTCATCAACAATTTGGTACCTACATGTTTACAACCCCTCAATAATTAAATTAAAACAATATTTGTTAGTGCCTTTAGGCTCGAAGCCCCGCGTCGCCTGTCCGTTAGTGATAAGGTGTTATTGCTGTTATATTATTTAGCTGAATACGCATAATCTGTACGCACATTTTAATACTTCTACTGTAAAGTTGATTCAGTCGGAATAATAATTATTCAATGGTTCTTCGTGATTTTATTGAAAAAATACTTTTTGACCTGAATAAATAATTCTATGTATTATTCTGTTATAGCTGTAGACTTCGATAATACTGCGTTGCTGTGACCGTCAGAATAGCTGGACAAGAAGAGATAAAGGATTTGAACCATGCTTATTACTTCATTATCATCATCAGCTTGAATGATTTATTCATTCATTCATACTGCTGTACCCATTCATGTGCTGGCTTTTTTTTAGACATTTACAGGAAGCGAACGCGATTTTTAGCAGTCGCCATGTATAAACCCCCCGTGCTCTTTGAGGAGGGCTTCCTACGCTTTGTCTTCCGGTTGGTCCTATATATGACTTACAGTCCTTCATAAATACCTATTCGTTACGGAGTGCTTATTATAGAAACATTGAAACATGTAAATTTTCGTATTTATAATACCTTTAAGATAATTTCAATTTACTACCTACCGATTTCCTTCAAATACATACATTATTTAAAGAACTAGCTGACCCGGGCCCACTTTGTTGGGCGGTGTCAAATTTGCAATAAAATAATATTGCGGCTATAAATTGAGATAAAGGCTATCCTATCTTTTAAGTTAGATCAAACTGCACACGGTGCGCAAAAATGACTGAAATCGGTTAAATTGTTTAGGAGTCCATAGCGGACAATAAACGCGACGCGTAATTTATAAATATTAAGATATAGGTAGTAAAGCTCTTTGTGAAGGTTCCTCCAGGGAAGTACTACCTCCACGCCTTTTTCTGCCGCCAAGCAGCGTTGCTGTGTTTCGGTTTGAAGAGTGTGGTTGCCGGTGTAATTACAGACACATGAGGTTTAACATCTGTATGCCTTAATGGGCGCAAGGCAGTGCATTGTAGGGCACGTTCCCATTGAGCTTAACTTACGATGCAATGCTTTGTAGGTGATGGTTACCATTTAACATCAGGTGGGCCATCTTCTTGTTACATCAGCATGTATAAAAAAACATTTTCAGAATACCGATGATGAACATAATCTATACTTGTTTTGTTGTGGTGTGCAATAAAGCATTTTACTTCTTTAAGTAATACTGCCGTAGACGATGCTACGCCGTAGCTGGAGTCTACGCTACCAGCTACGCAGTCTTTCACTGGCACAGAATTCCGCTTAACTTCATTCTTCCTAAAGACTACTGAAACTTTAGAGACCTAATCACCCTATCTTCTTCATAGGCTTCATCATCCTTCACCATCAGGTGAGATTGTAGTCAAAGGTGGTCTATTCGTAACAAATAAGAAAATTAACATTTTTATTCAATTTATAAAATTTTCAAGCTTCAAAAGGATAAGGAGTTAGGAGTTAGGAAGGTTACTGAAATAACATTAGATGATGCATTCACTATTATTTTATCAATTTTAATTGATTTATTGATTATATTATTTAAACAACATTTTAAGTCTTAGAGAGAAACTTATTACTATTCTATCAAGTATCTAAACAACTTAAATTTTAATATTTTGCATAAAGTTACGGTTCAAACGATATTTATCTAATTTTTATTTAAGATAAAATATAAAGCGCAAATAAAATATATTAAAAATATTACAAAGTTATTTCTGGTAAGGAATTTCTTCGAACACTTAAACAAGACCGTCTGTATGTTGATAGAAATTAGAATTTTAAATAACCATAAACTTTCAAGAACAAAAACAATCTTAAAAAAGCTTTGGCTAGAATCTTTCTTTTGCAATGAGTTTTTAATAACATACATAATGCAGGAAAAATTATAAAAGTAATAAATATTAAATACCAACTTCGTTTATATGGTGAAACCGTAACTTTATGGTAACTACTCTAAAACAAATAATTTAACTAACATCTCAAGAATCTTCACTCGCTAACGATAGATTCATAACAATAATTTACAAAAAGTATTTTTCTACATAAATATTCTTAGATATGAAATACTGAATTGGTTTATACATCTTTCTAAACCTCAATACGAATCGGAAGAATCCTAGTACGTATGTAGTTACTTAGGTTTTTAGATATAAATAATGAATAATATAGAGTAAGTCGGTATGAAATTATATGGAGTTATACAGTCCGAGTAGAGGTGTCCAGAAAATTACGTGGAAATTGAAATAAAACAATCAACAATCGTTGCGAGATTTTTGTTGTGAAAATTGGCTGGATTTTTCACAACAAAAACCGTAAAACACAATATTATGGAAACTGCACACAATCTTGGTAAAAAAGATTTTAAGAAAGAAAAGATTTGAGAATCCAAAAATTAGAATCGAAATAGATATAAGATAGGGAAAGTAATTAAAGCAATTATATTTCCACGTAAATTCTTACATCACAAAGATTTAAACATCATAGTAATTGTCGCTTTCCTCCACCAGAGCGTCATCTGATCGCTTGCCAAGTCCGAAATTGAACCTATGCAGGTCTCTCTGTCGTTTCCCAAGCCCAAAGTTGAACTTGCTCAGTCGTTTGCCTAACCCGAAGCTGTAGGACCTAGCGCGTTTCCCCAAGCCGAAGTTATATAGAGGCAGACGCTTTCCCAAGCCGAAGTCGTACATCCTAGCTCGCTTCTCTTCTGATTCGTCTTCTGAAAAGCGCTTGCCGAGACCGAAGCTGTAGGGACGGGCTCGCTTTACTTGCTCGTAACCTGCGAAGAGAAACCTCTCGTTTAATTGTTTATTCGCATAATTACAGCCGTAGGACTGCTGTTAATCATAAGCCTCCACTATTGAGTCTTGTGCGGCCTGCAGCCAAAAGTTCCCAGTAACTTACACTAGGTTATCTTTCAATCTAGAGGCGGTCCGTTTTCCGCTGTTCTTTTCTGTACAGGAAATCCTTTCTGTCGCAACGGCCAACATACATTTTGTTATATCCATGTCGCAGGTAATCCTGCCAAACCTGGTAATCCTTACAGCTCAGTTGGTGGTAGCTCTACCTTCTGCGCTGCAGGCCGTGGGTTCGATCCCCAGCGAGATCAACTATTTTGTGATGAACATGGATATTTTGTTCTCTGTCTAGGTGTTATATTATAGAGTAAGTATTTGAATATAATAAGTATCATATCAGCTATCTAGTTCCTATATTACAAGCTTTGATTATATAGTTCAGGGCTAGAGAGAGCTATGAAAAATCTTTGATTGGAGTAAAGATACCTAAATAATTTATGATTTTTATGATTTTTACCTGGCTCCGCATCATCATACTGGTCGAAGAGGTCAGACAGGGTGGCTTGATCAATATCGTTGTTTACTTCTTCTTCTTGTTGCTCGTCTACGGATCGCTTGCCGAGCCCGAAGGAGTAGGGGCGAGACCTGATGGAAGTTCGAGTCTATTAATCAAAAGCGTGTGATTCTCATACTACCTTCCACTTGCGGCTTAGAAAGCGTATCATGCAATTCCATGTAATTGTGAACAGAACTACTCAACAGAATAGGTGGGAGTAAACGATTATATCTATTCTTAATCGTTTAACCATGAACTTATCTATTTCGAGACTACTCTATCCACTGACTTCCAGCGAACGTCTCAATTATTTTTGTTTCAGGCAACACAGTTGTTAATATAGGGCAAACATCATAAATACCTTTACAAATAGAATACTTATTGACAAATATAGTTTTTGTCTGCCGAATTACCGACCACGGAAACGTCTTTAGACGACACAAAAGCTCACATTTAATGTCATCTGTCTATTGGGTGCCCGTTTTATGCTGTCTTCCAGCTCGTAGACTATTCCAAAACTTGTGGTCAGTGAAGGCCATTTCTCCGAGCCAGCCTATATTGCCCTTTAAACCTGCTTATTCTAAATTATAATCCTTACATAATACCTCTTGCCAAGTCCAAAGTTGTAAACAGGTAGTCGCTTGTACTCCGACACATAGCTGTAGGCCCTTTTCCCCAAGCCAAAGTTGTAGTGAGGAGATCTCTTGTCCATGGTCGCGTGCTCTTCGTGGGATAGCGCCGTGCCCTCGCCCGGATCATGGTTGTCATTCTGGACGTGCTCGGGAGTGCACAGAGCTGCTCCGAGGAACAAGAAGTAGACGGGAAGAGACTTGTACATGCTGCAACAAAAGCAAGTATTGGTCTTTTGAAGATCTGTCAAAAAGTGGATTTAACACGTTTTATTAGTCTTGTTCTTACACCACACTGGTTCGAAAGTTCTAGTGACGCAAAACGATAGATATTGGTTCTATAGTGTTTATCTACGCTTCTCGGAATCGGAATTAATAATATTTTATAACGTTCCAAATATAAACCCCCCCCTTGGACACCCACAAAGACTCTTGAGTTAGTACTTGTTAATAAAAGATCTAAAGAGATCTGCCGCGCCAGGGGATCAAAGTCGTGTAGTTGTTTCTATTTCCGAAGATAAAGGTCTTGATAATAATATGTCAGACCTGTAGATGGAGCTACGGTCGCTTAAGTATCGTATTAAATGAGAGTTAAGTTTTTCGCCGGGTGAGATTAGGATCCGATGGTGCAGGTGGTTTGTTCTTCCCCGTATATCAAAGTCAAAGTCAAAAGGTATTTATTAAATAAAATCACAAGGATCACTTTCAAACGTCTTAAAGCTAGGTGACTCTAGGGTATTCTCTTATTTGTGCTCTAGGTGCCAGTTCCACGCGACCAAAATACAAAAAATACAAAATATTTATTCAGTAAACTTACCAAAGCCTAGAAGAACAGGCACCAAACTTACGGCGCCGTTCTTTTGTATGATTGTATGTATATAAATAACTATATTATATACATATATATATACATTATATGTATATTATATTATAACATATTATATATATATTACATATATATATACAACGTGTTGATGAAGTTATGTAGGAAAACAAAGAGCGTGTATTTAGACCAAGCACTGGAATACTTTGACGTGTGCAACGGTTGGATACATCGTTTTCGAAATTCCCATAGAAAAGTAAAATTAATATTTTCTCAGAAATTTGCAACAGCCCTGTCTGTGTACGTGTCAAGGTCACACGCACGCGCGCTTCTATCTAGGAAAGAAAAAAACAACGATAACCTACGAGATAATTTTAATTACTTACCTTTCGGTAGGTAAGTAGGTACGCCGCCAATTCCCTGACACGATATTTTTACTGGTTCCTATGGATTTTGTCATTATTTACTGGCTATAATAACACTGGATAAAACTGGATTTTGGTAAGTTTGCGAGATTTCGCACGACACAGGCTTCAAACTTCACACTAAACCATTACCTCGTAGGCACTGCTCATACACACACTGACTGACGACGGCTTTTTACATAACAATCACCATTTTATCACGTTTGATGACATTTTCTCAACAAAACAATGTACAACAACGCATGTAAACACAAACAGGGTGACCATCTCAAAAGTGGCGGTTCTACCACACACCTGCCAAAAATTCTGTCAAAATCTACCAAGCTTGACGATAAAAATACCAAAAATATGACTTCAGACCATCTCCTTCGTGGCTACGGAATAAATTAAATACCTACATAACATTCAGTTACTATCTTTTGATCGTTTGTAACGGTTTGCAGTTATCTAAAACGAGATAGAAGTTGTTTAGAAACCAAATCAATAAAGGTAAAAAAGAATAAGAAGTTTCCAGTTCGGTAAAAAATAAATAAATTATAAATATTATTTCATTAAAAATTCAAACTAATAAGATTTTTCTTGAAATATTTAAAATCTGCCAAATGGCAGAAATCTGCCACAAATGGTAACACTGATCGGCGGCCGTCGGCCGTCCTGATTGGATATGCGTTTTTAAATGCAACCAATGACAGACAGGTATGTCAAAGATTAAATAGGACAGACTAGACACTTCCCAAAATTGCAGTTGAATAATTTTGTCGTGTCAATGAACCATGGTGGTAAAGTAACATGTTACAATTTAAAGAACTATGAATATCATAAACATTGGTTTACGACATCTAGTAATTAAACAAAAATAAATATTCTATTAAATATTGAGTACGTAGCCACGTAGGTACCTAGTTACTGAATAGGTATTAGTACCAAAGATCTCAGAGAGAGTGACTAGGGATTACAGTCGCGAAAATATTTCTTTTACATACCAAGATCTTTAAAAACAGCAACATCATTATTAGGTAGGCACATTACTAGGTAATTGGTGGCAGTTCTGTTACCTATTTTATCTAAGGTTAACAACTAGAGGTCAAAGAACAGCTGTAAATAGGGCTGCCTCATGATGCGTTTAGATTCATTTTAGATAAAAGTTTAAGAGGCATTTCATGAATGAAAAACTTTGAAATTTTAAAAGTCGTAGAACAAAAGTTGTTCGTTATGACCGGTAGAATATCCTGCTTTCGGATCCCTACAATTCTTAATAAACACGTTGTATACGGGGAAGAACAAACCACCTGCACCATATATATATATATATATATATATATATATATATATATATGGTGCAGGTGGTTTGTTCTGTTTTCTGTGCCACGGCTCTATATATATATATATAGGGCCGTGGCACAGATAAGAGAATGCCGTGGGTTCAAATCCCAATCGGACAGTAACTTTTGGTACATTATAAAATCTTTGTTAACAAAGGTTTCCTATGCTTCGACTTCTAAATAGTTCCTGGTTTCGAGAACCTTCTTATTTATTTATGTTTTGATAAACTCAAACGTAGTAGCAGGGAAGATCACTATTTTATTCAAATAGCTACAGTTTTATTTTGTTTTGACCGACCAGTTTATCTACCGAAAGTTCCTCACAAACCGCATAAACTACCCCAAGTACACGCTGACTGCACATCTCTGTCATAAAGGAACTTCTATTTCTCGTGCCACTAACTTTGGTCCGAATCCCCGGGTTTTTAGACCTTTTTAACAATTGTATGTGACCGCAGAAGTCTACACTTAAGTGAAACGAATCGTGTTTCCGGTCCTCTTGGCGGGTCTGAGGTCGTAGTTTTTATACAGGGTGTAAAACCGTGGGCGTTATGTTGAGTTGAGGCTCATTTGCTGCTGTATCATACATAATGTACTAAGTATTATGTTTTGTTATTGTTCGAAAATGATGATTATGTCTAAAAAGACATCTCTTCATTCTGTTTGTGTACACACCCCATATTATAGGTATAAGTTACTCGCTTAAAATTAACAATTACAACTATTAAAATCGTAAAGAAAACAAATTGATCTTATTTTATAAATGCTGTTTATTGTTTTATGTATGCTTATTATTTTATGTTACAAATAAGCCTTTTGTAACTTTTTGAATTAACAATTTCTTTTTTTATAAAATGTTTCTCATTCTTGACATATCTAGCTAACAAAAATTCAATGAACATGTTTTTACAATGTATACAAAATACATATCAAACAATTGAGCAATCTTTAGACCGTTACGAACGATCTTGAGATAGCTCTACTGATCCAAATCAGTGCCAATCGAAGGCTTCCCCAAGACACACGCTGCTCTCTCACGCTGAATGGCAACGTTGATGCGCTGAACCAGAAAAAAATAGCGCATTTCGGCGTAATGTAGACGGACGTGTCAATGACACAAAAGTAGGTACGAAGTGTTGTAGTTACTTATTCTCTGATAAAAGGGATAGAAGGTCGTGTGTACAACCTTAACTCACCCCTGATTTGGGACTTATTAGACTTGTTGTTGATTTATACGAAACTGGAGATGGTCAAACATAATCCAACCACAAAAACAGCGACAGGGGTTTATTCAGCTTCTTCTTATATTTAGTTTCGAAGCAGTGTGGTGAAAGGATTTTAAGTGCGCCTCAAAGAGGCTCCTTTCGAAGCAGTCTTAGAACTTTTTAGGTTCTACGACATGCCGGTTTCCTCACGATGTACAAGAGTAGTAGAGCTCTTTGTGTGTGTCTCGTCCGGGGAAGTACTACCACCACGCTTTTTTCTGCCGCCAAGCAGCAACGCTGTGTTTCGACTTGGAGAGTGTGGTTGCCGGTGAAATTACAGGCACGATCTATATGCCTAAAATTAATGGACGCTGGGCAGTGCATCGTAAGGCACGTTCCTATCGTGCATGACTTGCGAGGCAATGCTGTGTTATAGGTGATGGTTAGCACTTTACATCAGGTGGGCCATCTGCTGCTGCTTTCACCGTTTGAGAGTACTGGCACTATGCACATACATTTTTGACTATTGAGTTGTAAGGGCTGTCAAAACTCACTCAATCACACGAACTAACATAGTAGGTATTTCCGTAGGACCGAAATGTTAATAAACATTTTTCCTCCATTTATCCGGCAATAAGGATAAGATCGTAATAGCCGTCTCACTGATCTCCTATTATAACTATTTTCTGTCTATCATGCTTATATTCGCTTGTTTTGCCGATATTAATTGTTTGTTCAATCAGAATAAACTGAAACGTATTTGTTCCTTTTATATGTGTCGTTATTTGTATTTGCTGTGTCCATGGGAGTACATTAATAATACATCTGAAATTTAATGTGCCTAGGGATCAAAGTCGTGAAGTTTACAGTGCATGTGTGGGTGTGATTGGCTCTGATAGCGTTTTTTTTTATGTTTGATTCTTAGTTTCGACATGGGTGTCTGTTTGTCATACTGTAATTGTATAGGCACAATCATTCCGACTATACTCAAATACTTAAACTGTTTTAAAAATGAAGTAAAATGATAGAATTACCAGTCGAATATTTGAATAATCACAGCACACGCAAACCAGTAAAAACAAAAACACCAAATATGAAAGATCCGCGGCGCTATTTACTAAAATCAAAAAACAGAGATAGCAGTATACTACAGTATAATGAATCGCTGTTTGTTGAATAAACAAATCTCTCACAAATCGCTGTTTCAGTTTTAGCTCTAGTTTTAGTTTTAGTCTAGTTTAGTTTTAGTTTTAGCTGTTTTAGTTCATCTATTTTCCGACAGACGACCAGTGATCAATTAAAGAGCCCTCCGTCTGTTTTTTTTGATAAACAAGCAACGGTTATTTATAACTAGTTTGTTCTTAGAAAATAGCTATAGCAATTAGAGATGGGCCAAATATTCGTTTAATTCGTGTATTCGGCCGATTATTCGGTAAAAATGTCGAATCTTCTGCCGAACATACTTTCACAACAACTTAATCATTTGGTTTGTTTCAGGAATAGCACTTTCACTTTTATTACACTACATTACACTACATCTTTTATTTATTTAAATGAGGTTCAACATTAATGAGTCTTAGAAAAACACACCCGAAAGGCAGGGGGCCCGAGTAAATGGGAGCAGGGCTCGACATGCATCAACGTACTATTTTTCAATGCAGGAAAAAGCTTCTAATTTTACCGAATTATTCGTATTCGTTGAAACCACGGTTCGGCCCATCACTAATAGTAAAGTAAAATAAATAAATATTGGTGGAAATTCCACACAGCACTATCTAGCTGATATAATACTTATATACTTTTTTTGTAATAAGTTACATACTTCTAATATTTTATAACACCCAGACAGAGAACAAACTCGATGTTCATCACACAAATGCTTGTTCTGTGTTGGGATCGAACCCACGGCTTGCGGCGCAGAAGGCAGACCTACTACCAACTGTCATTAGTAGTACAATACAAGCTTTGCGTAGTTTGAAAGATAAATGAGCAAAATCAATATATTTACGCAGGTACCTCGTCTTAACTAAACTTCATAACCTTCATACCTATGAACTGTTTTGCGAGAGTAGGTACAAATGATCCCGAAACCCGCCAAAGTTTGTTTTGTCAAAATAATTAGTTTCATAGCTTATTGAGGTTTGCCTGATGACCTATGGACATAGAGCAACACGGAGGGGAGTGGCCGTAGCGTTTATTACCGATACAAAACTGTCTGCCATTTTTTGCGGGGGGAAATTTGTGTTACGCACACTTTCTCAAATTCCCACACAAAAATAATCGTCTGTCACTACGAAACTCACACATACCTAATTAAAAATACACTAACAATATCATGCACACATAGATACATTCTGTGTCAGTTTTATTGTACGTCTAGGACCGCGTGGACTTGTACTTTGACAGAGGGGAATGCTTTCGAAGGCTACTCCCCTCCGGTCCGCCGGTGGCCCGTGTTGCTCTAAGCCTATGGATGATGTCCTTGGACTCAAAACTCTATTTTGAATGGTTTTAACGTTAGAACGCAACGATTTCAAAGACAGCCTTCACGGCTCAGTTGGTAGCTCTGCCTTCTGCGCCGTGGGCCGTGGGTTCGATCCCCACCGAGAACAAACATTTGTGTGATGAACATAGATGTTTGTTCTCTGTCTGGGTGTTATATAATATTAAAAGTATGTATTTACAAAAAAAAGTATATAAGTAGTATATCAGCTATCTGGTTCCCATATCACAAGCTTTGGCTTAGTTTGGGGCGAGATAGTGCTGTGTGGTATGTCCACCAATATTTATTATTGTTTATTTTGTTGCCTGTTCTTCTGGGCTTGGTTGCGTGGAAATGGCACCTAGATTCACCTAGCTTTAAGACATTTCAACGTGATCCTTGTCATTCAATTGAATAAATACCTTTTGACTTTGACTTTGTACAAAAACTTAAAACTTGGACCTCTATCTATTGCAGTGGGGTCCACATATCAAATCACTTGCTGGTAGACTGAGTTCGGCTGCATACGCAGTTCGCACAATAAGATGGCTTACAGATGAAGCTACAGCTAGGCTAGTATATTTTAGCTACTTCCATAGTGTAATGTCTTATGGTATTTTGCTCTGGGGGAAAGCTGCTGATATACAAAGTATATTTGTACTTCAAAAACGGGCGATACGTGCCATTTATAAAATGAAACCAAAACCGAATCATTGAGGGAGCGATTTAAAGAAATTAATATTCTCACAGTAATTTCACAGTATACACCACTATTTTGTGACTATCAAAAAAAATTTAAGGACAGTTGCAGCAGAGGCTACTAATGCTATTGGCACTGTCAAGATTTTTTAATATTTAACTTTTAGCAAGTTATCGAGGTTTGTTTTCAACCAAAATCCTGCACAATTTTATGGACACACTACAAGAAAATACTACGGAATACTACTGCTAGTCAACATCGTAAACACTCCATTCATTATGACTCCTTCCATCTACCGTCTCGTCGTATAGTACCTACCTACGTCACATCATCTTGTCGCACTCATCGTATTCCTTCTCTCTCGCTCACTAGATAAATCATTTAATGGGTAGGTAGATAGGTAAGTATCATAAAAAAGGCATTATTTTAGGGATTTTTTTAATACTTTTATTTGTAATTAATTGCCATTTTTCTTCCATAATTTTACGGGCTTAGGATGTCAAGCTATTTACAACAATTAAAGTTATTTACAGTATGTACTTACAACTACGCACGTATTTACACTTCCACTAACCACAAGTATTTTAAAAGTTGTTCAAAATGTCCACCTTCATTGTCAATGCAAACACACACACGTTTTAACAAATTGTTTTCAGGGAAATACTTAGTCTTTGCACTATCAAAAGGGTCTAATGCATTGTTAGGCTCACTCACATACACTAGTCTTTTTATTTCGCTCCACAAAAAGATTGGGGGTGTCAGATCGGGCGAACACGGAGGCCAGGCAACTGGGCCACCGCGACCAATCCATCGGGTGCCAAACTCCTGAGATAGATACTCGATAGCGCACCGTCCTGCTGAAACCATAGCTCCCGCCAGGTTGAACGGAATATCCTCCAGCCTGGCGATGGCTAGTAGCTCCTGGGTCTTCCTGTAGTGTATCTCAGCTGAGCGCACAATCTTCCAAGCGCAGGACTGGCTTGTGCTAAAGCGACGTGCCGCGTCACGCGTGCTCCTCCGCGGATCTTCTTCAAAATCATTTAGGACTTCATCGTAGAAGTTTCGGGAGTATGCAGGCCCTCCTCGTCCTTGCGCATGCGACGGCACGTAAACAGAGCCATGGTCTAATATGCGTTGGTATAATATGTTGGACATCGTGGAGTAAAAAACGTTGCCGATTGTTTGGGAACAATTCGCGGTACATCCGTAGGTAATCACTCACATTTCCCCAGACTAAAAATACGTACGTAACATGTATGCGTTATTCTCTGGCAGTGTACTGACAAGCTATCGTGAACGTGAAAACCACAATAAATTAAGTACCTACCCGCGTACAATTTTTATTTTACGGATGTCACTGACCTGCATCGAATTTAGAGTACCTATGTATGGGTTTCGTTCGACACGAGTTTGCCGGCCATAGATAAAATAATAGTTAGTATTGCGCGAGCGGCGCGTTTTGTTTCGTTTCGAACGAGACAAAAATTTATGAATGGATGAGAATGAGACTCGGGTAGAAGACTCTGTAGTAGGTACGTACGGATAATGGGTAACTAGTTATCATCCTTTTCTTGGGATATTCTTTTTAATTTTTTTTTTTTAGTTTTAACTACATAAATGTGATCAGTAACTGACACTGAGCATATGGTTTTTTTTTTTTTGGTAATTACAAATTAGTGGTGTATTTATGAAAATCTATTATACACTCATAAACACAAAGATAGCTTTAAGAAAAAGAGTGATGCACATAACGTTAACACTAGAAATAAAAACAAATTATGTATTCCTAAATTTCGGCTCCAAAAGGTAAATGGCTCGTTTATAGGGAACGGTATACGCTTCTATAATAAACTTCCAGAAAGTGCCACTGGGCTTCCTATTAGACAATTTAAAGCATACATTAAGAATAATCTAATAAGTAAAGCTTATTATACTTTAGATAGCTATATTGATGATAAAAGTGCGTGGCCAGATGTCCCAGTCGCTCTGCCCATCGGCAGCTAACATGTCTGCAATATCTGTACTGTACCTACTATTGTGCGTTTTGTTTTTCTCTGATTTAATAGATTGTATTTAATTTTATGCATTAGGTATTATTAGTTTGAAGCGTAGCGTGTGCTGTCTTATAAATTTGATTATGTTTACCTTTTTCTGTATGCCTACGCCTCACTTAACTTCAATAATATATTATACTAGTGGCTTCCCGCGGCTTCGCACGCATTGAAGTGGTGGGCCGTGATTGAGCCAGAAACATCCAAACATCGTAACTCTCGCATTGAGTTGTATATTATTAGGGTAGGATTTTAAATACCTACATAGGTATAAGAAATACCTATAGGCGTACATTACCTATATTAGGTAGGTAGGTATAGGTATTGAGCTTAGCACAAACATGACAAATACAACAAAGACAACCTTACACGGAAAATATGTACTTATTTGTTCCTAGTTTCTACCCCAAAAACAAACGAAACAAAACAGCTTCAAGACTTTGATCCCCAGGCACGGTAAATACCCTCAACTCAAGATTCCCGTTTTTAGGATGTCCCTTACAAACATTGACGCCTCGTTGTATCCTTTTTACTCGAGCGCAACGAAGGAGGGTAACGTTTTAGGGGGTGTTTTTTAAAATCATACTGTCTTTTTATACATTTACTTCAAGTTTGAAATCAATCGCACTATGCGTTAAAAATCTCCCATACTAAATTTTACAGTAATTTGCACCCTTTGAAGGGGTAACTATCAAAAATTAAAAGTGTCATTCTTAATTATTTATTTCTTAGTATATTACCCCAAGTTTTAAGTCAATCGCGCCACGCGTTACAAAACTCCCATACAAACTTTGACATCCCTTTGCACGCTTAATAAAGGTAGTTTTAAAAAACTAAAAATGCCTATCCTATTTTTTTGCCTTGGAGTACCTACATGTACTTACTTCAAGTTTCAAGTTTGTAGGTTCAAGGAATACAATTTTTCATACCAACGTTTTCAACCCTTCTTACACCCTTAGTCGTTAAATTTCCAAAAAATCCTTCTTAGTACATCTCTACGCCATAAGACCTATGTACTCCTCAAATTTCAAGTCTCTAAGACCAGCGGTCAAAAAACTCCCATACAAACTTTTACATCCCTTTGCAGACTTATTAAGGGTAGTTTTAAAAAACTATAAATGTCTTTCCTATTTTTTAGCCTTGGAGTACATCTACTTCAAGTTTCAAGTTTTTAGGTTCAAGGAATACTATTTTTCATACCAACGTTTTCAACCCTTTTTACACCCTTAGGTGATGAATTTCCAAAAAATCCTTCTTAGTACACCTCTACGCCATAAGACCTATGTACTCCTCAAATTTCAAGTCTCTAAGACCAGCGGTCAAAAAACTCCCATACAAACTTTTACATCCCTTTGCACACTTATTAAGGGTAGTTTTAAAAAACTATAAATGTCTTTCCTATTTTTTAGCCTTGGAGTACATCTACTTCAAGTTTCAAGTTTGTAGGTTCAAGGAATACTATTTTTCATACCAACGTTTTAAACCCTTTTTACACCCTTAGGTGATGAATTTCCAAAAAATCCTTCTTAGTACACTTCTACGCCATAAGACCTATGTACTCCTCAAATTTCAAGTCTCTAGGAACAGCGGTCAAAAAACTCCCATACAAACTTTTACACCCCTTTGCACACTTATTAAGGGCAGTTTTAAAATACTAAAAATGCCATTCCTATTTTTTAGCTTTGAAGTACATGTACTCCAAGTTTCAAGGTTCAAGAAATACTATTTTTCATACCAACGTTTCAACCCTTTTTACACCCTTAGGGGATGAATTTCCAAAAAATCCTTCTTAGTACACCTCTACGCCATAAGACCTATGTACTCCTCAAATTTCAAGTCTCTCGAACCAGCGGTCAAAAAACTCCCATACAAACTTTTACATCCCTTTGCACACTTATTAAGGGTAGTTTTTAAAAACTAAAAATGCCTTTCTATTTTTTAGCCTCTGAGTACATCTACTTCAAGTTTCAAGTTTGTAGATTCAAGGAATACTATTTTTCATACCAACGTTTTCAACCCTTTTTACACCCTTAGGGGATGAATTTCCAAAAATTCCTACTTAGTACACCTCTACGCCATAAGACCTATGTACTCCTCAAATTTCAAGTCTCTAGGACCAGCGGTCAAAAAACTCCCATACAAACTTTTACAACCCTTTGCACACTTATTAAGGGTAGTTTTTAAAAACTAAAAATGCTTTTCCTATTTTTTAGCCTTGGAGTACATCTACTTCAAGTTTCAAGTTTGTAGATTCAAGGAATACAATTTTTCATACCAACGTTTTCATCCCTTTTTACACCCCAAGGGGTTGAATTTCCAAAAATCCCTTCTTAGTACACCTCTACGCCATAAGACCTATGTACTCCTCAAATTTCAAGTCTCTAGGACCACCGGTCAAAAAACTCCCATACAAACTTTTACATCCCTTTGCACACTTATTAAGGGTAGTTTAAAAAAACTAAAAATGTCATTCCTATTTTTTAGCTTTGAAGTACATGTACTCCAAGTTTCAAGTTTGTAGGTTAAAGGAATACAATTTTTCATACAAACGTTTTCATCCCTTTTTACACCCTTAGGGGTTGAATTTCCAAAAATCCCTTCTTAGTACACCTCTACGCCATAAGACCTATGTACTCCTCAAATTTCAAGTCTCTTGGACCAGCGGTTTAGGCTGTGCGTTGTCTATATGTCAGTCAGTCAGTCAGTCAGTCAGTCAGTCAGTCAGTCAGGACTTTGATTCTTATAGTATTAGAGATTACATTGTAAAAGGATCATACAAAAGAACGGTAGGAACCAAGCCGTAAGTTTGTTGCCTGTTCTTCTAGGCTTTGGTCGCGTGGAACTGGCACCTAGAGTCACCTAGCTTTAAGACGTTTCAAAGTGATCTTTGTGATTTTATTGAATAAATACCTTTGACTTTGACTTTTCACAGTTTTATTACTAGGTACTGTTGTACAGAAGTACATGCACCAAACTACCACAGTCCGCGTCTATTTTCCTTGAAGGAATGCTTCCATGTTTTGTTTCCGTTCACTACCATCCGTTCGGTATTATTTGCTTCGTTGACATAAAATAATGGACCTGTTAGCTGAATTGCAATGAAACGTCAGAAAGTATCAATTGTAAATGAAATCTTGATGGGGGCTACACTGCAAAGGCCATACAAATAATGTAAAATAATTTATGTTATACCTCTATAGGTTGGCAGAATAAAGATTAGTTAGAGATTAAGTTTTTATATGAGAAGATTTTTTTTAGGGCAGTGTGGTGCTCAGCGACAAAGCCCTAAAAATAAATAATCAAAAAAGAAGAGGAAGAAGAAATCTAGAGGGAAATCACCCTCCAGATTTATTTTTTTAAATTGAACAAAAATCAGAAAAGAAAAAGAAACAGCTTCACGACTTTGATCCCCAGTCACGGTAGAATCCCCTCAGATCACTATAAGTACCAATTCCTAACTTACGATTCTTAGAGGTTTTCACAGAGGGGTAGTCAGAGGTTCGTCCAACCCCATTTATATTTTACAGATAAGGCTTGAATTTTAAAAAGTATTATTCATTTAAATTAGTAAGTTAAATACTGAATTACAATTTCTATAACAAGGAGAATTATATTTTTTTTCATACTACAAACTGATGGAACAAGCAGATGGCCCACATGATGTTAAGTGGTAACCATCACCTATAACAAAGCATTGCCTCGAGATGTTTTTTATGTTGATGTTTTGATACATTCTTGACGAATTTACTACATTTACTGGCATGCAACAATTAATCAATATGCATTGGTCACTTTGTGCTCTGACGTCCGCCCAAAGCGTGTCCTCTTTGGCACGTGTTGACTTAGCTGCCAGTAGAGGCTCACATTTAGGCCGAAATAAGGCCAAAAAGACGTCAAAGTTATAGAAAATATAAAATCGGATAGATAAAAAACTCTATATTGCACACAACAAGGACATTTTACAAATTTAAAACTAACGAGTTCTATAGTTATAATCGATCTCTTCCAGACGACCTTTGGATTGCCAGGATTTTACATACATTAAAAGATAGCAAGACCAAAGCCAGCGTATAGTACATAAATATACTTAGACTACATGTTTGGACTTCCCTTGTACCTATACTGTACTTACTGCCCCTCTCGTACCAAGAGCTCTGAAAGAAGCGTCTACCATGCCTCCAGTGAAGTCTCATAATCATCACCAGATGGGACCAAATGAGATGAGATGGGACCAAATTTGACCCACAGACGTACAGGGGTAACTCGCTGGCACATCTTACTTTTTATTATTATTATTTTTTTATCCACTTTGTTTTTTCTTTATAAACCTATGTATAGTTTCCTATAGTTATATTTTGTTGTTAGTTATTTTTAATTTCTTGTTTTAACTGTGTCAGACGTTTTCTCCGTGTATGTTTTTTATAAGTGTTAAATCAAAATTCGCAAAAAAAGTAATTCATTCATTCAATTCATTCATTCATTCATTCATTCACCATCATAAGCCTGTAGAAGTCCCCTTCCCTATTATTATTATTGATGGACTTTACATTTCCATATACATTTCCATGAAAAACGATTCTTGCACCGATCTTCACTTGTCGTCGTTCTATCGGCATCCCACGCTCCATCTCGTTTCCCACGTATAAGTTAAAATAGTAAATCAATACAAGAATTCCTACACATATTCATATCAAAAGCAATACAATGCACACAGTACATCGAACATATTTCACATATTTCAATTATTTGCGTGTTCAAGATGCAAGAGTAACAAGCAATTTTGAAACTCTATTTCAGCTCTTCCTACACAATTTTTACATCAGACTCGAGCCGGATGATCTTTCACCTTATTTGGATATAAATAAGGTTGTGTTTCGTTAAACTGCATGGCTTCACAAAGGCATGCATACCTGTACCCCAAGTATAAGTTGTGTTTACCATATTTGGTTTTTCGTTTTTGTTCCGTGTTCATTGCGGGTTTTGTATGAAGACGCGATAGAGATACCGATACGGAACTTAATGTTCTACTTACTAATTTTCATCATACTTGCAACATTAAGTTCCGTATCGGTATCTCTATCGCGTCTTCATCGCGTCTTCATACAAAATCCGCAATGAACACGGAACAAGAATGAAAAACTAAAAACTAAATATGGTAAACACTACTCATACTGCTTTTATATTCAATCGTACGGTTTTGTCAAACAAACTTTCTATAAAGCCTTCACCAAGAAACGATGCTCGCAAAGAAAGCAGCGTTGCTGTGTTTCGGTTAAAAGTGTGAGGTTACCGGTGAAATTACGGGCTGTCCTTAAAATCTGTATGCCTCAAATCGATGGACGAAAGTCAGTGCATTATAGGACACGTTCCTAACGTGCGTGACTTATGAGGCAATGCTTTGTACCACCTGATACCACCATGATACCCACCTACAAAGATGTAAAAAAATACAATGAAATCGACAGGGAAGGTATATAATATATAAGGGTATCTACTATATATTTAAGTACCAATCGTTTCGCGTCGGACAAACATTTTACTGCTAATAGGAACTCAAAAGTGATGACATTAATCTCTACCTTAAAATAGATTACAAGCAATAAATTGAATTCATTTCCTTTTGAAAAATCCTTTTATGCTGGAAGAAAACTTTATTTAGGCTCGCCTTTGTACATGTCTTTTGTAATCACAATATGTAAGTGTTTTTGTGTACAATAAATACAATTTATGAATTGAAAATAAACGAAAACTTTCAACCTTACCTACCTCTAAGCATAGTCAAGTGAAGCCGTCCAACTTTTATTAGATAAGCTAAGATCATCATCATCATTTCAGCCTGGTATCACCCACTGCTGGGTATAGGCCTCCCTCATGTTTTGCCAGCCTCCTCTGTCCTGTGCAGCTCTGGTCCAGGTGTTTTCAGCGACCTTCACGATTTCATCGACCCATCGCGCTTTCGGACGCCCTAAACTTCTTTGGCCTGACTTTGGCCACCACTCAGTCAAGCCTTTGCTCCACCGGCCATCACCGCGTCTAACCAGGTATCCTGCCCATAAGATAAACTAAGATAAGATAATATATTTATTTTCTCTGCGCAAAAGGTATACATGCCATGACTTATTTTAGGGATACAATTTAATATGTTAAACCTGTTGCGAGAGACGGTGCCTGAGATAGGTTTTAAAAGAAAAACCTGTAATACAGGTCACTAGTGCCCCATTTTGCAGATTTAACAAGCTAAAGCTAAAGCGATAATTACCTATTATTAGCTACAACTTTGTTTTTTTTCTATCTTTTGAATAGAATAGAATAGAATAGAATAGAATCATTTATTGCACTTATTTTGTTACATATGGATCTTAAAGTAGGTAGGTACATTGTTTGTTTCAAACATAAACCCTGTTAGGGCACAGCAATATTCCACTTTGCGTATCTATACGAACCGAATTTTGAGATACATTCTAATGAGCCTAAAGGCATAAAACCCATAGTAATGCCAACTTATTTCCTGGACATTTTGTTACCCTATAAGACCATTTTTTATCAACATGAAACAAGCAATGAATAAATGATAATTATTATGATTAAAGAAAGTAACTCATATACTCTGATTCAACTGTATATAAAACGTTTCAAAGTGTCGTCAATAGCGATTCCATGGGAAATTTGCTATAATTTGATTTAACTTTACGTTTTTTTTTTTTTATACTATTAGCTAATGGAACAAGCAGATGGCCCACCTCATGTTAAGTGGTAACCATCACCTATAACAAAGCATTGCCTCGTAAGTCACGCACGATAGGAACGTGCCCTACGATGCACTGCTCTGCGTCCATCAACTTGAGGCATACAGATGTTAAGCCTCATGTGCCTGTAATTACACCGGCAACCACACTCTTCAAACCGAAACACAGCGTTGCTGCTTGGCGGCAGAAAAATGCGTGGTGGTAGTACTTCCCCGGACGAGCCACACACAAAGAGCTCTACTTCTCTTAATTTAGGTCTTAGGTTAGGTCAATATATATTTTGATGATTCAAACTTTTTTAAAAATCTGATAGTTAACAAAAGAAAATAACTGAAAGTTAAATAAATATGATACGAGAATAAAATAAGAAAAACTGTAAACATGTTTCTCTCTAAGATTCCAAATTTTCGTAAACAAATTAGGATAAAATATACTTCATTGCAAAAAAACACCCGTTGCTAATATTTACAGGGTTAAATTTTTTATAGAGTGTGAAGGCGACTCAGCAAGCATAATAAATAGAAGAATTTAAATTAGTTTGAACCGAGGGATATAAAAATATGCATCACTTGAAAGTTTTGAAAATTGAGGTCAATACATTAATAATTTATATGAAACAGCTTCAGGACTTTAATCCTCAGGCACGGTAGATGTTCCCTCGGATCTCGTAGTACCAAGAACCAACTCAAGATTATTTGAGGATGTCTAAGGGAGGTAGTCAGGGGTACGTCCAAATATTACATTTGACACAAACGGACATTTTGCAGTAGTTGGTATTCCATGTGACAGGTTGCAAGCCCATCTCCGCTACTAGAATACCTGCTAACTTTTTCCACTCGATTTATTCTAATGATCTATAGTTGTAAATTGTTACTCTGAGTTTCACATTGGTAAATACAAAAACTTAAACTACACTCGAGAGCAATTAATCCGGGTCACAAAACTTGAACTTCGGGCATAAAACTTAATACCTAGAAGGCTAGGATAACTGGGTTAATGAATTAAAGGGTATTTCATCGTTTTACCAAACTGTCTCAAAAGAAACTAGTGACACGACAAGAAGAAGAAGTGTAATTTATAGCAAAATTTCCCTTTACTTATTATTTATCAAAAGATATACAATGCTTAAGCTTTTTCCACATAGAGGTATAATGGTAAGTAAGGTAATGATAAAAAGTGATAGGGTAAGTTATAAGGAATATCAAAAAATATATGTATTTTACGTTTGTACGTTTGGAAATGTAAACACTAGAAGTATTTTTTTATTGAATAGTGTTCTAGGTTTCGGGGATGTTAGAGTTTGTCGGTGACACTAATTCATTGCTCTCGAGTGTATTTAAAATTAAAAACTTTAGGGTTAGAAATGAACCCACGTTTTGCTTTTATAGCTATTACTGTTGACAGACCAGATTGTATTTGTCTCTAGGCTACGCCAAATACTGTGTTTTTCGTTCAAAAGGTAAAATTTAATAGCTGAAGCTAATTTGGATAAATATTTAACGTGCTTGTTAAATTACAACAAAATCTCTGCCTTCACTCGCAGAAAAAAATCCCTTTGCAGTATCGGTCCTTAGAGGCGTAAGCTACGGGTTCGATTTCTGCGACGAAAAGTTTTGCATGATCTGTAGGTAAACAAGTGGTAATACATTGATATAGGCGGAGGTAAAGGTAAGCCGCTAAAATGACAAAGTTACGATGCTTGGATGTTTATGGCAACACTGAATCGATCGGGGTAAAACGAAGAATGAATATAGTTCGTAATTTGGATTAGCATATATAAAGGTAATAAAATGTATATAGGATCTACTGATCTTATATAATTCTAATTTAATTAAATTAATAACGTTAAGCCTCATCGTAATGGTATCCAATATCTGAAGATGTTCGTTAGAAGTGCTTCAACGAGGTTCGGAATGTTTTGTGAGTTCTTCAAGTCTTTGCAATAATTACGTTGGCGTAACGGCGTTGTATAGTCAGCATTAGAAGTATATTATGATCGGCCAAGTTTTCAGAAGGTTTTGTGACCAAATCAGGTGGGCCATCTGCTCTTTCCATACAAAAATAAAATTAATTAATATTTATAATATAAAAGGTGTTCCAATAAAACTTCAGTAGGCTAAAGTGCCCATCAATATAAATAACTGTGTGTAACTGTGAACGCTAAAAAAAAATAGCTGAATATAATAATAATCTCTTTATTTCAGACTACACGGGTCCATATAGTAGGTACATTACATAAAATCCAACTTAATACCTACAATAACAATTCATTAAAATAACACACAAATAAAAATAAAATTGAAATTAAATCTATAGGTACATTACAAATTGCATTATTACATATAGTATGTATACAATTATTTAGAAATATCATACTTGATATTATTATTATTAGTCAAAATATGCATTATTGATGAATTATAAATATATATATGCAGTCAAACCTATTGGCGAATACGCTGAGTATACTGTTGGAGCAGGCCCGGATCCTTCGCACCAGAGATGCCCCCCGCTTGCGCATGGTGCTGTAGAAACAGTCCACGCGCGCCTCGGCGAACATCCCCGATGCGCTACAGAACCGGGGCAGCCCCATCAGCACTCTGAACGCATTATTGTATTGGACCCGCAAGGCGCTGTACTGTGTTTGCGTATGATTCACCCACAGGCTGCACGTGTAAAAACTCGAACAAAAGGCCTTGAAGAGCGTTGTTTTTAATTCTGTGGAGCAGCGTGCAAACCTGCGAGCTATCATGTTCGCTCTGACAGACAGCGCCCTCCGTTCACCCAATATAAAAAGATCAATAATTTTGGCTAAAATGTATGAAACAGCTATTTTTTTTTTCGCGTTCAATGTTGGATCCTTAGAAAAAGTTATTTATATTGATGGGTACTTTAGCCCCTGAAGTTTTAAGTACAAGTATTGGAAAACCTTGTATATTTATTATAATTTTTTCTTACCTACATAAATTTTCGCTTGCGATTTTTGTTCATAATTGTCTATAACATTATTATTATACTTAGGTTAAAGTTTGAGTCAATTATAAAAAAATGAAATTCTGAAAAAGTCATCAACTTATGCTGGCTATACTATATCTTGGATATGTTATGATTATGACTCATTGTCAAATGTTTTTTTGGGTAGACCCGGGTATATTCCGAATCGGAATATTATTCCAAATGTATTAGCAAACCAAAAGATCCAAAATGTGGAATAATACATGCAAGTTTTTATACGAGTACCGAACGAGCTAATCAGTACCCTAATTCTTAGTTTGGTTTTTGGCAACATCAGCCCTTTTTATTTATTTATTTATTTTCTACAATGTGGTTACAATAAGTTCTTCAGGTAAAAATGGTCAGCACATTAGTATAATCTAGCATGCAAATAAAATTATACATTTTAACAGTCAATATTAATATACAGGTAACTGGATACTTATATTTAATTGTTTTTACTTAGAAACTCTTTCACGGTATAAAAGCTATGGTCAATTAGCCATTTATAGAGTTTGCTCTTAAATTGTTGACGTATTCCAATTGTCTCTGGAATTTTGTTATACAAGGTGTTCCTTAAGTTGTGTATAAAAACTTCAGGGGGCTAAAGTACCCATTAATATGAACAACTTTTTCTAAGGAACCAACACTGTGAACGCGAAAAAAAAAACAGCTGTTTCATACAAAAGTTCAATACCTACCAGGCTAAAATGTATGAAACAGCTGTTTTTTTTTTCGCGTTCACAGTTTTGGTTCCTTAGAAAAAGTTGTTCATATTGATGGTTACTTTAGCCCCCTGAAGTTTACATACACAACTTAAGGAACACCTTGTATATTCTAACATAATGTATGAAGACTCGTGACTTCTAAACGAGTCTTCATACAAAAAGGCTTGACATTACAAAAACAAAACTCTTTAAGATTGCCTGGAAGAAATCGCTTTCAGCGATAAGACCGCCCATTGTAATTTTTAAAGTTACTCGTTATCTATCTATCAATCTAACTCAGTCTTGGGTACTGTAGTTTTCAAAGCATCAGCGATATCGTCTGGTCTAAAATTACAAATATTCGACACAAGAGCACCTTTCCAAATTCAGTTCCCCGCTATCGCGATCTGGCGGGATCATGCTCTATCTCCGATCACAACTTGCTGTATTGGGTATCGCACGCAAAAAAACTGTACAATTTTCTTTTATGCTGATGCAAGAATGGAAACGTTCAATTTTCGGTTATTCGTGCTTCGATTAGAAAATAATCGGTATTTTAAAAACGGGTTTGACGCACGAACGAAACGGTTTTGGTTGTTACGGTTAATGGATCTTGTTTTTATGTGCCATACTCCATTCTCTATAATTTTATTTTATGTTGTAAAACATTTTTTGTAAAATAAAATAGTAAAATAACGTGCGAAAGAGCAGATAACTTATATATACATTTACTATACATGTACTTTGGTGTGATACTGTTTGTTCTCTGTCTGGGTGTTATATAATATTATAAGTATGTATTTACAAAAAAAAAAAAAAATATAAGTATATAAGTATCAGCTATCTGGTTCCCATATCACAAGCTTTGGCTTAGTTTGGGGCGAAATAGTGCTGTGTGGAATGTCCACCAATATATATTTATTTATATTTATACTTAGGGCCGGTTTCACCATGCTCTGTTAGATTAACAAAGGATTAAAAGGCCGTTAAATATGTCAAAATGTACTCGTTTGACATCTAAGGTTAGATTAAACGGCCTGGTAATCCCTGATTAGTAACTAACAGAGCATGGTGAAATCAGCTCTTAATATAATTGGTAGACTTTAGATGTAATTTGGTAACCCTAACATCTGAGGTATTGTTTTGGCATTATTATCTGTGCACAACTCTCAAACTAGGTAGTTAGAAATGACATCTGTGTGCCTCAAGTTGATGAACGCAGGGCACGTTCCTATAGCGCATCACTTACGAAGTAATGCTTTGTTCCATGTGATGGTTACCACTTAACATCAGGTGGTCCATCTGCTTGTTCTGTCAGCTAGTTGTGTAAAAAAAGTTAGATAGATAACTCCTCACTGAAAATTACGACAAATAAAGTATGATAACTTAAAAAAAATAACAGCAGTAATTTATAAATACTTTATTATAATTAATTTATCTTTATAATAAATAAATAAATAAATATTGGTGGACATTCCTCACAGCACTATCTCGCCCCAAACTAAGCCAAAGCTTGTGATATGGGAACCAGATAGCTGATATACTACATAAATACTTTTTTTTTTGTAAATACATACTTATAATATTATAGAGGTATAACACCCAGACAGAGAACAAACATCTATGTTCATCACACAAATGTTTGTTCTCGGTGGGGATCGAACCCACGGCCTACAGCACAGAAGGCAGAGCTACTACCAACTGAGCTGTGAAGGATGTCTTATAAATAATACATATGTCTTATAAATAATACATAATAGAAATTAATTAAATAGTGATATTAAATTAAAGGTGGAATAATGCTACTAGAGAGTCTTATGTCGATACGATAGCTTTTAAAACGTGTAATTGGTTCAGCATTCCGAATTAATTTTGCAATTTTATTTTTTATCGTCGATACCTCCCGAAACACATGATTCATCACAATCTTCTCATTAACATGCAGATTGTGCTGTCAGTCTGTATGTCTTCAATACACTGTGAGGGGGAGTGCTTTTCTATAAATAGAACTTGTTTTTTTTTTCGTAATAAAAATGGCGTCCTTAACTGTATGATGTTTTATTATAGTGCGTCGTAGTCAGAATAATAAATATTGGTGGACTTTCCACACAGCATTATCCCAAACTAAGCAAAGCTTGTAATATGGAACCAGATAGCTGATAAAATACTTAAATACTTTTATTTTGTAAATAAATACTTATAATATATAATTACACCCATACAGAGAACAAACATTTAATTTCACCACACAAATATTTGTTCTCAGTGGGGATCGAACCCATGGTCTACGGCGCAGATGGCAGAGCTACTGCCAACTGAGCTGTAAAGGCTGTCAAAAATAGAAACGAAAAGTGAATATAAGAACAACATGAATTTTTTTTGCCTATATTATTCTTTTTTTTTTTCCTTTTTAGTAATCTGGCGGCTAGTAACTGTAAAACTTACCTAACCTGTTATTATTACCAAAACCAGTTTAGAAAGTCAGGTAAAATATATAAAAAATTCTTGAAAATGTTAGGTACATTAAGTACCTTTTTTTATACAACTCTCTGATAGATCAAGCAGATGGCCAACCTGATGTTAAGTGATAACCATCACCTATAACAAAGCATTGCCTCGTTAGTCACGCACGATAGGAACGTGCCCTATGATGCACTGCCCTGCGTCCATCAACTTGAGGCATACAGATGTTAAGCTTCATGTGCCTGTAATTACACCGGCAACCACACTCTTCAAACCGAAACACAGCGTTGCTGCTTGGCGGCAGAGAAAGGCGTGGTGGTACTTCCCCGGACGAGGCCTTCACAAAGAGCTCTACTATTAAAACATATCTGCTTACTAATTACCAGCGTTATAAAAATCTACCTCCAAAAAAAAATATCAATACTCATAAATGGACTGCAAAGTCCTTCTATGAGTTTAATTAAGAGTAGTAGAGCTCTTTGTGGAGGGCTCGTCCGGGGAAGTACTACCACCACGCCTTTTTCTGCCGCCAAGCACCGTTGCTGTGTTTCGGTTTGAAGAGTGTGGTTGCCGGTGTAATTACAGGCACATGAGGCTTAATGTCTGTATGCCTCAAGTTGATGGACGCAGAGCAGTGCATCGTAGGGCACGTTCCTATCGTGCGTGACTTACGAGACAATACTTTGTTATAGGTGATGGTTACCACTTAACATCAGGTGGCCCATCTGCTTGTTTCATCAAGTAGTTGTATAAAATAATTATAAAGTTTTTAAGTCGTCCCTTTGGGGAAGGCTAAGTCCAGCATTCCTGTCCCAAGCTCCTGATAATGATGATTTGAAAGTGTTAATCAGTTAAATTGTTTTGGCCTTTGTCTGTTTGAGAGTTTGTAAATAAATAACTAAAGAGTGTTGGACATTTCGTATTTATTTTTAAACAAGTTGATCATTTCTTTAAAGCTCGTTTGTTCCCGATGTTAAAAGGTTTTTTCATTTAAAAGTTAAATTGTATTTTTATATTCACTGGATTTCCCTAAAGAGTTGAATGTTAACGAACTTAAAATTCTAATTGAATACAGAATAAAGTTTGTCGCGTGATGCATAAAATACTTAAAACAGCTATTTGCTTAAAAGTCTGACAACCGTCAGACTACTCGCTCACACATTTCCAATTTTTGAAGAATGAAATTACTTAATATACAACGTGTTGATGAAGTTATGTAGGGAAACAAAGAGCGTGTATTTAGACCAAGCACTGGAATACTTTGACGTGTGCAACGGTTGAATACATCGTTTTCGAAATTCCCATAGAAAAGTAAAATTAATATTTTCTCAGAAATTTGCAACAGCCCTGTCTGTGTACGTGTCAAGGTCACACGCACGCGCGCTTCTATCTAGGAAAGAGAAAAACAACGATAACCTACGAGATAATTTGAAATACTTACCTTTCGGTAGGTAGGTAGGTACGCCGCCAATCCCCTTACACGATATTTTTACCGGTTCCTATGGATTTTGTCATTATTTACTGGCTATAATAACACTGGATAAAACTGGATTTTGGTAAGTTTGCGAGATTTCGCACGACACAGGCTTCAAACTTCACACTAAACCATTACCTCGTAGGCACTGCTCATACACACACTGACTGACGACGGCTTTTTACATAACAATCACCATTTTATCACGTTTGATGACATTTTCTCAACAAAACAATGTACAACAACGCATGTAAACACAAACAGGGTGACCATCTCAAAAGTGGCGGTTCTACCACACACCTGCCAAAAATCTGTCAAAATCTACCAAGCTTGACGATAAAAATACCAAAAATATGACTTCATACCATCTCCTTCGTGGCTACGGAATAAATTAAATACCTACATTACATTCAGTTACTATCTTTGATCGTTTGTAACGGTTTGCAGTTATCTAAAACGAGATAAAAGTTGTTTAGAAACCAAATCAATAAAGGTAAAAAAGAATAAGAAGTTTCCAGTTCGGTAAAAAATAAATAAATTATAAATATTATTTCATTAAAAATTCAAACTAATAAGATTTTTCTTGAAATATTTAAAATCTGCCAAATGGCAGAAATCTGCCACAAATGATAACACTGATCGGCGGCCGTCGGGCGTCCTGATTGGATATGCGTTTTTAAATGCAACCAATGACAGACAGGTTAGTCAAAGATTAAATAGGACAGACTAGACACTTCCCAAAATTGCAGTTGAATAATTTTGTCGTGTCAATGAACCATGGTGGTAAAGTAACATGTTACAATTTAAAGAACTATGAATATCATAAACATTGGTTTACGACATCTAGCAATTAAAAAAATAAATATTCTATTAAATATTGAGTACGTAGCCACGTAGGTACCTAGTTACTGAATAGGTATTAGTACCAAAGATCTCAGAGAGAGTGACTAGGGATTACAGTCGCGAAAATATTTCTTTTACATACCAAGATCTTTAAAAACAGCAACATCATTATTAGGTAGGCACATTACTAGGTAATTGGTGGCAGTTCTGTTACCTATTTTATCTACAATTGACAACTAGAGGTCAAAGAACAGCTGTAAATAGGGCTGCCTCATGATGCGTTTAGATTCATTTTAGATAAAAGTTTAAGAGGCATTTGATGAATGAAAAACTTTGAAATTTTAAAAGTCGTAGAACAAAAGTTGTTCGTTATGACCGGTAGAATATCCTGCTTTCGGATCCCTACAATTCTTAATAAACACGTTGTATAAACTGAATAAAGAAACAGCTTCCCGACTTTGATCCCGAGGCACGGTAGATAACCACTCAGAATCTCTGAGTACACAGTAAGAGTCTAAGGGGTAGTCAGAGGTACGTCCAAAAATGACATAAATATTTCTCAAAAACTTTTTACTCAAATAATAAAGAGTTGTAACGGAGTCGACGTCTCAGTCTCTAATACTATAAGACTCAAAGTCCTGACTGACTGACTGACTGACTGACTGACTGACTGACATATAGACAACGCACAGCCTAAACCGCTGGTCCTAGAGACTTGAAATTTGAGGAGTACATAGGTCTTATGGCGTAGAGGTGCACTAAGAAGGGATTTTTGGAAATTCAACCCCTAAGGGTGTAAAAAGGGTTGAAAACGTTTGTATGAAAAATAGTATTCCTTGAACCTACAAACTTGAAACTTGGAGTACATATACTTCAAGGCAAAAAAAAAGGAAAGGCATTTTTAGTTTTTTAAAACTACCCTTAATAAGGGTGCAAAGGGATGTAAAAGTTTGTATGGGAGTTTTTTGACCGCTGGTCCTAGAGACTTGAAATTTGAGGAGTACATAGGTCTTATGGCGTAGAGGTGCACTAAGAAGGGATTTTTGGAAATTCAACCCCTAAGGGTGTAAAAAGGGTTGAAAACGTTTGTATGAAAAATAGTATTCCTTGAACCTACAAACTTGAAACTTGGAGTACATATACTTCAAGGCAAAAAAAAAGGAAAGGCATTTTTAGTTTTTTAAAACTACCCTTAATAAGGGTGCAAAGGGATGTAAAAGTTTGTATGGGAGTTTTTTGACCGCTGGTCCTAGAGACTTGAAATTTGAGGAGTACATAGGTAGTATGGCGTAGAGGTGTACTAAGAAGGGATTTTTGGAAATTCAACCCCTAAGAGTGTAAAAAGGGTTGAAAACGTTTGTATGAAAAATAGTATTCCTTGAACCTACAAACTTGAAACTTGGAGTACATATACTTCAAAGCAAAAAAAAGGAAAGGCATTTTTAGTTTTTTAAAACTACCCTTAATAAGGGTGCAAAGGGATGTAAAAGTTTGTTTGGGAGTTTTTTTACCACTGGACTTAGAGACTTGAAATTGGAAGAGTATATAGGTCTTATGGCGTAGAGGTGTACTAAGAAGGGATTTTTGGAAATTCAACCACCAAGGGTGTAAAAAGGGATGAAAACGTTGGTATGAAAAATTGTATTCCTTGAACCTACAAACTTGAAACTTGGAGTACATATACTTCAAGGCAAAAAAATAGGAAACACATTTTTAGTTTTTTAAAACTACCCATAATAAGTGTGCAAAGGGATGTAAAAGTTTGAATGGGAGTGTTTTGACCGCTGGTCCTAGAGAGACTTGAAATTTGAAGAGTACATAGGTCTTATGGCGTAGAGGCGTACTAAGAAGGGATTTTTGGAAATTCAACCCCTAAGGGTGTAAAAAGGGTTGAAAACGTTGGTATGAAAAATTTTATTCCTTGAATCTACAAACTTGAAACTTGAAGTAGATTTACTTCAAGGCTAAAAAAATAGGAATAACATTTTTGGTTTTTGAAAACTACCCTTAATAAGTATGCAAAGGGATGTCGAAGTTTGTATGGGAGTTTTTTAACGCGTGGTGCGATTGACTTAAAACTTGAGGTAAATATACTAAGAAATAAATAATTAAGAATAACATTTTGAAGTTTTGATAATTACCCCCGCAAAGGGTGCAAATGACTGTAAAAGTTAGTATGGGAGATTTTTAACGCATAGTGCGATTGATTTCAAACTTGAAGTAAATATACTCCACAATAAATAGATTAAAATCACGTTTCTCACTATTTTAAAACTACCCCTGCAAAGGGTGCAAAAGACTGCCAAAGTCCCAAGGTTTGTATGGGAGATTTTTAACGCGTAGTGTAATTAACTTCAAACTAAAAGAAAATGTGTTCTGTGGATAAATAACAAAAAAACAGTTTGATTTTCGAAAACAACCCCTGAAACGTTACCCTCCTTCGTTGCGCTCGAGTAAAAAGGATACAACGAAGCGTCAATGTTATATTCTGTGTTATATATGGGATATTCTAAAAACGGGAATCTTGAGTTGGTACGAAGAGATATGAGGGTATCTACCGTGATTGGGGATCAAAGTCGTGAAGCTGTTTCGTTTCGTTTGTTTTTGAGGTAGAAACTAGGAACAAATAAGTACATATTTTCCGTGTAAGGTTGTCTTTGTTGTATTTGTCATGTTTGTGCCAAACTCAGTCAGTACCTATACCTACCTACCTAATATAGGTAATGTACGCCTATAGGTATCCCATATACCTACGTAGGTATTTAAAATCTTACCCTAATAATATACAAATCAATGCGAAAGTTACGATGTTTTGATGTTTGTGGCTCAATCACGGTTCCACACTTCAACGCGTGCGAAGCCGCGGGAAGCCACTAGTAGAATATAAAAATTGATTAGCCGAGCCGTAATTCAATTAATTGAATTTTGTATAAAAAGCCTTATGAAGTACTCGTAATTTACCATCTCGGTTATCTTTACGATTTCCGTTTTCGTTTACGTCAAGTATACTACTTAGACTTATTTATTTAAATAAAACATTATTGCAAAATAATAAAAATAAGTGCAAAAAAGATGGGCACGCTATGAGCATTACACTTGTCGTTAGACTTGTAATTTTACCCATTTAGGGTTCCGTACCCAAAGGGTAAAACGGGCCCCTATTACTAAGACTCCGCTGTCCGTCCGTCTGTCTGTCCGTCTGTCACCAGGCTGTATCTCATGAACCGTGATAGTTAGACAGTTGAAATTTTCTAACTAGTTTACTTCGCCGTTTAAGAGTAACTGGTATTGCGCTCATAAATTTAGTCGAAGGGAAAATATTATAATGCACGATTGGATTCCAACCCATGACTTTACGATCAGAAGTCGATGTCACTCTCACAAGACCATCGACATGACAAAATTCTGATTGACTATCACATAAATACATAAATTACTCTCACATCTAGATACAAATACCACTAGCAGTCACCCCTCCTAAAATATACCACATAACGTTGCTTTATTTTATTTTTAAGTTTAAAACTAAGATAGTAAGCATTTTGGTCTGTATACTGTAAGCCTACTATAAGCATTTATGTAATAAATAAATAAACTAACTCAGTGGATGGGTTCAGAATTGTCAAACAAACTATACCCACGACACGAACGATAGAAACGAAAAAAGAGGCAGTCAGAGAGTAGGTAACTAACTTAAAAACCCATTTGTTTATTGCTGTTGGTTAATTAGGTTGGGAGCCCTAAATGTAATGCATGGCTTAAGCCGCTGTTTTTAAGGTAGAACGTAGGTTGGACGTACATAGAAACTGATCGCTATAGAGATGTGTTTTCACATACATTGAGATGATTACACTAATCATGACGCTGATAACCGTCAAATATCTTCTCACTCGCACTTCTTTTTTTAAATACAACTTGCTAATGGAGCAAGCAGATAGCCCGCGTGATGTTAAGTGGTAAACATCACCTATAATAAAGCATTGCCTCGTAAAACACGCACGATAGGAACGTGCCCTACGATGCACTGCCCTGCGTCCATCAACTTGAAGCATACAGATGTTAAGCCTCATGTGCCTGTAATTACACCGTTAACCACACTCTTCAAACCGAAACACAGCGTTGCTGCTTGGCGGCAGAAAAAGGCGTGGTGGTAGTACTTCCCCGGACGAACCCTTCACAAAGAGCTCTACTACTCTTAAAGAAGCTAATCTTATTAGAAGCGAACCACAAACCGAAACTTCATTTTGTGTATATATTTTTGATTTGTTTCGCTTTGATTCAATTTTGATTAAATTTATATGTGACCAGCTCTGAAGTATGGCCTATCAAACCAAAAAAGAATTATCAAAATCAATCCATAATTGGCGGATTAATGGTGTAAAACATACAAAAAATACAGTCGCATTGAAAACTACCGAGAAGAGTGTTTGAAATGGATGTGGATGGTTTTAGAAGGAGAGGCAGGCCAAAGAAAAGATGGATGGATTGTGTGAAAGATGATATGAGTAAGAAAGGTGCGAGCACTGAGATGACGTATGACAGAGGAGAGTGGAAGAATAAAACCTGTTGTGCCGACCCCACTTAGCGTGGGATAAGGGCAGGAAGATGATGATTGAAAACTACCTCCTTTTTAAAAATAAGTAGTACGTATTTCATGGTGAGTATCTGGCTCAGCGCATCAGCATTGCCATTCAGCGTGGCAATGCAGTCAGTGGCTTGAGGACGCTTCCGATTGCCACTGATTTGGATCAGCTAAGCTAGGTCTAGATCGTTTGCAACGGTCTGCAGATAGCTCAACTGTTTCATAATGTATTTTGTACATTTTGTAAATACTTGTATTCATTGTAATTTTCTTTATTAATAAATATTTATTTTGTAATACATATTAGTACTTTATTTCATAATGTTCAAATCGTAACTTAAAGCACCTAAATGTACCCTTTGAACCAGCGAGTAACATTATCCTATGTAAAGAACCCCCAGAAACGGCCTAAATATAAATATGTCATTTTCGCTCCTAACTTTCTTATATTTACTTCCACAGCCTACAGGGGTGAAAAGGGTTAATTTAACGGCGTTTTATTTCGTCTACTGTATTAGTAATAAAATGTTGAAGAGCGAGCGAGGCTTGCGCGCTAAGGGTTCTTTAAAACCTCTAATCGTTGAATTATGATATAAGGATTTTTCCTGTTAGCCACATTTTAAACTTCACCACCAAATTTCAGGGTTAACAAATTAGAAATTCTTCAATATAAGAATTTTTCCCTAATTTGTAACAGTTCTTAGAAAAAGGGGTCCTAAAGGTAGACGGCTGGATGGACAAAATAGTGATCTCATAAAGTTTCAGTTTTTTTTTCCTTCCGCGTAACGGAACCCTAAAAAAATTAAAATGTTTACAGTGTCTCATATTTGTTTCGTAAAACAAAGTCTGGTTGGTTATTTTTGAATGGTTTCTTATGTTAATTTCAAGGCTACATAGACAACAATATTTGCCCTACCTACCTACTAGTTGGTACAGCTGTTAATTTGCGTTTAGTTTTCGGTGGCTGTCTTTTTTACACCCTGTACAGAATACCTAATGAATAGATGAAATAGATGTATGAAAGAGATGACATCATCGTCATCATCTTCGTGCCCTTACCTTACGCTGCATGGGGTCGGCACAACAGGGTTTCTTCTTCCACTCTCCTCTATCATTCGTCATCTCGGTGCTCACTCCTTTCTTACTCATGTCATCTTTCACACAGTCCATCCAGCTTTTCGTTGGCCTGCCTCCTTCTAAAACCATACACATCCATATCTAACACTCTTCTCGTATGACTTTCTTCCCTCCTTATGACATGCCCATACCACGCTAACCTAAGAGATGAACCAGCTAAATAAGAGATGACATTAAATAAAATACATGTTTGTTTGTTGAGCCAAACTCTGCTTTTAGGTGACGCCATTATTTCTTGATAAGTACATTATTTTTGACAGAAAATAATGTGACTCTAGGGGAAAAATTGTTTTGAAAGAAACATTTCGAACAATGAGACTAGATTTATCATTTCATTCTTTTCAAGATTCTAGAGGGATTATTACAAACCGGAAAACGTAAGGCTACCCTTTCGAAATAGGAGTTTTCTACATCTAGGAGTTTGTTATAGGTGATGGTTACCACTTAACATCAGGTTGGCCACCTGCTTGATCTATCAGCTAGTTGTATAAAAAAAAACTTACTCCTATGAACATAATGGACATACATGCATTTGAATAATAAAATCATATTTCAAAACCGAACGTGCGGTTTTGAACCCACGACCTTCGGATCAGAAACCGAGGCTGCTACTACTAGACCACCAGTGCTCACCGCAAGAGAAATCGAACCAAGTGCACTTCAATCCACAATCAAATTTCTCAGCTTTCGATCCCTTTTATAGGCTTTATTGAATTTCTATTGTAAAACGTCTTCAATACGGTAAGTATGCATCTTTGCTCTTCAGATGGACTCTATTCTTTCGTCGTAATTTTAAAGTCAAATACCTTCCTCAAATAAATTATTCCTCAGAAACGACTTACGGTACTTGTATCAACTTATACTTATATACTCCGGCGTCACGGAAGACCAGGGGCCTTATGCTCACTTCGATCGAGATTATCTCACGGTGGAGATGACGTCATATCTCGTTCGATAACTGTTTATCCCCATTCTCACCATCTCACTCCCCAATTTTCTCATACAAAGTTCATTCGAGACGCAACGTCAACGAGGTAATGAACGAGATATGACGTCATCTCCATCGTGAGTTATTCTCGCTCGAAGTGAGCATAGGGCCCCAGCGTTATAGTAGTTCATCAAGTTAGTGCACTATTATAGCACAAAGCTAAGTGACGTCCGATTTTTTCTTAAACAATATTGTTCTTTGTATTTAGAGCTAATTTCACCATGCTCTGTTAGTTACTAATAACGGATTAACAGGCCGTTAAATCTAACCTTAGATGTAAAACGCGCATTTTGACATATTTAACGGCCCTTTAATCCTTTGTTAATCTAACAGAGCATGGTGAAATCAGGGGCCTTATGCTCACTTCGAGCGAGATTATCTCACGGTAGTGATGACGTCATATCTCGTTCAATAATTCGTTGACCTTGCGTCTCGCATGAACTTTGTATGAGAAAATTGGGGAGTTAGATGGTGAGAATGGGGATAAATAGTTATCGAACGAGATATGACGTCATCTCTAACGTGAGATAATCTCGGTCGAAGTGAGCATAAGGCCCCAGCTCTTAGCCTATGATTTTGTGACACAAAATAAACATTTTGATTTGATTTGATTTAGCTTCATAACTTTGATCCCCAGGCATGGTAGATATCCCCTCAGGTATCTAAGTACCACGTGAAACTCAACTCTCTATTCTTTGAGGAGGTTTAAGAGAATTCAGTTTGAGGTACCTACGTCCAAACATTGCATTAATAAGATCTCCTTTCACCACACTGTTTCGAAAGAAACTAGAGATACGACAAGAGAGAGATTAATAAGATAGGGAGTGATGTGTTTTTGCACCATTTTTTTTTAGGAATTAAGGATTAAGAATTGTATACCAATTAAGTCTATGTGTTTTGATGCAGTCGCAAAATTCTAATGTCAAGGAAATGCAAAAGGTCTCATTCTCATTAAGTCGAAGACAACAGCTAGTGTAGATACCTCTCGCTCACACATCTCAACATTTTGAAAGATATAAAATCACTGATATTATATAAAAAACCGCAATCAACCAAGGGCGAGTAGGTGATTAATCAATCAATCAAATCAAAACGGTCTTTATTCAGTACAATCATCAGTATATTCAGTACATAAGGATCACTTTGAATTAGCAGATGTCATAAAAATGGCTAAACTAGTAGTTCGCCCCGAACTGAGATCTCGTGATGCGACCCGACGAACGCACCTAAACTTTGAGTAGGTGGTAGTCAGAGGCAAGTCCAAACATTGTGTTTGGACTTGTTTCTGACTACCACTTACTAACTTAGTATGGTAACCAAATTTCAACGGAATTGGCCTATTTATTGAAGAGTTCCGTTGAACAGACCTTGGCTCCATCATCAGACCTGGTCGTCGTCACCATTTTATGAGAACTGAGTACCTCCTTAATTAATTTCAAGAAAAAGAAATAAGAAAAAGCAAAGTAACTGACCGACCAGTAGAAAAACCTTGATGCCAACAAAACTCTTAGAGATGGGAGCTCTTGGGTCGCTGGTTATCTTAATTTAACTTTTTTGTTGTATCTCAAAAACCGAGCGTCCCAGAAAAAAATTAAAAATTGTTTTGGAATGTCCAAACAAAGCCCTTTCGTATGACATGTAACTTGATTTTTTTACGTAACTTTTTTTATTTTTGCCCCCATAAGAAACCCCATATCTTAATAACCCTTCATTCGATTTTACTCATATACTTACCAGTAAATTTCTCAAGTACAAGCTATCGACTTATCAAATTTCATGCAGATTGGATCAACGGTTCGAAAGCTATGGCCAGACAAACATACATACATACATACATACATACATAAAATGCCAAATCGCCCAAGTTGAAACTAAGATCTTCGTTCGCTTCGCTCACTCGATCAATAAAAACTCCTAATACCATTTTACCATATCGCTAGGTTGGAATGTCCTAGTGACAAAAAACAAATACGAAAAAGTGTCTGAACGCGAAAAGGGCTCTTACGACTTCGTAATAATTTACGGATTGGCATTTTTTGCGGTCATGAAAGACACGTACTACGGATTTTACGAAACTTTCAAGGGGCCTCAGTCACAAAGCCAAAGAAAATGTATTCAATTAAATCACAAATACCACTTTGAAACGTCTTAAAGCTAGGTGAATCTAGGTGCCAGTTCCACGCGACCAAAGCCTAGAAGAACAGGCAACAAACTTACGGCTTGGTTCCTACAATTCGTTTGTTTGATCCTTGACAAAACAGTATAGAGGTACTATAGTTGACAGCCTTCACAGCTCAGTTGTTAGTAGCTCTGCCTTCTGCGCCGTAGGCCGTGGGTTCGATCACACCGAGAACAAATATTTGTGTGATGATAGATATTTGTTCTCTGTCTGGGTTTTATTATATATAATAAGTATGTATTTACAAAAAAAGTATATTATGTATAATAACCGATAACTGGTTCCCTATTACAATCTTTGGCTTAGTTTGGGGCTAGATAGTGCTGTGTGGAAAGTCCACCAATATTTATTTATTTAATATTGAAACTACAGAGTGTCCACACTTGTCCATTTTTTTACTGTACCACGACATTCGGCTGAGGCAACCTCGTTCTGAAAATTATTATTTCGTTGCTCATTGTGATTGTGTCACTCTCATATTTATTTATTTGATACACACACATTGTAAAGTAAATTGTGGTTTATTTTCATATCGTGAAACAACCGCCACGTGCAGGATCAAATTTAACGTAACAAAAGAGTTCTGTACAAACAAAAACGGCCACATGAAGCGGGTAAATGTAATTATAAAGCTTGGACTTCGAGGCTGTACTCGTAAAGACTGGCTCGGACCATGTCAGAAAAAAATGAAACAGTTTAGCGTCTTTGATCCCCAGGCAAAGTCAAAAGATCCTCAGATCTTTTCGTACCAAAACATGTTGTTTTGAAAAGTATTTATTTTATCTCTTAAATATCTAAATTTACAAAAATTCAAATTCAATTTATTAATAACTAGCTACCCGCCCCGGCCTCCCACGGTTATTGTGGGTTATCCCTAAGAGATTATGCTTGTATTATGCATATAAACCTTCATCCATCACTCTTTCTATAAAAAAAACCGCATCAAAATCCGTTGCGTAGTTTTAAATATAAAGCATACATAGGGATATAGGGACAGAGAAAGCGACTTTGTTTTATACTATGCAGTGATAACTGTACAACATTACGGACCGCGACGAATGCGTTTTACTAGCTAAGTTAAAAAATTGAAACAAATAATTACACAATCAACATTAATAAAATTAAATAATGTTACCAATAAACATCTGCAAGTAAAATTAAAATTACCTGCCTATTTACATCTCTAGGAGTTGTTACAATTATTTATTTCTGTTTTTTATTTGTTTTATAGAAAAAGATTATACGCTTACTTCTTCTTGTCGTGTCACTAATTTCTTTTGAAACAGTGTGGTGAAAGGATATAAAGTGCTAACCTAACTATATACACCTTTACTAACCTACTAAGGTCGGAAGTCGTATTGAACTGTACATCACAAGGACTGGAACAGAGGGTTATTGCGTGCACCCGTGCGGGTACATCGATCGAGTAGCGCTATTTGTCTAAATCTAGGGTGAGGTATTTCTCAAAGTAAAGTGATATTCAGATGTGAAATGGATGCCTAGGTATGTGTATGTTATTGCCTGTTCTTCGAAGCTTGGTCGCGTGGAACTGGCACCTACAGTCACCAAGCTTTAAGACTTTTCAAAGTGATCCTTGTCCAATTGAATACCTTTTGACTTTTATATTCTGTTATAGATAACTTCAGACCCTAAGCCCCCAAACCTACTTTTGTATTTAAAACATTTATTTTTCCTTCTAACGGTGAAGAAAAATATCCCAAATTACACCATTCAAACACAGCAACGCTGCTTGGCGGCGGAAATAGGCATGGTGGTAGTACTCCCCCGGACGAGCCCTTCACAAAGAGTTTTTTTTACAATGAATAGACTGTCCTTTGACTACAATCTCACCTGATGGTAAGCGACGATGTAGCCGACGTTGGAACGGTCTAGAAGACACCTATTCACTCTTGCCTTGAAGAGATTTAGATTGTAGTGGTCAGGAAAAACAGACGACGGTAATGAGTTCTACTCCTTAGCGGTTCGCATAATGAAGGTAGAAGCAAAGCGCTTTTTTTTTGCACGTGGCCCACCTCGTGTTAAGTGGTAACCATCACCTATAACAAAGCATTGCCTCGTAAGTCACGCACGATAGGAACGTGCACTACGATGCACTGCCCTACGTCCATCAACTTGAGGCATACAGATTTTAAGTCTCATGTGCATGTAATTACACCGGCAACCACACTCTTCAAACCGAAACACAGCGTTGCTGCTAGGCGGCAGAAAAAGGCGTGGTGGTAGTACTTCCCCGGACGAGCCCTTCACAAAGAGCTCTACTACTCTTCGTGCGAATTGGTGGTATAGAGCTTTACTACTCTTATCTTCTGTGTGACGGTTATCAAGTTAAAATTTAAGTTATAGCACATTATTCAGGTTGTGGACGCAAGGCTGTGCATTGTAAGGCACGTTTCTAACGTGACCTGCGAATTGGTTACCGCACCAGTTGTGTCATACATTTGTTTCATCAACAAGGATATAAAAAACACACGCTGTGTTGCCATTTTAAAACTATGCATATACAAAGGTTTTTGAGAGTAGAATTGTTCGTCTGATGAAATTGTTCGTACAATGACCACCGTGCATGTGACAGTTTCAATATAATCAATTGCGTATACAATAAGCTATGGACCGCTATGGATCGCCCGTGGCTGTATTATCTCAATATAATGTTGGTGTTTTTAAACACTAGTAGTGGTTTGCGCACCGGTGGTCTAGTGGTAGTGACCCCGCCTTCTGATGATTGTATGGTCGTGGGTTCGAATCCGGTCGTACAACGATGTTCTCTTTTTCAGAATAATGTATTTGCGCTATGCAGTGAACTTCAACGGTGAAGGAAAACATTGTGAGGAAACTAGTTAGTATTTTAACAATGGCGATGGGCTTGCAACCTTTGCCAAACCTTTCTTGTATTGGAATAACGACTTTTATTTGTTAGTTTGCTCCTTCTTATACTTCTTGAAACAGTGTGCTGAAAGAATTTTAAGTGTGCCTTAAAACAGGCAGCTTTCGAGCACTATATATTTTTGCTGAAATTTGTAATACATTTTTGGTTGCAAATTTTCTTATGTACATTCCGTGATTTTATACCTATCATCGAAAACATTGAAATGTGCGAGCGAGAAGTTATTAGGCGGTTGTCTGCGTTTTAAAAAGGTTGTCAGCGAGCTAGTGACGTCGGATGTTTTATGCATATAATTAATAGTTAGATGATTTAGCGTTATGCATAATGTGTTGTACGGCACATGCACTAATTGGATTGCATAATTTGACGATGCCGATGTTTAGTGGATTCGCTTCGTTATTTATTTGTGGATTACCTATATAAATGATCTATTAGACTCTAATTAGAGAGTGATCAATGGACATAACGAGTACTATAAGTATGAAAAAAACAAACAAACTTTTTAGAAGTAAAACTTTTAAGGATGAAAATGGTATTCTTGCTGAACTGTGTGCCATGTTATTGCACACAAAATGGTTGATTGCGATTTTTCGAAAACGAGTTTAGTGATTTTATATCTTTCAACATGTTGAAACGTGTGAGCGAGAGTCACATTAGCTCTTTTATTTGCCTTAACATCCGGTTTCTTAAAGCCCGATCAAAACTAATCGGACATAAAGTCACTTGCTATCTCTATCTAATTCAATGTAATAGCTGAAATGGCGAGTGACTAGACATCCGATTATTTTTGATTGAGCTTTCAGACACGGCGGTAAGTGTTATACATTCATCATCATCATATTCTTAAAGTCAGAAGGCTTCTTTTATAGAACTTCCTCGGACGAGGATCACACAAAAGGCTATAGGTACTACTCTCAATATGTAATTATAACTGAGCTGATTGTGGATTGTTTAATATCCATATTGTTCAGACAACGAGGCGACAGCGACGCCGTTGTGTAGATATTGCTCCCTCAGGGCAAGACTGTACATAAGCGGAGCGATCAGCGGCGAGCGGATAAGATAAAGGCCAAACCGAAATTTTTTACACAGACAGCTCACAGCTCAGTTGGTAGTAGCTAATGCCTTTAAAAAAAAGCAATATGCAGTAAAAAGCTCCGGTTTCGTGGACAGCTGAAAGGGACAAAATTATGTCTCTCGTAATTACCAAAGAGCTAATAAAAAAATACACTAATTATAATTGTTGAGTTTGACTGTAAATACTGGAAAGTATTTTTGAAGGACCAATAATTAAATAAAAAATGACTGTACAATCTAAGTAGGTCTAATTTGGACAATGGCTCTTTGCTCGAAATAAGGCAGATAATCCAGTCTGTCACCTACCTCACACTTCTACACGTACGTTTCCTCAAGAGGGCTCAGCACGGCAAATCCTGTTATCGGTAGGTACTGGAGGTGGGCAAGTCACTGAACGTTCCAAATAAATAGCATCTAAATTGCCACAGCACTGTGAGAACGTCTCACACAACGAATACTGCACGGCAGTGATAAAATAAGTACACTTGTCTATCCACGTAATAGTTTCTCAAGATGATTGAGGATGCGACCGATTGTATGTTGTCGCACAAGCCAACAGTCGCTGCGCTCGCGTAGAGGGCGCGCGATGCATCGGCCCATCAATTCAAAACAACGGTAGTCGTAGAAAAGCGGATGGCAAACATAAATTATCTACCCTTTAAAATGAGCAAGGATCCAACAATAATGTTAGTAAATTTTAAGTGCAATCCACCTTCCTGTGTACTAGAACTATATAAAAAGCATACCTATTTAAACTAATGGTAGACAATTCTTGCAGTAATGGGAAACTTAAGTTCAAACTTCTTTTGGAGTCGCTGAAAACCAGCGCCATACTAGGCCCTTATGGCAATTTTTACGTCACTTTATTTTTAAACTGTACCTCGATGATTTTCGTTATGTTTTGTGTCGTAAAATCAATATTTTATATTTCTAAACCACCTCTTTGCAGCCTTAATGCACTAAAGACTTTAATTAGATGCTTCGCTCGTCGCTCCGCTCCTATCCAAGTCTTAGTGACGGGAAAGTTCATGACGTCACGTCCTATCGACACTGAACAGAGTTCTAACGGAGTCTAAACACATTCCCTGATCTCATTTTCTTTTGATGGTATCGTGTGGGTAGTTTGGAAGGTTTATTTCATTGTTTATTTATTCTTGAACTCACTTCATTTAGTTTTATTGAGAAGGTAAAAGTTATAGTATTTAAGTCTAGAAGAGCAGTGGTGTTCTAGTAGGTGTGACAACATCTTCTGATCGTAAAGTTGTAAGTTCAAACCCGGTTGTGCGGTTCGATTTTGATTTTCTAAAATTGTTTGTGCAATGCCAGAACTTTCATACGGTGAAACATCGTGAGGAACTAGCGATTATATCTATTCATTCTATTCTAAAAGCGATCTCTTCCAGATAACCTTGGGGTGGACTGGATTTGACCAGAACAATAGAGGATGTTGGTGTAGAAAAAAAACTTTTTAACCTCTTTCAAGCTCCTGTCCCTTGCAAAACTAACATACCTATGTATAGATATCTTGTACGTCTACGTATTATACATATATCTAGTCCGAAATTTTTTTTTCGCTTTCACAGTGTTGGTCTCTTAGAAAAAGTTATTTATATTGATAGGTACTTTAGCCTCCTGAAGTTTTCAGGAGTGGTATTTTTACAACTTGTATATTCTCTATGCATGTATTTTCAAAGTAATTAATTCCCTTACGATTCGATTAGATACATCAAAGCTGACCTGGTACCCCCTATTTGTAAAAGTAGGTGGTTTGTTTTCTGCAGAAACTTTTGTGGCCAGTCAAACTGTAAATATCAATAAACCCACCGGAAACCGGAAACTCTGGTCGTCGGTCGCTTTGGGGGTGTAGTTTGGGGTTGTTTTGTGTTGAAATTCACTAGTTTTTCACTGAATATGTAGGATTCCCTGAATTTTTAAAGTTCACGAACTGAAATCTTACCCTCATTAATTGTTTTGGTTTTAGGGTTCCGTACCCAAAGGGTAAAACGGGACCCTATTACTAAGACTCCGCTGTCCGTCCGTCTGTCTGTCCGTTTGTCACCAGGCTGTATCTCATGAACTCGCACTTGGCCGGTTATTTTTGTTGGCCAATAAAATGCTTTTATTTAATTATTTTTTCTTTTCTTATCCTAACCATATCCTACTTGAAATAACAATGCGAAAGTTACAATGTTTACATGTTTTCGGCTCAATTACGCCATAACCATTAAACCGATTGGGGTGAAACTTTGAACATATATAGTTCGTAGCCTGTATTAGCATTGATGTTACTTTTATGCCGAAAAGTTACCAGGAACGGGTTAGAAAAACATAATGAACTCAATATAGGGATAACGCCTTATGAGCTGATTTTACCATGCTCTGTTAGTTACTAATCAAGGATTAATAGGTCGTTAAATCTAGCCTTAGATGTCAAACGCGTACATTTTGACATATTTAACGGCCCTTTAATCCTTTGTTAATCTAACAGAGTATGGTGAAATCAGGCCTATGGGCCGGTTACATCGATTAACAATACAATACATCAGATTAACACATAGGCCACAATTTATAATTGTGTGAATTGTCCAAAATATGACGATAAGTGTCAAGTAAGTAGGACAAAACCTACCATCTGCGAGCTATTCTGCCGTGCGCTGCCAAAATCGCTAGAGTTACACATTATGTCCTACGCCACGCTAAGCTAATCGAAATACTAATCCTGCGCAGACGAAGTCGCGGGCACCAGCTAGTTACAAAATAAATACGAAAGTTTCCAAGCTTGTATGTGTGTTCAATCATGCCAAAACGGCTGGACCAATTTCAATGAAAATTCGAAAATATACAGATGAAAACCTGCATTAGAATTTATGTCGCCTTAATCCGGGAAATACGCGAGACAAACCACTATAGAATTATCAACTTTATGTTTCTACAAGAGATCTCAAAGGAGGCAAAGTAGGTACTTTTTATTACAGTGAATTAATTAAATTACATAAGCCAATGTGTCTGTTAAAGCAATTATAATTTCAACTTTAATAATTATTTTATTTCAACCCTGAGGGAATCGTTATAATTAGCAGTTTCTGTTACAATAAAATAACAATTTAACGTTTCCCGAAGTTAAAAATAAAATAAAGCCACATTCGGAAATAGCTTGGGGCTACTTAAGAGGCTGACAAACGTTAAATAACTTCTCAATCGCACATTTCAACATGTTTCATTATTAATAAAATTTGTTTCAATGTTTTTTTACCTAAAAGTTTTGAAAACTAGTTTAAAAGCATTTTTTTTTTTGGTATAAACTTGTAACAATCAAAATGAAATTAAGAAGAAGATGTAGGTACATCTAGCTTGTACAAACGTAACTACACTTCACTAAGAAAGTTCTATTCTCTTGTCGTGTCACTAGTTTCTTTCCAAACAGTGTGGTGAAAGGATTTTAAATGCGCCCCAAGAGGATCCTTTCGTGCACTTGACACATGTTATAGAACTTTTTAGGTTCTACGACATGCCGGTTTCCTCACAATGCTTTCCTTTACCGTATGCGAGTACTGGCATTGTGCACATAAATTCATTGGTGCACGACCGGTTTCGAACCCATGACCTTAGGATCGGATGGTGGGGCCGCTACCACTAGACCACCAGTGCTCTATACAAAGAAAGTTTATCTCCCGTGAGTAATACCTACATAAAAAATATCATGTCAAAATTTATTCTCGATTCAAATACGTGAATATCTCCCTGAATGTAAGCCAACATTACACAACAGAACTTAAAATAGAACACCTATATTGCTTTCAAAATGGCTGAATATGGCATAACGTGCATGCCACCTCGCCACGTGCTCGAGAAATTACACTTTAGTAATGTAATCTAAAATTGGATTAATTATAAGTTTGTTGCCGGTTTTTCTAAGCTTGGTCGCGTGGAACTGGCACCTAGATTCACCTAGCTTTAAGACGTTTCAAAGTGATTCTTGTGATTCAATTGAATAAATACCTTTTGACTTTGACTTTGTACGGTCAGGAATCAAATCTTGATGATTTATTTTTTGAATAACTCCAAAAGCCGTTGTCATACCAACATTTTTGGAAAATTATTTATGATCTGTCTTAAATAATTTTTCAATTTTTTCTGTTCTTATTACAGTTTTTAAAGTTTAGTTATCATTTATCAATAGCCTAGGTATTTTGCCATTCCAGGCTAGGCCTAGGCAGGTCCTTCCTAGGTATATGTCATTTCATTCAAAAGTTGTTTTTATAAACTGTTCAGCAACTTTTGATGACAGCCTTCACAGCTCAGTTGGTAGTGGCTCTGCCTTCTGTGCCGTAGGCTGTGGGTTCGATCCCCACCGAGAACAAACATTTGTGTGATGAACATAGATGTTTGTTCTCTGTCTGGGTGTTATATAATATTATAAGTATGTATAATCAACTTCACGATTTTGATCCCCAGGCACGGTAGATATCCCCTCAGATAATTTGGTACCAAGTACCAGTGGTATTCCGAGAGTGGTGGTCTAGTAGTAGCGGCCCCGCCTTCCGATCCTAAGGTCGTGGGTTGGAAACCGGTCGTGTTCCAATGAGTTTTTCTGTTCAAAAAATTGTGTACAATGCCGTTTGAGAGTAAAACGGTGAAGGAATCCGGAAACCGGCATGTCGTGGTACCCAAAAAGTTCAATAACATTGTGTCAAGTGCTCGAAACGAGCCTCTTGAGGCGCACTTAAAACCCTTTCAACACACAGTTTCGAAAGAAACTAGTGACACGACAAGAAGAAGTGGTATTCAAAACGTGACCGCTTGCAAGCCTATCGCCGCTGCTTGAATACTAACTGGTTTCCACACGATGTTTTTCTTCACCATTGGAATTGGAAATCATATTGGAATATTATCACCATACTCGTATTTCACTGATTTGGTTTTGAGTTGGCTTGAAGATAAATGTTTTCTTTCAAAATATTAGATTGATTGGACTGAAGCATGTTCTGATAAAATTTGTTATCTTTGTGTGAAAGATAAAGATAAAGATAATCTCAATTGAAATATGATAATTGATTGATTAATTCTAATTAATTTGGTTCATATAACATTCCATTGTGTGTAGGTTCGAGTACCATGCATTTTGCATATTACTCTGATAATACATTTTCCGCTATCATGGCGCACGTTTCTATCGTGCTTGACTTGCAAGGCAATTCTTTGCTATAAGTAATAGTTACCACTTCACATCAGGTGAGCCATATGGTTGTCCCATCAGACAGTAGTATAAAAAAATATAGTTGTAGTTTTCTGTTAGTACTTATTTCTCGTAGAAACGACAAAAACCTCGATATGCTTGTTCCATAAGCTAGTTGTATATAAAAAAAAAAACAAAAAAAAAATATCTATGGACCTACCTGGAAGGTCGTGGGTTCAAATCCCACTCTAAAAATCTTTGTGATTTCCTTAAGTGTAATAACAGTATAAAACTATTAAAAAAAAAAAAAGGAAAGCCTACCTTGTCCAGATTTCTTCATGCCTAGTGCACTCAAACAGTGACGGAAAACATCGTGAAATACTGCCAGCTATATTTTGAGCGATGATATTTATGGAGCATTATTTTCCTTTCATTAGTTCCTCGGACGTTAGATTCCCATCAATCTCATATTCCACAGATCATTAATATACAGGGCGTACAAGGAACACTTCCGAAAACTAGAGGTGAAAACATGAGTGCCCAGCTACATGGGCGGTGAGAACATGAATGCTTCATGGGCACAGATACAGATGGCACACCAGATGTTAACTGGTACCCTTCACCTACTCTTAACAGATAATAAGTAATTTATTTCATTTACAATTTGAAAGATATATAAAATGCTATAATAACTTTTTAAACAGCATCAGTTTATCAGCTTGTTGTTGTAGATAGAATCTATACTAAGTTTTTTTTATACAACTGGCTGATGGAACAAGCAGATGGCCCACCTGATGTTAAGTGGTAACCATCACCTATAACAAAGCATTGCCTAAGTCACGCACAATAGGAACGTGCTCTACGATGCACTGCCCTGCGTCCATCAACTTGAGGCATACATAATGTTAAGCCTCATGTGCCTGTAATTACACCGGCAACCACACTCTTCAAACCGAAACACAGCGTTGCTGCTTGGCGGCAGAAAAAGGCGTGGTGGTAGTACTTCCCCGGACGAGCCCTTCACAAAGAGCTCTACTACTCTTAAGTGTAATTCGTAAAGACTTGTGTTATTTAGATATAAACAAAGTATAAACTTCCTCAGGTCCTGTTAAGAAAGTCTAAGTTAAAGTCAAAATGTATTAATTCAATAAAATCACAAGGATCACTTTGAAACGTTTTAAAGCTAGGTGACTCTAGGTGCCAGTTCCACGCGACCTAGTCTAGAAGAACAGGCAACAAACTTACGGCTTGGTTCCTACCGTTCTTTTGTAGTAGTAGTTTTACACCCTGTATTTATGTGGGTATAACACTCAGGGCTCATTGTAACCCGATAGCCATTATATCTAACAATTAGGTACTAACTTAATGGCTCGTAAAAGGATCAGTTTAGAAAATTAAATATCTTCTTTCCAACTACTAAACTACTAAAATGAAACTAACTACTGCACAATGTAAGCATAAGTCTTAATTTGAACGTACTTGCCTCTGATTACACCGTTTTCATAGAGATTTGAGTGTGTGCTATGGATTACAGTCGTGTGCCTTTTTACCAACTTTTATTTGAAGAAATCGCACAAAAAGCGATAAAAATGATTGTACAATCACCGCCTTTGAGTTTGAGTGTCAACCGTGCCGTGGATTACAGTCGTATACCTTTCCCAACCTTTATTTTAGGAAAACGTGCAAAAATTGTGTGATTTATTGTACGATCAGCGACAAAAGTGCTTAACATGTCTTGTTTGTAAACTGTAATTTTTTTTGTAAATGTTTTAAATTTGTTTAAAGATCCGGCTTAAAATATATGCTAGAAGCTAAGGAATAGCTGCTAGAAAATCAGCATTGTTTATGCATTAGTATCAGATTAGAGAGATTAGAGTATTAGTATTAGAGTATCTTATTGGCTAGCTCCAATAAGATACTCAGGGTACTGGCTGGCAGATGGGAGAGTCCATTGCAATTTTACTGGGTGCCTGCACTTGTTAACCCGAATGGCAGACAAGTTTATTATAAATAAATAAATAAATATTGGTGGACATTCCACAGAGCACTATCTTGCCCCAAACTAAGCCAAAGCTTGTGATATGGGAACCAGATAGCTGATATACTACTTATATACTTTTTTTTGTAAATTCATACTTATAATATCATATAACACCCAGAGAAGGCAGAGCTACTACAAACTGAGCTGTGAAGGCTGTCAAAGGTTGTTATATTAACTAAACATTCAGTGTTCCTACTTACTTCATGTTCTTGTTCGATTTTTTTTTTTTTTTTGTTCTCACCCCAAACTAAGCCAAAGCTTGTGATATGGGAACCAGATAGCTGATATACTACTTAAATACTTTTTTTTTTTGTAAATACATACTTATAATATTATATAACACCCAGACAGAGAACAAACATCTATGTTCATCACACAAATGTTTGTTCTCGGTGGGGATCGAACCCACGGCCTATGGCACAGGAGGCAGAGCTACTACCAACTGAGCTGTGAAGGCTGTCAAATTTAAATTGTTTTTTGTAATTTAAATTTTAATTGATTTAAATTGTTTATTATAATTGCTACCTATATTATGTGTTATTTTTAAGTTTATATGGATCTATGACATCAGTTTTTTTTATTTTTTATATGGGCAATAACTAAAAAAATTAAACGCCAAAAAAATATCATATAACAACTTTTGTCGCTCACTGTACTAGAAAAAGTCACCCAAAGCTAATTTTACACTTGAGAAGTTCCTATGAGATGACATGACACAAAGTTATTTCATCGTTTTAACGGTTCTACAATGATCCCAAATAATGTCATGCTGTATACAAGGCGTTCCAATACTTGTGTATATAAACTTCAGGGGGCTAAAGTACCCATCAATATGAATAACTTTTCTAAGGAACCAACACTGTGAACGCGAAAAAAGCTAAAGCCAAAAAAGCTGTTTCATACAAAAGTTCAATACCTACCTGGCTAAAATGTATGAAACAGCTGTTTTTTTTCGCGTCCACGGTGTTGGAAAAGTTATTCATATTGATGGGTACTTTAGCCTCCTGAAGTTTTAAACACAAGTATTGGAACACTTATTATCATTATTTATTTTTCAACACAAGTGTTGGAACACTTGTATAATCACATGACCTGCTTTCAGGCTTTGGTCGCGAGGAACTGGCGTTAGATTCACCAGTTATAATTTCAAAGTTATCCCTGTGATTTAACTGAATAAAGACCATTTCGATTTTGGTTTAATGCCTCTTTGTTATATTTTTTTTCAAACTGGCGTTTTTTCACTTCCATCCAAAAATTTACTCTAAGAGATTTTCTGTGCGTTTTAGTGAAACTACCCGTTGAACACTTTCATCTCTGTTATTGTTTGGAAGTACTACCACTATCCTTATTTCTGCCGCCAAGCAGCGTCGCTGTGTTTCGGTTTGAAGAGTGTGGTTGCCGGTGTAATTACAGGCACATGAGACTTAACATCTGTATGCATCAAGTTGTTGGTTGTAGGGGCAATTGTAGGGCACGTTCATTGTGCGTGACTTGCAAAGCAGTGCTTTTAGGTGATGGTTAACGTGGTGCATCATATACTTGCTACATCAGCAATTCGTATAATAAAAGTAGATATTTGTAGTTAGGCACGCAATAAACAGTTTTCATTCACTCATTCATTCATTCAATAACTCCAAACACAGTCTCATAACCCTAAAGTTCAAGAAAACATCAAGACGGAACGGTCGATCTACTCGCTCACCTAATTAGGGTTGCCTCCAATGCGAGTTTAATGGGACACGTTCCAGTTAATGGAGACTTTACGACTAGTTTGTAGGTTTTGGAGTCGCAATCAATGGACAAACATTTTCTTTCTTCGAAGACAAAGTCCGTGGGTTTAGTGTCGAGCGGAAGCGAGCGTGAGCTCATAAAATAGACTTGCGACTGTAATCAGAGTCAAAGGGTATTTTAATCAATTGAGTCACAATGATCACCTTGAAATGTCTTAAAGCTAGGTGAATCTAGGCGACCCAAGCAGACGCAAGAAAACAGCTTCACGACTTTGATCCCCAGGCACGGTAGATATCCCATCAGATCTCTTAGTACCAAGTACTTACTCGATTCTTGATGCAAAAACAGGCAATAAGCTTACGGTTTCCAGTACCGTTCCCTAGGCATCCCCAGGCATGGTAGAAATTAGTTATTTTACCTTCCCATTAGTCACTTATCAAGAAAATCTAAGAGGACACAGATCTTTAAGGGCTAAGAGGCATGTCCAATATGTTTAGGCAACAATCCACAGGAAAAACCGTTAGTGGATGTCCCAGTATTTGTCAATGTGTCATAAACACGTGCGAACCCTAATATCGGACCGCTTACCTCAGCTAAAGGCAAGGGTTACCTCAGACCTCTTCAAAAAAAGGGTGTAATCAACGTATGAAAGGCACTCAACAAGATGATGCCAAGAAGTACGGCGACCTGCTGGAATAGACGCTTGACTGCATTTGGGATAATGATGTCCACTCGGTGGAATTTTTCATTGTGCTGGTTTCTTTTTAAATTTTTGGTGACTGTTTTTGTGATATTTTTGTTCATTATATCTAGTAATACACAAATATTTTATGGTTAATTGTGTGTAGTCTGTGCGGCGGTGACATAGTCATTGTGACAAAACTTATTTAAATGAAGATAAAAAAAACTAGTAGTAACGTTTGGGATTTTATCAAATCTTTGTAATTTACATATGTGTAGGTGAACGCTATAAAATTTTAAAATATTATACCTATGCTACTTACGGCCCATCATCAGCAAACATAAACTGACTACAATCTAGCAGAGAGTAATGTACCAGAAAAACAAAACAACTTTGCCTAGTGGTGAAAGGCGTTTTAAGTGCGTCTCGAAGAGGCCTTGTTTGTTTTAGAAATTTTTAGGTTTATGACATGCCGGATTCCTCACGATGTTTTCCTTCGCCGTTTATGAGTATTGACATTGTGCACATACATTTTTTCACGAAAAACCTCATTGGTGCACGACCAATTTTGTCGTTGACGGTTCCACAATCCCTTATTATCTAAAAACATGCCGTAGCGACAGTAGCAGTTAAATCAAAAGTTGATTGTATATATAACAATTTTACGGAAGGCCAGGCGCTAGACAAAATAGTCCTCAGTCGTAAACTGTTGGAACCTACAAAAAATAGAGCTTTTTTGACAGCGCAACAATCGGCTAGCAATACTGGCAGCAACAGCGATAGCGGTGTTGCTTATTCAACAAGCAACTTAAATATAGACAATAATATTTTAGTTGCTTGTTGCGTAGCACAAACTTGTGCTGGCTGTAACGTGATGTACTCGTATCATTATTGTATTTTTTTGTAAGAAATATCTGGAATATATATCACTGGAAGTCCTGAATCAATAATTAAATTTCTAAACTCTTATCTAAAAACTCATATTATGTATCCCATCGCCTTAGGGTTAAAAAAAACCTGTTCTGATGTTATTCTTATAAATAAATAAACATTTTGAAATAAAGTTTGCCGCCAAAATTATGTAGCCAAACCAAACTTTTTGAACGGCCCACTATGTCTAACTGCCGGTTTCTGAAAGCTCGATCAAAACTAATTGGACGTCAAGTCACTTGCTGTCTCTATATAATTCGAAACTATATATAATTATTTTGACATTTTTTCTGTCATAATATATATTATGATTTATTCTAATCTAAGTGGGCGGTAGACGAATTAAGTTTGAGAACCTCTGCTCTAGCAGCTAGAGTATCCAGTCCAGCTAGTCTAACTTGTCTGTCTGTATGTATTCTCACCTTCACTTGCTATATCGGTAAACTATCCAAAAACAGCCAGCCCACAATGATCCTAGTAGACAAAATCATATACTGTATAACTGAAATGGCGAGTGATTTGGCATCTGATTACGTGATCGAGCTTTCAGAAACCGTAAGAAAAGAAACGCAATATAAAGCGCATAGAATAAACATAAAAATCCTACTCTCTTCCCGCGATGCAATGGAGGCGGAAATAAAGGAGGAAACATACGGGAAGCCACACAGAGCAGTTCAAGGTACACTAGATCGATAGATATAAACTTTGTTTTATAACTAGGTCTCTTTTTTTTATACAACTAGCTGATGGAACAAGCAGATGTCCCGCCTAATGTTATGTGGTAACCATACCTATAACAAAGCATTGCCTCGTAAGTCACGCACGATAAGAACGTGCCCTACGATGCAATTTGCGTCCATCAACTTAAAGCATACAGATGTTAAGCCTCATGTGCCTGTAATTACACCGGCAACAACACTCTTCAAAAGGCGTGGTGGTAGTACTTCCCCGGACGAGCCACACACAAAGAGCTCTACGACTCTTAGGACTAGCACCTACATTCACTTAATTCATAAGATATTTCTTAATCTGTTTAAGCCATTTCCGCTCTGTAATCACTTTCGAAACGTCAATTATATCAAGGAGCTTAAGAGACAAAAATACATGAAGCTGAAACTTTTAACCTTTCATTATAATAATTATCAAGTCGCATCTTATTTCAAATCTCGGTTCATAAAGCGTGAAATTAACCCTTATTTAAATATACCTACAAGGGTTACAATTACTTTAGAAATGGAAGAAAAAGATTTGCAGGATCAGTTGTTACCCTCAGTTGTATCTTTTGGGCTGTATTTTAAGCTAAGACTTTGGGTGAAAAGTATTTAAAAGCAAGCTTAAATTTTCTTGAATTTCCTGTTTGTTTGTTAAGATTTAGATTTATTTATTGCCAACTTTACATACATCAGTTATACAAGCTGTAAAAATACCACTCTTGAAATTTCAGGGGGCTGAAGTACCAAATAATATGAATAACTTTTTCTATGGAACCAACAATGTGAACGCGAAAAAAAAACAGCTGTTTCATACATTTTAGCCAGTTAGGTATTGAAATTTTGTAGTTGAAGTTCCCCCCTCCTGTTGCTCCCGAAAGCTTTCGGGAGAGATCTTCTTACATCCTGTATAGCTTAGGTCTAAGGTAGCAGACTTTAGGCGAGTACACGTACCCTGTAGAACGCTGCAAATTATGAAGAAATAAAGTAGGTACAATTCATACTGCAATGGGTACAATAATAGTAAGCTCATTGATACAATAGCATAGATAAGAGAATACAATAGGCAGATAGTAAGTGTTGTGAGCTGCCTTCGACTTTAAACAGTTTAAGGCCCGTATTGCGAAATGTAAAAAATCGAGACTCACTCGACAGTATGGGTGTGCAATTACAACACGCATAAAACTAGAGCATTTTTCTCTCAGAATTATGGACGCAGTGCAATGTGGATAGACGGTCTGTGAGGTAGTGCAATTGCTATACACAGAGGTAACATATCTACTTCAGGTGGGTTATCTGATTGTTACGTCACTGGCGCAGTGGATCAGCTCATTCTACGAAGCTTAACACATGCCTGAAGTTGATAGATTCAAGGCATGCATTGCATGTCACTTTCCTAACGTATACGTGACCTTAGAGCCAATAAGTCATAGGTGATGGTTACCACTTAACATCAGGTGGGCCATCTTCCCGTTCCATCAACGAATTGTAGAAAAAAACTCGTGGGCACTAATTGCATATTTGGAACATTATACAATCTCTTTCCCTATTTTTGCAGTTTTTTTAAAACGGGCCAGTTTACAACAGAAACACAGCAATGCTACTTAGCGGCAAAACTAGGCATAGTTTTTTTATATTACTTACCAAACAAGCAGATGGCCCACCTAATGTTAAGTGGTAACCATCACCTGTAAAAAAGCATTTCCTTGCCAGTCACGCAAGATAGGAACGTGCCCTACGATGCACTACCCTGCGTCCATCAACTTGAGGAACTACAGATGTTAAGCTTATATGCCTGCGTAATTTCACCGGCAATCAAAGTCTCAAACCGAAACACAGGAACGCTGCTTGTCGGCAGACATAGGCTTGGTAGTACTTCCTCAGACGAGCCCTACACAGAGCTCTACTACTCTTAAAGTTAAAAAAGCATGTCAAATCCTGATGATTAGCTCCGTAATTAATTGATTGGTAAATATTGACGAAAGCTTGTTCGAAACGTTCACGAGTACTTGTAAACATGGGGTTGGTTGCTAACATAATTTAGCTAATTTACAAACACACAAATCGCGGATTTGGTATCTATACTATCGATAGCTTAACACGTTCACAGTACACATGCAAAGGTTCTGGAATCATCGGTCCAAATGATTTTCTGCCATTTTTAACTTCTACGATGTATATAACTATTCAAAAATGCCAAAATTAAAAACATAGAATGGTTTTATAAATATTTCTTCAACACTCAAGTCCCGAAAAGGACGTTAGCTTATTATTAAATTAAATATATTTATTTGAGATTTTTAAGATTAAATATATATATTGCTGTAAGGCATTAATAAAAATTCTATACTTTCATATTTATTTGTAAGCATTTATTTACAATTTGACTTTTGACTTGAACTGGCTGAATGTGTAAGTATTATTATGATTTATTAAAGCATGAAAATTATACTAGATATTATAATATTAAATCCTGAATAGCGGTGAGCAAGCCGCCATCGTAAATTAAAGTTCGGGGATATTTATTTGGCGGGAAACAACGAGGGTTAACAATACGAGTCCACTGTTCACCAACTTAATCATCCGTTATGTGGATTTTATAATTATGTTAATTTCAAAAGATGTTTTCTCAAATATAAAGTCAAAAGTCATTTATTCAAATGAATCACAAGAATCACTCAGCGTTTTAAAGCTAGGTGAATCTAGATGCCAGTTCCATGCGACCAAGCAAAGAAGAACAGGCACCAACTTTTCCTGGGTTATTTTATATATACTAGATACTTTTATATATAGATACTACCTAAATGTTTTCTGTCTTACTTTTTTATCTGTTTGTTTTATCTTACATAACTAGTTCTTCTTCTTCTTCTTTGTGTACAATTTCTATGTCTTTCCTTATTTTCTACTGCCTATATTTTTACTTGTCTGTATGCTACTTCTGTGTGTTTGTTGTCTAATAAATTTATATTCTATTCTATTCTAAAGGAGTCTAGATAGATCTAGATAGTAAATACTTTATTGAAAATTAAAAAATAGTACAAAGGCGAACATAACGCTAAAAACATTATTTTTAAAATAACCTGTGGGCAAAAGATGGGTCGATAGTGCACGGGAGAGGAAATATAGTAGACAAGCTGGTGGCTGCGACTTCGACTGCGCGGGATTAGTCACACAATATCTTTATAAATTGTAGCCTATGTGTTATTCTGATGTATAAGCTACATTATTGTAAAGTTTCATTAAAATCCATTCAGTAGTTTTATGTGAAAGAGTAACAAACATCCATCCATCCATCCATCCATACTTACAAACTTTCGCGTTTATAATATTAGTAGGATAATTATTTTAAAAAGTAGTAAACTTACATACCGAAACACAGCAACGCTGCTCGGTGGCAGAAAAAGGCGTGATCACAAAGCGCTCTACTACTCTTAAAAGGCTACGGTAACCTGAAGTTAATGTGCTGGTTAACACGAATCCTACTAGGGATATAATTTAGTCGTGAGCGACAAATATTTCGGTAATGTAAATTGGATGTAATTCAATTTAAATTGGAATTCACGTTGTAATCAAAATAGGTAGAACCCATGGGTTGTTTTAATATCAGTAGTAAGGTAAAGATTCGTAAATAAACAAATTCTATCGTAATTTGTCCAGCGAAGATTTCTGAAATATTTTTTTGTTTACTTTATTTTTATTATAGGTGATTGAAGCTAAATGACAATTATCTGAGATCAAAATATTTCTTATCGAAATTTTTATGAATCAACTTAATATTACGTAAAATGTTAATATTACGTTTGATTTGTCCTTGCCTTTACTACCAAACTTTATTTTTAAAGTTTATATTTTTGTGTTGTTTTTGGATTTGAAATCTAAATAAATGTATTAAATAAAAATATTGTAATTTTAAATGAAAATAATTTCTTTCATTAAAAATTAAGCTTAAAAAATTCTAAGCTCCCTTTTTTAATCTTTAATAACTTAAAATTCATAAAATTGGATCTACTTTAAAAACTATCAAAATCAAGTCGTCGCGCGTCGCTGGCTGAACAGGTTTGGATGAAAATATTGAAAATGAAAGTCAACATCGTAAAGTAGGATCAAGCGTAAACTGCGCCCACGTTTAAAGTAAACATGTCTGCCTTAAATGAATGTATGAACGGCTAAATCGTTATTTTATCGCGAAAATTCATAGTAAATTTTAATACCTGGATTTTTATTTCTAGCAATCTATGGGGCAGTCTTATCGCTAAAAGAAATCTCTTCCAGACAACCTTTGGATGAGAAACATATTGCATAAGTACGGACGGCTTTTGCTATACAATTTGTTCCAATACTTGTACTTAAAACTTCAGGGGACTAAAGTACCCATCAATAGGAATAACTTTTTCTAAGGAACCAACACTATGAACGCGAAAAAAACAGTTGTTTCATACATTTTAGACAGGTGAGTATTGAACTTTTGTATACATATTGATGGGTACTTTAGCCCCCTGAGGTTTTAAATACAAATATTGGAACACGTTATGTATTCAGACCTAGGCTTTTTTTTTATACTACTAGTTGATGGAACAAGCAGATGGCCCACCTGCAGTTAAGTGGTAACCATCACCTATGACAAAGCATTGCCTAGTAGGTCACGCACGATAGGAACGAGCCCTACGATGCAATGCCCTGCGTCCATCAACTTGAGGCATACAGATGTTAAGCCTCATGTGCCTGTAATTACACCGGCAACCACACTCTTCAAACCGAAACACAGCAACTCTGCTTGGCGGCAGAAAAAGGCGTGGTGGTAGTTCTTCCCCGGACGAGACCTTCACAAAGAGCTCTACTACTAGCTACTACTACTGGCTTTATTCAACTTTCAAAGTGATCCTTATGATTTTACTGAATATACCTTTTGATTTTGTCAGGTCGTAGCAAGTGACAATCTCTGCCTACACCTACTACGGGAATCGCCGAGATTTTATTTATAAATGTAATTTTAAAACAAAACGATAATCACATGAATAAGATACCATACCCAATTGCAAATAAACATTTTGATTTAGTATTTTTTTTTATTTAAAATAAATATTGGTGGACATTCCACACAGCACTATCTCGCCCCAAACTAATCCAAAGCTAGTGATATGGGAACCAGATGGCTGATATACTACTTATATACTTTTTTTTGTTAATACATACTTATAATATTATATAACACCCAGACAGAGAAAAAACATCTATGTTCATCACACAAAATATGTTTGTTATCGGTGGGGATCGAACCCACGGCCTACGGCACAGAAGGCAGAGCTACTACCAACTGAGCTGTGAAAGCTGTCAATTTTAATTTACATGTACCTAATATTATAATGACATGTAATTATAATATAATATTTAATGGACATCAGCTTCCGCTGATAAATCCACTATTCATTCGGATTTTGCTCCACATAAGCCGGATTGCTATGAAATTTTCTATTTCCGGTCATGTGACATCCCCATTCATTGACTTCCGTTCTCGGTATTGAGCATTGTCACTGAGCCAGCTAATCTTTCGCTTTTGATTAGAGACTTACAGCATTATGAAGAATATTAGCTATATTGATTTTCTAAGGAAAAGGAAAATAAATAATTGGATATCTTTATTAGATTCTTGATGCTGAAAGATGACGTAATTGAAAGAAGATACTATAATAATTAATTAATAATATAGATTAAGATTAATTATTATATATCTATCATCGAATTAAATAATATACTTACCCTCTTATTCATATTGGTCGCTGAGCGCTCCATTAGCTTAACAGACCGATAAGTCTGTTGCTGTCTCTTTTCGTTGACATGAAAGTGACAGTTACTGTACTCTATAGAGCCGCTATAAAATGGCACGGAATATGAATAAGGGCCTTAGAAAGTAGTACTTATATAACGTTTTTATATACACGCTTAATTTGTTTTAAAACTGAAAGATTGCTACCTATAATTATTTCATGATATCCTTCAAAACTATGAGCTTTTTAAAGCTAGTAACGAAAAACATATGTTCAGTCCTGTCTCACCAAGGTTTCCTGGTGGAAATCATAGTGAACGATAAGGCCATCAATTATAATTCCCCGAAATAACGATTTTGAGCCGTCTACTTTCACCGGAAATGGAAATGGGCAGGGCACTTACAACGAATGTCGCAAGACAGATGATCACACAAAGTAACAAACTTGATACCCCGAAACACCAAAAGAAAAAAAGACCTTTAAAAAGACGGAATAATCAATGTGAGGCTTAACATCTGTATGCCGCAGAGCAGAGCATCGTAGGCCACGTTCCTAACGTGCGTGACTTACGAAGCAATGCTTTGTTAAAGGTGATGGTTACCACTTAACATCAGGTGGGTCATCTGCTTGTTCCATCAGCTAGTAATATAAAAGAAAAATGTGGCTGGGAGAATATGGGCAAGAAGAGCAAGAGACAGGGACGATTGGCGTTCCTTGCACGAGGCTTATTACCGCCGAAGTTGGGCCAAACAAAAGTAAATAATAAGTAATTAGAAAATAAGTTAGTATTCATTTCTTTTTATTTGCGTGGAAATAAATATTTTTTATTTTACATTTACCCGTCCCTCGTGATTCTCACAATGTTGTCGGTGCATAGTGTGTGAGGGGAATAAAATACGAGCATGTTTAGAAAATGTAATCTTACACCAAGAGAGCAGATGTGATATTAAAAATGGTGACATGCCAGGCCCGGCTAGATTGCACTTGTAGAGACGCCATGTTTTGTTACTAATCTTCTAAATAACATTGTTTTTATATTTCAAAAGAAATAGCTTCACTTTGATGATATGCTTTTTAAGAGTAGTACAGCTCTTTGTGAAGGGCTCGTCCGGGGAAGAACTACCACCACGCTTTTTTCTGCCGCCAAGCAGCGTTGCCGTGTTTCGGTTTGAAGAGTGTGGTTGCCGGTGTAATTACAGGCACATGAATGAGGCTTAACATCTGTATGCCTCAAGTTGATGGACGCAGGGCAGTGTATCGCAGGGTACGTTCCTTTCGTGCGTGACTTACGAGGCAATGCTTTGTTATAGGTGATGGTTACCACCTAACATCAGGTGGGCCATCTGCTTGATCCATCAGCTAGTAGTATAAAAAAAGCCATATATATCTATTCTCGGTGAGGATCGAATCCACGGCCTACAGCGCAGAAGGCATAGCTGTAGTAGCTAACTGAGATGTGAAGGCTGACAATGGCTGTAGCCTCTGAGACTACAATGATGCAAAGGTTTTGAAAACATGAACGCAATCAACGTACCATGTTTCCTACAGACATAAAAGCGAAAAACATTCACATACCGACATGTTATGGTATTGGAAAATTGAAAATCGTCAACGGCAGGCTGTTGTCTTAACATTTCGTTATGAAAATACGTAATTTAAACCAGTTGATTGATTTTCAGATTGAACAAATGAATTTATTTCAGATCGTGTATCATTGGATAAGCATTGTTTGTAGAAGTCAAATTATTACCGCGTAGAACCAATTTCAAAATTTAGCTTTGATGTTTAATAATTACTAGCGACCCGCCCCGGCTTCGCACGGTTATTGTGGGTTATCCCTAAGAGATTATGCTTGTATTATGCATATAAACCTTCCTCTTGAAGCACTCTTTCATTAAAAAAACCGCATCAAAATCCGTTGCGTAGTTTTAAAGATTTAAGCATACATAGGGATATAGGGACAGAGAAAGCGACTATGTTTTATATTATGTAGTGATGCTGTGCGATGTTAACCTTAGCGAAGCTGGACTGTGTAAAACCACTGTCGTAACAAATGACGTTTTTTTTATAAATTCATGTGAGGTAACTGCTCAAAATCAGGTGGGAAATCTGTGTACTATCATTTTTTCTAATAAAAAGATGAATAGGTACTATCCTCTATCAATAATCAGACACAAAAAACATCAAACATTATAGCAAAAATTTTGTGTAGAAAAAGTTTTATGTTAAAATTTTATTTAATATATTTAGTGTGTGGTAAATATTTAATGTGTAGAAATGGTAGAAATTTATCCCTAAAACCCACTGACTGAGCTTTGTATTATCTAAAACTAAGTTTTCCTTCCCTAACTCATGGCCACCTCACGTGAACTTGGACAATGATACCCCTATTCCCATTCGAAGAAAGCAGCGAAACTGGGCCTGGAGTTATGAAATAACTTCATTTCTGCTTGCTTTTGTAAAGAATAAAAGCTGAAAGTCTACCTTTTGTTCATTTAGTTAATGGATTCTGTCGTCGGCCTTGAATGGATGCTAAAAAACAAGTAAAATCATGTCAAGACATCGTCAAATGGCATGTTTAAAAATGTGAGTTGATTTCTTAAAAATAATGCAAATTACGCTGTCGCGTTTCTTTTAAGCTTTCATTGCAATTATTCTTCGGGCATGGTTATTCAAATGTAACCTAGTGATGTAATATGAACTGTGACTCTTTTCTTATTTACTTATACAAGGTGTTCCCTTAATTGTGTATATAAACTTCATGGGGCTAATGTATCCATCAACATGAATAACTTTTTCTAAGGAACCAACACTGTAAACGCGAAAAAAAAACAGCTGTTTCATACAAAAGTTCAATACCTACCTGGCTAAAATGTATGAAACAGCTGTTTTTTTTTCGCGTTCACAGTGTTGGTTCCTTAGAAAAAGTTATTCATATTGATGGGTACTTTAGCCCCCTGGAGTTTATATACACTATTATGGAAACACCTTGTATACTTATTTATTTATTTACGTGGCCTCCCCTACTATTATGGGCTTACCAACAACACGGGTAGTGTTGTCATATTTCAGGAAGAATGTCTCTTCTTTTTTTTATTTTTCTTCTTCATTTGTGGCTCCACTGTCTGGCATTTTGACAATCTTGACAACGTTAAGTGGAAAATAATTAAAAAGTTTTTAGTCAAGTCATTTCGTTATTTCGTACATTTCGTGAACTCGTGTTAAAAAAAATGATTTTCCTTCAAACTTATGAAACAATTATGTTAAAATCAGGATATCACATAAAACGCTTCTATTTTAAATGCTCACACTTTGTGCTAAAACCTGAAGTTGTGTTGGTTAAATAATGAAAAAGCTATGTACTTCGTAAGTTCCTGAATAATTTTGTATAGTTCCTGAATAGTTTATTTATGTTCGATTGATCCAGCAAAGATACCTACAGAGATACCAATACGTACAGTGACAGTCCCACTAGCAACATTGAGTTTATCTCAACAAGAAACATTATTTTAATGAAAATCATTTACTGACATGGTCGAATTTGTACCTAGCTTTAAGACTTTTCGAACCGATCCTTTTGATTCAATTGAATATATATCTTGACTTTGATTCACTTTTCAGTGTTTTAACATCTGAACGCCTAAACACACATGCTCTTTCACCCACAATTGTGGTTTCGTGAGAGTGAGAAGGAGGCAATATGTGGTGTGAATACCTCATAAAATCAAAGTTTATTCACCGTTTCTATGTATAATGAAAACCGCACTATGCGGGAAGTATAATATAGTGTAATAATCTACTATTACTCTTAGAAATGAAATTCTGTATGGCAGCATTTACAGCTCAGTTGGTAGTAGCTCTGCTTTCTACGCCGTAGGCCTTGGGTTCGATCCCCACCGAGAACAAACATTTGTGTGTTGAACATAAATGTTTGTTCTCTGTCTGGGTGTTGTTATATATTAAAGAATGTATTTACAAAAAAAAATGTATCATATCAGCTATCTGGTTCCCATATAACAAGCTTTGGCTTAGTTTGGGGCTAGATAGTGCTGAGTGGAGAGTACACCAAAAAAATATACATTTGGAGCTTTGTAGTTCAATCGCGCCCTAACCACTAAACCAATTTAGATGAAACTTAGAATAAATTCAGTCAGTTTACCTGGAATAAGATACAAACTTATATTTGTTCCGAAAAATTAACAAGAACCGGTTTGAAAAAAAAACAGGCCCAAAAGGGAAGGGCCCCTATTTATAACTAGCATTCGGCCGCTTATCCGCTCACGTCGTACTTGCCCGTATATAAAGTATATAATAATATTTTATTTTCGGATTTAAATCTATCTTATCTAATTTAATTTAATATTAAATTTTAATTCTGATATTTTTCGAGGCTCCAAACTACATATTATTATGTACCTGTATGATCCAAAATTTATCCAAATCTGTGCAGTTGTTACGGTAATGAGTGGATACAAACATAAACACGCACTCAAAAACTTTAACATTTCTAATATTGGTAGGATTAATGTAAGCGTAAATAACCGCCATCGAGCAAAGCCGTGGGCGGTCCGTAGTGTAGAATAGTCTTGGCAAATATCCCACAAAGTGCCACAGCAACTAACCATTACTGTAAAATATGATATTCACGCCACAAGCACACCTTAGTTCATAAGTTTTGAATAATCTAGAGCTAATAAGTTTCGTGGATTTATCAAATTGTCGCTAGAAAACCAAAATTTCTTGAGCTACCATTATTACAGTTTCAATGATTTCGTAGTTCAGGTAAGATTGGGCGCGAGCTAGGTCGCGGAACACTCTGTGAATACTTATCAATCAATTTGAGACCGAGTTCATTTGTTTAATGAAATGTGGGCGAGTTATTCCCATACGTGCCTACCCTACTGTAGACCTACCCTCATCTTGAACAAAACTTTAAGGTTGTAAAGGTTGAGACGCAAACTAATTTCATTGTGATCCAAAAAGTTTTCCTGACAAAAAGTTTGATTATCTATGAAAACTAAAACAAGGCATTTTTAGTCTTTGAAAAGTTGAAATGCCCAAGCGAGAAGTTGTTTCGACGGTTGTCAACCACTTAATCACTACTTATATTCAGCGGAAACTGCTAGCGCCACCCACGTGAGTGTTTTGGCATTGGAAATGCCAACGTGAGTGAGGTGAAGCTCGTGTTCGAAGTGGGCACGGATCCACGTGATTTACTGTTTACGGAATAGCTCTACTGTTTTTCATTTTGTTACCAATTGGTTTCAATTATCTCATATAATGTACAATTAAATAGTTAGAGCTCTTTGTGAAGGGCTCGTCCGGGGAAGTGCTACCACAAAGCATTTTTTTGCCGCCAAGCAGCGTTGCTGTGTTTCAGTTTGAGGAGTGAAATTAAAGGCAAATGAGGCTTAAAATCTGTATGCCTCAAGTTGATGGACGCAGGGCAGTGCATCGTAGAGCACGTTCCTTTGGTGACGGTTCACTTAACATCAGACGGGCCATCTGTTTTATCCAACAACAAAGTATTAAAAAACTTGATATTTTTGCTATTAATATTTCAGAAATTCCCAAAGTAAGCTGGATAAGGTTCCCATATATTTACCTTAGATCAGATAAGAGGGATTTTCTGGCAAAGGATTACTGAAAGCGTGAAGTGGGTTGTCCTGTAGCCCATTCTAGTTGTGTTATGGATTTCGCGAATGTACTCGCATTTTACTTGAAAAATATGTTCATTACTGAAATGACAACTCATTGTGTAAATGTTTTAAGAGTAGTGTTTGTGTGTGGCTCGTCCGGGAAAGTACTACTACCACGCCTTTTTCTGCCGCCAAGCAGCGTTGCTGTGTTTCAGTTTGAAAAGTGTGGTTGACGGTGTAATAACAGGCACACGAGGCTTAAATCTGTATGCCTCAAGTTGATGGACGCAGGGCAGTGCATCGTGGGGCACGTTCCTATTGTGCGTGACTTACGAGGCAATGATTTGTTGCAGGTGCTGGTTACCACTGAACCATCTGCTGGTTTCAACCGCTAGTACAAAAAATTGTCGTGCAAAAAATGCACGGTACGATCGTGCTCTACGAAGACATGCCCCGCGTCCATCAAGACACATACAGATGTTAAGCCTCATGTTTTTGTAATTTCACCGTCAACCACACCCTTCGAACCGAAACACAGCAACGCTGCTTGGTGGCAGAAGTAGACATGCCTTAGGATGGATTTATCAATTTAAATATTTATAAAAAAAAACATAAACAGTTTCACGACTTAGATCCCTTGGCACGGTAGATATCTCTACAGATCTTTTATTACCAAGTACCCACTTATAATTCTTTGACATCGCTTAATAATCATGAACAATATGAGTACGACATTGGGGCCCTAAGTGAGTATAGGGCCCCAAAGGGCTCCGAAAAGGCCAAACCTGTCTATTCATTGTGATTACTTTACGACATACTCTAGTGGCGCAGTGACGCCCAGAAATAAACCACGCCTTCCGGTCTAAAGGTCATGAGTTCAAATCCAGTACCGAGTACCATCTTTAAGCTGAGTTAGGACCTTTTTGGCTCACGAACTACTGGTCGGCATCGATAATATGGATTTACCCAAGATTTTCCCATTATCAATTTACCTACCTACTTTGTTTACATTTCTTTTTCTTGATTTTTTCTTGTTATGTGTGTCAAATAATAAATATTTTATTCTATTCTATGTGGAGGTGGATTTTTAAGTCAAATGAAAGATTATCATGTTGTCAAACAGAAAAAGTGAAACAGATCACAAAACTGCTCTGCTAGCATCTACCCAAGATTCTTTAAGCTTCTTTTCTTCTTGTCTCTAGTTCTTTCAAAACAGTGTGGTGAAAGGATTTTAATAACGATTCAATGGGCTCCTTTCACTTGACACATGTTTTAGGTTTCTGCGACATGCAGGTTTCCTCACGATGCTTTCCTTCACCGTTTGAGAGTACTGGCACTGCGTACATACATTTTTGACATTTTTGAATAGAAAAACTCATTGGTGCACATCCGGTTTTGAACCCACGACCTTAGGTCCTTTAAGCTTAACTAAAGGGGGTAGTCAGAGGCACCTCTAATTCCTCATCTTCTTTGTTAATTAATGTCATCACACTTGAGTGAAATAACCTTTCCGACTTCAATTAATACATAATGTAATTCGTTTATATTACACAAAGGTGAATGCTTAATTATACTCCGATTTTTAGGGCTCCGTACCTTCACAGCAAAATTAAACCCTTATTCAAAAATGATTTAAGAAACTATCGATAAAGATAAAAGTAAAGTATACATGAAGCTCCAGAATGATTTATCTTTAAATTAATACTTTTTCTTTAAAAAATGTTCTCTACGTTCATCACACAAATGTTGGTCCTCGGTGGGAATCGAACCCACTTCCTACGCCGCAGAAGGCAGATCTACTACCAAATGAGCTGTTGAGGGAATATCTACTGGAACTGGGGAATAAAATCGTGAAGATTCCGAGGTTTTTTTATACAACTTTCTGATGGAACAAGCAAATGGCCCATCTGATGTTAAGTGGTAACCATCACCTATAACAAAGCATTGCTTCGTAAGTCACGCACAATAGGAACTTGGCCTACGATGCACTGCCCTGCGTCCATCAACTTGAGGCATACAGATGTTAAGCCTCATGTGCCTGTAATTACACCGGCAACCACACTCTTCAAACCGAAACACAGCAACGCTGATTGTACTCAATATTTCTTATTAATTTTGATTTATTCACATTCGTTTGTTTCATTCCATGTAATGTCAAAGTCAAAAGGTATTTATTCAGTAAAATCACAAGGATAACTTTGAAATGATTTTAAGGCTAAAGTTTCAGTAGATGAATGCCTAATTTTTTCAAAACTTTCATGAATATTTTGACTGTCCCAAACATTTCAACTGAGCCTAATTCTGTGTGACATTTGAAAACTTCTAGCGTACCGTACCTATAAGTTTTGACGGAAGTAATTACATTTTGACATGCAACAGCTGGCTGGATACGTAACTTTGTTGCAATCAGTTTCATTCAGTTTCTGTTTGTAATCCTACTAATATTATAAACGCGAAAGTTTGTAAGTATGGATGGATGGATGTTTGTTACTCTTTCACGTAAAAACGTCTGAATGGATTTTAATGAAACTTTACAATAATATAGCTTATACATCAGAATAACACATAGGTTACAATTTATAAAGATATTGTGTGACTGATCCTGCGCAGACGAAGTCGCGGACGCGGTAAGTAAATATGACGGCTATGCGGTTACATTTTAGCTGCAGTTGCTAACAAAGTTAGATTACAACTGGTGTTTCTATTGATGGATAATCGCAAAACTTTCATATTGTTTTTTATACTTATTGGTTTCATATAGAAACTGATTGCAACAAAGTTACGTAAAAACTGATTGTACAAAGTTACGTAATCACCCTGCTGTAATCATCTGCTTTTGGTGTGTAAAATATTGTGATAACTGAAACAGCTTTACGACTTTTAACTTCAGGCACGATAGACATCCCATCAGATTTCTTAGTACGAAAAATAAATAATATTGTGTTCATAAAAAATACGCCCTATACGTGTACTCGCCTAATAGTAACCTAAGACCTAAGTTATACAGGGTGTTAAATTTTGTATGAAACAGCTGTTATTTTTTCGCGTTCTCAGTGTTGGTTCCGTAGAAAAAGTTATTCATACTAAGGTACTTTAGCCCCCTAAAGTTTTCGGTAATAGTATTTTAACACCTTATATGTATAACTGATGTATGTGCATGTTGGCAATAAATACATCTGAAATATACAAGCAATTAGTAAGATGTTTTTGTTAATACTTGTATTAGTTGTAATTTTCGTTGATGATAAATTTTATTCATATCAAATCACATCGTTATGCAAACGGCCCTTAGAAAGCTATATCAATATTACTTTACGTTAGTAATGTACGTATGTACCTAGTAAGTTATTTCAAAGAGTTCAAAAATGTATGTGCATAATGCCAGTACTCTAAAACGGTGAAGAAAAAAATCGTGCGGAAACCGGCATGTCGTAGAACCTAAAAAGTTCTATAGCATGTGTCAAGTGCTCGAAAGAAGCCTCTTGAGGCGCACTTAAAATCCTTTCACCACATTGTTTCGAAAGAAACTAGTGACACGACAAGAGAGAGAGATTTCAAAGTGTTGTTCAAAAGATTGGACCAGTTATGTATGGACAAAGAAAATGGATATTTGAAGATTATACGTATAGGAGTAACGGCACCAGTCCCTCAGGGATAATTTGAACATTTTAAAGTATTTATTATCCTTTATATATTATCCTCCAGTCAATTTCAACTTTCTTCTTTTCGTGTACACTACACTACTTTTATTCGAAACATTGTGGTGAAAGGATTTTAAGTGCACTTGACACATATTTTTGTAGAGCTTGACACATTTTTTTTTAGGTTTTAGAACATGCCGGTTGCCTCACGATGCTTTCTTTCACCGTTTTAGAGTACTGTCAAAGTGCACATACATTTTTTAGAAAAACTCATTGGTGCACGACCGGTTTTGAACCCATGACCTTAGGATCGGAAGGCGGATCGCTAGCACTAGACCACCAGTGCTCTCTATTTTAAGTTAATTAAATCTACGCTGAATTTTGTCATGGCAATTTCAACTTTGACATGATAGTTGTTAGGGAACACTATATAACTAACTTTACAACAGCTATGTATAATAAGTTTAAAAATACATAATTTATTCAATAAACATAAAAAACGTAAGCAGTTTGTGTAACTGCTCGAGTGCCTTGACACGTAACTAACTACTAAACTACGTTTTCAATGTTTTGTCTATAAATTTAATGCAGCCTTTTAAAATATAAATACTCTTATATTAAAAAGAATTAACCTTGTGAGTTTATTTTTAAGTAATTGAATTTCTCCGTAATTTTTTTGGATTACTATAAAAAGTTTTCACGTCTACCTAAACCATAGCCGGCGATACTATAAAAAATCTGTCAAACGATAAACTATGCGTAATGGCAAACAGAGACAGCGCTAATTTTAAGCATTATTAAAATTTTAACACCATATTATAGTATAAGGGAGCATGATTAAACTAAAAAAGATAAAAAATTCATTGGCATACTTTTTATCACACACCTAAAGTTATTTATTTTTTATATAAATAGATCGTTCGGAAACTTTCCGAACTTAAATTCCACTAACCTTATAGTATCGTTAACTCGTAGGATATTCACGCGTGTAGCCGGCAGTTACTTCGACATGCCACCGATCCGCACTGTGCCGCGTGCTTCCCGCCCGCCCTTATATAAGCAGGCGCCGCCCAACTGGGCGGGCGGGAGTACCTGATAACGTCCAGCAACTTAGGAGGTTGACACCCGTCAAATAACTTCTCATTTAACTCAATGATGTAGTACAAAATATTAATTCGAAAAAGTTAGGATCAAAATAATATTTTTGCTGAACTATTGTAATATTATTCTTCGAAACTTAATTGTTTGATTTTTTTTTCTCGTAAATATTCTATGTGCGGGCGATAACTTACTTTTCTATTCCACACAGTATATAGTCTAGTCACAAACCAAGCAAAATTTATGTGAACCAGATAGCTATAAATACATACATATAATCTATATTATTATATATATAAAAGAAAGTCGTGTTAGTTACACTATTTATAACTCAAGAACGGCTGAACCGATTTGGCTGAAAGTTGGTGGGGAGGTAGCTTAAAACCAGGAGACGGATATAGAATACTTCTTATCCCGCCTTTTTTACTTTTTTTTTATACTGAGCGAAGCCGCGGGTAGAGCTAGTTTATTATAATACCCACTGAATGAAGCGAAAGGGGTATGTCAGGATCGTATCAAGTGGAAATCCGTGGTCTCTGCCTACCCCTATGGGAAACAGGCGTGATTTGATGTATGTATGTATAACACCCAGACAGAGGACAAGCATCTATATTCATCATCAAATGTTTGTTTTTGTTCTCGGTAGGGATCGAACCCACGGCCTACAGCACAGAAGGCAGAGATACCAGCTGAGCTTTGAGGGCTATTGCATGCATTTGACGGTTGTCTGCGTTTTAAAGTTAATTATTTACTTGTGGTCAGTTATCGGCACGGGTGAGATATGGAGGGTGTGTTAATAAATAACTGGTAACTAATTGGTATGCCTTTTCGATAATTTTGTTTATTACCCACATAAATGTTTCATAATAGTTATTTAAACGAAAATTATTCGTTTTCTAATTTTTATAAAAAAAGTGACTGATAATGATGTTTTTTTTTATAATATCCCAAGTATTGAGGAGTGACAGCCAGTTTTATATATTTTTTTAAACAGCTAGATGTAGTAGATGGTCCACCTGATCTTAAGTGGTAACCATCAACTATAACATAGAATTGCCTAGTAATTCACGCACAATAGGAAATACTACCACCACGCCTTTTTCTGCCGCCAAGCAGCGTTGCTGTGTTTCGGTTTGAAGAGTGTGGTTGCCGGTGTAATTACAGGCACATGAGGCTTAACATCTGTATGCCTCAAGTTGATGGACGCAGGGCAGTGCGTCGTAGCGCACGTTCCAATCGTGTGTGACTTATGAGGCAATGCTTTGTTGTAGGTGATGGTTACCACTTAACATCAGATGTGCCATCTGCTTGTTCCATCAACTAGTTCTTTAAAAAAAAGCAGTTGTCTTCGCCTTAACTAAAAACAAACCAAATTTTGAAATAACTTTTCACAATTTTGATATTCCACATATCAAAACAAAGTCAAAAAGCATTTCTACAGTTGAATCAAAAGGATCACTTTGAAACGACTTTCAGCTGAGTGAAGGGGTAAAAAGGTTATTCAAACCTTTGCTTACGCGTATTTTTCTGCCCCATATCAAGTCCTGTCCATCAAGATCAACTTGCACTAGGAAACTCAATTTGCTCGTTCGGTTTTGATCGAGAGTAGCTATTATTGGTTTTAACCGGTTTCGGACTGAATATATAAGTTTGTAGATTAAAAACTGTGTAGTCAAAGTTGTTTGTAGAAAATTAATTGTAATTGTAATTGTTGTAATTGTAATTGTAACCCATAAGGCCCTATTAAGAGTAGTAGATAAGTTTGTGTGTGGGTCATCTGGGGAAGTACTACCACCACGCCTTTTTCTGCCGCCAAGCAGCAACGCTGTGTTTCGGTTTGAAGAGTGTGGTTGCCGGTGTAATTACAGACAAAGAGGCGTAACATCTGTATGCCTCAAGTTGATGGACGCTGGGCAGTGCATCGTAGGGTACGGTGATCCAAGCATTGACTTATAATAGCCAGACCTAAGTGGTAGTACAGGGAAAAAGTACTCTCAAACATCGGGAGGTAACCAGCATGGCGTAGAAACTAAAAAGTTCTAAATCATGTGTCAAGAACTGGAAACTCGCCCTTTAAAGGGCACTTAAAATTCTATCACCACACTGTTTCGAAAGACATGAGAAAAAAAATCCTGCCTAAATCAAACTGGTTCCTTCACGGTCTTTTCCCTTCCCCGTAAAAAAGCACTTCGCAAGCGAACACCACTAGAATATAAATAAAAATAATTTTAAAAGTTTGAACTGTCGTATAAGTACATGTCCTCCATTTTTATTCATTCAGCAAAACCCACTGGATAAGGTTACGGCGTAGCACTGCTACGGCGTAGCGTGGGCTACGGCCTACGCAATCCCGCTACACAGAAATACAGTGCCCCTGATAACCATCGTACTAAAGTCGTTTCTGAGAGGTCTGATAGGTTAACAAGAATCTCTATAACTTTGTACAGTCAGCAGAAAAAACTTCATACTCTTGTACAGGGTGTAAAAGACTACTCTTGAAATCTGGAGATGACAGGGACACGAATTACTACGGAACTATTTTATAAATAAGGATATGGTCAAAAGTTCTCACAGGTTTTTTGCTGACAATTGTATTTACAGTCCGTAAATACAATTGTCAGCAATTTGTGACCTGAATAAACAAAAGTTTATGCATTTGTTTTAGGCAGAGGACACTGATTAACATCAGGTGGGCCATTAGTTTATTTTAAACACTATCTTATAAATAAAAGTTCAGTGCAGGTATTCAGAAATCACGGACATAAAATATTTTTATTATAAATTAATAGTTTAAAATTAAATAAATAAATATAAATATTGATGGACTTTCCACACAGCACTATCTAGCCCCAAACTAAGCCAACGCTTGTAATATGGGAACTTGATAGCTGATATAATACATACTTTTTTTGTATTAACATACTTATAATATAGAGGTATGATAACACCCAGACAGAGAACAAACATATATATTTTTTTTTTATACCACCAACTGATGGAACAAGCAGATGGCCCACCTGATGTTAAGTGGTAACCATCACCTATAACAAAGCATTGCCTCGTAAGTCACGAACGATAGGAACGTGCCCTACGATGCACTGCCCTGCGTCCATCAGCTTGAGGCATACAGATGTGCCTCATGTGCCTGTAATTACACCGGCAACCACACTCTTCAAACCGAAACACAGCAACGCTGCTTGGCGGCAGAAAAAGGCGTGGTGGTAGTACTTCCCCGGACGAGCCCTTCACAAAGTGCTCTACTACTCATAAACTTACTTTTTTGTTCATCATTCAAATTTTTGTTCTCGGTGGGGATCGAACCCACGGCCTACGGCGCAGAAGGCAGAGCTACTACCAACTGAGCTGTGAAGGCTGAGAACTGAGGCTAACCTATAACCTTCTCGCCTTTCTCTTTTCTTGGCATCTGCCGAGCTTCATTTCCGAGACGGCTTCTTAAGAAAAATTCTAAGGAAATGATCTACTCTGACGTCATATTTCTAATTTTAACCTAAGTTTGAGATGACATGGTGACGTAGCCAGTAGTACTATTCTGTGAACAACATTCACCTAAGTGACCGCGGAATCCGTAGTCAGTTTTTAATTTGTTACATCACTTGTGTCACCCGCGTGAGTTAGGGCGAGTGGAAATTTGAGTGTTAGATCGAAGTGAGCACGGATCCACTAGGTGAAACTTTATGGTTGTGTTCGTGTGTCAAATTACTCTGATCAACGGTTTCTGAGGACGTTTAACGGTGGTAGTCAGAGGTACTTCCAAACATTGCATTATTTGTAAATGCATACTCATAATATAATATCACACCCATATAGAGAACAAACATATATGTTGATCACACAAATGTTTATTCTCGGTGGGGATCGAACCCACGGCCCACGCAGTCATAGAATTCATAGCTTTCACTGTGTTTTACGAATAGCTTTATGGAAATATCGTGTCCTCTCGAGTGGTAGATAAGGTTACAGGGAAAATTTCAGGTCACGGTTTGCCGCTGCTGAAACTGAAAATGGTGGTTAGTAACAAATTATATCTTGATATCTTGATACTGGTAAGTATTTTTCGGAAGTAGGTCTATGATAGGTACATGGTTTTATCACAAAAAAATATTACCCACTCTCCTTCGGCACTCGGGTAAAATGGTACCTACGTGAAATTGGCAAAGTCAAAGTCAAAGTCAAAAGGTATTTATTCAATAAAATCACAAGGATCACTTTGAAACGTCTTAAAGTTGTGAATCTAGGTGCCAGTTCCACGCGACCAAGCGGAGAAGAACAGGCAACAAACTTACGGCTTGGTTCCTACCGTTCTTTTGTATGATGGCACATGAGGTTTACATCTTAACATATTTTGTGATCCCAATTTTATGCGCCTTACTGATGGAATAAGCAGATGGGTTACCTGACGTTAAGTTGTAACCATCACCTATAAAAAAGCGTTTATGATTTTATTTCGCTAGGTTTCAGCTCCCTAGTACAGAGCACTGGTGGTATAGTGGTAGCAGCCCCGCCTTCCGATCCTACGGTCGTAGGTTCGAAACCGGTCGTGCACCAATGAGTTTTTTTTTCAATAATTTATGTGCACAATGCCAGTACTCTCAAACGTTGAAGGAAAACATCGTAGAGCCTAAAAAGTTCTATAACATATGTCAAGTGCTCGAAGGGAGCCTCGTGAGTCGCACTTAAAATCCTTTCACCACACTGTTTTGAAAGAAACTAGTGACACGAAAAGAGAAAGAGCTCGCCTAGTCTAGACTACACTACTAGACTGTTGTACATATAAGTACAAACTTCTTAACAACATGTGTAATTCTAAACGACGAAGCTCAACATCAATTAACCCTAATCGTTTGAATCCTATTTTATAAGAAAACAACCCCTTTATAGACAAAGCAATCTTATAGGAACCTTCAGTACGACAATACCGAATTTTGCTTAGAACTAATGTTTTTGCTTACCCCCGTATGGGGGCGCTCATCGCATCTCCATACAAAACCCGCTGGAAAACGGAATCCCATGCCTAGTTAAAAAAAAACGTATAACAATGAGTCAAATTGTCTTTTACTATAAAAAACACTATATATTTTCAAGGATATAGACGTCAGCTGAGAAGAGAACGAAGAAATTATAATTGTCTGACTTACACGCTAGATAACAAAAAAAGTTATTTTACCTCATTTTTTTCCGTCTGTTCTGGTTTTGTAAGTGCTAACAAGACTTGGTAACAAATGTACCCCACAGAATAACTGTAGCTATTTTATCTCAACGTATTATGTTTATTGTTTAAATAACAAATTTCTAAATTGTTTTATAAAATTAATGTTTAATTCTCGATGGAATAAAATACCTAAAACTGTGTCAAGAATCCTCCTTTATCTTGTGACGTTACAAAATACGAGCTTTAAACTTTACAAATCACAACGCTCAGGAATCGAAGAGCTCTTATCAATATGAAACTTAAGGTTCAATAAGAAACAAATAAACGCTTATACGGAACCAATAACGTACAAGAGAGAAACTTTATCACATATTTGTTCTCAATATAAAATCGTTGAACCGTTCAGTTATTGAAAGTTTTCAATATGTAGTTAACTTCCCAGTCAATTTTTTGAACACCGGTGGTGTAGTGGGGGCGACCTCGTCTCTGGTCGCGTGGAACTGGCACCTAGTTTCAGAGTGATCGTTGTGATTTTATTGAATAAATACCTTTTGACTTTGACTTTGACTTTGATCCTAAGATTCAGACAGTTACTATTCTAGTATTAAGTATCTTTTTTTTTCGGCATCTGAAAATGCCACTAAGGTGCCCTCTGACATGATGATCAGAGACTTTTTAATACTAATAATGATGTCATTCAAACAAAATAAAAAGAAACTACTACTACTACTACTCACCTATTTTTTACATTACAATTTTTACTTAAGTTATGCAAAAAAAAAATTAACTAAAGCATCCTGAGCAATCTGTCAGGGAGAGAATAATGCAAACTTGGACGTACCGCTGACAACCTCTCATATACAGGGTATATATATATATTATAATAATATATATAACCATTCGAGGGTACAACTTTTACTAAGCAACTTTTAATTCACTTTGAAACAACGGCAGCTTAATAAGAGCAAAGCGTAGAAGAACAAGCAAGAAACTTACCGCTTGGTTTTTATTTTTTTATTCAACTAGCTGATAGAACAAGTAGATTGCCCACCTAATGTTAAGTGGTAACCATCACCTATATTAAAGCATTGTCTCGTAAGTCACGCACAATAGGACCGTGCCATACGATGCACTGCCCTGCATCCATCAACTAGAGGCATACAGATGTTAAGCCTCATGTGCCTGTACACTGCCACACTCTTCAAACCGAAACACAGCAACGCTGCTTGGCGGCAGAAAAAGGCGTAATGGTAGTACTTCCCCGCACGAACCCTTCAGAAAGAGCTCTACTACTCTTAAATCGGGGTAGTTTTACCGTTTTCTAAACAATAGCAGGATTTGAACCCACGACCTTAAGATCAGGCCTCTTTCCACTAGATAGCCAGCTCAAGGCGTCAAGTATTTGTACAATATTGCGTGCGCCACTGGAAACAACATTTGAGATTTGTTCCGATGTAAAACAATAATGAGCCTCTCCATGTGGGCGCTTTAGTAGACACACAGGGTCTGCGGATGACCCACTAAATTATATACCTACTCGTATATTGGTGGACATTACACACCGCACTATCTCGCCCCAAACTATGGACTATGGAAACTATGGAAACCAGACAGCTGATATAATACTTATATACTTTTTTTGTAAATACATACTATTATACTACACCCAGACAGAGAACAAACATGTTTATCACACAAATGTTTGTTCTCGGTGGGGATCGAACCCACGGCCTACCGCGCAGAAGCCAACTGAGCTGTGAAGGCTGTCAACATAAGATTTCTATATAGGCGAGACAATCCTTCACAAAGACAGCCTTCACAGCTCAGTTGCTAGTAGCTTTACCTTCTGCGCCGTAGGCCGTGGGTTCAATTCCCACCGAGAACAAACATTTGTGTGATGAATATTGTTCTCTGTCTGGTTGTTATATGATTTACCATAATAAAAAGTATATAAGTAGTATATCAGCTATCTGGCTCCCATATTACAAGCTTTGGCTTAGTTTAGGGCTAAATAGTGGTGTGTGGAAAGTCCACCAATATATATTTATTATTATTAAACCTATCCGATATGGTTTTCAGGATGATGTTTTGGCTGTCCCGCACTCTGCGAACCAGGGATGCAGTTTTTTGCGAAGGATGGCTACGAAGCCATCCGTTTGATACTCCGCAAACATCCCTGACGCACTGCAGAAGCGTGGCAACCCAAACATCATCCTGAAAATATTATTATATTCAATACGCAAGGTCTCTAACGACTTTTTGTTGTAGCTGACCCGTAAGTCTCATGTAGATACGTGTAATTTCACCAGCAACCACACCCTTCACAACCGAAACACAGCAACGCTGCTTGGCGGCAGAAAAAGGCTTAAGGTAGTTCTTCGGACGAGCCTCTTCACACAAAGAGCTCTACTACTTTTGTCTTGTCTGTGTGTCTCGTCTCCATAAAACAATAAAGTGGTGTTCAAACGCACTGGACGCAGCATTCCCGCCGTACCGTTTGCATAACAATCGTGAAGCTTACAACAAACTGTTATCGTCCATTTAACTTGTTCCTTTCAGAGGACACTGAAATAGACTTTCTATTCTGTTGAGAGGCATTCAGAGTCTTTTGTTCTCGTTGTACCGAACACTTTGGAAAGTGCAGGGGCGTATTGTCGTTCTTTAACGTGATTTTATGCAGAGCTTCGGTAGTCTAGTAGACTTCTGATCGTGAGGTTGGTTCCAATTCGGTCGTGTACCAATTGATTTTTCTCTTCGAAAAAAATATGTGCACAATGATGTATGCTCACGGTAAAAGAAGAAATCGTGCAGAAACCAGCGGCGCTGGGCTTGCAACCTGTCACGTATGGAATACCAACTGCTGCAAAATGTGGGCATAGGCATACAGAAAAAGGTAAACATAATCAAATGTATAAGACAGCACACGCTACGCCTCAAACTAATAATACCATTGTTGGCCTTCCTCTCCTCCGTTCTGTAAGAAACTATCATGTTAGAAGAATAACACAAAAAATAAATGACAACAACCCACAAGAAGCAGAAAAACGGAAAAACCTGAAACAGCTTTGATCTTTGAGGCACTGTGGATAGCCTCACTAAATTCGATTGGCAGCTTCAATATTGTATTATAATAATACATTGTAACAAGGATCATACAAAATAACGGTAGGAACCAAGCCGTAAGTTTGTTGCCTGTTCTTCTAGGCTTTGGTCGCGTGGAACTGGCACCTAGAGTCACCTAGCTTTAAGACGTTTCAAAGTGATCCTTGTGATTTTATTGAATAAATACCTTTTGATTTTGACTTTGACTTTGAATTTTGATTTTTGGCTTTGACTTTGACTTTGAATAAGTTACGTGAGTCAGATAAAAGAGAAGGTCGCTGTCATGTCGTATTAGGAAGTCAAGGAGGTCGCATTAAGAAGACTCAACACATTTATTGCTTACACATGGCTTAGTTTAGGTACATACATTGTTGTTAGGTGTTAGTAAGTATCACATGGACCCTGCATAGGGTATGGCAACATTGACACAGACTCAATTGGAGAAAACAGCATCAACGCCCTGACCAGAGCTTAGCTCTTAAATTAAAACCGAAACAGCTTCACGGCTTTGATCCCCAGGCACGGTAGATATCCCCTCAGATATCTTAGTACCCAAGTACTAAATCCAGATTCTTTGAGAATGTATAAGTCAGAGGTACGTCCAAAAACTACATTTGGCATATACCCACATTTTGCAGTAGTTGGAACGTATGGAATACCATACGTGACAGGTTGCAAGCCCATCGCCGCTGTTAGAATACCAACTGGTTTCCTCACTATATTTTCTTCACCGTTTAAGAGCACCGGCATTGCGCACAAACATTTTTCGATAGGAAAAATCCTTTGGATTCGATCCGACCGGATTCGAATATAAGACCTTACGATCGGAAAGCGGGGTTACTGCCTAGACCACCTGTGCTTAAATTTAAAAAGAGATGAAGTACCCTCTATGTCTGTTTTGCGAACAGTACGCGCATTTGTATGGCGCAATAACTGTTCGAATGTTTGTGCTAGCGTTCCACGTTCACAAGTGTTGCACTGTGTAGGTACTTGCGGGGATTATAAGCAGTTTGTTTTTATCTATTTTAAGTGTTATTTATGTTTCTTTTATGTTGTTATAGTGGGCATGCCAGTAGGTACTCTCATATGGTGAAGGAAAACATCGTGAGGAAATCGGCATGTTCTAGAACCTAAAAAGTTCTATAACAAGTGCTCGAAAGGAGCCTCTTGAGCCGCACTTAAAATCTTTTCATCACACTGTCTCGAAAGAAACTAAAAAAGTACTCTGTGGAAACTAGTGACACGACAAAAAAAGAATAGAGGGCATGAGCTAAATGTAATATTTGGATCTGTCACTACCCCACTTAGACATCAACGAATCTTGAGTTGGTAATTGGAACGAATCTTTGAGTTCCAATTACCAACTTCTGATGATTACTACCGTGCCTGGGGATCAAATTTGTGACGCTTTTCTTTATTTTTTTATTTTTTCTTGAGCACTACTTAAAAGAAACTATTAAAATCTTAGATATTTGTAGCATCAGAGGTTTTCCTCAGTCGTTTCTCATAAAACAAATAGATATAACATGTAATAGAGTGTTTTAACTTGTTCTGTTGAGTGGTACCATTAAGATAAATATCAAATATCTGTCTCAATTGACGTAGCTCTTCAATGTTACCGAAAAAGTGTTTGTTAGTAGACCAGCATCAAATCATCAGCTTGAAGAAGTACACAGATGAGCGCTTTCAAATATTCCGAACACAAATGAGTTAAGCCATCTTTATTTATGGGTTATTATCACTAGTGTTGTCGGTCCATCGAGGGGATACATCCTATGTCTTTTGATCACCAAATAGATTAGTTCTTTTTTAATTACCCTATTTCTAAAAGAGCACTGGTGGTCTAGTGATAGCAACCCAGCGTACAGATTTTTAGGTCCCGGGTTTGCATCCAATCTTGTACCTATAATTATTACATTCGAAAAATATCTGTTATATCAAGTATATGTAAAACTACGTGAAAATCCAGAAAAATGGCCCAGTTCGATTCTCGGCTGTTTATGAAAATCAGTAGAAAAAATTTAATGCAGATTATTTTAAATCTAAAATTATAGTCTTGGTGTCTTAATAGTTCATTGTTAGGCAGAACTCAAAATATATACCTACATAATAAATATATTCCTATATAATATTTCTTTTATATACAAAAAAAATATATATTAAAAATGCATCCATTGATGAAATTGTAATTTAATTTATGTTATGGAATAAACAGGCTCCTTATTTTTATTTCTTTAATTTTATAGGTAATATACTGACGGTCTCGAAACACCCTGTGCACATTTAAGTATACAGCTAAGTTGTACTAAGCTTATTCATCTCTTGTCGGAAATAGGAGAAACTTTACTTGTCATCCTTGACGAATGGATTCATGTTTAATTTGTTTCACATTTACAACTTTTTAATTTATTTTTTTCGACTGTGACAGGATGGAAATAAATTTTCCTGAAGTTCGTTTTCCTTGTGGATTATACTCATGCAACTGTAAAACTGAAGTGAGGAAATCTGTAGAATAACTGACAGTGTTCACAGTTCAGTGTTCATAAACATTTAAGAGTAGTAGAGCTCTTTGTGAAGGGCTCGTCCGGGGAAGTACTACCACCACGCCTTTTTCTGCCGCCAAGCAACAACGCTGTGTTTCGGTTTGAAGAGACTGGTTGCCATGCAGGCACATGAGGATTAACATCTGTATGCCTCAAGTTGATGGACGCAGGGCAGTCCATCGTAGGGCACGTTCTTTTTAACTTGTTATAATGTGTAGACCTCTAAGGCTGATGATGATGATGATGAACTGGAAAACCTAACGAACCAATGAAATAACCCTATTCCTAATACCTCAAAACATTAAATCAACATAAATAAAAGTCGTATGTTTATTGACTTTTATTTATGTTGATTAATGTTAAATAAAGAAACATCATTCTAAGTTATTTATTTATTTATTTACAAAAGTACAAAACAATCATTGACGTAAAAATACTTAAATACAAAATAATAACTCGATGGCTTTAAATAGGTCACTTATCTTAAATTTAAAACAATATTTAATTTAAATTTATCTACAGTATAATTAGGGGCAAAGAAATTACCTTTTAAAAAAATATTTAAATATTAGAAAAAATAGTAAGGTTATATAGCCTAGTGAGCAAATAAAATAAATCCCTATTCATATCGGTAGACTATTTTAAACCACTTCTACTTTTCACCATTTTTTATCTTTGTTCGTTATTTAGATACTAGTTATCAAAATTATGTTTTTTTTGTGTGATATTTTACCAATCTCACAAATAAACCTGTAGATAGTTCAAAAATTGACATTTTACAATGTCATGTAACAATATTTGATATATTGTTTGACCGTTTTAACTGTTGATGAACTTGGGGTTCATGAAATTGCGGAAAATGGGGCTTGGCTGGACCAAGCCCCAAATTTTTATTAAATTTTCCGCAATTTCATTTCAACAGTCCTTAGATAGAGCGATAATCGAAGTCATTAGCTACGCTACGCTTTTGAATACGCTGTTGATGTATTTTATGAATACAAAACAACGCATTGTCTAGGATTTTTTCAACAACCCATGTGGCATTTTTTATCAAATCAAATCTGTCAAATTATACAAAATGGCCGAGCCATTTAGAAGAATCATAAAAATAGCACGACTTAGCCATAGTACTGCGGCCCATGGAACATTTGGTCTCCTCTTCTGTCGATGACCACCAAGTTGGCGGTTTTCGGGGGGTAATCGTGGTGGTACACCCACTTCTTGCCGCTATTCCTGCCACCTTTGTGGAAGTGTCGTCCGCCGTGCTTGCCGTGGCCGTCATGACCAGCTGCTTGCTTGTGACCCTGGAATGAGGAAGTCAGGATTAAAGCTTTTTTTTATACAACTAGCTGATGGAACAAGCAGATGGCCCACCTGATGTTAAATGGTAACCATCAACTATAAACCTGTAGATAGTTCATTTTACAATGTAAATTTTTGAATTACACTATTTGATATATTATTTGAACGCCTTTTAACCGTTGGTGAACTTGGGGGTCCAGCAAGCCCATTACATTTAAGTTACTTACTTTGGGCTCTTATTCGTTTGAATTATATTATAAATGCCTACCTATTAAGGAACATTACTACTACTACTATTTGTCGTGTCCCTAGTATCTTTTGAAACAGTGTGGTGAAAGGATTTTAAGTGCTTCTCAGGAGACTCCTTTCGAGCACTGTTATAGAACTTTTTAGGTTCCACGACATGCCGGTTTCCTCACGATGTACGAATACGATGTTGAAATGAATACATTACTATGAATGCGTTTGCATTATGTATATACATTTTAAATACACCTAATTACCTCCTTGGACTAGTCTTACGGCCGGTTTCTGAAAGCCCGATCAAAACTAATCGGATGTCAAGTCACTTGCAATCTCTAATTCGATGTAATAGCTGAAATGGCGAGTGACTTGGCATCCTATTAGTTTTGATCGAGCTTTCAGAAACCGGCCGTTAGAATACCTATTGTAAATTTATTATTTGCAATGGATGGTCAAAGATGGCTATAGGGATAGTATAGCAATATTGTATGCCCGAAATGGGTAGACTGTTGGAACAAAATTACCCCTGTAAGATCTATTTACACAGTTTAAGGGGCTGACAACTATCAAACAACTTCTCGCTCGCACGTTTCGACATGTTGAAAGATATAAAATCACTAAACTCATTTTCGAAAAATCGCAATCAACCATTTTGGGTGCAATCACATTGCACATTAGCTCTTGTCTTCGCCTTAACTATAAATAATTCATATTCTTATTCTGAACAGAAAATGGATCCTGGGAGAGAAGACGAAGCGTTCAGTTTCAGGAACAGGCAGTTGGACAATTCAGTTAAAAAGTCACTTGCATGATGATAACATTCTATTCGATGAAAAAGGCATGTTTTACGATGCGTAATATTATATACTAGTATATTTAAAAATACCTTATCAGCATGTGAGTGGCCAGATTTCCCGAAATGTCCCGACTCGCCCTTGGCATGGTGGTGGTGTCCTGCCTTCAGGCCTCCGTTCTTGAAGTGGCCGCCCTGGATAAATTAGAAAATTGTAGCATTAAGTTTTTAATTTGGGTACTATACCGGCCAGAACCGGCCGTAAGCAGCTTAGGTAAAAGGTACCAACTTTTTGACTATGTTCATCTACTTTTCTTCTCAAGCTTAAAACTCGTAAAGGTTACCCTCGGAAGGCGTTTAAATATAAATAAAAACTTTATCTAACAACTACAACATAAACTGAAGAAGAAACATAGACTGAAGCAAATTAAAATTTGCATTTTTTAATAGTGTATAGCAACTTTACGATTATTTAACTGAGTTAACTAAACTACTCGTCTTTCGACCTTTATGGATGCATGGTTTTGGACGAAAGCTGTCTTCTACAGACCCTTCTGTGGGCGTCTACGAGACACCGTGACTACGGCCCAGACAATGCATGTTTATTCATAAATTTAAAATATACCTCTAGACCTTCTTGTCTTATCACTAGTTTCTTTCGAAACAGTGTGGTGAAAAGATATTAAGTGCGCCTTAAAGCTGGTCCTTTCGAGTACTTGACACATTTTGCCGCGCTCTTTAGGTTCTACGACATGCCGGTTTCCTCACGATGTTTTCCTTCACCTTTTGAAAGTACCGGCATTGTGCATATAATTCTTTGAACGTTATGGACCTGAATTGTAATAAAATTTCTAAGTTGACTGATATAAAATTTGTTTTACTATTATTATAACTAAAGACAATATTTAATGAAGATGAGAAAGCCAGTAAAATTGCTTCGTAGAATCTACTTTCTAACTAGCCTGAAAAAGATTAACTCAAGCTACTGAGCGATGAGGCCGCCTATTTTAACTGTCATGTTCTGTCCAATTTATGTACAACCCCTGAAACAAGATGATTTCCCTTCATAATTTTCAAAATGATTTTATTTTGACCGTCTGTTAGAGGTCTATCAGACGTCAAAATAAAATAATTATGAAAACTGTAAAAAAATGAAAACTATTTTCATTTCAATATAATTTTAGGTGCGGTAGGTACCGGATGTCAATACAAAATTAGTAGCACCATTTTAAAATTTATAAAAGTAGCCTTTGATGGTTACTTTGCAGACGACTGTACCCGCAATAGAGTTTTAATACTCTGACTAATCTGTAAAAGAAATATATTTGCCGATGAAAAAAAAGGTTCTTGACTCATATATTTTTTGTCATTACAAAACAGATACCTTGATACCATAGTTACACAAAAAATAAATAATAGTAAGTTAAACCAAGGTTTTCAATCTCCGGGTTAATTGATTACAACTTTTTCAAAGATGATTAAATTCCGTTACCACACAAACCTTGGGTAGAAATTGTTTAGAATTTTATGCATAAAATGCAGTTATTTCGCAGTTAATTAACTACGAAATCCTTTCAAAACATCTTTTGAAAGGTTTCCGAAGGTCAAGATGAAAGAAAGTTAACGGAATCTCGAAGATTTTATATTTTTTTTATACTCATTTCTGATCGTAAAATCATATGACCTGATGTTAAGTAGTTACAAAAGTACCTATAACATCCCAAAAGTTGTTGACAATTTGGAATTTTAACTATTGCCTATCTCCTTGTTGTGGGGAAATCTTTAGTTAACACACTTATTAAAGAAGATTCAGCTAGCTTTAAGACGTTTCAAAGTGTTCCTTGTGATTCAACTGAATAAATACCTTTTTTTAGTATTTTGACGGTCCAATGAAAAAATTTAAAAAAAAATTGCGTACCTGCGAATGCTCCTTCTCACTGTTGTACCCTCCATGCTTCTCTTCTTCCGCCGAGTCACCGTCTTCTTCGAAGAATTCCACCTTCTTCTCGTACTCTTCTTTCTTGTGGACATCATGACTTCCCTTGGTGCTGTGCCCTTTCGCATGCTTGCCGGACTCCTCGTACTACAGGTGAGTTTCACAACGGTGATGTATGAAAAAGATATTTAAAAGTACACATATAATAATAAAATGCATAATAAACTTCAGTTTTGGCATTAGGGTATTTATAATATGCATAAATGCACGATATACATCCTTCAGTTAAGGCATTTAGGTATTTAAAGCTTTTACTCAAAAGAATAGTACTAGGAGGACTTAATGCTAATAGCTTTGTCTACCAATTATCCCAGCCACTTTTTTATATACTACTCCCTGATGGCACATGATGATCCACCTGGTGTTAAGTGGTAACCCTGATTTATTCTAAGCAAGTCCACCATAGGGACGTGCCCTAAGATGCAGTGTGATAGTGTGATGATCTTGTCATCATTAACGTGTCTTTTCAGCACCAGCAGGTCTACCACAAAACAACTGACACTGGCAAGATTAACGGAAGTGTGCAATCCATGATGCGAAGATGAAATAATAAGCGAATGCGACTTGTGTGGCTTGTGGGGCACGGTGGTACGTGCCCCCCAGACGGGGGGCCACGTATTTTTGTGTACTGTGGAGATTCCATCACAGAACATACTTAGAAGCAAATCAAACTATCAGAGTTGTTAAAATATATGAATAACATAACAGAAAGAACATGAGTAAAATTCTTCTCTATTTCTGGCTGGAAATGCGAATTTTGACAGTTATTGTTGTTTTTTTTTGCCCATCTGCCCCTTGTCCCAGAAAAAAATTCTGGAAAAAATTCTGGATCTGCAAGACCCTGACCACGAACAGTTAAACCAAGAACAGTTGCTGATGAAACAAGCATATGGCTCACCTGATGCTAAGTGGTTACAAAAGAATGAAGTGACAAAGTTTTATCATACCTTGGCGTGCTTCTTGCCATGTTCCTCATGATGATGCTTCCCGTAGTGGCCGGACTCCTCTTCGTGGTGTTTATCAACACCGCCGCGGTCCTCGTACTTGCCTAGGTGATTGTGTTTGTCATGATGCCCTTTGGCGGTCTTCGTGTCCTCATGATGTCCCTGATATAGAAATAATCATTAGTTAACAAAATTCGTGCAGATAAATGATTGAAAAGTCAATAGAAATACGTTTTTTAAATGTACGCCATAGTTGTATAACATACTCTAATATTATTACGATGCCCATACAAAAGTTTTATGAGTAAAAATCACTCTCTTCTGTTTTGCCTGAAAGGTTTGCTGGAAGAAAATTCATTTTAGGGTTTAGCACGCCTTTGTACACGTCTTTGGAATAATGTAAATGTTTCTGTGTGCAATAAATAATTAAGAATTTAGAAACATTGACATACAATGATCTACACTTTTAAAGTAAGTTACAGGTGAGCATAAACATGAATATAATTTCATTTACGGCCGTTTTCTGAGAGCTCGATCAAATGTAATCGGATGTCAAGTCACTTGCTATTTCAGCTATTACATCAAGTTAGATGGAGATAGCAAGTGACTTGACATCTGATTAGGTTTGATCGAACTTTCAGAAACCGGCCGTTAGACTTTGAAAACCGCCAAACAAGATATAATTAACAATAAATAAAATAAAATAAATATTGGTGGACATTCCACACAGCACTAGCTAGCCCCAAATTAAGCCAAAGCTTGTGATATGGGAACCAGATAGCTGATATACTACTTATATACTTTTTTTTGTAAATACATACTTATAATATTATATAACACCCAGACAGAGAACAAACATCTATGTTCATCACACAAATGTTTGTTCTCGGTGGGGATCGAACCCATGGCCTACGGCACAGAAGGCAGAGCTACTACCAACTGAGCTGTGAAGGCTGTCAAATATGTTGAAATGTGCGAACGACAACTCGTTTGACGGTTATCTGTGTCTTATTTGTATGCACTGAGAAACGCATATAAAATCTAAGGCTACATAAGAGAGAGATTATATTTCTCTTCTCTCTCTTGTCGTGTCACTAGTTTCTTTCGGAACAGTGTGGTGAAAAGATTTTAAGTGCGCCATTAAAGGCTTCTTTCGAGCACTTGATACATGTTATAGAACTTTTTAGGTTATACGTAATGCTGGTTTCCTCACGATGTTTTCCGCCACCATTTTAGAGTACTGGCATTGTGCACATAAACTTTTTGAACAGAAAAACTCATTGGTGCACAATCGGTTTCGAACCCACGACCTTAGGATCGGAAGGCGGGGACACTACCACTAGACCACCAGTGCTCTCATAAGTGAATTTTATTCTTCTAAAAAATAAATAAATGTCTGAAGCCTGAAGGCTGACCTTCCTACAGACACCGATTTTTTATTAATGACATATTTATTTGGGACCGTAAATGTGATATCATAATAATCGAAGCAGTTGCTATTAAGCCTATGGACACCGAAACTCTTCGATTTGGGTCCGTAAATGAGTTATCTTAATTAAATCTAGCCAGAGACTGACAATCAGGGTACCGCGTAGTAATTATAATTGACTTGAGAACTTTGGCGCCCGACCCCATTATGTAGCGTGATTCAAAAGGTGTATTCTTCTTGAAACTTGGGTTATATCATTTTGATACAAAAAAAATATCCTACCACAAAGTTGAAAACTGTACCCCAAGTATGAGTTGTGTTTACCATATTTGGTTTTTAGTTTTTCGGTCTTGTCCCGTGTTCATTGCGGGTTTTGTATGAAGACGCGATAGAGATACCGATACGGAACTTTATGTTGCAAGTATGATGAAAATTAGTAGTAGAACAAACGTTTTTTGATTTATTTTATTTTGAATTAAAATGAAAAAGCTATGCTGCTTTGAAAATGTCAGAAATCGAATCATCTCACTCGCTCATTTAAGATGTTTAATTAGCTTCCGGACTTCATTAAACTTTTAGGTAAGGAAACTAGTTTGAATCAATATGATATCTTTTTAATGCCATTCCCTAAAACTTGGTTGTTTGCAGTTTTTCACAACTTCATTTAGTGAGTTGATTTTATATCTTCAAAAATATTGAAATGTATAGCTCCGTACTCACATTCGGTATTACTCGATAGTTTTACTCCAAAACGAGTAAATATTAACGTGTGGACCGCAAAACTCACAGCTTGATGCGTGAGTTTTGCGGTCCACACGTTAATATTTACTCGTTTTGGAGTAAAACTATCGAGTAATACCGAATGTGAGTATACGGAGTTTTAGAGAGAGTTCATTAGCAGTATTTTTCGCCTTAAATCGTGCTTACAAATGGGGTTTAAGCTTTGCAAAGTATAAATAAGATAAAACTCGAGGCACAGAGAATAGTTTTTATAACGAGTTCCTGAAAAGATCCCGTTGTTTATCAAAGTTATTCTAACTTGTGTTCTGCAGGCACAAGTAAAACAAAGTTAATTTAATGCAGTCCATTACAATAATTTAAATTCTAATGAAATTCTTTATGTATTGGGGTTGTATTCAATGTGTAAATACATTGAATACAACCCCAATACAAATCGTTATTTAAAGTTTAAAATGTGCTTATTATTTGCCTTTCTTTTGTGTTTTGTGCTAACTGACGTCATAAAAAGGCACAACAATAAATAGGTAAGGTATTATAAATCATTTCTAAGTTTTTCGTCTTTTTTTCACACGATCAAAGATGTCGTTGTTACAATTGAGGAGCGCCGGAACAAAACCTATATTTTTGATATATTAGATAATTATTTTTTTTCCTCTTAAATGTCATTAAAGTATGACATTTAAGAGGAAAAAAAATAATTTCACGCCGTTGGACGCGCCGTTAAAAACGTACTAAACGAGACTCTAAAGATGGGCAGCCAGAACAAAATCCTACAATTTTTGGTTTAGTTTTGTATTTTCCCAAAAATTACGTAATGTGGATTTATCGGTTTTTGTTCCGGTGCTCCTCAATTTGTACATCAACTTAAAACATTCAAACACTCAGCTAGACGAAACATTAGACAAAATCCTATTCTACCAATATATAAATGCGAAAAATTCGATGTTTGGATGTTTGTGGCTCGATCACGGCATAGCCACAAAACGACCGGAATGAAACTTAGAACTAATATATTTCGTGACCTGGATAGAAGATGCCTGGAAGAGCTCGCTCTCAGCGATAAGGTCGCCCATTGTTTTACCTTAATGTATGCTTTAACCCTGTACTATGTTTCTGTGTGGTGAACAATAAAGAGTTATCTATCTAGAGGTACACTAGTATTATAAAGAGGAAAGATTTGTATTTTTGTATGTAACGAATAGGCTCAAAAACTACTAGTACGATTTCAAAAATTCTTTCACCATTAGAATGCTACATTATCCTTGAGTAACATAGGCTATATTATATTTTCAAAAAAATCAGGGATCCTTACTAAAACGCCATTAATGTAACCCAAGGTGGAAAACAAAAACCTTACATCGCGTGCGCTGCGAAAACTATTGATGATAGAACAAAATAATGTACTACGATTTTGTAGAACACGTCATCATCTACAAAAAATGTCGCAACAGCATATGTCTAACTATTATAGTTATGTCACAATAAGTGTTCTTTTATTATAAAAATTTAATTGAAATGCCGCCGCTAGAAAAGGGTCTTTTTTTGTACCTTGGTATTAATCCTTATCCAAATAAATCTTCGCGGTTTCACGGACGGTTTCAATACCTATAGATTACTTCTTAAATTTTTTAAATCGGACATTCCATTCAAAAGATATGAAGAAATTAAAAATGTTAACGGGTCCACGGGTCACGCACGGGGTGCGATTTCACTCACTCCGGCGTGCAAATGTATGAAATAAGTAGACACGAGGCTCGAACCCACGGTCTAAGTTTATCCTAAAATGTTCAAAAAATTTATGACTACCCATGTGAAGCTGGGGTAGGCCGCTAGTCTATTATATAGTAACCTAGATAGATTAGATATAGATTACTTTTTATTGCGAAAAATTATAGGGAGCGGAGTAGAAAACATGGACGAACCCAGTAAATGCCTTAAAATGCCGAAAATGCCTTAAACAAACTTTTTTTATACAACTAGCTGATGGAACAAGCAGATGCCCCACCTGATGTTAAGTGGTAACCATCACCTATAACAAAGCATTGCCTCGCAAGTCACGCACGAAGGAACGTGCCCTACGATGCACTGCCCTGCGTCCATCAGCTTGAGGTATACATATGTTAAGCCTCATGTGCCTGTAATTCCACCGGCAACCACACTCTTCAAAACGAAACACAGCAACGCTGCTTGACGGCAGAAAAAGGCGTGGTGCTAGTACTTCCCCGGACGAGCCCTTCACATAGAACTCTACTACTCTTAACTGTTAACTGTCAGCAATCACTCCTTATACGCGTGCGAAGCCACGGGCGGCTGCAAGGTTTCACATAAACAGTTTAGGTCATCTTTTCGATGTTAGATGAACATCTAGCTATGTTTAAATAACAACCCGCAAGCGAAACGTTTAAAACAATACACATTTCTTCTCCCAAAACAATGGTGTTTGATAATAATCGAAATGATAGACTGATGTTATTTTTTATGTGGAATTAGGAAGTCTAGAATATACTTGATTGCATGATACAGTTTTTCAACCAGTGCCGTGGGTTGAAATTGAATACTAAAATGTAAACAAAAATTGAATACTCCCTGAATTCAATTCGACCACAAATCTACAAATAACAACGACAACGGACAATGTAGAACAAACATTTGTGTGATGAACATTGATGTTTGTTCTCGGTCTGGGTGTTATAATATGTATATTATAAGTATGTATTTACAAAAAAGTATATATGTATTATATCAGCTGTCTGGTTCCCATATTACAAGCTTCGGCTTATTTTGGGGCTAGATAGTGCTGGGTAGAAAGTCCGCCTATATTTATTTATTTATTTATATAAGTATTTATTATTATGTATTTGCAGGTATATGTTTGTGTTTGGTGTAATTCTTTTAAGAGCCTTCTTTTTATTTATTTTTTCTCTTCACCGTGTAACTTTGCGTTTGTTAATTTGTAACTGTTTATTTTTAATAAAAGCACGCCAACATCATTTTCTGCCTTTAAGGTTGGCTGGTCGAAAATGCTTATAGCATTAAGCCCACCTTTTGTACACTTAAATTTTTATTTTTTGTGCAATATAGTGTTAAATAAATAAAATAAAATTTATTTATTACATACCTACATACTGACTTACGAAACATAAGGTACAACTACATTTATATCAAATTCATTACCCATATAAGTTATCTGTAACACTATAGTCTGGGTGACGATTATCTAAACAACAAGATCACGGGGAGTTACACCGTTAAGCTTCGCCTCACTGACGTTGGCATTTCCACTCGGCAAATCCCACACGCGGGTGGCGCTGGTGATGGGTTTTATTACAGAATGCTAATTTGAAAAGTCACTGGAGATTCCGCAGTCACTTGGGTGAATGTTGTTGACGGAATAGCACTGCTGTACTATTTAGACAAAAAATAAATCGTATTTTTTTACATGTTTCAGGTAAAACTTTTGACCGCTATCTGGATGATACGATCGTAGTTAATAGCAGCTGCTATTAACTACGATCACAGTATACAATATATAAATAGCATATTGCTATTTAATAGCACTATGCTATTCAATAATAATGCTATTTAATATTGCTATTTAATAGCACTATGCTATTTCAAAAGTTATATAAAGAACGTAATTGAAGGTAAGGAAAGGTGTTTCGTAAAGATAGCAAAATACACATGCCTGTAAAATGGAACAATAGCGGGCATGCTTGTTAACGACATATAGAAGTTACTGGCGCAATGTGAATAGATTTGCAAGTTAAACTTACATGCAATTTACGTCCTTGTATGCCTATATTTGCCGGTTTCGTAGCCCCCCGCGGCCCTCCCTCACGTTGCATGCCAGTAGCTGACAGTAAATCAAATGTGCTAACTACTTGCGTGGCAGATACAGGCAAGCCAGTTAGCGTATACACATGGAAGTAGGTGGCATGTGCAAATAGCTTTTATGCAAGTAGCCGCCTTAAGAGAGAAAACCCCGACAAGAGCTGAGCTCTTAAATTGAAGAAGAGTGTTATTGTCAAAGCAGTGACATTATATTTTTATTATTCACATAATAATTACAAAGATTATTGCCAATCGTCTACCTTTCTTTTAATATTCGGTCGAATTCAGTAATATTGTAATTTCAAATCTTTGCCACAATAATAGAAAATTACAAACGATCACTGCTTCGTATCTAAGCTTATAATAATGAAAGCAATCATCTTTATTTCTATAGAAATTGAGATTTTGTGATTCCAAAGTGCTTTTTAGATGGTTTTATTATCGCTTGTTAACTATTTTATTTTATGTTAAAAATAAATCATATAAAATACTGAAAGGAAACAAAACACACATTCTCACAAGTTTTCTTGTTTTTTTTTAATACTTGTTGCTGATGGAACCAGCAGATAGCCCACCTGATGTAAAATGGTAACCATAACGCAATGCATTGCCTCACAAGTCACGCACGATAGGTGCCCTGCGATATACTGTGCCCTGCATTCATCAGCTTGAGGCATAAAAGATGTTAAACCCCATGTATTTGTAATATTATGTCGTGGATAGTTCGGAATAAATTATATCCCATCATGGTCGAACTGGCGGCGGCATCCGTCTTGAATCGCTCGCGTGATTAAGAAAATAGACGTTACTTTGTTAAATCTTTAACTCCTTAGTTAACTGGTGCACACGGATTCAACCAGGGGCATTATTCTCTATGACATGGGAGATTCCGTGCCATAACCGTGTGACGTCACAGCGTGTTCTTAACGCAAACGCGATTCATAAACCAAAAAAATGGACTAAGAATGACAACTAGGAATGACAACTAAGTCATAGGGAATATGGTTTTGTCCGATTTCCCGCCGCTGTCTAGTCGTATCTGTGTGACGTGATTGCATTGGCAATAGAGAATAATGCCCCAGTATGGGTCAGCCGGCTGTCCCCTACCATGTTAATCATATTTTTGTATGAAATCTTTTAAGATTAGGATAAAAACGAGGTATTTGAAACACGATTAGAATATATTAAAACTTATTATTAATTTTCACAAGTTATTGATTATCACAGCAATGAGAACAATCAACAAGATTTTTAAGTAGATGGTTGTGGTTAAAAACGAGGTTAAGTTAGACAAGTTACTGATTAAGTAAAGTTAGACAAATTACTGAGCAATGAAGACAAACACGTAGACTTACGTCGACGCTATAGTGTAAGTACCAAGGTTCCATTGGTACAGGATGGGAGAACCATTTTCTTCTATTTGTTTTTCGTTGAACCACCTTCCGATGTTGAAATAAATTTTAATAAATCTGTTTAATAGGTCTGAGACTTTAGGCCCGCGGGGTACCGAGACCAACTGGGTTTTCAAAATTACATTTGGGAGTCTTATCAAGGTTATCAAGGTTGTTGAGTCATTACGAAGCATTCCTATATATAAACTTTTTCTGTTACTAACACCATGGGCCATATTATACATATATTTGTCTGAATAAATAAATGAATTATTATTATTACTTTTTAAGGCGCCGATTTTAGAGCACTGATCTTACTCCTTGTAGAGCACCTATGGCTGATTTACCAGTAGGCTGAGTAGGCCGGAGCCTAGGGTCCGCCGCTTTATTTTACGCTTTTTTTTATATGTAAATCTATATCTTTGTTTTTAGGTATATTTCTAACCTAAGAAAAGCTCAACCTTATACCTTCTACTTATAAGATTGAGCTTTTGGAAAAGGAACTGACACATCGATCCCCTAGTTTACAACACAATCATACTTATAACGGGAATATGATTGTAAACTAGGTTATCTAATTATAGCGGTTAAATAAATCCGACACTGACCTATCAATATAAGGATGGGTGCTGTACAAGGAATAGCAAAAATGTTGTAATATCCAACTAAAGTTTCTCCAAAAAGTGGCGTCATAAAAACAAGAAATGCAATAAAAGCATACATAAAAAAACTAAAACAATCTATAATTCGAGCTAAGTTTTGCAAAACTTCGTCCATCAAAATAACCACAATTTAGTAGATATCGTGACAAAAATATCTTGAACGAGATACAAATCAATTAAATATTTTGTTACAATTTTGCAATTTTGATACAAAAGCAATCGGTATTGCGAATCGATTTCTGTGATTCGGTGTGTCGGTGCAGCGTCACGTATTCGATAGCACTTGGGTAATTTGATAAAAATAAAAGTTTACCCAAACTTTGGCGAAACAGTTCTAAAACTAAAGTTGACTAAACAAAACGACAGGCGGACTATTTGATTTTAAATTTTACAGTCCTTGTTGTCCGTCTGTCTGTCTGTATGTCTGCCTCATCTCCGTTTACACGTGGAAATGTGCAGAGACATGAGCAGGGACTTGGGCAATGCGAGAATGTAAACAGGCCACTTCCATGTCCACTCGAGTTGCCGCTCGCGTTGCCCGTGTTGTGAACACACATTGCCGGCGACGCTGCCGCAGACATATGGACGGAAACATTTCCATCCGCGAATGGCAGCGCGAATGTCTAAATATAAACGCAGTATCAGGAACAGAAAGACATATCAAAGTGATTCTTTTGATTTAATTGAATAAGCTTTGACTTTGACTTTTTTAATCTATTGGCGGAGAGCAGATGGCCTACGTGATGTTAAGTTGTAACTATCACCAATCATATTTCTTAATAAGTCACGCACGATAGGATGCACTGCCTTAAGGCGATGACAAGAGCTAATGTGACTCTCGCTCGCACGTTTCGACATGATGAAAGATATAAAATCGCTAAACTCATGTTATACATGTTTTCCTACTCAAAAGTTTGCTTTACTAGTTTTCGTACATAAGCAAACTTTTAAGTTGGAAAACTTGTATCGATCAAAAATAAATTTATACCGAACTGTGTGCAATGTGATTGCACACAAAATGTTTGATATTTCGAAAATGAGTTTAGTGATTTTGTATCTTTCAACATGTCGAAACGTGCGAGCGATAGTCACATTAGCTCTTTTATTCGCCTTAACTTGAGGCATACATATGTTAAGCCTCATGTGCCTGTAATTACACCGGCAACTACACTCTTCAAACCGAAACACAGCAACGCTGCTTGGCGGCAGAAAAAGCATGGCGGTAGTTCTTCCGGGACGAGCCCTTCACAAAGAGCTCTACTTGTATCTTCCTTAGTTATTGTAGGTAATATTCGTCCATTTCATAACACTTCACACCTCGTGACACGATAAAAATGCTTCATAAACGTTCTATTTGGTGCGTTATGGCCAATAAATATCGCGTAGCTAATTAGATTTCTCGATGGTTTATCGATAATGTTCACACTTATAATTTGTGATAGGCTGTTTGGTCGCAATTCAAGCTGTGAGAGAGAGTGACGCGAATTAAGGCTGGTTTACAATAGATCACAAATAAATATTGTAGATTTAAGGCCTATTTCTAAATATCACCTAAAATTAATCCCATCTTTAATGTAGGTGCCATTGCCAAGATCTTGAATAAATTTTAAGTAAACTAAATTAATAAATATTTGCGGACTTTCACTTCAGCCTTCAAAGCTCAGTTGGTAGTAGCTCTGCCTTTTGTGCCGTTGGCCGTGTGTTCGATCCCCACCGTACCGAACAAACATTTTGTGTGGAGAACATTGATGTTTGTTCTCTGTCTGGTTTTTGTAATAACATACTTATATAATAATATAAGTATGTTATTACAAAAAAAAAGTACATATATTATTCAATAATTCTCACCTCATACGCCTTTTTGCCATGCTCTTCATGATCCTCGTCATGTTCTGAATGGTGCTCGCGACCTCCACCTGGAAAAAAAATATTTTTTTACTTAACAGAAAAGATTTATTTTATCCCGTCCAATTGGAGGTTTCCACTTTGCATACTATACAATAGAAATATATTTATTTAAAGCTGCTAGTTTACTGTGACGAGAAAAAAGGTATGATTAATGTTTTAAGAGTAGTATAGCTCTTTGTGAAGGGCTCGTCCGGGGCAGTACTACCACCACGCTTTATTCTGCCGCCAAGCAGCGTTGCTGTGTTTCGGTTTGAAGGGTGTGGTTGCCGGTGTAATACAGGCAAATGAAGCTTAAGGGGCTCACAACTATCAAACAACTTCTCGCTCGCACCTTTCGACATGTTGAAAGATATAAAATCACTAAACTCATTTTCGAAGTTTTCCTACTTAAAAGTTTTCTTATGTACGAAAACTAGTAAAGCAAACTTTTTAGTAGGAAAACATGTATCGATCAAAATGAAATTTTTACTAAACTGTGTGCAATGTGATTGAACACAAGATGGTTGATTGCGATTTTTCGAAGTACGAACTCCGGGTTCCTTGAGGACGTCTAAGGGGGTAGTCAGTTTAAATAATTAATAGAATAATCAGTAGACGGTATCTATTAAATATATGAAAATAAAATATACGTATTTTATAAGTAGATCTTGTCACGTGTACTGTCCAATATTTCCCTCGGAAAATGCCACGGGATATCATCTTATCGTTATTTAATTTTCCGCCGTTTGGCCCCGACCTCGGTCAGATGTCCACTTACCGAGAAATAGGATTTCTCCAAATATGAGTTATAATTTGTTAAACCACAGCATTATTTTAAGATGCAGACAACCGTCAAACGAATTCTCGATTCAATATTTTTGAAGAACCATACAACATCTGGTGGGCTATCTCATTGTTCCATCCGCAAGTAATATAAAATTACTGAAGTTAGCTATGAAAAATCACGAACATCAAAGTTTCAGAAAAAAACATTACTAACAAAGCAAAAGTATAATTTTGATCCAAATAAATTTGTTACCTTCAGTAATTTTATATCTTAAAAGATGTTGAGCTGTGCGAGCGAGAAGTAGTTTGACGGTTATCTGCGTCTTAAACACATTTCGTAGGCCATTATTCTATTAAACGGTCAAGTCAATTCAAGTCAAGACAAAAGGTATTTATTCAATAAAATCACAAGGATCGCTTTGAAATGTCTTAAAGCTAGGTGACTCTAGGTGCCAGTTCTACGCGACCAAAGCCTAGAAGAACAGGCAACAAACTTACGGCTTGGTTCCTACCGCTCTTTTGTATGATCCTTGTTACAATGTATTTTAATATAATATTGAAGCTCCAGTGTGGTGCCAATCGAATTTAGTGAGGCGTAGGCATAACAGAAAAAGGGTAATCAAATTCAAAGTCGACAGTCGACAGCCTTCACAGCTCAGTTGGTAGTAGTTCTGCCTTCTGCGCCGTAGGCTGTGGGTTCGATCCCCACCGAGAACAAACATTTGTGTGATGATGAACATTGATGTTTGTTCTCTGTCTGGGTGTAATATAATATTATAAGTATGTATTTACAAATAAAAAAAAATATATGTATTATATCAGCTGTCTTGTTCCCATATTACAAGCTTTGGCTTAGTTTGGGGCTAGATAGTGCTGTGTGGAAAGTCCACCAATATTTATTTATTTATTTAAAGTCAAGTCAAATAATTGTAACACTTAGCATGTTTTACTGTCTCTTTGTTTTTAATTTTACGAATGTAATTGATGTATACGATATTGGTGATTTGAATAAATAAAGTCAATAGGTATTTTTTGCATCACAAGCATCACTTTGAAACGTCTTGAAGCTGGGTGAATCTAGGTTCCAAGCGACCAAGCCTAGAAGAACAGGCAACAATCTATACCTACGTTCTGTTTAAACAAAAAGTATATAATCATCTGCCAACAGATATAAAAGAAGTAAATGGAAACTTATTTAAACAAAAACTAAAAAAATGGCTTAACTAATGTTCATTACAATCTAGAAGAGTAATTTAATACCTATTTACCTACTTTGGGCTGTTATTCGTTTTAAGTATATTGTAACATAACTATTAGGTATGTACATTATTATAAATGCTTTAGTTCACATCACTACTCACTACATAGTATAAAACAAAGTCGCTTTCTCTGTCCCTATATCCCTATGTATGCTTAAATCTTTAAAACTACGCAACGGATTTTGATGCAGTTTTTTTTATAGATAGAGTGATTCAAGAGGAAGGTTTATATGTATAAAACATGCATAAATAGTAGAGAAACACTGATTATTTAAGAGGATTCTAATGTGATGCCGTAAATAACATATTTTTTTGCGCTTACATTATAAACGCTGGCTGAACCCTACGAGATAGATCAAAATAATGTACTACAGTATTGTACACCTTAAAAAGGTCTACAAAAAAGTCCGCGATGGTATATGTCTATCTCTTAGGGATACCCCACAATAACCGTGCGAAGCCGGGGCGGGTCGCTAGTTATGTATATAATACATTTTAAATGCAACTACTTTAAGCAGATACCTAATTACCTCCTTGGACTAATCTTAGATTACCTATTGTAGTCAAATTATTTTTTTGCGACGGGTGGTCGAGGATGTCTATAGGGATAGTATAATAGTATTGTATGCCCGAAAGGGGTAGACTGTTGGAACAAAATTACCTCTGTATGATCTATTTACACAGTTTTACAATAAATGATTCTTATTCATAAATGTGATATCTCTTTAAAAATGGCTACAATGTCACTAGCTTTCAAAGGCTTAACCGTATGCTAATTGAAAACCGCGTTCAACGCAATATTACTTTTTGTACGATACAAATACAATGCTTTGTAAGAAAAATCGTCAGTCTCAACAGTGAAATCTTAAGTTAATTTAAGTTCACAACAAGTGCGAAGTCGAGATACATTTTAGGCCACAAAATTAAATTCCATACACTTTCTCTTTTCACACTTTCATTGATGAAAGGGATTCATTCAAGATAATTGATTATGTTGCTTAGTCAAGGTTTGGAACTAATCTTGGTAACTTGTTTAAGACACTATTGTTTTCGTGCGACACGTGCTGCAAGAACAGTAGAGATCTTTGTGAAGGGCTCGTCCGGATAAGTACTACCACCACGCCTTTTTCTGCCGCCAAGCAGCAACGCTGTGTTTCGGTTCGAAAGGTGTGTATGCCGGTGAAATTACGGGCACATGAGGCTTAACATCTGTATCATCATCATCATCAGCCCAAAGAAGTCCACTGCTGGACATAGGCCTCCCCTATACATTTCCAGGAAGAACGATTCCGAGCCCTCTCCATCCACCGACTACCCGCGATCCTAACAATGTCGTCAGTCCATCGGGTGGGAGGGCGTCCCACGCTTCGTTTTCCTGTTCGTGGTCGCCATTCGAGAACCTTTATTCCCCATCGGTTATCAGTCCTTCGAGCTATATGACCTGCCCATTGCCACTTCAACCTGCTGATTCTGCGAGCTATGTCGGCTACCTTGGTTCTCCTACGGATTTCCTCATTTCTGATTTTATCTCGTAGTGAAACCCCCAGCATAGCTCTCTCCATAGCCCGTTGAGCGACTTTGAGCTTGATGAGCTTGATGAGCTTAACATCTGTATGCATCAAGTTAATGGACGCAGGGCAGTGCATCTTAGGGCACGTTCCTATCGTGCGTGACTTACGAGACAATGCTTTTTGACAAGGCTTTGGCAAGGTAGCTACTTTAGCTACTTTGTTAGGCAGCAAAAGCTGAGTCTGGGCCTTTTTGGCATACCAATGCAACGGGACGGAACTGGCTATAACGAACTTTATTTGATATTTATTATTGTATTTTCTCTTCTTATTGTTTTAAGTGTTACATATTTAATCTGTTTGTCTGTACCTGTCCGTTCTGTTTTATTTTTTATTCTTTTTATGTGTATGTCAAATAAATGTATTTTCTTTCTTTAATGCTTTGATATGGGTTGATAGTAATTAACATCTGGTGAGCCATCTGCTTGTTTTGCGCCGTACTTGGATGTGCTTGCTGTCTGTAGATTCCCACTACCCAGCTACGTTCGCTGGTTCATTTTGTGAATTCCGATCAGGTCGTGGAATACCTGAAGCAGAAGATCTGGCTCACCATGAGGGTAGAGCTACCTCTAGACTGGTGGTCTAGTGGTAGCGGCCCTGCCTGCCGATCCTAAGGTCGTGGTCGTACCGGTCGTACACCAATGAGGTAGGTTTTCTGTTTCAAAATGTATGTACATAGTGCCAGTACTCTCAAACGGCGAAGGAAATCATCGTGAGGAAACCGGCATGAAGCTAATAAGTTCTAAAACATGTGTCAAGTGTCCGAAAGGATATTCCTTGAGGTGCATTTACAATCCTTTCGACACATGTTTCGAAAGAAACTAGTGACACTACTAGACGAAGAACCATGGGGGTGGAGCAGTTGGAATCTCTCCAAAACGTCAGAGGTTCTTAAAATGTGATTTTTTTTATGCAAGCATAAATGCAACAGCTGTGTAGATTAAATTTTCTGACACTTGGCAAAGCACAGCTCGAAGATTGAAGTCTAATTTTATTTAAAGTTATCGTATAAGGCAATTTGTAGTCGGACTCTCGGCGCCACGCTGCCATGATTGTACCAAGAAGAGACAGTAAAGCACCATAGTAACCAACTAACTAGTATGTCAACTCCTAATATGCTCTTAATGGAACTGGCACCAAGATTCACTTAGTTTTAAGACGTTTCAAAGTGATCCCTGTGATTTTACTGAATAGACCTTTTGATTTTGAATAATTTTCAAATAACTAACCTACAAAATAACGGTAATTGGCACCTAGATTGACATAGCATTTCAAAGTGATCCTTGCGAATGATCCAATTGAATAAATACATTTGACTTTCAATCTAGAAATTTCAATCAACTTCACGAAAAAATTCACCTATTAGGCGGTGATAAATTCAAGATACAAAATATTATTCGTATAAATAAATAAAAAAAAAATATCTACAAGACTGCTATAGTTGTTTTTTTTTCATAATAACAATTTTTTTTTGTTCGTTTCTCAAATCATGTAGCCTAATTACAGGTTTCTCCCGCTATTTAACATCAGGTGTGCCAAAACACTTTCAATTGTAAAACAAAACAAATCAAAAAAGTTTATTGTGTGTCACAAAAACATATAAACAAAAAACAATATTGGGTAGGACAACAAAATCGCTCGTCACTCATTTTTGTGCTATAATAGGGCTTGATGCACTGCAATAATGCTGGTCTTCCGTGACGCCGGAAATAGGTGAGTTTACGCCAGCTCACAGTTGATCATCTACTTGTTGTGTACTACGCCATCGGTTTCATTCGACCCACAAATCTAATCTGTTTGCGCGGTCTCGCAACCCCTGCCTGACACAAAACGACATTAATTTCTAGAGAATTCTAGAAAAAAAGAACCCGTTTCTACTTTTATCTTTTTCATGATAGTTGGTAGTGAAAATAATAAGCTATTAGTATTACATTACTTTATAAAAAAATGAAATATATTCCCAGACACAGTAGATATCCCTTATCTGGGGTTAAAAGTCGTGAAGCTGTTTCCGTGTTTTTTTTTTTATACATCTAGCTAATGGAACAAGCAGATGGACCACCTCATGTTAAGTGGTAACCATTACCTATAACAAAGTATTGCCTTGTAAGTCACGCACGATAGGAACGTGCCCTACAATGCACTGCCCTGCGTCCATCAACTTGAGGCATACAGATGTTAAGCCTCATGTGGCAGTAATTACACCGGCAACCACACTCTTCAAATCGAAACACAGCGTTGCTGCTTGGCGGCAGAAAAAGGCGTGGTGGTAGTACTTCCCCGGACGAGCCCTTCACAAAGAGCTCTACTACTCTTGGAATCATGTAGCTTTAAGGAGTAGGTAAGGTAAAGCCATCATCATTGTAACGTTGTTTTGTAAGAGATGTCTATTACTTAAAAACGCCCAATCGTGTCCCTCCGCGAGAATAAAACCCGCACCCTGCGTCACAACCAGCGCTTACCAGCTACGCTACAGAAGGTAAATAATATCAGAATAGCATATTAAAGATATTATTCTCTGTGCTAAGTTTTTTCCGTAATGAAAACACTAAATTCTGCTTACACTTATTTCAAAATATAATTTCTAGGCTAGATCTTTACCATAATCTAGGAAGCTATTATACAAATATTACCTCGCTTTAATTAAATAAATAAATATTGGCAATGGCCAGGCCAGGATAGACAGACATAGACTGACATTTATTTGCTACTTTTGCACTCACATTACAAATTATTACTAGTAGTTCGCCCCGAACTGAGATCTCGTGATGCGACCCGACGAACGCATCAAAACTTTGAGTCGGTAGTAGTCAGAGGCAAGTCCAAACATTATCTTTGGACTTTTTTCTGACTACCGCCTACTAACTTGGTATGGTTACCAAGTTTCAACTCTATTGGCCTATTTATTGAAGAGTTCCGTTGAACAGACCTTGGCTCCATCATCAGACCTGGTCGTCGTCACCATTTTATGAGAACTGAGTACCTCCTTAAATTATTTCAAGAAAAAAAAATAAGAAAAATCAAAGGAACTGGCCGACCAGTAGAAAAACCTTCATTTCAACGAAACTCTTAGAGATGGGAGCTCTTGGATCGCTGGTTATCTTAATTTAACTTTTTAAATTTTATCTCGAAAACCGAGCGTCCCAAAAAAAAAGTAAAAATTGTTTTGGAATGTCCAAACAAAACCCTTTCATATGACATGTAACTTGATTTTTTTATGTAACTTTTTTTATTTTTGCCCTCTTAAAAAACCCCATATCTCAAAAACCCTTCATCCGATTTTACTCATATACTTACCAGTAAATTTCTCAAGTACAAGCTATCGACATATCAAATTTCATGGAGATCGGATCAACGGTTCTAAAGTTATCGCCAGACAAACATACATACATACATACATACATACATACATAAAATCCCAAATCGCCCAAGTTGAAACTAAGATCTTCGTTCGCTTCGCTCACTCGATCAAAAAAACAAAAAAAAAGAAACAATATAAAATACACAATGGAAACAAAAGCAAAAAATAAATTTATAAATCATATAAATATAGTTATAACAAAAATAAATGGGCAGATAATAAATGGGGTGAATTAACATAAATAATATAACATAAAGATATGCGGTTATAATAATATAGCTCGAAGAACTGACAACCGCTGGGGAATCAAGGTATTCGATTAGCAACCACGAACTGGAAGACGAAACGTGAGAAGCCCTCCCGACAAGCGCCTAGGCAATGCAATTCTCGGGGCGGCTTTCCTTTACCCTTTTCTTACTTTTGAAAATATATTTTTTCCATTACAAAAGTCGAGTCGGTCGACTCCTGCTTTTTGATTTCATTGAAATGAATAGATTAGAGTTATAGATAAGTGATGATGACCAAATACCGTTAGATGGCGCTTTTAACAGTAAGTAATTTTTTTTATATGGCAACATTACCGGATGTAATTAATGGGGAATGTAACGAATGAAACGTTCTTTATGCTTGGTGCGTGGCCCGCATCATTAGGCCCCCGTGGGCCCCTAGGCTGTTGCCTAATCCGCCTAATGGATAAACTGGCCCTGCCTCCTGATGGAATAACGGCATTGTGAGGATACTCAGCGGATGGAGAGGGCTCAGAATCGTTCTTCCTGGAAATGTATAGGGAAGACCTTTGCCCAGCAGTGGTCTTCTTTAATGATGATCACACTTCTCATGCATATATAAACTTTTGACACAAACCCAACACCCGACAAAAAAAACGCCTTATATAGATACTACCTACTTAAATCGTTTACCGGTCCGGTATTAAGAAAGACTTACGGCCGGTTTCTAAAAGCCCGATCAAAACTAATCGGATGTCAAGTCACTTATCACTCTCAATCTCTCCAACACTGTGAACGCAAACAAACAGCTGTTTCATAAATAATTTATTTAATACAAAATATCCCAACTACCTTCAATATTACTAACATTGTGCTGTCCTTTTTTTAGATCAATCAAATCATACGTTCGAAAATTTTGGTCGAATCTCCCTCTGAAAACTGATCATATTCTACCCGCACTCCTCTACTATTTTATGAAACTAGCATGAAACGGACACTAGCAGAATTGTGACAACAAGCCACAAAAGCCATAAATCAAGAAGTCAAGTCAAGTCAAGTCAAGCTGTTTCAAACATTTTAGCCAGGTAGGGATTGAACTTTTGCATGAAACAGCTGTTTTTTTTCGCGTTCACAGTGTTGGCTCCTTAGAAGACGTTATTCATATTGATGGGTACTTTAGCTCCCTGAAGTTTTCAGAAGAGGTATTTTTACACCTTGTATACTTTATCAATACGTATTTATAACGTCGAGACAGAGAACAAACATTCTGTTTTATTATTCGTTGAGTTTTCGAGTGTTTATCCCACATTTTTCCTCTTTTCACGGCAGCCGTCAGCTAAGTGACATTGATGGTTTGATATTGTTTGTTTTTTGTTCTGCACGTGTAAAAAGTTGTTTAATTTTACTTCACGCGTGTCGATCTACCATTTGTGTTTTGTTGCTCTCTTTAGTCAAGACAACTTGATAAATAATTTGTGTGAGAGCACTGGTCTAGTGGTAACCCCGCTTTGCGATCCTTTGCGCTTTGCCGGGTTCAAAACCAGCCGTGCACCAATAAGCTTTCCTATTCATAAATCTATGTGCATAGCGCCAGTACTCTCAAACGGTGTTTGGTGTTTCTCACGATGTTTTCCTTCACGGAAAACATCGTGAAGCCAGCATGTCGTAGAACTAAAAAGTTCTAAAATTTGTGTCACAAGTTCTCGAGGAGTCTCTTTGAGGTTTCGAAAGAACTCGTGACACGACAAGAAGAAGCATTTGTGTATATACAAGGTGTTCCATAAGTTGTGTATATAAACTTCAGGGAGCTAAAGTACCCATCAATATGAACAACTTTTTCTAAGGAACCAACACTGTTAACGCGAAAAAAAAACAGCTGTTTCATACATTTTAGCCTGGTAGGTATTGAACTTTTGTATGAAACAGCTGTTTTTTTTTCGCGTTCACAGTGTTGGTTCCTTAGAAAAAGTTGTTCATATTGATGGGTACTTTAGCCCCCTGAAGTTTATATACACAACTTATGGAACACCACACAGTGGACATTCCACACAGCACTATTTGGCAATTTATTTATTTTATTTATTTATTTATTTATTTAACTGTTTACCACTAGCCAATATACAAACACAAGCAGACCGAACACTGAAAATCGCAGTAGTAAAAACTGTGTCGCGTTTGACAGCGTCCGATCTTGGTACAAAAATAAAATAAAAAAAAGGTAAAGCAAAAACACAGGACATACATATAAAATAATTGGTCGAACACTGAAAATCGCAGTAGTAAAAACTGAGTCGCGATTTACAGCACCCGATCATGTTATTTGAAAAAAAAAAAAAAGTCAATCAAAAAACACAGGACCAAATTGACTAATTAATAAAAACCTACTATCTAAAATAAAACTAGCACTAGTAATAAAATAGTTTCGACATTTAGCCCCAAAGTAAGCAAAGCTTGTACAGAACCAGATAACTGATATAGGTATATTAATATACCTACGCCCAGGCAGAGCTACTACTGTCGTCACGAAAGTTTAAAATAAAAAAATAAAATGTAATTATTTTTAATGAATACGTCCATTATTGATTCTGTGGTTAGAATACGTTTTTTTTTAATTCTGTTTACTTGCTAATTTTACAAGTAAATGGCCCACAAATACAAAGCCGCGGACAATTCACTATTTTCAATAAATAAAGAAAACAGCACTATCAATCGATTAAAGTACCGACTACGTGCCTTTATCAAACCTCGGCGATTCATTCAAAATTGCGGTTTAATCGGAAGAGGAGTTTAAAGGGCATTGCACGGATCTTTATAATCTGTGGTCGTGCTCAGTGTTCTATGAAGTTGACTGACACCACGGTCGAACACGGCTAGCACCTGACTCGGCTTGGCATTTACATAATACTACTATTTTTTAAACTCTATCATAACACATATTGAAGTATTACGTCCGTTCCACCTAGTTACATTGTAGTTACATTGATGTAACCAGCTGGACATTTTTATTCCAAGTAGTTACATTATCCGACTTTCCGCGTTCTTCACGATGTCGGTCCATCGACATAGACAGCCATTTATTTGCTACTTTAACACACACATTACAAATGATTAAATCGGTGTCCCACGGGTTCCATCGGGTGTCCCACGCTCCGTAGATACACTGGTATTTATCGCGTTTACCTTTATTATTTTCCCGGGCAGCCTGCCCCCGACCACGGCTATACCGAAAAACATAGCCAAAACGTCTGGAATCGGGGGAATACTACTAGCTTCTACCTGAGTCTTCGGTTGATAGAGATACGATAATAATTTTGGTTTTGCGATAAGTGGCGAGGTGGCCTATTTCTGTCAAGCAGCGTTGCTATGTTTCGGTTTCGCTGAAATTACAGGCACGTGAGGCTCACATCTGTATGCCACAAGTTCGCAAGGCTTTGCGTATGATGGCTTTTTTATAGGTACTATTTGTGATGGAACAAGCAGGTGGCGGGGTAACTATCACCTAAATACCCCCGCATACGCATTGTCTCGAGCCACGCACGATATCATCGTGCTCAACGATACACTGGCCAGCGTCCATCAACTTGAGGCATACTGATGCTAAGGCCCAGTTTCACCATGCTCTGTTAGTCACTAATCAAGGATTAACAGACCGTTTAATCTAACCTTAGCTGTCAAACGCGTACATTTTGACATATTTAACGGCCCTTTAATCCTTTGTTAATCTAACAGAGCATGGTGAAACCGGCCCTAAGCCTCATGCACCTGTAATTTCACCCACACGCTTCAAACCGAAATACAGCAACGCTGCTTGACGGCAGTAATAAGCATGTAAGTCTACTTATTATGCAAGAAAAGCCGCGAAGAAATTTAGTATTTCAATAACGCTATGACCTTCGCACAGTTCCACCCACTTCTCAATTTATATTAAGCCTTTATTGCCTATCTTTACGAGAGACTTGACTAAGTCTCGTCGGCAAGCCGATCTGCAGCCCACAATGTTGAAAGTTGAGACATAACTTGGTACAGACTTTTCTGCCTCCTGATTCGGGTTAGCGATTCGGCTGACGAATAAACTAGGATTAATCTAATCTATCTTATTATGAGGCTTACAAAAGTCAAAGCAACTTGTCGCTCGCACATCTCAACATTTTTGAAACTATTTTGAGACTGTTTCTTATTTCTTTAAATTAATCAAATATTATAATTCTTAAGTTTTCTTGGGTTAAGTAAAGATAAGTTTGAATCGAGTAATCTCGGGTTCAGGAGCAGTAGATCGGCTCAAGTAATTATGCAGAGCAGGTTAGGAAACTTATCAATAAATTAGCAATATCGGTAATAAATACACTTTTTCTAACCATTAGCTAAGGTATAGAAACAAAAAAATAACGGAATATACGAAACGAAATTAATTCGGCCCCGAATTCTGAAGGATTCTTTGAATCTGAAGTGGAAACCTATAATTGGCCATACTATTGAATCTTACTTAGTACAAATTGTTTATATCGCTGTTGGTTTCCCAATAAATAAATAAAATATTTCCTTCCAAGGTTGCCTGGAAGAGATTGCTCTCAGCGATAAGGTCGCCCATTGCTTTACCTTTATGTATGCTTTAACCCTGTACTATGTTTCTGTGTGGTGAACAGTAAAGAGTTATCTATCTATTAAGATGAGTCTGCGAACAATAATTTTGCGCTTGGTATTCGTTGGTTGAGTCCAGTTTCTTCTTTTTCTTCGCTTCACTCCCAAGATTCATTGGATCTTCTAAACCAATGGTGTGGTAGCAGGAAAATACCTCAAGCGAAGTTAATTCAAAAAGTTCTAAAGCGTCTACCTTCACTTTCAACTTTTAAGTTACATTCTAAATTAGGCAAAACCTATTTCATTACATTTCTGTTTTTTTCGCAATACTAACATTTACGCCATTTACGCCTCTACATTCGCAAAACCACGGAAATATTACATAATCAGTAATTTCGCGATTTGACACGACTTCTGAAGCCTGAAATTTAATTTGAGTCGATGTGTTACGTATCCAATTTCCGATATACCTAGGTATGGTTTACTTTCTATTGTACCAAATTCTGTGGTTTTGGTATATGATTGGTGTATATAGAGTACTAGTCGCCACCCTCGGTTTCGCTTGCGTAATCGTAGTGATTGCTAACATTCATATTTAGAGCGTTTTACCTCTATTAGGCTCGTTCATGTCTTCTACCCTGTTCCCGGTATTTTATCGGGCTAACAAGTATAGCATAGAGGTATAATAATCCAGGTTACGAACAATATTGATATAGATATTTGTTCTCTGTCTGGGTGTTATCTACATCTACATCTACACTATCCACACTTCTACACTAATAATAATAATATTATAAAGAGGAAAGATTTGTATTTTTGTATGTAACGAATAGGCTCAAAAACTACTGGTCCGATTTCAAAAATTATTTCACCATTAGAATGCTACATTATCCCTGAGTAACATAGGCTATATAATATTTTCAAAAAATTCAGGGATCCTCCAATAATGTAACCCAAGGTGGAAAAATTAATCCTTACATCGCGTGCGCTGCGAAAACTGATAGAACAAAATAATGTACCACAACTTTGCAGAACACGTCATCATCTTCAAAAAATGTCGCGACAGCATTGTCTAACTATTATAGTTATGCCACAATAAGTTATGTTAGTTATGTTCTTTTATTATAAACATTTAATTGAAATGCCGCCGCTAGAAAAGGCTCTTTATTTGTACCTTGGTATTTATCCTTATCCAAATAAATAATTTTATATTTAAGATTGTTTCAATACCCGTAGATTACTTTAATTATTGAAATCGGACATTCCATTCAAAAGATATTACGAATTTAAAAATTTAAGTTCGCTTTAAAAATATTATGGAACGCGAAGGGCCACGGGGCGCGTTCTCACTCACTCAGGGAGAAGGGCGTGCAAATGTATGAAATAAGTAGACGCGAGACTTGAACCTACGTTCTAAGTTTATCCTAAAATGTAAAAGAAATTATATCCACCCATGCGAAGCTGGGACAGGCCGCTAGTTATAGAGGTATATACATATTATCAAAGTATAAAAAAGCATACCTATAAGTATTTTATCAGCTTTCTGGTTACCATATTACAAGCTTTCCTTAGTTTGTGGCAAGATTTTATTTATTTCTTATTTGATCTAATTTTGATCTCGTTCGGTTCAGTGGTAAGGGCGTGTTTGAGCCAAACATCCAAAACATCGAAACGTCGTAACTAATAACAAATCTCCGTAATAAGAAGTAAGGTTATATATTTCGAAAATAAGCCAGTTTTGTTTCTAAAAGCTTTCCACACTCCCAAATACATAGATAACATATCTGTAACAGGTTGTAAAGTTGAGTAAGTTATTGATAAAAAGTTGGCCGAACTTTCTACCTGATATTCCCTTTTATTCTAACAAAAAGTTTTAAAAGTTGATTGATCAGGGAATTGAGGTTGGCTCTTAAGGTCGGATGTTTTATTAAATTACAGTGGACACTTTTTTTTAAACCTACACAATTATATAGCTTTGAACTTTGGCAAGCATTTACTGCTTTAGCTTCCTACACCGGGCCACCCACCACGTACCTTTTTTTATGCTACTTGCTGATAGAACAAGCAGAAGACCCACCTGGTGTTAAGTTACCATCACAAGATACAAGATGTTTATTCGCAGAAATAAGTGTTACATCATCATCATAATCATCAGCTCAAATAAGACCACTGCTGGACATAGGCCTCCTCTATACATTTCCGGGAAGAACTATTCCGAGCCCTCCCCATCCACCGACTTCCCGCGATCCTAACAATGTCGTCAGTCCATCGGGTAGGAGGGCGTCCCACGCTTCGTTTTCCTGTTCGTGGTCGCCATTCGAGAACCTTTATTCCCAAACGGTTATCAGTCCTTCGAGCTATATGACCTGCCCATTGCCACTTCAACCTGCTGATTCAGAGCTATGTCGGTAAGTTTTACGCTGTAATTTAAGAAGTAATTATACCTCTAAAGGCACTGAACTTAAGACTTATTTACCCTTTTCGGGTATCGCAAAGTGTACATTTCTATTCCGGGCGCTTAAACTTAGTTAAGTAGGTAGGTCACCTATAACAAACCACTACCTTGCAAATCAAGCACGATAGGAGAGTTCCCTAGTGATCCCTACTTCCGATCGTAAGGTCGTAGGTTCGCATCCGATTGATCTTTCCTATCGTAAAATTGCGAAATGTCTAGTGAAAAATCATAGAAAACATCGTGAGGAAACCAGTTAGTATTCTAACAGCGGTCTTGAGCTTGCAACCTGTCACGTATAGGATACCAACTACTGCAAAATGTAGGTGTCTGCCAAATGTAATGTTTGGACGTACCCTTAGACGAACTCAAAGCATCTGAAGTTCGTACTTGGTACTAAGAGATCTGAGGGGATATCTACCGTGCCTAGGGTTGCCAGGAGAGTCGCGAAAAAATACCGGACAACCAACCCCAAGGGGGGGGGGTGTAAGCTAGGTCGAACAAAATACGGGTTTTTTTTACTAATACTTTTTATTCAACTAAATTAGTAACAAAATATAATGCAGTCATAAAATTGTGGTCGCCAAGACTATGCTCACTATGAGAATGTCTTTATTATAGATAATATTATAATCTACTACTTACTTAACAAAATATATGCCTACTTTTGTAGGCGCTTGTGACCAGTAGTAACTACCGACTTTACTCAAAATACCGGATATTGTTCTGTCCGGTATGACCATTTATTTTTACCGGACAGGCCTCGAAAATACCGGACTGTACGCTTAAATACCGGACATCTGGCAACCCTAACCGTGCCTAAAGATAAAAATCGTGAAGCTGTTTCACTTTTTGATCCGCTGCTGCACTTTTTGTGTAGACCGATTAATCGCTTGATGCAGTTAAATAAAAATAAGAAGACTTTGTAAATAGCACCTTTGCCGTAAAACTTTTCTTTCCAAATTGATGTTTCGCTTTTTGTCGATTCGTTTGTAAATACTGTGCATTATTGTAGGATTCGTTCGGGTGAAATTTTATAAAGACTCTTTGTCGTACTTAGGTGTACTGTCCACTAGAGCGCACACGTACAAGACAAGCCACGTTTATTTTGAAACGAGTAAGGCTTCGAAGTTAAATTCATGTTGTATCATGTTACAACTACTTCTCCGGCAGGGGGAATAGGTACATCTTGCAGGTCTTCTTATAGTTTAGGTACCAATGTCTTCCAGTCAGTATTGGTTTTCATTTATATAGGCCAACCTGATGTACATTAATTGTGTAAAGGCGTTGTTTCATACATGGAGCCGGGGCCTGGTCTATGTACAGTTTATATAATTATCGCTTAGCAATATAGTAACTGTTTTATGTGCTTATTTGCCTAATTTTTACTTCGTTTACTTGCTTAACAAGATTTTCTTTGTCAAGGAGAGCAACACAATGCACTAAAAATATGGCGGACTGACATGCATGAATGTCATTTTGACAACTGTTGTTCAAATCAAGCTTGAGAGTGAAAGTCATTACCGTCAAAAAAAGCAAAAAAAAATTATAAAATGCAATGCGTCATATCAAACGTCATGTCAAACGTCAATTACAGACTGTCATGGCGGCTCTAGAAGTGTGCACATAGTAAGAAATTCGAACAGTTCAACATTTAGTGATAACAACTATATTATCCTACATATTAATGAAATTGCATTTGAATGGTAATCTTCAATTTTTTTTATATTTTTTTATGTACGGTACATAGACCAGACCCAGAATAAACCTGTCCTTTGTAATTAAATAAAAATGTATCATAACTTAACAAACGTAAGTTAAGGTACGGTATTTAGTTTAACTGAACGCTTATATAGTTAAAGGATCTTTTCAATAAAAAAATATATAAAACTAGCTAATGGAACAAGCAGATGGCCCACCTGATGTTAAATGGTAACCATCGCCTATAAAAAAGCATTGCCTCGTAAGTCACGCACGATAGGAACGTGCCCTACGATGCACTGCCCTGCGTCCATCAACTTGAGGCATACAGATGTTAAGCCGCATGTGCCTGTAATTACACCGGCTACCGCACTCTTCTAACTGAAACACAGCAACGCTGCTTGGCGGCTGAAAAAGGCGTGGTGGTAGTGCTTCCCCGGACGAGCCCTTCACAAAGAGCTCTATTACTCTTAAGATAATAGCTTTTGCAGCAGCTAATATATGAGTTTTTCTGTTCAAAAATTTATGTGCACAATGCCAGAACTCTCAAACGGTGAAGGTAAACATCGTGAGGAAACCGGCATGTCGTAGTAGAACCCAAAAAGCTCTATAGCACGTGTCAAGTGCTCGAAAGGAGCCTCTTGAGGCGCACTTAATATCCTTTCACCACAGTGTTTCTAAAGAAAAAAGTGACACGACAAGAAGACGAAGCAGCTAATATATTACAAAAGTAAAACAGTAAGACACCGGGACAGATAATAATACAATTCTAATTACTAAAATTAAACCATTATTTTTCGTTGAAAATAAAAAATAAGTTCCATCAAAGAATGTCCTGACGAATAAATAAACATTTATAAGTATAACTAAAAATTGTGTAGGCACGCTTCAGCAGACTATGTACTTAAACGCCACCGTGCTAATGCATCGCTACGGTCGGTCTGCCTGTCAATCACCTTACGAAATCCATTGGCATTGTGCTGGTTAAATTAATTTTATAGATTTACACTTTGTTTGTCAATAAGGTGTGGCCTAACAATGACGCAAGCCCGAGAGATTCTAAATACTATTAAAAAAGCCTAAATACTATTTAGGCTAAATACTATTTAGGCTTTCTTATAAAAATGTATCTAATTCTAATTCGTGGTGGGGGAATGAGGCTCATGAGGCTTAACATCTTAACCTGTATGCCTCAAGTTGATGGACGCAGGGCAGTGTATCGTAGACGTTCCTATCGTGCGTGACTTACGCAATGCTTTGTTATAGGTGATGGTTACCACTTAACATCAGGTGGGCCATCTGCTTGTTCCATCAGCTAGTTGAATAAAAAAAAAGAGATCTACACGGACGTCCCGTAAAAAAAATGTTTAAAATAAACAATCTTGATCATGGAGGTTAAGCTGGTAATGATATGCCTATACTATGTACAGGCTGGAAGACCAAGCGTGGGACGCCCTCATACTGGATGGATCGATGTCACCGTGAGGGTCACGGGAGAACGGTGGATGGAGAGGGCTCTGAATCAAGAAGAAATGTATAGGGGAGGTCTATGTCCGGCTATTGCTATGTTAAGATGATCGAAAACCTTCTACCCCTACTTTTTAGGGTTCCGTACTCAAAGGTTAAAACGGGACCCTATTACTAAGACTCCGCTGTCAATCCGTCTGTCACCAGGCTGCATCTCATAAACTGTGATAGTTAGACAGATGAAATTTTCACAGGTAATTTATGTTGCATGTTGCCGCTATAACAACAAATACTAAAAAACAGAATAAAATAAATATTTAAGAGGGTGTTATGTAAGCGGCTACAGCACCTGTGTTTCTCGCGAATCGCGCCGCGTTTCACAGCGATCACCTACCGTGATCGATACAAAGCAAATGCTATCGCTGCGTTTTCCATACCGTGCCACTTTTTGGACAATTCAAAGTGATTCACTTCTGTTCCTCACATCGGACATTGGTCACGTACCTTAGGTTAATTAGCTTGTAATTTCATTTTATTAATTAAATTTTAATCAATCAATCAATTCGGTCGTTTTGTATCCTCCCTCGCAGCCGTACATAATTGGCGCAGGCGGTAGGATACTCGGTCGGTTTCGCGAAGAACATTTCCACAAAAAGCCGCCCGTGTGGCTATCAAGCTACAAAGAGTGTCAGAATCTACGGTTCGTGCTGCTTTGGAGGTATCCAGCCATCGATACGTGTGTGCAAAGGGACCGAATCATGTTCATGTGAGTACACTAGATTCTTTTTAGTGGTTGCTCACTTCCTAGGTTATAATCCCTACCTACCTACTAACATCATCATCAGTGGGACATAGGCTTATAAAAAAAACTAGATTTTTCGTTCATGAAAGTCTAGTAGAGATAGATTAATAGATAATAGGCGTAATATTAATTTAGAAAATATATTAAAGGAATCGAACATCATGTCTGTGTCAGAAATACATACAAATTATTACCGGAATTCGACGGAAACCCGAATTTACTATCTAGGTTTATACACCTATGTGACGAATTGGCGAATCAATTTAATAAGGTATGAGAGGTTCTATTATAAATATCATTTCTGGAAATTTCGATTAAACGGACGCGTTAAAATGCAACAGTGCCATTGCAAGTTTAAAGCAAAAAGAGAATAATTTAGCTGTTGAGATAAATCATGAAATCAGTTTAAGCAAGCAGTGGGTTTCACGCAGTTCGAATAAAACATATATAATTGTATAGAATCAGAAAAAAGTTGAGAAAATTATAAATTCTATTTTGGATAGAAACGCTAGACATGAAGCGGACATATTTGAATATGCTCATTTGGCTCAGTTACTTTTAATTCTATGAGATGACATAGATAACTTGTCTATGCAATTTTTCTAAATTGGAAAATCTATTTGCCTTCATTAAAGCTAAAAGTATTAATCATTCAGTAATTAACTATGGCACATATAAAATCATGATAAGTAGATTAGATATTCTATGTAATAAGGAGGAAATTTTAGATATTAGTTTTTATTTCGATCTAATTAAATTAGGATATTTTTATAAGGGTAATGATATATTCAATTATTAAGTTTCCGATTGTTCGTCCTACTAACTATATCCTTAACAGATTATCCTTAGCCCCTAATCATGATATATCTCTAATACTATAAGACTCAAAGTCCTGACTGACTGACTGACTGACTGACATATAGACAACGCACAGCCTAAACCGCTGGTCCTAGAGACTTGAAATTTGAGGAGTACATAGCTCTTATGGCGTAGAGGTGCACTAAGAAGGGATTTTTGGAAATTCAACCCCTAAGGGTGTAAAAAGGGATGAAAACGTTTGTATGAAAAATAGTATTCCTTGAACCTACAAACTTGAAACTTGGAGAACATATACCTCAAAGCAAAAAAATAGGAAAGGCATTTTTAGTTTTTTAAAACTACCCTTAATAAGTGTGCAAAGGGATGTAAAAGTTTATATGGGAGTTTTTTGACCGATGGTCCTAGAGACTTGAAATTTGAAGAGTACATAGGTCTTATGACGTAGAGGTGTACTAAGAAGGGGTTTTTGGAAATTCAACCCCTAAGGGTGTAAAAAGGGATGAAAGCGTTTGTATGAAAAATTGTATTCCTTGAACCTACAAACTTGAAACTTGGAGTACATATACTTCAAAGCAAAAAAATAGGAAAGGCATTTTTAGTTTTGTAAAACTACCCTTAATAAATGTGCAAAGGGATGTAAAAGTTTGTAAGGGAGTTTTTTGATCGATGGTCCTAGAGACTTGAAATTTGAAGAGTACATAGGTCTTATGACGTAGAGGTGTACTAAGAAAGGGTTTTTGGAAATTCAACCCCTAAGGGTGTAAAAAGGGATGAAAGCGTTTGTATGAAAAATTGTATTCCTTGAACCTACAAACTTGAAACTTGGAGTACATATACTTCAAAGCAAAAAAATAGGAAAGGCGTTATTAGTTTTTTTAAACTACCCTTAATAAGTGTGCAAAGGGATGTAAAAGTTTGTATGGGAGTTTTTTGACCGATGGTCCTAGAGACTTGAAATTTGAAGAGTACATAGGTCTTATGACGTAGAGGTGTACTAAGAAGGGGGTTTTGGAAATTCAACCCCAAGAGGTGTAAAAGGGTTGAAAACGTTTGCATGAAAAATAGTATACCTTGAACCTACAAACTTGAAACTTGGAGTATATGAACTTTTAGGCAAAAAAATAGGAAAGGCTTTTTTAATTTTTTAAAACTACCCATAATAAGCGTGCAAAGGGATGTCAAAGTTTGTTTGGGAGTTTTTTAACGCATAGTGCGATTGATTTCAAACTTGAAGTAAATATACTCCACAATAAATAATTTAAAATCACGTTTTCAATATTTTAAAACTACCCCTGCAAAGTTTCAAGGTTTGTATGGGAGATTTTTAACTGTAACTGTGTAATTAACTTCAAACTAAAAGAAAATGTGTTCTGTGGATAAATAACATAAAGACGTTACCCTCCTTCGTTGCGCTCGAGTAAAAAGAATACCTACAACGAGGCGTCAATGTTCTAAAAACGGGAATCTTGAGTTGGTACGAAGAGATCTGAGGGTACCTATCTACCGTGCCTGTGGATCAAAGTCGTGAAGCTGTTTCGTTTCGTTTGCTTTTGGGGTAGATACTAGGAACAAATAAGTACATATTTTCCGTCTTTGTTGTATTTGTCATGTTTGTGCTAAACTCAGTACCTATACCTACCTACCTAATATAGGTAATGTACGCCTATAGGTATCCCTTATACCTACGTAGGTATTTAAAATCCTACCCTAATAGTAGTACGTATTTAAAATCCTACTCTAATAATATACAAATCAATGCGAAAGTTACGATGTTTGGATGTTTGTGGTTCGATCACGGTTCACCACTTCAACGCGTGCGAAGCCGCGGGAAGCCACTAGTTTTATATATAAATCCTGTCCCCTACCTATCCATTTGTGGCAATCCACGACAAAGGTCTATTGTCTATGGAGACTGAATGTCCGAAGTACAATCACGGTCACCTTTGCGAAGACAATTCAAGCCACCACAATGGGTACCAAAAGGAATGCATCCAGGAACTTTTACTTCGGCAGTGTATCCACGAGTCCTGCCATTTCACTTCGGTATCTTATCTTCGGAAGCCATGGAGCAGTTGGATAATCACCACTACGTGTTGAGCTTTCCTAACCTCACGAAAGTTCACCTTACTTGTTCTCAAGACCAATTCAGGATGCTGCAGGGTGGTTATCTGGCCATCATACCTGAAGGATGCGCACTTAGTAACCATCAAGAAATTATGGATATATCAGTCAGTGAAGAGGAGGCGTATAAAGCACCAGTGAAGAAGACCATAAAACTGAACAAAATTGAATAAGCCACGACTTCTAAAAGTTGACTCAATCAATTTAAACGAAGTCTACTCTAAGAAAGAAGATGAGTCAGACCACTTTGAAACCAAAGACGGAGATGCTGCCAGAGAACCAGTTCATCCAATATCTACACTATTCTCGGCAATAGCCTCAAAATAGATGCAGATCTTTCGGAGGGAGATGTTATGTAAGCGGCTACAGCACCTGTGTTTCTCGCGAATCGCGCCGCGTTTCACAACGATCACCTACCGTGATCGATACAAAGCAAATGCTATCGCTGCGTTTTCCATACCGTGCGACTTTTTGGACAATTCAAAGTGATTCACTTCTGTTCCTCACATCGGACATTGGTCACGTACCTTAGGTTAATTAGCTTGTAATTTCATTTTATTAATTAAATTTTAATCAATCAATCAATTCGGTCGTTTTGTATCCTCCCTCGCAGCCGTACATAATTAGGGCTCCTATACAACAAACATGATTTTTTTGGCGTTTTTATAGATAATGGTACCGAGCCCTCCGTGCGCGAGTCCGACTCACACTTGACCGGTTTTTTTTAAGTCTAGTCCTAAAGGCCGCCCATTGAATGACTGGTTTATTTTTAAGTGAAATACTGCGTTTTCTACCTTACATAAAGTTACCTATCTATCTAATCTATACTATTGTCATACCTTATCATTGATTTGTGCCAAAGAGTGACAGGACTATATTTAAGTAACTTATATGTAGGCAACAAAGAGGCAGGGCAGATAATGTTCGAAAAAAAAAGAGATGACTTGAACCTAAAACTGCACTTATTTTTTAATACCTTTTGCGAGCACTGCTGGTCTAGTGATAGCGGCCCCGCCTTCCAACCCTAAGGTCGTAGGTTCGAAACCGGTCGTGCACCAATGAGTTTTTCTGTTCAAACATTTATGTGCACAATGCCAGTACTCTCAAACGGCGAAGGAAACATCGTGAGGAAACCGGCATGTCGTAGAACCAAACCAACCAAAAAGTACTATAACAAGAGAGCCTCTTGAGGCGCACTTAAAATCCTTTCACCACACTGTTTCGAAAGAAACTAGTGTCACGACAAGAGAGAGAGAGAATACCTTTTGCCATAAAAATATATTTATCGTCATTTATTTCAGGACCAAACTTTCAGGTTAATTATACACAGGCTGGGTTTGAATTATACAGAAAAAATATTGAAATAGATTCATAGATTTGATCCAGGCACGGTAGATATCCCCGATCAGTATCAGAGGCACGTTCATATATTACATTTGGCATATACCACTCATCTTTTGTGTTCTATAGGTTTCGATAAATTGGATCACATTCCTTTGGAATCAAACATTCGAAATAATGATCAACTATTGTATCCCCCGTCTCAAACTCTGTCAATGGAAATAAGGGTACTGTAACATTGCCAAAGCACCTCGTTCTAAAGTCTCTACCTTAATCAAACGTATTACGGCTTAAATTATCTTGGCAAGTAAATTTTCGGGTGAGGTAACTTTGTGTCCAAAGTGTACGTGGTTTTGGCAAAGGTCCCGATACCTTTGAAAGGTCTGACACAACTCTTCAGATGATGTAGTTTATTTTTTTCAGGTATCAAAATTCGCTGAATACTAATAATAGCAGTATTTTTAGACGACAGAAAAGTCGTAAATTTATTTTATTCCATCAGTACGGGTATCTTTACGACTTTTATCGCCAGGCACGCTAGACCCTGTCCTACTCAAAATCAAAATCAAAACGGTCTTTATTCAGTACAATCACAAGGATCACTTTGAAACATCTTATATACTAGGTGAATCTATCGCCAGTTCCTCGCGACCAAAGCCTATAAGAACGGGCAAGAAACTTACGCCTTGGTTCCAGCGTTTTTTTTGTATGATCCTTTTTACAATTTTATTATGGTACCTACTTAATTGATTAGTGTTTTAATGAGTTGGAGCATAGTTCAGTCCCAAGCTTTTTTGTCATCTATATAATCAGATATTTTATAGTAAGCTTTTGTATAAAGTTTTCTTTTTATTATGTTTTTGAATTTGCTAATCGACAACTGGTGAATCTCGCTTGGGACTTTGTTAAAGAAGCGTACACATTGTCCTGCGAACGATTTGCTTACTTTAGTGAGCCTAGTAGTGGGAACAGCGAGCTTATCTTTATTTCTAGTGTTAACATTATGATGGTCGCTCTTTTTGGCATATAAATTAGTATTTTTTCTAACATACATTAAATTTTCGTATATGTACTGACAGGGTAAAGTCATTACATTTATTTCTTTAAACTTATTTCATAATGATTCTCTGGGACCCATGTTATAAATTGCACGAACAGCCCTCTTCTGCAGCACAAATATGGTGTTAATATCTGCAGCACTCCCCCACAACAAAATGCCGTATGACTAAATGCTATGACAGTAGCTGAAATAGACAAGTCTAGCGGTGTCCACGTCTGTAAGAAGGATCTTATTGACTGCGTATGCTGCAGAGCTAAGTCTCTTCGACATTTTGCCTATGTGTGGGCCCCATTGAAGCTTATTATCTAAGGTTATGCCTAAAAATCCACGAGGTCTTTTTTTCGTTTTTAATTTGGTAGTACAAAGCGAATGCATTTTGTTTTATTTTCTAATAACTACTATTTTATATTTTCTAATAAATACTCTAATAACTATCTTATCATACGTAAAACTGAAACAGCTGCACGACTTTGATCCCCAGGCACGGTAGATATCCCCTCAGATCTCTTAGTACCAAGTAACAAACCAAGATTCTTTGAGGATGTCTAAAGGGGGTAGTCAGAGTTATTCTATACGTATAATTTGGCTAATCTAATTTGGCACATACCCACATTTTGCACTAGTTTGTATTTCATACGTGACAGGTTGCAAGCGCATCGCCGCTGTTAGAGTACTAACTGGTTTCCTCACGATGTTTTCCTTCACCGTTTGAGGGTACTGGCGTTGTGCATATACATTTTTGAATTGAAAAACTCATTAGTACACGACCGGTTTCGAACCCACGACCTTAAGATCGGAAGGCGGGGCCGCTACCACTAGACCACCAGTGCTTATAAACTGAAAACGCCTTACATTATTACGGTTAGTAATAAATCACTGTTAATTAGCTAGGTTAGTTAGAAATAAAAAGCAGCTTACCCTTTTCATTGTGGTAATCTTCATTTTTCTCTTCTTTCTTGTGGTCCGACGACGCTGGCTCAGCATCGGTAACATCTGCGCTTTTAACATCTACCGCTGTCGTGTCCTCGGCTCGCGGTTCCGTATCAGGGCCGGTCACACCATCACCAGGTGCTGTCACATCACTGCCAGATGCTGTCACGTCACTAGCGGATGCTGTCACGTCACTGGCAGGTGATGTCACATCATTGCCGGATGCTGAGGTATTTATCTTTGTGTCTGTTCTCGTTTCGGCTGCCGATGTGTCTATTGCTGTATTTGTGTACAAGTCTGTAGCTGGTGTTGTTGTTTTGATCTTACGTCTTCTACTCTTTCTCTTTTTGGGGAAGAATAATGTAGGTTCTCCTTCTTTTGAGTCTTCGGGGATTAGAGATATTCTTTCACCTTCATCGTCTGTCGGAGGCGTTGAAGTGTATCGAGCGGAGAATTTCTGGTTTCCTCGTTTTGGTTGGACTGTAGTTGTCTCAACGCTGTCGTCGTATACCATGTATAATTGAGGGTTTCTGAAGACAGAGAGTTTACCTGTCTCAACATGTTTGTTTTTGTTCTTACGAGATGCCTTTCTTCTGGGTGGTTGTGATGTCGATTCTATTCTAATCGGGCGTACTTTGTATTTGTCTTCCAGAGATGCATTTTTTTCTTCGTACTCGTCATAATCAGGAGTTATTTTTTTATGAGGTCTACGGTTGCCGTATTTATCGTGAATTTCGACTGGACGTTGTTTGTTTCTTTCGAATTCTTCTTGATACATTTCTTCTTCTACTTTTTCAGAAATAGCCTTCGACTCTGCAGCATGACGCTCTTTTAATTCGTCCACCTCATCTAATATTTTTGCTTTTTTGGCTTCACTTTCACTAACATCTTCCACTGGATCTGTTTTCTGTTTCTCTGCGCTGCCTTCATCGTAATCGATTTCTTCTTCACTACTTTTTTCTTTCTTTGAATCCTCGGGTGTTTCCTCAGGTGTTGGAATTTCAGTTGTTCCTTCTTCTATTTCTTCTTCGTCAGGTTTATCTGTTGCCGACTCTGCATTAATTTTACGGGCATTATTGATTGCGTCTGCAATAGAATTTTTCGGTTTTCTTGTCAAGATATCAACTACTCCATCTATATCAGATAGTTCAGTATGATTTAATTGCTTATTATTATCAACCGCTTCTGCAGATCTTTGTAAATCTGACCAGTCCTTATTTTCATAATTATCTTCACTATCACCTCCTTGTGCTTTCTCGTCATATTCAGCTACCTCCGGCTCGGCCACGGCTCTCAGAATAAAGTTAACGGGCGATGCTAACCTTTTTTTGATTTTCTTTTTAGTGACTTGAACGAACTCCCCTAGTTCATCGCCGTGTTTGTTTTTGAAAGGAACCCAATCCGGGAAGGAGTCTCCGACGCTGGGTTCACTTTGATTCACATTTTGATCACTCACAGTTCCTATGCTGAGTCCGTTGCAGCATATTATTAAAGCACTTAAGGTCGCGAGTCTTGTGTTCATTTTGGAGGCATTAAGTAATGTGTAGGTGGGCACACCGCGGTCGCGCGATTTAAACTGTCGCCCATGGTTAGAACTACTATTATTTATATTGTTTGGTAAACTATTCTCTTCGGTGTCGATTATTTCTGCGGTTAAAAAGAGTTGTGTGGACCTGCCTTCAGAGTTTTTTTTTGCTTTTTTGGTATTTTCTGTCATTTTTTTTTAACAATGTGTTTGTTTAGGCGTTGTAGCTCACAATCTGTGCTCAATTATTAAACAATAATTGTAACTAGAGAATAACGTTTTAACTGTAAAATATTCTACCTATTATTACGTTACCTTCAACTTACCGAAAACCTATACTAAGGAAATTTAGTACAAGGAAGAAAGGAACAGTTAGTACAATACTTACAATTATTTATTAAACTTTTAAAATTCACATGGAACTGTTGAGCTGTCTTAAAAACTACGTATTTTGCCTAGAAAAATTGGACAATATTAATCACTTCTTGAAAAAATCGAATAAAATAGGATCTTGACTGAATCACACGCACAATTGATATGGCCTCAAATCTCTTTTTTTCTTTGAAGAATCTGCGAAACGTCAAATCAATTGCAAAAGGCGCACCCACAATATTCTTTCGTAGCGTAGAGACAGCGGCATAAAATCCTCGATTTACAGTGCAACGTTGCTTGCAAACGAGCGTTTATTAAGAAGCAGACAACCGTCACACAATTTATCGCTCGCGCCTTAAAAATATTTTTGAAGATATTAGATCAATGGATGTCGTTATGAAAAATGGCATAGGTACTATAAAGTTGATGACTTAGTTTACATATAATGTTTATAAACTTTTCTTGTCTTTGTATGTTGATCTTTAATATTTTTATGGCCCACCTGATGTTAAGTGGTAACCATCACATATAACAAAGCATTGAATCGTAATTCACGCACTACAGGAACGTGCCCTACGATGCACTGCCCCGCGACCATCAACTAGACGCATTGAGATGTTAAGCCTCATATGCCTGTAACTTCACCGGCAACCACACTCTTTAAACCGAAACACAGCAACGCTGCATGGCGGCTGAAATATGCATGGCATTTATTTAAAACGCGGCGTTTTTATCGCTCGTCTGCACCGATCCAAGGCCAGGTGACGAAAGTGTCTCGTGTGGCGATCCTCGGTTCCAGTCAGTGCTTGGGCAAACTTGGCTGCAAAAACTGGTGTCAATGAACCCTGTCATCAATCTAAGGAAGACGAACTCAGTCAACTATGATTTGGATCAGTTGAGCTATCTCTTGATCGTTCGCAACCGTCTGCAGATAGCTCAACTGTATCATGTGTATTTTTTAAATACTTGTATGCTTTGTATTTTTGTTGTTAATCAATGTATTAATAATTAGGCATTGTAAGTAGCACATTTTGTAAAAAAAATATAAAATTTTAGACGTACTTATTTAGTCTAAAATGAAGTCAGAAATACGTAAGTACAAAATTAAATGTTATCTACATTTGGAAATACCTAAATTTTGCAGTAAATAGTGGCCTATAAGAATACTATAACTGCTTCCTTAAGATATATTCATAGAATCTTGAAACTTGGTACTGGGGGTATCTATCTCGGGATCAAAAAGTTCGGGAAAGTACCACCACGCCTTTTTCTGCCGCCAAGCAGAGTTGCTGTGTTTTGGTTTGAAGAGTGTGGTTGCCGGTGTAATTACAGGCACAAGAGGCTTTTCATCTGCCTCAAGTTGATGGACGCAGGGCAGTGCATTGTAGGGCGCGTTCCTATCGTGCGTGACTTACGAGGCAATGGTTTGTTACCACTTAACATCAGGTGGGTCATTTGCTTGTTTCATCAGCTAGTTGTGATCATATATGTATGCTCATGATGTATTCATAGGATCTTGATACTTGGTACTGGGAGTATCTATCTGGGGATTGAAGTCGTGAAGCTGTTAAAAAACTTCAGTCAAACAAACTATGATAATTTAATATATTTGTGGTGAAATTTGTGTGTACTTACAGTATAAAATGTGAGAAAATTTAATATGATATTTCGTTAGATCATAATCTAATTACAAAAATCCGTCACTAATTTTATAGATATTTTTCAAAAACAAAACGCTAATGAGGTTTAGAAAAATCTGTCTCGTAATTATTATATTCTCTTTGGTTACTTGGCATTTTCAGCTTTCAAGACGATTCTTTGATTATTTTTCCGTCAATTTCTAGATAAAAATAATAAATAAGTAAGCATATTTTTGTAGTAATTAGGTTTCTTCATGTTTTCTACCCCTTTGTCGATAAATTCGGGATGATAAGTAGCCTCCAGTCTACGAACTATTTTTGTTCTTAGTTTCCTCATAATTGGTTCAATGAATAAGATTAGCACGTCACAAACATTTAAATATCGTAACTATTGTATTTATATACATATGTATTAGTTGAATAAGTTATCATTGGACTTATCTGATTAAATAAATATTATCTCTTCATTATCTAGATAGATACGCGATGGACTGACGACATTGTCAGGATCGCGGGAAGTCGGTGGATGGGGAGGGCTCAGAATCGTTCTTCCTGGAAATGTATGGGGAGGCCTATGTCCAGCCGTGGACTTTTTTAGGCTGATGATGATGATGATATAGATAGATAACACTTTATTGTACTCAAAAAAATATCATAATTCTTGGCGTAACTTAATAAAGCACATTAAGTGGCTTTATCGCTGAAAGTTATTTCTTCCAGGCATGCTTAGGATGGAAAGCAACTACTTATTTATAGATTTTATCGAAGATCTAATTTTATTCTCCGTTGCGTCTGGAACTGACCGATTTACTCCCTTAAAAAGCTTACCCTTTGATCAACATGTTACCAATAAAGATTTGTAATTCAAAAGCGTCTACCAAATATACTATTCCAAAACCTCATTAAAAACATTCACTGCACACAGACTGGTCGGCAAAGTAAATAAATTGGAACCACCCAACCTTGGCATCGAACCCTGGACCCTCGCTTTCGAAACCGAAACCAAGTCTATTTAATGAACTTGCCAATCCATACAAAATCTAACAAATTGGTGATTTGGGACGTAGTGGCAACTTTGCCATTGAACAAATACTTATTATCATAGATCGGACACACTTTCATTTCAATAGATTAAAATATCTGTTGTTAAATTGCCGTAAAACTAAGTATTTTTAATAATAGGATCAAGGCTAGCCTTCACGGTAGACATACTACTGCTCACCAACTCTACATATTTATGTTATGCCTAAGCCTCAATAATTTCGATTGGTGTTTGTCCACGTTGGTCCACGTCTAGATAAAGATATTTTATTTGCAAAACATAAGTAGAATAGTTGCATTCAGGTATTAAAGTGGGTAATATAGGTTTAATTATATTTTGCCTTGACATAAGGCGTGCAAATATTTATTTTAAAAATATACTAATATAATATACAATACTTGTCCTGTGATGAAAAGGAGATGGTGGTATTAAATCGTGAAGTTCCTGAGCACATTCTTCAAATTGCAAGCTATAGAATATCGATTGGCAAGCAACTTTGCGGCGATGTTCAAGACTTTGGATCTTAGTATCCGCTATGTGTTGCTATTAGCCTGAATGCTCGCCGTTCAATTGAGTGTAAGGCAGCAAGCTGGTGCTTGGCAGAGCCATCCCAGAGGTGACAGCAGTACTCCATACCTGGTGTACTGCGTACCTGTCCTGATGTGAAATACCGCCTTACCGTATTCAAGATGCTTCATGGAAGCTGTTTAAGCCCTAAACTCAATGTACGAGCCAAAGTTAGTAAGAGCAGGCGTAAGCGAGGCACCAAGGAGTTCCAGGTGATCCCGTATAGGTACATTTTGGAAAATAGGAGCATGGAGAAACTTCTTTCTTCTGTCTTCATCTGTCTTGATTTACCTACTAAGAAAATGTAATAAAACACATCAAGGAACAGCCATTTTTCTATAAGCAATATATTTTTATTACCAGATTTAACCCATTGGACACAGAGACCAATACGTAATCTATAATGTTATTATACTTCTTCATGATGAAAAATAACGTTTCAGCAGCGACAATGGACGCTTTACAGTTGACTGTTACAGCGTGACCCTTTCGGAGTCACAGTTGACCTATGTTAAATGAGCAATTGCAGATGACCTTGGTAGATTGCACTAGTTTTTATTGATTGTTGGTAACTATTCAATAAGATGGACCGACACGAAATTGATTTAATTTGTCTATAGAACACTGGTCGATCACAAATAAAAGATTTCATTTACAGTCGTTTATTTTATATTTATTTTATACTACTTGCTGATCAAGATGGTCCACCTGATATTAAGTGGTAACCATCACCTATCAAAGCAGTGCCTCGCAAGTCACGCACGATAGGAACGTGCCCTACGTGCAACTTGAGGAATACAGATGTTAAGGCCTGATTTCACCATGCTCTGTTAGATTAACAAAGGATTAAAGGGCGGTTAAATATGTCAAATTGTACGCGTTTGACATCTAAGGTTAGATTTAACGGCCTGTTAATCTTTGATTAGCATCTAACAGAGTTTGGTGAAATCAGCTCTAAGTCTCATGTGCGTGTAATTATACCGGCAACCACACCCATAAAAGTGAAACACAGCAACGCTGCTTGGCGGCTGAAATAGCCATGGAATAGTTGTTGAAGGAATAGCACTAAAGGGTAGCGAGATAAAAAAATGACAGTGGACATTCGTAAAATATAGGGCACAAAGGACATTAGAGGTAAGCGTAGGACGGCCATTATATACGTCATTGTAAAGGTTACGGAAAGTATTTGAAGAGGGGTATTTGTATTGTCTATTTATTATTTCGGATCGGCTAAATATAGTTTTTCATGGAAGTTATGAGGCAATAGAAGCTTCTTCTTCTTCTTGACTTCTTCTTGTGTCACTAGTTCCTTTTGAAATCGTGTGCCGATAATATTAAATAATATTTATATGGTATTTAAACCATATTTATAATTTATATGGTACTAGTGGATTCCCGCGGCTTCGCACGCGTTGAAGTGGAGAGATGTGACTGAGCCACAAATATCCAAACATCGTAACTTTCGCATTGGTTTGTATATTGTTAGGGTAGGATTTTAAATACCTACGTAGGTATAAGATATACCTATAGTCGTAGATTACCTATATTAGGTAGGTAGGTATAGGTACTGAGCTTAGCACAAACATGACAAATACAACAAAGACAACCTTACACGGTAAATATGTACTTGTTGTTCGAAAGAAAGAAAGAAAGAAAACACGTTTATTCATCCACCACCGTAAAAAAATAAAATAAAATTAAAAACTAAAATAACATAATAAAACAAACCAGTAAGTATACAAACTAAAAAGATAAGAATATATATATATATCTCTATTTATGTAACATTCAGTGGTGGTGAATGGGCCAACAGCTCAGCATATGCTACTATATGTTGCCATACAGTAGCGCTGGTCTTCTGCTGCGACCCGGTATTGGTCTCACGGACGTCCAGGCTTAAGTTTGGCTAGCCGTACATTACATAAACATTAATTCGTGGTCTTTGTGATTGTACTGAATAAAGACCGTTTTGATTTTGGTTTCGACTACATTACAGATTTTTTAAAAATTAACTCAAACATTTTTATTATATAACAAAAAAAAAAAAACTCAAATTCATCAAACAAAATATTATTAAAACCGTAAACTATAAAACAATAATGAATACCTACAACTAATGAGCAGATAGCGGAGAGGAAGAAGAGCGGGGTTCCACTATGCCAGCCAGGGTTGGTTGATTAGTTTTCCTAAAATATGCAGTTTAAGTTTAAACCTAAATGAGTCCACATTTATTGCTCTACATATTGGTGGAGGGATAGAATTCCAGCACTTGGTGGCGGCAAAGCGGAAACTGCCTCTGAAGGCTGCAGATCCATGTAGCGGTGTAGCTAGTAAAAGATCAGCACCTGCTCTCGTATTATATCTGTTACCATCACTGTACCATCTTAACTTCTTAAACAGATATACTGGTTTACGGCTCTTAATGACTCCAAATAAAAGAGTCGCAAAATGAAGATACCTTCTCCAAGACATTTTAAGTAGCTTCGCTTTATTAATAAAAGGTGTAACGTGTGCTCTGGGTGGTACTGGGAAACAGAATCTTGCACAAGCGTTCTGAACACGTTGTATGAGTTTCTCAGTTCTTGCAAACAATCTGGGGCCGTATACAGTATCTGCGTAATTTAACTTAGACAGTACTAGTGATTCGCATAAGCTAATCCTGAGATCAGTACTGAGGCAGTCGCGAATACGGTACAGTACCTTTAACCGATAAAAACAATTACGTACTGAATCAACGATATGTTTTTCAAACCGCAACTCACTATCCATTCCTACTCCCAGATTCCGAGCTTCATTAGAGAGTACAATCGGCTCTCCCAAAATATTTAGATTATGCGGTACGAGGGCAATGTCTGCAATTTGCTTCTTTGAACCCAATATCATGTATTTTGACTTTGCGGGATTTAATACCAAAGAATTTTTATTTGACCATAGCGCAATACGACTGAGGTCTGCGTTTACTCTTTCGATGGCATTAAAAGTATCTTTAGGAGGAAATGACATATACAGCTGTAAGTCGTCTGCATAAATATGATAGTGACAGTGATGGATATTAGACACGACATCAGCGCAGTAAATCACAAATAACAATGGACCCAAGATAGAGCCTTGTGGAACACCTCTAGGAACTTGACGACGGGAAGATAAAACTTTTCTACCGTTAGCTTCAGTGGTTTCTACTAACTGCGAACGATTTTTGAGATAACTGTCAAACCAATCAACGGTATCCCTTTCGAAACCATAATAACTTAACTTAGAAAGCAGAAGGGTAGAGTTAATACAGTCAAACGCACGCGAAAAGTCTAAAAGAATTAAAGCAGTGCCCATACCCTTATCTTGTGCCCCAAGTATATTGTCAGTGACATCAAGTAACGCTGTAGCAGTACTGCGACCCTTTCTAAAACCAGATTGCTTTTCAGGCAAGATATCATTAGACTCTACAAAAAGACTAACCTGATCGTGTACTACTCTTTCCAGAATTTTAGAGAGACAGGGTAAAATACTAATTGGCCGAAGGTCCTTAAAAGTGCTAGGGTTTGTCACCTTAGGAATAGGCTTGACAACTGCAATTTTCCACAGATCCGGAAATACAGATGAAGCGATGGATGTGTTAATTATACAAGTTATGGCACGAAGAGTGTAAGGCAAGGTTAGCATAATCATATCTAGGTTAACATCATCGAAACCCTTGGCATTGGATTTAAGTAAACGAATGGCTTTATATACTATGTCAGTTGTGGTGGTTGCTAGACGCAGAGAATTACCACAAAACTTATTATGTTCGTAATATGATAAAAGAGAAATGTCATTATCATTGGAACCCGGGACGTTTAGAAAATTATTATTAATTAATTCAGGGTCATTAAGGTGGTTAGGCAGTTCAACTGACTTATTAGGGAAGATGGTTTTACGTAAAGATTTCCACAAACCTGCCGGATCCTTAAGATTTTCATTAATATGTTTACTGAAATAAGCGCGTCGATCCGATTGTAGAGCATTTGAAACAGTTCGTTTCAGGTCCTTATAATATTTATTATGAATTTCGTTCTTAGAAGCACGATATCTATCATGTGCGTCATCTCTAAGCTGCATCATGAGTTTTAAAGTATCGGTGATCCAGGGATGAGATGGCTTCTTAATAAAAACTTTTTTTTCCGGAGCGTGTAAGTCAAACAGTTTTAAAATCATTTCATTAAAATATAATACCATGTCATTTACATTATCAAAGGTTTCAATATAATCCCAGTCAATACTTTCTAAATCCCTGTTAAAATAGTCAATCAAAATGTCTTTAATCGGTCGAAACATTATAAAGGACCTGAGTGGTTTCTGTTTTTTAAAATTAAATTCAGCAGTGATAAAAGCGTGTGCACCAAGGTCGGGGATATACTTCACCAGGACCTGTTTGGAGGGGGCGTCAGAGCAAACAACATCAATCAATTTTGCACTATGGTCAGTAAAATGAGTTGGTTCGGAGACCAGCTGGTTTAGGTTGGTGTAGCTAAGGAAACTAAAAAACTTTTTACTTTCGCTATCGTCAGTGTTCAACACGTTAATATTGAAATCACCGAGTAAAATAAGATAATCGTAACTTGTAAAAGATGATATAGACTCCGTAATAGCATCTAAAAAGTCATCAGACTTTTGCCATGGAGGGCTATAAGCAGTACCTATAACGAGTTTTGAGCCGTTTACCGTAAGTGTAATCCACATCTGATCCACGGTGGTATTGACAGGGTGCTTGTTCCTAGTTTCTACCCCAAAAACAAACCCTTTCCAGGGGTAATTATCAAAAGTTAAAAGCGTCATTATTAATTATTTATTTCTTAGTATATTTACCTCAAGTTTTAAGTCAATCGCACCACGCGTTAAAAAACTCCCATACAAACTATGAAATCCCATACAAATTGAAAAATGCATTTCCTATTTTTTTGGCTTGAAGTATATGTACTCCAAGTTTCAAGTTTGTAGGTTCAAGGAATACTATTTTTCATAAAAATGTTTTCATACCTCTTTACACCCTTAGAGGTTGAATTTCCAAAAATCCCTTCTTAGTACACCTCTACGCCATAAGACCTATGTACTCTTCAAATTTCAAGTCTCTAGGACCAGTGGTCAAAAAACTTCCATACGAACTTTTACATCCCTTTGCACACTTATTAAGGGTAGTTCTAAAAAACTAAAAATTCATTTCCTATTTTTTTGCATTGAAGTATATGTACTCCAAGTTTCAAGTTTGTAGGTTCAAAGAATACCATTTTTCATACAAACGTTTTCATCCCTTTTTACACTCTTAGGGGTTGAATTTCCAAAAATCCCTTCTTGGAACACCTTTACGCTATAAGACCTATGTACTCTTCAAATTTCAAGTCTCTAGGACCACCGGTCAAAAAACTCCCATACAAACTTGTACATCCCTTTGCACACTTATTAAGGGTAGTTTAAAAAAACTAAAAATGCATTTCCTATTTTTTTGCCTTGAAGTATATGTACTCCAAGTTTCAAGTTTGTAGGTTCAAAGAATACAATTTTTCATACAAACGTTTTCATCCCTTTTTACACCCTTAGGGGTTGAATTTCCAAAAATCCCTTCTTAGTACACCTCTACGCTATAAGACCTATGTACTCTTCAAATTTCAAGTCTCTAGGACCAGCGGTTTAGGCTGTACGTTGTCTATATGTCAGTCAGTCAGTCAGTCAGTCAGTCAGTCAGGACTTTGAATCTTATAGTATTAGAGATTTATGTATATGGTATTTAAAATATGTATTTGGTATTTTAACTCCCTGTTTCAACCCTGTTTTAACTCCCGAAAACTTCAGGGGGCTAAAGTACCCATCAATATGAATAACTTTTTCTAAGGAACCGACACTGTGAACGCGAAAAAAAACAGCTGTTTCATGCTTAAGTGCAATACCTACCTGGCTAAAATGTAGATGTGTACTTTAGCCCCCTGAAGTTTTCGGTAAAAGTATTGGAACACTTTGTATACAAAATATAATATATATAAAGGGATTTTTATTTTTTAGTCGTAAACAAATTAACTTTAGGCACAGTGTTCACCTACGCAAACAAAGTCACGGGCCGTCCACTAGTTATATGTAAAACCGATTCCGTTCACAGTTTTACAATGGCTCTTAAAAACACCTGTATACATAATTCAGTGGAACTCCAATATGTGTTTATAACCCGTATGCAGGGACGTAATAAGTGCAGTTTAAGGGGTAGGGGCCTTAAGCTCACTTCGAGCGAGATTATCTCACGGTGGAGATGACGTCATATCTCGTTCGATAACTATTTATCCCCATTCTCACCATCTGACTCCCCAATTTTCTCATACAAAGTTCATGCGAGACGCAACGTCAACGAGTTATTGAACGAGATATGACGTCATCTCCACCGTGAGATAATCTCGCTCGAAGTGAGCATAAATGTAACAGCTTACCCGAGATTTATAAACTTTTTTTTATATACCTATCTGATGAAACAAGCAGATAGCACACCTGATGCTAAGTGGTAACCATCACCTATAACTAAGCATTACCTCGCACGCACGCACGATAGGAACGTGCCCTATTCGATCCACTGCCCTGCGTCCATCATAACCATCACCTATAACAAAGCATTACCTAGTAAGTCACGGACGATAGGAACGTATACGATGCACTGCCCTGCGTCCATCAACTTGAGGCATACAGATGTTAAACCTCATTTGCCTGCCTGTAATTACACCGGCAACCACATTCTTCAAACCGAAACACAGCAACGCTGCTTGGCGGCAGAAAAATGCGTGGGGGTAGTACTTCCCAACGTCACGGTTTGTGGAAGTACCCAATAACTTACAAACACGAATTATTGGAGGTTCTTTAGGTAAAGATAACAACAAAAGTGGGCGAAGTACTAATAAAACGTAGATGATTCCAAAAAGAGTTTATTTGGATTTAATAATTATTGGGCAAAACCAGAATAGGGTAAAACGCGAATATTAATTTTATTTATTTCTTTATTTAAACAGCTTATCACTACATTCACTACGCGATATACATAGTTAAGTTGACCGGACGTAGTAAAAACTGTGTAGCGCTTTAGAGCGTCTGATTTTAGTACAAGAAAAAAACGGATAAAATAGTTGGTCGAACACTGAAAATCGCAGTAGTAAAAACTGTGTCGCGATTTACAGCGAATATACCTTGATAAGACATAATTGATCTTTTGAAAGATTTTACAAAAATTGTTATTACTGCCTTAGCATTTTAGATAGAAATCACGTCATTAATCGCCCCTGTCCTTAATACGCCCACTTCTATATTGGCCAGTGAAGTGTCGGATATACTGATAACCATTATTTACAACTTTATCGCATTAACTATGATTATGGCAGGAAAAATGCTTTAGTTTATTAATATTTATAACGATTGGAAGTGATAAATCTTCTAGATACTAGTGGAGTGCCCGAGTTTGTTCGCCCTATATCCATGAAGTAATTTTTATACAACTTGCGTATGGAACAATCTTATGGCCAACCTGATGTTAAGTAGTTACCATCACCTATAAACAAAGCTGTATTGCACGTCACGCATGAAAACAGGTCCATATCATAAATACTATCCATATAATAACACGGATTGCAACATGTCAGGTATGGAATACCAACTACTGCAAAATGTGGGTATGTGCCAAACGTAACGTTAAGACGTTCCTCTGACAACCCCCTTAGACGTCTTCATAAGAATCTGGAGTTAGTACACGATACTAAGTGATCTGAGGGGATATCTACCGTGCCTGGGGAGCAAGTCGTGAAGCTGTTTTTATTAATAACACGGATTATCTGCGCGTATTCCGCTGTCACGGTGTCTCGCAGACGCCAACGGAAGCGTCTATAGACTACACCCTGGAGTCTGGAGAGGGACCCAGATAAAATTTTAAAGAACCGGCCTCGGTACCCCACCACGGACGTAGAGTCTCAACCCAAGAGGAGCAAATACGTAGGCTCTGTCGAGACCTGCATATCTCTATATCTCTTCTCTTCACTACATAGTATAAAACAAAGTCGCTTTCTCTGTCCCTATATCCCTATTTATGCTTAAATCTTATAACTACGCAACGGATTTTGATGCGGTTTTTTTTATAGATAGAGTGATTCAAGAGGAAGGTATATATGTATAAAACATGCATAATATAGTAGAGAAACACGGATAATTTAAGAGGTTTCTAATGTGATACCGTAAATAACATAATTTTTTGCGCTTACATTACAAATGCTGGCTGAACCCTACGAGATAGATCAAAATAATGTAATACAGTATTAAAAAGGTCTACAAAAAAGTCCGGGATGGTATATGTCTATCTCTTAGGGATACTCCACAATAACCGTGTGAAGCCGGGGCGGGTCGCTAGTTATATATAAAAATCAATTGCTGTTAGTTTATCTCACTAAAACTCGAGACGGCTGGGCCGATTTAGCCGATTTTGGTTTTGAAATGTTTGTCGTAGTCTAAAGAAGGTTTAAACGATGAGAAAATATGGAAAAATTGCGAGGATAGGTCACGAAGTACACCGAGTCATCTAGTTGGTTATACAAATTGGTTTAGCTGCTACGGCGTGATTAAGTTACAAGGATCTATTTTCGCACTCTAGAATTTAAATGATAAATATGATACTGAAGATGAAGGCACCTTATAAAGTTTTATTCCGTCTTGCGACGCTGCTCGTGTTGAACTCGACACGATTGATGGACGGCATTATCGTAGATGCAGCCAAGAGCATCTTATCCATAGTTTTTGCGCCCTCTACAGTAGCGCGAACTCAACTATACTACCCTACTACTTGATGGATTTACGACTTTATGTAAACCAGGAGAGAGCGGGAAATCGATGAATAGAATAGAATAGAATAGAATAGAATCATTTATTGCACTTATGTTGTTACAGATGGATCTTAAAGTAGGTAGGTACATTGTTTGTTTCAAACATAAACCCTGTTAGGGCACAGCAATATTCCTCTAGGGGCGCTATATTGTAATATACAATTGTTCTTAGCCTAATTAATTTATGAATCTGTTAAGAATTCTTGTAATGAATAGAAACAGTTTTCAGTTAGGTACCTATGAATGGAGAAGGTCTACCATCGTTTCTCCTGGAAGCATATCGGAAGCTTATAGGTCTGTGTCCAGCTGTGGACTTCTTCAGACTTATAACTATAACTGCTTTAGAAAACTGTCCTGATCTATTCATAATTTTCAAGCAAATCTTTTTGTCATCATGAGACTTGGAATAATTTATCTGATAAAAACTATTTGTCACGATAAAATAAACAAAACGTACACAGATAGGAAAAAGCGTGTGACACCCGATTCCATATCATCGATAAAGGATCATTAAGTCATCAATGTTTTGTAGTAGAAAACCTATAAATTACCTTTCTATTTACAGAGGGATATGCCTTACGCATGCCTCTTAACGAGTAGGAGGGGATGTACAATCTCCGTCACATAGTGATAGCATAACGACCTCAGATCCGGTGCATTGTCGAACCACTCCTCACCTTTTTTGTTTATACAACCTGCTGATGTGCCTGTAACTTCATCTGCAACTAAAACCGAAACACAGCAACGCTGCTTGGCAGCAGAACGAGGCATTGTACTCTTAGAACGAATGGACTGACACTGCATCGGCACTAGACTGAGTCGCGGGGTCCCGAAAGGTCCCGAAAGTCATCTTATACTGCGTTCACATTTAGACATTTGCGCTATCATTCGCGTGGACGGAAATGTGGCCGGCCATATGTCCGCGGCAGCATCGCCGGCAACGTGTGTTCACATTAAGCCCGGACACTTAGAGAGCGCGGGAAACGCGAACATCAATACAAGCGGCAATGCGAGCGGACATGGAAGTGGCTTGTTTAAATTTTCGCATTGTCCATGTCCCTGCACATTTCCACGGACATGAGCTGAGTGTAAACACGGTAATAGTTACACCTTAGTATCCAGATTCTCTAGTGTATATATGAAGACGTTAAATAATTTATTTACAAATAAAATAACAATAAATACAAGTATTTACAAAATGTACAAATATATTATGAGCTATCTACAGACCGTTGCAAACGATCTAGAGATAGCTCAACTGATCAAAATCAGTGCCAATCGGAAGCATCTCCGAGACAATGGCTGTATTGCCACGCTGAATGCCAATGATGTGAATTGATTTGAATTGCTCACATTATACTATATAAAGCTAAACTACCACTGACTCACTGACTCACTCACTGACATGCCCGGAGAGACAGAAGGAGTGGAGGTAGACCAAAACGATGTACTACGAAAATGTGTAGTAGCACCGAGCGAGTAGAGGAAAATTATAGCGGTTCTCGAAATCCAAGATGGCGTCGGTGTTGATTTGCGCAATCGCAGGGTTTGACAGATAGAGGGCGTCCGAGCGGCTCATCCGACTGAAAATAGGCTACGATTTGGGGAAAAGTTGAAAAAAACAAAAAAAACAAGATGGCGGCCGCGCCATTTCGATTTGAATTTTTACACTTTTTTGACTTGACTTTGGCGAATTACTTTGTTCTACGAAACTCCAAAGTCGGCAACACTGATTTTGCAAATTTTTTTCTTATATCGTCGACATTTCAGGAAAATTATGACTTTTCAAAAATCCAAGATGGCGGAGGCTGTGGCGGCCATTTTGTAAAAGTGATGGTTTTTGCACATTTTTCAAATCGATTTTTAAGGTAGATGGCAACATTCTAGCGGGACGAGTAGTACCGAGCGGTCGTGTGATTCAATGAGGAGTTTTGCTTGGTTGAAAAATTTTCCCCATTTTTAGGGTAATTTCCGAGATTTTCCCCAAAAACATGAAAAGTAGAAATAATGACATTTTGAATCGAAACTTTGACTCGATAGAAGGGTTGCCCTCCCCCGAATGACATTTGACCATTTTCGTTACTTTTAGTTGGCGACCCCGAGAGAAGTGAAACTTTTTAGTTTTTCGGAGTTTTTGACTTTGGCGAATTACTTTGTTCTACGGAATATAAAATCTGGCAACACTGAGTATGCAGAAAGGTAGCCTACATCCTTGAGATTTAAGGAAAATTATGACTTTTCAAAAATCCAAGATGGCGACGGCGTGACGGCCATTTTAAAAAAAAGTTTGCGATTTTCGAAAAAATCTCAATTTTCAAACCGAAATATTGGGTAGTTGGCATCCCCCGACCGGGATGAAATGTATGGATCGATTGTGCAGTTGGATTAGGAGTGTTGCCTGAATAAAAAAATTTCCCCATTTTTAGGGTAGTTTCCCAGATTTTCCTCGGGAACGTGAAAAGTAGAAATAACGACATTTTGATTTGAAATTTCATCTGGTCAGGAGGATTAGCCTCCCCCAAATGACATTTGACCATTTTTGTAACTTTGAGTTGGCAACCCCGGGAGCAGTGCAACTTTGTAGTTTTTGGGAGTTTTTGACTTTGGCGAATTACTTTGTTCTACGAAACTCAAAATCTGGCAACACTGAGTATGCAGAACGGTAGCCTACATCCTCGAGATTTCAGGAAAATTATGAAATTTCAAAAATCCAAGATGGCGGACGGCGTGGCGGCCATTTTGTAAAAAGTTTGTGTTTTTCGTAAAAATTTAGATTTTCAAACCAAAATATGGGGTAGTTGGCATCCCCCGATCGGGATAGTTTCTATGGATTGATTGTGCAGTTGGATTAGGAGTATTGCCTGGTTGAAAAATTTTCCCCATTTTTAGGGTAGTTTCCCAGATTTTCCTCGGGAACGTGAAAAGTAGAAATAATGACTTTTTGAATCAAAATTTCTACTAGCTGGCAAGAATAGGTTCACCCAAATGACATTTGACCATTTTCGTTCCCTGCAGCTGGCAACCCCACGAGCCATAGAAGTTTGAATTTTTCGGTCAGACCTGACTTTGGCGAATTACTTTGTTCTACCAAACTTAAGGTATGACTACCGTTTTTTCACTGATAGGTAGCTTGTATCCTGTATATTTCAGAAAAATTATGATATTTCGGAATTTCAAAATGGCGTCTCTGTCATTTCCGGTTTTTGAAACTTTAACCGATTGACTTCGTTCCAACGGGGTGTCTGAATGCGATTGACGAGTTTGTATGGAATTTTGCACTGTTTTTCATTTCTGCTGCATTTTTACTGCAATTAGGGGCATGCATTTCAAGATGGCGGCCATGTAGATCTTTGTTCGAAACTTTAACCGATCGACTTCGTTCCAACGGGGTCTTCGAATGAGATTGAGGGGTTTGAATGGAATTTACAACTTCTTTTTATTTTTGCTGCATTTTTACTGCAATTTGGGGTTTGCATTTCAAGATGGCGGCCATGTAGATCTTTTTCGAAACTTTAACCGATTGACTTCGTTCCAACGGGGTGTTCGAATGAGATTGAAGGGTTTGAATGGAATTAACAACTTCTTTTAATTTTTGCTGCATTTTTACTACGATTTGGGGTTCGCATTCCAAGATGGCGGCCATGTAGATCTTTTTTCGAAACTTTAACCGATTGACTTCGTTCCAACGGGGTTTTCGAATGAGATTGAGGAGTTTGTATGGAATTTTACACTGTTTTTCATTTCTGCTGCATTTTTGCTGCAATTTGGGGTTTGCATTCCAAGATGGCGGCCAAGTAGATCTTTTTTCGAAACTTTAACCGATTGACTTCATTCCAACGGGGTATTCGAATGAGATTGAGGACTTTTTATGGAAATTACAACTTCTTTTCATTTTTGCTGCATTTTTACTGCAACTAGGGGCATGCATTTCAAGATGGCGGCCATGTAGATCTTTGTTCGAAACTTTAACCGATCGACTTCGTTCCAACGGGGTCTTCGAATGAGATTGAGGGGTTTGAATGGAATTTACAACTTCTTTTTATTTTTGCTGCATTTTTACAGCAATTTGGGGTTTGCATTTCAAGATGGCGGCCATGTAGATCTTTTTTCGAAACTTTAACCGATTGACTTCGTTCCAACGGGGTGTTCGAATGAGATTGAAGGGTTTGAATGGAATTAACAACTTCTTTTAATTTTTGCTGCATTTTTACTACGATTTGGGGTTCGCATTCCAAGATGGCGGCCATGTAGATCTTTTTTCGAAACTTTAACCGATTGACTTCGTTCCAACGGGGTGTCCGAATGCGATTGACGAGTTTGTATTGAATTTTGCACTGTTTTTCATTTCTGCTGCATTTTTACTGCAATTAGGGGTTCGCATTCCAAGATGGCGGCCATGTAGATCTTTTTTTCGAAACTTTAACCGATTGACTTCGTTCCAACGGGGTGTCCGAATGCGATTGACGAGTTTGTATGGAATTTTACACTATTTTTCATTTCTGCTGCATTTTTACTGCAATTAGGGGTTCGCATTCCAAGATGGCGGCCATGTAGATCATTTTTCGAAACTTTAACCGATTGACTTCGTTCCAACGGGGTGTTCGAATGAGATTGAGGAGTTTGTATGGAATTTTACACTGTTTTTCATTTCTGCTGCATTTTTGCTACAATTAGGGGTTTGCATTCCAAGATGGCGGCCAAGTAGATCTTTTTTCGAAACTTTAACCGATTGACTTCATTCCAACGGGGTATTCGAATGAGATTGAGGAGTTTTTATGGAATTTACAACTTCTTTTCATTTTTGCTGCATTTTTACTGCAACTAGGGGCTTGCATTTCAAGATGGCGGCCATGTCGATCTTTGTTCAAAACTTTAACCGATCGACTTCGTTCCAACGGGGTGTTCGAAGGAGATTGAGGGGTTTTTATGGAATTTACAACTTATTTTCATTTTTGCTACATTTTTACTGCAACTAGGGGCTTGCATTTCAAGATGGCGGCCATGTCGATCTTTGTTCAAAACTTTAACCGATCGACTTCGTTCCAACGGGGTGTCCGAATGCGATTGACGAGTTTGTATGGAATTTTACACTATTTTTCATTTCTGCTGCATTTTTACTGCAATTAGGGGTTCGCATTCCAAGATGGCGGGCATGTAGATCTTTTTTCGAAACTTTAACCGATTGACTTCGTTCCAACGGGGTGTTCGAATGAGATTGAGGGGTTTGAATGGAATTTACAACTTATTTTAATTTTTGCTGCATTTTTACTGCAAATTGGGGCTTGCATTCCAAGATGGCGGCCATGTAGATCTTTTTTCGAAACTTTAACCGATTGACTTCGTTCCAACGAGGTGTTCGAATGAGATTGAGGGGTTTGAAAGGAATTTGACACTGTTTTTCATTTTTGCTGCATTTTTACTGCAATTTGGGGTTTGCATTTCAAGATGGCGGCCATGTAGATCTTTTATCGAAACTTTAACCGATTGACTTCATTCCAACGGAGTCTCCAAACGAGATTGAGGAGTTTGAATGGAATTTTACTTTGTTTTTCATTTTTGCTGCATTTTTACTGCAATTAGGGGTTCGCATTCCAAGATGGCGGCCATGAAGATCTTTTTTCGAAACTTTAACCGATTGACTTCGTTCCAACGGGGTGTCCGAATGCGATTGACGAGTTTGTATGGAATTTTACACTATTTTTCATTTCTGCTGCATTTTTACTGCAATTAGGGGTTCGCATTCCAAGATGGCGGCCATGTAGATCTTTTTTCGAAACTTTAACTGATTGACTTCGTTCCAACGGGGTGTTCGAATGAGATTGAGGGGTTTGAATGGAATTTACAACTTCTTTTAATTTTTGCTGCATTTTTACTGCAATTAGGGGTTTGCATTCCAAGATGGCGGCCATGTAGATCTTTTTTCGAAACTTTAACCGATTGACTTCGTTCCAACGGGGTGTTCGAATGAGATTGAGGGGTTTGAATGGAATTTACAACTTCTTTTAATTTTTGCTGCATTTTTACTGCAATTTGGGGTTTGCATTCCAAGATGGCGGCCATGTAGATCTTTTTTCGAAACTTTAACCGATTGACTTCGTTCCAACGGGGTGTTCGAATGAGATTGAGGGGTTTGAATGGAATTTACAACTTCTTTTAATTTTTGCTGCATTTTTACTGCAATTAGGGGTTTGCATTCCAAGATGGCGGCCACGTAGATCTTTTTTCGAAACTTGGACCGATCGACTTCATTTCAACGAGATGTTCGAATGAGATTGAGGGGTTTGAATGGAATTTAAAACTTTTATTATATTTTTATTTATATTTATTACTGCACTTAGGGGATTGATTATTATTAAACTTAAAAAAAAAACGCGAGCTGCTTGCAGCTCGCGCGGCACGCAACCACTAGTTTTTTTTATACAACTAGCTGATGAAACAAGCAAGCTGCCGTTAAGTGGTAACCATACAAAGCATTGCCTCGTAAGTCACGCACGATAAGAACGTGCCCTACGATGCCCTGCCCTGCCCTGCGTCCATCAATTTTAGGCATACAGATATTAAGCTTCATGTGCCTGCAATTACACCGGCAACCACACTCTTCAAACCGAAACACAGCAACGCTGCTTGGCGGCAGAAAAAGGCGTGGTGGTAGTAACTTCCCCGGACGAGCCCTTCACAAAGAGCTCTACTACTCACATACTGCATGAACTCGTCCAAGCAAGAACGACTACAGCAAAATGGACGATGAAACCAGAGTTTTATTATACAGAGTGCATCTTTGTTACATTATGTCAAGATGCCGGCATTTTTTTATTGGATTAGGTTGAATTTGTACCTTAATCCGACAGCATAAGGATAAGTTCAAATCTATTTATAAAAAAAGTGACGCAAACAAGTGGGCTGATGCTTCGTTCTTTGTAAAGTTTAGATGTAGGTCATCATCAGGCTGAAGAAGTTTATTTACAAAAGGCCTTCATTTCCAGGAAAAACGATTCTGAGCCTTTTCATCTTTTTTTTATACATTTTTTTAAGTCACGCACGAAATGAACGTGCCCTACGATGCACTGCCCTGCGTCCACCAATTTGAGGAATACAGATGTTAAGCCTCATGTGCCTGTAATTACACCGGCAACTCTTCAAACCGAAACACAGCGTTGCTGCTTGGCGGCAGAAAAGGCGTGGTGGTAGTACTTCCCCGGACGAGCCCTTCACCAAGAGCTTTACTACTCTTATCTACCGACTCCCTGCGATCTTATTAGGCATATCTGTCCATTGGTTAGTTTGTCCTACGTGGCTAGATAGTGCTGTGGGGAATGTCCACCAATATTTAATTATTTATTTTAATAGAGATAAATGTGCATGAGTCTTTTTAAAAAAATAATATCAATATTCATGCGCACACTTCGTGCGGTTGCTTCGATATCATAAGTTTTAATAAAACAAACATTACGTACAAAATAAATGTATATCGCGCAAGAGGTGATTTCCTTTGGGAGCTGGTAGATAGCTGGCGTATCTTCAAAGTCCAGACGTGTGGTGTATTGCTGCATCGGATAAATATTATTTATATTATTTTTTCAGCGTAGCAATGCAGCCAGTGTCTTGGGGACGCTTCCGATTGACATTGGATTGTTTTGGATCAGTTGAGCTATCTCTAGATCGCTTGCAACGGTCTGCAGATAACTCAACTGTTTCATATGTATTTTGTACATTTTGTAAATACCTGTATTCATTATAATTATTTGTATATAAATGTTTTTTTATATTAGGTAGTTATACTACATACCTACCTATCGATTGGATATTGGTATTCGGTCCAGCATTGTAGACGTCTATATTATATATTAATTAAAAAGTATCACAAAAAATTTAGTTTGAAATTAGTCGTTTATAATTATTTTCTTCATAGATTCTGATGTTTTATTAAAGTTTTTCGTTGCTTGCTTGGGACTTAGTTGTAAAGCGTACGAATTAACCTACAAGCGATTGGCATAGTGAGCCTATAGTAGTGGGGACAGCGAGTTTTATTTTTATGCTGTGCTTAGTTCGGGGATAGTGCTGTATGGAAAGTCCACCAATATTTATTTACCTTTACTTAGCTACGTATAAAGGTCACATAAAAATAATAACCTTTATTTTTTTCTATTTAGTTTAGTATGGACATGTTATTATATATTTATGACGTAGTTCTGTCATAAAGATAAAACCGCTGCAAAAAAACGTTGTTAAAACAATTAATTTGACATAACTGTGTAATTTTCATTTAAATTGAACCCAGGTTCGTTTCAGGGTTTACAATTTGTTCATACTAAATAGAAAAAAAACACCTTTTACAACTTAAGGTATAAAACAGACTACTAATTTTGTGACAAAAGCTATCATCAAGTTTCCCAGGTTACAAGATCACCTGCAAAATATCCTTATTTTATTTTCTTTATACCCAAGCACAGAATAAATAAAAATACTGAGGCCAACGACTCATTAGTAATTCTTTATACAATGCGACGGGTTTTTGGATTCCTTTGCTCGGTTCTCGCCACTCCTAACAGATTTAGGTAGTTCTGAAGGAGTCCTTAGGGATGCGTACCGTGAATACGTGACGCGCCTGAAGAATTAGCAAGCGATATAATGTACTTGTAATAAGCTACTCGGGGGACAGACGGCGATGTAAACGGAAATTTAATTATACATTTTTTTATGGCAATGTTTACAATGAACACAAGTTCTTGCTTAATGTACGAAATAGTAACTTTCCCATTTATATTTATACTAGCGGCCTGTCCCAGCTTCGCATGGGTGGTCATACATTTTTTGAACATTTTAGGATAAACTTAGACCGTGGGTTCGAGTTCGCGTCTACTTTATTTCATACATTTGCACGACCTTCTCCATGAGTGAGTGAAATCGCACCCCGTGCGCGTGCGTGACCCGTGGACCCGTTAACATTTTTAATTTCGTCATATCTTTTGAATAGAATGTCCGATTTGAAAAATTTAAGAAGTAATCTATAGGTATTGAAACCGTCTTAATTATGAAATGATTTATTTGGATAAGGATTAATACCAAGGTACAAATAAAGACCCTTTTCTAGCAGCGGCATTTCAATTAATTTTTTATAATAAAAGAACACTTATTGTGATATAACTATAATAGTTAGACATATGCTGTCGCGACATTTTTTGTAGATGATGACGTGTTTTACAAAATTGTAGTACATTATTTTGTTCTATTATCAATAGTTTTCGCAGCGCACGCTATGTAAGGTTTTTGTTTTCCACCTTGGGTTACATTATTGGAGTTTTAGTAAGGATCCCTGATTTTTTTGAAAATATAATATAGCCTATGTTACTCAAGGATAATGTAGCATTCTAATGGTGAAAAAATTTTTGAAATCGAACCAGTAGTTTTTGAGCCTATTCGTTACATACAAAACAACAAAACAACAAAAATACAAATCTTTCCTCTTTATAATATTAGTGTTGATAATATTAGTGTAGATTAGTAAGAAGTAAGATAGGATGGTAGTGGTCTACGAAACACCTACCTTAGCTACGGCCGGTTTCTGAAAGCTCGATCAAAACTAATGAGAGGTCAAGTCACTCGCCATTTCAGTTATTACATCGAATTAGATAGAGATAGCAAGTGACTTGACATGCGATTAGTTTTGATCGGGCTTTCAGAAACCGGCCGTGAGTGTAGTAGAGCTCTTTGTGTGTGGCTCGAAAGTACTACCGCCATGCCTATTTCTTCATGAAAAGTCAGTAACTTCTGATGCTGACTGTACAGTCCAGAAGCATGGTCTGAATAAATATCAATCAGAACCTGTTGAAGTTTACGGAGTGGTCTGTTTTATAACTTATGTTGTAAAAGGTGTTTTTTTTTTCTATTTAGAATAAACTAATTCTAAACCCTAAAACGAACCTGGGCTCAATTTAAATGAAAATAACACAGTTATGTCAAATTAATTGTTTTAACTACGTTTTTTTGCAGCGGTTTTAACTTTATGACTTATGAACTATATCTTATAGATATAACGACTTGTCCATACTAAACTAAATAGAAAAAAATAAAGGTTATTTTTTTGATGTGAACTTTATAAGTATCTAAGGGCCGGTTTCACCATGCTCTGTTAGATTAACAAAGGATTTAAGGGCCGTTAAATATGTCAAAATGTACGCGTTTGACAGCTAAGGTTAGATTTAACGGCCTGTTAATCCTTGATTAGTAACTAACAGAGCATGGTGAAACTGGGCCTAAGTCTAGGTACAATAAATAATGATGGACTTTCCATACAGCACTATCCCCAAACTAAGGTCCTTGTAATATGGGAACTAGATAGCTGGTATAATACTTATATACTTTATTTTTGTAAATACATTCATATGAGAACAAACATCTATGTTCTTCATACAAATATTTGTTCTGTGGGGACGAACCTACAGCCTACAGCGCAGTAGGCACACCAACTGGACTGTCTTACTCATAAAATCTAATAACCAATCCCCAAAGTAATTTAGTCCGGACACTAATACCCCGTTTAAACTTAGCTCATGTCCGTAGAAATGTGGAGAGACATGAGCAACGACATGGGCAATGCGAGAATGTAAACAGGCCACTTCCATGTCCACTCGCGTTGACGTTCGCGTTGTCTCCGCTCCCTTATAGCGCGTTTACATTTAGCCATTCGCGCTGCAATTCGCGTTGACGGAAATGCTGCCGTCCCATTCTCGCATTGCCCAAGTCCCTGCGACTGTCTCTGCATGTATCTGCACATTTCCACGGACATGAGCTGAGTGTAAACGATGCATTAGTGTCCGGGCTAAATGTGAACACACATTGTCGGCGACGCCGCCGCGGACATATGGCCGGCCACATTTCCGTCCACGCGAATGTCTTAATGTAAACGCGGTAACATATTGCGACAGTTTCTCGTCTCAAAGAAAAGCACTACAAAAACGTATCTCAACAATTTAGGGCACTTTCAAAATTGTCACTACACACGAAACTCAACTCTTATTCCGCGTAAGTGGGTGGTACCTAGGCGGAAGTGAGCTCTTTGTGGAGTCTGTGCCATCAGTGCGTCATTTCCGGGACTGCGATCTAGGTACCCTTTTACTTTGTTTGAGTGGCTGTGAGTTAGGAATAATGGAAGTTACTTTTATGGCTTCTTTATTAAGCAGAACTATTAGCCTATCTGTATACCTCAAGGTGATGGACGCAGGACAATAGCAGTAGGTACAGTCGTAGGGCACGTCCATATCGTCGTAAGTTTTCCTACTAAAAAGTTTGCTTTACTATCTTTCGTGCATGCATACTTTTTTGTTTTGCGATCGTTCATAACAACCTTCAGTTGTTTTATATCTTTAAATGATAAAATGTGTGAGCGAGAGTTACATCAGCAGTTGTCATCGCCTTAAAAGTCGATTCACAGTTTTCAAAGTCAAAGCCAAAAGGTATTTATTCAGTTGAATCACAAGGACCACTTTGAAACGTCTAAAACTAGAAGAATCAAGGTGCCAGTTCCACGCGACCATGCCTAGAAGAACAAGCAACTTACGGCTTGGTTCCTACCGTTCTTTTGTATGGTCCTTGTCTAAGTTGGTCTTTCGTTTGTGTTTCCAGGCCACATCTAGACCTGGCGTTAGGTCCTCGTCATTCGAGATGACTGGCTCGTCAAGTTTTCATTCTGTCTAGGAAATTGTTCTGGCGTGAACTATTTCCTTGTTTCTGGATACTGGCAATTGCTTGATAGATAGTATAACAGTAAGATAGAACAAAGCACTTCGTAGAAACGTTGGACACGTTGCAATTAAGCGCGATAAGCCCCTAGCTTAGTGTTTCCGATCCTAGGGCCGTACGTTCAAAACCTGGCGTGCACCAATGAGTTTTACTGTTCAAAAATAATGGACACATGAAAACATCACGAAGAAACCGACATGTCGACGAACCTAATAAAAATAAGTTCTAAAACATGTGTCAAAAGCTCGAAAGCAGCCTCTTTCCACTTGAATCCTTTCACCACACTGTTTCTAAAGAACTAGTGACACGACAAGATGATGAAGATGACGGTTAGATAGTGATTTTACTACTAAGGTGCTATGATCTTGATTGGCTGAACTAAGTTTGGCGCCCTTAAAGTCTTTTCACCACACTGTTTCGAAGGAAACTAGTGACACGCCAAGAGAGAGATTATAATTATTACTATTCTGATCTCTGGGTGTGATTACAACCAAATATTTTTGTAAGATTTTTGTGAATTCAACTCAATAAATAATATTGTGAACAATGTATCATGTTGATTTTGATAATTATAATAAAGCAGTTTTTAATATAATTTAAAATCTATTTTTATTTTCTATTTTTATAAGCAGTTCTAAAATTCCGTATCTCAGGAAATTTCCTATATACGGCACATCAATTAAAAAAAAAGTTATAGTAGTAGTAGTAGTAGGTAATAGTTTTTTTTTTATAATTGTTTTCTCTTGGATATAAAATCCACCCGTGTAGAGAATTTATGAAATAAACATAAATACAACATTGTTATGCCACAAATAAATAATACTATGTTCCAAAAAAGCGCCTACATCTCTGCCATAAAAATTTATAACCATTTATCTACAGATCTGAAAAAGCTTGGAGGAAATTTATTTAAAAATAATTTAAGAAAGTGGCTTATCCAGAGAGCACTCTCTGGATAAGCCACTTTCTAGCCACTATAATTTGAAGGAGTATTTTGATCTCATCTAGTGCCTCAGATTTATTGTGATCTAAGGGTTTTGTTAAGTTTTGACTTTGTTTGTTACCTTAAATTTTATTAGTAGGTAATTTATAGAAATATTGGACGTCCGAAATGAATAACTTGTTGATTCTTGTATTCATTTTATAACACCTATAAGTACACAGTTATACAATTAAATATTGTTATTCTTATTTTATCATCTGGCATCCCAAAAACCATAAAAAAACTCGAAAAATGTAATAAAAATATTTTTAAATTATTAAATTTACAGTTTATACGTCTTATTCTTATAAGTCTTATGCTATCGAGGAGTCATCAATCACCAGGTCATCAGTGTACCCACACTCGCTCCTCCACGTATCCTCATCCAGCAGGTTCTCGGAGACCAGCTCCTGGAACTGATCCAGGTCGCAGAGAAGGTCGCAGCCAGCTACGGGCAAGTAGACCACATCTTCGCTGGGGTCGGATTTGTAGACTGCCTGTGAAGGGACGAAGAATTTTGTTTGTTTTGATTTTTATATTTGTACCTAAAACTTTGTAAATGCCTTTCGGCCGTTTCCGCTACTAATTTTCGTAACCAGTTGAGAAAGCGGAAATATCAGTCTTTACCCGCAACTGCTTAAATGTACGACTATGTCTAGCTAATCGTTGGATAGTCCACGAATGTAGCCAATGGTTTAAACATTGAGCTAATTGTACATTCATGTTTGTCCGAGCTTAACTACCTCTATAACAGAACACTCCACACATACATTTTTCCCAAAGTTTATTGGCTGAAAGTCTCAGCAGGATAATAACTGGTATAATGGTATCAAGTATAAAGGTGGTGAGACATACGCTGAGTCGGGAGTCTTTTGCTGCTGCAGCACCCAACACCTACAGAGCTCTTTGTGTGTGGCTTGTCCGGCGAAGAACTACCACTATGCCTATTTCTGCTAGTTGATGACTCATGGCAGTGCATCGTAGCGCACGTTCCTATCGTGCATGACTTGCGAGGCAATGCTTTGGTGATAGTTACCACTTGACAGCCTTCACAGCTCAGTTGGTAGTAGCTCTGCCTTCTATGCCCTAGGTCGAGGGTTCGATCACCACCGAGAAAAAACATTTGTATGATGAACATAGATGTTTGTTCTCTGTCTGGGTGTTATATAATATTATAAGTATGTATTTACAAATAAAAGTATATAAGTAGTATATCAGCTATCTGGTGCCCATATCACAAGCTTTGGCTTAGTTTGGGGCGAGATAGTGCTGTGTGGAATGACCACCAATATTTATTTATTTACTTAACATCGGGTGGGCCATCTGCTGGTTCTATCAGCAAATCGAGTAAAAAAAGACATTTCTGTCTGCTTTTTTACCTATTTCCTAGAGGACGTCCTGCGATCCTAATTGGCACTTACCAGCACAACAAATTTCCCAGTCTCGTCGACAGACCTCAGCTCAAGAGCGAAGAAAGAAGAGTACTTCGGCACTCCTTGCCGAGGAGTGACCTTCGCGGCCACTGACAGTGCATACACGTTCATGTCGTGAGCGGAATATATTCTCACGCGAGGAGTGTCATCTCCTGACGTTATGTTTGAGGCGTACGTGAAGAACTCGTTGAGGAGTACACCTGGAATTAATGGAAATAATTTCTAGAAGGCCAACAGAAAAAAAACCGGCCAAGTGCAAGTCGGACTCGCACACGAAGGGTTCCGTACTACATACATCTATAAAAACGGCAAAAAAATCACGTTTGTTGTATGGAAGCCCCCTTAAATATTTATTTTGTTCTGTTTTTTAGTATTGGTTGTCAAAGCGACAGAAACATAAATACATCATCTGTGAAAATTTCAACTGTCTAACTATCACGGTTCATGAGATACAGCCTGGTGACAGACCGTCAGACAGACAGACAGATAGACGGAAGGACAGCGGAGTCTTAGTAATAGGGTCCCGTTTTACCCTTTGGGTACGGAACCCTAAAACCAGCTTCACGGCTTTGATCCTCAGACACGGTAGATATCCCCTCAGATCTCTTAGTACCAACGTACCAAGTACCAAGTCAAGATTCTTTGAAGTTGTCTAAGTGCCACTGCAACGCTGCTTGGCGGCAGGTAAAGGCACGGTGGTAGTTCTTTCCCAGACTAGCCCTTCACAAAGAGCTCTACTACTAAAAAAAACTCACCAGCCATTAAGTCGATGGAGCTCTCAGGTATGATGACATCAAGAGCAGCACCAGCTGCCTCACTGAGGCGAGGCATGATATCAGCTATCTCATCGCTGACTTTGATTCCTAAACTCTCCTGAAATACAGTTTTTTTCATTTACTTAGGGCAAACAGTGTTGTTGAGTTTCGGTTTGAGGGAGTGGAATTACAAATACAACCATTTTGAAAGATATAAAATTAAATTTAAAAAAACCGGCCAAGTGCGAGTCGGATTCGCGCACGAAGGGTTCCGTACCATTATCTATAAAAACGGCAACAGAATCACGTTTATTCTGTTTTTTGGTATTTTGTTGTTATAGCGGTAACAGAAATACATCATCAAACGCAAATTTCAACTGTCTACAGACAGACAGACAGACGGACGGACAGCGGAGTCTTAGTAATAGAGACCCGTTTTACCATTTGAGTACGGAACCCTAAAACAATTATTAATCAAAATTATATTTTTGCTGTACCGTGTGCAATTTCACAACTGTTAGGGCCGGTTTCACCATGCTCTGTTAGATTAACAAAGGATTAAACGGCCATTAAAAATGTCGAAATGTACGCGTTTGACATCTAAGGTTAGATTTAACGGCCCGTTAATCCTTGATTAGTAACTAACAGAGCATGGTGAAACTGGGCCTTAACTGAACTGTTGCTGATTGTACACAACTTGGTAAAATGCGATTTTTCATAAGTTCAGATTCAGATTTCTTATCTTTCAAAATGCGTGTGCGAGCGAGAGGTTCATTAGCAGTAGTCGTCTTCAACTACAAAATGTTACCTGGCTAACATATGCATCGTAATACGCATACGAAAGAACCGGTAGGTTATTGAGCAGGCTCACGCCGTTGATTTCGGCTAACACTTCCATGACGTCAGCGTACTGGTCCATGCTAGACGGATTTGTGAGCATGGATGTGGTGTATGATGATAGGTAGGTCGGGCAGTTTAGGTTAGCCAGGTTCTGTGAAATGGAAATTAAAGCATTTTATTTTATGGATAAAAAAAAACAAATGATCGTAATTCGTGTGCAAGTTTTTGTTGGAAATACAGTAAATATTATAGTCAATCAATAGGATAACATAAAAAAATGGCTAAAATATGTATGTTTGAAAAATATGTTTCTGCATAAAGTTCAAGTTTTGTAGTAGAGAAGCATATTAATTATTTCTTTGTCTTTGTGTAGCCTGATCTGTGTTCGTGTGTATCAATTATCCATTTTTTATTAATATAAGACCTTTTTGTGACCATATTCTACGCATCAGGCTCTGACAGGTTATAGCGACCGTATGAAATAATAGTGTCACTATCATTTTTATTCAATAAAAAGAGAAGGCAAGTTTTTTTGCAATTTTTTGCTGAAACGTAGGGTGGAAACGTTGTAAACGTTGTTGTCGTTGTTAAGGTTGCCGGGAAGTTTTTTTTTTAATTGTTTAATAGCTAGACGTTTGACTGCCATCTCACCTGATGGAAAGCGAACATGCAGTCTAAGGTGGTTGCTTAGCTATAATCCACTTGTTCACTTGCACACTTGTTGACGACGTTAAAGTGTTCCACTCCTTGGCAGTTTGCACTAAGAAAGTGGAAGCAGATCGCTTTCAGCGATAAGACCGCCCATTGTACTTTATTAATTTAAGTCTAGATTTATGATGTATACAATAAAGTGTTATCTATCTATCAACTCACAAAGTCATATCTGACAGGCACGGTAGTGTACGGCACAGGGGTCCAGTTGATCTCCTCACTCCAGCTGCCTTGGTACGCGGGGTAGACCGCAGCCATAGCGGTCAGGACTGTCATCTTGGTCCGGGTGGAGTCGGTGGAACGGATGTATATCTCTGATCTGTTGTATTGAGGGGAGAGAAGGGAGGAGTAACGCTCGCGAATGGACTCGCCAAGCTTGTATGCGCGCTGTTTTCCGACCTGGAATAAATAATTAAAAAAAGGAAAAATTAATTTAAAAAATTAAATAAAAACTAACCTAAATAGGGACTATGTTTACGAGCGATCGAAAGCATGAAGATGGTATTGGGGTGGTGATTGCTGGAAATCGAGTAAATGGAGTTTATAGAGTAGTAGAGCTCTTTGTGAAGGGCTCGTCCGGGAAGTACTACCATCACGCCTTTTTCTGCCGCCAAACAGCAGCGCTGTGTTTCGGTTTGAAGAGTGTGGTTGCCGGTGTAATTACAGGCGCATGAGGTTTAACATCTGTATGTCTCAAGTTGACGGACGCATTGCAGTGCATTGTTATAGGTGATAGGTACGCGGTTTTTGTATGGACTCGATAAGCCCCTCTATCGGGCGTCCTGAGAACTCACGAGTCTCCATACAAAAACGAAAAACAAATTCAGACTTCAGGCACTGGATAGATCAAATGAGAGAGTTACGTATCAAGATCACAGCAAGTGGAAATCCGTGGACTCTGCCTACCCGGAAACAGGCGTGATATTATGTAGGTATAAGAAATAAAATAAGTTGGTAATAATAAAAACTTATAGGTAGATATCAATTGGACCCATCAATGGTTCAAATGATCCTTGTGATTGTACTGAATAAAGACCGTTTTGACTTTGAATTTGATTTTTGAGCGTTCAATTTAGGTGGCGCCAATTTGGCGTACAGGCACACAAATACTTACGTCAGTAAGCTGTCCATAGCCGTACTGCGCGCTGGCAGCTTCGACGGCGTCAGGGTCGGTGGTCAGAGCCAGGGTCTCCGCCACGGGAGTCCGGTCTCCATGCCGGTGGATCTGAAAATATAGTTTGTGAACCACTTACGGCCGGTTTCTGAAAGCTCGATCAAACGTAATCAGATGTCAAATCACTTGCTTTTTCAACTATTACATCAAATTTAACAGAGATAGCAAGTGACCTGACATCTGAATAGGTTTGAAAGTTTCGAAATTTTCGAAATACTTTGAGGATTGTAGGCTTGAATCTTAGAGGCTTCCCTTGTAATTTTTTGGAGGAGTAACGACTGGTTTCTGAAAGCCCGATCAAAACTAATCGCATGTCAAGTCACTTGCTATCTCAATCTAATTCGATGTAATAGCTGAAATGGCGAGTGACTTGACATCCGATTAGTTTTGATCGAGCTTTCAGAAACCGGCCGTCTGGACTTCAACAGACAGATGATGATGTCATTTTAACCTACGCTATGATGAAACCCGACTTCCTTACTTGTCCCGAATATAAAAATTGTAAACAGCAATTTTTTCACCGACTCGAATTCAAATAAATAAATTGTGTGTTCCAAATGAAAGAACAAGTGTGGTGGCTAACAGTGTGAAAAATCGCAATCAACGTGTCGCAAATCGCAATCAATAAAAGTGTCATTGCCCACATTTGCAGCAAAAAAACATTTTACTCCAAACGAGTTAACCCACCAAAAAGTTTGCATATGTACAAAAACAGTAAGTAAAAACTAGTAAAACTAGTAAAATTTTTGGTTTCGTAACAAAACACCCAGCAAGTGAACAAACATCTATGTTCAATGCATCACACAAAATATTCTCGGTGGGGATCGAACCCACGGCCTGCAGCTTAGAAGGTAGAGCTGCTACCAACTGAGCTGTGAGGGCCGGTTTGTACGGTTTGTCCGAAATTGGACTCTAAAAGCTTACCAGAAACGTCATCTCGAGCGTGGTCCCATCAGTAACGGTATCCCCCAGCCCTCCAGCGATCGTCAACAAAACGCAAGCCAATTTCAACATCTTGACGTCTGTGTGGGATGCGGTTTGGTAACAATGCTAGGAACATAGTTGTGTAGATATTTATAGTTTTTGGCAGTTGATTATAGAATGATAACGCGATTAGGATGGTATAGGGTTATGCTTTGCTGTGAGGTAACCTTGAGGAGAGATCACTATGTGCCTATAATAATACCTATTAATAATAAAATACTTACAAAATTTCATTTATGGTCCATGTAAATATACAAGGTGTTCCAATAATTGTGTATATAAACTTCAGGAGGCTAAAGTAACCATCAATATGAATAACTTTTTCTAAGGAACCAACGCAGTGAACGCGAAAAAAAACAGGTGTTTCATACAAAAGTTCAATATCTACCTACCTGGCTAAAATGTATGAAACTGATGTTTTTGTTTTCGCGTTCACAGTGTTGGTTCCTTAGAAAAAGTTATTCATATTGATGGTTACTTTAGCTCCCTGAAGTTTATATACACAATTATTGGAACACCTTGTTGATATATAATAAATATATACCTTACAGACTAACTTACATAAAGAATTATATTTCACATTTCAGTGACAGCCCTCACAGCTTAGTTGGTAGTAGCTCTGCCTTCTGCGCTGGAAGCCGTAAGTTCGATCTCTACAGAGACCAAACGTTTGTGTGATGAACGAAGATGTTTTTTCTCAGTCTGGGTGTTATGTAATGTATATCATAAGTGTCACAACTAGCTGATGGAACAAGCAGATGGCCCACCTGATGTTAAGTGGTAACCATCACCTATAACAAAGCATTGCTTCGTAAGTCACGCACGATAGGAACGTGCCCTACGATGCACTGCCCTGCGTCCATCAACTTGAGGCATACAGATGTTAAACCTCATGTGCCTGTAATTACACCCGCAACTACACTCTTCAAACCGAAACACAGCAACGCTGCTTGGCGGCAGAAAATGGCGTGGTGGTAGTACTTCCCCGGACTAGCCCTTCACAAAGAGCTCTGATTACTACTCTTGTGTATTCAAAAAAAGTATATAACTATTATAAAAGCTATCTAGTTCCAATATTACATGCTTTGCATAGTTTAGGGCTAGATGTGCGGTGTGGAATTTTCAATAATATTATTTTTATTTTGTTATTCCATCACGTGTGGGATTATTATGCTATCATCAATTCATAAAAATGACCATGTAAGTACCTTCAGGAACATGTTTTTATACTACTTGCTAATGGAAAAAGCAGATGGCCCACCTGATGTTAAGTTGTAACTATCACCCTAACGAATCATTGACTCGCAAGTCACGCATGATAGGTAGACATGTGCCTTACCATGCACTTCTCTGCATCCATCAACTTGAGGCATACACATGCAGACTGCCTGTAATTTTATCCACACCCTTCAAACTGAAACACAGCAACGCTGCTTGGCGGCGGATATAGGCAAGGTTGTAATACTTCCCCAGACCTGAAGAGCCGTTCATAAAGAGCTCTACTACTCTTAAGTACCTATAATTTAAAAATATATAAATTACCTGTTCTAAATAAATAAACCTAATGTTTTAAGGTAAACAATATATCTTCATTAATAATTATATTTAAATCAAATATACCTCATTATAAGAAGGTTAGGTATACCTATTTCCTTAACAAAAGAGTAATTAAAGGAATGATCAAAAAAAAAAAGTACCTACCAAACAAAAAGTAAAATCTACCTAATAACTAAACATGAAAGACATGTATGTAAGGCCTTTTAAGTATACTAGGTAGGTATCTACGGCGGATCTGACAAAACTGCGGGTTTCTTAAGGGGCTGACAACCGTCAAAGTACATCTCACTCGCACATTTCAATTTCATATTTTTGCTTAACTGGACTTGGTTGATTACAATTTTATATCTTTCAAAATGTGCGAGCAAGAAGTACATTAGCTGTATTCTTCGCCTTAATCACGCTTTACTTAACCATTTGAGAGCAATTTGTACCAGTCCAAATGGTATGAAATCCTTTTTTTTTTCTAAAATTTTAATTTTACGGAACCCAAAGCTACAGTCATGCAAATAGCAATCATAAATTGTATTTAACTGCACAGTCGAGCCCCCTAATCGCAGCGTGGGCTCCACGCTCGTCTCATGAACCTATCATGCTTCTTATCGCTCAGTTCAAGGACGAGATACGAGAGACATAGTGGTCGAGCGGAGGCGGGCGCTGACGCGTTTATAGATTGGAAAACGCGAGCGAAAGCCACTTAAATACCTACTCCTTCTATTTGACTCTGAAGCATGATAAAACAATAAAGGTTGCAAACAAATTAGATCAAATATATTTTTTGAATGTCTTCATTTGAGCTGTAACCAGGTTTGATTTTGATTTTAAGAGTAGTAGAGTTCTTTGTGAAGGGCTCGTCCGGGGAAGTACTACCACAGTGCTTCTTTACGCCGCTCAGCAGCGTTGCTGTGTTTCGGTTTGAAGAGTGTGGTTGCCGGTGTAATTACAGGCACATGAGGCTTAACATCTGTATGCCTCAAGTTGACGGACGCAAGGCAGTGCACCTAAGGCCGTGCACCTACCGTGCGTGACTTGCGAGGTAATGCTTTGTTAGGTGATGGTTAGCACTTAACATCAGGTGGGCCATCAGCTGGTTCGATCCGCTAGTTGCATAAAAAAAACATTGATTAGAGCACACATCTCGAGTTCTCAGTTCGTGGCAACTACTAGTTTGGATTGCCGTCAAAGTATACTTACCGCTCGCTCATTTCAACATTGGACACACGCTTAAAAATTATGGGGCGCCACTTTCCATACGTTTTCGACATTCACTATCTTGCGGTCTTGCTCCCACATGTGCGAAACACCCGCATGCCAAATTAAGGGGCTGACAACTATCAAACAACTTCTCGCTCGCACGTATCGACATGTTGAAAGATATAAAATCACAAAACTCATTTTTGAAAAATCGCAATCAACTATTTTGTGTGCAATCACATTGCACACAGTTTAGTAAAAATTTCATTTTGATCGATACAAGTTTTCCTACTTAAAAGTTTGCTTAAGTACTAAAACTAGTAAAGCAAACTTTTGAGAAGGAAAACATCTATCGATCAAAATTAATTTTTGACTAAACTGTGTGCAATGTGATTGCACACAAATTGGTTGACTGCGATTTTTTGAATATGAGATTAGTGATTTTATATCTTTCAACATGTCGAAACGTGCGAGCGAGAGTCACATTAGCTCTTGTCTTCGCCTTAAATCCGTTTCTAAACTTTTTGCAAAGCTGTATCAACACGCAGAGCAATTTTTTTTGATGTGACAACGTCTAATATATCGATGAACGCGCCGGCGCCGGCTGCATGCACGAAATAGGATTACTCATTGTCCCGTTACGCTCACTGTTGTCACGTTAAACTATCGTCCGTAAACCAACTATACAGACAACCAAATTTTTTTTTAATTAGCTCTTTTTACACAGCACTGTCCACCTTCAAACATAGCAAAGCTTATACTCGGGGAGCCAGACCCACCTCACGTCATCTTCCTCCTTGCTAAAGGTCGTGATTCCTCCCATACGTTGCGGGCTATCCTGTGGGTATTTTTAACCGACTTCAAAAAAGGAGGTTCTCAATTCGATTTTATGTTTTACGCAATTAGTCCGCCAATTATGAATTTATATTGATGATTCATTTTTGTTTGATAGTTTATACTAAAACACACATATAGCGAAATTACAGGCTTGCACCAAGGATCGGCTTTGAGCCCTTATTTGTTCCTCCTGGTAATGGATGCACTGACATCAGACTACAGGAGGAGGCACCCTGGTGTATGCTGTTCGCCGCCTTCCGATCTTAAGGTGCACCAATGAGTTATTCTGTTCAAAAATGTATGTGCATAATGCCAGTTCTCTCATACTGTGAAGGAAAACATCGTGAGGAATACGACATGTCGTAGAACCTAAAAAGTTCTATAACATGTGACAAGTGCTCGAAAGGCCTGAGGCGCACTTAAAATCTTTTCACCACACTGTTTCGAAAGAAACTAGTGACACGACAAGAGAGAGATTGTAATTTACTAAAAAGATTTGAGGGTATATCAAGCCGGTAGGGATCAAAGTCGCGAAGCTGTTTTGTGTCTTTTATTAGTAGGATTAACAGGCACGCCGCACGAAGGCGTGATTCTGACGACGACCACGCCTGTCTGTGATGGTGCCTTGTCATACTCGCATGATAAATATCTTAAAAGGGGTAAATTCAATATATTGTACCTTAATCGCTGTTATAAATTTTATTACTTTAGTGACTTTCAAAAGTATACCTACACTTAAAAACGGCCAAGTTAGTGTCAGACCGCAAGGTTCATTTGTGTGGTCGCATGGACTGGCACCTTGATTCACTTAGCGTTAGGTAAGACCTTTTGACTTTGTCTTGCCGCAACTGTCATTTCAAAGTTATGCATGTGTTGGCCGATATATTTTGAGAAATAAAAAGTCTGTATAAAACATACTTTTTTATTGGCAGAAACATGATGTGCTGAAACCCATTTCGGTAGTCTACCTACCTAATTTGTCTATTATGCAATAGGCAAGGTAATATAGGTACCGACCAAGCATAGATAAATATGCCTTTATCTATGCTTGGTCGGTACCTATATTCACCAAGCTTTAAGACGTTTCAAAGTGATCCAGATATAAGCTGACAGCGGCGGCGGATTCTAGTTTGGACCGCGAAACCCTAAACTGTATCTTGAATAGATACGATTTAATATCAAAATAGACATAAATATACTTACATTCATTTGGAAGTGGGATTCGAACGGTAAAGATTTAATGAAAAACTTATGTTTTTTTCATATCAAAATAGAACATTATTTTTTGCCTACATTAATCTTAAATTTTCAAAAAAAAACATTAATTTATACAAATAATAAACAGTAATATATAATAAATACGTGACACACGTATAAACCACTGTTTTTATATTATTTTCATTTCAGTCTTAGGTCTGTAGCCCGAGACGCGGTAGAATGTTGTTGCAGGACTTTAGCCTGCGGGTGGATGAGTAAGGAAAAAGGCGCCAGTTTTTTTTTGCTTTTCATGCGGCTGTGTAATTTATATTTTTTACAAATACATTTAGTTTTCCGGACTTTTAGGTTACTTAGTAAAAAAAAGTATTTTTCAAATAATAATTTATTCGTTACCCTTACATAAAATAGTCATAACATGCATTCACGTTATTCTAACACGTAATATAAGCGTATTTAATGCTACAAACAATACCTATTCGACAAAACGAAAAGATATCAAAATACGACAAGTACGTACAATTCAGTGCACAACATCTGAAACATTTCTTATTCAAAATTGTTAAAAAGTCCTTCATAAAATGAAACAAAATACACTTAAATAAATTTTACACTTCCTTGCAATGTTCTTGAGATTAAGGATACACTTACACAAGACAATATGGCCACACAAGAAACTTCTTGGCCCCTTTTCAGATTTTAATGTTTTTTTTTATGTGTGATGCAAGGAATAATGTTTCGTTTGTATACCATTCATATTTTTTGTAGAAAAATATTTTACACTTTTGGCAAAGAAACCATTAGTTTTGGTCAAGATAAAAAAATATTTTTGTAGTTTTGTTTTTACAACAAAAAGGTATCTTAAACTTAAATGAATTCATTAAATAATCCGATGCATGCGTTAAAAACATGAAAATAAAATTATGGCACAACTAGTTAGGTAAAATTATAAAATCTTAGAACTATAATAATTGTGAAAATACTGTTATATCAAATAATTTTGTAATTTAAGCCTCGATTAATATTTTTTGTAAAAGCATAAAGATAAAATGAGATTACAGCAAATAGTACTCTAAGTAAACGAATTAAAATTATTTATAATTTTATAAAAGCAAACTTTTATAAAAGTTAATTATTAATCAATTGCCCTGAATAACATTTTAATATATAATCGATATAAAATAATGATACATAACGTTCATATGCATTTTATAATAAAGACCCATTTCAGTCATTTGAATTGGATAATTCCCGCAATCCATCGTCATTTTAGTAATACGGTGCGCAATTTTTGTGCCAGCATGTGTACGTATACACGTAACTTGTAAAATATTGCACTTATTTCATAGGCCATAATACTAATAAATTATTAAAATGATAATTAAGTCAACAAAATCGTAGTTAACGAATAAAAATGGCAAGAAATTTTAATCACTCTACATTTCTTATGTTACTTAAAAATTACTAAAATAAATAAGTTAGTTTGAACGATCGAACTTACATAACTAACAAATTACTGGAATGAATTTTTACAAAAATTCAAAGGTGTTAACAAATGTCTTTTGCAAAATATTGCAGATTAACAATACATAACAAAATCTTCCATTAAGCGTAGTTTTAAATTGAGATTCAATTTTTTATTTCAACTCTGTTACACGCAAAATAAGCAAACAAATATACAAAATGATACATGCTACATCAAAAAAATAGCAAATTTTCTGGAATTTTCCATAAAATTAATTAATTATTACGGAAATAACGTAACAGCTACCATTAATGATTATGATTTAAAAACATTATGTAATAATTTACACGATTTTTATTACAACTAGCTCGCTGTCGCTAATCATAAACGTGACTTAAAATTACCTTTTCTGTCAAAAAATAACACTTAGTGCACGCTAATTTTCATCACACAGGCTTTTTTGAACTGGTTGCCGTCTTGGAGAGTACATATTTTGAAAAACGAATTGCTTTACAAATTGCGTACAATTCTCTGTCCGGCAGTGTAGCGTAAGAATCTAGATGAGTATTTTAGTGTTGTAGAAAAAATATTAACAACTATTTTAAGTGTTTATTATTATCAATAATTATTAATTAGAAGAAATTTAATAAAATTATTTTCACAAATATCCATAAAAAAATAACTATCGACATATTTTTATTTACAGATACTTCAGTGAAAATAATTTTACATTTATTTTAAGTCTTCGCTTTCTAAGTCTATGCTACACGCGTATTTTTGTCATTTTTATGTATCTATCGATTTTCTCAAGCGATCTATCGTCTTAAATAATTATAATTAACGGCACAGGAAGTAACCGTGAAGGCAGTATTGACGATATCATCAGTTAGGCCAACATCCACCAACACAAAACCGACCGTTACTACCACCCATTAAAAAAAACTTAGTAGCAGGAATTCGATAGTGGACCTACAAAATACAATTCCTTGGTTAAATAAGCGACAAACAAGCTGCCCGCTAAATATGAACTGCGTGGTTCGCAACGAAATTCAGTTATTTTATACCACTTGCTGATCAATCACATGGCGCACCTGAAGTGGTGGTAACCATCACCACGTCAGGCTCGATATGAACGAGCTCTACGGTGAACTGCACTACATACATGGCCCCTACCATCCATAAATTACGTCACACGAATATTATGATTTTTGACCCCTCCCTACCTAGTGCAAGTCACATTTTGCAATTATACAAAAAAATTGTGTGTGTTTGTGTAATACTTAGATATAAAATACTACACTTCGAAAAAATGTGATGTCACAAAAATTGGGATCCCTCCCCACCTCTTGTCACTTCGTCGAGCCCCTCCCTCCCCCTTAACGTGTGACGTAATTTATGGATGACCCCTTAACTTGAGGCATACAAATGTTAAGCCTCATGTGCCTGTAATTACACCGGCAACCACACTCTTCACCGAAACACATCAACGCTGCTTGGAGGCAGAAATAGGCGTGGTGGTAAATCTTTTCCACACACAGCGCAGCTACGTGGTTCAGAGGGCAACTTGTTTATCGCATCTAATGTAGGTACATTACATACATAATGTGAAAAAGATAACGGTCGAATAATGTGCCGGTAACACAAGCCTTAGTCATTTTCAATTTCTGCGGCCCAGCGGGCGACTGTCCAGCTAAAACGCTGGATATACGGGTTCGATTCCCGCGGCGGGACGTTTGCTTAATCTACAATTGTTAAGGTATCGCGATGGGACTGGCTAGGACCTAGTTAGTTAGTTAAGTAATGTATAAATTTTTTATTATGGTGACGGAACAACACGCCCACCGAAATGGTAACCATCAACAATAACAAAGCACTGTCTCGCAAGTCACGTGATAAGAACGTGCCCTACAATGCACTGCTCTGCTAGGTGCTTTTTTTTTGTCTGTTTGATTTTATTAGGTACCTACCTAATCTACTTCTCTGTACTGTAGATGGGTGTCGACTTTTTAAATAACAAAATCACCTATTCACCGAGTGGATCCGCGCTCACTTCGATCACGAGTCTCGCCTCACGTTGGCATTACCACTCGCCAAAACACTTACACTGGTGACGCTAGTGATGGGTGAATGTATTACAGAATGACAAATTGAAAACTGCGGATTCCTGATCACTTGGGTGAATGTTGTTTACGGAATAGCACTACTGTTTTGTGTATGTAAAAAAAAATTTTTTGGTTTCTTTTTTGTGTAGGTACTAGGCGATAAGCCTTAGTGCATGTGTATACGGAAAACTGCTGATTCCGCGGTCACTTGCGTGAATGTTGATTACGGAATATTACTGCTGTCTGTTCTGTGTGTATGTCAAATGTTTTCTTTTTGTTTCTTCTTTATGTTCTAGGTGATAAGCCTGGGTGCATGTAGGGCATGCAGGGTCCTGGCTAGGGGGGGCTGATGCCGTGGCTCGGAGACCCCCACGGCCCAGTCCTGGAGACGAGCCCCGCCAGCCAGCCTGTGCGTGAGACGGTGGGCTATGCTGAATCCTCCACTGCCTTCCAACTGCGTTAACACTATTATCACTTGTCTGCGGAAAGAATATTATTTTAAGTATGTGTATTATATATATTATGTTAGGTATTATTATTATTATATATATATTATTTATACAAGGTGTTCCAATACTTGAGTTTAAAACTTCAGGGAGCTAAAGTACCCATCAATATGAATAACTCATTCTAAGGAACCAACACTGTAAACGCGAAGCTTTACAGTGTTGTAGTTTTAAACACAAGTATTGGAACACCTTGTATATATTATACAAATGGTCTTTTACATAATGAGTAGGTAAAAATGAATGTGCTCAATTCCAATGATGTCAAACGGTGCGAGAAAATATCGTCATAAAACCAGTTACTATTCTAATGGGCTTGCAATTTGTAACGTTTGAAATAATGTGCAATGCCAGTGCTCTCAAACGGTGAAGGAAAACATCATGAGGAAACCAATATACTATTTGGGTGTACTTCTGGCTACAAGCTAAACATTCACAATGAATCTTGAGTTGGTAGTTGATACTAAGAGATCTGAGGGGACATCTACCGTGCCTGGGTATAAAAGCCGTGTAGGTGTTTAATTTGTTTGTTATTTTCATATATATTTTATTTTAGTAATGTGATGTTCTGTGACGTATATTAAATTCTGTTCAAAATATAGCTTACCGATGTAATGGTGGCACGGAATCGATAGTCTTAAGCTCGCCTCGCGTCGACACTACGTTGTAGCTTTCTTGGCAGTCGCATTTCACGTGTATCCACTTGTCCGTGTGCCGGTTCTCAACCATAACCACTAGGCCGGCCCAGCCCTGGGGATTGAAAAAGTACAGTCAGCAACACATAGTTATATACCTATTTTATACAACATACAGCCTTAATAATTCAGTTGGTAGTCGCTCTACCTTCTTTGCTGTAGGCCGTGGGTCTGATTTACAGACAATACTAGATAGAAAAAAATCTCTTTTATTAAAATTTTTATTATAATTAATCATTTAAATTCAATTCAATTCAAAAATATTTATTTTAAAAAATAAAACATACATACATTTACAATTAATTACAGGATAGCATTAAGTTTAAACCTGTGCTGTATTTAAAATTAATTATAAAAAATAAGGATTTTTTATCAATTAAGTTGGTAAAGCGGGAGCGCCGGAAATATAGGAGGCCCGTGCGCAATTTCAATGGAACTTATTGCTTTTAAAAATAAAATGCAGAAATGCAAGTCCGTAACAAAATTAATTATTTATCAAAGCACACTGGAACATAAAGTTCTTTAGAATATCTCTTATGACAAACGAATAAAACTGAGCTGCTCCTAGAATAAAATGGAGATTGCTGGCAAACTTTGTCATTACTTTTATCGAACCGAGCATGGATGCTTGACCATGCTTGGTTCGATAAAAGTAATGACAAAGTCTAGTACCGTAACTAACTTACTAGTATATTTAAAGGACATATTTCATTCTGGGTTTGGTCTATGTACACCACGTAGAAAAATTTGAATGAAATAGAAGATTACAATACAAGTGCAATTTCATTAATTTGTAGGCATATAAATTTGCGATACCTAATTGTTTATCTGGTCGAACTTTTTACAATGTGAACACTTCTAGAGCCGCCATCGTTTCTGATTGTGTGTGACGTTTAACATGACGCATTGCATTTTTTCATTTTCTGACAGTTTCATTGCTGTACACCAACCTATTATTATATATTTATTCTCAGCTTGACAAATACAACAGTTGTCAAAATGACATTTCACGCATGACAGTATTCCATATTTTTAGTAATTTGTGTTGCTCTCGTTGATCAAGAAAATCTTGAAGCTCAAGAAAACGAAGTAAAAATCAAGAAAAAATGCAATCTATACAGTTATATAAATTGCTAGGCGATATTTATATACACTGTACACAGGCTCGAACCAACCAGACCCAACCCAGGCTCCATACATTGATGAAACAACGCCTTTCATGATCAACCAGAAACTTCGTTGATTTCGTAGATTTGAGTCGTAAAAATTGTTATTGCGAACCTTGGTGAGGTAGTACGCCGTCATGCCCTGGCGGCCCTCGTGGCGCTGGCCGCGCGCCAGCGTGAGCCGACGCCGGCGTCGGTAGAGACTGACCTTGGTGAGGTAGTAGGCCGTCATGCCCTGGCGGCCCTCGTGGCGCTGACCGCGCGCCAGCGTGAGCCGACGCCGGCGTCGGTAGAGACTGACCTTGGTGAGGTAGTACGCCGTCATGCCCTGGCGGCCCTCGTGGCGCTGGCCGCGCGCCAGCGTGAGCCGACGCCGGCGTCGGTAGAGACTGACCTTGGTGAGGTAGTAGGCCGTCATGCCCTGGCGGCCCTCGTGGCGCTGACCGCGCGCCAGCGTGAGCCGACGCCGGCGTCGGTAGAGACTGACCTTGGTGAGGTAGTACGCCGTCATGCCCTGGCGGCCCTCGTGGCGCTGGCCGCGCGCCAGCGTGAGCCGACGCCGGCGTCGGTAGAGACTGACCTTGGTGAGGTAGTAGGCCGTCATGCCCTGGCGGCCCTCGTGGCGCTGACCGCGCGCCAGCGTGAGCCGACGCCGGCGTCGGTAGAGACTGACCTTGGTGAGGTAGTACGCCGTCATGCCCTGGCGGCCCTCGTGGCGCTGGCCGCGCGCCAGCGTGAGCCGACGCCGGCGTCGGTAGAGACTGACCTTGGTGAGGTAGTAGGCCGTCATGCCCTGGCGGCCCTCGTGGCGCTGGCCGCGCGCCAGCGTGAGCCGACGCCGGCGTCGGTAGAGACTGACCTTGGTGAGGTAGTACGCCGTCATGCCCTGGCGGCCCTCGTGGCGCTGGCCGCGCGCCAGCGTGAGCCGACGCCGGCGTCGGTAGAGACTGACCTTGGTGAGATAGTAGGCCGTCATGCCCTGGCGGCCCTCGTGGCGCTGGCCGCGCGCCAGCGTGAGCCGACGCCGGCGTCGGTAGAGACTGACCTTGGTGAGATAGTAGGCCGTCATGCCCTGGCGGCCCTCGTGGCGCTGGCCGCGCGCCAGCGTGAGCCGACGCCGGCGTCGGTAGAGACTGACCTTGGTGAGATAGTAGGCCGTCATGCCCTGGCGGCCCTCGTGGCGCTGGCCGCGCGCCAGCGTGAGGCCGATGATGGCGTCGGCCAGCAGGTGCGCGTGCAGCGGCGGGCGCGCCACGCCGAGCGGCTTGGAGGAGTGCGCGGCCAGCACGTGGCGCGGCCAGGCGCCGCTCTCCGCCAGCTCCAGGCCCGTGTGCCAGTGGTTGAACGCGAGGCACACCACCAGGTAGAACCCTTTCTCGAGCATCTTGTGGCAGCCGACGAAGCCTCGCACCTGGAACGATAAGTTCACTAAATGTATTAAAATTCACTAAAGTTCACTAAAATAATAAAATTCACTAAATAAAAACTAATCAATAAGCAATGTATGCTTATCGATTAGTTTTTATTTAGTGAATTTTTGTGACATATTATAAATATTGGAGGACTTTCCACACAGCACTATCTAGCCCCAAAGTAAGCCAAAGCTTGTAATATGGGAACCAGATAGCTGATATAATACATATATAGGTACTTTTTATACTTATAATATTATATAACACCCAGACAGAGAACAAACATCATCGAAGGCAGAGCTACTACCAACTGAGCTGTGAAGGCTGTCAATGCTGTATTGGTTTATTATTTATATTTACTTATATTTTGATTTGTTTTATAGGATCTACTTCAGAAAAAGGTATTGTGTTTTATGGTGTTTAACTGTCAAAACACTATAAAACACCATGCCTTTTTCTGCCGTCGATCAGCGTTGCTGTGTTTCGGTTTGAGGTGTGTGATTGCCGGTGAAATTACTGACACAGAAGCTGAACATCTTTAGAGATGTTGAACTTGAGGCATAGGCCTCAAGTTGATGGACGCAAGAGGTCACTAGTTCTTTCGAAAGAACCAGTGACCCGTTAAAAAAAGGTAAAATAACTTACTTGTCTTTTACTGTGGGCAACAAGTTTCCCGATCTGTGCGTTCGGTCCCGATTTGGTTCTGAACACAACCACGCACAGATCTAGCTGCGACCGTTGACTTTTCTCGGAATTCCTGCAAAAGATGGGCCTTTTTTAACCAACATTACTTAATTATTTTCACAGATACAGACATACACGTAATACTAGAGTTAATAAAATGTCAAAGTATGATGTATATGCGCTGCACTAACAGGCATGTACAGCATTTATGGCTTCGACATGGATGTGATACGATGGTTGGATTCCTACTTAAGCAATAGGGCGCAATTCGTTGAGATCAGTAAGGACAATGGTGCGGCCTTGGCTTCCAATCTATGAGGTCTCTAAGGGCGTGCCGCAAGGCTCAATACTCGGCCCAAAATTATGTATTCTGTACATCACCTATAACAAGGCATTGCCGCGCAAGTCCCGCACGATATGAACGTGCCCTACGATGCGTCCATCTACTTGAGGCATACAGATGTTAATTTCACCCACACCCTTCAACCGAAAGCCAGCAACGCTGCTTGGCAGCGGAAATAGACATAGTGGTAGTACTTCCTCGCACGAGCCACACACAAAGAGCTCTACTACTACATGTTACTTTTAATAAGTTGTTTCAGTAAGTACGGGTGCGCACCGTCAGTTTGTTGCCTGTTCTTCTAGGCTTTGGTCGCATGGAACTGGCACCTAGAGTCACCTAGCTTTAAGACGTTTCAAAGTGATACTTGTGATTTTATTGAATAAATACCTTTTGACTCTGACTTTGACTTAGTATGTACCTTTGTCCTTCTTGAAAGAGAGTGAAGTCGACCTCAGTGGGTTGCGTGGCAGTGAGCAGTAGGCAAGTGAGATGTCGCGTGGAAGAGAGAGGCGGTAATATCCCCGCGAGACGCACCTCGTGCCATCCCACTCGCACCTTGCATATATCTATGCAGTCGAAGTATCTGCAATCAAGGTTTAACAGGTAAAGTGTAACGGTAACTGGAGCGTCATTATTAAATTGTAAGAAGGATCCTACAAAAGAACGGTAGGAACCAGGCCGTAAGTTTGTTGCCTGTTCTTCTAGGCTTGGAAACTGGCACCGAGATTCACCTGGTTTTGAGACGTTTCAAAGTGATCCTTGTAATTCAGCTGAATAAATATCTTTTGACTTTGACATTGACTAAAGAATTACGGACTTATTTGTGTTCCACCATTTTAGTGTCTTTCTTTCTAGTATTGCCATAATTCTTCTTCGGTTTTCTTCTCTAGGTAAACCTTTCCTTTATTGTCAACAAGCAACTTTTCAATTATTTATATGCCAAAATACATAATTTACATCATGAAATATTTTTAAATGGAAAATAAGAAAATTGTTGCGAGAATGTAATGAGCAAACTGGCCTCAAGCATTTAATTTAATCTGACAACTATCGTACCTACATTCCTGCCAATAAATGATTACGATTATGCCAATTCGTTTATTTAAGTTTTTTTTCCTTTTCAACACTGTTTTTTCTTTCAAATACAATATACTTAGGTCTTTGTTAATATTCCCTGCCATTTCATAGCGGCTCTATACTTGTCACTGTCACTTTCATGCCAACGAAAAGAGACAGCAACAGACTTATCGGTCTGATAAGCTAATGGAGCGCTCAGCGACCAATATGAAAAAGAGCATAAAGGTATCAGAATAAGAAAATTCTAAAGCCACTAACTTGAGCACATCATCGAACTGTATCCAGAAGACCCCATGATCCGTACTCCTCGCATGATGCAGCTCCCTCCTGACCTCTTCCGTCCACCTGGGGCACCCATGAGCCCAAGCCCCCCGCCACGTGTAGTGCCCCCAGGGGTTCCGCAGCCGCAGCAGCCGCGCCGGCCCCGGGGGGGGACCGCCCGAGGGGGACGCTGAAGGAGGCACCGAGGGGGGAGGGGGGACGGATAGTTCCACCACGTCGAGAACGGAGTAGGCGTGGCGAGGACGGAGACCTAGGCGCTGGTATTCTTCCTCGTCGACCTGCAAGTTTTATACTATCTATTAGTTTGTAATAATATAAATTTTATTTCGGACAACTTGGTCCATACTTAAACATATACCTTATAACTAGCATACATTAATATGAATTATCACACTGCTCAGACTCAGGGCACTTTCATCACTAATGGTGCTTCCATGACCTGCTGTCCAAAAGTCCGGAAAGAGGAATACGCCTTTATCACTTGGAGTACAAATGGCTTGAAGCCGTTTAAGACGCAGACTACCGTCAAAGTCTCACGCGCACATTTAAACTTTTTATTATTTTTTCTGTATTTCTTGCGATCTGCCCATTAGGTATTGAGCGAAAGTTGTATGGTATCACGACGCAAACATGAGTTATATTCGTCCAGTGACAAATCCATCTATGGTTCTCGTCTAAGAGTATTTCTTGAGGAGAACTTCATCTTATTGTTAAACAATCTTCTACTTTATTATCGTCCTACCTTCATCCGACGCTACATGAGGTCAACAGTTCATATTTTCTTCTCTTCTATCATTCATTCATTCACTCACTGATCCGATGTCCCGGTCGCTCTGCCCATCGGCAGCTAACATGTCTGCAATGTCTGTACTGTACCTACTATTGTGTGTTTTATTTTTCTCTGATTTAATAATTGTATTTAATTTTATGCATTAGGAATAATTAGTTTGAAGCGTAGCGTGTGCTGTCTTATAAATTTGATTATGTTTACCTTTTTATGTATGCCTACGCCTCACTTAACTTCAATAATATATTATATTACATTGTAAAAGGATCATACAAAAGAACGGTAGGAACCAAGCCATAAGTTTGTTGCCTGTTTTTCTAGGCTTTGGTCGCGTGGAACTGGCACCTAGAGTCACCTAGCTTTAAGACGTTTCAAAGTGATCCTTGTGATTTTATTGAATAAATACCTTTTCACTTTGACTTTGATTGGATGGACTGTGAGAAAAGATGTCATGTGAAAGGTCAGATGACATCTTTCACAAGTCCATCCATCTTTTCACAATCTGCTTGATATGCTTTGAATGAATGAATGAATGAATGGTAATGAATGAATGGTATACCTTCATATTCCCTCCCCCGCAGCTAGCGCCCATGAGGAAGCTAGCTTGCCTGGAGGACAGCAGCTGTGCCCACACCAGGTCTCTGTCCAGCTGCTCCAAGGGCGCTCCGCCCCCGGTGCCCCCTCCAGTCCCGCCGGCTTGCAGCGACACCGACTCGCACGGAGCCCCCGTTAGCGTGCAAAGACCTGGAAATGTGGAGAGAGTTGTAAGTTAGGGTTCAAAGACCTGGAAATGTTTAGAGAGCTGTAAGTCAGGGTGCAAAGTACTGGAAATGTTGAGAGATATGTAAGTCAGGGTGCAAAGACCTGGAAATGTGGAGAGAGTTGTAAGTTAGGGTTCAAAGACCTGGAAATGTTTAGAGAGCTGTAAGTCAGGGTGCAAAGTACTGGAAATGTTGAGAGATATGTAAGTCAGGGTGCAAAGACCTGGAAATGTGGAGAGAGTTGTAAGTTAGGGTTCAAAGACCTGGAAATGTTTAGAGAGCTGTAAGTCAGGGTGCAAAGTACTGGAAATGTTGAGAGATCTGTAAGTCAGGGTGCAAAGACCAGGATATGTAGAGAGTTGTAAGTCAGGGTTCAAAGACCTGGAAATGTTTAGAGAGCTGTAAGTCAGGGTGCAAAGTACTGGAAATGTTTAGAAAGCTGTAAGTCAGGGTGCAAAGACCTGGAAATGTTTAGAAAGCTGTAAGTCAGGGTGCAAAGAACTGGAAATGTTTAAAGAGCTGTAAATCAGAGTGAAAAGACCTAGGAATGTTTAGAGAGCTGTAAGTCAGGGTGCAAAGACCTGGGAATGTTTAGAGAGCTGTAAGTCAGGGTGCAAAGACCTGGGAATGTTAAGAGAACTGTAAGTCAGGGTGCAATGACCTGGAAATGTTTAGAGAGCTGTAAGTCAGGGTGCAAAGACCTGGAAATGTTGAGAGAGCTGTAAATCATGGTGCAAAGACCTGGGAATGTTAAGGGAGCTGTAAGTCAGGGTGCAAAGACCTGGAAATGTTTAGAAAGCTGTGAGTCAGGGTGCAGACCAGGAAATGTTTAGAAAGCTGTACGTCATCAGAACGCATGAAAAGTTGTTTCTTATTAACGTTTAACCTATGTGAAGACCATTTTTTATTAGTTTTATAGTGTTTACCTACACTTAAAAGTCAAAGACAAATGGTATTTATTCAATAAAATCTATTCAATAGAATCTAGATACCAGTTCCACGCGCCCAAGCCTAGAAGAACAGGCAACAAAGTTACGGCTTGGTTCCTACCGTTCTTTTGTATGATCCATGTTACAATGTAATATAATTCAATTTTGAAGCTCCAGTGCGGTGCCAATCGAAATTAGTGAGGCGTAGGCATAACAAAAAAAGGGTAAATGCAATCAAGTTCATCAGATAGCACATGCTACCCTTCAAACTAATAATACCTAATGCTGTGTGACTAGAGAGCGCATGAAAGGTTGCTTTTTTATACTATATGCTGATGGAGCAAGCAGATGGAGTTAAGTGCACCTGATGTTAAGTGGTAACCATCACCTATAACAAAGCAATGCTTCGTACGATAAGAACGTACCCTACGATGCACTGTCCTGCATGCTTTACCTGAGGCATACAGATGTTAAGCCTCATATGCCTTCACAAAGAGCTCTACTACTTTTACTCTTACTCTATTGAAGTTCTCTCGACCAACTAGCCTACAACACCTATACAGGCACACAAACAGTATGCTTACCTTCAATCGCTCTGCCAGATACTAAAGCTTCATAGCACCCATGCAGTTTGGCAACCGCTTTCTCTATCAAAGGCACCCATAGCTGTTTTCTTTTAGCCTGGAAATAAAAATATTAGGCGGTTTTCATTTAATAAGGCAGAATAAGGCGTGGTGGTAGTACTTCCCCGGACGAGCTCCTTCACAAAGAGCTCTACTACTATTAATCAGAATCTACTAGGGAGTGGCCCGCCTTCTGATCGTAAGATCGTGGCTTCGAATCCGATCGTGCACCAGAGCAAATCAGTGCAAATGCTCTAAATCAGTAAACGAAAACAACGTAAGGAACCCAGTATTTGTATTTTTTTGTATAATTGAATTGCTGTGCACAACATCAACTGCAAAAAATTAGACAGCCCTCACAGCTAAGTTGGTAGAAGCTCTGCTTTCTGCGCTGTAGGCCGTGGGTTCGACCCTACCGATGACAAACATTTGTGTGATAAACATAGGTTTGTTCTGTCTGGATGTTATAAAATATTACATGCATGTATTTACAAAATAAAAGTATGTCAGTATTATATCAGCTATCTGGTTCCCATATTACAAGCTTTGCTTTAGGGTTAGATAGTGCTGTGTGGAAAGTCCAACAACTTTATTTATTGATTTATTATTCATAATAAAAAACCGCTAGAAAACGAAAACAACAACTAGAAAACTGGTCGTTATCCGTGAAAACCTTTAATTGAAAAATGAAATGAAAATTATTTATTGATAGCTAAAGCAAACACATAAACATTAATAATAGATAACTGGCTCTCTCGTTTTTATATTCATGTATATTATTTAAGTTATAATAAGCTGTTTGTTTTCCAATAAATAAATAAATAAAAACAAGGTGTCAGCCAGAATACAACACTTTGGTGACCCCCAAAACCCACCTGCGAGTAAACAAGATGGCCCTTCTTATTGGCCGGCAGCAGATCGTCAACGGTGACCGTCAGCCAGCGGCCGTCCTTGCAGAGCCGGAGCTGGTAGGCGCCGACGCGAGGCTCGCTGCGCACCACTACGCCGCGGACGAGCGACGAGCGCTCCGCCAGCACCGCTAGCGCTGACAGCAACCAGCAGTTGCCCAGCACACCTGGAATAAACATACCGTTACAATCTATACGAGTAGTAGAGCTACTTGTGAAGGGCTCGTCCGGGGAAGTACTACCACCACGCTTTTTTCTGCCGCCAAGCAGCAACGCTGTGTTTCGGTTTGAAGAGTGTGGTTGCCGGTGTAATTACAGGCACATGAGGCTTAACATCTGTATGCCTCAGGTTGATGAACACAGGGCAGTGTATCATAGTTTTTTAGGTATCATATATATTAGTTTATTTTACAATACCCATGTATGTATTAGGATAATTTTATATGTTAGTAATGAAGTATATTATGTTCCACAATAATGTAATTATTGAAGTTTACCGCACTGCCTGCACCGCCGTCCATTACCGCTCTGATCAAATTCTTTCCATCCTAAGGTTGCTTGGAAGAAATCGCTTTCAGCGATAAGGCCACCCGTTGTACTTTATTAATTTATGTCTAGATTTATGATGTATCCTTGTGTACAATAAAGTAAATAATAAATAAATAAATAATAAATATTGGTCAGCACTATCTCGCCCGAAACTAAGCCAAAGCTTGTGATATGGGAACCATATAGCTGATATAATACATAAACACTTTTTTTTTGTAAATACATACTTATAATATTATATAACACCCAGCAGAGAACAAACATCTATATTCATAACACAAATGTTTGTTCTCGGTGGGGATCGAACCCACGGCCTACGGCACAGAAGGCAGAGCTACTACCAACTGAGCTGTGAAGGCTGTCAATTTTGTTGTCTGAGTTAATTTTGTTTAAATTTAGTTTGTTTCTTTGTGAAATACTTAGTTATGTACTTTTCTAAATCTTTGCTTTGCTTAGTATAGGCCTTCATCTAATGTGCACTACCTGTGAATTTTCTATCTATCTACAATAAAGTGTTATCTATCTATCTATCAATCGTAGGGCACGTTCGTATCGTGCATCGCGTCGAGTGTTCCCTGTGGTTCAATAGAACGAGACCCTACAGTGTGCCTTGCCTTGTGATATGTCCGAGGGCCGCGGGTCCCGGCAGACGGCCCAGGGCAGGCGAGGGTCGGCGTCCACGTGGATGTGATGGGGTCGCAGCCAGCGCGTCGCAGCGCCCACCTCCGCCGCGCCGCTGTAGTACAGCGAGCGAGGGGACGCGGGGAACGATTCGTCTACGTATTGTTCTCCAGTCTGGAATTAGAATTAAAAGTTTTTTTTTATACTCTAATTGATGAAACAAACATATTGCCCACCTGATGATAAGTCGTAACCATCATCTATAACAAAGCATTACCTCGTAAGTCACGCACGATAGAAAAGTGCCTTACGATACACTGCCCTGCGTCTATCAACTTTAGGCATACAGATGTTAAGCCTGTAATTTCACCGGCGACCACACCTTTCAAACCGAAACACAGCAACGCTTGTCGGCAGAAGTAGGCGTGGTGGTAGTACTTCCCCGGACGAGCCACACACAAAGAGCTACTACTCTACTACTACTAGTACTACTACGAGCTACTACTACTGAGAGATATAACGTACCTCGCCTATATTTTTGTGATACAAAATTAACGTTTTTTTGATACAGTTTTTTTTTAATATTTGTTATATAACGTACCGCGGCGCACTGCGCTAACACTTCCTGCCATTGCGTCCACGCGTGACTTTCTTCACTGAGTCTCAGTATCTCCATCGGCATGCTGTCTTGTCGTTCTCCATCGCATTCATCCGCTGCCGAACAAAATCATTAATCTTAAATAAATAAATAATGGTGGACATTCCACACAGCACTATCTCGCCCTAAACTAAGACAAAGCTTGTGATATGGGAACCAGTACCCCAAGTATGAGTTGTGTTTACCATATTTGGGTTTTCGTTCTTGTTCCGTGTTCATTGCGGGTTTTGTATGAAGACACTATAGAGATACCGATACGGAACTTTATGTTGCAATCATGATGAAAATTAGTTGTAGAACATAAAGTAAGTTTAAAGAAATAAATGTAATGACTTTACCCTGTCAGTACATATACGAAAATTTAATGTATGTTAGAAAAAATATTAATTTATATGCCAAAAAGAGTGACCATCATAATGTTAACACTAGAAATAAAGATAAGCTCGCTGTTCCCACTACTAGGCTCACTAAAGTAAGCAAATCGTTTGCAGGACAATGTGTACGCTTCTTTAACAAAGTCCCAAGTGAGATTCACCAGTTGTCGATTAGCAAATTCAAAAACATAATAAAAAGAAAACTTTGTACAAAAGCTTACTATAAAATATCTGATTATATAGATGACAAAAAAGCTTGGGACTGTTCTATGCTCCAACTCATTAAAAACACTAAACAATTAGTAGTAGTAGTAAAAGTAGGTACCATAATAAAATTGTAAAAGGATCATACAAAAAAACGCTAGGAACCAAGCCTTTAGTTTCTTGCCCGTTCTTCTAGGCTTTGGTCGCGAGGAACTGGCGATAGATTCAACTAGTATATAAGACGTTTCAAAGTGATCCTTGTGATTGTACTGAATAAAGACCGTTTTGATTTTGATTTTGAGTTCCGTATCGGTATCTCTATCGCGTCTTCATACAAAACCCGCAATGAACACGGAACAGGAACGAAAAACCAAATATGGTAAACACAACTCATACTTGGGGTACAGATAGCTGATATACTACTTATATACTTTTTTTTTTGTAAATACATACTTATAATATTATATTACACCCAGACAGAGAATAAACATCTATGTATGTTCATCACACAAATGTTTGTTCTCGGTGGGGATCGAACCCACGGCCTACGGCGCAGAAGGCAGAGCTACTACCAACTGAGCTGTGAAGGCTATCAAGACAAGTTCAACATAAGTCTTGATAATATCTTCCCAAACCTCTTCCTGCAAGCCTAGACATCCCCCTTCCTTCCACTCGACACCACCAAAACGACACCATCCGTGGTGTCGTATGGAATCTCTAGTCCATACGACACCACCCTAGTGATGTCCAGAAACGCGTGTTTTTGACTAACAGCTCCCAGTTCATTAAAATAAGCTCTCTAACTCTTCATGACCATTTGAGTGACAGATAAATATAAACTTTATCAAATGACATACCTCATTAATGAAACTGCTTGAACTTAATTGGAGTTTTCATATCAACAACTTTGTATGTAGGTAACCTCACTATTAGTCGATGGTGTCGTATGGACTAGTGATTCCATACGACACCACCGATGGTGTCGTTTTGGTGGTGTCGAGTGGAAGGAAAGGACATCCCGCTTAGTAACATGAACAGCTTCAAGAAAATAAAAACGAATTTGAGTAAACAATGACGAACGAAGGCGGAATGCATTTCGCGCGTTTTCTTTTTCAAACGTTTTTAGGTTTCCGTACCAAAAGGGTAAAACAGGACCCTATCACTAAGACTCCGCTGTCCGTCTGTCACCAGGCTGTATCTCATGAACCGTGATAGGATTCAGATAATGGTACGGAACCCTTCGTGCGCGAGTCCGACTCGCACTTGGCCGGTTATTTTTTCTTCGGCTCTCGGGCGGGTTACTTATTATACAGCCTGGTACTTGTTCATACAATGTTCGTGATTTATCTCTTTGGTGATTGGAACTTTGCTAGCAATATCCACATTCCAAATCACTTTTACTCCCTAAGGATCAAAGAGCTATTTTGTTCCCTGTTTACGAAGAATAAACTAAATTTTTACGAAACAATGTGATTATAAGAATATACAAGGTGTTCCAATACTTGTGTTTAAAAACTTCAAGGGGGTTAATGTACCCATTAATATGATTTTTTCTTTCCAAGGAACCAACACTGTGAACGCGAAAAAAACAGCTGTTTCATACATTTTAGCCAGGTAGGTATTGAACTTTTGTATGAAACAGCTGTTTTTTTTCGCGTTCACAGTGTTGGTTCCTTAGCAAAAGTTATTCATATTGATGGGTACTTTAGCCCCCTGAAGCATTTAAACCCAAGTATTGGAACACCTTGTATATAAGTAAGATAATACTCACGTTCGTCCTCAATATCTAAAGGATGGCGTTGTGCAGCAGGTAACAATCTAGCTCGCGCCGATTGACACATGTCGCATGACACTGCTGCAGCCGTGTTCACAAACGTGCATTCAGAGCAGGGCCATTCGTTTGCGTTAGCGTTAGCGTTACTCGTGCGCGCTTCTGCCCTAAAAATGACATTAAAGAGATTAATGCAAGCTGATGTTATAGACATAGACAGACATTTATTTGCTAAAAAATCTTAATTTTTATAGATCTTTATCTTTAGTTATCTCTGACTACCCTTCCTTAGACATATTCAAAGAATCTTGAGTTGGTACTAAGAGAACCAGTGTATATCTACCGTGCCTGGGGATTAAAGTTCGTTATAAATACATACTTGTGTTCTGGTGGGGGTGTTTTGTGTCTGGACCCCCGACGGGGTAGTGCTGGGGTAAGTCTGCCACTTCTTCTGGGCGACGGACTCCGGTTAGCTGAAAAATAGGTTCACATGAGCCATTATACTCTACTAATATAATATCCCACTTCATGTGGGATCGGCGCAACAGGTTTTTCCTTCCACTCTCCTCTATCAGCCGTCATCTCAGCTGTCACTCCTTTCTTACTCATGTCCTCTTTCACACAGTCCATCCATCTTTACTTTGGCCTACCTCCTATATCCATCCACATTCATCCCTAGCATTCTTCTCGTTACTTGACATTCTTCCCTTCGCATAACATGCCCATACGCTAACCTATTACTCCTAATCTTTTCAGTCACTGGCGCCAAGTCAACTGCCCCTAATAAACTCATTCGCACGTTTTAAGAATTGTAGAGCTCTTTGTCTGTGGCTCGTCCGGGTAAGTACTACCACCACGCCTTTTTCTGCCGCCAAATAAAGTTGCTGTGTTTCGGTTTGAAGAGTGTGGTTGCCGGTGTAATTACAGGCACATGAGGCTTAACATCTGTATGCCTCAAGTTGATGGACGCAGGGCAGTGCATCGTAGGGCACGTATCGTGCGTGACTTGCGAGGCAATACATTGTTATAGGTGATGGTTACCACTTAACATCAGGTGGGCCATCCACTTGTTCCATCAGCTAGTTGTATAAAAAAAACATCCCTATCAATCTCACCATTACTAAGCAAAGCACTAGGGTTGTCAAATTCAAATGGCAGACAGTTTTTTTAATGGATTTTCTTGGATTTGAATTGTACCTGCGTTTGCGACTCCACAATTTGCTTCTGCCATGCCGTGCTTAGGAACAGGTGGAGTCTTGCAAGCCAGGCAGTGGTTAGCTGATAGCGGGTTCTGTAACGTACACGATGTGCAAGACCTGAAAATAAATACCACAGTATTAGCCTTGTTAAGTTGTCACTCGTCTCATTGACAGCCTTCACAGCTCAGTTGGTAGTAGCTCTGCCTTCTGTGCCGTAGGCCGTGGGTTCGATCCCCACCGAGAACAAATATGTGTGTGATGAACATAGATGTTTATTCCCTGTCTGGGTGTTAAATAAGTATATATTTACAAAAATAAGTATATAAGTAGTATATCAGCTATTTGGTTCCCATATCACTAGATTTGGCTTAGTTTGGGTCGAGATAGTGCTGTGTGGAATGTCCACCAATATTTATTTATTTATTTAATTAAATAAATTAGTTGTGATAATCATCACTTTGATTTCAAGGCACGGTCGATGAAGTTGTGAAGTCGTGAAGCTGTTTCTTTATATATTATGCTAATTTGCAATTATTACCAGAAAAAAAAACCCGCCAAGAACGAATCGGACTCGCGCACGAAGGGTTCCGTACCATTATCTATAAAAATGGCAAAAAAATCACGTTTGTTTTATGGTAGCCCCCTTAAATATTTATTTTATTCTGTTTTTTAGTATTTGTTGTTATAGCGGCAACAGAAATACATCTGTGAAAATGTCAACTGTCTTACTATAACGGTTCATGAGATACAGCCTGGTGACGGACGACAGACAGACAGACGGACAGCGGAGTCTTAGTAATAGGGTCCCGTTTTACCCTTTGGGTATGGACCCATAAAAATGGCTTTCTCAGTGTCTGTTACTGATCACATGTAGGTAGCAACTTAAGACAATTAATAAAAAAAAAACAAAATAAGGATAGTAATTAAATAAAAAAAACTGACGGTACTATTATCATTAGTAGCCTCAACTGCAAATGCCATAAAAAAAATTTTTTGGTAGTTATAAAATCATGGAGTATATTTACTATATACATTTACGAATTTGAGTAAACAATGACAAACGAAGGTGGAATACATTTCGTGCGTTTTTTTTTATTCGGCTCTCGCAGTATATTATGGTGTATAGTATATTTACTAGATTGTTTTTGTTACCAGTATGGATGTGGTTGGGGCTTGGAGGCGGCACAGGCAGCGCACACTGCGGCGCTCGTCTCGTTGACGAGAGTGCACCGCGGGCACGGCCATGTCTCCGGGACACTCGTGCTACACGCCGACGAATCTGTTAAAAACAAACAATAATTATTTATTTATCTATCTGAGTATGTATACAAGGTGTTCCCATAATTGTGTATATAAACTTCAGGGGGCTAAAGTACCCATCAATATGAAAAAGTTATTCATATTGATGGGTACATTAGCCCCATGAAGTTTATATACACAATTAAGGGAACACCTTGTATAAATAGTCAAATATTGTCAGTAGTGAAGCATTATCTACAATATAGCTTTGCTTAGTTTGCCAGATGCATGGGCTCATATTGATGGGCTAAAGTACCCATCAATATGAATAACTTTTTCTAAGGAAACAACACTGTAAACGCGAAAAAAAACAGCTGTTTCATACAAAAGTTCAATACCTCCCTGGCTAAAATGTATGAAACAGCTGTTTTTTTTGCGTTTACAGTGTTGGTTCCTTAGAAAAAGTTATTCATATTGATGGGTACTTTAGCCCCCTGAAGTTTTAAACCCAATTATTGGAACACCTTGTATACCTTGTTTGTTTCTAACTTACCCACAGCGAACAGTAGCTCGTCGCTATTAAGATCGTGGTCCAGCGATGCGATCGGCACAGTCAGCTTGCGAGGCGGCTCGTTGCGGTTCAACTCGGGAGTCTTGCTTCCGCACGCGTCCGGTTGTCTTGTGCTGGAACGTACAGTGTACACATCAGGCTACACACCCTGTATACTGATATGTAATCATTTTATGTAACATTTTAAGGCCCTTATTCATAATCCCTGCCATTTTATAGCGGCTCTTTATACTTGTCACTGACACTTTCATGCCAACGAAAAGAGACAGCAACAGACTTATCGGTCTGATAAGCTAATGGAGCGCTCAGCGACCAACATGAATAAGAGTATGTTTTTTTTTATTTTTTTTTTATTGATAGTGTACACCGTTCTTCTTTTTTTTGATTAACTAGTTCTTTAATAATATTTTTTAATAACTATTGTTATTATTAGCTGTTACAACAAACAGACTGCCGATTGATGTTAAGTGGTAACCATCACCTATGACAAAGCATTGCTTCGTAAGTCACGCAGAACGTGCCCTACGATGCACTGCCCTGCGTCTATCAACTTGAGACATACAGATGTTAAGCCTCATGTGCCTTTAATTTCACCGACAACTACACCCTTCAAACCGAAACACAGCACGCTGTTTGGCGGCAGAATAAGTCATGGTGGTAGTTCTTCCCCGGACGAGCCAGAGCTCTACTACTCTCACATGCACATTATTATCATCATATTAGTTAAAGCAGTTCAAATATTAATTTCTCATGAAATCGTTAATTTGAGCTTGTGTCGGTAATAAAGTTGTATTTGTTCTTTTATTTTTTATATTTAAAAATAAGTAGGTAGTGTATAAATGAAAAGTATAATGAATGTGAATTAATTTAAATAATCAAATGTCAGAAATGAATAAGTATATGACTGAAATTGAATGAATTAGTTATTAAATACAGAAAAATGTTGTAGCAAAATTAAAGCAACAGGGTAATTTTAAGATAGAGACGTTCCGAGACGTTGTAACAAAAAAAAATACATGCACATGTTAAGAGCAGGATACCTTTCATGATGCGATAACCTCTACCACATGTAACATAATAACCCCTGTAATGTTGAAGACCAAGAGCTGTGAATAGGGCTGCATCATGGTGCGTTTAGTTTCATATCGGAAGAAAGTTTAAGAGGCATTTCAGAAATGAAAACCTTCGAAATTTCAAAAGTCGTAGAACAAAAGTTGTTCGCTATGACCTATAGAATACCCTGTTTCCTGGTTTTAAGGGTATTATATTACACATTAAAAAAAAAAAGTTTGTTCATTTAAGGAAAACTTAATAGCTAGGTACATAGGTATATGATAGAACATAAAACAAATTATATTTTAGCAAACTTTGAAGGTACCCAACTACTATTAACTATTAAAACTATGTGCATTAACAGCCGTGCTAGGTAGAACCTGTGTTACGGCTGCTAACTCTTCCCAATACAATATACTCGTATCAAAAACACTACACTTTAAAAACAAGAAATTAGACAATAAAAATTAAAAATACATACAAGCTTTTATACAATAAAATACAGTAAAAAAACAAGGTGACATTGTATACATAGACATACCTTGGAACCCTGTACCAAATAGGTATTGCGGAGGAGGGCGTTGATATTTGCGACACAGTTTTTTAACTCCTGCGGATATCATCGTTTTTCAATCTGTTCTTGTACTTTTGTTTCTTGTTCCAAATAAATACTTTTTTGATTTTTGATTTGATTTTGATACCTGTCATGATGTGTGACAGCTGCGTGAGGCTGCCTCGCCCCGCGACACACGCCGCAAGCGCGCGCCCACCAAGCGTTGTACGCGAACCAACATTCTGTGCACTGCCACATGCGACTCTCATGGCTGGAAATTACAATATACAACAGTCTAAATACATAGCAAAAATAAACAGATACACTATCACGACGATCTACAAGCACGGCAGTTATCCCATTAAATATAAATACCAGTACTGACTCAAGATATTTTTTGGATGACTAAGGGCCGGTTTCACCATGCTCTGTTAGTTACTAATCAAGGATTAAAAGACCGTTAAATCTAACCTTAGCTGTCAAACGCGTACATTTTGACATATTTAACAGCCCTTTAATCCTTTGTTAATCTAACAGAGCATGGTGAAACCGGCCCTAAGTGGTCGTCAGAGGTACATTCAAATGTTACATTTTGCATAAGTTGGTATTTCTCACGATGTTTTCTTCACCAACTTCACATACAGATAAATAACAGTCACAAGGATCACTTTAGAACGTCTGAGAGCTAGATGCCAGTTCCACCCGACCAAGCCAGCAGTGCAAGTACGGAACTCAATTCGCTAAATTTAGCGATCGTCAAATTCGTGATTTTTTGACGAATTGCGCGAGTACGGAACTCGGGGTCGCTATCTTTTGCGATAATTGTAAAATGGCAACCCGGAAACTTTCGGTTTTGAACACAGATGTCTATGGATTGCTTTTCAATCTTTTAGAGCGTCTTGAGTAATAATGTTCTGTGTTTTAGAGTTTGGTGGAAACCCGAGAAAGATCATGTCGCGGCATTATATGATCGTGAAATCAAAAGTACCATGCTCGTATTTTAGCGAAATTCGCTAAAATTTTACGAATATCACGACTTTCGTCAAAATCGCTAAAACCCGAATTCACGAATAGAAATGTCAAATTTGACGATCGCATAGTTCGTAAAAAGATCGGTACTTGCGCTGCAGAACCGCCAATAAACTTACGGCATGATTCCTAACGTCCTTAAGATATTCTGTAGATTAACCAATATACAGCACCAATAAGTTGAAAATCTCTTCATACAAATGAGCGTTATTCCTAACAGAATTTAAATATAAGAGAAAAAACGACTCACCCTGACTGGTGTGAAGGCATTTTCACAGGTTCCCTAGGATGGTTGACCTTCCCGATCGAAGGCAGCATATTATACACCTTCGTGGACGGGTCCTTAGGTACTGCACCTATATGAGAAGTCCTCAGAACCTGTGCATCATTCACCGGCGAGATGCAGTTCTCTGTCCCGAGTAGTTCGTCTATCCTAGCATAGTCCCCATCGCTGAGATCATTCACATAAAGTGCTTCGTTCTGAGAATTGCTCATCACAGTCTTTGTATCTTGAATGGATACATACGAATATCTAGTACCATTGTTGTTGACTTGCAATTGCAAATTCAGATCCTTGTACTTCCCTTTGTTGGGTAATGCGTATATAACACCTTCAGCGTTTGTGTCCCAGCTGACTTCCTTATCTTCTAAATTGTTCTCATCGTTTTTCTTCTCAACTTCCTTCTTATCCTTATTCAAAGTACAGTATGTTGCTAGGCTTTTCTGATAGTCGTTGAGGCTTCTTCTGCTGGATATGACTTTGCCTACCGGTCTTTCAGCACTGGTGTGCTCGGAGAAAGATCTTCTGTAAGTTGGTCTGATTTCTGGTGAATTCTGCGCGCTGATAGACCTTCTAAGCGAGCCGCCTCGTGTCGTACTGCTTTGTGGCCAATCAGGGACGGTTATCATCACGCCGCCAGTGGTCGGGAGCGAAGTGGCGCCATCTCTGTTTGTGCCCTCGTGTCTGCTCAAGGTGGTTACACTCAGGCCTCTTGCGTTGGGGATTCGGGGCATAGGCAAGTTTCTAGGAGACAAGCAGGCCTCGCAGTGCGTTCTAATGCCAGAGTTCTCCAAAGTGCACTTATAACAAGCCCATTTTTTCGTATGAAGCGCCCTGCTCTGCTCTCTCTGGTATTCTTTAACGTAATTCAGTTCCCAGTTGGATATGCTTTCGTTACATTTCTTGGGTTTACGAGTGACTGTGTGGAGACTTCTTAGGAAACACTCTCTGGGGGTACCTTGGGCAGTGTTGAAACCGTACCGTTCTGATACCATTAGACTTGAAGGTCGGTTTATTGTCGATCTGTGAACATAATAACCTCTTTTTAAGAAGAAATGTACAAGTATACTGTGTTTAAATCTAGAGGGCGCTGTAGCGTATCTCATACGCTCAGTAGCGTGAAAAGTTACAAAATTCTATTACATGTGTCAAGTGCTTGAAAGGAGCCTCTTGAGACGCACTTAAAATCTTTTCACCACACTGTTTCGAAAGAAACTAGTGACACGACAAGAGAGAGAGAGAGTAGCGTGTGAGAGTGAGTATTTGAACTACATATTAAGACAAGGGAGTCATATTGTACAAAAAACCAAGAGCGCCATATTTTTTGAGCCTACGATAAAAGTCAGCATGAATTTCACGTTCACGTTCACGTTCATACATACATTCTCTAGATTCATTTGCCAGCCAGAAAGTATATTAAAAACAGCTTCACGACTTTGGTTTCCAGGCACGGTAGATATCCCCTCAGATCTCCTGGTACCAAGTACGACGTCTAAGGGGGGTAGCCCCACAATTTGCAGTAGTTAGAATTCCATACTTGCAAGGTTGCAAGAATAATAGAGCTGTTAGAATAATACGGGTTTCGTCACGATGTTTTCCTTCACCATTTAAGTATATTTACCTATGCTCATCTTTCCACTTGTCCTGGTTAATCACCGAGTGTGACAAAGACCTGGTGACCCCATGTGCACTATCAGTTACAGGAGACAGTCGCAGCGACTGCAGGTCGAGATTCAGCGGTCTACCGCCAGAATAACCAGGATTATACGAGGGAACTGCCAGGGTGTTGGACCTTATCATAGTGTGATCTGAAAAACAAATAAAGGACTTGAGGGTATACTATGAAGTCACTAGTAAACTATGTGCATAGTTTTATTAACGTATGCCTATGAGTTATTCGCCGGGTGTGATTATAATCCGATGGCGCGAGGTGGTAAGCGCAGCCACGTGTCAAGGGGAAGGTCGTGGGTTCAAAACCCAATCCCATAATAACTTTGGGATACTTTAAAAAAAACCTAGTGTTTTCCCTATGTGTGAAAACCCAATAAAACTCATAAAAATAAACTTTGTTCAGGTTTAAGACATTTATTTTCTCTAAGAAGAATACCATTCACATATTTTAGAGAAATAAATACAATGGTGACTTAGGTGTAAAATTATAATTTAGAGTAAATACGAGTGTCAGAAGGACTTTGTGTTAGGGCCGGTTTCACCATGCTCTGTTAGTTACTAATCAAAGATTAAAAGACCGTTAAATCTAACCTTAGCTGTCAAACGCGTACATTTTGACATATTTAACGGCCCTTTAATCCTTTGTTAATCTAACAGAGCATGGTGAAACCTGCCCTTAGCTTTAACAAATTATGGTAAAAATGCGTAAACGTAAAAAAAAAAAAACGGAAAACTATTGTCGCCTATGATTAGTCTTGAAATGAATATACATGTATGTATAAGGCGTTTTTCTTTTACTGAGTTTGTTTGTTTTGTGCCCCGTTCCCGGTAATATTTCGAATAAGAAAAGAAGGAGAAAGTAGCATATGCTGCATGCTAATCCAGGTTACAAAATATATTGGTTTCTTAGTTTTACCACAATTGGTTCAGTGGTGGGCGTGATTGGACCACAAACATCCAAACATCGTAAATTCGCATTTATACCTCTATATTAGTAGGAAGTTATGATATGATATGTTGAGTGTATTTCAGCCTTAGAATGTCCACTGCTGAACATAGTCCTCTCCTATAGAGATTTATTTATTTATAAGACAGTATAACATCATAACAGATTTTTTTTAACCCTAAGGCGATGGTATGTGTAAGTAGGTTTATTATACAATAGGTTAAGTAGCTACTAATCTAAACATTTAGTTTCAATGACTACCTGTGCAATTTGTAGGAGTTTAGGCAAATTATTGAAAAAAAATTCCACACTGTTTGCATACAATATATTAAGTAGATATATAGCGAGTGACATGGGGGCAAACTTAAGTGGGTTGGTCCTACAGTTGGGTACCTCCAAGATACCAATCTTGTGTGGGACTTAACGACTCAAAAGCCACTTTCACTAGGTCGTATTTCCATCTAGTGTGGGGACGTTCTACACTGGGCTTTATGGTCTATAGTGGAGTGCTAGATTAACTTTTCAATGGCTTACAGTTCCGAGTAATACCTATGCACAATGTCATGAATGTACAATTCAGAAATTCCATTCTTAGTAATTATATCATAATGTTCAATGATAAAATCCATGAATACAAAGAAATATAGTTCTTATTTAGCATACCTTGAGCAGATTTTTCTTTGTCCGTCATCCCTGAAACTTGATCCTCATCATCCGAGAGTCTGGAAAAAGACAGAGAACTCTTATTGTCTTATTATTATTAGTCGCTGAGCACTCCATTAGCTAAACTGACTGATAAGTCTTTTGCTGTCTCTTTTCATTCACATTAAGATAATAAAATCTTTATAAAAAAGTTAAATAGGAGTTAATTCAATTGGATCACAAGGATCAACTGGATCAAATTGGATCACAACACTTGGTTGGGAACTTACCAAATTGATTAGGAAATTATTGTCATCAAATTCAACAATTTTTTTTTCTTTTCTTCTTAGTTAAATTTAATGTTTACCTATAATTTTTTTGTGCAATCAGCTCTGAAAAGTACATGTATGTACATAGATGTAAGTTTAACAGCTTAGTTGGTTGACCTGAAAAAGTAACTTAATAAGCATGTATTCTGTGTTTCTTTCTCATTACCGGTAGACAGGCGCGTGCGGGGCGATAGCGTCGCAGGCCGCGCATCGCCAGGCCGCGGATACGTTCCGCAGGCCGCAGGAGCAGCGCCAAGCGCGGGAAGCCTCCGGGGCGGAGCCCACGCACGACCATCCGCTGTGAACACCAATTACCACATTGTAAAGTCAAATGTTTAATTGTATTTTACCTACTTACCTACTCAACAAAGTTTAAGCACCCAAAATAGAAATATACATTTTGTAATACCCGAAAAGAGGGAATAAGTATTAAGTGCAGTGCCTTCATAGTAACAACTTATACAACACTTATTTCTATGAATAAATATCTTGTATATTATTTCATAGAAATATTTTAATTTTTTCTTTGACCAGGAGAGTGGTGATTATTAATGTGTATGGATATAGACACATTAATAATCACCACTCTCCTGGTTATACATGACTTTCATCCCTCCTTATGAAATGCATGTTGTGTGCCACATTTAGATATTTAGTATACTCTTAATACTCAATACATTTATTGCTTACACATGGTTTAGTTGTGGTACAAACATTGTTGTTAGTTGTTAGTAAGTATCACATGGACCCTGCATAGGGTCTATACCCAACATGGAGGCAGGCCGAGGTTTTAAATTATAATATGTATAGTTGGTAGACAGGTATAGTTACAGTAAAAAACCTCTAGGTAGATATAATCTGTTATACAAGGCATGAAAAAAAAAGAACTAGGTATTCTAAATAAACTAGGTATTGGGAATGTATTGTAAGTAAGTAGAGAGGATGCCTAAACACAGAGGAAACAGCAGCACATGTACTCCTTGAGTGCAGCAGCGTGGCACCTCAACGAGCACTCTATCTTGGAACACCGAAGACGCCTAGGGAAGCCTGCACCAGCATAAGCGAGCTGCTGGCCTTCCTAGAGGACATCGGGTGGCTGAACTAGCAACCACCACCCGTCACGCAAAAAGGGCCCACCAGCGGCCTACTTGCGGAAACCAGTCCGCTCACCAAGTAAAAAAAAAAAAAAAGTAAGTAAGTAGATATGTTGCGAGCTTTTCTTATTTTTAGCATAGCGGAGCAACTCTTATTGAGTTGTAAAAATCAGTTAACACTTCTAATCAGACAAATATATAAAACTGTACTTACCTAACATCTTTAGACAATCATTTTTAGATGAAGATCCAATAGTTCAAGTACTTTCTTGTTTAGGGATTGTGTCTAGAGGAAGTGGACATTATTATAACATGCAAACATAACAGCAGAACAGATATTTTAGATTTAATAAACACTTTGGAATCAATACAGGCATTCTAATTAAACACATTTCATAGAACAGTAGTAATGCCCAATTTAAGTAAACTTATTCCAATCAATAATCTGTGTGTGGTGTTGTGTCTATAGACTGGGCTCTCTGCCAGTTACCTACCCCATCCATTGAACTCAAACAACCTACATACAAAACCTGACACGAACACACACAGAAACACACGCCAGTAGTTAATTTCGTTAATGAACTTCCACCACGGCCGCGCACCAATAAAATACAAAGAAAGAACAACGTAGGCTTCGTTCACTAAAAAATCGATACTACTCAACAATGGTTGGCAGACAATAAGCAAACGAAACTCACTTATAAAAAGGCTTCTCAGCTGGAATAACGATTGGTTCAGAACCAGGGGTTGTCCCTTCGCTTCTTCCAGCCCGTAAAGTGTGGTCTGGCGTAGATTCTCCGCAATTTTCTCGACAATGCCCACTGTCATGAGAGGATACTCGTTTTATTCCACATTTTAGACACTTCACACTCTCTGTTGGATTGATTTGGCCGCACGTCTGACAATGCCATTGCAGCACCGATGCGATTGAGCCCATTTTAATTCACACATGGCTATGGAACCATTACAATACTTCTTTTTACGAAAGAAATTAGATACGCCTTGAGAAAAATGAAAACAGCTGATCCACCATGTTGTTTGTGTATAAGTTTTTTTTTAAATAGGCATGTAATGCAGCTATTTGGTTTTTCGATTATTACCGGTTTGTTTTTTTTTTAATCCACTGTTTCAAATGTCATCTTGAAATACAAAAAGCAAAAAAGCTCTATGTAAAAGTAGAACTTTTCACGCCATAGATTTTGTGTACTTGATCCTTGTTTCACGCATACTTTTTTTTGACTAGCCGTGGCGTGTGAGGTAGAAAGCTTGGAGGAAATATTTGATATTTCCTCCAAGGTAGAAAGAGTAAGACGTCAAAATCATCAACTTTTTTCTAAGCCACAGAGTATAAGAAACTCAATCAAGCTTGCTTGATGCAAAGCAACGGTCCCGGTCGGTGATATGCATGAGCATGACATCTATTGGTATGATTTGCAAACCAAGGCAGTGCCTGAACGAACATAAACTATATTAACTATAGAATAATAACTATATTGTTTAAAATAAAGTATGTGATTAAATAACTCATTAATTAATTAATGTACACAGCGTTAAACCAACTCTTTATTATTTTACAGTCAATGTTCCGTCGTAACATTTAATTAAGTAAACTCGACGATAGATGGCGCACATAGTGGTCTGTTTATTGTGTACGAATTTCGTTCATGCCCTACCAAAGCATAGATGCTTTAAAAAAATATAGGAACAATTACTAAAAGCTTTACTAAGAGTATTTTACTAACTACCGCTATACATTATTTAGTAGATATCCACAAAATAAAACGGTCGTAGTACCTACCTGCTTACCACCTACTTATCTAATAACTAACTTCACAGAAGCTGCAGCTTTATTAGTAGTAATAAAACATAATAATATATTTACAAAATATTTCTGCTGCAATAGCTAGGCACTACTGCTATCTCGCTACTGCATGTTTTTAGGTAGGTCATAGTGCCGGCCGCCCACGCTACCTCGTAATTACTTGGGCAAGTGGTCGCGAGTGGCCATTCATTCGGCACAGACACGCTGAGTTACAACGCGTGTCAAATGCATCGACCTGTCACTGTCAATGGCATTTACGAGCTGCACTCAAGTGTTATTTGTGTACAGTTGAGTTCAAAATAATGGAATGTGTTTGTGGGGTAGGCTGGTAAATAAGAGTAGATCTAGGTATTATCAGAGAGTATAAATAAGTAAAATAAGTAAGTAAGTACTATCGTGAAAGATTAGGTACTTGATAATCTCGGAGGCACGTGTAAGTACTTAGGTACCTACTATAATAATAGCATAGGCTTATTGATATGTACTGTTCCAGATGATTTAGATAGTTATGGTACATAGGTATCAAATAAAATGAAAATTTATGTTTTGATTACCTACCATTTACAGATTTAAGTAGGTACAAAGTTTAGTAAAAAATTAATTTTGATCGATACAAGTTTTCCTACCTAAAAGTTTGCATATGTACGAAAACTAGCAAAGCAAACTTTTGACTAGGAAAACATGTATCGATCAAAATTAAATTTTTACTAAACTGTGTGCAATGTGCACACAAAATTGTTGATTGCGATTTTTCGAAAATTATTTTAGTTATTTTATATCTTTCAAGATGTCGAAACGTGCGAGCGAGAGTCACATAAGCTCTTGTATTCGCCTTAACGTTTGGGACGCTGCCATTCTCTTCCTGAATTTATTCACGGCTACCACCAATATTCAATTCTCAGCACGCCCGATGATAGGAGCGCTTATCGCATCTCCCTCCATATAAAAACCGCTGAAAAAAGTGCTCGCAATACACAACGAAGCAACTGAGCTGCTGATGTTAAAACCACTTTATCTACCTATTAAGGACCTTACGTCTACTCAAAAAAAATCCTCGTTCATTGCAAAAATAAAACGAACCCCAAACTTTTCAACTCAAAAATAATTTTCCCTTCATTTCCCATATAATAACAAGGGAAATGAGACCGACACCATTATGAATAAATTACTAAACTCCAACAAGACTTTTTCCACCGCGGCTTGGCCCAACTTTCAGCATAACTCTATTTTAATTTGACTGAACTAAAAACTGATTCGTGCCATTGTAAGAAAAGTCAGTCGAAAAACGGTGAAGAAACTCGCTTCTTCTCGTAAATCCTGTCTGAGGGTTCCGTACCTACTTACGCGGCCGAGCAGAGTTGCTGTGTTTCGGTTTGAAGAGTGTGGTTGCCGGTGAAATTACAGGCACATGAGGCTTAACATCCGTATGCCTTAAGTTGATGGACGCAGGCCAATGCTTTGTTATACTTAGGTGATGGTTACCACTTAACATCAGGTGGGCCATATGCTTATTCAGTCAGCAAGTAGTAGGTATAATAAAAAATAAAATACCCTCATATAAATTGCATCAGGTTGTAAGTTGAAGTTAAGAGTAGGTAATATGTTTTATACTTTTCCTAAGTAGGTAGGTATGTATGTACCTACTAATGATTCAAGATAAAGTTTCCCTATTACAGAACCCTAAAATAGTTGTATCGATCCACAAACTATCGTAGTTAAAGGAAAAACAAGGATTTTATATCTAAACTATGATAGTAAAACGTTGATTATAATAACCTATACTGAAAGCAATTTGGTGTTGGCTACCCTTGCTAGGTCATCATCAATAACAGCCTGAAGAAGTCCACTGTTGGCGATTGGCATACCCACAGATTTCCAGGTGACCTTCGCAAGTTATCATCCATCGGGTAGGACGCCCCGTGACTTGTTGCCACGGAAGGTAGAGTAGTAGAGCTCTTTGTGAAGGGCTCGTCCGGGGAAGTACCACCACGCCTTTTTCTGCCGCCAAGCAGCGTTGCTGTGTTTCGGTTTGAAGAGTGTGGTTGTCGGTTTAATTACAGGCACATGAGACTTAACATCTGTATGCTTCAAGTTAATGGACGAAGGTCGGTGCATCGTACGTAGGGCACGTCAATGTAGTTCGTGACTTACGAGGCATTGGCTTGTAGGTGATAGTTACCACTTAACACCAGGTGTGTAATTTCGGGTGGGATTTAAAACAAACTTAAAATCCTTTCACCACACTGTTTCGAAAGAAACTAGTGACACGAAGACTAGAAGATGAAGGTTGTGCCCGCCATGATGACGGCTGCTTAGGAGCGATAGGTATTCCTGGACTTTTTATGGTATACCTACTTACCTAGTTGGAAATTTTTCCGTGAGTCTACTCTCAGATGGCCCACCTGATGTTAAGCGGTAACCGCCACCTTTAACAAAGCAAGACCTCGCAAGTCACGCACGATAGGAACGTGCCCTACGATGCACATTTCTGGGTCCATCTACACTAATATTATAAAGAGGAAAGATTTGTATTTTTGTATGTAACGAACAGGCTGAAAAACTACTGGTCCGATTTCAAAAATTCTTTCACCATTAGAATGCTACATTTTCCCTGAGTAACATAGGCTATATTATATTTTTAAAAAAATCAGGGATCCTTACTAAAACTCCAATAATCTAACCCAAGGTGGAAAACAAAAACCTTACATCGCGTGCGCTGCGAAAACTAATGATGATAGAACAAAATAATGTACTACGATTTTGTAGAACACGTCATCATCTACAAAAAATGTCGCGACAGCATATGTCTAACTATTATGTCACAATAAGTGACATAACTATAATAAGTGTTAAGTGTCACAATAAGTGTTCTTTTATTATAAAAAAATAATTGAAATGCCGCCGCTAGAAAAGGGACTTTATTTGTACCTTGGTATTAATCCTTATCCATATAAATATTTTCATTAAGACGGTTTCAATACCTATAGATAACTTCTTAAATTATTCAAATCGGACATTCTATTCAAAAGATATGACGAAATTAAAAATGCTAACGGGTCCACGGGTCACGCACGGGGTGCGATTTCACTCACTCAAGGAGAAGGGCGTGCAAATGTATGAAATAAGTAGAGGCGAGGCTCGAACCCACGGTCTAAGTTTATCCTAAAATGTTCAAAAAATGTATGACCACCCATGCGAAGCTGGGACAGGCCAGTCAACTATAATTACAATAATTCCTAGTTCAGTTTCGCGGGTGGACTGCTGGTCGACTGAACCAAAACGCGCATCCCACCTAACACCTCATTCTATTCATCTACGACAAACCAAAATACTCATCATTACTTAACTGTACCTACTACTAAATACGTGTAACAGATGCTTTTCAGCTCAAGTCTATCTATTCTAAATTTAATCTCAGGTTTTCCAAACGGCGGTGTCGTATGGCGGCCGTAATATAACAGTAATCAACTACACCCACGATTTTTTTCTGAAGTCGGGTGCAAATTAACTCTAGAGTACCTAAAACTATGCGTCAAATACAAATATTTCGTAATCAAGTTGTGTGTTATTAATAACCTACTAACATTGTAGGTACACAGTTTGGTAAAAATATAATTTTGATACAAACAAGTTTACCTACTAAAAAGTTTGGATTAATACGAAAATGCCTGTTTCTGAAAGCCCGATCAAAAGTAATCACATGTCAAGTCACTTGCTATCTCTATCTTATTCGATGTAATAGCTGAAATGGCGAGTGACTTGATATCCGATTAGTTTTGATCGAGCTTTCGGAAACCGGCCGCTAGTAAAGCAAACTTTTTGTCCAATTTTTTTGCACACAACTTGGTTGATATTTTTTTTCCTAAGCTCAGTGATTTCATATCTTTCACTGTTTAAATGTGCGAGCGAGAAGTACATTAGCGGTAGTCTTGGCCTCAATCTTATGCACCACCTGTCGTTAGAAGACCATCCCAGAAAAAAAAACTGAGTTAACTGAGAAATTATGCACAACAGTTTTTTCAGTATTATGTCTTTGTTATGCCTAAGTATATATAAAAAGAAGTTAAATTTTATTTGTGTGTACAGTCAGTAGTTATAATAAGCCAATGTCAAGCATTAATTTTATGTGACTATTTTTAAAGAAAAACGCGTGTCGCAGCTGATTCTGCTCTACTCACTATGGCGCCTCTGAAAACCAGCGCTGTAAGGGCTTGAGCTCATACAGCAAATGCTGAGTGGTGGCCTTTTTTGTCACCAAATTATAACAACTCTTTAGAAAATTTAGATTTTTATAAGACAAAATAAAGATTTTTCTATTCTATTATCTCCTCAGATCTCGTACCAAGTACTAATTCCAGATTCCTTGAGGTTGTTTAAGGGGGGTAGTCAGAGGTACGTCAAAACATTACATTTGGCGCATTATTACAGCTTCATATAGCGGCCACCGGTTTTCCAAAGCTTCCTTGAGGCAGTAAGTTGGAGTTGGAGCATCCGTCACCGTCCAATTAAAAGTTAGATGCGCTTTGCATCGTTACATGTGTGTAAGTGTTTTATATTTAACTTTGTTTGAGTTTTAAACTACTTACTACGACTTAGTGGGAAACAGACGAGGCTGATGATGTGGCGTTTTGTTTTAGAGCGAGACTGCTGTTTAAATAAATACCAAGTACCTACTCGTTTTTAGTTTCTTTAAGAGTAGTAGAGCTCTTTGGGAAAATTAAAAAAAAGTTTCATCCTTCTCGGTTTAGTGGGTAGGACTTTCAGGATGTATAAATGATACAATAATTATTGACAGAATTAGCATGCCCTCACAGCTCAGTTGGTAGAAGCTCTGCCGTCTGCGCTGTAGGCCGTGGGTTCGATCCCCACCGAGAACAAACATTTGTGTGATAAACATACATATAGAACTGTTATCTGTCTGGGTGTTATTATCTTTGAAAGTATGTATTTACAAAAAAAGTTTATAAGTATCAGCTATCTGGTTGCCATTACAAGCTTTGCTTAGTTAGGGGCTAGTTAGTGCTGTGTGGAAAGTCGACCAATGTTTTTTTACATGTTAGATGGAGCACGAGACCGCGTAAGCCAAAAGAAAAAAAAAAAGGGGGTTCCTTCTTCGTCGTTGATTATTATGTAGGCTTAGTGTATTGAAGGCTTCAATAAATATTTGCTGACTGGTAAATAAGCTTTGTTCTGTAACACAATAGATAATACAAAGAATACAATAGAAACGTAACTGTTAGCGACGCTCAGATACCTACCTAGATATTTATTATATCTACATTTTTATTTAGCTATTGGATAACATTTTGTTAATTATTTTTTTACTTCATATATGTACCTACTATTTATATCTAATCTGTGTCAAGGTTTGAAGGATTGTACCCTTGTGGGTAGATTCGATTCACTACTTTAAAAAAAGAATGTAAACTTAGGGTAGGTAGATAAGTCTTGGATACATCCATGCACAGTGTGTGCCACGAAATACCAAAAATAAAATTATAATAGCAAAATTTAAACGTCTTTCTGTTTTAAACATCATCCGCAACAGTAACTTTTTTTTTGACGCTTGGAAAAATCTAGAGTCAGTTCCATGCGACCAAAGTCTAGATCTCTTCGCTTTTAATTCTACGACCGACACGTATGGATTTTGAGTTTCAGTTCTATGTGGATTGATTATCTATGGTAAAGTTTGTTTCGTTCCGGACTTTTCCAATTATGTCCACTTTTATTATTAACGTCACGTCGACGTTTCTTGTTTGACTAGTGCTTTGATAGCGGGATTTTTATGGAACATTTTGTAAAAAAAAAGTAGTTTTTCTGCAGGTTTCTCATGAAATCAATATAAATTAAAATATTTATGTGCACAGTGCCAGTTCTCTCAAACGGTGAAGGAAACCATTGTGGGGAAATCAGCATGTCGTAGAACCTAAAAAGTTCGCATGTCTCTTTGAAGCGCACTTAAATCCTTTCACCACACTGTTTCGAAGGAAACTAGTAACAAGATATTTTTATAAAATAACTAGCAATGCCCTGTTATAGGCGATGTCTATCACTTAACATCAGGTGTGCCATCTGCTTGCCAAATAAACAAGTGCAATGCATAAGACTCTACAAATCAAAGTACCTACCTACAAAAGCAAAACAGTTAAGTTCCTTTGAAACTCCAAGCATTTTTACTACCGGGGAAGTACTACCACCACGCCTTTTTCTGCCGCCAAGCAGCAACGCTGTGTTTCGGTTTGAAGAGTGTGATTGCCGGTGTAATTACAGGCACATGAGGCTTAACATCTGTATGCCATAAGTTGATAGACGCAGGGCAGTGCATCGTAAGGCACGTTCCTATCGTGCTTGACTTACTAGGTAATGCTTTGTTATAGGTGATGGTTACCACATAACATGAAATGGGCTGCTTGTACCATCTTGTATAAAAAAAAAATAATGAATAAATATAAAAGATTACTAACAATAGTAAAACGGTTTATTTCAGTCCTGATCGATTTTCCCCGATTTCCCCAGCGAGGGGAGATTGGGGTGCGTTAGTTACTTCGTTAGCGTAGCTTCCGTAGGGCTCTACGACACCAGTACCCTAAGTCTGAGTTTGTTTTTCGTTTTCCGTATCGTCAGGCCGTTTTGTATTAACACTCGTAAGTTCTCAATACAACCGACAGAGGCGCTGATCGAGTCTGATCGAGTCTCAACACGAGTCATTCGTCAACTCACACCATGAATCTTGTCCCAACTGGTGTCAGTTGACGAATCGTAAAAAAGCTATAGGTACTCTTCGTTTACTTTGGGTGAATTTTAGTACAGTAACTAAAAAAGTGTTAGTAAAATAATACACAAAGGGCATAGGTTACTTATTATCAAGTAGAGTTTTATAGTACCAAATGACGTCAAATGCGCTACTACGAAATCTAAATATGGATATACCTTTTTTAATCCCCGTGTCGGAAACGATTCGGGTTCGAAGTCAAATGTGATAAAAACTGATGACTCCGATTGGAAACCTTTCCGAATGTTTTAAAATAGCCCTGCTGTACGTTTAACGTGTAACGATACTTAGTTTGTGTTTAACTTAGGAAAAAAGTGTTTTAGAAGACAATAATATCAATCTTGACATCAGGTGGGCTATCTGCTTATTCCATCAGCTCCATATAAAAAAAACATAAGTTATAGAAAACAATTCTTATTAAACCCCAATTGCCGGTTTAAAAGACATATCCATGTTAAGATTGCGTAGGTAATTTTACGTCATTTGGTACTTAAAAACTCTACCTATTCTGACTCTTGCTTATTATTACACTTTTGTTTCTTTTCCGGTAAAGCGTGTTTTTTTGCTTTTGAAGGTGGGTACTTACTTTCTATAAAAGATCCAGTCCGGCGGCCTGACGTTACGGAAAACGAATACCAAAACTCAGACTTTGGGCACAGGGGTCCGGTTATCAGATCAGTTAATGCATGTTAGAGGTGTGAAAATTTATGGCTTTGATAAGTTATCACGGGAATCCAACATTTGCAATGTAATAATAGAACTTTTTGCAATAAAAAATACAAAACTTTTGCTCTGTCTTTATTCAGTACAATCGCAAGGATCACTTTGAAACGTCTTATATACTAGGTGACTCTAGGTGCCAGTTCCTCGCGATCAAAGCCTAGAAGAACAGGCAAGAATCTTACGGCTTGGTTCCTAGCGTTTTTTTGAATGATTCTTTTTACAATTATGGTACTTAATTGTTTAGTTTTTGTAATGAGTTGGAGCATAGTTCAGTCCCAAGCTTTTTTGTCATCCATATAATCAGATAGTAAGCTAGTACAGTATAGTAAGCTTTTGTAAAAGTTTTCTTTTTATTATTTTTTATTTTTATTTTATTTATTGAAAAGACCAACAGCACAAAAAAATTATGTAAAAACAAAATATATCAGAAACATTAGAACAGCCAATTATAGGTCTCTCTAGGTTATTTTTTTTTCAATTAAGTTTCTTTTATGTTTTTAAATTTGCTAATCGCTGAAGCGAACCTCAAACCAAAACGTCATCTGTGTATATATTTTTAGTTCTATGCTGGATTTTTCAAAAAGTGTCTAATCAATTTCGATAGCCTATAAAAAAAACATCAAAATCAGTTCATAATTGGCGGAGTAATCGCATAACAAACATACAAAACGGTAAACAGTTCGAACCCACTATAGCGCAGAGCTGCCACCTAACCTGCGAGGCGTGTAGGAGTATCGAAACCAATCAACCGATCAATGTTTCAAGAACCTCGCTCCAATATCATGAATAAACTATTAACAGAAGACCAATTCATGCGCTGAATGGCAGTTGATTCTGTTATCCAGACTCAGGTATTCACTATCCAGCACCGTAGGAACCCTGGGGATCCATTTAGCAGTATACAAACATGGCTACGCTCGGGTACACTCATCTAATGGTGGCATTCACATCGCTATTTGCTATTTATTTCCTTATTATTTGGATTTGACAGTCTTCACAGCTCAGTTGGTAGTTGCTCTGCTTTCTGCGCCGCAGGCCGTGGGTTCGTGGTGGATCGTGAGAGAACAAACATTTAATTTTGTGTGATGAACATAGATGTTTGTTCTCTGTCTGGGTGTTATATAATTGATCGAGTGAGCGAAGCGAACGAAGATCTTAGTTTCAACTTGGGCGATTTGGCATTTTATGTATGTATGTATGTTTGTCTGGCCATAACTTTCAAACCGTTGACCCGATCTGCATGAAATTTGATAAGTCGATAGCTTGTGCTTGAGAAATTTACTGGTAAGTATATGAGTAAAATTGGATGAAGGGTTATTAAGATATGGGGTTTTTTAAGGGGCCAAAAATAAAAAAAGTGACATAAAAAAATCAAATTACATGTCATATGAAAGGGCTTTGTTTGGACATTCCAAAACAATTTTTACTTTTTTTCTGGGACGCTCGGTTTTTGAGATACAACAAAAAAGATAAATTAGGATAACCAGCGATCCAAGAGCTCCCATCTCTAAGAGTTTCGTTGGCATCAAGGTTTTTCTACTGGTCGGCCAGTTACTTTGCTTTTTCTTATTTTTTTTTCTTAAAATATATTAAGGAGGTACTCAGTTCACATAAAATGGTGACAGTGACCAGGCCTGATGATGGAGCCAAGGTCTGTTCAACGGAACTCTTCAATAAATAGGCCAATAGAGTTGAAACTTGGTTACCGTACCAAGTTAGTAGGCGGTAGTCAGAAAAAAGGACTTGCCTCTGACTACCACCTACTCAAAGTTTTGGTGCGTTCGTCCGGTCGCATCACGAGATATCAGTTTGGGGCGAACTACTAGTATTATAAGTATGTATTAACAAAAAAAGTATACATATATGTATTATATTAATCTGAATGCCTCAAAGTGGATGGACGCAGTGCATCGTAGGGCAAGTTCCTATCGTGCATGACTTACGACGTAACGCTTTGTTATAGGTGATGGTTACCACTTAACATCAGGTGGGCCATCTGCTTGTTCCATCAGCTAGATGTATAAAAAAATGAAATTGGACCTATCTAAAAGTATATCCTCTTAATAATAAAAGTTTTTCAAATCGGTTCATAAGTGTTCCCACACACGTAGGTATGCCTTCTTACAGGTCTTCCTAGTTTGGATACCTATGTCATCCACTCAGGATTGTATTTTATTTACATAATACCTGATGTATTCCTACTATGTCAAGTTTGTAGTGAAATAAATTTATCTTAACTTATCTTAAAACATAAAAAAACAGACGAATTGCGAACATTCTCTTTTTGAAGGCGGTAAAAATACAGAAAGAGTGGAAGGAGGAAGTTGTGCCGACCCCATGCAACGTTATAAGTAGAGATCGGATATTCGGATGCATATTTACCTAAAGTTGAGATGTTGGCTATTGTGGAAAGCTCATTTTATCGAAAAATCCCGGGGTCTCGGGAAATTAAAATTTTGATTTTGTCTTAAAATCCCGGGATCCCAGGAAATTCAAATTTAAGTGACACGAATGACATTCATGTTATTGTAATTCTGGGCAATTATTGCTCTGTTACAACGTAATATGCCCCTCGGGGCCCAGAATCACCCCCTTTCAGCTTACACATATAACGTGGCACCCTGTATACATCCGATTATTTATTCAATCCGGGGGTTTTAATGTAAAAGTATCATAAGAAGCCACTTCCATAATTTCTTAGCCAAAAATTAACTTTAGGTAAATATGCATCCAATTATCCGATCTCTAGTTATAAGGGATGGAAGGAAGATGATGAAGGGTTGAAACGGGGTGTCAAAGTTTGTATGGAAATAGCACGCGACCGGAGTCGCGCGACATTCCTCTAGTCTCAATAAAAAGTAAGTTAACACGTATAAAACCGAAGGGAAGTCGTAAATCCACAGTTTCTGAAGTAGTACGTCCGTAATATACCGTGGTTATTATATAAGAATAACATGTTTTCATTTAAACAAGGTGTTCCAGTACTTGTAGGTACTTAAAACTTCAAGGGGCTAAAGTACCCATCAATATGAATTACTTTTTCTAAGGAACCAACACAGTGAAAGCGAAAAAAAAACAGCTGTTTCATACAAAAGTTCAATGCCTTCCTGGGTAAAATGTATGAAACAGCTGTTTTTTTTTCGGGTTCACTGTTTTGGTTCTATCTATGATAGGACCTGCCCATTGGCACTTCAACTTGCTAATTCTGGGAGCTACGATTATGTAATATGAATTTCTACTAAGTAATTCTACGAGTAATGGCTTTGGTAATCAGACTCGCAAATCGTATGGAACATATTCCGTTTAAATGATGACTTTATCATGATTTATAAAATACATGATAAAGTTAATCCAGCCATGTAACGGTGAACAGTTCTTGAGAAATCCAATGTTTACGACGGTTTTTGGGAAAAATGTGTATTTACGGCGCGCGTAAAACGACACGTCGAGGTGGCAACATTGAACAGCATTGGATACATTATTACTCAGAAGTGTTACTTAGTACTTGGCAAACCTACCATTAAGAATTTTAGATATTTGCCCAGACTACTTCAGACGCCCTTACGGTGATGATAACTGCTAATGTACCTCTCAAACCGAGTACTTACCTCTCGCTCGCACATTTCAATATTTTGAAAGATATTTTATGAGTTCTTTGTGTATGGCTCGTTCGGGAAAGAACTACCACCACGCCTTTTTCTGCCGCCAAGCAGCAACGCTGTGTTTCGGTTTGAAGAGTGTGGTTGCCGGTGTAATTACAGGCACATGAAGCCTCATGTGCCTCATGTTAAGCCTAACATCTGTATGCCTCAAGTTGATGGACGCAGGGCTGTGCATCGTTGGGCATTATGTTCCTATTGTGCGTGACTTACGAGGCAATGCTTTGTTATGAGTGATGGTAAAATCAGGTGGGCCATCTGCGTGTTCCATAAGCTGAGTAGTAAATTAAAGTAGTATTAAATAAAAAAGCTAATGTACGAGTTCCTCTCGCTCGCACATTTCATTTCAATATTTTAAAAGATATACAATCTTATTTAAGTTATTTTTTTTTTAATTCAAACAAGTTTTCCTACTTAAAGTACATTAGCGGTTGTCTTCGCCTTAATTACCATCGATCAGGATCATACAAAATAACGGTAGGAACCAAGCCGTAAGTTAGTTGGCAGGCTTCTAGGCTTGGTCGCGTGGAACTGGATTCACCTTGCTTCAAGACGATTCAAAGTGATCCTTATGATTCAATTAAATAAATAAGCACCCAATGACGCTGTCGCTGTGTTAATCATCTTCAACTCTAAAATATCTCTTATAAATCTCATACAATATTTGCCACGAATGGTGTTTTCTAATTATATGAAGATAAGGTTCAAATTGAGATGACGAGAATTGCCACAAAGTGAGCCGCATTCTTGTTTGCCGGCTCGGTTGTGTAAAACATACCTTTAACACTCACCTCATCTAGAAATACCACAAAACCACGGTTTCAATTACACCTATCATTTACCTTAACCCTAAAATGCGAGTTTATGCCCTTTTGTGTAATTTTGTCGAAGTGCCGTTTTGCTTTGTGTCGCTTCGATACAAAAGGGTGAAATGAGCACTAGGTTTCGACCGTAAACGCCCGAATGCAATCGCTTGTTCTAAATTAGGTACTTGAATTTGAAAATTTACCTTAGATTTGGCATAGTTACAAAAGTGTTCGCTCTGGAAATCTATGGGAAATCCTTTGCACGCTGCTTCAGGATATTTTGGAGGATATTTTGTTGTCCGCACGGGTATCACTATAAAAGGTACTGATTTGTGGACTTAAAATTATCAATAGCTAACTGAAAAAAAACTTACCTGAAAGCTCGATCAAAACTAATCGGACGTCAAGTCACTTGCTGTATCTTTCTAATTCGATGAAATAGCGAGTGATTTAACATCTGATTACGTTTGATGGAGCTTTCAGAAACCGGCCGTTACACTTTGCAATTTTATTGGGTCCTTTTTATTCCGTGGCGTTTATGCGCGATCGCATTCTTGCTTCGCATCATCGGAACTTTGACAATGAACTAGGGTTATACTTAATCCTTTCACCACACTGTTTCGAAAGAAGCTAGTGACACAACAAGAAGAAGCAGGGTTATACTCAAACGATCACGTGACAAAACGCGAATGCGCACTACAATAAAGGGGTTAAACCTGACCCACCTTGAAAATCTTGCCATTATTTAGAATGGCACCCCAGTGTTGCCCTATATGAAATTCCATCATCTCGCGATAATTAAAGCGAAATAACATTATAGTGGACACGGTGTTGCCACATTCCGGCGCAGGTGAGTCATTACCCAGTGCTAATTAACTGTGGTCTGTGTTGCCCTTGCCTAGGCTAGGTAAATAGCGTTTTTGGGTAGAAATTGTCCATTGTAATTATAGAAGTAGAGCTCTAAAAGAGTTCGTCCGAGGAAGTATTACCATCTTTCCTATATCTGTAGCCAAGCAGTGCTCGCATTGCTTAGTTCCCATTTGTAATGTGACATTTCTGTATTTTTTTTTTCAATTCCAGTTGTGAATTTTTTATATTATTTTTACATTTTGTGATTTTATTTTTTGTTTGTGTACTAAATTATGATGTACCCATGTTGACGTATAATGTACATTGTGAATAAATGACTATTATTTGAAGGGTCTGTATGGGCTTAAGAGTAGTAGAGATCTTTGTAAAGGGCTCATCCGTAGTACTACCACCATGACTATATCTGCCGGCAAGCAGCGTTGCTGTGTTTCGGTTTGAAGAGTGTGGTTGCCGGTGAAATTACAGGCACATAAGGCTTAATAATGCCTCGAGTTGATGGACACATGCCAGTGCCTCGCGGGACACGTTTCGATAGTGCGTGACTTACGAGGTAATGATTTGGTGGGCCTGCTAGTTTCACCAGCAAATAGTACCTTTTCAAAATAAATAAAATATGTGTGCCGATGCAATTACAGACACATGAGACTTTCTCAGTGCACGTATCAAACCACTGTTTTCGTAGCCAAAAATGACATCAACCGCAAATTTAATCCTACCGGACTCCCTGCGCCGTCAAATTTATCCTAAATTACATCTTCTGGACGTAACAACATAATACAAGATCTTGACAGCCGTCACAGCTCAGTTGGTAGTAGCTCTGCCTTCTACGCTGTAGGCCGTGGGTTCGATCCCTACCGAGAACAAACATTTGTGTGATGAACATCGATGTTTGTTCGCCGTCTGGGTGATATATTATATTTACAAAAAAGTATTTATTCATTATATCCGCTATCTGGTTCCCATATTACAAGCTTTGCGTCAACCACAATGTTGGTGCTACAATGGTAGCTTCACACATTGTAGCCTATTTCTCATGGAACCCACAAGACGAGAGCATAGATCCCTTCAAAAATAATTCGGCAATGATTTTCTAGAGCCTCCTTGGTCCTTTCATTTCTATTTTCATAAACATAATCTTGTTGACAAGATAAACAGTAGTACTTTGATCTGAATAATTTTGAACTTTGACAACGAACAGTTAAAACATTATTTTCTGTAACTCAGAGTATTCAGTTTCAAAAGTTTATATGTGCTTGTGACAATTTGAACCATGGAGCTTTGAACGAATCAAGATGAAAACTGACGAACCTTTTCATTCCGTCACTGTACAAGCTATAGTTCGTTACACAGGTGGAGGCAATGCTATGTGCTTTTGGAATGAGGCTCGCAGGCTGGTTTGTTATACAAGAAACAGTGATGAAACAAACAGATGGCACACCTGACGTTGAGTGGCTACCTCTCCCTTTAACAGTAGTAATAACTTACAAACAACGTCCCCTGAGAACGTGCCTTGTCAATATTTAGAGACCCAAATGAAATAGGCTAATGTGGCTAGTAAAATTTTGAGGACAAAGAGCCAATTAAAACTTTCCTAGCTCCGGGACGCCGTGGCCACAGTGGCTGGCAGAAGGGTAAGTACCACGGAAGGGCTCCCAAAGCTCGTGTTAAAGAGACCGGATGGAGCAGTAGTTAAGGCGCTGACAACCGTCAGTTTTTGAGTAATACTCGCACGCACTTTGCAACTTTTTTTATAATATTAAATCACTGCCTGTGGTTGAGGTAAGCACAAATTACTAGACCCCTTAATCATGGTCCCTGCCATTTTATAGCGGCTCCATAGAGTAAGTATACTTATAACTGTCACTTTCATGCCGACGAAAAGAGACAGTAAAAGACTTATCGTTCCGATAAGCTAATGGAGCGCTCAGCGAGCAATACGAATACGGTAAGTTTCGAAGAATAACATTACAAAGGTTCAACGAAGATATTATTTTGATCCAATTTACCCAAAAAACTTTTATACTAGTTTTCCTACTTATCTACACTAATATTATAAAGAGGAAACATTTGTATTTTTGTATGTAACGAATAGGCTCATAAACTACTGGTCCGATTTCAAAAATTTTTTCACCATTAGAATGCTACATTATCCCTGAGTAACATAGGCTATATTATATTTTCAAAAAAATCAGGGATCCTTACTAAAACCTTGACAGATACGCGAGAACTATACTAGCGGTTGCCAGCGTCTACACAAAAGGCACAGAGGAGGCCTTCAGGCGGCCTAAGAACTCCCTACATAACCCACATGAGACCTGTTTACGTTCGTTGGGGGTGTCGTTTAATAAAATTGCTTCATTCATACATTCCAAAACCATATACATTTTCATTCTAAGCCTATTTTTTACGTTGTAAATAGTAAAATTCGAAAACCGATATAACGTGACCTCCTTTTTGTATGAGTTTCAATGACTTTATAGTTCAGATGAAACGGGCCTTTATAATGAAATAAAAAAAAGTTCTAAAATATTTCCTTCGCTATCTAAGGCGGTCAGTTTTAAGGATGAGTTCGATTATATAACTACCTCGATGAAAGGAAGATTCAAAACAAAATGGCGCGTAAGTTTAGTTAACTATGAAATTTTATACACAGGTTGAAAGAAAACAAACGTTGCAGTATCAGGTGCTCAAAAAGAGCCTCTTTGATGGCGCACTTAAAATCCTTTCACCACACTGTTTCGAAAGACCTATTGACACGAAAAGAAGAAGAAGACTGAGCTTACCTTTCTAATATCTCACACTGTGGAAACGGATGAAATGAACTGCAGCAGATGAACACTTTAACACCTCTTATTTATTCTTAGAACACAGGTAAAACAATTTCACTCTTATTCTTCGCACTTGTTACGGATGTCAGTATGTCAGCCAGTCAAGTTTACTCCACCAAGTCTCTTTCCAGAATCCCACATTTATTTCAATCTTCCCCTTTCCTTTCTTTTCTGTTCAGCCACCTACCCACGCTATCCATCCTACCCACCTATCGGACCAAAGCTGTGACTTGGCGGTCAATTGACTGACTACAAGACAGGAAGATATAAAATTAATTATGCTACTTCAATTTTAATCTAAAAAAACAAGCTTAATATTTACAAAATGAATTATAAAATTCGAGAAATCATTACATTCGGCCATCCGCCATCATGCGATCTCCTGACGCATGATCAAATAAATTAACTGAACGTACTAATCAATTAAGAATATTTATATTATTTTAATTTTAAAGAACAAAAAAAAACTTATTTTTGATTGTAATAGCTTATATACAAATTCATTTTATTATTTTAGTCCTTATCAACTTCAATTTCTTCATCAAATTTATTTTATTAAATAATTATAGAAAATACTCAAATAAATTGAATTTACGATTTTAACACAATAACATTTTCAGTAATTATAAAAACAACATGTGAATAACAAAAAAAACAATAACTCCCAGTGTTTCGCTACATTATTATACTTACAATATTACTTTAAATTATTAATCATTACATTTGGCATTTATTTAGTATCAGATCTGCTTGTATTATTTTGTTGTCGACCTTTTGTAGGCATATTTTCGTCATCATTATCCTCGCTTTCGGATGAAGTATTACTTTTGTTAGATATTAGTATCGTAGTCATGAGAAAGGTTAACATTGATCCAAGGTCAAATCCGATCAAAAGCAACTACGCTATCGTATTTACTTTTAGGAGTACTAAATCCAGTAAGTTCAGAAATTTTATATCGATCATTATATATACTTCTGTGATTTTAAAGAGGCCTATAAATTTTGATAAGAGCTTAGTTCTATTGTCTTTATTGTTAAAATTGGTTCTCGGTTTGTTTATTAGAAATAAATTAGAATATTATTATTATTTATTGTAACTGTAACGATGACATGGGTGTCGGAAGACCAGCGTTATAGTAGCGTATGCTGCTATTGCATTTATGACGAGTGACTGCCAATTTATATCACTTACCTACTTACTTTTACTGTCTTTTCTTGTATTTTTTTTTATAAACTGCATTTACGTTTGGCATAAATAAATTATTTTGTATTGTATTGTAAGATTACATTTTCCATTAACTACGTGATAAGCACCTTGGTGCAATTTTGATCGATTGATTTTCTTTACCGGTTCAATACTACTGTAACCTTCCACATACACATCCCCTGAAAAGTTAGTTGATCCCTGCGTTATAACTTCAACTAACCCTGACAAAGGAACTTAGGTAGAATTTAATGTAGTCAAGTTTAAGCTATTTTCAATGTCAAAGTTTGCGTTAAGAGCAGGACTTTTGTAGAAGAATAGTTTGCAATTGTCTTTGAACACAGACACCGAAGAAAACTCTATAAAGTTTTACCCTATAAGCAATGCTGTTGTCACAAACTCATCAGTAACTACAAGAACTTCGATCGTCGCCTCAACATCATCGATTTCAATGTTCACAAAGCTCCTATAGACAGGTGTAACTACAGAGTTACCGAAACCTTTGATGATAGGCAATTGTGTGTATCTTTTTAAGAAGTTTAGGTCTTGAGCATCAGATTCACGGACTTCGATTTATTTGAAAAATTTACTGTTAGTATCACCAGTTGTGGAAATAGTCAAATTTTTCCGTTCTTTAACGTCCGTACGCGAAACGCGGTATCATTGGTAGAAGTTTACAGTTTTTATTGTCGTGATCAACCCTTTGAAACTTTTGGCATTTTACTAATGGCTTAGGGCATTTAAAGTAAGAGTGTCCTTTTGCGCGACATTTAAAAAAAAGTCGCTAAATCATGGAGGTAATATCATAATGGTGAGTGCCATAAGATCCACAACCTTTTACAACTGTGTATCAAACAGTGATCATCTATCTTTGTACCTCCCACGCAGCCTAGCTACAAGTAAAAGAAAAGAAGATGTAAGTTCACTCACTCCAACTCACTCACTGTCTGTGTAAATAGTGTCCGTCAGTTGATGCAATGCTTTGATGTTCTAGTTGGGGTCGGTTGAAATATGCGGTGAAGCGAAATAAATAGTGAAAAATCAAAAGAATCATTATTGTTTAAGCAAAATATATTTGAAAAAGCGAAAGTATATCCCGTGCAGCTGTGTCTTGTGCATCAAGAAAAACAAAAAGAAACAAAACAAAAAAAAAACAAAAGGAGGTGAAAGACCCGGAATTGTCATTTGATACGTAATATTCTTTTTTCAATTTACAGACTGTAATTACATTTTATTAGTACTAGTCAGATTTTCCAATATGAAAACGATGTAAACCCATTAATAAAATATACCCATAAAATAATATGTATTGTTTTGATCATCTGTTCTAGTGATTTACATACACAGACTAATTTAGCTTTATATTTCACACCTTCTAGGCGTCTCGCGCCGGCTAAATTTCCGTTAAATTTTACATTATTATTTTTTTAGGTTCCCAAAATGCCCAGAATGAAGACGGGTGTGGATAAAAGCTGTTAAAGGCGTGAAAACTAGGAGTCCACAAAATTTTCCTATGCATGGACGAAATGGCCATAAGAAAGTATCGAGTGGGATGGACATCGCTCTCACAGCCAGGTCAATGTGGGAAATAATATTGACGATAATAGTGTTCCAGTATCTATATTGGTTTTGGGTTGTCGCAATAAAAGTCAGCAACCAGTTAAAATTAAAAAGTTGATTTCCAATTAAAACGCCTTTTTCATCCATCTCTTATTCCATCGATAGGTTAGTCAATGTAGTCCCTTCTCTAGTAACTCACACGAATACAATATCGACAACTGCACACTAACAAAAAAAACGGACACGCCAAAAACCGAAAGGCTCCTTGCAGTATGATACTTCGTCCAAGCGCTAAACTGTTGTTTGAAGTTGACGCCAAATCTCCTGCAGATGTCTTCGAAGACTTTCGCTTTCGTTTAGAATGCGTGTGTGTAACAAGAAGTTCCTCCTCAGGAGTCATCGCACCGTCAGAGTTCATAGAAAGAGAAAAAAAATACTGTAGTTATAATATTCACCAATTGTTTCAAACTTTTTTTTTTTTTTTAATTTATATTCATGTTTTATTTATTTTTTTAATTTTTCATATGGGTTACTTGGCTTAGCATAACAGCTGTCCATGTAATTTTGCGACGTACTTAGCCACTTACAGGTCCAGTTTTTAAATGCTAATATATATATATATATATTTTTGCACCATTGTACTAATTATTTGGTTAGTTTTGAACTTACAGGTATACATACCCCATTTTTCACTAAGAAATTCACTAATAGCGCACCTGGCTAAACTCTGGCATACATAGCCTGCTAATAGCGCACATGGCTAAACTCTGGCATACATAGCCTGTACCTGCATACATAGCATGTACCTACTACCTACCTATATATCTATAAATTTTAACTTAATAGATATTTAATTTAGTACACTTTGCTTCAGAGACTCGCATCAGAGGGTAGGCTTGATCATCGATATTTATAATTTTACGACAGTTTATCAGGTGACAATGGCAAGTATAGTTAATTTCTGCTTGATATAGGTAAGCCAATTTTTATTGCTATTGGAACATTGATAATAGCAGTAATGTGAAATAGAATAATAAAAAAATATATATAATAGTAGGTAGGTAATCCACGAATTTAAAGGTGCTAACACTACCGGATAGTCTCTGTTCAGTACAGACCAGTTCTTGTGAGGAACAATTCAAAATGCGAATATAAAATAGGATAAAAATATAAAATAACCTACCCTTCAATGTTAAAATTATCGGATAATATAAAAATTTGTAAGATTTCACCTACTTTATTCTAGAAAAATTTGCTCGATATGTATTCAACTTGAATGTTCATGGGTAAGGCCCTGACAATTTTTAAAAACCGAATAGTGCTAGTACGGCCAGATAGTATCGGGGCAATCTCGACTGATACATGCTAACAAAATGTTTCATACCGTTAAACTTAAGTCGAATTTAATAACCTTTTACTTGAAATAAAAATATCATGATGTGGATGAAATAAATTTTAATCACAGCTACAGTACGTAATTATTTGGCAAATATCAGTGCATTGTGTACGTAGCAAAATTGTTAGCATTATCTGTCCAAAATTTGTTCACTGTGGCATAGGTACATAGACCCACTTAATTCCTCACCTTGCTTATAAAAAAAAATTGTTATGGCATACATAGCCCCCTGAACTCACTTGGTCCATCACAGCATACCTTGCTTATAAAAATAATTGTTATGGCATACATAGCCCCCTGAACTCACTTGGTTCATCACAGCATACCCTACTTATTGTTATGGCTTATATAACCCCCAGAACTCACTTGGTTCACTACTTCACTATATTTTAATTATGTTTTTTTTTTTATGTAAGTAAACTTTTTATCGTAAAATATTCTTTCAATTAGCAACATGCTATGGTGGCAAAAAGTTTCACCAGTAATAATTCTATCAAGTAACTGCGGTAAAAATTTGATGAAAGACATCAATAAGTTTCAAACTTAATACTTCGAGTGAAACAGCATGAATTTTATTCCTAGTATTCGTTAGACTCCACATTGTTAAAAAAAAAATATTTTAGCAAAAATTGTTATCACAAAAACTTTTGTGACGGTATTAACAAAAAATATTTTCATAGATATGGTACAACTCATGATCACACACAGTCACTTGCACGTTTAGTAGATTGGTATTCTTTGTCGATTTCTATCAGCTTTTGCTAGAAAATCTATCCAGACTTTTGTAAATTTTATGTTTAATGGGTAGGCACAAGTACCAACAGCTCCATAAACCGAATAGTGCTAGCATGGCCAGATAGTCTCGGGGCAATGCCGACTGGACCACGCCAACAAAGATTCAGTAGAAATAAAGCCGCTAAGTACCTATGCTTTCAACTGAACAAAACTGGCACGATCGGATAGTCTCGGGTCAATCCCGACCGATACATGCTAGTAAAATCTGTATCTCCATTATACTTAAATGGAATAAAATATTGTACCAATCTTCCAAGCGGCAATAAAATAATATTATGTGGGCAGAATAGGTAACATTTTACATACCTTGGTTCAATCGCACTTCTGAGATGAAATGAACTGCAGCAGATGAACACTTTAACACCTCTTATTTATTCTTAGAACACAGGTAAAACAATTTCACTCTTATTCTTCGCACTTGTTACGGATGTCAGTATGTCAGCCAGTCAAGTTTACTCCACCAAGTCTCTTTCCAGAATCCCACATTTATTTCAATCTTCCCCTTTCCTTTCTTTTCTGTTCAGCCACCTACCCACGCTATCCATCCTACCCACCTATCGGACCAAAGCTGTGACTTGGCGGTCAATTGACTGACTACAAGACAGGAAGATATAAAATTAATTATGCTACTTCAATTTTAATCTAAAAAAACAAGCTTAATATTTACAAAATGAATTATAAAATTCGAGAAATCATTACACGACGAAGTAATAAATGCAATTTATGGGAATAATTCACGCATATTTCAATTTTGGTTTAATATATTCTTGTGAAGGCTTTTGTCCTGAAATTTACACTTCGTCTTATTCGATCTGAAAGTTCTCTAACTTTAGTGTACGAGTTCTAATCGACGTACTACGTGTACAGTCAGCACCGAAACAGAATGTAGTTATTTATTGCACTTATATTCAAAGTCAAAAAGGTATTTATTCAATAAAATATAATCAGTTTACAAAAGTACCTACATAATTTGTTTGTACAAGTTTTTTTGTAAATACTCAAGAGAAAGAGATAATACGCCTTCCGATCCTAAGGTCGTGGATTCAAAACCGGTCGTGAACTAATGAGTTTTTCTGTTGTCGTGCATGCCATAGAACCTAAAAAGTTCTATAACATGTGTCAAGTGCTCGAATGGAGTCTATCACTTAAAATCCTTTGACCACTGTTTCGAAAGAAACTAGTGACACGACAAGAAGAAGAAGTAAATACTTACCTGTATTTTATATAAGAAAACTACATAATAAAAAAAAAGTAAGTAAAAACCATTTTTTTGCAACTAAACAACGCTAAATAAGGCGACAAAAAATAAACAAATAGCTTTCCTAAGGTTTTCATTAAACATTGAACAGTAGAAATAAATCAAATTCTCTTGAAAACGAAATTGTTTTAATACAAAGTAAGCTTTTCAAAGCGATTTTTCCACAAAAGAAATGGGACATAACTTCCTCTACTTTCCCGCCAAATACGCTCAATTTCCGATAGATGATTGGTTCGGTTTTTGGAAAACTAATTAGTGTTCCAGACCTCGGCTGAGTCTAGACACGTATAAACAGTGCGGGGACATCAGTCGCTTTGCCGGTTCTTCCACCACACTGACCATTTAGAACGGCAACACGGCAACGGTAGAAACCAAGATGTAACTTTTTCACTTGTTCTTCTAGGTTTGGTCGCGTGGAACTGACACCTAGATTCACCTAAGACGTTTGAAAGTGATCCTTTTGATTCAATTGAATAAAATAGAGTTATTTACTAGCAGTAGCTTTCTATGTTCTGTGGGCAAACCTTACTATAATAAAAGCATAATTTTATTCATTGTAAGAGAGTTACTGTTTTTATGATAGCTAAAGCTTTAATTTATTCATATTCTACTAGCTGACAGTAGAGGTTTGAAGAGTAGTAGAGCTCTTTGTGAAGGGCTCGTTCGGGAAAGTACAACCACCACGCCTTTTTCTGCCGCCAAGCAGTAACGCTGTATTTCGGTTTGAAGAGTGTGGTTGCTGGTGTAATTACAGGCACATGAGGCTTAACATCTGTATGCCTCAAGTTGATAGACGCAGGGCAGTGCATCGTAGGGCACGTTCCTATCGTGCGTGACTTGCGAGGCAACGCTTTGTTATAGGTGATTGTTACCACTTTTCCTTTATTTACAAAATTTTAATTAGGGCTGTGTTATACTAATGGCATGTCCGTCCCATTGTAATCTAAGTAATAATATTATTTTTTAATCTATTTTCCGTACTAAAACTTTGTATATTAGTTATCAAATCTAGAACTTTGAAGACTGGCCGTGTCCCATCACTAACCTCAAGGTATTTAGTCGTGACAAATTCGCTGTCACGCTGCTAATTACTGCGCTGACAGTACCTTCCCGACATTGCCTAATTTGTCTGCGGTACTTTAGGCTGGAAAATGAAAATAGAAAGTACCTACTTGGCTACTTGACAGCCTGCCCCTAAATGAGGCTCACGACTGGTATCTTCTGGCACGGTAGACATTCCCTCAGATCCTCTGGTGCTTGATATCTTAGGTAAAAAGTGTTTATTTTTATTTATTTAAAACTTTCACAAAAAAACAATGTAGTGCTAGGAGGACTTAATGCTAATAGCATTGTCTACCAGTCATCCCGGGCGTGCAAAAAGATGGTGAAGAAGTTTAAAGTTTTAAGGCCGCCCTAAGGTCTCCCATGCAAATGGTGAACGAGCTTAGTAGCAGTAGTAATACACCCCCTCATACATATTATTGTATCATCATATCATTTGACAGCCTTCACAGCTCAGTTGGTAGTAGCTCTGAATTCTGCGCCGTAGGCCGTGGGTTCGATCCCCACCGAGAACAAGCATTTGTGTGATGTTTCTTCGCTGTCTGGGTGTTAATACAAGCATTTCTTAAATTGGATAGTAGAGCTCTCTGTGTGTGGCTCGTCCGGGGACTTCCCCACTACCACCACGCCTTTTTCTGCTACCAAGCAGCGTTGCGTGTTTCGGTTTGAAGAGCGTGGTTGCCGGTGTAATTACAGGCACATGAGGCTTAACATCTGTATGCCTCAAGCTGATTGACGCAGGGCAGTGCATCGTAGGGCACGTTCCTATCGTGCGTGACTTGCGAGGCAATGCTTTGTTATAGGTGATGGTTACCACTTAACATCATGTGGGCCATCTGCATGTTCCATCAGTAAGTTGTATAAAAAAATGGGCCTACATAGAGCTGTGTGGACCAGCAAAAAAGAAATTTTAAGAAAATAATAGCCCAACGATTCAGAGACGTTACATTAGACAATGTTTAATCAACATTTCCTTGTACTATTTCCGAACACGCAAATGGAACGTGTAATTAAAACTGTTATATTTATCGAAACAGCATCAGGAGATGTTTAGTAAAACATGGCCGTAATGATCTTCCGAATGTGGGCAAGTTACAGTATTAATAGTGTTCATAGATTAGATAGGTTCAGTACAGTCACTTTGATATTATATACTTTAAAGAATATAATAATATAATATAGTCACATCTTTGATATTATAGACTTTAAAGAATATATGTGTAGGCCTGCAGTACAAGGTGTACTGCAGGCCTAGCACGGGCTGTGGAAAAGTTGTCTTTCCACCGTTTTTATCTACTTGTCAGTAGAAATAAAGAGAACTATTTCTTTTTATATATATTTTCTGTTTTAAACACAAGTATTGGAACAACTTGTATATAAAAATCAATTGCTGTTCGTTTGTCCCGCTAAAACTCGAGAACGGCTTGGCCGATTTAGCTGATTTTGGTTTTGAAATGTCCAGGGAAGGTTTAAACGGTGAGACAATCTGGAAAAATTGCGAGGATAGGTGATACGAAGTATATACCGGGTCATCTAGTAGAATATTATAATATAATAGAATACAATAAAATATAATAGAATACAATAGAATATAATAGAAAAGTACATAAGCAGAACATGCCGCCGTAGCTGAAACCGGCATGGACGACATCATCATCATCATTATAGACTTTTCAAATCAAAATCAATTTTTTTTTATTTTGCAACTCAAAAAACATAGGCGAAACTTAAATATAAAGTACAATACTGTGACAACAAAATCGATCGACACTCGGCTTTATGCTGTAATAGTGTTTGATGCACTACTACAACGCTGGTCTTCCATGACGCCGGAACTTAACCACATTTTTTGAAACAAGTGCTAAACTTATTAGTTATTACATAGGTTTTCTCTTGATTCTAGTTATACTATAATAGTAGGTATATATATAATAGTAAGTATGTATCATTTGAGCTCGTATTTATGTAGTAGTATTGTAGGTATATATTTATTGAGTAGGTATATAAGCTATAGTTGTTATTATTTAAAGGTTTCTCTCATTTATTGTCTCATAGAGCACTACCAGCCACTCCACATAACACAAAGGTAAACTGTATGAAAATGCCAAAAAAATCACTTGATTAATGGACGGCCCCTTTGTGATTTTGTAATTTTTTAAATTACTGTATTTTCTGTGCATGTAAATACATTTACTATAGCATATTAGTCGTGCGTCTGTTATTATTCTTTGAAAATTTAATTTTTAACGTTTGATATCAACTCTAAACGCTCTCCAGTTGTAATAAACTCAAAAGAATCCACTTTGATCATTTCTGACGGTAGCCAGACCACTCGGGTAAAAAACGTGCTATGGCTTCCTGAAAGACGACGGCCGTCACATACCAGCCGTAGCCCGTAAGATATTAATCTGAAAAAGAAATATCGAGTCGTAAGTTTGTTTCCTGTTCTTCCAGACGTGTGAAACAGTTCTCCTAGCTTTAAGACGTTTCAAAGTGATCCTTGTGATTCTATTGGATAAATAGCTTTTGACTTTGGCTTTGGCAAATTCTTTCTAATCAACTTTGCCCTAAGTTATTTCTGCGAACCTTATGCGAAGGACGTGTTCAAAGACAGGGCTCAATTTTACAGCCAATATTGACCTTATGATCGTTGCCTTAAGGAAAATACAACCATTTTGTGTGCAATCACATTGCACACCGCTTAGTAAAAATTTCATTTTGATCGATACAAGTTTTCCTACTTAAAAGTTTGCTTATGTACGAAAACTAGTAAAGCAAACTTTTGAGTAGGGAAACATGCATCGATCAAAATGAAATTTTTACTAAACTGTGTGCAATGTGATTGCACACAAAATGGTTGATTGCGATTTTACGAAAATGTGTTTAGTGATTCTATATCTTTCAACATGTCGAAATGTGCGAGCGAGAGTCACATTAGCTTTTGTATTCGGCTTAAGGCGAAATGGTAGGCAAAATAAATATTTTGACGCGTTTCGACTCCACGGAAAATTAATATTAGGACTGTAAAAACAACAAAATATTACTTTCTTTTTATTGATAATAAAACTTGAATATATTAATTAGTAAATTATGGGACCTGAAACATGATTGGCTTAATTTGGCTCGATAAAAAAAAATCACAAAGATGCCGCAAAATCTTCATTTTTAGTACGTTCTTCTGATCGAAAAAACAGTTTTATTCGATAGTGGTTAAAGTTATTCGAATTAAATTGTCTCTACCGTGTTCCCTATTAAATACACCAGTAAATTATGGATTTAGTTTTCTGGGTGAGATTATATTTTATTTTTAAAATAACATTATCCAACGAAATTGAGCGCGGGCCGGCCATACCGCCGCTCTCGCCTCCCATCAGTCAGCTGCAGCGCGTCGTAGAGAGCATCCGTGTACAACTTTATTGCGCGCTACTGACGCCTATCTAAGCCGAAGGAAAGATATAACCAAGTGCCAAAAATGGTAAATAAACAAAACGGAAAAAAAAAATATTCACGACTGAAACTCAAGCAAATGAGATTGATGAATTTGAACAGGTAAGTCTTTTATTTATCAGTAACAGTTACTGCCAATTCATAACCCGTATTATTACTTTTTCCATAAAACTCTAAACTATACTAAACATGATTGTATTGTCTAATTAGGTATATTATGATTGTACCTACCTATAGCTATCTTGTAGGTAAATCTCATCATTTCGTGTAGGTCTAGGTAGGTACGCCAATATTATTATTAGTATGCAAGTACGAGTATGATTATATTCTTATGTTTTACAGATCCCTCGTAAATCCTAATCCTGACATCGTGGAGCTGCCAGCTGAGCAGTCTCAGGGAACAAGTATCCATACCAATCTACCAAAAACAATTGATGGGGCCTTGGTGGAGCTTCGGACAGTGTCCCCCAGATTTTTTGAGTAAGCTCAATTACGTACCTGGTTTACCTATCTACCTACCTTGCCTACCCGCAAAGTATAGTTAGGTAGGTATTCGTACTTATACCTACTCAAACACATCGTGGAATAGTAATCAGTAGGTAGGCATGCAGTATCGGTACTTTTCCCAGTACTGGGGTACCGGTAATTTTCGGCCGATACTGGCTCATAACGGTAGACGATAAACCGGTTCTTTGGAGTATTTATAAGAATAAAAAAAACGGTTTTTTATAACCTACTATAATGTCACATGCGCTTATCACTTTTGTTTTAGCACCACCCAAAACCTACCTGATACCAATGGAACAGACACACCACAAATGCTAGAAATATCTGATGGCCTAGTTCTGGCAGAAGCAAACCTACAATCAGGGTCAGCCACACCACCACCTTGTGTTTCCGAGTAAGTTTACCCTCCAGTGCAATCTAGTCTACTTGCTTACCTTTTAACTAACTTATGTAATAAATGCGAAATAATGTTTGTTTGGATGTATGAATATTTAGTTGTATCACGCTATTCACTCTGAAATGGCTAAATTGATTTCGGTAAAACTTTGTAAAACCGGTTTTCATTCACAATTACACACATTTACCACAAATTTCACATGTACTTATCTCAATTGTTTCAGAACCACGGAAAATCTGCCTTACCTAGTGGAATATGAGTGTGAGACAAGATCGGTCAAAGAAATCACCGGTCGTAGAATTGTCGACATAGTATATTTTTTTAATCAATTGCAAAAGCAAAAGCACGAACCTTTTTTTCAGTGCGATTTCAGCTGCTTGGTTTTAGAAACGGAAAAGCGCACAGGACTCGTTTCATATTTCACTTTCAAATGCAAGATGTGCAAGAAGATTTTCAAGGTGAGTACTGACGATCAGGCTAATGAGGATAGATTGGACGTAAACAATGCAGCGGTCTCAGGCATAATCGCTTCCGGTATTGGGTACTCACAATTCGAAGAGACTATGGCTGCCATGGATATTCCCATTTTTCGAGAAAAATACTACACGAAAATACAAGATCACTTATTTGATGAATGGGAGGCTACAGCAATGGAGGAAATGGAGCGAGCTGCTGCTATTGAACGCGAAGCTGCGGTCAAAGAAGGGAGACTTTTTAATGGTATTCCTGTGATAGATGTGTTCGCAGATGGTGCATGGTGCAAACGCTCTTATGGCAATAACTATAAGGCCATGTCTGGTGTTGCTGCCATCGTAGGAAGAAAATTTGGAGAAGTTCTCTTCATTGGCGTTAAAAATAAATACTGCCTCATATGTGCAAGAGCAGATAAACGTAAAGAAAAACCCAAAGAACACGTATGTTATAAAAATTATGAAGGCTCATCCAGTGGGATGGAAGCGATGATAATTTGTGAAGGTTTCAAAGAATCTATGAACATGTATGGGCTTATATATGGCAACATCGTGGCTGATGGTGATTCCGCAACCTTTGCTAAAATATTGGCATCAAATCCGTACTCAGGCTACGTAGTTTCAAAAATTGAATGCCGGAACCACGTTTTGCGAAACATGTGTAACAAGCTGCGTGCACTAGGTAAGGATACAAAATACCCGAAAGTACAGAGAAAAAACATCACCGATGAAAAAGTGATGAGTATGCGGAAAGTCGTCACGACATCTATCAAACATAACAAAGAAATTCCCAGGGATATTGGTATAGGGCAAATTTACGAAGACGTAACCAATTCGTTGAACCATGCCTATGGGGACCATAGACGATGCAAAGATTATTGTTGCAGTAAAGAGAAAGCCATTTTGACTTCAACTGTGACAGAACTTGAAAACACGCCTTTTTGGTTCCGACTAAAAGTCATTTTAAATTCGGTGGCCTCAAAATCGCGAAGTCTATTGGAAGACGTTGACACCAATTCTGTTGAGCGATTCAACAGCATTATTGCCAAATTTGTTGGTGGCAAAAGAATCAATTTTGCATCTAGGCGATCATATCAGGCGAGATGCTCTGCTGCTGTTGTTTCCTACAACACTAAAAGGCCTCTTTACACTTTACATAAAAAAATATTGGGAAAGAGCCCTAGAGGCACCATAAAAAAACTAGAGGTAAAAAGAGACCAGAAAAGAAGGCAAGCTAACGCAGTGAAAAGAAAGAAAAACAGAGTTAAAATATTCGAGAAACAAAATGACTATGGTGCGAGAGTAGCTGCGCCAGATATGTCTTCCGATGAGTACAACGCAGCTTCTGCCGATTTTATGAAAAATCTGAAGACATTGGTGAGCGACCGTGACGGGATTCAAAAACGAACCACGCAGCAACGTGAAAGCACTGAATGGTTACAAATCAGGAGATTGATGATAACTGCCTCAAATTTTGGAGCAATTGTAAAGAGAAAAAAAAATTTCGCTGCTCTAGTCAACAATATTTTATATAAAACAAATATTTCATCGGTCGCGTCGGTTGCACATGGAATAAAAAACGAAAAATTTGCGCTTCAGCAACTGAGCAGTCAAGAAAATTTACTGATTGAGGACTGTGGACTTTTTGTTGACCAAAATGTTCCTTACATTGGTGCCACACCGGACGGAGTCGTTGGAAAAGATACGATCGTCGAAGTCAAATGTCCTGTCGCTGCCTTCAAAAATGGAATAGAAAGTGCTATCAAACAAAACAAGGTACAAATTTTGCGGCACAATAAAAAGAATGACCAAGTTACTATAAATAAAAATAGTAACTGGTACTTTCAGGTTCAAGGACAGCTACGAGTGGCGGATAAACAACGATGCATTTTCGGTATATGGGGAGGAGAAAACGAAAAAATGGAAACAATATACATTCAAAAAGATGACGACTTTTGGAAAAACAAAATGGAGCCCAAACTCGTCAGCTTTTACCAAAATCATATTCTTCCAGAGTTGGTAGATTCCCGCCGAGCTCGTGGTATGCCATTGAGAGGATCTGAAAAGTAGACCATCAAAATTGGACCATCGATCTGTGGAGCAGTCTTATTCACGGACGAAAGCAGAATATCCTTACGAGCACCAGATACGATAAAAGCAAAGGAACTGGCCGACCAGTAGGAAAACCTTTATGTCAACGCAACTCTTAGAGATGGGAGCTCTTGGATCGCTGGTTATCTTAATTTAACTTTTTTGTTGTATCTCATAAACCGAGTGTCCCAGAAAAAAAGTCAAAATTGTGTTGGAATGTCCAAATAAAGCCCTTTCATATGACATGTAACTTGATTTTTATATGTAACTTTTTTATTTTTTCCCCCTTAAAAAACCCCATATCTTATATCCTTTCATCCGATTTTACTCATATACTTAAATTTCTCAAACCAGTAAATTTATCAAGTACTATCGACTTACCAAATTTCATACAGATCGGATCAACGGTTCGAAAGTTATGGCCAGACAAACATACCTACATACATACATAAAATGCCAAATCGCCCATGTTGAAACTAAGATCTTCGTTCGCTTCGCTCACTCGATCAATAAAACAAATGTAATAAAATTACAGATTTTAATTTTTATAAAAACCGGTTTTAGTAAAAACCGGTTTGCATTCCCTAGTAATTCGCGATAGGCATTCACCAAAATACACGAAAAAAAGGTGGGTAGGTAGGTAGGTATTTGAATTCAAAATAACCTGTACGACTCGCTGCATTTTCATGATTCCAGTAAGTAGGTACCAAGATCTACTAAATATCCGTTCCTACCTACATAAGTGAGTAGCTGCAACCCCAGCCAGTAGAAAGCTTGTAACTAGCTGTCGCCTGCGGCTTGAAGCCCTTATCCTTTCCCAGGATGCACACTATCTCCTAGCCAAATTTCATCGCACTCCAATGAATGGTATTGCAGCGCATGAAGTACGATCAAACGATCTATTCCTATCTAATACCAATAGTATTTGTTTTTGCCGTCATAAATTTTCTGTTCATGACGAAATACCATTGGTATTAATTTTTGGTATTAGATAGATCGATCAAACAAACATTATTTTTTATATATTCGATAATAATAATAGTACCTACCTACCAATACCAACCAATTATGACTGACCGAGCTGCTACTCATGTGAGCTATAGTTTGTAAGAGCGAGCGCGGGAAGGAGCGGGGCCCGGGCGACGTCCGCCCCTCCGCGTCTGCTTCACCCCCTCAAAAACGACGCAACTATGATACCACTTCGCCTTAAGATGGTCTGACATGGTAGAGCGCTTTCTGCGCTCGTCAGTAGACCAACGTAATCGTCAGAAGAATTGGATTTATACCAACGTTCGTTTCGTATAATATATAAATAAATAAATATTTCGTAAATAGACACTCTCAGTAGACAGAAGACATGAATTTTTCCAATATTTCAATACACGTACGTAAATTTCATCCGTTGTTGTATTTTCGGAAGACATTGTTTTAAGAGCTCTTTGTGAAGGGCTCGTCCTAAGAAGTACAACCAACACGCCTTTTTCTGCCGCCAAGCAGCAACGCTGTGTTTCGGTTTCAAGAATGTGGTTGCCGGTGTAATTACAGACACATGAGGCTTAACATCTGTATGCCTCAAGAACGTGCCCTACGATGCACTGCCCTGCGTCCATCAACTTGAGGCATACAGATGTTAAGCCTCATGTGCCTGTAATTACACCGGCAACCACACTCTTCAAACCGAAACACAGGGTTGCTGCTTGGCGGCAGGAAAAGGCGTGGTGGTAGTACTTCCCCGGACGAGCCCTTCACAAAGAGCTCTACTACTCTTAAATATCCTCTTATTAATAGATCCGAATAAAACGGTTGTAAGATTATAAGAATTCAGGGTCATCTGTCGGCAGCTGAAGTATTTATAAAGCTCCAAAAACAAACTTAAACTTGGCCCTTTTCGAGTTAAAGTAAGCATAATGATGTGTTCAAAGTTCGCGATACGATTGCTTAAATTATTGGATTTATTTCCAACCCTTTTTTACCCGTTTTCTGGGTACAGCTGTGGGCGTTTTTGGAATTTTAATAATTATTTATGGACATTTTGTGTAAATTAAGTGCGGTATTTTTTCTCTATCCGTCTCACGTTGAGTGGAGTTCTATAAAAATAGTGACTTTTCTAAAAATCCTTGCTTAGAGATACAATACATAACTTTTCATGCTTCTAGAACCTGAAGTCAAAATGGAATGTCGGTATCTTAATATATATAAACTACGCGTCACGTTGTTTGCCCGCTATGGACACCTAAACTACTTAACCGATTTCAATCAAATTTGCGCACCGTGCGCAGTTTGATCTAACTTAAAAGATACTAGATACGATACGATAGATACGATAGCCTTCATCTCAATTTATAGCCGCAATATTATTTTATTGCAAATTTGACACCGCCCAACAAAGTGGGCACGGGTCAGCTAGTAATAAATAAAGCTAATATAATTTCAATGCCTCAAAACATTTAGTGCCAGCATGCAAAAATAATTGAATACTTATACTTGAATTGAATACAGTTAACGCGTGGGCGGCCAATCCATTGAGACAGATTTGCATTTGACAAATTTTTCGTCGGGCCAACCCCAGAATTAATGATTTCGCGTGACGACCCTCGTGGTATAATTGAGCGGAAAATATACATTTTTGGTGTAAGGCCGTGGCGCGAGTGAAAGCGGATTTTATTACTATTGATTATCGTATGAAAAATGTTCATATTGGTTGCTGATGGGTGCTTTAGCTAATGTAGCATTAGCTAAAACATTCGATACGTCAATTTTCATTGACATGAAAGTGACAGTGACAAGCATCCTACTAAGTATGGATGGATGGATGGATGTTTGTTACTCTTTCACGTAAAACTACTGAATGGATTTTAATGAAACTTAGCATTAATATACCTAGCTTATACATCAAAATAACACATAGGCTACAATTTATAAAGATAATGCGTGACTAATCTGCGCAGACGAAGTCGCGGGCAGCAACTTGTACTCTATACAAGGTGTTCCATAAGTTGTGTATATAAACTTCAGGGGGCTAAAGTACCCATCAATATGAACAACTTTTTCTAAGGAACCAACACTATGAACGCGAAAAAAAAAACAACTGTTTGATACATTTTAGCCTCGTAGGTATTGAACTTTTGTATGAAACAGCTGTTTTTTTTTTCGCGTTCACAGAGTTGGTTCCTTAGAAAAAGTTGTTCATATTGATGGGTACTTTAGCCCCCTGAAGTTTATATACACAACTTATGGAACAACTTGTATAGCCGCTACAAAATGGCGAGGAATATGGATAAGCCCTTAGACAAGGCCTTAGATCACGCACTAATGGTAATCCCGAACATAAAATAGTATTAAGGGAATGCACCAGGAGATGGGCAGCAGCATCTCCTGAGTAATAAGCACCGAGACTACAGTCGTACCACTCCGGCCCATCTACACCCAAAAATATGGAACCTCTTTCATTTTAAATGTATGTCTCCCTATACACCCAAAAATATAAGAGGTCTAAATCTAGCATATTTAAGGCCGGCCGCATACGCTCGGTTTCCGAATTAGGTTTTCAGATCAGGAATTCAGATTCGGAATTCCGTGAGACTAGCGCAAACGTCCGGTTTTTATATTCGGATATTTTTACGATCAGTACGTATCGAGCCGCCTGTGAAAGCACAGAGGAAACTAAATAAGAGTGGCTATGCTAGCTACGCTATAATTGAGTTTATTTTTATTTTACTTTCAGATGAAACAAACAGATGATGCTACGATAGGAACGTGCCCTACCATGCACGCTCTGCGTCCATCAATCAACTTGAGACAAACGTATGTTATGAGTATGTTTAAGAGTAGTAGAGTTTTAGTAGAGTGAAGTGCTCGTCCGGGGAAGTACTACCACCACGCCGGTTTTTGCCGCCAAGCAGCGTTGCTGTGTTTCGGTTTGAAGAGTGTGGTTGCCGGTGTAATTACAGGCACATGAGTCTTAACATCTGTATGCCTCAAGTTGATGGACGCAGGGCAGTGCATCGTAGGTTACATTCCTATCGTGCGAGACTTACGAGGTAATGCTTTGTGATGGTTACCGCCTAACAGCAGTTGGGCTATCTGCTTGTTCCATTAGCTAACTAGTTGGATAAAAAAAACATTATAATATTATTAGTTTATGTCATCAATTCGTTTATTTTAGTGGTAGGTACTCGTTTATTCTACAAGTTTCTGTCAAAAAAGTTAAACTCATATTGTTATGTATAATAGAGAACTTTGGATTTTGATAAATAAAAATTAAAAATTTGCCAATCCTCATCGCTATCACCTGGACCACCACCTGATACGACCGGAATAAACAGTATGACAAAATTGGAGTAAAGCAACGATATTTATCTTTTTGTGAAATTAAGGGTTGGAAAATTGGTGCATGTATTCAGTTCCTTAACCTTTGAAGATTGTTTCTTTGCAGCCTTCAGTGTTGATAATGGAAGCGAAAAATTATATTTTATATCATTTTTTTATAACAAGATTTCTTACTAAAAAGTTTGCATAAGTATGAAAACTAGTGAAGGAAACTTATAGTAGGAAAACTTGTTCGAACCAAAAAGATTTTTCATTAATAAAATCAGGGATTTAAAAAAAAAAACAAAATGTCGAAATGTGGTAGCGAGAAGCGCTTTTACGGGTATCAGCTCCTTAACATTAGCTTATGCTACTTTTTGAAGTAAAGATAATTAATCTTCTTCATGTCAATGTTTCCCAGTATTATACCAATAACGTGTAACGTAATACCCATATAAGCGCCATAAGAGGGTTTATTCAGACCAAGCACATTAATATTTGACGTGTGCAAAGTTTTGGTCCCAATTCTGTTATTTCTCTAGATCGATAAAAGTCGATAAAACAGCTTAAATAAACGAAATAGCTACTTTAAGACTACATTTCTAGAACCTAGAACCTTTCTAAAGTCGTTGCAAAATTCGACATACGTTGTTCTCCATGATAAAAAATGAAAATGGTGGACTATGTACTGTACCACACAGCACTATGTAGCCCCAAACTAAGACATGCTTGTATTTTATTATATCAGCTATCTGGTTCCCATAATACAGTAATCTTTTCGAGTAAAAGATGTATTGAGCCAATGCCATACCTCTACTCATTACCCACTACTACTTACTGTAAGTAGTAATACTAAGTATTGTAGGTAGTAAGTAGTACCCAATACTACTAACTACTATTACTCCATGGAGAATTTTGGTACGAGTAATTGAGGATTCGTCTTGATAACGAGAATGTTTGCTATTTTTTTTGGAAAAGAAACCTTACTAAAATAATAAACACCACGTTTTAAAGTTATACAGAAAGCAGCGACGTTTTTTTTTGTTCTAATTTAACCTTCTGTTTTTCTTTTTGCGGGAAGTTTTTTATAATTACTTGTTAAGTCAACAGTTAAATGTGTGCATTAGATGTTAATCGCAGTAATCCAAAACAAATCTTCATCCAGGTTGGATTCCACCCGACTTGGATCAGTGCCAAATCTGCTTGGACTGCATTAACTCATGCAAGCATTTAATTAGGCGCGTTTAAAACGTTTTGTTGGCATTTTGAGCTATTATGCAAGGTATTGGATGATTTAGAGTTCAAGCAAACCCGCGTGCATAAACTTTACGCAATTTGCTTTGTATTATACGCACTGAAACTTTTTTTTTAATGCAATTAGCTGGTGGAACAAGGTGATATTAAGTGGTAACCATCACCTATAACGAAGCATTGCCTCGTAAGTCACGCACGATAGGAACTTGCCCTACGATGCACTGCCCTGCGTCCATCAACTTGAGACATACAGATGCTACGAGTAAGCCCCATGTGCCAGTTATTACACCGTCAACCACACTCTTCAAACCGAAAAACAGCAACGCTGCTTGGCGGCAGAAAAAGGCGTGGTGGTTGTACTTCCACAAAGAGCTCTACTACTCTTAATAATAAATTAGTTTTTTTATTCTTAAAAAGAATAAAAAAACTGCTGTTTCATACATTTTAGTCAGGTAGGTATTGAACTTTTGTATGAAACAGCTGTTTTTATTTTCGCGTTCACAGCGTTGGTTCCTTAGAAAAAGTTATTCATATTGATGGGTACTTTAGCCCCCTGAAGTTTTAAACACAAGTATACCTTGTATGAAGAGATTATATTCTAATATATTTTATGCAAAGGAATTTAAAACACTTGTATACTAGTGGTTCACCCCGAACTGAAATCTCGTGATGCGACCCGACGAACGCACCAAAATTTTGAGCAGGTGGTAGTCAGAGGCAAGTCCAAACATTAGGCTTGGACTTTTTCTGACTACCGCCTACTAACTTGGTATGGTAATCATGTTTCAACTCTATTGGCCTATTTATTGAAGAGTTCCGTTGAACAGACCTTGGCTCCATCATCAGACCTGATCGTTGTCACCATTTTATGAGAACTGAGTAACTTCTTAATTTATTTCAAGAAAAAAAAAGAAAAAGCAAAGGAACTGGCCGACCAGTAGAAAAACCTTGATATCAACGAAATTCTTAGAGATGGGAGCTCTTGGATCGCTGGTTATCTTAATTTAACTTTTTTGTTGTATCTCAAAAACCGAGCGTCCCAGAAAAAAAGTAAAAATTGGGTTGGAATATCCAAACAAAGCCTTTTCATATGACATGTAACTTGATTTTTTATGTAACTTTTTTTATTTTTGCCTCCTTAAAAAACCCCATATCTTAAAAACCCTTCATCCGATTTTACTCATATACTTACCAGTAAATTTCTCAAGTACAAGCTATCGACTTATCAAATTTCATGCAGATCGGATCTACGGTTCGAAAGTTATGGCCAGACAAACATACATACATAAAATGACAAATCGCCCAAGTTGAAACTAAGATCTTCGTTCGCTTCGCTCACTCGATCAACAAGGAGGATAAAAAAACAATCAAAAAAGAAAAGAAACAGCTTCACGACTTGGATCTCCAAGCACGGTAGATATCCCCTCAGATATTTTAGTACCTTGTATTTGTATTAAAAAAGGTTTTGCCATACTAAGAACCTCCTTGTATGCTCCATTTTTGTTTGGGGCTCACTGAGGTATTATCAAAGTACTAATCCGCCTTCAAGTCTGTGCCTATTCTGTCAAGCGTTTTTAAGCTAAGATTATGTAAAGCGGCATTAAATGCGATTAATTCGTTTTCAAAGGTATCTTGTGAATCTTGTTTTCTGTTGACAGTTTTATTTAGCTTTAATTTTGATATTTGGTTTATATTTTTTATTACTACCAAAACAGTTGAATATACCGCACCTAAAATATATCAGGAATAAGCTGGTGCCCGCGACTTCGTCTGCGCAGGATTAATCACACAATATCTTTATAAATTGTAGCCTATGTGTTATTCTGATGTATAAGCTATATTATTGTAAAGTTTCAATAAAACCCATTCAGTAGTTTTTACGTGAAAGAGTAACAAACATCCATCCATCCATACTTGCAAACATTCGCGTTTATAATATTAGTAGGATAATTAATCGGATTAGAATATGTAGGTCTAGTGGAAAATTCATTTTTAATTTATTGGATTCAGTTTTCATCTGGATCAGTTGGGCTATCTCTCGATCGTTCGCAACGGTGTACAATTTTATACAACTAGCTGGTGGAACATCAGATGGTCCACCTAATGTTAAGTGGTAACCATCACCTATAAAAAGCATTGCCTCGTAAGACACGCACGATAGGAACGTGCCCTACGATGCACTGCCCTGCGTCCATCAACTTGAGGCATACAGATGTTAAGCCTCATGTGCCTGTAATTACATCGGCAACCACACTCTTCGAACCGAAACACAGCAACGCTGCTTGGTGGCAGAAAAAGGCATATAATATAATATACTCGTAGCTCAACTGTTTCATGAGTATTTTGTACATTTTGTAAAATTTGTGTTCATAGTAATTTAATTTGTAAATGTATATTTCAATGAATTATGATAATTATCGGTTTAATGCGGAAAACTGTGTTAAACAGATCTCGTTTCAGGAGTATTTTTAGTACCTATTATAGAACTGGTGGTCTAGTGGTAGCTGCCCCTAAGGTCGTGGGTTCGAAACCGGCCGTGCACCAATGAGTTTTTTGTTCAAAATGTATGTGCACAATGCCGATACTCTCACACGATGAAGGAAAACATCGTAAGGAAACCGGCATGTCGTAGAACCTAAAAAGACATATGACATGTGTGTCAAGTGCTCGCACTTAAAATTCTTTCACCACACTGTTTCGAAAGAAACTAGTGACATGACAAGAGAGAGAGATGAGTATTTTGCACCTTTGCAAATATTTGTGTTAATTTCAATAATTTAATTTGTAAATAAATGTATACTTCAAAGAATTATTATATCTATCGGTGTAAAGTAGAAAACTGTGTTATACACATTTATTTTTGAAGATGGTTAGCAACTACTGTTGTTCTAGTTTTTCTAGTTACAATTATCCTTTTTATCTTGAAATATCGCACAAATAACACACTAGTGCACAATAAAAATGATATTTGGAAATAAAACAAACACGTCAAATCTAATAAGAGTCGATTGTATCCGAATTCCGTAAATCCAATCCTCACAAGTCCCTGAATTGTTCGACAAAGTTGAACTATTCGATCTCGTGTGCCTTATAACGGTGGAATAAGGTGCATTATTGCGTTCGAACTGGTAAGCTTAGCGATCTATCAAACGTTGAGTGGGATAAATTCGTAGCCAGATGGTTCTAATCGGTGCCCCGCGTTGGGCGCCAGTTTTGGTTTCCGCTGCTTTTTTGGCGCTTGTCAGCTGACAGAATGCAATTGAACGTGTGAATTTAGAAGACCCAATTTTACTTTTTACGTAGAACGGTCTCATTGTTTGTATTAACAAAGATTGAAGATAGCTTCAAGGTTTTGCTTGATTTTCATATCTGATCAAAAAGATTCAAGCACTTTGAGCCATAGTAGCCTTAAAGAAGATAGTTAGAGATATGGGCATGGCACATCCTCACTGTTTCATACACATAGCACAGAAAAAAGGCCTTTTTCCATTTCTATGGTTTCATACGATTTCATAGATTGCGAACCGATCACCGCTTCTTCTTCTTTTCGAGTTAATCTTACTCCGCACACAGCCCTGTTGCCAAGCTCAAGTCCGACCAAGTTCAGGTGTGGTCATCATCACCAACTACAGTACTACTTTTTTATGTAAGGGACATACAAATGGTCTTATGACCCACCTGATGTTAAGTGGTCATCATCGCCCATACACACCAACAACACTAGGGGTGTTGCCGTCGCGTTGCCTATCCTGAAGCACTTTATTCCTCATGATGTTTTCCTTCATCGCTTAAGCGCTGGCAGAAAAATCTCAAAATCAGAATAATCTTAATTGTAAACTGTTGAATGTATAAGGTGGTGAGTATATAAAAAGTACAAACAGTCTGCCCTATTAGGACGTACAATTAAATGATACAAACATTTTTGCTTAAATTCTTTGAAATTAAAAGTAGTATCTTGGTACACGACCGAACCAAGTTTCACTCACTACTTTCAGATTGGCAGCTCGCTCCCACAAGCCCCTAAATATTTAAATGCGTATCTTACTCCAACAATTTACCCCACATAAGGGTAAGGAAGATGATGATGAATGCAACCGTAATAAAGAAAATAGTTCAGCTTTCCTTTTATTGTCAATTCATCTCAATTTAATAAGATACCGCATCGGGAGATAAAAATCCACATAAATCGACCTGCCGATCAATATTTGATGTAACTGACTACCCTGGAGTATAAAATATGCCGTACCTGTATATTTTTTTTCAACTTACTTCAAAAAAGAAGACCTTCTCAATTCGACAGTTTTTTTATGTTTGTTCACGCGTAACTGCGTCATTTATGAACAGTTTTGCAAAATTTTTTTTTATTTGAGAGAATATATACCTACTTTCAGATTGATCCCTTAGAAATTTCATCAAAATCGGTTCAGTAGTTTGTTTTTTCTACTGTTTTTTGTGTGTATGTCAAATAAATGTATTTTCTTTCGTCTTTTTAAATCAAAATAACAGCAATAAGTTACATCATCCAAGTAAATGAATCTGCGTATTTTGCTAGTTTATGATTTCAGTGTTTGAGTCGGTTTTTTTTTTCAGAAAATATATTATTTTATATTACTTGCTGAATTGCGAATCTGGTCATGCAAACTTTGGACGGACCTAGCCTACCTCTGACCAACCCCTTTAAATATCCTCAACGAATCCTAAGTTGGTACTTAGTAATAAGTGATATGAGGGGACAGGAGGGGATCCGTGGCTGGGGTCATGAGATCAGAGTCGTGAAGCTGTTTCAATTTTATAAAAAATGCGCATAATAATACACGCCGCAAAAAGCCCAATTTGTTACCGCTTTTAATCGCAAATGATGACGGTTTAGTGGTTAATTTAAGTGTAATGTTATTTCATGGTTTATTCTATGACGTAAGGACCCTTTTGATGTCCGCTATGCCCAGTACTCTCAAAAATAACCAGCCAATTATTAAAAACCAACAGCGTCCACAAAGTGTATCCCTTTATCCAAATCCCTTATCAAAGTATACGAGGCACAGCCAACAGCCAACTCTTCCCCACTTACCCTAACAAAACATCACGCTAAAATAGCTCTTATTGTATTGAGATAGGGTTGTTTACGCGAAGGTGTATTGGCCGGCAATTTAAGAGGATTACCGTTGGACATTTATGGTGCTATAAATTCGGTGCATCTCCTCACAAAACTGCATTACTGCATTTCCCCAGTGACCTCCCCCTGCTATCCCCTCACCCGCCCCCCCCCTACTGTATTGGCAAGTTTCATATTTTATTCGGAAGGCGATATTTTCGACCATGCGTAAGTGATCACACATCTTGGAGAGTGATACTTGCTGATGGAACAGACTGGCCCACCTGGTGTTAAGTGGTAACCATCACCTTTAATAAAGCATAGTCTCGTAAGTCACGAGCAAAAGGAACGTGCCGTACGATGCACTGTCCGGCGTCCATCAACTAGAGGCGTACACTGTAATTACACCGGCAACCTCACTGTTCAAACCGAAACACAGCAACGCTGCTTGGCGGCAGAAATAAACATGGTCATGGTCGTCCGGGGAAGTACTACCCGTACTTCCCCGGACGAGCCCTTCACAATTAGCTCTGTTACATAGTCTTATTTTAGAACCAAACAAGTATTCCTGCCAAAAAATATGCTTAACTAGTTTTCGCACTTAATCAAACGTATGAATGACGTGTCAGCCTTTTAATAGCGCTTTGCGAAAACGCTAGCTGAGCGCATAGACAAATGTCTACACAAGCCAGGCCCCAGTTAACAAAATGAGTAAATTGGAAAGTTCTTGCACAAACTTCAAGATGCTTGGTAAAATGCCAATAAGTACTCCCAACTCCTCGGTATACCAGGTGGAAACTGAAATCAACTGAAAAATGAAATAACTATAGGAAACACTTTTCAGACGTTGGAAATGTTTCTCTTTAAAGCTGTATTTTTCTCCGTTATAGGGCTTTTAAGTATCCGGTTTTTAGGATTAATTCCGGTCTTTTTAACAAATATATAAAAAAGCCAAGTGCGAGTCGGACTTGCGCACGAAGGGATCAATAAAAACGGCAAAAAAATCACGTTTGTTGTATGGGAGCCCCCTTAAATATTTATTTTAATCTGTATTTTAGTATTTGTTCATACAAAAGTTCAATACCTACCTGACTAAATTGTATTAAACAGCTATTTTTTCGCGTTCACAGTGTTGGTTCCTTAGAAAAAGTTATTCATATTGATGATTACTTTTGCCCCCTGTTTTTAAATACAAGTATTGGAACACCTTGCATACTTTCTTTTGTAAATACATACTTATCCTTACTAATAATATAAACGCGAAAGTTTGTAAGTATGGATGGATGGATGTTTGTTACTCTTTCACGTAAAAACTATTGAATGGATTTTAATGAAACTTTACAATAATAGCTTATACATTCTGATGTAATAACACATAGGCTACAATTTATAAAGATATTGTGTGAGCAATCCTGCGCAAACGAAGTCGCGGGCACCAGCTTGTACATAATAACACCCAGACAGAGAACAAACATCTATGTTCATTATATATTTATTTATTTATTTAACACTTTATTTCACAAAAAAATAAAAAATCAAGTGTACAAAAGGTGGGCTTAATGCTATAAGCATTTATTTAGCCGGATAACTGCAATCTTTCTACATGTTCAACCCCCTACCCCAATTTTGTATTGTTTGTATTTTGATGTTTGTGCCAACGTAGGTATCTCAATTTTTTACAATACCGTCCGGGCAAATACATTAAAAGTGATAGGATTTACAATAGGCTCAGATTCAGTCAAAAAATAAACAATCTTTTGAAAAAATGTTTTGTATCAATGTGTGTTATTTGAATGAATATTTTTAACGATAATTTTGAAAACTCCTGTGAAGTTAATGTTAGCAATCACTACCAACACGAGTAAAGACGCAGGCGGCAGCTAGCTTATTACCATAAGGTTTGTTTTACTAGTTTTCGTACTTGTGCAAACTTTTCGTATTAATTAGGAAAAGTTGTTTAAATACTAATATTTAGTAATATTTACTATTTATTTTAAATAAATATTTTATTATATGATTAAAAAATTATATTTAGCTGAACTGAACTCGTATAATTGCGATATTTCGTAAATAAGGTCTGTGATTTTATATCTTTCAAAATGTTGACATGAGCGAGCAATAAATTAGCAGCAGTCTTCGCCTTAAGGCGTAGGCAAGAGCTAATGTGACTCTCGCTCGCACGTTTTGACATGTTGAAAGATATAAAATCACTAAAATCATTTTCGAAAAATCGCAATCAACCATTTTGTGTTCAATCACATTGCACACAGTTTAGTAAAAATTTCATTTTGATCGATACATGTTTTCCTATTTAAAAGTTTGCTTTTGTACGAAAACTAATAAAGCAAACTTTTGAGTACGAAAACATGTATCGATCAAAATGAAATTTTTACTAAACTGTGTGCAATGTGATTGAACACAAAATGGTTGATTGCGATTTTTCGAAAATGAGTTTAGTGATTTTATATCTTTCAACATGTCGAAACGTGCGAGCGAGAAGTTGTTTGATAGTTGTCAGCCCCTTAAATATAAATGTTAGCAATCAATACTATTACGCTAGCGAATCCGCGGGCGGGAGCTAGTTTGTTTATACTTAAGAGCAATAATGACGTAAGGGTAAAACACTTTGTTGGGCAAAGATTGGAAAATTGTAGGCATTTGTATTCATTCATATGATAAACGATCTTCGCGCACCTTTTTATAAAGGCCACAATAACCTTTTGAGATCGGCACAAACCAACGGGTAACATCCCCTTTGTGGGGTTGAAGGGGATGAGTACCTAGATGAATAGTAGATTTAAGAGTAGTAGAGCTCTTTGTGAAGGGCTCGTCCGGGGAAGTACTACCACCACGCCTTATTCTGCCGCCAAGCAGCAACGCTGTGTTTCGGTTTGAAGCGTGTGGTGGCCGATGTAATTACACACACGAGGCTTAACATCTGTATGCCTCAAGTTGATGGACGCAGGGCAGTGCATCGTGGGGCATGTTCCTATCGTGCGAGACTTGCGAGGCAATGCTTTGTTATAGGTGATGGTTACCACTTAACATCAGGTGGGCCATCTACTTGTTCCATCAGCTAGTTGTATAAAAAATAACACCTGGGTGCTTTCAATTTACTTTTAAGTTTACTTATAAAGTACCTACAATTTTTTTAGTGAAACTCTTCACACTTGAAATATTTATGTGCTTTATGCACCATGAATATGCAAGTTGAAGTGGCAATGGACAGGTCATATATACCTCGAAGAACGTGCCCTACGATGCACACATGGCACATGACAACGTGACCTACGATGCATTGGCCTGCGTCCATCAACTCGAGGCATACAGATGTTAAGCCTCATGTGCCTGTAATTACACCGGCAACCACACTCTTCAAACCGAAACACAGCGTTGCTGCTTGGCGGCAGAAAAAGGCGTGGTGGTAGTACTTCCCCGGAAGAGCCCTTCACAAAGAACTACTACTATTAAAGGTGAATAAGGTGAATCAAGTTATTTATATAATCAACTTTAATGCACCCTAGTGTTTTAAGTTTAGGTTTACTAAAAGTGTATTTAATTCACCTAAGTGAATAAGCTCAGGGGAATTAAGTTTACCAAGCCGCTAATTCTGCGAGCTATTTCGATGACCTTGGTTCTACGGATTTCCTCATTTCTGATTCTATAATTAGGAGTATTATCAACACTCAGACCGAACCAAATATTTATAGATAAAGTAGATATTAGTCTCGTCCTGGGAGACGAACCCACACTCGGTCACCAGCTGCCACAAAGGACTATATCTCATTAGGTGCTATAAATCTTTATTCTTTAAGGCTGTGATTAATCACTTTTTAATTTAACTCTCTAGGTATAGTCAGCGGCAAAAGTAAATGAACTTGACAAGGTTCTTGTTCTTGACAGCCTTCACAGCTCAGTTGGTAGTAGCTCTGCCTTCTGCGCCGCAGGCCGTGGGTTCGATCCCCACCGAGAACAAACATTTGTGTGATGAACATAGATGTTTGTTCTCTGTCTGGGTGTTATTTAATATTATAAGTATGTATTTACAAAAAAAAGTATATAAGTAGTATATCAGCTTTCTGGTTCCCATATCACAAGCTTTGGCTTAGTTTGGGGCGAAATAGTGCTGTGTGGAATGTCCACCAATATTTATTTATTTTATATTATTTCTTTTACCAAAGTTTTTTTATACATCCATCATTTTAGCAACTACGATAGGAATGTCAAAAAAAGAAGGAAGAGTAACTATTTCAAAATTTAGGCAACTACTTCATAATTTAGTATTTGGTAGTAGGTACCGACTGACTGACTGACAACCTTCCTTAGACATTCTCAAAGATGAGGATAATTTACCATTGTAGAAGAGTTACAATAGATGCGGATATTTGACATTTCTGGGAATCGAAGTTGTGAGCCGTTTCTTTTTTTGCTTCTGTTTTCTTAATAACTGAAGTTGTTAATCTGCTTTCGTTGCTGACTGTACAGCAAACTGAATAAACTGTTTCTTGTATAATACGCAAAGTAGGAATATTGAATTTTCTCCTGCACGCGAACATAAGTTTTAATTTAAAAAGATCGTGCGATGGTAAAATGCAGAAATTTTTCATTTAACAGTTTAAATTCTCTTCCTTAAACACGCAGGGTTAACCAGTGCCGCTGACTGTAGCTAGGTTTTACCGGGATTTAATTAAAGCGGACTTCCCCAAGAAAACAATTCTGTGAAATAAATCTTCTTCTTTTTTCGTTTTCTGGGATCAATCCATCGTGCCTGGGACAAGTACCTGGTAGATTTATAGCCTAGCTTCATGCTCTATCTAGGTATTCTAGAATACTAGGCAGAAATAACAGTAGCGGGCTATGGAGAGAGCTATGCTGAGTCTCACTACAAGATGGTATCAGAAATTAAGAGTAGTAGAGCTCTTTGTGAAGGGCTCGTCCGGGGAAGTACTACCACCACCTTTCTGCCTCCAAGCAGCAACGCTGTGTTTCGGTTTGAAGAGTTGCCGGTATAATTACAGGCACATGAGGCTTAACATCTCTATGTCTCAAGTTGATGGACGCAGGGCATCGTAGGGCACGTTCCTATCGTGCGTGAATAACGAGGCAATGCTTTGTTATAGCTGATGTTATAGGTTACCACTTAACATCAGGTGGGCCATCTGCTTGTCAGCTAGTTGTATAAAAAAAAAAGAAATGAAGAAATCCGAAGGAGAACCGCAGTAACAGACTCAGGAATATTTGGAGATGTCTTTTATTCTACTAGCTGATCGAATGATCGAATAAGCAGATGGCCCATCTGATAAGATAGATATTATAAGCCTCATGTGCCCGTTATTTCACCGGCAGCCACACCCTTCAAACCGAAACGCAGCAACGCTGCTTAGCGGCAGAAATAGACATGGTGGTGGAGCCTCCCTGGACGAGCTACACACAAACAGCTCTCCTACTCTAAGTGGGGAAGTCAGGTGACAGCCTTCACAGCTCAGTTGGTAGTAGCTCTGCCTTCTACGCCGTAGGCCGTGTGTTCGATCCCCACCGAAAACAAACATCTGTGTGATGAACATAGATGTTTGTTCTCTGTCTGGGTGTTATCATATAATGAAAGTATATATTTACAAAAAAAAAGTATTTATGTATTATATCAGCTATCTGGTTCCCATATTAGTTTGGGGCTAGATAGTGCTGTGTGGAAAGTCCACCAATATTTATTTATTTTACATACGAGGTAGACTTACACTACATGCTGACCGATGCATAACCATACTTCGCAGTAGTTAGTATTCCATAAGTGACAGGTAGCAAGCCCATCGCCGCTGCTAGAATACTAACTGGTTTCCACACGTTTCGCTTCTGTATTTTAATAGCTTGTTTTTTTAGATCATTAGTAATTTCGGTCATTACTTGCCCTGAGCTAAATATATTTGAAAACGTATTTTTTATTAGGAAAACTTGTGACGTTCCATCGATCGGTTGCCCGTAGTCGGACCACGGAAGGCCTGTAGGCAGCCGTGATAGGAACAAAGTTTTGAAACCTCCTGCAAATGACAGGACGTTAAACCCACAGCCAAAGTTGATTTTCGGATCCTGTTTGTAGCCTTTATCCCAATTTTGAATAGTTGTATGACTTCTGAATAGACTTGTGGCGGCGAGGGGCTTGCAACCTGTCATTTATGGAATACCAACTCCTGCAAAATGTGGGTATGTGCTAAATGAACCTTGAGGACGTCCTAAAAGTTTTAAAAGATCTGTGGGGATAATTACCCTGTCTGGGGATCAAAGCCCATCGCTTATTTTATAATACTAACTGGTGTTCACACGATGTTTTCCTGCACCGTTTGAGAACATTGGAATTGCGCACATAATTTTTTCATATCGAAACATCCATCGGTGCATGACAGGATTCGAACCTTACGATCAAAAAACGGTGTCACTCGCTCTAAAGCACGCGGTCCTTTTCAAATACCTATATAAGATGTTTAACATCTTTAGCTTGAAATAAACGATATTGTGTTGCTCTGTAAACAAAGTTTTTTATTTAGAGAATCACTCAAATAACAGTTAGTTAAGTAGGTACACAAATTTCACACTGAATTGAAATTCCTACCTGTAAACAAAGAAACGACATTTAAAGTTTATTATTCATCAATATGTCGATTCCTTCTTTAAAACGATTGTTATAATTATCACTCGTTATAACTTTCACAAATTCGCATTATCATTTTCTCAGTAAACAACTCAACGCCATCTTAGCTTACCTGCTGTTTTACCGACATCCTTAGTTGTCGTTATCGACAGCGCAAAGCGCGGCAAAATTTCAATTCTAAAGAAATATAATATGTTTCTTTACAAATATATTTTTTGCAGATTTTTATTTCTTACCACAATATAAGCATAAAGTGGAATACGGGCATGGATAAAAAAACAGGCAAACAAAGAAACAAACATAAACATGTGTCAAATGTGTCAAAAACAGGCCATGTGGCAAAAATCAAAGAAATTAATAATACCTCAAAAGCTAAAAACCGAGAGGGATTCGAACCCTCAGCCATCCCCTAGATTAAAGCAACGGACCCCCAAGGAGACAGGGGTGTGAAGAAGTAAGGTAAATAGCTAACTACCTAGTAAACCCATTCGTTATACGTGTAACATAATACCCCTATTACCCCAGGAGCAGGGTATTCTACAGGTCATGGCAAACAACTATAGATATGAGACTTTTGAAATTACGAAGTTTTTCATTCATGAAATGCCTCTTTAAACTATCCGCCAAAATGAAACTAACACAACATCACGCAGCCCTATTTACAGCTGTTTTTTGACCTTTAATTGGGAACTGTAGAATAAATAGGTAACAGTACTGCCGCCAATTAGTAAACGCAAATAGCGTATGTACCAAGGTCACATACACATTATCAGGGTTGTTGCAAATTTCTGAAAAAATATTAATTTATTTTTTGTATGGGAATTTCGAAAACGAAGTAAGTATTCAAACTTTGCACACGTCATAGTATTCCAGTGCTTGGTCCAATTACTTGGTCTTTGGTCTTATAGGGGTATTATGTTACTCGTTGTATGAATATTGACTTACAATAAATAGCAGCGTTTTACCTGAAATAAAACGCATATTAATTTACTTACCTCACTGAAAGCTTTCAGTATTATTATGAAGAAAGGCGACTTCCGTTTCCGTCGATTTCTAATAGTTTTCGTACTTATATACCCATGTGGTTCCGGTCAAGTGGCGCCACCTGGCGGCCGCGCGCCATTTTGCTTCGTTAAATGTTCAGCGCCATTTTGGTGTCATTGGCTTAGTTTCAGCAGGCAGAGATAAAAGTGAAAGCTTTCAGTGAGGTAAGTAAATTAATATGCGTTTTATTTCAGGTAAAACGCTGCTATTAATTTCACTGTACGCTCACTGAAAGCTTTCAGTATTATTATGAAGATTTGTTTGTTATCGCCTGGTGTTGCCACTTGTAAGATCAAGGTTACTCTAGCGCCAATGTGATTTTTTAAAAATATTTTACCACACTAAGAAGGTACAACGATGAATTTACAACCTGCTATGTATAATTGTGATTAAACTTTATTATTCATAATAAATCTAACTATTTATTCGATTTGATCTGAAATCAAATAAGTAATCATAAAAAACCCGTCAAGAATAGTTACTAGGCAAATAATCCCAATGACTGGACAATTTGTGGAGGAGTCCCATGACCAAATATGCAATCTTTCAAGCGGATTTGATGATAATGATCATAAATCATAATAGGTACCATGTTATTTGATAGTATAGATAAGCTATTGATTGCGTCAAATAGATGCCTTATATTATAAGAATTAATGCTGCTCATTAATTTCAATAATTTTCAGTCGATGCTTAGATCACGCAGATCCAACGTTATCTGGAAATACTGTAAACGTGGCCGTCCCAAACAATGTTTTGGTCCAACCTGAAATAACAGTGCGTGATGCGGGCTTAGCTAATTATCTTACTATTTTATTGAGTTATTTCATTAATGGGTTTTCCCAATCCCATGATAAGGTATTTGAGTTACCTACGTATAGTATTACTGCGGTCTATATTTATTCTAATAAAAACACTTTTCAACGTCATAAACTGGAAACTTTGTTTCTGAGAAAAACCATTACAGACTTGAGTATCCAAAAACGTTAGATTATAATATAATCTCACGATGACGATATAATATGACGCTATGATGTAGAAACCAAGTATTTATGCGAAAGTGTCATATTGAAGTATTTTAGTCCATTGTAAAACAAAGCGAAATTCTTGTTTTATATTTGTAACCTTAAAGGATTGTTTTAAGAGAAGAAGTTAATGGTTGAAACCTGAAGCAGTAATTATCGGTCCGTATTGCACATTTATACTAACATTTCCATATTTAATTAAAAATTAATAAAAACCCTTGTTGACTGAAGTTTCTACGGGTTATCCATGTTAACGGAGCTACCATAGTTCGAGTTTTGAGGTTGTCTCATCAAAAAGGCAGTTCCCACCGGGAACTATAATGAAGAATAGATCAGAGACTTGAGACTAAAAACACCTCGTGTGTGGGTAATTCCATGGAATACTAAATGCTTCATAAAAAAGAGAAGGTTTATTAGTTTTCAAAACTAATAATATTTATATATAGTTGTATGTGTGGGATACTTTAGATATCCAATAAAACACAAATATCGTAATAAACGAGTCTGGGTCGTTGTCCCGAACCCTGTTCGTATAGGCTGGTCATAGGACACTCGTCATGTGTAGTGATGACATCAATAAGCGGCCTGCTTTTCAAACTTGCCTAGGATAAATGCATGCTGAAGTCTATTAAATAATGATTAACCATGACTGATTCTATATTTCTCATATGTGATAAGTTGTTGTAGTAGATAAGCCACTAAAGACCTTTAGTTGTCGCACTGTATTTAAGTGCACTGCGATACACATGCTGCAGTAGGTAGGTAGGTACATGAACTTGGCTTTAGCAAGAGTGTATTCAGCATCTCTTTTTGGTAGCAGCGTTAAACAACTTTTATTGTTCATAATTGTTCATGTGTGCCCCAAGACCATTTGACACATACTTTAAAGACTTTTCAGAGCTAGATAATGTAGCGACGCTGTGAATAAGGATACGCAACGGTCCCCTAATCATTCATTGAGAACGCCTTTGGTAGGGTAGGGTAGTCCTATAAAGGTATTCAAACACTTCATTACCAACACGGCTGGCAGAGCTTACAAGTCCTATTAAGTTTTTGTGAGGGTAGAGAACTGGTTTCTACTATGATAACCTTGACTGTAATCCAAAAATTCATGATGAATGTATGTCTTCGTTTACTATCGTAATCGTAAATCGTAAAACAAGTGATCGTTGAGATGCACATGTTTTTAGATAATCATATTATCTCAAGTTTGAGCCAGTAAATATAAATGATAAAACCCGGTGCCAGTACCTGAAACGGTTAGGTTAGTTTTTTTTTTTTGGTTTTTTTTTTTTTTTTTTTTTTTTTTTTTGGCAAAAACATATTTGAAAAGATGGGCTAAACCATCAGGAACCCTAGGCCCAGAAAGCATTAGGGGTATACTCTTTTATTGCACCTAGAGCTGGTACAGTGGTAGTAGGATGCATTTTAATTATATTAAAAATGCTTATGATACGAATATCAATAGATTGTAAAATTAATCATACTTTTACAACATAAGGTAGGCGTAGGCTTTGATACGATAATCTTTTATCAAGTTTGGTGCCCGCATTTTCATCCCTTGTGGAAGAGCGTTAACTTCACCTAGCTTTTAGTTAGATTCATCTAGCTTTAAAACGTTTCAAGGTGATCCTTGTGATTACCACGTGGTTTAAGACTGACATTACGAGTCATTATTTGTACTTACCATATTTAGTCATCAAAAACCCTGAGCCTTATCAAGTTGCGAGACTTTAATAAAAAATGAAACTTTCTCTTTGTAACTATTCAGTGACAGTTTTCAAATAGCAACTGGCTATAGGAACATCTTCCCTGCGAGGATGTGCTTTTTCGAGTTCAATGCGATGGAACACAGTTTTATAAACGCCCAACCCCCTGAGAGGCGGCTGTTAGTTTTGATTGGATTTCTGTTGCAAGAAAACCATTAGATTATGTTCACTCATTATAAAGCTGTTTCACTAATGCCCCCAAAAACTCTTGCGAGGCGGCTATTAGTTTGATTGGATTTCTCTAGCGAGAACCCAAAATAACCACGTCATCAACAGTTTCATTAACGCCCAAAACTCTTGCGAGCCGGATGTTACATTGATTGTATTTCTCTAGCGAGAAACCCTCGCTATATTCATTTCATATATGAAATAGTGGCCATATTCACTTTACGTTTATGGTTCCATGTGATGGAATATTAAACGCACATCCACCCCGCGAGGGTGTATTTCTTTGAGTTCCATGCGATGGAACACAGTTTTATAAATGCCTTACCCCCGCGAGGGGTGGCCCAAAAAAGCTATGCTTTTTTTTTTTTTTTTTTTTTTTTTTTTTATTGACGATATCACACTTTGTTTGATATGATCTCTCTTCACACTTCGCTTGCCTTACCCCTGCGAGGGGCGGTCAAGAAGGTTTTACCTTTTTAATTGAAGATATCATACTTTGTTTGATATCATTTCTCGAAACACTTCGTCTTGCCTTACCCCTGCGAGGGGCGGTCAAGAAGGTTTTACCTTTTTTCATTGAAGATATCATACTTTGATATAATCTCTCGACACACTTCATTTGCCTTACCCCTGCGAGGGGCGGTCAAGAAGGTTTTACTTTTTTCATTGAAGAAAGCATACTTTGTTTGATATGCTCTCTCTTCACACTTCGCTTGCCTTACCCCTGCGAGGGGTGGTCAGGAAGGTTTTACCTTTTTCATTGAAGATATCATACTTTGTTTGATATAATCTCTCAACACACTTCGTTTTCCTTACCCCTGCGAGGGGTGGCCACGAAGGTTTTGCCTTTTTTTGTTGAAGATATAATACTTTCGTTGCATTCGGATCGGCGACCTGCATACTTAATCAGAACGATATAATAAAAACCTATGAAATTATAAAGTAATTATAACAGAAGTTAAAGAACAAAGTTCTTTTAGTTAAACTCCTCAAATTCTTACATTAAAAATGTCTGTAGGTACTCGTATGAATAGTCCAAGAGAGAAATAACCAATATTATTGTCTAAAAATAAAATGAGACTAAATTTCTTGTATAACAAGCAATAAACAAGCTAGTGGACGTAAGATATCATAAATTTTTCCCAATTTGTTTGTTTCCCAGTCTATGATAACTGGGGGTTTTAAATTATGATAACGGGGGCTTTAGGAGTAGCTAGTTCCCTTAATTTCTTATTAAAAGTTATAACTTTGATTTTCACCCTCACCGCAAGAACATGATAATCTTATAAAACAATAATTGATTGATCACAAAGCTCCTGCTAGAAAATCTACATATTTTCAACATATAAAGTATCACCTACCGGTGCAGAGCCCGTGTCACTAGTTTACGGCAAAATGAATACATTCTTTATGTTGCAACTAAAATTATTATTTCTATAAAATAATAAAGTTTGTACTTACATTCGTTCTAGTAACCAAAAAGTTAATTCTTTAACTATAGGAACGTGATCCGAACGAAAATTCGTTAAAATATTGATCACGGTCATCCATTTAATGTATAGAGGGTAGAACTCACGGTTTTTTCCTCTTTGCACAGTACGAAAAACATAATTTCACTTCACGAAATAAAAGATAAGAATCTAAAATATTTTATGCAACGGTCGTCGCAGCGATAACGCTGGACACAAGTTGCTTCGACGGAAAATAAAACGCCAATGACACCAAAATGGCGCTGAACATTTAACGAAGCAAAATGGCGCGCGGCCGCCAGGTGGCGCCACTTGACCGGAACCACATGGGTATATAAGTACGAAAACTATTAGAAATCGACGGAAACGGAAGTCGCCTTTCTTCATAATAATACTGAAAGCTTTCAGTGAGCGTACAGTGAAATTAATCCTGTGTTTTTCTCAAGTTAAGTTAAACACTGCAATACAACAAAATAAGACCCTCTATTCTCCAATGGTCCCTCTTATTCTTCAATTTTCCGACCGACCTGATGCCTCGTCAGTTCACTTCATCGCACACTGTCGGAATCACTTAAGCCCCGTCCTTGTAGATTGTTTGCACTTTTCCGCCAACATTCTACAACAAGGAACACTGGGTTGCCAGCTCAGCAGGAATTGCTAGGTGTAGCGGAATGATGGGCGAGTCTAGCTCTCTGTCAAATGTATTTATTAAATCATCATCATCATCATCCACAGCCTGTCTTCACCCGCTGCTGGGTATAGGCCTCCCTTAGTTTTTTTTCCCCCTTATTAAATATCTACTTAGAATTTGCTAAAACCAAGAGGGATCTTGCTAAAAAAGTCACACTTCTTTTTTTGAATGATCATGCTCAATAGACTTGTACATAACGTGCTACACACGTAGTGTAGTGAGTAGGTAGTGCAGTATAATGTATATGGTAGATATTATCGACAGCCTTCACAGCTTAGTTGGTAGTAACTCTGCCTTCTGCGCCGTTGGTCGTGAATTCGATCCCCACCGAGAACAAACATCTGTGTGATTAACATTGATATTTGTTCTCTGTCTGGGTGTTATATAATATTATGAGTATTTATTTACAAAAAGAAAAGTATATATGTATTATATCAGCTATCTGGTTCCCATATTACAATATTTATTTAATTTGTAGGTATGGTCGTGTCTCGTGTGGAACTGGCACCTAGTTTCACCTAGCCTAAGACGTTTCAAAGTGGTCGCGACCAAACCTTGAAGAACAGATGATTAACTTACGGCTTAGTTCCTACCGTTCTTTTGTATGTTACGATATGAACCACCAAACGACTCGTCCGCACATGAGGCAGATTAGACTGCAATCTATCGGTCGGATTCATCTCTTGCCCACTGTTCTTTATCCACTACCTGCAGTACCTTTTATAAACCACGAGCTAAGTAAAGTTACTTTCTAAAAGAAACATTTGGCGACATCGTTCAAATTTCTCGCCTACCCTCCCCGAGTTCGCGAGTTGGAAACAATAGACTAGGGGAAGCAAGGGCGAGAGGGGATAGTGGGAACATCCATTAAACTAGTAGCCGGCACGCCGGTAAATCTTCAAGGCTTCGGCTGTGCAGAAACTGAGTCAAGCTGAAAATACTGCACTCGAAATGAAGTTTAACATTGATTGGTAGTCTTTTGAAACCATTACGATGGGAGTTTAGGACAATTTGAAAATGCTAGCGAGTGCAGTAGTAAAATAAGAAAGTGCAGTAGTAATACCAGTGAAGTAAGAACAGATAGGAGCCATTAAATAAAATAAGGAGTCAATTTAAAATGTGGGTATATACCAAATGAAATATTTTGACGTATCTTTGACAACCCTCCTTACACATCCTCCAAGAATCTTGAGTTTCGTACGTGCTATTAGGAGATTTGAAGAGATGTCTACCGTGCCAGGCCAAATGTGTTCAGAAATACTTATATAATAACGTAGGTAAACTAGGTATCTGCATCGTTAAACGGGCCCATTTTTAACTCACAATAAGTATAATTTTACAGCAGAAACACAAATTCCAATTTCGTGAAATAATAAACCACAATACATGAAGACAAAAACATTGCAAGTAATTTTGGTTCAAAAATGTATTTCGTGCTTTTCCCGAACCCAACATATTTCAAGGGATTTACGACTTTAATGTAACAGCTTTAGCGTCTAAAATGGGTTTCGGGCGAGTATTGTTCTCATACAAAATATTTATCATTGCAAGTGGAGATCCATTTCAGATTCAGTTCAAAGAATGTTGAATTCTTTTGTATTGTTGATTTTTAGATTCCAAAGGAAGGACTTAGATGTGATCTTCATAGCTCAGTTGGTAGTAGCTCTGCCTTCTGCGCCGTAGGCCGTGGGTTCGATCCACATCGAGAACAAACATTTGTGTGGTGAACATAGATGTTTGTTCTCTGTCTGGGTGTTATATAATATTATAAGTGTGTATTTACAAAAAAAAAAGCATATAATATTTATTATATCAGCTATCTGGTTCCCAAATTACAAGCTTTAGCTTAGTTTGGGGCTAGATAGTGCTGTGTGGAAAGTCCTCCAATATTTATTTATTTATTTATTATTAGCTTTGCATTCTTGAACCTCTTGCACAACGATCACTGATCGTGTATAAGCTAATAATCACATTTAAAAACCTTATCACGAAAGGATAAGCAGAATAAGTCATTAATAAAACCGACCAAGTGCGAATCTGACTCGCGCACGAGCGTACCATTATCTATAAAAACGGCAAAAAATCACGTTTGTTGCATGGGTTTAATATTTATTTTATTCTGTTTTTTAGTATGTGTTGTTAAAGCGGCATCAGAAATACATCATCTGTGAAAATTTCAACTGTCTTCACGGTTCATGAGATACAGCCTGGTGATAGACGGACAGACGGACAGACAGACAGACAGACGGACGGACAGCGGAGTCTCAGTAATAAGGTATCGTTTTACCCTTTGGGTAGGGAACCTTAAAAATTATTAGCGCATTATATTAATTAAGGGCCGCTGCGCTTGCACAAAGATCTGATAGAAAGATAGAAAATCCTTTATTGCACAGAACAAAATGTATCGTACATAGGCGAACTTAATGCTAGAAAGCATTCTCTTCCAGTTAACCTTTGTCTAGTTTTGAAAAAACCGAAAATTCTGATTTAATTTTATTAAGTTTAACTTGTTTACCAAACAAAACAGAATTATCGCATGTACCTACCATTTCCGTTGATTGACAGTTTGCTGATCATATTTAGTGGCTTATTTTTGCTTGTGCAAGACTTTAACGTGTTTTTTAGTAACTTTTTATAGATAAAAAGACAGGAAATACTTTATTGAATACAACTTATGGATATAAAAAAATCAAACTTTAAACTACTAACGTATTTCTGTTCCCATCAAAACGAATCGCATATCAAGTCACTTGCTATCTCAATCTAATTCGATGTAATAGCTGAAATGGCGAGTGACTTGACATCCGATTAGTTTTGATCGAGCTTTCAGAAACCAACCGTAAGTATTCGATTTTGAGACCACCGCTTTTTAGCAGCCGTTTTTGATTCTTTTAGCTTCACTGGCCTTAACCCACCGCAGTTGAAGTGACCCAGATTACTCCATATGTCACCACGACCACTAGATAGTTGATTGATCACGGCAAATGAAATTTTAAACGTGGCCTAGCGGTGACCTAAAAATCAAATTGAGATACCATAGTACACACGGACATAGATATGAAAAATAGCACACATTGCACACAGTTCAGGAAAAATAACATCTTGATCCAAACTGCAAACTCTCTCTCTCTTGTCGTGACACTAGTTTCTATCGAAACAGTGTGGTGAAAGGATTTTAAGTGCGCCTCAAGAGGCTCCTTTCGAGCACTTGACACAATGTTAAAAAACTTTTTAGGTTCTACGACATGCCGGTTCCCTCACGATGTTTTACTTCACCGTTTGAGAGTACTGGCATTGTGCACATACATATTTGAACAGAAAAACTCATTGGTGCACGACCGGTTTCGAACCCATGACCTTAGGATCGCAAGGCGGGGCCGCTACCACTAGACCACCAGTGAACTTCAAACTGAAACACTGCAACGCTGCTTGACTGCAGAAAAAGGCATAGTGGTATTAGGGTATTTCCGAGCCTTACGACATAATAAGTCAGGACAATGGACATCCCTATCACTAAGAGCGATCTCTTCCTGTAATTGGATATCCATAGAATTATCTCAATACAATACTTAGTTCGAATAGATCAGAAATACGAAGCGCTTACTTAGATGAAAATGCCGTTAGCGGTTTTATACAAGGTGTTCCAATACTTGTGTATTGGAACACCCTGGAAACTTCAGGGTGCTAAAGTATCCATCAATATGAATATCTTTTTCAAAGGAACCAACACTGTAAACGCGAAAAAAAAACAGCTGTTTCATACAAAAGTTCAATACCTGGCTACCTGGCTAAAATGTATGAAACAGCTGTTTTTTTTCGCGTTTATAGTGCTGGTTCCTTAGAAAAAGTGTTTCATATTGATGGGTACTTTAGCCCCCTAAAGTTTTTAAACACAAGTATTGGAACACCTTGTATATAATGGATGTGAATTTCAACCATACTCAGATATTATAAAGGTGTAAATTATTTATCTGAAAGCAAGGCTTACAATGATTTAGGTGTGGATTAAGTAGGTCATCCCCCGTGTGGGGGGGAGGGTTGAAACTGGGAGTAATGTGGGATTACTTGCACTCTGGTAATGCCTGATTTAAAGGTATTGTGATCGGATCATTATTTTTCATGGATTTACAGAATGTTAATATTATTTTACATACGTTTTAAGGTTTTTTTAAGTTTCTTTGGTGATACAAGCAGATGGCCTATCTGATTTTAATGGGTACCCATCACCTATAACAAAGCCTTGCCTCATAAGACACGCACGATAGCAACGTGCCCTACGATGCGCTGCCCTGCGTCCATCAACTTGAGGCATGCAGATGTTAAGCCTCATGTGCCTGTAATTACACCGGCAACCACACTCTTCAAACCGAAACACAGCAACGCTGCTTGTCGGCAGAAAAAGGCGTGGTGGTAGTACTTCCCCGGACGAACCCTTCACAATGAGCTCTTCTACTCTTTTTATGAATGCTTCAGGCATATTCTTATTGGAATTATGCTATAATATAATTCCTAAGCATTAATGTCGTATTAGCCATTACTACCTAAAACCTATTTCAGTTTTTCTTAAGGCTCAATAAGTTCGATTGGCACCACACTGGAGGCTCATTAATATATTATTTTGTAATAAGGATTATAAAAGAACGGTACGAACCAAGCCGTAAGTTTGTTGCCTGTTCTTCTAGGCTTTGGTCGCGTGGAACTGGCACCTAGATTCACCTATTTTTATGACGTTTTAAAGTGATCCTTTATGATTCAATAGATGTGATTGTAATACCTTTTACTTTGGCTTAAACATACATACCATCGGTTGGTAAATTGGGATAAAAACAAAACAATTTACTGAAATATAGCTTTAATCACTTTCTTAATAATGTTTTATTTACACAGCAGCACTTAACACTATTTAAACTGGTTCTACAATCTGTAAAATAACATAAAATGTCACACTTTCAAAGTGAACTTACATGGCATAGCTACAGTTAGCACGGGTTTTTAGCGCCATCAAATATGTATTCTATTTTTTTTTATTTGCGACTGGAAGTTATACAATATCTCAATCTGAACCTAATTCTGAAAAACGAGGTGACCAAAAGAGACTTTTTTTAATCAAAAAATTTTAACTCTCTTAGGGTTAGGATTTCTTTCAAAACCAAAAGTAATATGTTAATAATTTTTCAGCAGATAGATTTAAAAATACACATATTCGGAATACTTAGGCCCTACATCAAGAAACACTGATCTCTAGATTTATAATTTCACTTCATATCAATACGAATATCATAACTTATCGATTTTGATCAGTGTTAATTTATTTTTAAAATTCCAAGACTTATTTTTGATCTATCATACATTTATAATTCATTTAACACCTCTCATAAATAACCTTGTCATGTACTTATCACTTAACTTAAACATTGATTACATAATAATAAATAGACACATAATAATGTTTAAAAATAAGCACCAGTTAACTTAAACTGAATAAAAAAACATAAAAATCTAAATAATTGCATTAAAATGCCGTCGAGCACTATAAGGGAGTCACTTAGTAAAGCATGCGGATGCATTTGCTGCCAGAAATCAATTATAAAATAAAATAAAAACAAATAATGGACTTGCGATATCAGTATCGAATGTAATTGCGATCCAACGATCCATTAAGAGATGTGAGAGATTATAAAGTAATACATTTTAATTTAAAACAAATATTTCGGTTTTTATTGAAAAATAATCATCAATACATCAAAAACTATTTTGAGCCTTCTACCTTCCGGCAATCTTACGACAATCAAACTGATTCAAAAACTGATCAGTAATTTAAACTTATTGGGCTATAAATTATACAAGACGCGGTGATAAGATTTTTCACTGTCAGGTCATCTCGTCAAGTTTTAAAACCATGATCCAAGGTCAGCTGAATAAAACAAGTGCGGGAAGCAAGATCATCCACATATAAATAAAAATTACCTAGTAAAATAATCAACACATGCTTTACTAAATCATGAAAGTCATAATCATCTTGTGACTACTTTTAATATTATAATAATATTAAAACAACGCAATTGCATCTAGGAACTATTTGTAGGCTTTTACACAATGCATGCCATTTCAGAAACTGAAGGATTTAAGGTTACAGAATTAGCAGCCTAGGTGAACAGAGCAACCACGGAGTAAACACTGAATTGACAAAGTTATCTAAGTTAATGTTAACAGAACAAAATAATCAACCAACATTCGACAAGCGAAGAAACCACTGATATAACTAATGTATAACATAAAATACAACATGTACTTATAAGCAACACAGTAAAAAAGCTTCTCAATCATAACATAGCATTTAAGACTATTGACATCATCAATAGTCGAAAAGCCGAAACCGTTCGATCTTCATCATCAAGTTCATTTTATTAAACCAAACAAAGAGAAGTCAAAGTGATGAGAATGTACCAAGGAATGTCAAAAAGGATGTCAATTTAGAATAATCAGTCTTGAAAACGGTCAAAGAGACGCCACTAGATGGCAAGCGATACCCAACAAAATTGTACCTGGAATAAATACCTTAATATATCATACAATTTTGTATTTCATGATTTAACTCTAATGATAGTAAAACTCTTAAAAATGGTCCATAATTGTACGCAATAGGTAAAAAATCTAGCACAATCGTCTATTTACACGAGCACCTCGAAACAAATCATCCACTTGTCAATGTCATTCATCACTTCACAGTCCACATTTCGAGTTATTGGGCAGTGTCTGTTTATCACTACGAGACGTACACTAAAAGCTCTTGGCACTTTGGTTGGTAACGAGTCTCTACTACACTTCCGTTCCGTCTTCTCCCTCGTCCTCGAAAAGGGGCTCGGTGGGACTCACTTCCGTTGATGGCTTTTTCTTGGGTTTCGGAGGAGGGCGCGGTGGTATCTTCCCACTTCTCCCCAAAGTCCCCGATTGGTTCAGAGAAGCATTAAGTTCTCGCAGAGGCTCCTTAGAAGGTGAGCTGATCTCTTCTTTGTTGTCTCTGGGTATCGGGTTCCGCCTTAACGATCCGGTTTCAGGTTTTCCTCTTCGGCTCAATGTGCTATTATCAGATACTTGAGACTGAGTGTCACTTCGGTCACTGAAAAGAGCTTTCCGTGGTTCTGGATGAGGCTGATGTGTAGGAGTCGACGTGTTTTTGGCAGTCCAGCTCATACGGTTCACTGGCTCTTGTGGACCTGGAGTGGAAAGCTGCGCGGACAACTGCGACGCAATACTGTTTCGAGGGTTAAATTGCGGAACCGGGGAAGGTGCTGGTTCTTGCTCTTCGATTGGAGCGTAGAAAACCGGATGGGGACTTTGAAAGACGGCGGGAGTCGCTGGTAAAGGTCTATTTCTCATAGGGGAAAATTGAGTTTCTAAGCCTGCTTTATTGAGAGAAAGCACTGAGCTGCCATCAGCTGTGGTCCTTAATCCCAGATTATCGTATAGAGGTTCTTGAGCTTCGCTGCTAGGTAAGATTTGCGTGCTCGCGGTACTGGACCAACTCGGGACTCGTGGCCTTCTTGGAATGGTGACATAGCCTTGTCGGGGGGTGACAACAGAATTGGGAGTAATAGGGGCAGTGAAGGGTGATTGAGAACGGGAGTATGGTAGAGTTCTAAAAAGGTTTTGATTGGTGTTCATGCCATAGATTGGGGAGTGGATAGGACTCACGGGGTTGAGTTGTGGGGGAAGTCTCGTAGTGTCAGGTACGGTAGACGCACTGCTGGCTGCTGGGGATATCTGGGCAGCTCTCGGGGGGAAAGACAAGAGATCAGGAGGGTAAGCCCGTCCATCCGAACGTCCGTATTCCACGTTGAGCGTGTCTTGGGACCGTTTGTTCAGGTGATCGAAGTCGAGTGATCGTTTTTCGTCGTCGTTGTGTGCTATAACAAAGAAAATAATTTAATTAAACACATGTTACGCCACAAATTATATTTTTGAGGTTTATTCGAATTCTGACAAATTGTCCATTTTCACATCTCGATGTTTTCATAGCTCTAAATTAAATTGTGGTTGCAATTTAAAATGTGGTTTTCCGCGTGAACAAACACAAAGTAACAAATAAAGCTCACAATTGAGTTCTGAGTTCTCACGAAGGAGGTTTACGGTGGATCTCCACTGTTTTTTTATACTACTAGCTGATGGAACAAGCAGATGGCCCACCTGATGTTAAGTGGTAACCATCACCTATAACAAAGCATTGCCTCGTAACTCACGCACGATAGGAACGTGCCCGACGATGCACTGCCCTGCGTCCATCATCTTGAGGCATACAGATGTTAAGCCTCATGTGCCTGTAATTATACCGACAACCACACTTGTTACTGATTACTGAAAATCAACATAAAACGCCTTATCAATAACATGATAAACTTACCGAAAACTGAATCATTGTCCAGCAATGTTTTGTTCAGGTCCGACATCTCGGTGGCTCCACTCACGAAAGATGGTGGAGCTTCGTATCGTCTCGGTGGTTTTGTCACAGGATTCACTGCAGAGATCAGGCTCTTTTCCATCTCCGGTATAACAGAACCTTCTATTAAGGCTTCTCCGTTTGAATTGTCTGCCTTTTTCTTCTCAGAAGATCGTCTCTTGCAGCAGCAGCACCAACAAAGTATGATCAGGATTATTAACAGAATTGCAGCAGTGCACGATACACCGATCAGAACTGGCAGCATATTGTTGTCCATGCCACTCGGTGGAACAATTCCTGGAGAGCTTTGCGCGATGGCTAGTGTGACCACTCTCTCTTCGACACCTCCTGGGTTAGTGGCCACGCATAAGTACTCCCCATTATCTGTACTACCAGCTTCGACAATAGTCAGGTTGACCCATTTGCTGTTCTCTTCATTAGTCTGTGTGATATAGTATTTTTTCACTTCGCCTTGATATCTGTACGATTCATCGATGATATGGGCGTTCAAGACCCAATTGACGCTTGGTAATGGATTACCATTTACATGGCATGATATGGTAACATTGGAATCAGATGTCCTCAGAACTGTGTTGATCGATGGATAGACAATGCTTGGTCTACAGACAAAATCATTGGAGTCCAATTCTTTCCACAGCTTTCCGTGTACTTTAGGAGGTTCTGTGCAAGCTATCGGTGATGTGTATAAATTTTTACTTATAACCCAATTTCTGAAGGGCTGTAGATAGCAGTCGCATCTCCACGGGTTATCGTGAACATCTAAGTTAGATAGAGAAGTCAGCGCACTCAGCGTGTCGATCTTCAAATGTTCGAGCTTATTACCGTCTAGTCTGAGAATATTCAGTTTTGGAACGTTCATAAATGTCTTCATCCCGAGTGTTACGATACGGTTATTGCTCAGATCCACCTTTTGCAGGAACGGCAGGTTGATGAATAACCCGTTTTCTAATTTCTCAAGCTTATTATCATTTAGAAGAATCCATCTTATTTTAACCGTCTCTCTGAACGTGTCTGAGTGTAGCACCTTTAGATCGTTCTTAGACAAGTCCAGCTCAATCATGATAGCTAGTCCACTGAGTCCGCTCTTTTGGATGGTTATTAATTTGCATTCCCGCAGTACTAGCTTTTTAAGATTAATGAGACCGACATCGTGGAAGGCGTGTCTGGTTATTTCATAGAGATCATTTCCGGCTAGGTCGAGATTTTGTATCTCAGTGCTGAGGGTTTTAGGTATATCGCTAATGTGGGCGTTTGAGCAATCAGCTTGCTTGTTACCGCTAGCCCAGAGGCAGTTGCATTCCTGCGGACAGTTCGTTGTGAAATCGGCCAGAGTTGCAATGGCGAAGTTGAGAAGTAAAAGCGACTGGAACGGTCTCCCCATTGTGTACAATCTGAAACAAAAAGAAAGCACGTTGTAGTTTTGGTAGCAATAAAATCGTGCTGTAAATAGATGGTGTTTGAACACGCACGGTAGTTCAACTCCAAGTGGTGTTGAATGCAATCGTTTTATGTATTTTAACAGTCGTAAAGCTCAGGTTACGGACGGTTAAGTGCTTGGAATCGTCTGAAGTTGTATTAAAGCAGTTTAAAAGCGCGCGTGCGACGGCTTAATGAATGTGGGGTATTAAATCTTTAAACGAAGAGAGTATTTGTCGCGGCATTAATTTGATAGTTTTTATGTTTAACGAACTTGTAAAAATTAAGATTTATTACTATATAAAAGTAGATTGGGTACAAAAACTAAGTTCACCTAACACTTATTATCCTTTGAGTGTGTATGTTTTTTTAGGAGTTTAAGTAAATGTATAAATCATAAATATATTAAAAATATTCGTAGATATTTCACACAACCTTATCTAGTCGCAAACAAAGCAAAGCTTGTAATATACAAGGTGTTCCAATAATTGTGTATATAAACTTCAGGGGGCTAAAGTACCCATCAATATGAATAACTTTTTCTAAGGAACCAAAAGTTCAATACCTACCTGGCTTAAATGTATGAAACAGCTGTTTTTTTTTCGCGTTCACAGTGTTGGTTCCTTAGAAAAAGTTATTCATATTGATGGGTACTTTAACCCCCTGAAGTTTACATACACAATTATTGGAACACCTTGTATAAAATACTTAAATAGTTTTTTGTAAACATTTACAAAGCATACAATAAACACAGACAGAACAAGTTTGACTGTGAGGCAGATCAATTATTATCTCGAAGTCAAGATAATAATATATCTCCATACATATGCAAGTTTCAGTAAGCCGTACAAAAAAATTTTACTCAAGGCATTTCCAAATCCGCATAACAACAAAGAATTCCCCTATTTACAGCTATATTCAGATTTAAGATGCCTTTTTTCCCTCTTTGCATAATTATACCATTTTTGCTGTGTAAAACCGGGATTTACTACAAAAACACAATTAGAAGGCTCGCGAGGATTTGGGAACTCGTTACCCCCTCCCATTGCCACTTCCTTATACGATAATTACTGAGGGTGAATTCAAAATTCCAGCAATCCGAAAGTAGGAGAGTTCCAATGTGATATATGTGTCTAAGAGATTGTCTTTGTCGGAGGCGCGTTGAAACAGTTGTTGAACTGTGTACTTTATGGTATGGGAAATTTCGGGAGCGTTCAATGGTGCGAATTCCTTGATATAAATTCCTTCGGGCCTACGTATTTGAATATGTAACTCTCATCTTGCTGCCTGTTTTATAGAATTGGGCTACGAATTTAGCTCGAATAATTTCTCAAGAGATTTCAAAAAAATATAACTAAAATTCATTGCATAATATAGAACCTAAAAAGTTCTAAAACATGTGTTCAAAAGGAGCCTCTTTGAGACGGTTTATGGTTTCATCCCTTCTTTCATCACTCTGTTTCGAGAGAACTAGTGACAAGACAAGAAGAAGAAGATTGTATAATGTAGTCTAATGTATAGCCTAAATTAAAGTATACGAAGTTTGTTTGATAAAACTTCCATACCTAAATAAAATCACGCCCGTTTCCTTAAGGGAAATGACGAGATATTTCCACTTGTTTCAATCTTTCACGCTCACAACATACTATATGCTCGTCGGTGATGGTTACCACTTAATATCATTTGGGCCGTTTGCTTGTTCCATCAGCAAGTGGTATAAAAAAACCGGTCAAGTGCGAGTCGGAATCGCGCACGAAGGGTTCCGTACGATTATCTATAAAAACGGCAAAAGAATCATGTTTGTTGTATGGCAGCCCCTTACATATTTATTTGTTGATAAAGCGGCAACAGAAATACATCATCTGTGAAAATTTCAACTGTCTAACTATCACAAGACACAGCCTGGTGACAGACGGATAGCGGAGTCTTAGTATTAGGTTCCCGTTTTACCCTTTGGGTACGAATCCCTAAAAAAAGATGGAATATAATAAAAACCATCGAAGAATGGCAAATATCCGTAAGTAAGTAATAGATAGCTTACAAGGTACACAAGGAATACCATTGAGTCACACAATGCTTCTCTGTTTAATCATATTCTGCACAGAGCTGACGTTTTGACTCTGATCATATATTCCCGTATGTAATCCCCTTTCAACCTTCGCAAAAGGAACTTGAACGATGAAGGAAAACATCTTGAGGATACCAGATACCAACTACTGCAAAATGAGGATTTCTTCTTAATTTTATATTTTTTTGATGTGTATCTGACTCACCCCCGAGGATATTCATTCGTTAATACCAAGATATCTGAGACAATGTCTACCGTGACAAAAATTAAAGCGATTTTTTTTCAACCAATGATACTTCATTTGATGAATATCATTTATTTTATATTATTTACATTACATGCATAAAAAAACATGTTGTTTTATGATTATTATTATGCGAGCCGTCTTTTTTGTATACTTAAAATTCTTGCTTCTGTTCTTCTAGACTTTGGTCGCGAGGAACTGTTATTAAATTAGATTATTAAATAGAGTTATTAAATTAGAAACCACCGACAAACGAATAAATAGTTATACATATACACATTTTTGGAAACTAGTAAATAATGTAAGTATAATATGTGAATGATAAAAGGTGAATGACTTCTCTAAAGTGGGGGCTGATCTGTAAGGGTTACGCTCAAGTTGACCCCTGTTACTGGGTTCTGTATGATGGAACAGTGAGGACATAGCCATTTGAAAGTTCTCTGGAGCTATTTTAATCAACGTAATGTATGAACAAAGATAAGTGAGTAAAGCAGTACTTGCAGTAAGTTTGAAGTTTGTGAAACTATTTTGTGCATTCAGTATTGAAATTCTGCTATATTGGTCTTTAAATGGAATGTTTTTGAGAGTATGGTCCTTATGATTAAATATATTGATCTATATCTGTGGTACTACAGCTTCACTCGAGAGCACTGGTGGTCTAGTGGTAGCGGCCCCGCCTTCCGATCCTAAGGTCGTGGGTTCGAAACCGGTCGTGCACTAATGAGTTTTTCTGTTCAAAAGTTTGCACAATGCCAGTACTCTCAAACGGTGAAGGAAAACATCGTGAGCTAACCGGCATGTCGTAGAACCTAAAAAGTTTTATAACATTATGTCAAGTGCTCAAAAGAAGCTTCTTGAGGCACACTTACAATCCTTTCACCACACTGTTTCGAAAGAAACTAGTGACGCGACAAGAAGGAGAGAGAAAGAGACAGCTTCACTATGGAAACTGCATCAGAACCTCGACAAGAGCTGAGCTCTTAAATCTAAGAAGAAGAAGAGGCTGATTAATATGCTAAATAAATATTTGGCTTATCCACATTAACCTGTCTTCCGGCACCCCACAATTTAACAGCACTGTTGAATCAATTCCAACCAATCTTAATAGTATATGAAAATCGTTACATAACTGACTGACGACCAACGCACGTAGATCTTAAAAGCATGCAATTTGGATCATCATCATCAGCCTAGTGCTGGCCAGCCAGACGGGCATAGTGCGCATACATTTCATGATTTTTGATTTACCTACTTTATACATTTTTATTTTCCTAACTAACGCCTTTATTCATAACAAGCTGGTACCCGCGACTTCGTCTGCGCAGGATTAGTCACACAATATCTTTATAAATTGTAGCCTATGTGTTATTCTGATGTATAAGCTATATTATTGTAAAGTTTCATTAAAGTCCATTCAGTAGTTTTTATGTGGAAGAGTAACAAACAAACATCCATCCATCCATCCATACTTACAAACTTTCGCGTTTATAATATTAGTAGGATGGTCGCTGAGCGTTCCACTAGCCTAAAATAAATTTGTTTGTATCTCTTTTTATTTCAATGAAAGTGACAGTGACACGAATACTTTATAGAGCCGCTATAACGTGTCAGGGAATATGTATAAGAGGGTAACACTTTACCACACATTTTCTGGTTTTAAATGGTCTAGACTATAATCCCCTTACAGCTTTGCACCCATCTTCCAATCAAAATGTAGAATACCAAATTTATGTTTTTTTTCCTCCTAGGAGTGTGTCTGACTGAAAATGAACAGCGGAAACGAAAAACTTGTGTATCTAAGACAAAACTAACCACATTATGGTACATGGGCATCGAATAGACAAAGTCGACGAGTATGTATATTTAGGTCAGACTTTGAGCTTGCAAAACGACGGGCAAAAGCGGAAAATACGTACGTTTAGGATTAAGGGTAGATACTCGTACGTAGCTAGGATTTTTTAAAAGGTGGAAAGACAATTTAAAAGTTATAGCTGAGAAGATATGGTTAAGGACGGGATAGAAACATATTCTTCATTTGGAAGAGGCCTATGCCAAACTAGGGCAAATAAAATAAATAAATAAAATAATGGTGGACTTTCCACACAGCACTATCTAGCCCCAAACTAAGCCAAAGCTTGTAATATGGGAATCAGATAGCTGATATAATATATATAATACACTTTTTTTTATTAATACATACTTATAATATATAATAACACCCAGACAGAGAACAAACATCTATGTTCATCACACAAATATTTGTTCTCGGTGGGAATCGAACGCACGGCCTAAACGCCAGTTGATAGTAGCTCTGCCTTCTGCGTTTAGGCCGTGCGTTCGTGAAGGCTATCATGGAGGAAATGGAGGAGATGGAAGAGTTAGCGTAAATTTAAGTAAGTATTAAGAAAAACTGTATTACCTTCGAATAAAGGCTATTATTATTATAGCTAGGATAAGGGGCTCTTGGAAAGTTATCCGACGTACTCAAAGGAAACATACCACTCAACCTCGAGCGTCGCGCTTTAGAACAATGTGTCCTCCCATAATGGTGACCCCGAGACCTGGGACTCACCAAGCTGGTGACCAAACCGCAAACTACGCAAAATATTTTACATTTTAGGAATAGTTAAAATCCGTTTTGGCACCCGTCTTTCTGATTTTCCTTTTTATCTTTCGATCCAAAAGTTGCACCTAAATTTATACCCACACATTATAAAATGGTGTTTAAATTTAAACAATGCTTACAATTAGCGCTGTCTCTGTTTGTCATTACGCATTGGTAAGAGATGGCAATAGTTTAAGCATAGTTTATCGTTTGACAGCCCAAAATGGGGGCGCTAAAAAATAATTTATTCTCAAAGTGGGCAGTAGACAAAATAAGTATGGGAGCCCCTGTCTATATGGACTAGTCATGGGTGGGAGTAAGTAACAAAGCGGTCACCGACGTTCAACTGATTTATCGAATGAGTAGTTTCTCCTTATAACTTGGCTAAACGCCATATACATACATACACGTATACCACAGGAGTAGTAAAGCTCTTTGTGAAGGGCTCGTCCGGGGAAGTACTACCACCACGCCTTTTTCTGCCGCCAAGCAGCGTTGCTGTGTTTCGGTTTTAAAAGTGTGGTTGCCGGTGTAATTGCAGGCACATGAGGTTTAACATCTGAATGCCTCACGTTGATAGACGCAGGGTAGTGCATCGTAGGGCACGTTCCTATCGTGCATGACTTACGAGAAAAAGCTTTGTTATAGGTGATGGTTACAACATAATCAGGTCATCTGCTTGTTCCATCAGCAAGTAGTATATAAAATACTATACATTTAAGAAGCACTCATGTACAGAGCGAACAGCACGCCATCACAATATCATTAGCATCGCAGAACCATCATAGGTGCATTCCATTCCACTTAGTGGAGGCGCGAATGAGAGCAACTTGGAGCCGATAAACGCGGCCCATGCACTAACATTCATTCATTTTGGCTTTATTTTTAAGTAAAGTTAAAGAAATGTTGATTTGTTGGAACCATACCTAGTAGATAGAAAGTTAAAATGTTAAATCAATCAAAATCATAATACTAATAAGTTTACATAATTATTTTTTTATACTTCTTGCTTGGGAACTAGCAGATCGCCCACCTGATGTAAAGTGGTAACCATCACTTATAACAAGGCATTGGCTCGCAAGTCACGCACGATAAGAAGCTGCGTCATTGAAACGTTAAAACGTGCCAGCGATAATTTTTTTGACGGTTGTCATTGTCAACCTTTTCACAGTAAGTACAAAAAGCAAATTTCAATTTTAAGTTTTTTTTATCAAATTGGTTCACATTAAAAAAAATATGCTGATAAATGCTGTATGTAGTAAAAACTGTCATAATTTGGCAAATCATAAGCGCGCTCAATAGAACGATCGCGCAAACGCATACCACATTCTCGTTCATTCCGAACATGCCGCACGGAAAGAACGTCAGTGAATGACCCGCCGATGACGAATGAAATTAGATAGGCGAAGGTTTTGTTTACTAAAATTCTAAATGTAGACTTTGCACTTACATTCAATTTGAACGGATATGGTCCCAATTAGGCGAGGCTTTTATTTTTACCGAATTACCTGCGCCGATAGAACGATTAGCATCACTTATAGGGGCTTAGAGGCGGCCTAAATAGCAGCTTTGGCCACTTGCTTACGAACTTGGTATTTTTACTACTAGTAGGTAATATTTTTTAAAATAACCGAGCACGTTTAATAATGTCTATGTTACAGTTTTTGCAAGAGCGCTTCTTCACTCCTTACATCGAATAATGCTCGAACTATCGAGAGTCTCAATAACACATGGTTCCATTAATCGAACCAACTGGAAAAAAAAGTTTACGTAGTCCGATTGATCGAACCATGCGGTCAAACCATGTGTCCAAAGCCGAATAAAGAGTTACCTAACTACAATATGCCATGTGTAATTGCTAATTATAAGAAAAAGATTATGTAAGTATTTATATTTATGTTTTTTTGTTACCTATGTATGTACTAAGGTAAGGAAATAAACGTATTTTTTATTATTATATTTTATTTAGACAAACGATTCCAGTCCTTTTTCACTGTATAGTTATTAAATTTCATGCTGTGAAACGCATTTTAAATCCGACCGACCTCCCCTCAAATATCAAAGCTTGGTACCCCAATATAGTGCACCACAATCGTACGCCTCGATTTCTTAATCTGCGCAGAGGTTCCAGGATTACCCATAAGCCCCCTGTTCCAGAAGCTGTGGCGACTGGGAGGACTGCTCTGTTACATTGGCACGAGTTTCGAATGGTATCGTTGCTCGTAGAAGAGGCACCAACATTAAAGTTTATTTATTTTATTTTTATACTACTTGTAGATGGAATAAGCAGATTTTAAGTGGTAACCTTCATCTACAACAAAGCATTGCCTCGTAAGTCACGCACGATAGGAACGTGCACTGCCTTGCGTCCATCAACTTGAGGCACACAGATGTTAAGCCTGAAGTGCCTATAATTTCACCGGCAACCACGCTCTTCTCACCCAATGAGCCACGCTGCTTTACGGCAGAAATAGGCATGGTGGCAGTACTTCTCCAGACGAGCCCCACACGAAGACCTCTACTACTACTTCTATTATAATTCTTCTTCCTTTATGCTTCAAGGCTATGGCATATGGCAAGGCGTGGCTATGTCCAAATTTCTCAACCATGCAACAGTGTGCAATTCGATTAAGTTTAGCCTGATGCCTTGTGGAGACGGCCAGTACGCAGGACAGTCCAGTTGACAGTGAACTGGCTTACGTCACTTAGGGACTAACAAATTCGTCTGCGCTACTGCACTCTGATTGAAAACTACTTTTTCTTAAATCTCAAACAAGTTTTCTTTTTCGTATATGCGAATACATCTAATTGGTGACAATTTAAGTTGTTTTAATTATAGAATGTAACAGTATTTGTTTTCCAAATAAAATAACATAAAAATTATATGATTGTCTCGTGCTAAGGGCACCGATGCGGATATCACCAATTTACCAACGAAAGCTCGACTCATACACATGGAGCTTTGGAACAAACTTTTATTTCTGTGTTTCCCTGACCAAGCGTTTAAAAACGAAACTTTTTCTAAATAAAAGATCGACTAATTCGTAACTTAAAATCTAGAGATAGATAGATATTAGTTCAGTATCCGTGCTTTAGCAACGCTCCACGCTATTCGAACTGGTGACTGCTGTCAAAGTCAAAAGGTATTTATTCAATAAAATCACAAGGATCACTTTGAAACGTCTTAAAGCTAGGTTACTCTAGGTGCCAGTTCCACGCGACCAAAGCCTAGAAGAACAGGCAACAAACTTACGGCTTGGTTCCTACCGTGCTGGATATTTTTAGAGCTTCTATGCTACGGGGGGCAACTAAAAATGTCAGCCGCGCCGAATTTTTGCAGAAGTTGGTATTCCAAGCGTTACAGGTTGCAAGCCCATCGCCGCTGTTAGAATACAAACTGGTTTCCTCACGATATTTTCATACCGATTAAGACATTGCACTTACATTACGCACATACATTTTTGGAATAGAAAGTCATTGGTGCCAGATAGAAATTGCTACCATTAAATATCGTATCCCGTTCTTCCTTCTTCCAAGTTTGAAGTACCAATCCATAGCATATCAATATCCTCACTACCATATGTGACAGGAACCTGAGATAAGGGTGGCACTTCATGAATATCAAATTCCACTCCTCTAAGAATTGAGAGACTTTTCTATAAAACCTCCATAGCGATGGGTTGAATTGAAACAACGATATACAAGTATTACTCAAGTAAATTCGTATGAGCTAAAGTTGGACGTTAAACTTTGGCGATGGCGTTTTAAGTAGCCTCTGTTACAAGTCGGTTCATTATTAGATTCCAGTTCTTTTATTGAAAGCGCAGTTTACAAGATATCCACATCAATAAATTGATTTAATATGATAATATATAATGATCGCTATATATCGATAATATATAATGATATATAAAGTCGGTGGATGGAGAGGGCTCGGAATTGTTCTTCCTGGAAATGTATAGGGGAGGCCTATGTCCAGCAGTGGACTTCTTTAGGCTAATGATGATGATGATGACCTACCATTCTCTCAGTAATTAAACTACAGCCCTTCGGATCTTTTATACTACTTTCTGTTGAAACAATCAGATGGCCCACCTGGTGTTAAGTGGTGCTTGGCGGTAGAAATAGGCATGGTGGTACTTCCCCGGACCACTTACTCCTAATCGCTTTCCAATATGCAGCCTAAAGGTCATCATCATTATAATAAACACTTTCACAAACGATGGTAAAAGCTATAATGAATAATGTATACATATTCTAATTATGCAACATTTATCAGAGCTTTTTGTGCCATATCATTACATGACATTGGTGGCAATTCTGCTCTAAAATTACTAAAATTATACTAAATACGAGAGATCTTATTTGTGAATTTAAAATTCAAATATGAAGAATACTTTTAATAACAATGCTACATTTTGGCAATCGTTATTTTTTTACGTCAACAACGTAAATATAAGGGCATCTTCGAAAACTATAAGATTCTTGTATGGACAACGCACAGAGTCAAAGTCAAAGTCAATAGGTATTTATTCAATAAAATCACAAAGATCACTTTGAAACGTCTTAAAGCTAGGTGACTCTAGGTGCCGGTTCCACGCGACCAGACCTCTGGTGGAGATATTTTGAGGGTGTATTTGTCTGAGTGCATAGGGGTGTACATTGAAAGGAGTTCATAAAATTCAACCCCAAAAGGGTGCAACAAGTTTGAAGTTTGTAGATAGCTTCTCGCAAAAGAATGCTTCTTCATGGATAATGTTTAAAACTTTAATGAAATACCCTTCTTATGTTAAGCGATAACCTACTAACACGATTTTCACACAGTTTCAGTTACTTATAAATAAAATAAGTTGTTTTGTCTTAATAAAGTATGACACTCTAGCCCAGGGATGGCGAACCAGTGGCAGGCGTGCCATTAATGACAAAATATTGTGTCGCGTGCCATTAATGGCACTATTTTGGGTACGCTATGGATCAAAACAGTTTGAATTAGTGTTTAAACTATCCGCTACTTCACCCGATCCAATCAGTGACTACTTGGCTAAATAGTGGGACACTGTTGGAATTTATGTTGAAATGATTATAATTATCATTAAAATGATTATATTCTGATTGAAATTATTTGAAGGCACGTCGACTTTGGAAAAAATGGCACTTTTATTGATAAAGGTTCGCCACCCCTGCCCTAGCCTATGCTTATATCACAAAACTGTCGATATTTTAGGTACCCCATCCGATTTAATTACCTCAGCCCCATTATGCTGATAATAACATTATTTACTTTGTAAGTCGGTTAATAGATCGGAAAGGGTAATGTTCCAGTAGCTCATTGGCACAGCAAAAGTAGAACAGCTATGTCACTTATTTCATACAAGAAAAAAATAGTTTTTCCGGCCCCCGTTGAATATAGCTGCTGAAACTTTTATTAAAATTAAAAATAAAAACAGCGACACGACTTCTATCTTCAGGCACGGTAAAAATCCCCTCAAATCCATAAGTACGAAGTACCAACTCCAGAAATTATCGATTTGACAATTATTTTTATAAGATAGGTGAGCGTAGAACGTTGACGTTGAGGTTACCTTGATTTATGCCTGCAAAAACAGAGGAGTCAAAACATGGAGTGTAAAAAAAAATACAACGCCCTTGCTGAAGAAGTAGTTGAACTTGCTAACGATTCAAAACGCTTAATAAATTTAATACTAATAATTTTGGCTTCTAACAATTTATTTAAAAAAATATATTTTATAATTTTATTTGCATGATAGATTATAGTAATGTGCTGACCATTTCTACCTTAAGAGCCTATTGTAACCACATTGTAGCAAATAAATAAATAAAAACTGTCAAAGTAGAAGAAATGACGAAACCCTTAAAACAAATTATAAACCAAGACCCTTCTGGAGAAAACCAGCTATTTCCGTAGAGCTGTACCATAAAGGAACCATCGTGAGAATTGTTATCGTGGCTCCGTTTAATAGGTCTGCGTTTAGAGTTTGTTGTTCATTTACCCGAATATAACAAGCTACGATTATTTACTGACTACCCTCCTTAGACATACTCAATCAGAAATAAGAAATGACAACTGTTGTACAGTCAATATCAAAAGTTTATGATCGGATAAAGTTACGATAGTCGAATTATCTTAGATTTTATAAGTTAGATTACCAACTGGTTTCCTCACGATGTTTTCCTTCACTGATTGAGAGCACTGGCATAAAGATTGAAAGATAAACTGAACAGTTTTACGAGTTTGATCCCCAGGCACAGTAGACATCCCCACAGTTCTCTTAGTACCATGTAAAAATCTCTAATACTATAAGAATCAAAGTCCTGACTGACTGACTGACTGACTGACTGACTGACATATAGACAACGCACAGCCTAAACCGCTGGTCCTAGAGACTTGAAATTTGAGGAGTACATAGGTCTTATGGCGTAGAGGTGTACTAAGAAGGGATTTTTGGAAATTCAACCCCTAAGGGTGTAAAAAGGGATGAAAACGTTTGTATGTAAAATCGTATTCCTTGAACCTATAAACTTGAAAGTTGGAGTACATATACTTCAAGGCAAAAAAATTGGAAAGGCATTTTTAGTTTTTTAAAACTACCCTTAATAAATGTGCAAAGGGATGTAAAAGTTTGTATGGGAGTTTTTTGACCGCTGGTCCTAGAGACTTGAAATTTGAAGAGTACATAGGTCTTATGGCGTAGAGGTGTACTAAGAAGGGATTTTTTGGAAATTCAACCCCTAAGGGTGTAAAAAGGGATGAAAACGTTTGTATGTAAAATCGTATTCCTTGAACCTACAAACTTGAAACTTGGAGTACATATATTTCGAGGCAAAAAAATAGGAAAGGCATTTTTAGTTTTTTAAAACTACCCTTAATAAATGTGCAAAGGGATGTAAAAGTTTGTATGGGAGTTTTTTGACCGCTGGTCCTAGAGACTTGAAATTTGAAGAGTACATAGGTCTTATGGCGTAGAGGTGTACTAAGAAGGGATTTTTGGAAATTCAACCCCTAAGGGTGTAAAAAGGGATGAAAAAGTTTGTATAAAAAAAAATATTCCTTGAACCTACAAACTTGAAACTTGGGAGTACATATACTTCAAAGCAAAAAAATAGGAAAGGCATTTTTAGTTTTTTAAAACTACCCTTAATAAGTGTGCAAAGGGATGTAAAAGTTTGTATGGGAGTTTTTTGACCGTTGGTCCTAGAGACTTGAAATTTGAAGAGTACATAGGTCTTATGGCGTAGAGGTGTACTAAGAAGGGATTTTTGGAAATTCAATCCCTAAGGGTGTTAAAAGGGTTGCAAACGTTGGTATGAAAAATTGTATTTCTTGAACCTACAAACGAAACAACTTGAAGTAGATGTACTCCAAAGCTAAAAAATAGAAAAGGCATTTTTAGTTTTTTAAAACTACCCTGAATAAGTGTGCAAAGGGATGTCAAAGTTTGTATGGGTGTTTTTTAACGCGTGGTACGATTGACTTAAAACTTGAGGTAAATATACTAAGAAATAAATAATTAAGAATGACGCATTTAACTTTTGATAACTTTTTTTGAACTTCGTTTGATTTTTGAAAACAACCCCTATAACGTTACCCTCCTTCGTTGCGCTCGAGTAAAAAGGATACAACGAGGCGTCAATGTTTGTAAGGGACATTCTAAAAACGGGAATCATGAGTTGGTACGAAGAGATCTGAGGGTATCTACCGTGCCTGGGGATCAAAGTCGTGAAGCTGTTTCGTTTCGTTTGTTTTTGGGTTAGAAACTAGGAACAAATAAGTACATATTTTCCGTGTAATCTTTGTTGTATTTGTCATGTGTGTGCTAAACTCAGTACCAATACCTACCTACCTAATATAGGTAATGTACGCCTATAGGTATCTCTTATACCTACGTAGGTATTTAAAATCCTACCTTAATAATATACAAATCAATGCGAAAGTTACTGTGTGTAAGTACAAGTGGATGTTTGTGGCTCAATCACGGCTCACCACTTCAACGCGTGCGAAGCCGCGGGGAGCCACTAGTAGACTATAAAAGGATTATACAAAAAACTAGTAAAAAGCTGTAAGTTTCTTGCATGTTCTTCTAGGCTTGGTCGTTTAGAACTGACGCCTAGATTCACCAACTTTAAGACGTTAAATAAAAACTCTTTGTACTCACTTGTTGTTTTGACTTGTTTTTTTTTTAGTTAATGTACTTTTTTCTAAATCTTTGCTTTGTTTAGTATAGACCTTCATCTTGACAGCCTTCACAGCTCAGTTGGTAGAAGCTCTGCCTTCTGCGCCGTAGGCCGTGGGTTCGATCCCCACCGAGAACAAACATTTGTGTGGTGATGAACATTGATGTTTGTTCTCTGTCTGGGTGTTATATAATATTATAAGTATGTATTTAGAAAAATAAGTATATATGTAGCATATTTTATTTGTGCGATAAAGAATTTTCTATCTATCTATCATAGATATGCTCGACGCCATTTTATTTTTTCAATTGTAGTTTAAAACATCTCCATGAGTTTATTACGAGTATGTATTATGATATTATTACGGAAACCAAGAATGTGTTGGGTAATTCCCTGAAAACCTGCCTACATTCACTGAGTAACGTTGAAAAACGGTGAAGATCACTCATGGAGGTAAACGATGTCGCATCTCCCTCTCATCTTCATAAAGTCTGATGAAAATCTACGCAGAATTCACGTGGAAATAGTGCTGGTCGAAATCCGACCTTTTGAAGCATCTTCCGGAAAATTTGAAGAAACTTAGAGTAGTAGAGCTCTTTGTGAGAGGCTCTTTCTGGGAAGTACTACCACATGCCCTTTTATGACGCCAAGCAGCGTTGCTGCGTTCAGTTTTGCAGAAGGCAGAGCTACTACCGACTGAGCTATGAGTTTTTAACTATATTATGTGGGTTGAATTTAGAATTGCCATCATGTCTCTCTGTGAGTATCTGGCTCAGCGCATCAGCGTTGCCTTACAGCGTGGCAATGCAGCCAGTGTCATGGGGACGGTTCCGATTGGCACTGATTTGGATCAGTTGAGCTATCTCTAGATTGTTCGCAACGGTCTGCAGATAGCTCAACTTATTCATGAGTTTTTAGTAAATATTGTACATACTTGTATTCAATATGATTTTCTTTGTAAATGAATTTAATTACATACATAAAAGAAAAGTTAATAAAAATAATGTTTCTCTGTCACATATTTTTATACCTGAACCGTAACACAAATGATCAACATCATGTCACTTAATAGCTTTATTACCACCCACTTTATCACACCAACAGGTAACAATGACCAAATAAAAGTTCACGGTCAATAAATTTCACCTTACGAAGTCAGGTTTCATCCGGCTTTTTCGCTAAAATTGAGATTTACCGTCTTTTACTCGCGGAAATTTAGCATAATAAGTTTCAAGGGGTTACAGTGTTGAATTACAAGGAGATCATAACTCCCAGTGCCTCAGAAAACGAGTATTTCCACACGAATTCATTTTAATTCCATATCCGGTTGCGAAAGGAAGTCTATTCAAAAGAATTATGCTCTCTTTAAGCGGCTGCAGTAACTTGATATTTAATTACCAACTGGGTAGGGATTACTGTGGGTACAGTTTTATTCATACGAAACTAAATAAATCATGTGTCATGTGCTCGAAAGGAGCCCCTTTGAGTCGCACTTAAAATCCTTTCACCACACTGTTTCGAAAGAAACTAGTGATGCGACATGAAGAAGTTTAATTCAATTTAATTATAAGGGTACCTATTTATTATTTAGGGTTTGCTACACCCTAGTAAAAGAATTCATTGTGTGTTAGTTAAAGTGGATCAAAGAATCTTAGAGCTGATTTCTATAGATTGATAGAGATGATTAGCTCTTAGGGCCGGTTTCACCATGCTCTGTTAGATTAACAAAGGATTAAAGGGCCGTTAAATATGTCAAAATGTACGCGGTTGACAACTAAGGTTAGATTTAACAGCCTGTTAATCCTTGATTAGTAACTAACAGAGTATGGTGAAACTGGGCCTTAGGTTACTAAGATAAGTAACAATATTTTTTTTTGCGTCTGCGTTAGTTGAATGCAGCCAAAATCGAAAGCAATAAGTCTCTAACGAATCTTGAATTTTAATCAATGTATCATCCAAATCTAGAATTCAAATCTAGATAATCGTACAGAATCATACAAAAAAACGGTATGAACCAAGCCGTAAGTTTGTTGCCTATTCTTTAAGGCTTTGGTCGCGTGGAACTAGCACTTAGAGTCACCTAGCTTTAAGACGTTTCAAAGTGATCCTTGTGATTTTATTGAATAAATACCTTTTTACTTTGTTTCGACGCCATCAAGCCATAAACATCCAAACCAAAAATCTTAATTTATGCATTTGTACTGAAGAGGTATGAAGAATAGTAGGACAGTAGGATAGTAGCTGCACTCGTCTAAGCCCACCCGAATCGCAGGTATCGATGTCTTTGTTCGCCGGGAATTCCCAGTGAGAATCGATTTACTATCAAGACGGGTTCCCACTTTATTCCGATGCGACTGAAATAATATAAGTATTTCAGCACCCATAGCACCGCTATCTAACGTTACCGAATGGCCGGCGAGTGCTTGAAATGAACAAATAGTTATTAAAAAAATAAAAACCCGTTTGCGAATACGTTTTCGCGCGAAAAGTGTTTAGTTTAGAAGTTTCGAGGTTGTTTTTTCCGCGGCGACATCTAAATCGTAAACGTAATTGACTGTTGAACGTGGTTTATTCTTTAGGTGCTTTTGACTGACCACAGCTCATTTGGTAGTAGCTCTGCCTTCTGCGCCGTAAGCCGTGGGTTCGATCACTATCGAGAACAAACATTTGTGTGATGAACATAGATGTTTGTTCTCTGTCTGTGTGTTATTATTATATTTTTACTAAAAAATAAAGTATAAATATGTATTATATCAGTTATCTGGTTCCCGTAATACAAGCTTTGACTTAGTTTGGGGCTAGATAGTGTTGTGTGAATAGTCCAGCAATATTTATTTATATTTATTTATTTATTAAATACACACACTTAAACATTATACTCTCTTTCTGAAACTTGCGCTCTAAAACTGTTGAACATTTTAAGAACATCTTAAAAACTCAAGTATTTCTTAACAAATATAATAGTTTCCTTGCAAAGGCATGTGTATAATTTTTGTTTTTTAATGTACCTACTCGACATTGAAACCGAAAATTATACATACCTTGTCTGTGACCGTACGATTAAAAACCAATACGAAAGAACCCACGTGCAGCAGCTAGTAACAAACGTGTACCTCATCATAGCCTGTCATTGTCACTCATCATCCCGCACTTCCATTAGTGTAGACGGACAATAACATCTAGTTATTGTTCTCAAACTAATGAGGCTGGATGGGGCGAAGCCAGGGTCGGACCCAAGTCACCGGTACGGGGCGACCGGACGAACAAGCAATGTCAACAAGTCAAAGTCAAAAGGTATTTTTTCAATGGAATTACAAGGATCACTTTGAAACGTTTTAAAGCTAATCTACGTGAAAATTACACGCGACCCTGTACTGCGACGCGCAAATAGATTATCTAAAAAAAAAACAATTGAAAAGCTATGATGCTTCCAAAGATTCCTGAAGAAGAAGATAATGAATTCTGTCAGTCCCAACTCAATTTGTCTTGGCCCGCGTGGAAATCGCTAAATCGACTTCACATTCAGGTGGGCCGTGTAGAAAATAGGGGTTCAGGGATTCCACCCTGACAGATTGTGTATGACTGTGGTGCTCCAACACAATCCATGCAGCACTTGCTAGTGTGCCTCTCGTGCCCAAATACCAGCACGAGGAAACTTCTCAACACCATAGATAGCGTTACTGAGGTGAGGATATCTGGCTCATAGGAACAACAGTTAAAATAAATAAATAAATATTGGTGGACTATCCACATAGCACTATCTAGCCCCAAAAAAGCCAAAGCTTGTAATATGGGAACCAGATAGCTGATTTAATACAAAAAATACAATTTATTTTGTTACTACTTACATACAATATATAATAACACAGAGAACAAAATAATCTAATCTATGTTCATCACACAGATGTTTGTTCTCGGTGGGGATCGAACCCACGGCCTACGGCGCAGAAGGCAGAGCTACTACCAACTGAGCTGTGAAGGCTGTCATTGAAGAGCTGGCATGGTGTAACTTGCATGATCATCCGTAGCCGCGGGTCAATTATCTAAAAACAAGTGACAGCAATAGCTGAAACTGAGTAGTTGCTTGTTGACTAAACAAATCTCACCGCTATTGCTGTTTGTCGCGCTAGTCGAAGTGCTATCAAAAAAGCTTTATTAATTGTTTAAATCAAATTAATAAACTTAAATAGGTAAATAAATAAATTTAACACAGATTTTTTTGACTGTGGACCAGTTATTTGCGATTTTTCATAACTTAGTAATTTCTATCTTCAAAAATGTCAAAATGTACTAACTAGAAGTTGTTTGACGTTTTTTAACCTCCTAAACGCGGGTGACCGCTAGTGCGATTCTTACAAACAAGGCCATTTCCAGAGAATCATGAACTGCGTGGTCATATTAGAATTTGCATTAAGTTCAGTCAATAAACCGCTGTGATATCACATCCAGTCGATTGGTTTTATCGCTTTTGAGAGAAAGTCATTAATTTTTCTAAATACTCAAATTTATATTATTATACAATCTGATGTACTCGTATATTTTAAGAGTATTAAGAGTACCACCATGCCTATTTGCCTGTGTTTCGGTTTGAAGAATGTGGTTGACCCAGATGGAATGTTGCTTGTTCCATCAGCTAGTTGTATAAAAAAAAATGGAAAACGAAATGCGAGACGCCTTCCTACCCAATGGACCGACGACATTGAGAGAATCGCGGAAAGTCGGTGGATGGAGAAGGCTCAGAATCGTATTCCTGGAAATGTATAGGGTGAGGTCTATCTCCAGCAGTGGACTACATCACTCACATGATGAACAAAAAAATCGCTGAATCTGTAACCAAGTAACAGCCTCATGACTTTGATCCCCAGGCACGGTAGGTATCCTTTCAGCTCTCTCAGTACCAAGACTTAATGTTGTTTAATAACGCCACGTGAGTTTCCTTCTTCCAGTTCTTACGACAGTGTGGTGAAAGGTTTTTAAGTGCGCTTAAAAGAGGCTCTTTTCGAGCACTTGTTTTAGATTTATTTTTAGGTTCTACAACATGCTGGTTTCCTCACGATGTTTTCCTTCACCGTTTGAGAGTACTGGTATTGTGCACATAATTTTTTGAACAGAAAAACTCATTGATTCACGACCGGTTTTTAACCGCGACTAAGGTTCGTAAGGCTAGGCTGTACTGGCAACTTTAGAGCACTGGTGGTCTAGTGGTAGCGCACTTAAAATCAAAATCAAAATCAAAACGGTCTTTATTTAATACAATCACAAGGATCACTTTGACCACTCAAGTTGCCAGTTGCCTTTATTCAGTTTCATCTAAAATACGAACATGCCAGTGAAGTCGTGAGCATTCCACTATAGCAAGGCGAAATATTTAGTTGGTTTATGGATTTTTGAAGGTGCTGAAGTGCTTCAGGAGCCATGAATTCTAGATCATGACCTGATTGGAAAGTAGCGGAGACTCATAAAAATTTAATTTAAAGTATCTCACTTAGTTAAGATGCCTCTTCAGGGACTTTGCCGACGATTCTTTGCTTTAATTTGGTTTGCATAACGGAGCAATAATTATAAATAATGGATAGAAGTAGGTGGGTATTTTGCGTATTTATGTGCGCAATGCCAGTGCCATAAACGGTGAAGGAAAACATCGTGAGGAAACCAGTTAGTATTCTAACAGCGGCGATGGGCTTGCAACCTGTCACGCATGGAATACCAACTACTGCAAAATGTGGGTCTGTGCCCAATGTAATGTTTGGAAGTACTTACCTCGGATTAGCCCCTAAGACGTCCTCAAAGAATCTGGAGTTAGTACTTGGTACTAAGAGATCTGAGGGGATATCTACCGTGCCTGGTGATCAAAGTCATGAATCTGTTTCTGTTTTTCGGGTATTTTGAGTAAGCCATCGAGCCGACATTCAAGCTAAATTTGGAATCTAAGAGCTTAAAAGCTAATACCATACTTGCTTATAAAACTTTTTAATGAGCTAGTGACGTCATTAATTTAATTTAGTCTCTGTGTGTGGCTCGTCCGGGTAAGTACCTACTACAAGTAACACCATGTAGCGTTGCTGTGTTTCGGGATGAAGGGTGCAATTACAGGCGCATGAGGCTTAAGGAGCTGACAACAGACAAACTTCACGCTTGCACGTTTCAAAATTTGTGAAGTAATAGAATCTATGAATGTAATTATAAAATTTTTACTTTAGAACTAATTTTGGTACTCAATTATAGTTTTTGGTAGGAAAGCTTGTATGGATCAGGTACGGTTGTCAGCGTCTTAATAACCTACAGCAAGGGTATCACAAACATAAAAGCAACATTTCTTATCAAGTAATATTTTCTACAACATCGCTCCAGTCAGAGTCACTCAAACGTAATACGAACGAATATCAAACCAAGGCCGATTTGTCGGCCCAAATACATATTTGTTACAAAATTTCCACCAATTCTGTATTTCTGTATTATATTGGAAATATTCTTTGATTTCTATACATTTGATGGAAAGATAAAAACTCTTTTTGGACACTCAAGGACATTTAGCAAAGTTACATTCACAACGGTGTCAAAGACATACTACGCGTTTAGTTTTCTGACATTTTGGGAAGCAACATAGCTTTTTCATTTTAATTGTTTCTAGTGTTTTTTTAAAGTTGTGTTGTGTAATTTCGGTGGTATTTTAACCAACATTACTTGAGGTTTTAGCACAAAGTGTAAACATTTGGAATGAAAGTGTATTTGATATCCTGATTTGACCGAAAATGTTTATAATGTTTTAAAGAAAACCGCCACCATTTTCCTTAAAACAAATGACGGCCGACTTGACTATGGACTGACTTGACTATTCACTTGACACTGGCAAGATTGTCTGTCGAATGACGGATAGGAGCCATAAACGGAGAAAAAAAGAAGAAGACATACAACGCTAATTTGTATGAGGTTTGCCATTTTACCAAGATCGATTGGCACCACACTGGAGCTTCATTATCATATTATATTGTTAAAAGGATCATACAAAAGAACGGTAGGAACCAAGCCGTAAGTTTGCCTGTTCCTCTAGGCTTGGTCGCTAGTGCTACTGGCACCTAAATTCACCAAAATCAAAATCAAAACGGTCTTTATTCAGTACAATCACAAGGATCACTTTGAAACGTCTTATATACTAGGTGAATCTATCGCCAGTTCCTCGCGACCAAAGCCTAGAAGAACAGGCAAGAAACTAACGGCTTGGTTCCTAGCGTTTTTTTGTATGATCCTATTTACAATTTTATTATGGTACCTACTTAATTGTTTAGTGTTTTTAATGAGTTGGAGCATAGATCAGTCCCAAGCTTTTTTGTCATCTATATAATCAGATATTTTATGGTAAGCTTTTGTACAAAGTTTTCTTTTTATTATGTTTTTGAATTTGCTAATCGACAACTGGTGAATCTCACTTGGGACTACACATTGTCCTGCAAACGATTTGCTTACTTTAGTGAGCCTAGTAGTGGGAACAGCGAGCTTATCTTTATTTCTAGTGTTAACATTATGATGGTCACTCTTTTTGGCATATAAATTAATATTTTTTCTAACATACATTAAATTTTCGTATATGTACTGACAGGGTAAAGTCATTACATTTATTTCTTTAAACTTATTTCGTAACGATTCTCTGGCCAAGCTCACCAATCATAAAGACGTTTCAAAGTGATCCTTGTGATTCAATTGACTAAATACCTTTTGAATTTGAATCTATACAAGGTGTACGTACTTGTGTTTAAAACTTCAGGGGGCTAAAGTACCCATCAATATGAATAACTTTTTCTAAGGAACCAACACAGTATACGCGAAAAAAAACAGCTGTTTCATACAAAAGTTCCATACATACCTGGCGAAAATGTATGAAACAGCTGTTTTTTTTCGCGTTCACAGTGTTGGTTCTATAGAAAAAGTAATTAATATTGAAGGGTACTTTAGCCCCCTGAAGCTTTAAACACAAGTATTGGAACACCTTGTATATTGCTTGGATATTTAATAATCTAAACGAGAATGGATCACTTCCGTATTTCCACGGCAACCGTCCCCTCATTTTCCTTGTAAGGTATCTTTTATGTTTTCGAAGTTCGTTAACGACCGGGCCTCCGGGCACGGTAGATATCCCCTCAGATGTATACCAAGTACCAACTTAAGATTATCTGTGGATGTCTAAGGGGGGTAGACAGAGGCACGTTAAAATAGTACATTTTGGCACGTTCTCACATTTTGCAGTAGGTAGTTTGTATTCTATACGTGACAAGTTGCAAGCCCATCGCCGCTGCTAGAATACTGAACTGGTTTCACTACGATGTTGAGAGCACTGGTGGTCTAGTGGTAGCGGCCCCGCCTTCCGATCCTAAGGTCGTGGGTTCGGATCTGGTCGTGCACCAATAAGTTTCCTCTGCGAAAAACGTATGTGCGCCATGCTCTTAAACGGTCAAGGAAAACATCGTAGTCTCTCTCTCTTATCGTGTCACTAGTTTCTTTCGAAACAGTGTGGTGAAAAGATTTTAAGTGCGCCTCTAGAGGCTCCTTTCGAGCAATTGACACACGTTATAGAACTTTTTAGGTTCCATGACATGCCGGTTTCTTTACTATGTTTTCCTTCATTTTTTGAGAATACTGGCATTGTGCACATAAATTTTTGAACAGAAAAACTCATTGGTGCATGACCGGTTGCGAACCCACGACCTTAGGATCGGAAGGCGGGGTCGCTACCACTAGACCACCAGTGCTCTCCAGTATAATAGTAGGTAAACTTTGACAATCTCAATCGATGTCAATATTCAGGGGGTAACGGGGGGTGAGCGGATATTGGAAAGTCATCAGGCGCTCGATTTAGCAGGACTTGTTAATATTACGGTCCCAAGGCTCTGTATCGGCAATAGAGATCAATTCAGAGGCTGATGACCGTCTAACAACTACTCGCTATCACATTTCAACATTTTTTGACGTTATAAAATTACTGAAAGTTATGGAATATCGAAAACCACCAACTTTCGGAGAATAACATCGTGGGTTCGATCCCCGTAGAAAATAAACATTTGTGTAATGAACATAGATGTTTGTTCTCCATCTGGGTTTTACAATATTTATCCGTATGTTTTAAAATCCTTTCACCACACTGTTTCGAAAGAAAGTAGTGTCACGACAAGATACGACAAGAAGAAGTACTATGCATTTATGCTGAGTGACCAATTTATGTCACTTACTTTTAATATATTTTCTTGTATTTTTATAAATCGTATTTACGTGTGGCATAAAAAAAATTGGTATTTGTATATTTGTACTATGTTAAGAGTATTTTAAGAGTAGTAGAGCTCTTTGTGTGTGGCTCGTCCGGGGAAGTACCACCACGCCGTTCTCTGCCGCCAAGCAGCAACGCTGTGTTTCGGTTTGAAGAGTGTGGTTGCCGGTGTAATTACAGGCACATGAGGCTTAACATCTGTATGCCTCAAGTTGATGGACGCTGGACAGGGCATCGTAGGGCACGTTTCTATCGTGCGTGATTTACGAGGCAATGCTTTGTTATAGGTGATGGTTACCACTGGTCACTGGTAACTGGTATCTGGTGACCGATAGTATAAAAAAGGTGATTCATATCATAGGTGGTTCATATCATATTAGCTTTGCTTAGTTTGGGGCTAGATAGTGCTGTGTGGAATGTCCACCAATATTTATTTATATTTTTACCAACTATACAAACAAACTCTACGTTTATCCTAGTGTATAAGGGTCCTACTGGTCACCTACGTGACTTGCCTAAGGATCGTTTTGACCCATAAGATAAGGGCGTGTGGTTCTTAAAAGAGTCAGGTGTTTTTGGGGTGTCTTTCCCTTCTTTTGAGACTTAATGTGAAGGTAGTAACGAAATATCGACAAGGGTTTCGGGTTAAACTGTATAATGTGAGTTGCTTCAGTACTGAGAGCACCAGTGGCGTAGTGGAAACCACCCTGACTTCCGAAGGTCCTGGGTTCGAATCCGGTTTGGCACAAATTAGTTGTTCTATTCGAAGAATGTATGTAAACAATGCTTATTAAAAAAATCGTGAAGAAACCAGTTACAAACGCAGAATAAAGCTTCAAGACTTTGATCTCCAGGCACGGTAGATATCGCTTCAGATTTCTTATTACCTATAGTAATGACTTAATATTCCTTGAGGATTTCTTAGGGGGGGTAGTCAGAAGTACGTCCAATTAGTAATATTTGGCAATTACTCAAATTTTGCAGTTATAAAAAAAACTGAAATAGCTTCACGACTTTGATCCCCAGGCACGGTAGATATCCCCACAGATCTCTTAGTACTAACAACTAACTCCAGATTCTTTGTGGACTTCTAAGGGGGCTTCTACGAACTCTAAATTCTTTGTGGACTTCTAAGGGGGTAGTCAGTACGAAAATTGAAGTTAAAAATAATTAAATATAAGCGTAAATAGAAAACTTTGAAGTAGCATGCAGTTATGTGTAGTCATATCCTCACTTCAAGAATGCTCGAGTAAAAAAGGTTTGATGAGGGAAACAGAAGTATTTTTTGTTCGCTAATGTGGTTTGGGCGGAAAAACTAAGTTGTTTGCTTATGTACCTGCCTACCTTCTTACGTTATTATAATGGGCCTTCTGCCACTGCTGGGCAAAGCCCCCCCTCTCCTGCCCCCCTCCTTCCGTGATGTACGCTATTATTACTAGCTTCATACATCCCATTGCTGGGCGAACCCCCCCCCCCCCCCTCTTCTTCCGTGATGCTATTCTCTCTCTCTCTCTCTATTCTGGTGGTGTTATCTTAAGCAGTGAGCTCTGCTTATAATATGTTTGAGGGGACAGTCCCAGTTGGTTAATGATAATAACAAATGTGAATTAAAGATATTTCATTTATAATATGAGTTGGAAGACAATGAGCCCACATCCGGTGGTCCTGAAGCGTGTAATGGTAGCTGTTAGGTTAAGTTAACCATGGAGCAGTCATCCCTTCTACAGGCTACAACTAGAGGCGCAAACAAGTTCCACAGATTCGCAAGATCCGAATAAGTTTTCGTAAACGCAAGCTTTTTAGTAAGAAAACTGGTTTGGACCAAAATTATATTTTAGCTGAGGTTGGTTGATTGCGATTCTTCATAACTAAGCTCCGGGATTTATTTTCAAAACGTTGAAATTTGAGAGTGAGAGGTACATTAGCAGTAGCCTGAAATAGTAATAGTTTTTTTTTATTCTGTTGTCTTTTTTATTCTGATTTTGTATTTTTGTGTCTGTTTGTATTAGTTAGGCAAATAAATGTGTTATCTATCTAATAGCGCCCATTATTACTAAGAATGCACCATATATAAGATCACGACCTAGTCACAGAAAAGTCAAAGTCATAAAGCATTATTATTAAATTAAGTAACAAGGATCACTTTGGTGACAGTTTCAGACGACCAAGCCTAACAATTTTTTTTACATACATAGCTATACCTTAGTGAGGTATCACAAATTACAAACACCAAAATAAATAAACTCACTCGAAACATTTAAGTCACACAGTTCTTTACTTTGCAAATTTTGCACGTTAAAATCGAACAACTTTGGGCACTTGTAAACACAAAAAATTACAAAAAAAAGAGCATTTTGAATTGATTTATTGACTTGGTGAATCTTATCGAGTTCGACACGACTAGTCATAGAAAAACAAGCAACAAAACGGCTTGGTACTGCGTTGTTTTCAAAAGTAAATTATAATACATTCGTCTCTGCCAACGCCCACAGCTTCCATACTCTGGGCTTATGCAGGAGTTGTAAAGTTTGAAACTTTGTAATCTGCGTGGTTGAGTAAAGAAGTATTATTTCTGCATCGTTTACTTCAGCTACTATACTTAATATTCATGTTGCTTTTAAGGAACTTCTTGATTTATTTTGATGAAAAATTAAATCCCTTTATCCTTTGGTATGAGAAAAACGAGTTATACGTGTATAACTGTGCATAGGATCCGGCATCGGTGGAGTTCTATAAAACACAAAGGTTATAAGGTTTTAGATAGCAAACTAATGAAAATAAACATTGCAGACGGTCTGTTTGTTTGTTTGTTTGTTTATAGCCCCTGGATTCGTAAAACCGGTCGGATGGAATTTAGAATAGTATTTATATTTACGTATCTATATTATTTCACATATTTTTTTTTTATACAACTAGCTGTTAAGTGTTAAGTGGTAACCATTACCTATAACAAAGCATTGCCTTGTAAACCACGCACGTTAGGAACGTGCCCTACGATGCACTGCACTGCGTCATCTTGAGGCATACAGATGTTAAGCCTCATGTGCCTGTAATTACACCGGCAACCACACTCCGAAACACAGCGTTGCTGCTTGGCGGCAGAAAAAGGCTGGTAGTATTTCCCCGGACGAGCCCTTCACAAAGAGCTCTGCTAATCTTAAAACACTGTTATATATTTATTTGTGTCAGGTATTAGATATGATTGCTTACATTAATATTTAAGGCGTTACCTGTTTATTGGGCTCGTTTATGTTTTCTATCGCGTTCCCGGTATTTTTTTGGGATAAAAAGTAGCCGAAATGCTAATCCAGGCTTGCTAATCCAGGCTAAGTACTATATTTGTGTTTTATTCTGATAAATTCAGTGGTAAGGGTGTATGTTATAAGGTTGCAACGCTTGAAATATTAAAACTATAAAAATGAGCTTTTATTCAAAGAGCTAATGAACAAAAAAAAGGAAATTAAAATATAAAAAAAAATAGGCTAAGTTAGGGTTTATAAATTGTGCATGTCCCATAAATAATAATTTTGTTAAAAAACTTTTTTAGAGGCGCCTTAGCCTGGTAAGTTGTATTAAGAGTATTCAACTTAGCTAAACTGTGTTTAGTTTTAAGTGTTTTTGAATTATTATATTTAACAAAGAACTTTTAATAAAAAAAAAGTGGTAAGGTCGTGATAGAACAAACATTCAACCAAACATCGTAACTTTTGTATTTATATTTTACTAGCGGCCTGTCCCAGCTTCGCATGGGTGGATATACATTTTTTGAACATTTTAGGATAAACTTAGAACGTAGGTTAGAGTCTCGCGTGTACTTATTTCGCACGCCCTTCTCCCTGAGTGAGTAAAAACGCGCCCCTTGGAACCGCGCGTTCACTAATAATATTTTAAAGCGAGCTAAAATTTTTAATTTCGTCATATCTTTTGAATGGAATGTCCGATTTGTAAAATTCAAAAAGTAATCTATAGGTATTAAAACAGTCTTGAATACGAAATGATTTATTTGGATAAGGATTAATACCAAGGTACAAATAAAGAGCCTTTTCTAGCGGCGGCATTTCAATTAAATTTTTATAATAAAAGAACACTTATTGTGACATAACTATAATAGATAGACATATGCTGTCGCGACATTTTTTGTAGATGATGACGTGTTCTGTAAAGCCGTAGTACATTATTTTGTTCTATCATCAATAGTTTTCGCAGCGCACGCGATGTAAGGTTTTTGTTTTCCACCTTGGGTTACATTATTGGAGTTTTAGTAAGGATCCCTGATTTTTTTGAAAATATAATATAGCCTATGTTACTCAGGAATAATGTAGCATTCTAATGGTGAAAGAATTTTTGAAATCGGACCAGTAGTTTTTGAGCCTATTCGTTACATACAAAAATACAAAAATACAAAAATACAAACATACAAAAATACAAATCTTTCCTCTTTATAATATTAGTGTAGACAAGCTGGTGCGCGACTTCGTTTGCGTAGGATTAGTCACACAATATCTTTATATATTGTAGCCTATGTGTTATTCTGATGTATAAGCTATATCATTGTAGAGTTTCATTAAAATCCATTCAGTAGTTTTTACGTGAGGAATTAGTAGGACTAGGATAGGATGCTTGTCTAGCTATAACGGACGTCTTGTTAGAGTCACCGTTTCGAGAGAACGAAAACTAACGAGCCGTGTACACAATGGCCACGTCGCGATGCAATTGAGTAAGAATTTTACAATCTGCTCGCAAGGGACTAGCGAATGGATAGCATTTGTGAGACAATCCAAGATAGGTAAGGTTGTAGACATTATTTGCAACTAAAACACACACAATACAACGTTTTAGCAACAGGAAAGCACATAATAGAAGATAGCCCTCCAGCTCAGTTGGTAGTGGCTCTGCCTTCTGCGCTGTAGGCCGTGGGTTCGATCCCCACCGAGAACCAACATTTAAATTTCAACTTTAGTATGTAGGTATATCGCCTAGTGATAATCCTTTTAAACTGTTTGAAATAAAATAAATAACGACAAATTTGTTTAATGATGTTTGTTTAAAGATGTTTGTTCGCCGCCGGAAGTGCTGTGTGAAACGTTCTATATTATACTATGGTAATAAACTAATAGTAATCTTTAATAAAAAAAAACAATAACAATTTCAAAACTAAAAAGAACTTCTTATTTAAACCAATTTAACAAAATAGCAGTAAGCAAAATAGCACTAAGTATGTACAACGTCTGTCCATCTCTAGCGATGGAGCAAAAGTGTTGTCCGAATGACGCTCGCGCCGCACGTAGCCTCGGCGCGCCCCTCCAAGCTAGCTCACACCACTTTCTGGGTGACGTCACAGGCCACGCCCCTTATCTGGACTATTCTACGCTAATTCGGCTTCTCCTGACGGCGGTGCGTCCTCGCCCGCAGGACCATCAGGGTAGCAGGGTGGCTGTAGCTGCATATCCTCCGTCTCATGGGATGGTGATGCAGGAACATGCACGTCCACCTCAACGACTTGGCGCTCAGCACTACATGGCTGACTCTCATCATCATTGTCATCTGAAAAGATATGATCTGCATTAGTTTCCTAATCGAACTCAAAAAGCTGAAAATAAGAAACTCATTACTTTCAAATGTTTGGACAGAGCCCTCAGGTATGTCCAGCAGGAAAAACTCTCGAGTGAAGCTCTTAAGCTCTAAGTTGGTTATTAAATTAAACGGCAGAGCCCTCAGGATACACGACAAAATAAATAGGATGAAACGACAGAGCCCTCAGGATGTTCAGAGTTCAGGGAGGGGTACCGTTCAGGAGCCTCGCTATTATCGCAGAGCCCTCAGGATGCGCATTGTCCAGAGCCCTCAGGGTGCACAATAAGTACCAGGAGAAGTACCGTTCAGGATGTTCTCAATCATCGCAGAGCCCTCAGGGTGCGCACAGTACAGAGCCCTCAGGGTGTACCATTAATACCGGAGACGTACCGTTCAGGATGTTCTCAATCATCGCAGAGCCCTCAGGGTGCGCACTGTACAGAGCCCTCAGGGTGTACCATTTATACCAGGAGACGTACCGTTCAGGATGTTCTCAATCATCGCAGAGCCCTCAGGGTGCGCACTGTACAGAGCCCTCAGGGTGTACCATTAATACCACGAGACGTACCGTTCAGGATGGTCTCCATCATTGCAGAGCGCTCAGGGTGCGACAGCCAAGAGTAGAGCCCTCAGGATACTAACCACAAGTACAGAGCCCTCAGGTTGTACGCGCCGATATACATAACGAGTACCGAGACCAATGATGTGATGGATTAACAAAACAGAGCCCTCGGGATGCATCTCGTACAAGTGCAGAGCTCTCAAGGTGCACAAGTACACACATCACAGATAAGCATACTTCACACTTTTGGTATCTGACCAACATTCTTGTCTAAAATTTGATTCAACCCGAATCATGTTCAATACAGTTCGACAATTATACCGCTCAACTTGACAATTACTACGATGCATCTCAGGAGTTATAAAATGTATGTCACAGCCCATTTCTTTGACCCAACTAACGAAAGACGTACTCTCATACATCCGACCACGATCGGCAACTAACAGCTTTGGAGAACCGAAGAGTGAAATAGCGCTTACAAAAATATGTTTCAGCTCATTTGCATCTTGCTTACGATATAGTAAGCGTACTTGGTAAATGCGTCCACAATAAGAACGACATGCTTGAAACCGTTGGAATCTGGAAGAGGCCCCAACATCAAACACAAAACATCGCTATGTACAGTTTCAAACGGTGCAGTGGGCTTGTCCCATGACTCGATAGGTTGAGAAGGCTGGCACGCTACCTTTTTATGAGAGAGACACACAACGCAATGTTGTATGTACTTCCGCACAAACTGTCTCAACCTGGGAAACCAAAAATGTTTTAATACAAAGTCGGTAGTTTTATCTATACCAATATGTTGGTGTTCGTCGTAAAAAAATACGCAGCAAGTTAAGGCGGTGACCCTTAGGTAAATAACACAGAAAACGTGACTGCTCACCGACTACATCCATTTTAAAGTATAGGACGTCATTACGAACTATGTACCTAGAAGAATCTAGATCACCATCTTTATGTTTCTGAAGCAGGATTTGCGTCTCCTCGTCAGCGGCCTGCGCTATCTGAGCCCAGTTTAGTGGTTTTCGAATTTCGCAAATATTTACCGGGTTACGGCTCAGATAGTCAGCATGAGATAGCGCAGTCCCCTTTCGATACTCGAGATCAAAGTCATAGTCTACATCAGTCACAGTCATACAATCGGTCACAACTTTGAACTTCGTACCAATAAGATAATGTCTAAAATGTTGCAGCGCCAACTGCCAACGTTTCCAACTCATAGGAGTGATAACGTAGTTCAGCCCCTTGCAGAAAACCTTGCTGAAATAAGCGACAGGCTGCTTGTGCCCACCATTGTGAGTTTGCAGCAAAGCAACTCCATAACCTAGCGCTGACGCATCGGTGTGCACTTCAGTGGGGAGAGAGGGGTCAAAAATAGCCAATACAGGCTCACTAGTCAACCGTTCAATGATTCGCTATACACGCTGTTTTCGAAGAGTAGCCTGGAATGTAACGCCTAAAGTAACCTGCAAGGCCTAAAAACTGTCTTACTTCTTTTACACTGCTCGGGACTCGAGCGGCAACTAAAGCCTCGACCTTATGCTCGCTCGGTCTTACCTGACCATTGCTAATCGTTCTTCCTAGGTACTCAACCTCTGTCGTGAGAAACTTAATTTCTTCAGGTTGATGGAGAACCCTGCCTTGGTCAGGGTACCAAGTACCTCACGAAGCGTCTGCAAACCTTCCTCAATCGTATCGCTAGGCAACAAAATATCGTCAATGTAAACGCAAGCTCGACCAGCATCGATGTATGGACGCAACGTATTAGATATGATGCGCTGGTAAACGACAGGAGAATTCGCAAGTCCATATGGCATCTTAATATACTCCCAGTGCCCTTTAGGAGTCACGAATCCTGTACGATGAACAGACTCGCTATCTAGCTTGATCTGGTGGAATCCAGTCGCCATATCTAAGCTCGTAAAATATTTAGCTTTGCCTAAACGATCGATGTGATCGTCGATCAGTGGTAGTGGGTAGTGATCCTTAATGGTGTTCGCATTCAACGCCCTAAAATCTACACACAGCCTGTCACTACCGTCTTTTTTCTTGACGAGCAAAACTGGACTCGAAAACTCAGACTCAGACTCACGAATAATATTTTTATCTAACAGGTCCTTAATGATATCCCTAACGCGCATTTTTTCGTCATGAGACATCTTATATGGTCGGTAAACTACAGGGGTCTCGTTATGCAACCGAATGTGCATGGTGCCCGTTTGCACGGTTGTAGTGGCAGTACCTACGACTAGATATTCCGCAAACTCGTTAATGACGCTCATTAGTCGCTCCCTATCTTGACCTACCAACGGTGTATTAATCGGTATACAAGGATCTGACAATACCTTAAAAACGTTCTCAGCTCGTGTGAGTAGTTGCACACCTCGCGTTCGGGTATATGTCACGCCGTCCCTATTTGACACATCGGTGCCGATGATAACAGGCGTGTTCATATACTTATACGGAACGACATGAAAATCGACTTCGAGGGTAATCTCGAAAAACTCGACCGACAAAGTAGTACAGTAAGAGGTCTGTATCTCCTGACTACCTATGCCGCGTAGAACACGAAATGACGGGGTCTGGGTGCATTGCAGGTGTTTGGCTACAGATTCTGAAATCAAAGAAATAGTTGAACCACTATCTATAAGCACATCAACTGGTACACCTTGTATAACTGCAGTAGCGATATCATTCTCTTTGTAGGTATCTACGGTTTCGCGACAAAAATGTAGGTAGTCTGTTCATGCACTTGTAGGTAGACTGTCCCTAGTGGTTACATCCGATTTTACACGCTTGGTGCACGAGATCTGTTTGTGACCATAAACCCCACAGGAGAAACACTTCGCCCTCAAATCAGCGTGTTCTCGTTTACGAGCGCTCGACTATGACTCGTGTTTAAGAAAAGAGCCACGTGCATGAACAGATATCACCTGAACTGGTTTTGTATAGATCGACAAAAAGTTTACTAAGCCATCTGGCAACAACTTTGCGTTGGTGGCAGCTGCACGAATCCGGGCGTCTGTGATACCACGTATCACTATGGCAGCAATTAATTCGTCACTCATACCTTTGACAATACGCAATCTTAACAAAGAACGTCTAGCATATTCCGCGTATGTATCGTAGTTGTCTGAATCGGTTTTCATAACGTCGAATAAAATATTCGCAATATCAATATTAAGGGGGCACAACGTTTTAAACTCCCGCTTGAAATTTGACCAGCTGCGGTCGTTGCTAACCCATTCATTAAGCCATACCTTCGCGTCACCTTTTAGGCAATTACCTATACGTGCTAAGCACTCGCGATCATCCCACCGATTCAAACTACGTACGTGATCTACTTCGCTACACCACACATCGAAATCATGCAGAGACGGATCAAAGTTTGATATAAAAACATGGTTTGATCTTACCGGAATAGCACTGATTGCACTTACTAGCTTCTCGGTTACCTCACTCTTAACCACCTCGGCGGCGGTCGTGCTGGAATTTAATACACTTGAACAAGGCACAGACAAGTCGACGCTAGCAGCGCACGACTCGGCGCTAGACGGTGCGGGTAGGAGCGCGTCACTCGGCTCGCCCGCCGTAGGTACGGGCGGCGGTAACAGCTGCACGACCGGTTCGGGCGCCGGAATGTCGCGTGACGTAGCCGCATTGTCTGCGCTCGAACTGCGTTGCCTAGAATCTTCTAAAGAATTTAAGCGCTCCAAAATAGTTTGAAGCGTTTGCTCCAAGCCAGGAGTAGAGGAACTGTCTTTACGCCCTTTGCGATTACTTTTACCGGACATTTTTTTTTTAACACATAAAAACGTAAAAATTTTTAGATTCTCAAAAAGTATCAAAAAAGTTATTTTAAATCAATATAAGCCACAGCGGCACAGAACAGGATAAGAATCCCACTTCTGAGGTAATAAACTAATAGTAATCTTTAATAAAAAAAAACAATAACAATTTCAAAACTAAAAAGAACTTCTTATTTAAACCAATTTAACAAAATAGCAGTAAGCAAAATAGCACTAAGTATGTACAACGTCTGTCCATCTCTAGCGATGGAGCAAAAGTGTTGTCCGAATGACGCTCGCGCCGCACGTAGCCTCGGCGCGCCCCTCCAAGCTAGCTCACACCACTTTCTGGGTGACGTCACAGGCCACGCCCCTTATCTGGACTATTCTACGCTAATTCTATATTATTTATTTATATTCAAATGTTTTTTTTAATTAGGAACCGAAAAAGATAACCAAAACAAATTTATTTAAACAATTTTTAAGAGTAGTAGAGCTCTTTGTGAAGGGCTCGTCCGGGGAAGTACTACCACCACGCCTTTTTCTGCCGCCAAGCAGCAACGCTGTGTTTCGGTTTGAAGAGTGTGGTTGCCGGTGTAATTACAGGCACATGAGGCTTAATATCTGTATGCCTCAAGTTGCTGGACGCAGGGCAGTGCATCGTAGGGCACGTTCCTATCGTGCGTGATTTACGAGGCAATGCTTTGTTATAGGTGATGGTTACCACTGAACATCAGGTGGGCCATTTGCTTGTTCCATCAACTAGTTGTACAAAAAAAATAATATATATTTTGATGTAGCTACAAGAGGTATGTAACAGGTAAAATATCTGCCGTGTTTAAGGAAAACAGCCATGCGCTTTAATTTTTGATTCCCCCCTTTCTAAAGCTTTTAAAATCGTCCCGACAACGCTGTCCTTAATAGAATTAAAAGATAAAATAGCCTCAGCATCCATTTCAGTCCCTCATTGTTTTAGATGGCATGCGGCATGAGCTACTGAGCTGCAAATTGGCTCAGCGACTGAGCTGGGGCCTGGGGAAATCGGGTGCTAATAAGCAAGCGATTTTTCACACGCTGAAATCCGCTGAATTGGCTTTTGCAATTCTCAAGCGGTAGGGAGGCCATGTTCGGAAGATACTTGCATCTTTTTTATTAAGTATTTATTAAATTTAATAAAAAACTTAAGTTAAAGTTAAGTTATTTATTAAATTAAAGAAATAAATATATTAATCTCTATAATATTAATAATAATAATAATATATATTTATTTTCCAAAAGGTTTACATTTTTAGACAAGTTTACATATATTTTAAAATACACATAACATTTAGGTAGGCTTAAATAAGTTTTAGTAAAGTTTTAAGTAAGATGCACTCGTAAACCTTGCTTAGTTAAGTGTTTGACTCCTTGCTCTGACTAAGTAGAAAACTTGTGTTTAGACGCAAGGGATCACTGCTTCGGCTAATATTATACCTATTGTAGTACTCTCAAACGGTGAAGGAAAACATCTTGAGTCGTAGAACATAAAAAGTTCTATAACATGTGTCAAGTGCTCGAAAGGAGCCTCTTGAGGCGCACTTAAAATCCTTTCACCACACTGTTTCGAAAGAAACTAGTGACACGACAAGAGAGAAGAGTCTAAGAACATTGTAAATGTCTAAAGATGTGAATAAATGAAATGAAATAAAAAAAAGTTCTTAACAGATGATAGTTTACTTGCGTGGCTTGTGCGACAGAGAGTCCCTCGACAATTTGGACCCAATTAACTTTGATAAGAACTAATCTCTTGTGTTACTTATTCCGACTATAATACCCAACAATATGTATAGCCAGATAATACACACGGATTTAGATCAAGCTTATTATATTAATTATATTATTTATTAAGGCAATATTATATTATAATACATTGTAACAAGGATCATACAAAAGAACGGTAGGAACTAAGCCGTAAGTTTGTTGCCTGATCTTCTGGGCTTTGGTCGCGTGGAACTGGCACCTAGAGTCACCTAGCTTTAAGACGTTTCAAAGTGATCCTTGTGATTTTATTGAATAAATACCTTTTGACTTTGACTACATAAAGCAAAAAAAAATAAAAAGTATTATAGCCATAATATTTATAGCTTGGTAGGTACATTTAGTAATCAAATTCATATTCAAATTATATTTATTGCGTTCAAGTAGTACATAAAATCTGTTTTTTTTAAATAAAGTTTTAATTGTTTGAGTGAGCGAAGCGAACGGTATGCACGGTGGTAGTCAGAATTTTATTTTTATTCTAATAGGTACAAATGTATGATTTTTGAGATACAATTTGTGCCCCAAGTAGGTAGGGAGTAGTTAGAGGTCAAGTATTTGGTATCAATGTAAGACTGGAGCGGACATCACGACAAGTCAAGTGCTTTATGAACACTGTGTCAATGTGTCAAAAGCGAGTAGTGTGCATATCCGTGTGTTCCTGCAGGCAGCTCTTGCTCTTTTTTCCGTCAAAAAATCTCTTAAATAGCAGCTACGGTAATGATTTAAATCAATTCTGCCAGCACAATAACTTCGGACTGCACGCACATGCCGGCAAAACAACACAAAAATGGCAGTCATGCGTCCCACATCTGTTCCGGGCTAACATTTGCGGTGACCGTGGCTTCGGATTTTTAAAACTTTAATACATTTTGTAGAAACAGTTCACTGATATACTAGTGGTTCGCCCCGAACTGAGATCTCATGATGCGATCCGAATGCTCCGAAAATTTAAGTTGTTGTCTGAGGCAAGTCCAAAATTATTATTAGAGTTCTATAAAACCCTAAAAAGTTAAGGCGAAGACGACTGCTGATGTACTTCTCGCTCGCACACGACATTTTTCAAGATACAAAATCACTAAATGAAGTTATGAAAATTCGCAAAATAATTTTGATCCAAACAAGATTCCTGCAAAAATATATGCTTTTAATTTACATCTTCAATGGTAGAATTTGCGAGCGAAAAGCAATGCGTAAAAAACAATACCACAAGCTTCAATTCCTGGGAAGAGACGACAAAAACAAAAGCAAACTACCACTACCTCAAATCCGAGTTTTTTTTAAACTCAGATATGAGGTACTGGCAGCGAACATCGCGGCTTTTCTCTCGTCAGCTGACTGAGGCCAAGCTTAGGCAATTACGAGGCGCGTTGGCTCAAAATCCGGTTTCTGTCGGACCTGATTCATATTAATCGTCGTGACGGACGAAATCTTATTACATTTCCACCATGACACTAGCGGAACAGCGGGAAATTACGACATCTGGTATAGGTGGGCTCTGTGGCGAACTGAGCGACGAATACCGCATTCGTAACTGAAACAGCTTGAGGACTTTGATCCCCAGGCACGGTAGTAGCCCCTCAGCTCTCTCAGTAAAGAAAGAAAGAAACATATAGTTAGCTTAGCAGCCTTCACAGCCTTCACAGCTCAGTTGGTAGTAGCTCTGCCTTCTGCGCCGTAGGCCTTGGGTTCGATCCCCACCGAGAACAAACATTTGTGTGGTGAACATATATATATCAGCTATCTGGTTCCCATATTACAAGCTCTGGCTTAGTTTGGGGCTAGATAGTGCTGTGGGGAAAGTCCAGTTTTTTTTTTTTTTTTAGCTGTGCTAATATCTGGTAAGCAAATAGGCCACATTCGACCGACCAAGCAGCGCTGGTTTTCAGATAAGACAGTTTTCAGTTGCCAATTCAGGTAGAATGGAGAATGAAAACGGACATCGCAAATGCTTTTGTACTTATACAAACTTTAAGTATGAAAACTTGTTTGTATCAAAATGATATTTTCGCTGAACCGTGTGCAATCTGATTGCACTTGGTTGATTGCGTTTTTTCTTAAGTTCAGTTTATCTTTTGTCGTGTCACTAGTTTAACAGTGTGGTGAAAGGATTTTAAGTGCACCTGAAGAGGCTCCTTTCGAGCACTTGGACACATGTTATAGAACTTTTTAGGTTCTACGACTTGCCGGTTTCCTCACGATGTTTTCCTTCACGGTTCGAGAGTACTGTGCACATACATTTTTGAACAGAAAAACTCATTGGTGCACGACCAGTTTTGAACCCACGACGTTCGGATCGGAAGGCGGGTCGCTACTACTAAGACCACCAGTGCTCATAAGTTCAGTGATTTTACATAATTCTAAGAGCTGATCTCACCATGTTCTGTTAGTTATTATTCAAATGTCTGTCAGTTCTAACCTTAGATGGCAAGCGCATACATTTTTACATATTTAACGGCTCTTTAATCCTTTGTTAATCTAACAGAGCATGGTGAAATCAGCTCTAAATGTTGAAATTTGGGAGCAAGAGGTACATTAGCAGTCATCGTCACTCAGTATTGATTCTTCAGGTAGAGGCTTCCAAAACCAACAGAACTTGACTTGGTCAAACTTGACTGAAATAAGGTCAAGTCCTGACAGTTTCATGGTCACCACAGATACGTGACATTCGCCGGGTCTGGCTATTTCGGGACGTGCATTTAGCTGCGTGCGTTCCACAGAGCACATAAAGTTATACTTGTTTTAAAAGTTATGCATTTGATAACTACACGGTTTGGGCAACCAAAAAAAGAACGACGAAAAATCTATATGGGTCATAATTTTAAAACTTAGGCACGGTAGACATCAATTCAGATATCTTGAAGGACTGGCCAGTAGCCGTTCGATACCGAAGGACGTTTAAAAGTCATCTTTGTGGGTCAATTAGCTATTTACTTACATTTTTAGTAATACATTTATTTGCAAAGATTGATCCTTATTAGCAACAAAATTCATTGGTTCAATAATACAGAATGTCTTTTTTTTATCATTCGGGTCGATTTCCGTCCAAAGTAAAAGATTAAAAAAAAACTAAATAATTCAATTCAATTCAATTCATTTATTCAATAACAATTCTCTTACAAATCGTGTCTGAATCTTAACCTAACATGCAAAAAAATAAAAATAAACAATTTAATTATCATAATGTCCTCAGTGAAATTTAAATACAATAACTACAATAATATGCAGCTATTTTTTACTTATAAATCGAGGGCATAACGATTTTCTCTAACTCTCGTGGTTTCGGACTTGGCCATCACCATACTTCTCAAAAAACCATCCTGTATCATCCTGTATCTGTGTAATATATTAATAAAGGCTGGTTTTTTTAGAATTTTGTGATGAATTGAATTGAAAAATATTTAAAACAACAATGGTCGGATACGTGAAGATTGTCTTCCTTCTTCTGGTTTTCCTGTCAACACTTATGAGCTAGTAACTCTGGTATCGAAGCGTGTAGGCTTATGGCCTTAGTCATGGCTTAACGGCTGCTAGCTTAACGTCCCCTCCGAAGCACGGAAGCGCTTCTTTGTTCAAAGTGATCCTTGGTATTTAATTAATAAACATTTTTTGACTTTGTAAACTTCACCCAAAATGGTGACCGCTCAGAACTTTGCTTAACTTTGTCTATCGTAGTCATACTTAGCAAGCAAGGAACGCCACACTATACATTAAAAAAGTGCAAAGTTTGAATACTTCGTTTTCGAAATTCCCATACAAAAATTAAATTAATATCGTCTCAGAAATTAGCAACATATGAAAATGTGTATGTGACCTTGGTACATACGCTATTTGCGTTTACTAATTGGTCTCAGTTCTGTTACCTATTTTATCTACAGTTCACAATTAAAGGTCAAAAAACAGCTGTAAATAGGGCTGCGTCATGTTGTGTTAGTTTCATTTTGGCGGAAAGTTTAAGAGGCATTTCATGAATGAAAAACTTCGAAATTTCCAAAGTCTTATATCAATAGTTGTTCGCCATGAAATACCCTGCTTACGGGGTTATTGGGGGATTATGTTACACGTTGTATACATTTTATCTGAATAAATATATTCAGATAAAATATAATTTCGTACGTACTGTTTCCCACAGATCCCAAACCCTAATTCCACGTGAATCTATCAACCGTGCTTCATTCAGGCTGGACAAAGGAACCTCCCGTCATTCCACCGCCGTCATTCAACATCTTAGGATGTGGCAGGTTTTCTCACTAAGATATTATTCTTTTTTGGGGAATTCAGCGTTAGAAGAATTAAATAAATAAATACATTATATGCTTTTTATACTAGTTGACGATGGCACAAGCAAATGGCCCGCCTGATGGAAGTGGTTACCATCACCTTTAACAAAGCATTGCCTCGCAAGTCACGTACAATATGAACGTGCCCTACGATGCACTGCCCTGATTCCATCAACTTGAGGCATATAGGAGGTAAGCAAATATTTGTCCTTGGTAGGAATCAAACCTACAAGCCACAGAGCTGAAAGCTGAGTCAATTCCCCTAATAAACTAAAGATTTTTTGTGAAGGGTTTGACCGGGTAAGTACTACCACCACGCTTTTTTCTGCCGACAAGCAGCGTTGCTGTGTTTCGGTTTGAAGAGTGTGGTTTCCGGTGTAATTAAAGGCACATGAGGCTTAACATCTGTATGCCTTAAGTTGATGGACGCAGGGCAGTGCATCGTGCCATTCCTTTCGTGCGTGACTTGCGAGCTATTGCTTTGTTATAGGTGATGGTTACCACTTATGGCCATATGGGCCATCTTCTTGTTATGTAAAGGTTTGACAGCCTTCACAGCTCAGTTGGAAGTAGCCCTGCCTTCTGTGCCGTAGGCCGTGTGTTCGATCCCCACCGAGAACAAACATTTGTGCGATGAACATAGATGTTTGTTCTCTGTCTTGGTGTTATATAATATTGTAAGTATGTATTTACAAAAAAAAAGTATATAAGTAGTATATCAGCTATCTCGTTCCCATATCACAAGCTTTGGCTTTGTTTGGGGCGAGATAGTGCTGTGTGGAATGTCCACCAATATTTATTTATTTATTTATATAGGTATAGTATATACCTATAGCTAAGTCGTCGGCCGCTAGTACGTAATATTGCGTCTATGGGTTCATTTCCTTTCTACAAGTAGTACACAAAGTACGTCAGTCTAATAAAGACCGGTGGAAGTGGGTCAATTGGCTTATATCCACTTGATGGAACGATATCTGCCTCATTCGCCGCTTTTCCTCAATAGAAGGCTGCATCAGACAATGTGGTGGTGGTTAGCACCAGTTTCTTAATCCATTCTTTCACACAATATAATAGGTAGGTACTTTTTTTTTATACAACTTGCTGATGGAACAAGCAGATGGCCGACCTGATGTGAAGTGGTAACCGTCACCTACAAAGCATTGCCTCGTAAGTCACGCACGATAGGAACGTGCCGTACAAGGCACTGAAATTAAAAAAAAAAATTAAGTACATACTAAAAAAATATTTTAATACTTTCACGACTTTGATCCCCAGGTACTATGATTAAGTAATGCAATTATTAGAAGCAGCTGTAATTGCTTAACATCAGGTGGGCTATCTGTTTGTTCCACACCTAGCCGTCAATATACGACGATGGACGTGTTCTAAAAGTAATGCAATTGTTATAATCATATTGTTTTTAAGACATGTTTTTTTAACCAGCGGTCACCGCTGACCATTCGGTGGGCTATCTGATTGTTCCATCAATGTTTTCCTACTCAAAAGTTTGCTTTTGTAAAGCAAACTTTTGAGTAGGAAAACTTGTATCGATAAAAATGAAATTTTTACTAAACTGTGTGCAAGTTTAGTGATTTTATATCTTTCAACATGTCGAAACGTGTCGAAAGTATTGTCATGTATTCATATTTGTAAGAACCCCACAGCATCCAATCAAAAGCGTCAAAACCGGTGCTGAGGTGATTGGCTCTCGTAATGTACATTTGAATATCGTTGATACGATGATGGGCCCGTAATATAATTCGGCAGCACAGTACCTGAATTTAGTATGTAGATATTCCCAATTCGGCTCATTCTCAGTTACAAATTAGAATTTTCAGAAAGAAACTTCGGAAATTCTAAAATATACGTGAAATTCTAAAATATATGTGAAATCTTTCCCCAAACTAAGTAAACTTGTACTTTGAAAACCAGATAGCTTATATAATACTGATATTGTTATTTCAGCATTTAAGACAGCGTTCGCAGCTCAGTTGGTAGTAGCTCTACCTTCTGTGCCGTAGGCCGTAGGTTCGATCCCCACTGAGAACAAACATTTGTGTGATGAACATAGATGTTTGTTCTTTAAGCATGTCTAAGGGGTAGTCATAAGTACGTCTAAATATTAAATTTGAGAGATACCCAAATTTTGCGGTAGCTGTTAAACCAAACATGACAGATTGCAAACCCGCTGCTAGAACTAACTAATAACTGATTTCTTTACGATGTTTTCCTTTTGACTGAGAGCATTGGCATTGGTGCACCACCGGATTAGAACCCTTACAATCAGATGGTGAAGTCACTACAACAGCGCTGCTTATCAAAAACCTGTCACTCCAAAAACTAACATACCTGCGGTAACGCGTTCCAAAATTAGTTCAAAATTAGTTTACCCCACCTAATTTCGCCAACATGGTGACCCCGAGAAAGTGCATTTGGGGTCACCAGTTATCAGCAAGTATGTCGGCGCCGCTATCGTGCATAATTAACCCGACCTCAGTGTCATATTGCAGAAACTTTATACCTACTGCACATGTAGGGCATAATTAGGTACAGTCAGCGTCCAAAGCAGCTGAACGAAAACTAATCAATAAAGTAAAAAAAAATGTTATCAGAGAGACTTTTGACAACGGGGTCCCGTTGTCGGAAAAGACACTACAGTAGTAGAGTGACTTATGTTTTTTTCACGTCCGATAGGGGGCGCTTATCGCGTCTATAAATTTATATTCTATTCTTCTACATACAAAACCCGCTGGAAAAACGGAATCCGAATTAAGGAATACCAAATCCGAAAAATGGAAAAACACGTTGTCAAAATTCGGAAAAGATACTTAATCAGAATTCATCAGCGATATTTTTTCAAAAACTGTATTATTACACCGATAAAAATCGACACTCCAAAAACGAGAATCTACGAAAATCTATTTGATCGGGACTTAATTAAGGATTCAAATAATTAATTTTAATAAATTTATCAGATTTTTATAATTGTAATAACACGTTTGACATGTTTAATTAAGTTCTACTAACAAATTATGGATCATTGACATCCCATCCTACTAATATTATTAACGCGAAAGTTTGTAAGTATGGATATTTGTTACTTTTTCCCGTAAAAACTACCGAATGGATTTTAATGAAGCTTTACAATAATATAGCTTATATTAGAATAACACATAGGCTACATCTGAAATAAATGAATTGAATTGAAAAACAAAAGATAAAAAGATATAGGCTCAAGACTGATCCGTCACGGTAGACATCCTCTCAGAGTAATGATAGAACGTTTATTTTTTATTTTGACCGAAATCGGTCTCGTTTCGAAAACAATAATGCTTTCGGCATGATATGCAAAATCTTCTGATAACGACCCTGATTGATTATACCTTCATCAGCATCTGTCAAATACGAGGGTTGGTCTGTTAAGAGTAGCGCTCTTTGTGAAGGGCTCATCCGGGAAAGTACACCATGCCATTTTCTGCTGCAAAGTTGCTGTGTTTCGGTTTGAAGAGTGTGGTTGAAGTTAATGAACGCAAGGCAGTGCATCGTAGGGCACGTTCTTATCGTGCGTGATTTAAGATGCACTGTTATGATTGCCACTTTTTCGTAGGTCTTATTCAAACTTTAAAGCAGGAGAACTTTTTTGAATCATAATTATATTTTTGCTGAACCTCAGTAATGCAATTCTCCGAAACCCAAAAAATCGCAAACAACCAAAGTTTGCGTCTTTTTGGGTTCCGTACCCAAAGGGTAAAACGGAACCCTATTCATATTACTTTACCTTTAATAATATTCTTCAAAATGTTGAAATCTGCGAGCGTGAAGTTATTTGACGGGTGTCTGCCTCTTAATAATAACTGTTTCGTTTGAATAAGCTCTAGGCGTTTTCTTTTATTTCGCTTAACTTTCCTTTGGTATTTCTTTTTCACAAAGATAAAAGCTTGTATAACAAGCGTTATTTAACTTGCTTTGTGAAATTATATATTTTTATAACCAGTCAGTATCCTAACAGCGGCGATGGGCTTGCGACCTGTCACAACTACTGCAAAATGTGGGAACGAGCCCAATGCAATGTTTGGACGGACCTCTGACTACCCTTAGACATCTTTAAAATTATCTAGAGTTCCTACTTGGTACTTAGAGATCTGAGGGGCACTGGGGTTTAAGAGGATTTCTTGTCGTGTCTTTCTACGCCTTTATAGAGCACGTGCATGGTGGACGTGACCTATGTTTTGCATTCAATCCATCATCCATTTTAAGAGTAGTAGAGCTCTTTGTGTGTGGCTCGTCCGGGGAAGTACTACCGCCACGCCTTTTTCTGCCGCCAAGCAGCGTTGCTGTGTTTCGGTTTGAAGAGTGTGGTTGCCGGTGTAATTACAGGCACATGCGGTTTAACATCAGTTTCCTCAAGATGATGGACGCACGGCAGTGCATCGTAGGGCACGTTCCTATTGTGCGTGACTTACGAGGCAATGCTTTGCTATAGGGGATGGTTACCACTTAACCTCAGGTGGGCCATCTGCTTGTTCCATCAGATAGTTGTATAAAAAATATAAAAAAACCATCCCCATTGCATTGCATCACTATTGAGACTACAAGTGTACTTTTCTAAAAGAAAATAAATCAGCAGATGTCTCGTTCCTGAATACGAGCCTAGGTAAGCATTCTAATACGTATTCCCCACGACACCGCCATATTGAATCCCGCGTTCCCGCATTGATTCCTTAAATCGGTATCACCTCATATTTCGTCGAAGACATTTCAGATTTCAATATAGTCTGGCTATAACATCGAAACATGTAAGGTTGTGGCTACAGTGTACGCGATTTTACTGTGTTTACGCATTATTCTTTACTAGCTGGTGCCTGCGACTTTGTCTGCGCAGGATTAGTATTTCGAGTAGCTTATATTAGCGTACATAATGTGTAACTCTAGCGGTTTTGGCAGAATAGCTCGCAGATGGAAGCTACTTACTTGACACTTATCGTCATATTTTGGACAATTCACACAATATCTTTATAAATTGTAGGATACATTACACTTTGTATTGTTTTAAGCCATAAATGTGAAGTATTTTTTTCCTTTGAACATAGTAACATAGCAGTATTAGTTTCTTTTAACATAGAAACTTAACGATGAACGAATGAACCGAATGAATGACAGTAAACAAATAAAACAACAATCAAAGCCTAGAAGAACAGGCAACAAACTTACGGCTTGGTTCGTACTGTTCTTTTGTATGATCCTTTTACAAAGTAATATAATACAATATTGAAGTTTAGTGAGGCGTATACAGAATATATACAGAAAGAGGTAAACATAATCAAATTTATAAGACAGCACACGCTACGCTTCAAACTAATATTACCTAATGCATAAAATTAAATACAATGTATTAAATCAGAGAAAATTAAAAATAAAACACACAATAGTAGGTACAGTACAGACAATGCAGACATGTTAGCTGCAGATGGGCAGAGCGACCGGTACATCGGGCCATGTCATTGTGTGTGGGTAGGTTATGTTTTATAGACATGTTGATAGTCTTACAACTAATCTCATAAACGAATACACGATTCTTCAGTTACATTCCCAATTCCTCGAGCAGTCTGGTCGCACCCCAAGACGCGCGACCATACTTTATTCTGCTTGTCCCGAGTCGTAGATCCGCTGGATGCGATGAGATCCGCGGATCACATCTACATATTACGTTGATATTGTAAATGTGATGTGATGCAGTTATGGAAAGCAGACAAAGGGAGTAATTGGGGTTATGTAACAGCGCGTATTGTTAACAAATGTCAAAAAATACCAAAAACTGAAACAGCTTCACGTCTTTGATCCCCAGGCACGGTAGATATCCCCTCAGATGTCTTAGAACCAAGTACTAACTCTAGATTCTTTGAGGATGTCTAAGGGGGTAGACAGAGGTACGTCCAAACATTACATTTGGCACATACCACCCTTTTTGTGATGGTATTCCATACGTGACAGGTCGCAAGCCCATCGCCGCTGTTAGAATACTAACTGGTTTCTTTCACCGTTTAAAAGCTCCAGTCGTGCACCAATGGAAAAAAAATCCATTGGTGCACGACTGGATTCGAGCCTACGACCTTATGAACGGAAGGGGGTACCTGAACCTAAACCTATCACATACAAATGGATTACCAACTAACGTAATATTTAGACGTACCGACGCATACGTACGACATTCTCAAAAATCTTTAGCTGGTACTTAGTAAGTAGGAACCTCAACAATCTTTACTTGACACTTTTACTACTAAACTTTTGACAGCCTTCACAGCTCAGTTGGTACTAGCCCTGCCTTCTGCGCCGTAGGCCGTAGGTTCAATCCCCACCGAGAACAAACATTTGTGTGATGAACATAGATGATTGTCCTCTGTTTGGGTATTATATAATATTACAAGTATGTATTTACAACAAAAAATTATGTGTATTATATCAGCTATCTACTTCCCATATTACAAGCTTAGTTTCGGGCTAGATAGTGCTGTGTGGAAAGTCCACCAATATTTATTTATTTTGTTAAGTACTAAAAGAACTGAGGGCATATCTACCGTGCCTGGGAATTTAATTTTTATCAGTCATTTCATTTTTCGGCCACACTATTCGTGCCTTTTTAAATGTTAACTCGTAAACAGTTTACTACTGTACAAATAAACCTCATATTTTTTTATTTCAAAGTCAAAGTCAAAGTCAAAGTCAATAGGTATTTATTCAATAAAATCACAAGGATCACTTTGAAACGTCTTAAAGCTAGGTGACTCTAGGTGCCAGTTCCACGCGACCAAACACTTACACTTGAGAGCACAGAATTTGGGTCACTGCATCTGGGACCTAGTTATTTGGGAGGCTAGATGTGAATTACGAGACTAACTCAGGTAGGTGTTTCATAGACCACCACCATCCTATCTTACTTCCTACTAATATATAAATGTGAAAGTTACGATGTTTGGATGTATGGATGTTTGTGACTAAATTACGCCCTAACCACTAAACCGATTGGGGTAAAACTATAAACAAATATATTTCGTAACCAGGAGTTTCTTTACGCTGGACAATTGGGGTTGTAAAAGTGAACGAAAGCCCAATACAAAGCCACAGAAAACGCCTTAAATATTAATGATATAAATCACTACTAAAACGCGTAAAAGCCGTGGGCGGAAGCTGGTACAATATATTGATTTTATTTCGTTAATAATACGGTTTATAAAGTAATATCGTTATACAACGTGTAACATAATACCCCTATAAACCAGGAAGCAGGGTATTCTACAGGTCATGGCGAACACCTTTTGATTTACGACTTTTGAAATTTCGTAGTTATTCATTCATGAAATGACTCTTAAACATTCCTACAATATGAAACTAAACACACCATGAGGCAGCCCTATTCACAGCTGTTTGTACGTTCCGTTTGTGCGTGACCTTGATACTAACGTACACAGTATAATCAGAAATTTGCAACACCTGGGGCCTTATGCTCACTTCGAGCGAGATTATCTCACGGTGGAGATGACGTCATATCTCGTTTGATAACTATTTATCCCCATTCTCACCATCTCACTCCCCAATTTACTCATTCAAAGTTCATGCGAGACGCAACGTCAACGAGTTATTGAACGAGATATGACGTCATCTCCACCGTGAGATAATCTCACTCGAAGTGAGCATAAGGCCCCAGGGGTGTTGCAAATTTCTGAGTTAATTTTCGTTTTAGACATACCCATACTAAAACGATATTTCAACCTTTGAACACGTCAAAGAATTCCAGTGCTTGATCTGATCACTTGGTCTTTGGCCTTATAGGGGTATTATTATAATGTTACACGTTGTATAATACGTTTGCAACGATCTGCAGATAGCGCATATTTCATATGTATTTTGTACACTTTGTAAATACTTGCATCGTAATTTACATAGTAATTTTCTTTGTAAATAAATAAATTTCATAATTAATAGCAATATTAGTTGAAATCAACTGGCGGCGTTCTTAGTATCGCGGTTATTGGGGCCGTTTTGACCCGGATTAATTGCACTCGAGTGTATTTGTTTATTAAATGCACTCGAGTGTATTTGTATATTAAATGCACACAGTTCTCAAACCAATTTAGGCAGGAACTCGCAACCACAAAGCTTATTAGCTCATTAGTTTAATTAATTGCCAGATTAAATAACGTAGATTAAACAAAGAGCACCGGTGGTCTAGTGGGAGTGACCCCGCCTTCCGATAGTAAGGTCGTAGGTTCGAATCCGGTCGTGCACCAGTGCCAGTGCCAATGCCAGTGCTTTTAAACGGTGAAGGAAAACATCGTGAGGAAACCAGTTAGTATTCTATCAGCGGCGATGGGCTTGCAACCTGTCACGTATGGAATATGAACTACTGCAAAACGTGGGCATGTGCCAAATGCAATGTTTGGATGTACCTCTGACTACCCCCCTTAGAAGTCCTCAAAGAATTTTGAATTAGTACTTGGTACTAAGAGATCTGAGGGGATATCTACCGTGCCTGGGGATCAAAGTCGTGAGTCTGTTTCAGCTTTTTTTGTTTCAGATTTACTAGTTTCTGCCTGCGGCTATGGTGGCATTGGATGTTAATAAAGAGTAGTACACGTTATTCCTATTACAAAACTATTTAACCTATTAGAAGAAAGGCAATGCTTTGTGGTGGTAACCACTTAACATCAGGTGGGCCAGGGTAGGGTGCTGCAGCACTCAAACACCTAAACAGCTTTTATTTTCCCTTAACTAACATGAGTACTCTTCATCCAACGGTTGTCTGATAGAGATCTCTGCCCAAACTAAGCCAAAGCTTGTAAATATGAGAACCAGATAGCTGATATAATACATATATACTTTTTGTTTGTAAATACATACCTACCTCTATAATATATAATAACACCCAGACAGAGAACAAACATCTATGTTCATCACACAAATGTTTGTTCTCGGTGGGGATCGAACCCACGGCTTACGGCGCAGAAGGCAGAGCTACCAACTGTGCTGTGAAGGCTATGTCTGTGTCCATGTAATTCCCCGGTGCATTGAAATAAAAAGTGCCATATTTTTTTATGGTAGCGTCTGGAACAACCCTTCTCGACTTAACGATAGTATAAAAGATCGCTTTCGAGAACTTTAACCAACCGATATAATTTTTGAAACTATCATGGTTATGAACATAATATTATTATTATTATTTTAACCAACCGACCTTCAGGTCATGGTAGTCGATAGTTTTTTTTATAGAACTAGCTGATGGAACAAGCAGATGGCCCACCTGATGTTAAGTGGTAACCATCACCTATAACAAAGCATTGCCTCGTAAGTCGCGTACGATAGGAACGTGCCCTACGACGCACTGCCCTGCGTCCATCAACTTGAGGCATACAGATGTTAAGCCTCATGTGCCTGTAATTACACCGGCAACCGTACTCTTCAAACTGAAACGCAGCGTTGCTGCTTGGCGGCAGAAAAAGGCGTGGCGGTAGTACTTCTCCAGACGAGCCCTTCACAAAGAGCTCTACACTCTTCCGGTATCTACGCGAGACAGACTTATAGACTACCGTGCGTGACTTGCGAGACAATGCTTTGTGCTTGATGGTTACTACTTAACATCAGGTGGGCCATCTGCCTGTTACATCAGCAAGTGGCCGCCAGATGACACAACAGTTACAAAGCCACAAGATACAACAGCGCTAAGTACATCGACCTCGGAGAACTCCTCACTGAAGCTCGTGCATCACGATCTCTAAACCAGTACTAAGCATGCCAACGAGCAAGAAATAAATGGTTGGTTTTTTCATTATTGTTCACAGTCAAATGAAATAGTTAACTTAAACTAACACAAACTGCGCTCACAGACACAAATCGCAGACGTAGCTTCGAAAGCCGCCAAGCTGAAGTGGAATTGGGCTGGGGCGTTATGCTCACTTCGAGCTAGATTATCTCACGGTAGAGATGACGTCATATCTCGTTCGATAACTATTTATCCCCATTCTCACCTACTCCCCAATTTTCTCATTCAAAGTTCATGCGAGACGCAACGTCAACGAGTTATCGAACGAGATATGACGTCATCTCCACCGTGAGATAATCTCGCTCGAAGTGAGCATAAGGCCTCTGGTCATGTCTGCCGTATGCCAGGTGAGCTGTGGGCAAAGACAGCCACTGATTGGCATCCTGACCCAGCGAGAAGGCAACGCGGCCGACCAAAGCGTAGATGGCGGGACGAGCAGTTTTCCTGACGGACTGGGCAAACATAGCTCAGGATCGCGACGTGTGGAAGGAATGGGGGCCTTTGCCCAGCAGTGCGACCAGGAGGGCTTATTATATTATAATAATCCAACGCATATTTTAAACGCGAAAGTTTGTAAGTATGGATGGATGGATGTTAGTTTACTCTTTCACGTAAAAACTACGGAATGGATTTTAATGAAACTTTACAATAATATAGCTTATGCATCAGAATAACACAAAGGCTACAATTTATAAAGATATTGTGTGACTAATCCTGAACAAACGAAGTCGCGGGCATCAGCTTGTAATAAATAAGCTAAAAATATGTACAAAGGCGACATTAATCCTAAAAATAGTTCTCTGAGTTATAGATATAGGGCATTTGTTTAATTATTAGAAACACAAGGAACAGTCATCACTTTAAACTCATCCCCAGCCCTCTTTTGACTTAAGGCGATGACAACTGCTAGGTACCACTATCTCGCACATCTCAACATTTTGAAAGATATAAAACCACTGAAATATTTATAATAAAATCGCTATCAACCAAGCTGTGTGCAACACAGTTCAACATTGCCACACAGTTCTGCAAAAAAATATAATTTTAACCCAAACGAATCTTCCAATAGAAAAAAATTCATATGTAAAGTTTTTAGTAAGAAAACGATATCTCTCAAAACGTTGAAATGTGCGAGTAGAACTTTGACGGGTATCAGCCCCTTAAGGCTTATGTGAAAAACAGCGCATCCATTATTTTCCCAACTCCTTGCAAACAACGATTTGATCCGCGAATATGTGTCGAACACTGTAACGATGCTAATTCGTCTTCCTTCGGTAATCGCAGTTTATACCATGCGCTTTAGATATAAGGTCGATATTACCTTGACGGTTCAAGTTTGTAGGGGATCGGACTTGAGATTGGGAATAAGGGTATTACAGTGTGTCAGAAGCAAGGGTAGGGTTCACTTCAGGGAATCAGCGTTACCTGTAACAAAGATAACAGTATCTTGTTAAGAATATTCAATTCAATCTTTCAAGAAAAAAAATTAAGAGCTGATTTTACCATGCTCTGCTACATTAACAAAGGATTAAAGGGCCGTTTAACATGTCAAAATGTACGCGTTCGACATCTTAGATTAGATTTAACTGCCTGTTAATCCTTGATTAGTAACTAACAGAGCATGGTGAAATCAGCTCTAAGAGTAGTACGAGTAGAGCTCTTTGTGAAGGGCTCGTCCGGGGAAGTACTACCACCACGCCTTTTTCTGCCGCCAAGCAGCAACGCTGTGTTTCGGTTTGAAGAGTGTGGTTGCCGGTGAAATTACAGGCACTTGAGGCTTAACACCTGTATGCCTCAAGTTGATGGACGCAGGGCAGTGCATCGTAGGGCACGTTCTTTATCGCGCGTGACTTACGAGGCAATGCTTTGGTAAAGGTTATGGTTACCACTTAACATCAGGTGGGCCATCAGCTTGTTCCATAAGCTAGTTGTATAAAAAAAAATGTTAGTTAGACAAGGAAACTGTTAAATATTAAATAAATATATGTTTTAATATTCTCGATTCAGGTATCAAACAGATGTAGTTACTGGTTCACTAATTGAGCAATAGGTAAGAGTTTGTCTACCACTGAACCGATCGGGGTGAAACTTACAACAAATATAGTTCGTATACAGAATTAGCATATTGGATATTTTTTATCCCGAAAAATTACCGAGAACGTGTTGGAAAACATGATTGAACTCAATAAAGGGAAACTGCTCTAATAAATATTAGCAATAACAATAGTCAAAGTCAAAAGGTATTTATTCAATAAAATCACAAGGATCACTTTGAAACGTCTTAAAGCTAGGTGACTCTAGGTGCCAGTTCCACGCGACCAAAGCCTAGAAGAACAGGCAAAAAACTTACGGCTTGGTTCCTACCGTTATTTTGTATGATCCTTGTTACAATGTAATACGAGTATAATACAATATTGAAGCTCCAGTCTGGTGCTAATATAAGCGAGCGGAGCCGGGCGGCAGCTACTAATTCATCGCTCGAATTGTTTGATAATAAAGCAGATACCACCGAAGCAATAAATGACAATGATATATAATGATAAATTGACTGAATGGAATCACTGAGCCCGAAAGGCTCTTACTCTATATGCATGCATCAAATCGCTTTTGTTAAAAACGGAAATAACGTGACAGGGTAGATATCCGATAATTTTGTTATACAGTACCAACTCAAGGAATTTTGAGGATCTCTAATACTGCGTACATTTAGACATTCACTGACATTCACTTCATTTATTTGACAGTCACTGAAAACCAGCGCCATACAAGCCACTAGGCTCATATGGCAAATGCTGAGTGGAAGCCTTTTTTACGACGCTATATTTATAATGTTTTTTTAATATATCTTTTTGTTTTTAATTTTATCATTGTATTTTGTGTCGTAAAATAAATATTTTCTATTCTATTCTATTCTACATTCGCGCTGCCATTCAGAAATGTTGCCGTCCATATGTCTGCGGCAGCGTCGCCGGCAATGTGTGTTCACGCAACACAGGCAACGCGAGCGGCAACGCGAGTGGACATGGAAGTGGCCTGTTTACATTCTCACATTGCCCAAGTCCCTGCCAATGTCTCTGCATATTTCCACGGACATGAGATGAGCGTGAACGGGGTATAAGGAAGCCAGATGTACGTCCAAATATTACATTTGGCACACACATTTTGCAGTTGCTAGTATTCCATTCGTCACCATTATCTTCCTGCCCTTATCCCACGCTGCATGGGGTCGGCACAACAGGTTTTCTTCTTCCACTCTCCTCTATCATTCGTCATATCGGTGCTCACTTCTTTCTTACTCATGTCATCTTTCACACAGTCCATCAATCTCTTTTCTGCCTCTCCTTCTGAACCCATCCACATTCATTTCCAACACTCTTCTCGTAATATAACTTTCTTCTCTCCTCATGACATGCCCATACCACGCTAACTAATTGCTCCTCATCTTATCCGTCACTCTATATTCCATATGTGTTAATTAGAATATATGTTGTCAGAAGGCACGGTTGCTTCCACTACCACCGGTGCTTTGTATTATGTTTTTGGATAACCACTAAAGGTGATTGGATTCTCTGTAGTGAGGGTTGGTCCAAAGCCTGCATTGCAACTAGCAACTATAGTATTTTGGTTAATTTTAATAAAACTAGTGGTTCGCCCCGAACTGAGATCTCGTGATGCGACCCGACGAACGCACCAAATCTTTGAGTAGGTGGTAGTCAGAGGCAAGTCCAAACATTACGTTTGGACTTGCCTCTGACTACCGCCTACTAACTTGGTATGGTAACCAAGTTTCAACTCTATTGGCCTATTTATTGAAGAGTTCCGTTGAACAGACCTTGGCTCCATCATCAGACCTGGTCGTTGTCACCATTTTATGAGAACTGAGTACCTCCTTAATTTATTTCAAGAAGAAAAAATAAGAAAAATCAAAGGAACTGGCCGACCAGTAGAAAAACCTTGATGCCAACGAAACTCTTAGAGATGGGAGCTCTTGGATCGCTGGTTATCTTAATTTAACTTTTATTATTTTATCTCAAAAACCGAGCGTCCCGAAAAAAAAGTAAAAATTGTTTTGGGATGTCCAAACAAAGCCCTTTCATATGACATGTAACTTGATTTTTTTATGTAACTTTTTTTATTTTTGCCCCCTTAAAAAACCCCATATCTCAAAAACCCTTCATCCGATTTTACTCATATACTTACCAGTAAATTTCTCAAGTACAAGCTGTCGACATATAAAATTTCATGCAGATCGGATCAACGGTTCTAAAGTTATCGCCAGACAAACATACATACATACATACATACATACATACATACATACATATATACATACATAAAATGCCAAATCGCCCAAGTTGAAACTAAGATCTTCGTTCGCTTCGCTCACTCGATCAATAATTAAATCTATTGCTTGGTAAATGACGACATTATTAAACCTGCACATTTTATTATACCGAGAAACGTGAATGAAATTACAAATGGCAAAAATCATTATCATCAGTTTTTATTCTGGCAGCGGCGGTAGATTCACCGCGTATGTAGGACGTTTCAAAGTGATTCTTGTGATTGTACTGAGTAACCTATCCTAAAAATGATTTTAGGTTTACCTACCTAAAATCATTAAAGATTTTTTTATAATAGATTCAACTGTCGTAAAAAAAACCGGGCAAGTGCGAGTCGGACTTGCGCTACTCGCGCTACCATTATCTATAAAAACGGCAAAATAATCAAGTAACTATATTTGAAGACAAGGGCATCGTAGGGCACTTTCTTATGGTGCGTGACTTGCTAGGCAATGCTTTGCAAAGTAGGTGATGGTTACCACTCAACATCCGGTGGGCCCTCTGCTTTGTTAAATCAGCAATTAGTACACAAATCGCATTTTTGACTTATAATTTATGTAGAATTTTCCACCATCGAACAACATTTTCGAAATGTATTTATTCCTTATCGAGCCTCTGAAACTAACCATTCTCTGGCAAGTAGAACAGCGAGCTTGCAGGAAGTCAGCAGGATCCGAGTAAGGGGTAGTTTGGGCACAATGGCGTCCATTACGGCGGCGCTCGGCTCAGCACTGAGCTACTATACTTTTATGTGAACTATTCGTCTTGATAATGTATGTCAGCTGATTTTTATATCTAATGTCAGATAATGTAGTCAGTGGCGTAGCTTGGTGGACAAGGGGGCACCGGTGGGTGCATAGAGAAAGTATCGGGCATAGAGAAATAATTCTGTAAGCAGGCTCAAGGTTTTCTAGCTTCGGGAGCTTTTTTTTATACGACTAGCTAATGGAACAAGCAGATGGCCCATCTGATGGTTAAGTGGTAACTATCACCTAACACAAAGCATTGCCTCGTAAGTCACGCTCGAAGGGAACTTGCCCTACGATGCACTGCCCTGCGTCCATCAACTTGAGGCATACAGATGTTAAGCCTCATGTGCCTGTAATATCACCGGCAACCACACTCTTCAAACCGAAACACAGCAACGCTGTTTGGCGGCAGAAAAAGGCGTGGTGGTAGTACTTCCCCGGACGAGCCCTTCACAAAAAGCTACTCTAGTTTTGGTATTGTGGTTTTTGAAACATTACTACGATTCCAAAATAAAACACGCCGTTGTATTCTACATTGTATGAATGTATCAGTGCGAGACACATTTCGAACGACACTTATCTATCGTAAAGGCTAAACTAAATAAAAAGGATTCGTTCGAGTTCCAAATTTGAAAAAGTAAGTTTTACCAACAAATACAACCCAACACAAAAGCATTAATTTATACCACAGATAACAAAATATATAAGTAAATTGTTCAAATATAACTTCAATAAAAATTATGAGGACATTAAATATAATTACAATAATTGTTCCTGCTGAATACAAATTACAAGTAATTACGCGCGAATGAACTCTATTTTTGGTACGCCACCAAATAAAGTTAGGCCTGACAAATATGTTTGTTTTCAGTCATTATAATGTAGTTCTAGTATAAGCCGGTTTTAGTTGATAGATCCCTAATGGCGGGATAAAAAAGTAAATAAATAAAAATAAATATTGGTGGACATTACACACAACACTATCTAGCCCCAAACTAAGCCAAAGCTTGTGATATGGGAACCAGATAGCTGATATACTACTTATATACTTTTTTTTTGTAAATACATACTTATAATATTATATAACACCCAGACAGAGAACAAACATCTATGTTCATCACACAAATGTTTGTTCTCGGTGGGGATCGAACCCACGGCCTACGGCGCAGAAGGCAGAGCTACTACCAACTGAGCTGTGAAGGCTATCGAACATAACGTAACATTTTGGTTGTTTTTCTTAGGTAGGTAGGTGGTACAAAATGAGAACAGCACCATAAGGCTAGCTCTGTTCCCCGCACTAGGTCTTAGAACAGCCTGTGGAGCGGGCTCACAAGGACTCTCCAAACGGACTCTGTCTTAATGATAATGTCTTAACTCTGTCTTCAGATGTTGTTGTTAAACAATTTGTGGTAAATAATAAAAAAACGAGGAAATTATAACAAGTGTGTTAGTTGTACTAATGCTACAGATTTAGGTTTCCTAAGCTAAAGTTTTGTGGCTGACAAAAACATGGCTGACAGCGGGAGAAAGGAATAATACTGTAAATATACCTATGAAATAATGAAGAGTTGTACACATTGGATATAATGGGGCTCTAACACTGGGAACACCTGAGAGCACTGGTGGTATAGTGGAAGCGGCTCCGCCTTCCGATCCTAAGGTCATGGGTTCGAAACCGGTCCGGTGTACAATGCCAGTACTCTCAAACGGTAAAGGAAAACATCGTTAGAAAACCGGCATATCGTAGAACCTAAAAAAATCTAAAATGTGTCAAGTGCTTGAAATGAGCCTCTTGAGACGCACTTAAAAACCTTTCACCACACTGTTTCGAAAGAAACTAGTGACACGACAAGAGAAAGAGACTGGGAACACCACCCAATGAACCGACAATGTACATTGCGAGAACTCACAGATGAAGAAGTTTATGCTAATGGTTGACGGAACAAGTAAATGGCCCACCTGATGTTATGGTAACCATTACAAACCACCCTATAAAAACGCATTGCCTCGTAATTCATGCACGATAGGAACGTGGTGCGATGCACTGCCCTGCGTTCATCAACTTGAGGCATACAGATGTTAAGCCTCATGTACCTGTTTCACCGGCAATCACACCCTTCAAGCCGAAACACAGCAACGCTGCTTGGCGGCAGAAAAAGGGGTGCATCTTCATCTAGCTTAAAGATGTTTTGAAGTGATTTCATTAAGTATGGTGCGTATCATTCAGTATGCGGTTAAAAATGCGAGAAATTATGGCCGCTATTAAATTATTAATACGCTGCGGGATGAACCCCTATATGAGGGTGGCTGGTTCAAATATATCTAGAAATGCGTTGGTCTGACGATTGTGTGGCTAACTCTAAGCACTAATATGGGAAGGCTTAACTCACCAGCAACGTCTGCGATCACCTCCAAGAATTCACAGGAGAATTCACTGCAATCCAATGCAATGAAGTGATTTCATTAAGTAAATAACTTTTAACTTAAGACATATGTTTGAGACCTAAATCAATATCTAGGTCAAGGTCAACCCTTAAAAGATGAAGTCTTGAATTCATCAAGTATTTTAGGGGTTTACCATCGCGCCTATTAAAAATATCGTTCCTATTATAGTCAAACAATTGATATCATATTAGATTATTATATAATTATAGTAATAATAGCAGAACATGAATTGTAGCCAAATTTAGATACATTATCCAACAATAAACATGAACCTATTCTGGTTTTCGATTGCTTATTAATGACTACGTAATACACCGATTTAATAAGCCTATTGTGTGTTTGTATTGTAGCTATCATCATCATAATAGCACAGGTGCCGCGGTGCGAGCATCGGTGGTTTAGTGGGAGCGACCCCACTTTATTTCCGTAAGGTTGTGGGTTTGAAACCGGTAGTGAACAAATTGATTTTTCTTATCTTCGTGAGAAAAACATCGTCAGGAGACCAGTTAGTACTCTAACAATGAAGTGCCACACCTCGTTATGAGACGCTGCTTCAATCATCTTTTATAGATGCAAACGGCCTATGATGATGATGATGATGATGATATAATATAGGTACCACGCGGTTGGAGCCGCGGCCGGATGTGAATGTTAAATTTTTTGAATTCCTTCAACATGTGTCGGTTAAAATTTAATTCAAAATGTCACATAAAACCGTGTTCAATTAGTGTGTGGGTAACAGGTTCGAGTCCCAGTTTTTAATTGCGAATGCTCAGTGTAGGTAATTGGCACTTCCTATGTGAGAGCGACGCGAGGCGATGAATTTGGAGTTTCGAAATAGTGTAATCAATGGTGCTCTAGTTTTTAACTTTTGACGCCAATTTTGTCCAAAATTTGATCAAGAAATAACATGACTTTTACTAAAAATGCCTTTTATCTCTTCTTCTTTTCTTTATGGCACCTGTCCGTCTTTCGACAGACAATTTTGCCAGTGTCAAGTGATATAGATAAAATACTTTATAGTCAAGTCAGTCCATAGTCAAGTCGGCCGTCATTTGTTTCGAAGAAAATAGTGACGGTTTTCTTCAAAACATTCGAAACATTTTCGGTCAAATCAGGATATCACATAATACACTTTCATTCCAAATGTTAACACTTTGTGCTAAGACCTCAAGTAATGTTGGTTAAAATACCACCGAAATTACACAACACAACTTAAAATAACACTAGAAAAACAATTAAAATGAAAAAGCTATGTTGCTTCCCAAAATGTCTGAAAACGAATCAGCCTTTTATCTGTAGGATAAATTAATGGTGATGACATAAATGAACACCCCCCATTTTCGAAATTACCGACAAAATGACAGTCGACTAAACTATGATAAGGTTAAATACCCTTTGACTTTTTAATGGAATCACACTGAAACGTCTGAAAGCCTGAATCTAGGTGCCAGTTCCACGCAACCAAGCGTAGAAGACCAACCAGCAAGTTCCTACCGTTCTTTTGTATGATCCTTGTTACAATATAATAAAAAAATTAAGCTCCAGTGTGACAATCGAATACGTATGTATTATTGAATAAGATAGGCAGGTAGATAGGTACCTACACCTAGAATAGGTACTTATTTAAAGTAAAAGTACTAAATTTAGCGCGAATCGAAAAGTTTGAAAGCCGAACAATAGTGAAAGCGGTTTCTTTCCATCAATCATTGTTGGACCTAGAAAGTTACCTGCTCATGTTATATTATATATCTGTGCCTTTGTTGTAAGAGCACAGGTGGTCTAGTGGGGGGACCGCTTCTAATTGTAAGTGGGTTCGAAGTCGGTCGTCACCAAAGGATTTTCTCTTGAATTGTGTTGTCAAAAAAGCTTTACAGACGTCAATCGACCGGCCCTATGTCGGAAAGTTGTATCAACTAAGAGTAGTAGAGCTCTTTGTGAAGGGCTCGTCTGGGGAAGTACTACCACCACGGCTTTTTCTGCCGCCAAGCAGCAACGCTGTGTTTCAGTTTGAAGTGTGTGGTTGCCGGTGTAATTACAGGCACATGAGGCTTAACATCTGTAGGTATGCCTCAAGTTGATGGACGCAGGGCAGTGCATCGTAGCAATGCTTTGTGGTGATGGTTACTACTTAACATCAGGTGGGCCATCCGCTTGTTCCATCAGCTAGAAGTATAGAGATCGAATCTCCATACAAAAAACCTACGATAAACAAAACTTGGACTTGACGTCACTGCTATCGCTACTGTTTTAGAAAATAGCCCCGCAGGTTAAGATTATAATATAATAATATAGATTTAATATACATTTTAATCGACCAAGACACGCAAGTATATCCAATAAAACTCAGAACTCTAATAAAACATACCCTTCAGGTGGTTAATATTCCAATATACGAGTTTTATTTAATATCGCTTTTATGATCAAGCAATAAAAAGCAACATTAGATCGATCTTGAGATATTATCCTATCGATAGATACAGCTGAGGCCAGGATACGGTGGTTTTAAGATACATTGTTCGGTGAACAATTGAAGTAAGAGCTGTGCTTTTACTTTTACGCTGTAACCTGTACATCAAGACTGCGTCATGAAAACTTGTGTCTAAATTATACTTAAGATGCAGACAACCGTTAAACAACGTCTCTCTAGCACATTTCAACATTTTTGGAGATATGAAATGGTCTTGCAAAATCGCAATCAAACATGTTTATGATAATAACATTAAAAACTCGAAGTCAAAGTCAAAATCAATATTCAATTCAATTCGAAATACTTATCATTAATATTATTTCGGTCTAAAGTTTTCCAAATTTTTTATCTCTCAAGGATAGTGAGGACAATGACCCGACTAGTATTTCAAGTGATAGCCAGTGTAAACACAATTCGGACAGACAGACAACCTAGAAACCAAACACAAATGAATTTGCTTACCCTACCTTGTTTACTTTTAATTGCCATTCAAATTTCACCTCTACCACTACCGCAGACAATTCAATATCGATTACACGCTTTAAACACACCTAGCGAAATACTACCTTATCTCGTAACACTACGGTCCAAAATCCAATTAGCCTCTGCAGATCTGTCATGTCACTCGACCGCTTCTCATAACAAAACGTTCCCGTTATTGGAAAAGCTAACCTATTATGAAGGGGTAGGGTTGAAAAGTGCTTGGGCGGGGCGCGTCGATCTAAAAACGTACCAATCATCGACATAGGAACAAATCAGTGTTCCTGTAAACAGTTGGTCCTGTTGGTCGTCAACAGGGTTGATTGATTAAGGGGCACAGACAAAGGTGACCAATGTGAGCATAGATGGGACTCGCCTGGTTATTTTTAGGTAGGTTGATATAGCGCGTTTACATTAAGCCATTCGCGATGTAATTCGCGCGGACGGAAATGTGTTGCCGTCCCATTCTCGCATTGCCAAGTCCCTGCGCCTGTCTCTACATGTCTCTGCACATTTCCATTGATATGAGCTGAGTGTGAACGAGGTAATAGAACAAGCAGATGACCCCCCGCTGTTAACATTCCATGTGGAAACCATCACCTATAACAAAGCATTGCCTCGCAAGTCACGCACGATAGGAGCGTGCCCTACGATGCACTGCTGTCCATCAACTTAAGGACATAATGTTAAGCCTCATGTGCCTGTATTTTACTTTTGTATTTGTTTTTTGTTGGCAACAACGGTTCTATTAAGCTCCAATCCACACAGCTAATTGAAATGCTAGCCTCGACGAACGTTCTAGAAAGCAAATCTGGGATCGGCTTTTAGGTCTATTCCCTTGTGAGAAGACCGTATGGAGTCTATTCAATTACACACGGTACACTCAACGGTTGTTCTACTTTCTTTATAGTCCGTATCCATTTTTGGGAACTCTATGGGGCCAGACAGTGACACAATTGGCCTATCTGAAATTCAGCTTTATCTTTGACGTTTTAGACAATTCAGCTGATTGTTTACAGAGGTTAGTCAAAATTCACGCAGCGTACAGTCAGCTACACATTACACACACACTATATACTATGGCGTAGACTACGCTATCAATAAGTTTTCAGTTCAACAATTGATGTGTAAAGTGTTACTCTCAAACGGTGAAGATAAACATCGTGAGGGAACCGGCATGTCGTAGAACCTAAAAAGGTCAAAAACATGTGTCAAGTGCTCGAAAGGAGGCTCTTTGAAACGCACTGAAAGTCCTTTCACCACACATTTTCGAAAGAAGTAGGTAATGAAACGAAAATAAGAAGAAGACTACGCTACATAGAATACAGAGAATGATGGGAAAGGGACATACAAACAGGTTTTTTTAATACAACTAGGTGTCCATCACCTAGTTGTATTAAAAAAACCTGTTTGTATGCAAGCAGATGGCCTACCCGATGTTAAGTGGTAACCGTCACCTATAACAATGCATTGCCTCCTAAGTCACGCATGATAGGAACGTGCCCTACGATGCACTACCCTTCGTCCATCAACTTGAGGCATACAGATGTTAAGCCTCATGCTTACACCGAAACACAGCAACGCTGCTTGGCAGCAGAAAAGGCGTGGTGGTAGTACTTCCCCGGACGAGCCCTTCACAAAGAGCTCTACTACTCTTAAGGGTCTAAGCTAACTCAAGCAAGTTTTACTTTAAAAAACATCAGTAATCCAGCAGCGGCGGTGCAACCTGCGACGTCCCATCTGATACACAAGCCACTCTTTGACCGCGAGTAATTAAGCTGGTTGTTTACAAGTGGTTGGTCAGAATTGGTGCATCCGCCAATTCATTAACATGTTAGGGAAGTGAGTGTTACGTTTGAGTGGTTGACAACCGACGAATAAGTTCTCGCTTCTTCAATCTTTTGAAGATAATTTAAAATATTTGAATTCAGTTTTGAAACATGTGAAGATGTTCAGATGGATGTGCGGACAAGGATGGATAAAATAAGGAATGAGTATATTAGTGCAAGTCTGAAAGTAGCGCCTGTGACGGATAAGTTGAGGAGCTTAGATTAGCGTGGTATGGGCATGTCATGAGCAGGGAAGAAAGTCATATTACGAGAAGAGTGTTAGATATGGATGTGGATGGTTTTAGAAAGAGAGTTAAGCCAAAGGTATGATGGATGGACTGTGTGAAAGATGACATGAGTAAGAAAGCGAGAACAGAGAGAACAGCGAGATGACAAATGATAGAGGAGAGTGGAAGAAGAAAACCTGTTGTGCCGACCCCATGCAGCGTGGGATAAGGGCAGGAAGATGATGAGTTTTGAAAAATGTGAGTGAGTGTTATGTTTGAGTGGTTGACAACCGTGAAACTACTTCTCGCTCGCACATATACACAATCTCTTGCCTATCCCCTGATGAGTTCCCTTAGTAGCCTCTTACGACAGCCACGTTCCTTACCATAAGTATCAAACGACCGCTTCCAGTTACTTCGTCTAGTGTTGTTTTAGTGCCGATGAATAAGATGTATAATTCAATCAGAACAATTCACTCCATTTAAAAAAATGGAGTGAATTATGCTGATGACTAGCGTGAATTATGATGATGTATATTAATGGTGAGCCTGGACAAGAACGGCACTTGGATTAATTGATGCATAAATTGCTGGTTTCTTATAAAAAACGGCCAAGGGCGAGTCGGAGTCGCTCGCTAATGCTGTGGTTCCGTACCACCAATAGAAACTAACTCATTGTAAAGTTTTTTTATCAGAAAAAATATAAGGAATAAGTAAAAAGATAGTTCTCCTGATGTTCCAGCTCGTTCCTTCTTTTAACCCCACTCAGTTTATTATAATTTTTCGGGTAAAAAAGTAGACTTATTAGTATGATCATTTACGTCAAATTACGTCACAAACGATTATTATATTCCAAGTTTTATCAAAATCTGTCAAAATCAGCACACAGCTGTCACGCTGTAGTTAACAGTATAATACTTTACAGTCAATAAAAATTCAAAACATCTTTTCCCATTTATTAAATTAGGAAGATTGTACCAATTATTCTGTAAAATTTCACAAATTGCAATATATTTCAGCCCTGTGACAGACAGACGGACAGAGAAGGCTTAGTAACAGGGTCTTGTTAGCACCCTTCGGGAACGGAACCCTAACGAGGGAGATTAATTAATCTGAAGCTGATGGGGTTAGCTGATTCATAATGACAGCTCTCACAGTTCAGTTGGTAGTAAGTCTGCCTTCTGCGTTGCAGGATGTGGGTTCGATCCCCACGGAGAATAAAAAAATTGTGGTGAACATATATATTTCCTTGTAATATAAATTATACTTCAAGCGGAAGTAAGTTTTATAAGTATATAAATGCCAGTACTCACAAACGGTGAAGGAAAACATCGTGAGGAAACCGGCATGTCGTAGAACCTAAAAAAAAAGTTCTGTTATAGAACTTTTTTTTTAGGTTCTACGTGCCAAGTGCTCGAAAGGAGGCTCTTGAGGCGCACTTAAAATCTTTTCACCACACTGTTTCGAAAGAAACTAGTGACACGACAAGAGAGAGAGAGTATATTAATAAATGAGTTTATTTGCTTTTTATACTATTTCTCAAACAACGATTTGGTAGCGCACTAACTTCATTAAATAAAGTGGAGGTTAGGAATAACCTGTGCGGTAGGTACACGATACATGTTTTTAGAATAGTAGATACATACATACATAATAACGCCTGTTTCCCATAGGAGTAGGCAGATATCACGGATCCTGAGATACCTCTTTCGATACATTCACTTTCATAACATTTTTCATACAGTATGAAAAATTTTATGAAATCGAAAGTATATGAATCAATATATGTGTAGTGTATGTATGAATCATACATGCTCTCGGTTTAGGTTACTCTTGTACTTTTAGTCTCTATACTAGTATATACAAAGTCAAAGTATACTACCTAATAACTTTTGAGTATTCATTCAATAAAATCACAAGGATCACCTTGAAACGACGTGTTTGAATTAAACGTTTGTGTAAAGTTTTCCTACATAAAAGTTTGCTTATGTACGAAAACTAGTAAAGCAAACTTTTGAGTACGAAAACATGTATCGACCAAAATGAAATTACTTACCACACAAAATGGTTGTGTGCAATCACATTGCACACAATTTTTCGAAAACGAGTTTAGTGATTTTATATCTTTCAACATGTCGAAACGTGCGAGGGTCACATTAGCTCTTGTCTTCGCTTTAAAGCTAGGTGACTCTAGGTGCCAGTTCCATGCGACTAAAGCCTAGAAGAACAGGCAACAACATATCTAAGTAGTAATCATGGTGCGTTTATAAAATGATGATGATGCTGGATTTTAAAATTATAGCTAAGCTAAGATCCTTGAGCCAGCAGAACCCGGCTGAAAATAAATAAAAGTTGATAATATTACGAGTGAAATCATATTCCATTAAATATAAAATCTGTTTATTTCCTACCTTATCAAGCTTTAATAAAATTCAAACTCCATTGGCGTTGAAAAAACTCTTACCCATAAATAATACCTTGATGTCGTTATTTATAAAATATGTTAAGTAAAAAATATGAAAAATGTACGACTAATGGCCACGACTCATCCCTAGAATGCAGATCCTCTGAGGATATTACCGTCTGGGGAGAAGTCATAATAAAAATCCTTGAGGAGGATACTCAAAATATACATATCATCATCATCATCTTCCGCAGCCTGACCGGACACTGCTGGGACAAAATGGCCTATGCTCTTTCCATTCTACACGATCTTGGGCTACAAAAAAACATTTTGTGCCTTATTTGTTGTTTTTTTTTCTTGAATTTCCTTTTTTCAAGTCGAGACAGTCAAATTTTCTTCGGTCAATAACTATATGAGTCAAAGTCAAAAAGTTTTTGGTTTATTAAAATAAACAATAATAATATGATTTGGATTTATTCATGTATACATATTTTGTAGATACCTTGCATTGATATTAATTAAGTATAGACATTTTTTTTTTTTTTTTAATATAAAACTTTTTATACGACAGAACAACCTCTGCGCTCGCCAGTGTAACTACCGATTTCGGTAACTAAGATCACTTGGAAGAAGCGGAGCAACACATATGGCTATTTATTAAGGAGGCTGCATATTAGGTAATAATCCATTAATTACATGAATAGAATGGAATATATAAATGTAATAAAACATGAGGTGTTTTTGGCAATTTTTCAACCCCTGGGTTAGATGTCGTCAGATTTTGCTCGACCCCCGCCACCACCCCTAATCTCAGGTGAGATTTTTTCGAAAATCAAGCTAAAAAAATAAAATCGAAAAATATTCCCGCGCTATTCCAAGTTTATAAATAAGATCCGTTGGGTGTCATATTTCTAATGACGTCATAACCATTTATAATTTACGCTCAAACAGAGAGCACTTAGTTTCTGTACAGCTGCGGAGGAAATATACCAACAATATTGAATTAAATGCATTCTAATTCAATTTTTTTTATTTGACATTGTTTCGTTATGGTTGTGCGTTTTACTTTTTTATTTTGCCTGTACCTTTGTCTGCCGCCAAGCAGCGTTGCTGTGTTTCGGTTTGAAGAGTGTGGTTGCCGGTGTAATTACAGGCACATGAGGCTTGATGCCTGCCTCAAGTTGATGGACGCAGGGCAGTGTATCGTATGGCACGTTCCTATCGTGAGTGACTTACGAGGCAATGCTTTGTTATAGGTGATGGTTACCACTTAACATAAAGTGAGACATTAGCTTGTTCCATCAGCTAGTTGTATAAAAAAACATCTCTAATACTATAAGACTCAAAGTCCTGACTGACTGACTGACTGACATATAGACAACGCACAGCCTAAACCGCTGGTCCTAGAGACTTGAAATTTGAGGAGTACATAGGTCTTATGGCTTAGAGGTGCACTAAGAAGGGATTTTTGGAAATTCAACCCCTAAGGGTGTAAAAAGGGTTGAAAACGTTTGTATGAAAAATAGTATTCCTTGAACCTACAAACTTGAAACTTGGAGTACATATACTTCAAGGCAAAAAAAAAGGAAAGGCATTTTTAGTTTTTTAAAACTACCCTTAATAAGGGTGCAAAGGGATGTAAAAGTTTGTATGGGAGTTTTTTGACCGCTGGTCCTAGAGACTTGAAATTTGAGGAGTACATAGGTCTTATGGCGTAGAGGTGCACTAAGAAGGGATTTTTGGAAATTCAACCCCTAAGGGTGTAAAAAGGGTTGAAAACGTTTGTATGAAAAATAGTATTCCTTGAACCTACAAACTTGAAACTTGGAGTACATATACTTCAAGGCAAAAAAAAAGGAAAGGCATTTTTAGTTTTTTAAAACTACCCTTAATAAGGGTGCAAAGGGATGTAAAAGTTTGTATGGGAGTTTTTTGACCGCTGGTCCTAGAGACTTGAAATTTGAGGAGTACATAGGTAGTATGGCGTAGAGGTGTACTAAGAAGGGATTTTTGGAAATTCAACCCCTAAGAGTGTAAAAAGGGTTGAAAACGTTTGTATGAAAAATAGTATTCCTTGAACCTACAAACTTGAAACTTGGAGTACCTACATATACTTCAAGGCAAAAAAAAAGGAAAGGCATTTTTAGTTTTTTAAAACTACCCTTAATAAGGGTGCAAAGGGGTGTCAAAGTTTGTATGGGAGTTTTTTATTCGCTGGTCCTAGAGACTTGAAATTTGAAGAGTACATAGGTCTTATGGCGTAGAGGTGTACCAAGAAGGGATTATTGGAAATTCAACCCCTAAGGGTGTAAAAGGGTTAAAACGTTTGCATGAAAAATAGTATTCCTTGAACCTACAAACTTGAAGCTTGGAGTAAATGTACTTTAAGGCAAAAAATAAGGAAAGGCATTTTTAGTTTTATAAAACTACCCTTAATAAGTGTGCAAAGGGATGTCAAAGTTTGTATGGGAGTTTTTTAAACGCGTAGTGCGATAGACTTAAAACTTAAGGTAAATATACTAAGAAATAAATAATTAAGAATGACGCTTTTAACTTTTGATAATTACCCCTGCAAAGGGTGCATATGACTGTAAAAGTTAGTATGGGAGATTTTTAACGCATAGTGCGAAGGATACAACGTGGCGTCAATGTTTGTAAGGGACATTCTAAAAACGGCAATCTTGAGTTGGTACGAAGAGATCTGAGAGTATCTACCGTGCCTCCCCGACTTTGATCTCCATCAAAGTCGTGAAGCTTTTTCGTTTCGTTTGTTGTTGGGGTAGAAACTAGGAACAAATAAGTTCATATTTTACGTGTAAGGTTGTCTTTGTTGTATTTGTCATGTTTGTGCTAAACTCAGTACCTATCCTCCTAATATAGGTAATGTACGCCTATAGGTATCCCTTATACCTACGTAGATATTTAAAATCATACCCTAATAATATACAAATCAATGCGAAAGTTCCGATGTTTGGATGTTTGTGGCTCAATCACGGTTCACCACTTCAACGCGTGCGAAGCCGCGGGAAGCCACTAGTGTACATATATGACTATTTGTATGTGTGCCTAATTGTGTGTGTTTAATATCTTTTGGGCGCTTTGGTCTTAGGCTGTAAGCTCAAATTGAATCTTTCTCAATAAATAAAACAATAATTCAAGTAGGAATTTATTTAAAGATTGAACGGGCAACAGGATTCACTATATAGTTCAATGAACATCATATTTCACCCTGAATGACTCCATTCCTGGACTTTAGAAATGAAAAAAGAAAAAAGAAGTAGGAATGTTGTATATTGCCGTATTTTCTAATTTAATGTTAATGATCTTTTGTTTTAATCCTAATTTATGTACCTTTGTTTAAGAGTAGTAGAGCTCTTTGTGAAGGGCTCGTCCGGGGGAGTACTACCACCACGCCTTTTTCTGCCGCCAAGCAGCAACGCTGTGTTTCGGTTTGAAGAGTGTGGTTGCCGGTGTAATTACAGGCACATGAGGCTTAACATCTGTATGCCTTAAGTTGATGGACGCAGGGCAGTGCATCGTAGGGCACGTTCCTATCGTGCGTGACTTACGAGGCAATGCTTTGTTATAGGTGATGGTTACCACTTAACATCAGGTGGGGCATCTGCTTGTTCCATTAGCTACTGGTATAAAAAAAAACCTATGATCTCTTTTTATTGTTTCGGTTTATTTGAGAAAATGATGGTGGTGTGCACCGCAGTTGCTGCCTGTGTACTCCGCCGTCACGGAAGACCAGCGTTGTAGTAGTGCATCAAACACTATTACAGCATAAAGCTGAATGACGACCGATTTTGTTGTCACAGTATTGTTCTTTATATTTAATTGTCGCCTATGTTTTTGTGTCGCAAAATAAAAAAAATGATATTTGATTTAGATTTTTAGTAAAATCACAAGGAATCACTTTAAAATGTCTTAAAGCTAGGTGCATCTAGGTGCCAGTTCCACGCGACCAACAGATAGGACAGGACCTGGAAGAACAGGCAACAAACATACTGCTTAGTTCCTTCCGTTCTTTGTAGGTCTTTATTTAATCATCTAAAACAAGATTCGGTCAAATAAAACAAATAATCTTACAACCTTTAGGATAATTTCAGCGTATTACAGCATTTCTTTAACTAATTAGTATAATTACAAAGGTTTGCTAATTAGACCTCTGTTTACTTTTGTTTGCGTCCATACCTACTGCTACGTTTTCTGTGTCCGGGAAAATCTGCGGGTTTCGACCGGCGGAAAACAAAAAATGGCCGCCGAGTATACAAAAAGATCATGGATAATACATGAATAATTGACTAGGTACATTATTACATTAATGCGTTATCTTGGTACGCAAAAAAAACGACGAGCCCTTCACAAAGAGCTCTACTACTCTTAAACACCCCCGTTCTACCATCGCACCACCAGACGTACGGAAACGAGACATCCATTCATGGTTGACATACCAACTGCCCGCTCTAAGCGCTTTGCTTCAACGTTCTTCGGCGTCCGTTTTTCCGAATGCCTATAATTTGGATGTTTTCAAGAGAAGAGTGAATAGGTATTTTCTAGGTCAACGTGACACATCGTCGACCGCATCTCCACTTAACATCAGGTGAGATTGCGGTCAAACGTTTTACCTATAAGTTGTAAAAAAAAACACGTCTTCTGTTACTTCCGCCTGCGCTACATCTTCATAACTCGACCAAAGATGCAATAATGACGGAACCCCGTAACCCGGTTCCCCACTTATCAAACTCTCCCATTATGATTCCACAAATAGTCTTTTGTTTGAGAAACCTATTAAACTGATCGATCGGGGCCGCTTGTTTTCAACAAGGTGAATGATGGCTCTTTTATAAACCTCGATGTAAAGTTTGGAGGCTGGGAGAATGAGGTCGGTTTGTAAAGGAATGGATCCTAAGCGTCTTATTAATTCTAAGACATTAGAATTATGGTCAATAGAGACAAGAATTTGAACGGGCAATTCAATTTTCACGTAATTTTGTATTTGAAAGGAACTGTTTTGATGAAGGTTTGTATAGCAATACTATTACCTAAAAACAAGCAATGGCGATAGCAGAAGAAGTTAAAAGAGTCGTTGCTTGTTGATTCAACAAATCTCGCTATCGCTGTATGTAATGTTAGTAGATTGTAGTTTTTTTTAATTTTCTTTTTGATTATTGATTTTCCAATAAAATTTTAAACAAACAGCGACGCATTTTAAATGCTATTGCTCGATATTGCTGGTTCTTAGGTATTAGCCCCGCCGTCCTGCAGTTGAGTTGTCGCTTACACGCATTCTAATGTCAAACAGAGATAAAAATGTCCAACGCGATTCGAAACCTAGATAAATACTACTGTGTAACACCGGTTTACGCAAAACAGAACTAGATGTCGCCACTAGTAGATTAGAACGCGCTATCGTTGCGTTTTGCCATCTGAATGACTTGGATGTAGATTTTGTATTATATTGAGCTTTCTTAGGTAGCGATTTCTAATGCGGATACGGATTCTCCGGACCAGTTAGATTTCGAGTATATTCACCCTCGTAACCCTGTGTTTTGCGGACCGGCTCCCGGACCCTGACACACGGCGCGCGAGTCTGAGTCTCTGCTGTCCACCGTGGACATCCCCTGTAACCGCGGTAACGTTGTCCCCTCTGGTTGTTGTGACAATAAAGTACGTCAAACTTAACGCGCGTTTGAATTCACGCCCTGACTACCCTTACAATTGGCGCTCAACGTACGGCAGTGGGTTCATGTCCCAGGACGCCTCCGGTGCCGGGACTCCCCAGGGACCTACACTTAGGACGAAGCCTCGGCGTGTTATCATCAAGTCGTCGTCGTCATCTAAAGCGGCGAAGAAGCGTGTTAAGATGACGTCCACCAACGTAAGCATGTCACCGGAGCAACTGCAGGAGCTAGTAGCGTTAATCACTACGGCTGCAATGCAGGCAGTTTCGGCAGCAGCTGTGACGGGAACAACGATGGCTGACGGAAGCGGTTCGAAGAAGTCATTTTCTGATACAACCGTTAGCTTCAGCGGAGCAAGAGACACCGCCCAGGTGGAAGAATTCTTGGCGGCTTCCTCAATATTTAAGAAAATCCACAAAATTAGCGATACGGATGCAATTATGTGCCTACCGCTAATTCTTAAGGGTGAAGCTAGCACCTGGTGGCAAAGTGTGAAGAGCGGTATCGAAACTTGGAACGATTTCGAGAAACGTCTTCGACACGCATTCGCACCCAAAAAACCAGCTTACCTTATTTATCAAGAGCTGTTTGCTAAAAGTCAACCAGCTGACATGCTGACTGAGGTGTTCGTGGCGAATGGTCGGGCGCTCCTCGCGCAACTTCCAGCACCAGCACACACCGAACAGCAACAGCTGGACATGATCTACGGGCAGCTGCACGTGAATATTAGAAAACGAGTGCCCCGTGAGAAGGTTCAAACCTTTGATGAACTGTTGACTGCTGCTAGAGGAGCGGAACAGTTGACAAGGGAGAAAGCGGGAGCTGAGAAATTGGTGAAGGATGACGCTAGCAAGCCTGGAGAGGTTTCTGAGGGGTCTAAGGTCAAGAAGGTACGCTGCGATTACTGCCGCCGTCTTGGTCACAAGGTCGAAGAATGTCGCCAGAAACAGAAGCAGATCGTCAAGAAGGCTACTGATGTCGCTACTACCCAGGCCCCTTCTCCATCACAACCTGCCTTCTCTTGCTACGGCTGCGGTGCCCCAGGAGTCGTAAGAAGTAAGTGCACAACATGCATAGCAAACAGGGCCACTAAGGCCAAGGAAGCAAAGATTGATTTCTGCGCACTGAATATCAGCACGGATGCACGACCAAGACCTACAATCGGTATTGGTATCCTCGATATAGTAGGCAACGCGTACTTAGATACCTGCGCAAAATCCAGTGTGGCATCGTATGAGCTATACCGGTGCCTAGAAAGAAGGGGGCTACCCTTCGGACGTCAAACAGTAACCGTAACATTGGCAGACGGAGTCAGAAGAAGGCAGGACGTGCTATCTACCAAGGTCCCGGTGCGTGTATGCCAATACGTCATCCCAACGACGTTCATAGTGTTTCCTGAGGCCCGCGAGAACAAAACATTGCTCGGTGTTGGATTCTTACAGGATGCTGGTATCATCATCGATTTACCACAGCTTTCCTGGCACTTCACCATGAATCCTGAGCATAAGTATGATTTGCTTCTGGAAGAGATTAATGAGCCAACCCCAGTGCACGCGGTGGACCAGAAAATAGTAGCGCCGACAACTAAGGCCCTACAGCCAACGAATGCAGCAGAATGCATGATGCTAGAGGCCGAAGAGTGCCCGGCCTGGCCTGGAGTATACGATGGTGTAACTCAGCCCAGTAAACGCTACAAAGCCACGGTGTTTGACGGATATTCACCATTCATTGACTTTATGTACGCGGACGCAGAAAGAGCCATAGAGAATGCGCACGTCGAACTCTCGCCAAACACAGCAGCACTATTCCCCGGGTACACCAGTGATGATATTGGGCTGAATGCTTTCTCATTGGAGACAGTCGAGGTGGGTATCACTGACTTTGAGAAAAAGAAGCATATTGAAAAGCTGCTGGGAAAACATGAAGAAGTGTTTCAACCCGGAAGTAAAGCTACAACACTGGCCGAACACGTGATTGATACTGGTGAACACGGACCTATAGCAGTACCCCCGTACAGACTATCACCAGCCCGGCGCGACCTGCTGGAGAAAGAAGTAGCCAAAATGTTGAAGGATGGTATTATCGAGCCATCCAACTCAGCCTGGTCTGCTCCGATCGTCCTCGTACCCAAGAAGGACGGCTCTATACGTTTGTGTGTGGACTACAGACGTTTAAATGCGATCACTGTCGCAGATACATATCCGATGCCAAGGATTGATGACTTGTTGCATGAAGCCAAGCCTACGCCATTCATGACTACATTGGATTTGCGCGCTGGCTATTGGCAGGTAAAAGTCCGAGAGTCTGATCGAGACAAAACGAGCTTCATTACACCGTTTGGGCTCTACAAGTTCATTCGAATGCCGTTCGGCCTTCGAAACGCGCCCGCAACCTTCCAGCGCCTGAAAGACCGCGTGAAGATTGCCCTAGACGGCGTAAAAATGATGGCATACCTGGATGACTTGATTATCTTGTCGACCACTTTTGAAGAACATGTGAACGATCTCGACAAAGTTCTCAAAACGTTGAGGGACAACGACCTGTATGTCAACCCCAAGAAGTGTCACTTCTTTTGCGACACGGTAAAATACCTGGGTCACTACATAACCCCAGAAGGTTTGCAGGTAGATCCAGAAAAAGTCAGCGCTATAGCACAACTTCCGGCACCTAGAAACTTGAAGCATTTGCTTTCATTCATACAGACATGCTCATGGTACCGACGCTTCATTCCGGAATTTGCCAAGAAAAGTGAGCCTCTGACTAGGCTAACAAGAAAGAATGTCATATGGAAATGGGGTAGTGAGCAAGATAATGCGTTTAACTGCCTGAAGAAATGCCTCACTACCGCTCCAGTATTGACACAAGCGGATGGAACTAAGCCATACACCCTGAAGACTGGTGCTAGTGATTATGCGCTTGGGGCATTACTAGTGCAGGGGGAGGGTGAGGATGAACACCCTATCGAATACGCAAGTAGATTATTGATCCCTGCAGAAAGAAATTATACCACAACAGAACGAGAGGCACTTGCTGTGGTATGGGGGCTTACCAAGTTTCGTGGTTATATAGAAGGCATGCCCATCACTGTAGTGACTGATCACCAAGCGCTGAAATGGCTAATGTCTATGAGAACGCCAACAGGACGTTTGGCGAGATGGGCCTTAATCATACAGTCTTACCAAATCACAATAAAATATATACCAGGCAAGGCAAATATCGTAGCTGATGCTCTATCTCGCCCTTTTTGTAGTGAGGAATCCATTAAAGATTGTGGCGTGTGCAGCGTTGTAGTCGATGCAACCGCTCGTAGTTCAGCAGAAATCCGACAGAATCAGCTAATGGATGAACAGATAAAGAGGATCATTGTGTCCCTGGAATCCGAGTCGAATGAGAATGCCACATACTGGAGCGGAAAGGGCTACGTAATGAATCAAGGGGTTTTATATAAATATGACCCTGATGGAGACGGTGATAATGCTCTACTCCTAGTACCTCAGCACGAATGGGCTAATGTGTTGGCTGCATATCACGATGGTCCATTGGCAGGACACTATGGGATTGACAAAACATGCCAGAGAATAGCACGCAGATATTACTGGAAGGGAATGAGGCGTTTTGTAGAGAGTTACGTCAAGGACTGTATTCTATGCCAAAGATTCAAACCCTCAAACCTAAGACCAGCTGGACTGCTGCAAACCACGGCCATCAACCAAAGATTTGAAACTTTGGCGTTCGATTTGTTCGGGCCACTACCCACCACTCCGACTGGAAAGAATTGGATTTTGATTGTAGAGGACATTGCTAGTGGATGGGTGGAATTGTTCGCTCTAGAAAACGCAAGTGCTGATAGTTGCGCTACCGCCCTAATAAACGAAGTTTTCTTACGCTATGGAATGCCGAGGCGACTTCTCAGTGACAATGGCCCACAATTTGTTAGTGCAGTAATGCAGCAAGTAACTTACTGCTTGGATATAAAACATTCGTTCACGCCTGTGTATCACCCTGCCGCAAATCCGGTGGAACGGAAAAATCGGGATCTGAAAACGCAGCTAGCTATACTGGTTCAAGACGATCATAGGACTTGGGCTGATCAACTGGCTTGCATACGATTTGCCATGAATACCGCTACGAGTCTGGTTACAGGCCATACACCTGCGTATCTGACTTTTGCCAGGGAACTGAGAACACCGGATGATAATTCCCATGACCTGAGACAAATTGTGCTCTCAGAAAATTTCATACCTGAAATCACCCCAAAACTGCTACTCCTAGCCCAAACCTTACGAAGGGTGCGAGAGATAAGGGAAGGCAAAGAGGAGACCAGAAAAGAACAGGCTGATAAGTCACGCCGACCTGATCCAGGATACAAACCTGGAGATCTGGTGCTCGCCGCAGTACATGCGATAAGTAAAGCATCCCAGGGCCTGAGTTCTAAATTTGCCCCGCGTCGGGATGGGCCGTATCTTATCAAGGAAAAGCTTGGAGCGACTACGTACGTCCTAGCAAACCCAGATAAGCCTGACCAGCCCATTGGGACATACCACACTTCAGCGCTGAAAGCCTACACTGGCGATGCCAGTAACTTGCCTGCCCCGGTGCAACCTATTAGAAGAAGAGGACGTCCTAAGAAGATAGAGACGACACCAACAGATATACCTCTGCGGAGGCAACGAGGCAGACCAAAGAAAATTAATTAAGCGTTTTGATGTTCTACTCGTCGGGACGCCATCATGAACATAGGGGGAGAATGTAACACCGGTTTACGCAAAACAGAACTAGATGTCGCCACTAGTAGATTAGAACGCGCTATCGTTGCGTTTTGCCATCTGAATGACTTGGATGTAGATTTTGTATTATATTGAGCTTTCTTAGGTAGCGATTTCTAATGCGGATACGGATTCTCCGGACCAGTTAGATTTCGAGTATATTCACCCTCGTAACCCTGTGTTTTGCGGACCGGCTCCCGGACCCTGACACACGGCGCGCGAGTCTGAGTCTCTGCTGTCCACCGTGGACATCCCCTGTAACCGCGGTAACGTTGTCCCCCTCTGGTTGTTGTGACAATAAAGTACGTCAAACTTAACGCGCGTTTGAATTCACGCCCTGACTACCCTTACAACTGTATATATAAGAATTTACTCGTTTTTAGGGTTCCGTACCCAAAGGGTAAAACGGGTATTACTAAGACTCCGCTGTCCGTCCGTCCGTCTGTCTGTCTGTCCGTCACCAGGCTTTATCTCATGAACAGTTAGACAGTTGAAATTTTCACAGATGATGTATTTCTGTTGCCGCTATAACAACAAATACTAAAAAAACAACTGATTTTATTGATCATTTTTGCTCGATATTGACAACGGCAACAGGTAGACGCTTGAAATATTCACAGAATATTTAGATATTCACTTTAAAGTTTTTTTTATAAAATACTACACTACTATACTATACTATACTATACTACATAACATGAAGTAAAACTGAAAAGTCAGGTTGGCATTTTAATAAAATATCAGTTACCTACAGTCGTAAAGTAAAAAATAGGTTGTGTGAACGCTGAGATATAAAACAGGAGTAAAGCAATGCATAAGAGCAGATATGTAAATAACAGCGATGGGTTTCGGTCATGTACAAACAGAGAAGGAAATAAGAATTTATTTGTGTTACATTACTTAAATAGCATCAGGCAGGGTCTATTAAGTTTAGTATTTTATGTATTTAGAAAGAAAGAAAGAAAGAAGAAAGAAAAAGTTTTTATTTATGACGGCACATGACATAACAAGAGCGACACACAAAAACTAACTAACAGAGATTTAAAATATAACACTAATCTTACAACGAAACAATTTGGGGGTACAATTATAAGGAAAAAAGAGGTGTGTCTCTCAGTGCCGTCCATGTGGAGACGTCACAAAATGGTGTCCAGCTCAGCATGATGTTGCGTTTGGAACACAACGCTGATCTTCCGCCGGAACCAGGTGAGTGCGTTATGTCAGACATTCATACAAATAATAATAATAACATATTTATGTTGACTATGTATATGTATAATAAGGAGGCATGTCATGAGGAGGGAAGAAAGTCATATTACGAGAAGAGTGTTGTAAATGGATGTGGATGGTTTTAGAAGGAGAGGCAGGCCAAAGAAAAGATGGATGGATTGTGTGAAAGATGATATGAGTAAGAAAGGAGTGAGCACCGAGATGACGAATGATAGAGGAGAGTGGAAGAAGAAAACCTGTTGTGCCGACCCCATGCCCATGACCCCATGAGGGCAGGAAGATGATGATGATGATGTATATGTATAATAAATGTGTATAGAGGTATATATATGTTTTATATGTATGTTTATAAAGTTTTCTATGTAGTTCATTCATTCACGCCATAATTCGTTTTTTATATAATAATACATTTTTTTAGAATAAAATTAGTGTAGAAGTCCTTTGTGACACCGCCCTTTGACATTAATAAAATCCTGTCCATCCAAAGGTGGTCTGGAAGAGATCGCTCATAGCGATAAGACCGCCCATTGTACTTTGCTGTCATCATCATCATCATCAGCCTAAAGAAGTCCACTGCTGGACATAAGCCTCCCCTATACATTTCCAGGAAGAACGGTTCCGAGCCCTCTCCATCCACCGACTTCCCGCGATCCTGACAATGTCGTCAGTCCATCGGGTAGGAGGGCGTCCCACGCTTCGTTTTCCTGTTCATGGTCGCCATTCGAGAACCTTTATTAATTAACTTGCTAATTCTGCGAGCTATGTCGGCTACTTTGGTTCTCCTACGGATTTCCTCTAGGATTACTTTGCTGTAGTTTAAATTAATGCTTAAATGTTATGTTATTTTCTTGTGTTGTACAATAAAGAGTTTTCTATATATCTATCTAAGTTGGGGTACTGGATGGACCCCAAGTATGAGTTGTGTTTACCATATTTGGTTTTTAGTTTTTTGTTCTTGTTCTGTGTTCATTGCGGGTTTTGTATGAAGACGCGATAGAGATACCGATACGGAACTTTATATTGCAAGTATTATGAAAATTTGTAGTTAAACATAATAGTTATGAAACATATTATGAAAAACTGCTTCAAGCGAAGAAGGAAGCAAATATCCACATAACACCAAGCCCCTATATTTTTATGGGTATTCATCGCCATACTAAATCTTCTGTAAGCCATAAAACTATGGGGTTTTGTTAGAAGGTCCTTATGAGATATTCTAATGGAATAATCTTATGTTGCAGGAAAATTGTAAAAATAGATTTAGTTACAAAGAAAATTACAAGTATTGACAAAATAATTTTAATTTTAAGAGTAGCAGGGCTCTTTGTGAAGGGCTCGTCCGGGGAAGTACTACCACCACGCCTTTTTCTACCGCCAAGCAGCAACGCTGTGTTTCGGTTTGAAGAGTGTGGTTGCCAATGTAATTACAGGCACATGAGGCTTAACATCTGTATGCCTCAAGTTGATTGACGCAGGGTAGTGAATCGTAGGGCACGTTCCTATCGTGCGTGACTTACGAGGCAATGATTTGTTATAGGTGATGGTTACCACTTGACATCAGGTGGGCCATCTGCTTGTTCCATCAGCTAGTTGTATAAAAAAAACACGGACATAGACGGACTCTAGATATAGTATTATCTTTAGATCGTTTGCAGACCAACTGGGACCAACGAGATAGCACAACTGATCCATATCAGTGCCAATCAGTAGCGTCCCTAGACGCTGGCTGCATTGCCACGCTGAATGGCAATGCTGATGCGCTGAGCCCTATACTCACCAGCCTTCGAGTCACGCGTCGCCTAGATAAGACGCCAAGATATTTTTTTTTCAAACCGGTTTTGATATGCCGGAGTGCTGGTTTACTTCTACTTGATATGATGAGAATTCTACAAACACAACTATTCAGTTACTTAACCATTAGTGATAAGATTTAAAGGCGCGATCAATATATGGAGCCGGGGTCGGGTCTGTGTACAGTTTATATAATTATCGCTTAGCAATATAGTAACTGTTTTAATTTGCTTTATTTTTACTTCGTTTTCTTGCTCATCAAGATTTTGTTTGTCAAGGAGAGCAACACAATGCACTAAAAATATGGCGGACCAACATGCGTGAATGTCATTTTGACAAGCTTGAGAGTGAAAGTCATTACCGTCAAAAAAAGCAACAAATCAGTCAAAAAATTAAAAAATGCAATGCGTCATATCAAACGTCATGTCAAACATCAATTACAGACTGTCATGGCGGCTCCAGAAATGTGCACATAGTAAGAAATTCGAACAGATCAACATTTAGTGATGAACACTTTATTATCCTACATTTTTAATGAAATTGCATTTTGAATGGTAATCTTCAATTTTTTTCTATTTTTTCTATGTGCGGTACATAGACCAGTACATAGATGAGTAAAGGACAGGTTTATTCTGGGAATAAACCTGTCCTTTACTCATCTAACTTACTTATACTTCTTACTTTAAGATATCCATTAAATGGGCATAAAAAATCATTGTTATGCCCCAACGGGGCTCATGAACTGGACATATTATTACCTCCTAAGAACCTGTATACAACATGAAACAATAAATAAATTATTATGTACTTGTATAAACAAGCCCCATTCTTGCTGACAATACATTATTCTAATTCTAAAACATTGTTTATTTGCTCAGTAAAATATACGAGTTCTAAACCGTCCAGTAAACAGAATAATATTCTCTTTTCTGCGAAATAGTATTTATTTATTGGAACAAAGAATATCACATTTTGCAATACAATACTAGCGCAAATTGTGAGTCCATAGTTTAAAGTGTGGCATTGTTTCCTTTGGGCAAGGATACCGTTGCTTTTGAAGATACACTTTCTGAGAACGGGAAGGACATTTGATACAATTGAATAAAGTGTTTTAATCTACTGTTTGCAGATGGTTTTGCTTGTAAAATCTTTGTCTGAGTAACTCTTCTTCGCGTTTTATTAGCAATCTGTCAAAATATAAACAATGATTGGACTATGGCGTGCTATGGCCATCACATTTCGAAGTTGTCTGAAATACTTTATATCAACATCATCGGCCTGACGAAATACAGTGATGGACATATTATCCCTATACAATATAATATTCTAAGTATATTAACATACTAATTAACAAAAAAAAAGTATATAAGTAGTATATCAGCTATCTGGTTCCCATATCACAAGCTTTGGCTTAGTTTGGGGCGAGATAGTGCTGTGTGGAATGTCCACCAATATTTATTTATTTATTTATTTATTTTACAGTTCTAGGAAGACGCTTATACATTTTTAGACGAGTATGGGAGAGGGCTCATAATCTTGCCACCACCACTATCCATACACTTCCAGAGACCTTTACAATCTCGCCGATTTATGGGGCGTGAGGGGCATGTCCGGCCTACAAAAATCCGTCACCAAAGCCAGCTCATACATACAGTAATACCAAAGTCAAACCAATCATAATCTAGGTGCTAGTTCCACGCGACTTATACAACTTGAGTATTTGCATTTACACACCGACATCGGTGAAACATGCTGATCATATTGTTATTGCTTCATCTTGCATCTACCGTTATCATTTACACATTTTTATGCAAATACTTATCTTTATTTAAGAAAATATGAGGCGAGATGCAAGTGCTCTACTATTCTATGTGATGGCTTCTCCAGTCAACATTTACGACCCGTGACACTGAGAAGCGGCTGATACATTTTATATTCATGTTATTTCCTGGAACAAATAATACTACCTGCGTCTCACAGTCGAAATAGTCAAAGAGGTGAATGTACACCCAGCACTCATGTACTGATACTAGTCCTGGGGGCCAAAGGCACTAGTTTTGATGATCGCGGCTCAAGTGCTCCAACTCTCAAGAGCTACCAAGAAGAATATTAAAGAATATTGAGTTACCAAGAAGTGAGTACCGAGATGAAGAATGATAGAGGATAGTGGAAGAAGAAAAACTGTTGTACCAACCCCACTTAGCGTGGGATAAGGGCAGGAAGACAATGATGATGAAACGATTTCGGTTAAGGATTTGTTTTTTCATGTTGGCTCAAAGCTAGCCCCACTTCGACCGGACTAGGTGATGCTGCGAGTATCAGCAACTACTCACAACACAAATATTACAGGCGCAAATATTTGCACTGTCAGCGACAAAAGAAGATTGACAAATCTGGTTTGTTAAATTGAAATATTTCTTAAACCAGCACACTGAACGACCATTTGAACTTTATTTGACGATCCGGCTAAAGAACTATTTGCAAACTACAATTGCATAAAAATATTCATTGCAGAAGAATTTTATGAAAAACTGCTTTGAATAACTGAAATAGTTAATCTACTTGTGCTGCTACCCGTAACCTCGTGAGCGAAGCCGCAGGCGAAGTCTAGGCTATCTACACAAGCAAAGAGCGAATTTATTCAGTGGAATTCGAGAAAATCGACTGTCGAAAACAGAAGATCCGTTTGTCAGACTAATAAAAAGAACCAGTATTTGGGCAATTTTTAAACCGCCTTGAAAAATAAATTTTACTTCAGTAAAAATCACTAAGGGATCTAGACAACATCCAATCTCTGTTTACGAAACCTGTGGAAAGATGAATTCAATTTAAATTTATTTATTTAAAAAACACGAGATGGTAAAAATAAATCAACACGGAAAACGGCATACCTAATTAAAAACTTCGGCAAAGAGAAGACAGCCGTTTTTTTTAATGGTAGGTATTAGGTATGTATAACAAAATAAGAAATTAAAACAAGGTAAATTGACCAAACTATTAGGTAGATACTTAGAACACCTGTAACAAAATAACAATAGAATTGCTAGTGTAGTGCTACTAGTGGAAATGCTTTGGAGTTGCAGGACTTTTGTGTGATGGTGACAGTTATGTGAAATTTCATAAAAATGAAGGATGACAGATGTCATTTCATACAACATCATAATTTTTTTTAAGTTAGGGCACTAACTTAAGATGTTTGAAAAAAAATTATGATGTCACAACTAGTTCTCCGGTGGAGGGCATAGGTACACCATCTTACAGGTCTTCCTAGCTTGTCATCCAATCTGGATTGTATTGTATTTATATAGGCCAAACTGATTTATTTTGATATGTTAAGTTTGTAATGAATACAAATTTATCTTTCCGCAGGCGTGTTCAGTTTTTTCAGATCTTGTCTAGATACCCTGGGATAGACACTAGCTCAAAAGTTTCTGGACTAACTTCCATGCACAGACTAGAACCCACACCTCACAGAGATGTTTGTTTCTCTTTTCATTTTCTTGTTTGTGTACTTTAATCAATTTTAATTTGTAAAATCTCTTTAGCGAAATTGAAAAAGAGAAAAGGTAGATTATAATCACCTAATCACCAACGGAGTGAAACGTCAGATATAATTCAATTAATCGTGATGTGTTCCAAATAACAGAGTAAATATTGAGGGCGCAGACAATTCATCGAACAAACATTGAACAGAGACGTTCAAACAAAGCTTCGTGTGGTATAAGGGGGAAGCGAAATGATATTAAACAAGAGTAGAGCTCTTTGTGTGCTCGTCCGGGGAAGAACTACTACGTGCCTATTTCTGTCGCCAAGCAGAGTGGCTGTTTCAGTTCGAAGGCTTGTTTACGTGGAAGTGGCACCTAGGTTAACCTAGCTTTCAGACGTTTCACGTGATCCTTGTGATTCAATTAAATAAATACCTTTTGACTTTGACTTTATAGCTAGTAAAATATATATTTTGTCTGAGGAATAGAGTAACTCAAGGATGGTTAACTCGCCCTTAATCTTATACCTTGGACCGGGTTTTCAAAACATTCATCACTAACTGCTGGCGCTTCTAAGACTAATTACTTTGAGTGATTTACTAACTGCGCAACACTTTCAATGATTTATCTGAAGACCTGCTTCTGTCACGCGGCTTTTTTCGTAATCTAATAAGAAGAGAATCTTTTTTCTAATAAGAAGAGTTCGGAACAATCTGACGGCGGCTATAGGCTTGCAATCTGTCACATATGGAACAATAACTGAAAGTGGGTACGTGCCAAATGCAATCTTCTCTTCTGCTTGTAGTGACACTAGTTCTTTCGAAACAGTGTTGAAAGGATTTTAAAAGCACCTCAAAGAGGCTCCTTTCGAGCACTTAACACATGTTTTTTAGATTCTGCAACACGCCCATTTCGTCACGATGATTTCCTTCACCGTTTGAGAACAGGCACATACATTTTGAATAGAAAAACTCATTAGTGCACGACCGGATTTTAACCTAAATGCAAAAACCATTTGCCACCAAGGCTTTTTACAACCATGGAATTTTGAAAATAAGACATTTTGCCACCTAGACATTTTGCTCAACCAGACTTTTTACAATCCAGACCATACGAACCTAACCCATTTGGACGTACCTCTGGCTAACCCCTCTAAATAATCAAAGAATCTTGAGTTTAAATTGAGTTGGTTCTAAGAAATCCGAGGGGATCTACCGCTCGTGGGGATCAAAGTCGTGAAGCTGTTTCTATTTTCGGAAGCAGATGGCCCATAATTATATTGAGTGGTTCTGATTACCTCTGCCAATAACAATCGAATTATTAGATATAGCACGTCTACTAAGGACGCGCCCTGTATGGTACTGCGTTTTCAAAGTACAAGCTTTGCTTAGGAGTTGTGTGAAATGATCATATTTTTTAGGTTATTCCACTCCGATGGACCGACGACATTGTAAAGATAGCTGGAAGGCCCAAACAGTTCAGGAAATGTGGAGGTTTATTAAGTTTTTTTTTATTCTACATTCTGATGGAACAAGCAGATGGCCCACCTGATGTTAAGTGGTAACCATCACCTAAAATAAAACTTTGCACTGCCCAGCGTCCATAAACTTGAGGCATACAGATATTAAGCCTCATGTGCCTGTAATTTCAACGCCAACCCTTGAAACCGAATCACAGCAACGCTGCTTGGCGTGGTGGTAGTACTTCCCCGGACGAGCCCTTCACAATGATATATTATTTATTAACTAGTGGCTTCCCGCGGCTTCGCACGCGTTGAAGTGGTGCCGTGATTGAGCCACAAACATCAAAACATCGTAACTTTCGCATTGATTTGTATATTATTAGGGTAGGATTTTAAATACCTACGTAGGTATACGTATAAGAGATACCTATAGGCGTAAATTACCTATATTAGGAAAGTAGGTATAGGTACTGAGTTTAGCACAAACATGACAAATACAACAAAGACAACCTTACACGGAAAATATGTACTTATTTGTTCCTAGTTTCTAACCCCAAAAACAAACGAAACGAAACAGCTTCACGACTTTGATCCCCAGGCACGGTAGATACCCTCAGATCTCTTCGTACCAACTCAAGATTCCCGTGTTTAGAATGTCCCTTACATACATTGACGCCTCGTTGTATCCTTTTTACTTGAGCGCAACGAAGGAGGGTAACGTTTTAGGGGTTGTTTTCGAAAATCAAACTGTCTTTTTGTTTGTTTGAAGTTAATTACACTACGCATTAAAAATCTCCCGTACAAACCTTGAAACTTTGGCAGTCTTTTGCACCCTAGTTTCAAAATATTGAAAACGTGATTTTAAATAATTTATTGTGGAGTATGGGAGAGAGATGTAAAAGTTAGTATGGGAGATTTTTAACGCATAGTCCGACTGATTTCAAACTTGAAGTATATATTTACTTCAAGTTTGAAATCAATCGCACTATGCGTTAAAAATCTCCCATACTAACTTTTACAGTCATTTGCACCCTTTACAGGGGTAATTATCAAAAGTTAAAAGCGTCATTTTTAATTATTTATTTCTTAGTATATTTACCTCAAGTTTTAAGTCAATCGCACCACGCGTTAAAAAACTCCCATAAAAACTTTGACATCTCTTTGCACACTTATTAAGGGTAGTTTTAAAAAACTAAAAATACCTTTCCTATTTTTAGCCTTGGTACAAAAAATTTAGAATTTACATTAAAGTACATCTATGTTCTAGTTTCATGTTTGTAGGTTTAAGGAATACTATTTTTCATACCAACGTTTTCAACCCTTTTTACACCCTTAGGGATTGAATTTCCAAAAATCCCTTCTTAGTACACCTCTACGTCATAAGACCTATGTACTCTTCAAATTTCAAGTCTCTAGGACCAGCGGTCAAAAAACTCCCATACAAACTTTTACATCCCTTTGCACACTTATTAAGGGTAGTTTTAAAAAACTAAAAATGCCATTCCTATTTTTTTGCTTTGAAGTATATCTACTCCAAGTTTCAAGTTTGTAGGTTCAAGGAATACTACTTTTCATACAAACGTTTTCATCCCTTTTTACACCCTTAGGGGTTGAATTTCCAAAAACCCCTTCTTAGTACACCTCTACGTCATAAGACCTATGTACTCTTCAAATTTCAAGTCTCTAGGACCAGCTGTCAAAAAACTCCCATACAAACTTTTACATCCCTTTGCATACTTATTAAGGGTAGTTTTAAAAAACTAAAAATGCCATTCCTATTTTTTTGCTTTGAAGTATACCTACTCCAAGTTTCAAGTTTGTAGGTTCAAGGAATACTATTTTTCATATAAACGTTTTCATCCCTTTTTACACCCTTAGGGGTTGAATTTCCAAAAATCCCTTCTTAGTACACCTCTACGCTATAAGACCTACGTACTCCTCAAATTTCAAGTCTCTAGGACCAGCGGTTTAGGCTGTGCGTTGTCTATATGTCAGTCAGTCAGTCAGTCAGTCAGGACTTTGAGTCTTATAGTATTACAGATTTGTAGGGATCATTTAATTTTCTTTCTCTTAACAACAGTAAATATACGTGCACATTGCTAGTGACAAGAAATTAAATTTTAAAGCCTTTTTGGATAGAAATTTAGCTCTAACATAGTTTCATCAACCTTTATAATGTAAAATAGCCCGGTTTTAGCCAAACAATTTTGAAATTCCGCCGTGGTAGGGCATGCATGACCTACTTACCTCGAGTATACCCACGGGCGTTTGATAGTGAGCCGCATACATTACCGCATCGACCGTATTTCGCTTTCTCATTTAGTCTTCATTTTAGTTCTAAAACCGTTATTTTAAGACAAATGCTTTGATGTTTCTGTTCAAACCGCAACACAGTTATTTTTGTTGTTTTTGGTATGTTAGATAAAATTATTCTATTCTTTTGGTGTTTCAAATATAAAAATATTATTCTATTCAATGGTTGTAGTTCTTACCCGGACAAGACACACGCAAAGAGCTCTATAACTCTATACCATACCATATACCATATCCATCATACCCATCAGTCGGCGTCTTAACATCAGACCACTTTTTTCTCGCTCGCATATTTCAAACGTGCTCAGTGGGGATCGAACCCAGAACCTGCAGTGCAGAAGACAGAGCTACTACTGAGTTACGGGGCCTGCTCTAGAAATAGAGATAGTCCCAAAAATCCACCCTGTATAAAAACAACAGGAGAAAGAAACACAAAGAAACAATAACAAAAAAAGAGGAGTAGCTTCTCGAGAGCTTTTATCTCACTCAAAACAAAAGTTAAGTACTGTCACTTTTTCACCCCATTACACTTCAGCCGAAAAAAGGGACAAGTGTGTGTAGGACCCGGTACTACCGTTACTACTCAAGGTTTCGGATATCGTCGTAAATGGAGGAAGGAAAATAAAATATATTTGTTTGACCCAATTAGGTCGGAGCTCCGGTGGTCTAGTGGGAGCGACACCGCCTTCTCATAAAAATGTAAAGAAAAAAAACTGAAACAGCTTCACGACTGATCCCGAGGCACGGTAGATATCCCCTCAGATCTCTTAGTACCAAGTACAACTCCAGGTTCTTTAAGGACGTCTTAGGGGGTAGTCCAAACTAATGAAGCTATGTTATGGATTTTTTTTTAAAAATGTCAGTGCCCTGATATGGTGAAGGAAAACATCGTGAGGGAACCAATCTAGCAGAGACAATGGACTTGCAATCTGGCACTGAAATACCAACTACTACTAAATGTGAGCCTGTGATATTATAAAAGGCCTCTGAACCCTAAAATACCTTGAATAACTACTAAGTGCTAGCAGACCTGTTATGATATCTACCGTGCCTAGGTAATTACAGTCTTGATTCTATTTCAATCCAGAGTTGATATTGTTGTATTATCTTGAAAAATATTTTACTTATAAACAAATAAAAATTGCTAAGCTGTACCCCAAGTATGAGTTGTATTTACCATATTTGGTTTTACGTTTTTCGTTTTTGTTCCGTGTTCATTGCGGGTTTTGTATGAAGACGCGATAGAGATACCGATACGGAACTTCACTTTGTTCTACTACTAATTTTCTTACTCATACTTGCAACATAAAGTTCCGTATCGGTATATCTATCGCGTCTTCATACAAAACTCGCAATGAACACGGAACAAAAACGAAAAACCAAATAATGTTAACAAAACTTATACTTGGGGTACAGATCGCAGAACAAGCCGTGGGTAACTACTATATTTATAGCCCAGCTCAGTACGGAAGTCGTTCAGTATCATACCTTATTTTCTTCGGATTAAAACAGTATTCTTCAGGCAGTTCACATCTGAAAATAAAAATCTCCATTAAAAACTCGTTATACTTCAGTTTTCATTTAAAGAAGAAAGAAAATGTACAAGAATATATTTATTTGGGTCAGAGTTGAGCCAGATCGTAAGAACTCTAGTTGTTACAAGATCTGTAGATATGAATAGAAAATATTTCCTTGGTTTATTATTTAAATTTATTATATACAAGGTGTTCTAATACTTGTACTTAAAACTTCAGGGGGCTAAAGTACCCATCAATATGAATAACTTTTTCTAAGGAACCAGCACCGTGAAGTGAAAAAAAAACAGCTGTTTCATACAAAAGTTCAATACCTACCTGGCTAAAATGTATGAAACAGCTGTTAGCTAGTTTTAGCAAGTAAGTTTGTTGCCTGTTCTTCTAGGCTTGGTCGCGTGGAACTGGCACCTAGACTCACCTAGTTATAAGACGTTAAAAGACCTTGTCCCTCTGACTTTGTCCAGCAGTGGACTTCTCCAGGCTGACTTAAATAACATTATATTTATACACGGGTTGATTTGTCAATCTTACACCATGTTAGGATCAGTAAGCCCCATTACTCCACGAAATCACGTATTTACAACGGATTAGGGCAAACGACGGACATCAAAGAGGAGGATATCATGTAAAATTCATATCATCCTAAGGGGCTATTACATCCCTTGGAAGGATAACAAGGGCGCAAACCCTTGGATAACAAGCTAGTGTAACGGTTAACGAATTAGAGAATTTCTTTCATACTTCTAAGCATACAATCGTACAGCCAACGGTCAGATGAAAACCAGATTTTTCAGAAGAAGAAACGAGATAAGACTTTGATCCCCAGGCACGGTAGATACTCGTATCACCTCAGGATCTCTTGTACTAAGTACTGTTGCTAAGTTGGGGTTGCCTGGAAGAAATCGCTATCAGCGATAAGGTCGCCGATTATACTTTATTAAATTACGCTTAGATTTTAATCTTCACGGCACGGCAATGTCGCTCTGAGTTTTTTAGGGTTCTGTACCCAAACGGTAAAATGGGACCCTATTACTAAGACTCCGCTGTCCGTCCGTATGTCTGTCTGTCTGTCTGGCTAGGCTGTATCTCATAAACCGTGATGGTTAGACAGTTGAAATTTTCACAGATGATGCATTTCTGTTGCCGCTATAACAACAAATACTAAAAAAACAGAATAAAATAAATATTTAAGGGGGCTCCCATACCACAAACGCGATTTTTTTACTGTTTTCATAGAAAGGTACGGAACCCTTCGTGCGCGTGTCCGACTCGCACTTGGCCGGTTTTTTTAATATTAAATTTTGGTGGTTCATAGCACAAATGTTTGTTTTCATTGGGGATCGAACCCACGGCCTACAGCTCAGAAGGCAGAGCTACTACCAACTGAGCTGTGGTGGCTGTGATGATAATCATGTTAGTTAATTCCGTCCAACATCATGGCCTTTGTGCATTAAATAAGGTATTTAATGCAATTACCTACACGAGAGCTGTCTGATATTGATAAGGATAGATCTACGTACCTTCATGAACATTATATATTACATTACATAATGTACATTATGTATATTATAAGTAATAGTGGGTATGTATTTAAAAAAAGTATTAAGTATTATATCAGCTATCTGGTTCGCATTATACAAGCTTTGCTTAGTTTGGGGCTAGATAGTACTATGTCGATTGTTTTTTCTACATAGATACATCGTTTACTCCCACCTGTTCTGTTGAGTAGTTCTGTCGGCAGAACTTTGACAGCAGTCAAAGACTTTTCCTATGGTGAATTATGTCGTTTTGAATCACAAGATTAGTGAACAGAACTACTGGGAATTCATTTCCCATTTGTTCTGTGAACAGATCTAATGGGAAAAAAAGCCCAGTAGTTCTGCCGACAGAACAGGTGGGAATAGACGCATGTACGTAGTATGCATGTAAGTCTGACAGCTGTAACAGCTCAGTTGGTAATAGCTCTGTTTTTTTTGCTGAAGTCTTGGATAATAAATAGTAGATCTTTAAACAAGGTGTTTGTATTTTCGAGAACGAAATATTGAATTCGGAACTATAAAACGCATATTTTATAACCGGATCCCGAGCGTCAACGAGGGATCAAAGTGATCCTTGTGATTCAATTGAATAAACACCTTTTGACTTGACTTCGGTTGTCAATGTTAGCGAGGGATTTGTTCGATACTTGAAACTACTTTATCTCCGCGTAAAAATCTGGTTTCTATTTCTACGGGGCAATAAAAATGATTCGTGTCGTGTCGCCGGGTGTCGCCACCCACCACCCTTGTTCTATTGAAATAATATATGCAGTAGCCAGAGAATCTACTACTGATATATTTAAAAGGTATAGAAATTCAGCACCAGTACAGTTTTCTCTTTTAAAAATATACGAACGCAAAGCCAGTACTCAATCGGTGAAGGAAAACATCGAGAGAAAACCAGTAAGTATTCTAGGAGCGGTGATGGGCTTGCATTCTGATACGTATGGAATGCTAATTATTTAAAAAATGGTATGTTCCAAATGTGTCAAAGTCAAAAGATATTTATTTATTCAAAAAAATCATAATTTTAAGAGTAGTAGAGCTCTTTGTGAAGAGCTCGTCCGGGAAGTACTACCACTACGCCTTTTTCTGCCGCCAAGCAGCGTGGCTGTGTTTCGGTTTGAAGAGTGTGGTTGCCGGTGTAATTACAGGCACATGAGGCTTATCATCTGTATGCCTCAAGTTGATGGAAGCAGGGCAGTGCATCGTAGGGCACGTTCCTATCGTGCGTGACTTACGAGGTACCGCTTTGTTATAGGTGACGATTACCACTAAACATCAGGTGGGCCATCTGCTTGTTCCATCAGCTAGTTGTATAAAAAAAAACAAGGATCATTTTGAATTTTGAAGCTAGGTATATCCTAGGTGCCAGTTCCAAGCCTAGAAGAACAGGTGTGATATTTGGATATACCACTTAGACAACCTCAAGAAAAAAAATGTTGGTATTTAGTTACTAAGAGATCTGAGGGGATATCTACCGTGCCTGGGGATCAAAGTCGTGAAGCTTTATTATTAGTATAGTATTTATTACATTGCTCAACGGAGCCGAAGTTCAAATCAAACGGATGACTGAATCCTCATGTTGTTTCCTGTTTTCAAAAGAACCCGATTTCCTATCGAAAATGGTAAAAACATTTCTTTGGCACATATTTCATCAAAATTCGCTCAGACACTTATTCATTAAATCCCAAGTATTCAGGGTTTATGTCCTACAGCCTGGAACTCTTGGATAATTTTGCAACGTTGAATTTTAAACCTAATTACTCTTGCAGATAAGACTGTTTATTGTGCGCTGTAAAATATAGCCAGGTTAAGTAAGGGTTAAAGATTGTACTAAAATATTAAGTAGGTAGGCTACCTATACAAGGTGTTCCAATACTTTTACTTAAAACTTCAGGGAGCTAAAGTACCCATCAATATGAATAACTTTTTCTAAGGAACCAACACTGTGAACGCGAAAAAAAAACAGCTGTTTCATACAAAAGTTCAATACCTACCTGGCTAAAATGTAGTTGTGAAGTTTTTCAGTACAAGAATTGGAACACCTTGTATACAAACCGATGAGAGTCTAAGGACAACTTCGCATACCCCTATTTACGGGATGCTGGTGCCTGGGGCAGGACTTAATGGAGTAGGCAAATACCATCCTCACAGCTTATCATGCCCAGGAAAGACCTGGTCTAGTTAATACCTTCGAAGCGCAATATGCCAGGTATTTCCTCCCAATGCTTTCCTTCACGCGCAATTCTAGTCCTTTTAAACGACACTAGAATTGCGCACTGAAAATCCACTAAAGACTCACGACTGGATTCGAAGTTTCGAACCCGCGATCCTAAATCAAAAGTCGAGGATACTCGATCGAGGAACTACTATTTATATACATACCATAACCCACCATTTATCAAATAATTTCACCCCCAGTATACACATCTCGAAGCAAAAATGGCTGATCTTTGCTTCAGTGGAGATTGACATAACATCACACACACACATTACATCCATATTCCAATGGCTATAAATCCCTCCGCGCCATTGACTGGTAATGAAAGGTATCAATGTTATAATTACACGGGCATGGCTTAGCATTCATTATGTAATGCTAGGCCTGCCAGGAATTAGAAAGGCCGGATGAATATTTAGTAGCCGGAGCATACTATTTTAAACCTAATAGCTATTGGAACTAGCAAGTTGAAGTGGCAATGACCAGGTAATATAGCCCAAAGAACTGACAACCTGGGAAATATGGAATACGAAGCGTGGGAAGTCCTACCCGATGGACTGACGACATAGTGAGGATTACGGAAAGTCGGTGGATGGAGAGTTCAGAATCGTCACTGAATGTACAAAAAAGAACTTGGCAACTTGGCTTCCTCTGAAGCGAGCAGGATATTTTGATTTATTATCAAAATTTTATTATTTTTTCACTTACTAACGATATCTTTTATCTGGATTTGACTAGGTGCTCGGAAAGCTTCATCTAAACACATGCCCCTCTCTAGTGTTTTGTAGAGGCATATTTTCAGTCAAAATTAACTGCAAAAGCCTGTATGCTTACTTCAATCAAACCAGTCGAACTTTGACCAGTGAATCTTGTCTAGATTAAAGCCTAAAAGCTCAATGTCCGGCCACCACCACGGCAAACTCTAGTCCGTAATCGGTGGGTGTGGGTGGGTATTCGTGTGGACTGCTCAATTCTCACGGGTAAGCGGGCTGGCAGGACAGGTAGACGGAGTGGAACAATATACGGCCATCCATCTTTACGTGCTCTCAGCAGCAGATCAGGCGTTTGGGATCACTCGCCGGTCTGTCGAACTCAAACAATAGAACTAAAGCGTTGGTGATTATTGTTGAAGTGAGATTCAAAGTTCCGTACTTAAAGTAATATAAATTTTTAGAACTCTAGAAGACTCTAGGGGACCACAATTACACAACAACATTTGGTTCGATATCTCTATCGCGTCTTCATACAAAACCCGCAATGAACTCGGAACAAGAACGAAAAACGAAAAACCAAATATGGTAAACACAACTCATACTTGGGGTACAGCTTGCATAAAATCTCCAAAGCTCTTTAAATAGATGGAAGGATTTGGGAAAGGTCTTTGTCCATCTGTAGGGTAGTTAAAAATAAAAGAAGTTTACTCACGCATACGCTAGTGCCACTGAAAGCAATTATTCTGAGGACACGCCATGCCACCCGGTAGCTATCCCATGGTGAAAGCGAACGCCGTCAAAAGCTAATAAAGTCGGAAGTACCTACGCAGATCGAGTTCATTGTCGCCATCCGACACAAAGGCATGTTTTTTTGCTGTTTTATTTTCAGCTCTAGTAGCTTTAACTACCTTCTAAAATAACGGCAGTTACGTCCTGAAATAACTTGGGAAGTCGGCCCTTGGAGAGTCTGTGATGCTTCTGCTGTTTAGCGACTTAGTGAAACTGAGGCTTAACATCTGTATGCCTCAAGTTGATGGACGCAGGGCAGTGCATCGTAGGGCATGTTCTTATCGTGCGTGACTTACGAGGCAATGATCTGTTATAAGATGGTTACCACTTAACATCAGGTGGACCATCTGCTTGTTCCATCAGCTAGTAGTATATAAAAAAAACTGAAAACTGACAGCTTCATGACTTTGATTCCCAGGCACGGTAGACGCCTCACAGAAATTTTAGTACTTACCAGGTACCAAATTAAGACTCTTTGAGGATGTCTCAGGGTAGTCAGTGGAACGTCCAAATATTACATTAGGCACATTTTTCCTTATTCCTATTAGAAAATTTAAAGCATACATTAAGAATAATCTAATAAGTAAAGCTTATTATACTTTAGATAGCTATATTGATGATAAAAGTGCGTGGCCCGATGTCCCGGTCGCTCTGCCCATCGGCAGCTAACATGTCTGCAATGTCTGTACTGTACCTACTATTGTGTGTTTTATTTTTCTCTGATTTAATAGATTGTATTTAATTTTATGCATTAGGTATTATTAGTTTGAAGCGTAGCTGTCTTATAAATTTGATTATGTTTAACTTTTTCTGTATGCCTACGCCTCACTTAACTTCAATAATATATTATATTACATTGTAAAAGGATCATACAAAAGAACGGTAGGAACCAAGCCGTAAGTTTGTTGCCTGTTCTTCTAGGCTTTGGTCGCGTGGAACTGGCACCTAGAGTCACCTAGCTTTAAGACGTTTCAAAGTGATCCTTGTGATTTTATTGAATAAATACCTATTGACTTTGACTTTGACTTTGACACACACCCACACTTTGCAGTAGTTAGTGTTCCATACCTGACCGATTTCAATCTCATCGCCATTGCTAGAGTATTTACTGGTTTCATCACGGTGTTTTCCTTCACCGTTTGAGGGCACTGACATTGCGCATATCAATTTACCTGACACAGCTCACCATAATTACTTTAATTCGTCTTTGCCGTTAAGGGGTAGGTAGGCCCCGTGGTCTTGATGTGGGTAACTACCTCCTAATCTCGTTAATATCTTGAAGACGGGATCTTTACGTGTCATTAGATCGGTGTGTAAAGAGAATTTCGTTTGACAGGTTAAGGAGACCAGAGTGGTGAAAGGGTTAAAGCCGTACGGAAGATAGATGAATAGATTTTCATTATGCACAAAGATGCATAATGAAAATCATCAACACAAACCTACATATATTTACAAATTTAGAAAATTTCGATTTTTTTTCCAAATTTAGAATATTTTGAAAAGGGCGGCCTTATCGCTAATAACAATCTCTTCCAGACAACCATTGGATGGAAAGGATAGACGAAAATCAGAAAGACGACCCGCTCAGTTCAGTTCACCGTTCTTCGTTTCAGTACACCGCCGTGTACTGAAACAAAATCCTACTATAATTACCCATTTTCAACTACCTAAGTACTTTATCAATCAACAAATCTTCATTATTCATTACACAAATAATATACATAGGTACATGTATATTAAAAAAAAAAAGAGCGATCTTTTGCCGTTTTCCCCATTTTCCAGCTATACAGAGATAAAGTAAATTAGTAATGCAGTTGTCTAAATGGTAAATAGTATGCGGAATAGTATGCGGGTATGTCTATGTCATGCATAGAATCTAGAGGTAGTCTCTAAACTCAACAAAGTAAGGTATTAAACAAAATGCCAAACCGGCCATTTTACCTTACGGCCGGCAAAGTTTAAGTTTCGAGTAAAATTTTAATATCACCCGAAGAAAATATAAAAGAAAAGAAAATCCTACCTACCTCACGTAATAGTTGTAAATATTGAAAAACTTGCTGAAACTAAAAGTTTGTGGCCATTTCGCTGAAAAACAGGCAATAAAGAATTTGCACACAACTTGGTAGAAGCGACTTTCTAGGTTCTCTCTCTCTTCAAGTTGAGTAAGTTTTACTTTTAATTTCTGTTATTTCAGACATACTCGTAATTTATTACTTTAGAATTTTAATTTTTGTTTTTGTTTCTAATCATCAGTGTGTTGTTTAATCAACGTATGGAGCCTGGGTCGGCTCTGTGTACAGTGTATATAATAAATATAGCTTAGCTATATAGAAAGTATTTTTATTGCCTATTTTATTTATTTTTGTTTTCTTGTCATGTATTGTCGTAATGTTACAACATAAGATGTTTAGATGCGTCACGTCAAACATCAATTACATAACTGTAATGGCGGTTGAATAAAGAAGAATTAGACCAGAATAACATTTAAGTACCTGTAACAATTTTATTTCCTACAAAATATTTTTTTTTTTTTTTTGTAATCAACTATTTTTTTTTAAATTCATCGTGGTGTAAGTATGACCAAACCCAAAATGAAACATCACCTTCAGCATCGACCATCGTTCGCAAGTTGAATGTTTGCAGGTACATAATTGCAAAATTGTGACTGGAAGTCGTTAGTCTTGAAAATGTATGGGAGAAGTCCGTCTTCATGCTGATGATGAATCGGTTTTCATCCCCTTAGCACGACCTTCGAAACTATTCCCGCAACACGCCCGGCGCTTTAAACCTAAAATATCGAAATGTCCAAAAACTTTTTTACTATAGCTATAAACCCCGCCCATAAATTGATATATTTCTGGAGTTCCATCCAAGTGTCGCCACAGACCGTACCTGCGAGAAGAGATGGGACATGGCAGAAGACCGGATAACAAAATACTTGTGGAAGAACAAAATACTGATAAAATATTCATTGGTTCAAATACAATCTGGAAAATTCGTAAAATTCCCCAAAAATTTTTTTACGGGTATTTGATAAAGTCGAACATGGCAAAAGACCGGGTAAAAAAATACTTGACTTTACTTCGAAATATTGATTGGTGCTCAATTGGGAATTTTTAGGAGTAGATTGTTGGACAAACAAATAAAGAAAAAAACATTATTTTTTTCAATTTTTACGTAAATGCATCCAATTTTGGTTAATAATAATGTTATAACATTTATTGTATTCTGTATTGAAGCGAGCTCGATTGATAATTGAATTATGTGAATGATTGATTATATGAATGAATGAAAATACTTTATTAAACAACAAAACAACAGTACCCTAAAAAAATATATAAAAACTGATGGGCGGTCTTATCGCTGAAATCTCTTTCAGACAGTATATGTTTGTTAATGTACCCAGTTTTAAAGTTAACTTTTTCTAGACTAGTAGTTCGCCCCGAACTGAGATCTCGTGATGCGACCCGACGAACGCACCAAAACTTTGAGTAGGTGGTAGTCAAAGGCAAGTCCAAACATTATGTTTGGACTTTTTTCTGACTACCGCCTACTAACTTGGTACGGTAACCAAGTTTCAACTCTATTGGCCTATTTATTGAAGCCAAGTTCCGTTGAACAGACCTTGGCTAAATCATCAGACCTGGTCGTTGTCACCATTTTATGAGAACTGAGTACCTCCTTAATTTATTTCAAGAAAAAAAAATAAGAAAAAGTAAAGTAACTGGCCGACCAGTAGAAAAACCTTGATGCCAACGAAACTCTTAGAGATGGGAGCTCTTGGGTCGCTGGTTATCTTAATTTAACTTTTTTGTTGTATCTCAAAAACCGAGCGTCCCAGAAAAAAAGTAAAAATAGTTTTGGAATGTCCAAACAAAGCCCTTTCGTATGACATGTAACTTGATTTTTTTAAGTCACTTTTTTTATTTTTGCCCCCTTAAAAAACCCCATATCTTAAAAACCCTTCATCCGATTTTACTCATACACTTACCAGTAAATTTCTCAAGTACAAGCTGTCGTCTTATCAAATTTCATACAGATCGGATCAACGGTTCGAAAGTTATGGCCAGACAAACATACATACATACATACATACATAAAATGCCAAATCGTCCAAGTTGAAACTAGAATCTTCGTTCGCTTCGCTCACTCGACCAATTAAACGTGAATCGAAATTTTAACTAGTAGTTCGCCCCGAACTGAGATCTCGTGATGCGACCCGACGAACGCATCAAAACTTTGAGTACGTAGTAGTCAGAGGCAAGTCCAAACATTATCTTTGGACTTTTTTCTGACTACCGCCTACTAACTTGGTATGGTTACCAAGTTTCAACTCTATAGGCCTATTTATTAAAGAGTTCCGTTGAACAGACCTTGGCTCCATCATCAGACCTGGTCGTCGTCACCATTTTATGAGAACTGAGTACCTCCTTAAATTATTTCAAGAAAAAAAAATAAGAAAAAGCAAAGGAACTGGCCGACCAGTAAAAAAACCTTGATGCCAACGTAACTCTCAGAGATGGGAGCTCTTGGATCGCTGGTTATCATAATTTAACTTTTATTATTTTAGCTCAAAAACCGAGCGTCCCAAAAAAAAAGGAAAAATTGTTTTGGGATGTCCAAACAAAGCCCTTTCGTATGACATGTAACTTGATTTTTTTATGTAACTTTTTTTATTTTTGCCCCCTCAAAAAACCCCATATCTCAAAAACCCTTCATCCGATTTTACTCATATACTTACCAGTAAATTTCTCAAGTACAAGCTATCGACATATCAAATTTCATGCAGATCGGATCAACGGTTCTAAAGTTATCGCCAGACAAACATACATACATACATACATACATACATACATAAAATGCCAAATCGCCCAAGTTGAAACTAAGATCTTCGTTCGCTTCGCTCACTCGATCAATAAAGCATACGCAGTATGCAAGTTTTATAACAAAAGCTTCTTTAGAGCTGATTTCACCATGCTCTGTTAGATTAACAAAGGATTAAAAGGCCGTTAAATATGTAAAAATTTACGCGTTTGACATCTAAGGTTAGATTTAACGGCCTGATAGTCCTTGATTAGTAACTAACAGAGCATGGTGAAATCAGCTCTTAAGCTGGCTTTATTTCTTGTAATGGGTACGTCAAATCAATTCCATGAATAAGTCATACGGCCATATTTAGCCGGGAAATAACCGAAAACTGTCTGGTGACCCTACAGCCCCAAACCCTACCTGCCCCAAGCTTAGTTTTATGGATGTATTCCCAATAATTTGCGCGAAACGCTGAGACATAAGTTCGGGTCATCTGAGCCTTTTGTCGTTTATTTTATTTATCTTGCCTTTTTGTTTCATGGGTTTTGGGTAATAAATTTTACTGAGTAAAGATGAAAAGTACTATATTAAACCTAAACCTATTCTACATCACAAAATCCAAGAAACTAGCTTTATTTTTCGTTTTGTATTAGTTGATTTCCGGAATTGAAAAAGCTATTTAGAATTGTATGTATCTGATCCACAGAGAACTTTAAGGAGAGGATTTGGCTGGCAACACTATATTACCATTACCTCAAGAGTATAGAGGATATCAGTTTGTTGAACAAAAGCCCTTAAAAGTTAGCCTGTGCCAGGGTACCCACTGGGACCCAGCTGAGATTGTTTTAAAAACGGTGACTGTACTATAGCAGTCACCTTGATTTTCAACCATGCGTTAAAGAAGTTCCAGTCAACGTTGTATTCATGTTTTTTCCCTTTATATTTTCTAGAGTGATGTATGATATTAAAAATAAAGAGACTTTTCAAAACAAGCATAACAGAACACGCGAAAGATTTTGAAAGTTACAACGAAGCTATATCCAGGTAGGCAAGTTGGGAGAAACCGCAAATTATGGGACTATGTCGACTACTTGTTCTTGGCAACTTGTTATGGCTTCTGTTTTGGGTTACTTTTATAGCTATTCATTTTAAAATAGTTTTTTTTATTCTGCTTTGTAGGTAAGTAACGATTACTAACAGCCAGTTGATGCCTGAAGTTGTTTATCGCTTGACAGCCTTTACTGCTCAGTTGGTACTAGCTCTACAGAAGGCAGGGGCCCTACCCCTAGACTACTAGTGCTCTATACAATTTTATTACAAAATACATTCAAAGATTTAAATTAAATTTTACTGATGTAATGTTACAGCTTCAATAAACTTTTAGTACCAACCTAGAATAGGTTTGACTTTAGGTTTTGTCCATAAAATGGTTCGAAATTGGCCACAAAAATCGACAGCCCTAATCCATTACCTGGACAGTTAAACCTGGGTGTCGATTCTGTAGACACCAGATCACGGGGAGCTTCACCTAGTGGATCCGCGCTCACTTCGACCACGAGCTTCGCGTTACTCGTGTTGGCATTTCCTCTCGCACTCACGCGGGTGGCGCTAGTATTTTGCGAGTATGGGTGAGTGTATAATAGAATGTCAAATTGAAAATTCACTGCGGATTCCGCGGTCCACTGGGTGAATTTTGTTTACGGAATAGCACTACTGACCTTAACAATACAGACGCCGTGACTGAGATCAATAAACCAGTTACATAAGATCCCGACGCTTCAGAACGTGACTATCACCCGTAACAGGATCAGATAATCCGAATAGCTATAAATAAATCAAGATCGAGTGACGCAAGACCTTTACATTCTGCACTATTGTATACTTCAAAGTTGGTTTGTAAGTCTCAGGTCTCTAGAGAAAATCTTATACACTACGGTTGTCAAAATAAGGATTTATAAAATCAAGATCCAGTAACTCAAGACCTTTAGTTCCCGTGCTATTGTAAACTTCATAGTTTGTTGGTAAGTGTCAAGATGCTGGTCTCAGGTCTCTTGGAGTACTCTCTTGGAGAACTCTAAACTGTTTGCTTTGTTCGAACTACAAATTTGGAGTTTTCAGCGATAAATATCAAAATATTAGTGAACTATCCACACACCACTATACCCTTTTTTTTGTAAATACTTACTTACCTATTATAAATAATAACACTCAGTCAGAGAACAAACATCTATGTTCATAACTCAAATATTTGAATATTAATCGATACCCTTTATGGAGATCGAACCCATGGCCTACGGCGCTGAAGACAGAGCCACAACCAACTGAGCTGTGAGGGCTGTGAGATAACTTCCAACTGTTAATTAGAACCGCCGGCTTCTGAATTATTGAGTATCGAGCGAATCCCATTTGGCGTCTGCGAAAGTTTATCCAGGCTCTTTGTCACTTCTTCGTCTTTTTGACTAATTTGAATGTGAGTAGGTATGAAAAATGTATTGATGCAGCAGCGTTGCTGAGTTTTGGTTTGAAGGGTGTGGTTTCTGGTGAAATCAGTGCGTAGGGCACGTTTATAATAACGAGGTAATGCTTTGTCATAGGTGATGGTTACCACTCAGTTGGGCCATCCATAAGCTTAAAAGACTATAATAAAATAAGATATAGCTTTTATTACCTACTATGATATAAAAATATTAACATGGAGACTAGTTTACGGTGAGTGTAAAAACATTTCAAGTAAAAATAATATCTATGTCATTATTGTGAGCTTCATCGCTATTATATTTTGCGGTCGTTTCCCATTTTATCAATATTAACTATTGATTTGTGTCAATAGTTTATTTTATTTATTAACTTTTAATAGCTTTTGAACGTTTTATATTATCCCATTCAGCCCTATTCTCTCAACACGCCATTCAAAAACTTTTTCCATATTTTGTGCGTTATTTCACAAAAAAAAACGGTAGTAATACCATTTCTAATTCTAATTCTAATTCGTGGTGGGGGAATGAGATCTGCACGGACGTCCCGCAATGGGGTGTATTGTGCATTGTCCCCCTGCTAACCTCACGCCAGCCAGCCCAACTCCTTCAAATAGCGGAGAAGGACCTTGGGTTGGTGGCAGCAATACCATTACAGCAACCAGCAATACAATACCAAAGCCATTTATAAAATGAAACCACGTGACTCATTAAGGGAGCGATTTAAAGAAATTAATATTCTCACAGTCATTTCACAGTATATTTATGAAAATCTATTATACACTCATAAACACATAGATAGCTTTAAGAAAAAGAGTGATGCACATAACGTTAACACTAGAAATAAAAACAAATTATGTATACCTAAATTTCGACTTCAAAAGGTAAATGGCTCGTTTATGGGGAACGGTATTCGCTTCTATAATAAACTTCCAGAAAGTGCCACTGGGCTTCCTATTAGAAAATTTAAAGTGTATATTAAGAATAATCTAATAAGGAAAGCTTATTATACTTTAGATAGCTATATTGTTGATAAAAATGCGTGGCCCGATGTCCCGGTCGCTCTGCCCATCGGCAGCTAACATGTCTGCAATGTCTGTACTGTACCTACTATTGTGTGTTTTTTTTTATTTTTCTCTGATTTAATAGATTGTATTTATGCATTAGGTATTATTAGTTTGAGGCGTAGCGTGTGCTGTCTTATAAATTTGATTATGTTTACCTTTTTCTGTATGCCTACGCCTCACTAAACTTCAATAATATATTATACTAGCGGCCTGTCCCAGCTTCGCATGGGTGGTCATAAATTTTTTGAACATTTTAGGATAAACTTAAACCGTGGGTTCGAGCCTCGCGTCTACTTATTTCATACATTTGCACGCGCTTCTCCTAGAGTGAGTGAAATCGCACCCCGCGCGAGACCCGTGGACCCGTTAACATTTTTAATTTCGTCATATCTTTTGAATGGAATGTCCGATTTGAAAAATTTAAGAAGTAATCTATAGGTATTGAAACCGTCTTAATTATGAAATGATTTATTTGGATAAGGATTAATACCAAGGTACAAATAAAGACCCTTTTCTAGCGGAGGCATTTCAATTAATTTTTTATAATAAAAGAACACTTATTGTGACATAACTATAATAGTTAGACATATGCTGTCGCGACATTTTTTGTAGATGATAACGTGTTCTACAAAATCGTAGTACATTATTTTGTTCTATCTTCAATAGTTTTCGCAGCGCACGCGATGTAAGGTTTTTTGTTTTCCACCTTGGGTTACATTATTGAAGTTTTAGTAAGGATCCCTGATTATTTTGAAAATATAATATAGCCTATGTTACTCAGGGATAATGTAGCATTCTAATGGTGAAAGAATTTTTGAAATCGGACCAGTAGTTTTTGAGCCTATTCGTTACATACAAAAATACAAAAATACAAAGTTTACCTCTTTATAATATTAGTGTAGATGTAGATTACTAGCGGCCTGTCCCAGCTTCGCATGGGTGGTCATAAATTTTTTGAACATATAAGGATAAACTTAGACCGTGGGTTCGAGCCTCGCGAGCCTACTTATTTCATACATTTGCACGCCAGAGACTGAAATCGCATCCCGAGCGTGACCCGTGGACCCGTTAACGTTTTTAATTTCGTCATATCTTTTGAATGGAATGTCCGATTTGAAAAATTTAAGAAGTAATCTATAGGTATTGAAACCATCTTAATTATGAAAAGATTTATTTGGATAAGGATTAATACCAAGGTACAAATAAAGACCCTTTTCTAGCGGCGGCATTTCAATTAAATTTTTATAATAAAAAAACACTTATTGTGACATAACTATAATAGTTAGACATATGCTGTCGCGACATTTTTTGTAGATGATGACGTGTTCTACAAAATCGTAGTACATTATTTTGTTCTATCATCAATAGTTTTCGCAGCGCACGCGATGTAAGGTTTTTGGTTTCCACCTTGGGTTACATTATTGGAGTTTTAGTAAGGATCCCTGATTTTTTTGAAAATATTATATAGCCTATGTTACTCAGGGATAATGTAGCATTCTAATGGTGAAAGAATTTTTGAAATCGGACCAGTAGTTTTTGAGCCTATTCGTTACATACAAAAATACAAAAATACAAAAATACAAAGCTTTCCTCTTTATAATATTAGTGTAGATGTAGATTACATTGTAAAAGGATCATACAAAAGAACGGTAGGAACCAAGCCGTAAGTTTGTTGCCTGTTCTTCTAGGCTTTGGTCGCGTGGAACTGGCACCTAGAGTCACCTAGCTTTAAGACGTTTCAAAGTGATCCTTGTGATTTTATTGAATAAATACATTTTGACTTTGACTTTGACTTTGAATGTTCAAACATCCCCGGTGGTGATTTGGATGCAGATGAGAAGGACCCGATCAGCTTCTGCAGTCCAGTTTTAGACCTGGCTTCGTTAGATGCGGAGCAGTACAGTACCACGTGCTCCACCGTTTCTTTTTCATGAATACCATTTAATTTGATAGTTTCCATTCGCAATATCAATATTGCTAATGTGAAACAGACCTGGGTGGCAAAACAAGTTATTCTGTGCTTTAAAGTCCAAGCACAAGATATTCTGGGATAGGGTCAGCTCGTCATGAAGTTACGTCTCTTTGAACTTTGTAAACTAACTGAGACTAGGGAACTGAAGACGTGATGATTTCTCTTCAATACGGCAACTGGACCAAATTAAAATGCTTCTTTAGTCGCCTATAAAAGAGAGGTTTAAATATTTTGTAGAAAGGATCTTTCTGATCTAAACAAGTTTTCTTACTAAAAAATTTGCTATACTTAAGTACTATTTTTCTGGCGAATACAAATGAAATGACATGTGAATAAAAACATTGAAAATATAGTAATAATAAACGAATTATATGCATAAATACCATGAATAATAAAATAAATTTAATGAGATATAATAATAAATAATGGAATTGTAATGTTATATGTTAATTAACCGGATCTTAGTATTTTATGCATGTTTAATGTAAAGTGTTTTAATTTTTTTGTAGAATAAATGTTTTTTTTTTTACTATTTTAAGTAATAATGCAACTTAGTAGTAGGTATTCAAATTGGTAATAGCGCTTTTTATAAGTTCAGTGATTTTGTTCCTTTCAAAATGTTTAAAAGTGCGAGCGATAGGTACATTAGCATTTGCCATCGTCTCACCCAAAAAATTATCTGTCATAAATAACGGTTTTATTTAAGACAGAGATCTAATTTGGATTTAATCGAATTAAAATAACTTCAATAAACATATTTTACAGTAAAATATGAGTGGATCAAACGTCGGCTTCTGAATAACAATCTTTAAGTGGATGATTACGAATAAATCAAAAACATTAACATATAGTTACTAAATTTCAGCCTTTTACGACTATAATCACCAGAATATAAAAAAGCGCCTTAAGCTGGGACTCTAGCCACCCACGCTAATTGGCGAAGGCGTCAGAATCTCTATAGAATATGAAAAGCGTGGGCTTGACTCCCTGGATATTCATCTTTTAGGTTTTATGAATATTTTGAAAAGTCAGCATGAGCACAGCTCATTTTAATCTTTTCATGTTTTGTGTCACTGATGATAGGCGCTTAGTGAAAGTACTTTCAGGCCACATCACATAAAAGAAGCGGACGGTTTCACATGAAGTAAGATTATGATATAAAACACCTACACAAATCATCAGTGAGATTATTTGTGTATTTTTGTGACCCAAATATTCACTTAGACCAATAGGCGGTCGATATCCACGCCATTGCCCGTGCAAGTCGTAAGGATAAAGGATCTTTGAGGCACACTTAAAATCCTTTCACCACACTGTTGCGAAAGAACTGGTGAAGCGACAAGAAGACTGCGTTTTCGGTGGCATTGCTAAGCTCTTCCCTTGTGCAGGTTCTTCTTGTCGTGGCACTAGTTTCTTTCGAAACAGTGTGGTGAAAGGATTTTAAGTGTGCCTCAAGAGGCTTCTTTCGAGCACTTGACAAATGTTATAGAACTTGTGCAGGTTTTTTTTTTCTATCCTATACTGTCCCACTGCTGGGCAAAGGTCTCCCCCATGCTCTTCCACTCTCCTCGGTCCTCGGTGCGTTGTACCCACTCGCTGTTGAAGGAGTCTTATTCGTCTCGCCAGCGCTTCCTCGGGCGGCCGCGACGTCTTCTACCCTCGGTAGGAACCCATTCTGTGACCCTTTTGTGCAGGTTACAATTTCATAATTGTAAAGCATGTTTAGTTTGCGCATTGCGTAGTTTCTCTAGTCTACACACTGACCCGAATGTTCCCACAGGCTTCCCCATCAGCATTAAAGATGAGTGCCGTCCCTCATCTGGGTAATTCCACAGATGGAATTGCCAATTCCCGTGACATACGAAGCGATCACGTCCACACACATTGAATACGATCGCGCAAGTTATTATTGCTGTGGGTAATGTGGCTGTTGTTTGTTTTATAGGTGTTACGTGTTTTTGGGATAAGCGTGTAAGGCGAGGGTCGTATCGTGTAGCAGGTTTCATATTATAAAGATTATGGTATACTAGTCGAGCGCCTGTTTTCGTTCGCGAAAAGTTTTTTCTTTGAATTCTGTTCAAACAAAACTGAAACAGGTTCACGACTTTGATCCTCAGGCACGGTAGATTATCCCCTCAGATCTCTTAGTACCAAGTAAGACCTTTTTGAGGACGTCATTATGAAAAGACTATAGTTAATTATTTCTATGTAGCTAGTAATAACACTTCATTCATTCTTTACCGGCGTCCGTTTTTCCGAATGCCTATAATTAGGATGTTTTCAAGAGACGAGAGAATAGGTATCTCTTAGGTAATCATCACTTTACATCAGGTGAAATTGCGGTCAGACATTTTACCTATAAGATGTAAAAAAAAACTTATATATACGTACCTAATAAAGAACATTTCATTAAGACTTAGAACGAAGCAGGCTTTGGTCGCGAGGAACTGGCGATAGACTCACCTAGTATATAAGACATTTCAAAAAGATCCTTGCGATTGTACTGAATATGTCAGCTTTGATTTTGATTTTGGTAGTGGAAATAACGCCTTTGTTGTTAGATGCTTTTATCCTCAGCTCTGGAGGGGGCAGCCACCGCAAACCCAAGCTATCCATCTTGCTTGACCCCTCTTTAATAACCGGGATCCTTTTGAGAGGTCACACTGCTTCCGCCGTTCCTATGGAGGGCGGAAGCGTATTCGGGCAACACAATAAAAATACCAGTACAAGTAATTTAGGCCCACAATTTTAGCCACTGCGGTATACGTGCTATCGAACAAAAAAACCGTTCTACAATGTTTATGAAAGTCTGTATATTTTTTTTGCTGTTATTATTTAAAAAAAACATTCAGCTTGCAGCCTGCGGAATACCAGCGGTAGCAAGAGAACAAAGTCAAATTCAAAGTATATTTATTTGCAGAATTACATGTAATTTGATGTTAAAATGTTTGTTTTGAGTCAACGTAATTCTACCGTATAAGGTCTGAGAGGCGTGAGAATCTTTACTTCATTTGAAACGTGAGAGGACCCCACCTTCTAGATCGTTAAGTCGTAGGTTCTAATCCAGTACCTAGTGCACCATTTTTTTCTTTCCAAAATATATGTGCGCAATGCCAGTGCTATTAAACATCATGAGGAAACCAGTTGGTATTCTGAAAGTGGCGATAGGCTTGCAACCTGTCACGTATATCAACTACTGCAAAATGAGGGTAAGTGCCAAATGTAAAGGTCAGACGTACCTCTGACTACCTCTCCCTAGGTACTCAAAGAATCTGGAGTTGGTACTTGGTACTAAGAGATCTGAGGGGATATCTACCGTGCCTAGGGATCAAAGCAGTGAAGCTGTTTCAGATTCAGTTTTCAGATTGGTACTCAATGTGCAATAGCTCCGTAGAACCATAGTAACTTTCGATCAACAATCATTTGATTATTGATCGCAGATAATAACCGACATAGCTTGCAGAATTAGCAAGTTGAAGTGGTATTGGGCAGGTCATATAGCTAGAAGACAACCGCTGGGGAATTAAGGTTCTCGAATGGCGACCACGAACAGGAAAACGAAGTGGGGGACGCAATCCTGCGTCCAGCAGTGTACTTCTTAAGGCTGATGATGATGTAGAATAGCTTTGAATAAGACTTTGACCCGCAAATACTCAACGAATAGGTATTTTTGTGGAATGTAGTTGAAGAGAAGTGAACAGCACTTAAAAATAAGCGCGAACAAGTAAATAAATATGGTCTCATGAAACATATTTTCAACGTATCTCGCGTGGGAACAGTTATGTGCCAAGCGCGAAAAAGGTTGATGTACGAGGTACTTTGGAGAAAATCGCACACACGCTGGGTTACCTATTAAGGCGAAGACGAGCGCTAATGTACCTCTCGCTCGCACGTTTCGACTTGTAGAAAGATATAAAATAACTTAACTCATTTTCGAAAAATCGCAATCAACCATTTTGTGTGCAATCACATTGCACACAGTTAAGTAAAAATTTCATTTTGATCGATACTAGTTTTACTACTCAAAAGTTTGCTTTACTAGTTTTCAAAAATGTCGAAACGTGCGAGCGAGAGGTATATTAGCTCTTGCCTTCGCCTTAAGAAGAGGTGTATGCGTACGTGTGTAGCAGGCTTTGGTCGCGTGTACAGGCACCTAGATCACCTAGTTTTAAGACGATTCCTTCTAGTGATCCTTGTGATTTTACTGAATAAATACCTTTTGACTTTGACTTTGTGCACTTATCACACACCTCTTATTAATGCGAATACAACTGCTAATGTACCTCTCGCTCGCACATATAATTTTTTTTTCAAAATTCAAAATCAAAAACCATATTTATGAATAATCACAATCAACCATGTTGTGTGCACATTGCACACAGTTTAGCAAAAATATCATTTTAATCTAAACAAGTTTTCTTACTCAAAAGTTTGCACGAGTACGAAAACTAGTAAAGCAAACTTTTTAGTAGGAAAACTTGTATCGATTAAAATGCAATTTTTACTAATCTGTGTGCAATGTAATTGCACAAGGCACAATTGGAACGTGCCCCACGATGCACTGCCCTTCTATTTACTTTCGAGGCATACAGATTTTAAGCCTCATGTGCCTGTAATTTCACCGGCAACCACACCCTACAAACCGAAATAGCGCTGCTTGGCGGCAGAAATATGCAAGGAACTTCCGCGGAACCCTTCACAAAGAACTCTATTACTCTAGAAATGGTCTTATAGGGTCTGAAAGTGCCTTTAGCTTTAATACTTCCAAATGCTTAAATAATAAAACGATATGCATGACAATCTCGGTGCATTTATGCGATTTAAATAGTCAGTGCTACTGTACGGTAGCACGTACGTGCTAGACGCATAGGAAACGATAACGCGACACAAACGGTCTGGCGACGTGTTAGATTCAGGGATAATGTGCATTTCTGCATACTTGCAGGCTACTGGGGTGCATAATAATTGGATAAACTAAGTCGATATGGTAATAATGCTGTTTGATATGAGTGGCAGTCAGCCGTGACATTTTTGTTCTGTTATGTTGGTTTTGGGGGGTCAAGGCGCCAAGACAGTATTCTTCTTGTATGCCGGAACGTAGAGCCACGCGACACACAATACACTTTCTATTGTGTCTGTAATCCCAGAAGGTTGAGGTTTTTTATTCTACTGCTGATGGAACAAGAACATGTCCCATCTGATGTTAAGTAGCAACCGTCACCAATAACAAAGATTTGCCTCGCAAGTCACGCACGATATTAACATGCCTTACGATGCACTGCCCTGCGTCCATCAACTTGAGGCATACAGATGTTAAGCCTCATGTGCCTGTAATTGTACCGGCAACCATACCCTACATACCGAAACACAGCAACGCTGCTTGGCGGCACTACTGTTTAGTGCCGATTACGAGAATATTACGTACAATACAGTTCATCGTAGGGCACGTTCCTAACGTGCGTGACTTACGAGGATTGCCTCGCTTTGTTTTAGGCGATGGTTACTATTTAACAGCCGTAGCACCCAAAATGGAACCCGAATTTGTTTACGAAAGCATGTGGGGTGATGATGAAGGTGGCACTAACAACGATGAAACAAATTTCGGTGAAGATGACTCAAATATGTAATATCGAATATGTAATATGTGAAAATTCATACAAAAGAGCGGTAGGAACCAAGCCGTAAGTTTGTTGCCTGTTCTTCTAGGCTTTGGTCGTGTGGAACTGGCACCTAGAGTCACCTAGCTTTAAGACATTTCAAAGTGATCCTTGTGATTTTATTGAATAAATACCTTTTGACTTTTTTGAATTGACTGGTAGGTTTTCAATCTTTTATTCTACATAGTTTCTCTGTAATATCTTTTGCTTTATTGTGATGTCACAATTTTCTTTGCAGGCTTTGATGGATCTGCGGCTGTAAGATATACCATCTGCTAGTTTCATAAACAAGTTCTATAAAAAAAAGGTAGCGTAAATATGGGTATTATTGGTTAAGGGGCTGACAACTATCAAACAACTTCTCGCTCGCACGTTTCGATATGTTGAAAGATATAAAATCACTAAACTCATTTTCGAAAAATCGCAATCAACCATTTTGTGTGCAATCACTTTGCACACAGTTTAGTAAAAATTTCATTTTGATCGATACAAGTTTTCCTACTTAAAAGTTGGCTTATGTACGAAAACTAGTAAAGCTAACTTTTGAGTAGGAAAACATGTATCGATCAAAATGAAATTTTTACTAAACTGTGTGCAATGTGATTGCACACAAAATAATTGATTGCGATTTTTCGAAAATGAGTTTAGTGATTTTATATCTTTCAACATGTCGAAACGTGCGAGCGAGAGTCACATTAGCTCTTGTCTTCGCCTTATACTGGATGTGTAGGTAATTGTGTAACTATGTGGCCGACGAAATTTCATAGAGGCGGAGACAGGAATAACGAAATCCGGATATTTTCATATTAATTTCGTTCATTGTTATTTCGTCATGTTTTACTTGACCCCTGTCCTGAGGGTCGAGATGGGAATACAATCTGAATGAGACCAAAATAAATATTCCTGATATAATATTGTATTTCTAGAAATCCTATTACGAGTAATCATAATAGCTCTATCGCTTGTGAAACTGTGTTTGACATATAAGTATTTGACGTAAATTGTAAAAATAACGAGTTCGATTCTCTTTGTGCCAAAGAAAATGATGGACAGTATTATTATCATCAGCCTGCAGAAGTTTTTTAAGAAGAACGAAGACTCTCTTCATCAATCGACTTCCCGTGATCTTTACTAACATTACTAGTTTAGAAAGTGATGTTCGTTAGCTACACTAGGCCTTTTTAGGCCTTCGCGGTAGAATCCAATCGGGAGCCCGTGCCTCTGTCTGGTGCCGATGCAGCGTCGTAACATTCGTCAGGGGATGAGTGGTTCGACGATGCACTGGTACTAAGATGAGTGAGGGAACATCGGTGGGTTTTTAGTCGGTATGTTGTCCGTTCATAGAGAGCCCAACATCCCCTCCTACTCTCCCCGAGTGGGAAGCATGCGTAAAGCATTTTACCCCGTAAAAAGGCCTTTTTAGGCCTCCCTAAGGTCTCCATCCTGGATTTATGACTGGTTGTACCTGGAGAGTCTGATTTACGAGAATCCAAAAAGCACTTTGATGAGAACCACACGCACCAGCGGTCACCCATCCAAATTGGGTCACCATTTTTGGTTAATGACGAAGCAAGAAACCTCATTAAGGCGAAGACAAGAGTTTACTTACTTTACTAGTTTTCGTACATAAGCAAACTTTAAGTAGGAAAACTTGTAGAAATTTTTGCTAAACTGTGTGCAATGTGATTGCACACAAAAAGGTTGATCGCTTTTTCGAAAATGAGTTTAGTGATTTTATATCTTTCAACATATCAAAACGTGCGAGCGAGAGTCACATTAGCTCTTGTATTCACCTTAAGCTATTAAATTAGTGGTAACCATCACCTATAACAAAGCATTGCCTCGGAAGTCCCGCACGATATGAACATGCTCTACGATGTACTGCCGTGCGTCCATCAACTTGAGGTAGATGTTGGCCTGTAATTTCTCCGGAGAAGAACCCTAATCGATGATGTTGTAAAGACCTGTAAAACGACCGAATACATTATGACGTAAAGTCTGATTTAATAGACTAAAGTATAAAACAGGCTGAAAGACGATCCGTGCATAACCCGCTTTACCAGTTTGTGTAGTTGCGTCATAATCTTAGTTTGGCCGTACCGATTTAGGGCTCCAAACTTTCCCTTTTATGTAGGTAGGTTACCTACCAGACAGGTTTAGGACATGATAACTTGGAAATGGTTGTATAAGTAGGCTGTACAATATTGAATCAATACGCACTGTATCTTGAAGATAAGGTGAAGACTACAGCTAATGTTCTCGCTCGCATGTTTGGATGAAAATGATATTTATGCTACACTGTGTCCAATAAGCAGGCAACTTGGTTGATCATACAAAAGAACTGTAGGAACCAACCCGTAAGTTTGTTGCCTGTTCTTCTAGGCTTTGGTCGCGTGGAACTGGAACTTAGATTCACCTATCTTTAAGACGTTCCAAAGTGATCTTTGTGATTTTATTGAATAAATACCTTTTGACTTTGATAATACATCTTTCAAAATGTTGAAATCTGCGAGCGTGAAGTATTTTGGGTGTCAGGCCCTTGAGGATTTTTAAAAGCTTGTGTGGTTTTGGCTCATGATGATAAAGTAAGCTCGGATGGGCTGGGTGACAAACTTTGGTACCGTAGCTTTATACAATACAATACAATACAAAATCATTTATTTATGCCACATGTATATACAGTTTATAAAAATACAAGAAAATACATTAAAAGTAAGTAATATATTAAAATGGCCGTCACTCAGCATAAATGCTATAGCAGCATACGCTACTATAACATACGCTTTAAGGCCGCCAGAAGGCCCCAGTACTACTGTACACAAGGGTACACATCTCACTTTTATTTATTTGTAGTAAGCGTTATGTTTCTTTGGCTTTGTGTAACTTGATCTGTATCCGTGTGTGACGACAGTTTAACGTGCCTTCCGAAGCACAGAAGCGCTTAAATTAAAATGTCACCCGTCGGTGACTGCGCAGGACGTTGCGCTACTCAGTGATTGGTTGAAAGCAAGTACGCCACGAACGACATTCATTATAACAATGTTAAAAGCAAAAACTCCTTGCCTTTCTCATAAAATATAAAAGTTACTAAAAACAAAGAAAATTCTCCAGAAATCGGTCAACAATTCGCCAAGTTTTTTATTCAAAAGTTTTTCTTTTAACGCGTTTCTCCCTGAATGAGGCTTGAGGCTTTAATCTGTGAGAAAGCGGCCGTAATCTGTCGAAGAACCTCATATCATATCTGTTGGTGGTAAGTCAATTGAATAGAATCACAGGGATCAATTTGAGACGACTTAAAGGTAGGTAAATCTAGGTGCCAGTTCCACGCGACCAAGCCTAGAAGAACAGGCAAACTTACGGCTTGGTTCCCACTGTTCTTTTGTATGATCCTTGTTACCAAATAATATAATAATGAGGCTTCCATGTAATGCCAATCTAAAAAATATAGATTTTTTTTTTGTTTACGCAAGACTATCAGCCGGTTTCTGAAAGTCCGATCAAAACTAATCGAATGTCAAGTCACTCGCCATTTCAGCTATTACATCGAATTAGATAGAGATAGCAAGTAACTTGATCGGCCTTTCAGAAACCGGCCGTAAATCTGTCTACCAATAATTCAATTTAAGGCGAAGACAGACGAACATGATCGATACATGTTTTCCTACTCAAAAGTTTGCTTTACTAGTTTTCGTACATCGCACACAAGATGGTTGATTGCGATTTTCCGAAAATGAGTTTAGTGATTTTATAACTTTCAACATGTCGAAACGTGCGAGCGAGAAGTTGTTTGATAGTTGTCAGCCCCTTAAAATCTGCCTCCATGTTGCTATACCCGATGCAGGATCCATGTGATACTTACACCTATGTATGTACCATAACTAAACCATACATGTAAGCAATACATGTATTGAGTAAGTAATGATATCAACGCATAATGGAAGGTTTCTAGTGACTCATCTGACTTACACAGTATTAGCTCAAGTTTAAATCAATAAAAGTGACCGATAAGTCCCGGTTATCTCGTCCAAATACAGCTTACATTAGTTATGTACGCACACGTACTGTCGGCATCGAAAGTAAATAACGTCGACTTTTTTAAATACAATTTGCTGATTGAATAGCAGCATGACCTCGTAGGTCACGCATAGGAACATGACGATGCACTGCCCTGAGTCCATCAACTTGAGGCATACAGATGTTAAGCATCATGTGCCTGTTTCACTGACACTCTTCATGCCGAAACACAGCAACGCTGCTTGTCGGCAGAGATATTCATGGTGGTAGAACTAACACTACTACTCTTAAACGTAACTTAGCGTTGTTCCATAATAGAAAATGCATATTTTAATAAAGGTGATGGTTCCACTTAAATTCAGGTGTGCCATCTGCTTGTTCTAGCAGCAATAAGTATAAAAAGCTATTTTAATTGTACAAGAATTAACCGCAGACGTTCTAGAGAAGGGCCAGGTCAAGAGTACCCTAAACCGACGAGAATGTATGAAGAATGTTATGAGAGTGAATGAAGCGAAAGAGGTATGTAAGGACCGTAGCAAGTGGAAATCCGTGATCTCTGCCTACCCCTATGGGAAACAGGCGTGTTTTTATGTATGTATGTAAGAATTAACCGTAAAACGAGAGTGGGTGGTCACTTTGGCCTTGCGAATGCGTTCCATGACTCTATTATGGAATAATTTGTTTTGACCATAAAACGTATAATTTTATGGCTCGCTCGAGGTCGTGACGTTATGTTGGTTTTAATCTTTATGTAATTGAATAATGGCTTTGTAGTTTTAGCGTCATTGTGATGGATGGTTTGTTGCGTTACCGTTTTTTAACGTGAATATAATAAACTAACTAGGTATCTGGCTCAGTGCATCAGTATTGCCATTCACCGTGGCAATGCCGCCAGTGTTTTTTTTTTTTTTTTTATAACCTATAGGTAAAACGTTTGACCGCAATCTCACCTGATGTTAAGTGATGATGCGGTCTACGGTGTAGCACGTTTACCTAGAAGATACCTATTCACTCGTCTCTTGAAAACATCCAAATTATAGGCATTCGGAAAAACAGACGCCGGCAAGGAATTCCACTCTTTGGCTGTTCGCATTATAAAAGTAGATGCAAAGCGCTTTGTGCGGGCTGTAGGTAAGTGAACCATGAATGGTTTCTCGTTTCCGTACGTCTGGTAGTCTGATGGTAGAACATGATGGTGTAAGAAACATTTTTGTTTTTTTATATGGTCATTTTTAGGGTTCCGTACCCAAAGGGTAAAACGGAACCCGTCTGTCACCAGGCAGTATCTCATGAACCGTGATAGTTAGACAGTTGAAATTTTCACCGATGATGTATTTCTGTTGCCGCTATAACAACAAATCCTAAAAAACAGAATAAAATAAATATTTAAGGGGGCTCCCATACAACAAACGTGATTTTTTTGCCGTTTTTATAGATAATGGTACAGAACCCTTCGTGCGCGCGTCTCGCACTTGGTGGTTTTTTAGCTACACTAAACCAAAGAAAAATTACTACAAGCACGTAAAAGCGAGCAGTGTATGTATATAGACTGATACTATCCGTGTGTACCAAGTTTCACTTAAATTAGTTCAGCCGCCATAGCGTGATTGAAACACAAACATTGAAACAAAAATTTTCACATTACTATTTGAACAGGATCAAACTAGTAAATAAACTGTAAAAGCACCAAAAGTAGGAGTTTAGCCGTAACTAAAGGTTACTTGAACATTAAACTTTTACGATTATTACAAAACTTTTACAAGCATTCGTTTATTTACCTGCAGAGGTGAGTCAATGTATTTGCTCTTGAGAGCAAATTTTGTTCGGTCATTTTACATCTAGAATAACAACCACTGCAAAATGTGCTAAATGTAATGTTCGGACGTACCTTTGACTACCCCCTTAGACGTCCTCAAAGAATATGAAGTTCATACTTGGTACTGAGAGAGATCAAAATCGTGATGCTGTATCAGTTTTATTTTGCATCTTTAAAAATGCAAGCAGCGTTGCTGTGTTTCGGTTTGAAGGTTGTGGTTGCTGTCAAATTACAGGCACATGAGGCTTGACATCTGTATGCCTCAAGTTGATGGACGTAGGGCAGTGCATCGTAGGGCACGTTCAAATCGTGCAGGACTTGCGAGTCAATGCTTTGTTATAGGTGATGGTTATCGCTTAAATTCTTCTGTTCCACCTACAAGAAGTATAAATAAAACTCGAAGGGTCTTAATGTACCCAACAGCATTTTAGGGTTATGCCGAACTTAGGGCCTAAATGTAATGCATTAGAGGGTTATGCACGTGCAAGAGTCAAACACCTCAAAGATAAATACCTACACTAATTGTGTACATTCGGACCAACTGATAAGACGGCCGCCGCTTTCAAATGTCGTGGTTTTAACAAAAGCGGCCACCGTCACATAACCACAAACTATTTGAGTTAGTATTCTGACAGCGGCTTGCAACCTGTCACGTATAGAATACCAAGAACCACAAAATGTTGGTATGAGCCAATTTAAAATTTTGACATACTCGTACCTCTGACAAGGGACCTTGCCTAGAGATCTGAGGGGATATCTACCGTGCCTGAGGTTCAAAGTAGTGAAACTGTATCAGTTTCGTATTTTTTATTAAAAAAATACACATAGATTGGCTCACAGTTGTGATTCTGTTTTTGTTAGCTAAGTAAGTAGGTATGTACCAAGATATTTGAATAAACCAATTTCTGAGTTTTTATGTGAGGGCGCGTGTGATGCCCCTGCCATATTTATTCAAATATTATGAAATAGATTTGAAAATGTTTATTTTTCGTTACCAAAACCTAGACCTGTGAAATAAACATTATTTTATACCCTGTGCCTCTGGAATAGGCCATTAGTTACGGTAACCACTTTCAATCAGGTGGTAGGCCGGTATAATCACAGAGAATTTGTCCTAAATTAATCGTATTACTAAAGGTCACCTTACCTCGAAAGACGAAGCTCTTTCAAACACACCAACGTACCCGTAACATTAAAACTAAAGGTTAAAGGTTCCCGAATGGCGACCACGTACTGGAAGACGAAGCCAATGATGGACGGACGTCTTTGTAAGGATTGCGAGAAGTCGGGGAATAGAGAGGGCTCAGAATAGTATTCCTGGAAATTATTAGGATAGGCATATGTCCAGGAGTGGACTTCTTCAGGCTGATGATGATGATGATGCACATTAAAAATACAAAATGAATTTGAATTGGCACTTCAAATCGCTATTCGGTGTTCGCGTTTTTATTTGCGTAAGTATTCTTTTTGTTCGTGAAAAATAGACAAATAATAGGCATATTTGGGAAAATACGACGAATGATAATATCTAGTGACATCACCGCTATCTAGCTACCGTTATATTACGGTAGCCACTACTTAAGAATTCCTTAGCTAAATTGAAAAATAACTACACTTACTGTAGATAACACGTGACCTACATCTTATTTAGGTACTTATTTTATCGGTGAAAGTATTCTAATACCGCTAATGTAGGTACTTCTCGCTCACACATTTTGAAAGATGTAAATCACTGAACCTACTTTTGAAAAATATCATTTTGATCCAAATAAGTTTTACTAACAAAAGTTTTCTTTGCTGGCGTTCGTACTTTTCGGGTACATTTTTCAAAAATAAAATCGGCGTTTTAACATTTTGAAAGATGTAAATCACTGAACCTATTTTATATACCTATATAATTTTGATAAGTACAAAAAAGTTTTCATTAGTGTTTGTACTTTTGAGCAAATTTCTCAAAAATAGGTTCTGTCATTTTATATTTTTCAATATGTTGAAATTTCCGAGCGAGAAGTACTTTGGCGAGTGTCAGCCCTTTAACTGCTTTATCCGGTACCGACAACTCAAGTACCTACTTCCTGCGTAGTATAAAAAATGACAAGAACTCCGCATAGTTAGTTATAGGTCCTAAATCATCTGGTGGCATTAAAACTGTTCCATCAGCAAAAATTAATTATCCACGGAAATCAAACCAGCAACTCTCGCGTCTGCTGACCAGTCGCCCGCCACGCCAGGGTGCTCAAGATAATAATTACTCACTATAAGATGGTGCTCCTTCAAACACTCGTAAGTACCTAAAACAGAGAAAATTCATAATTATACACAACATTTCAGATTCGAAACTATTATTAGTCTCTTTTCTCTTGTCGTGTCACTAGTTTCTTTCGAAATAGTGTGGTGAAAGGATTTTAAGTGCGCCTCAACAGGCTCCTTTCGAGCACTTGACACTATAGAACTTTATAGGTTCCACGACATGCCGGTTTCCTCACGATGTTTTCCTTCACCGTTTCAGAGTACTGGCATTGTGCACATAAGTTTTGAACAGAAAAACTCATTGGTGCCCGACCGGTTTCGAACCCACAACCTTAGGATCGGAAGGCGGGGCCGCTACCACTAGACCACCAGTGCTCTCATTAGTATTATATCGGCCATCTAAGGGGGTTAGTCATAGGTAAGTCCAAATATTACATTTGGTACATAGCACATCCTCATTTTTAAAGTCGTTTAATAATCTAGTAGATATCAAAAAAACCTATCTTCCTTAGAATAAGTATTCTACGTTTTCTACAAAGGTCATCGACCCAAATATCAAAAGTAAATTCACGTCTCAGTTTACAGTCTCATAACTTTGCCAAATAACAATTTGCCACGTAAAGGAATACTAAAAACATCAAATAATCCGATATGGCGTGGGTAACGGCACAACGTAGCCATCAGGGGGTGAAAACTGCAGCTTTCAGTACAGGGGTGGGTTTGATAGGGCGGTATTCAATAGACAAATTCGTCGTTTCGTCGACTTGACATTGGACGGTGTTACACCGAGGTGTAACACAAGCTCAACACAAAATCAAAACGGTCTTTATTCAGTGCAATCACGAGGATCACTTTGAAACGTCTTATATGTAGACTAGGTGACAACTACAAAAATTGATTGCCATACGTACATGGCACAGTTAGACATAGAGGTTTAAAAAAAATATATCTACATGTTTGAAAGGTAACAAAGACACGAGAAATTAATAAGATGAACAATGATTAAAGGTAAATGTTATTTTTTTAAGTAATGGAAATGAAAATAGTATGATACAAAAACAACCCCCAAACCATCTTATTTTAGGCTACTCTCGATCCAAAGGTTGTCTGGGAGCAATCGCTTTTTAGAGATAAAACCGCCCATTGTACATATATTTAGTTGTTATATTTTGTTAGTTTTTAAGGTGTACAATAAATAATTTTCATTAATTCAACACTTTATTTATTTTATTGTGTACCATAAATTGGTATTGTCATGTTATGTTTTGTGACGTAAAATAAATATTTTCTACACTATTCTTTCTAGTTATGGCCAAGAATAAAACTGCTCGAAAGCTTTTGTTCTTCTTCTTGTCGTGTCACTTCAGTGTGGTGAAAGGATTTTAAGTGCTCCTCATGAGGCTTCTTTTGAGCACTTGAAACATGTAATCGATCTTTTAGGTTCCACGACATGCCGATTTCCTCACGATGTGTGTGATCATTGGTGTACGACCAGTTTTGAACCCGCTACCGCCAGACCACCAGTGCTCTCGTGCGCTCAAAGATTTTGTTTATAAGTGTACATTTATACAATGTAAAATCTCGTACGTAATAAACAATGTGTACTCTGTTACTTATCAGTGTAAATTCTCGACCATCCCTTAGCAAGGGCTGCCGGATAAATGCAGGGGGTTGCACAGAGGGGCGGTTTGAATAAAGGGGATTACGTCGCCATAGCAACGATATGAAGAAACCTACCTTCTTGCATAAAAGTAACACTTTACCAACTCAATTTCGGAGAAGAAATCGGTTAAGAAGTTCCGAATCTAAAACGACAAGGGAGGATTTCGGGAGAGTTTAGTAAAATTGGGTGATGGAAATAGGCGGAAAACATGCGTTTGAAACTGCCTTTATCTACTTATTTAAAAAAAACTACTGTTGATAGGTTTAGGATTCAGGTTCAGGATAGGAGAGGAACCAATTTCAAAAATAGAGGATATTCTCATATGCTATTTTTTTTTTATACAACTAGCTGGTGGAACAAGCAGATGGCCCACCTGATTATTATAATTTTTTACTGCACCAATTATCAGTTGATTTTGATGATTAAGTTATTGTTTTGTCGGTTATACATAAGAGGTCACCTATATATTATCCAAATAGATTAAGTGCTTTTTGAAAAAATCTACAAAATCCGAAAATTCGGCAATAGTTTTGTATTATGTTTTTCGGTGTATCTGAAGTCGCATGTTTTTCGAAAAAGTTATTGGATTGACTTGTACGTCCAAAAACTAATTTTCCACAAAGGATTATCTGATGGTCACGTTCGATGGATACGGCATCTGGGAGCAGCCTCGAACGCCCATTCACCTGACAATGCATCCACAGAAATGTAACACCTAGGAAATTACCTAGGTACGTGATTCTGGTACGTGAGACTCAGGCATCGGGATATATTGCCGATCCTGTGTCTAGCTTCCCTGTTCGCAAACAATAAGTATTAGAAGGGGTTTGAATAGATGCAAAGGTTGGCTTTCAAAGACACTGGATCACCAGTGCTGGTAATAATGATTGCATTGTTTGTCCCACCACAAGAATCGAACCCCAATTTTCGTATCGCATTTAGTCACCGATGCTTGAACCATCCTACTAAAAAAGTACAAAGTTTGTAAGTATGCATGGATGGATGTTTGTTACTTTTTCACGTAAAACTTACTGAATGGATTATTATGAAACTTTACAGTAATGTAGCTTATACATCAGAATAACACATAGGCTACAATTTATAAAGATATAGTGTGACTAATCTTGCGCAGACGAAGTCGCGGGCACCAGCTTGTATAATATAAACTTGATACCATTTACTATATCTTAATAACAAAGCTATTACGAGTCTTAATCTCCCCATAACATTTATTTAAATAAAGAATGCACCCCAAAAACTAGAATGTGGGTAGGCAGTTAGATTACTAGTTAATCCCAGTGCGTTCCGAGTTTCGCTCACTGACGTCGGTGACGTGCGCGGCCGTTTTTCGAGCGGGTTTGTATGAAGACACGAGAAGCGGGCGTGTTTAGTCTCCTGAATCGTGACATGTTTTAAAATCGCAGTACTGGTGAATGAATAATTACAGGATTAAACGAACTCACCTGAGTGATGTTCTATCCTGATTATTTAAGTACTCATTCTGGGATAATTTACTTGTAGTAGCCGCCTTTCTTGCATTAATATCGCGTGTCAAAAGCTTAAGATAATCTGCAAAAAAAAATGTTAACAACCTGGCAACATTCCACAACATATCATTACGTTTAGAGTTAAGATAAGCATATTAGCATATCAATGGGAAGCTATGATGTCATAGCTGTTGGGAGGGTGGGACTCTCTTATCCCAGAATGAGTACTTAAATAATCAGGATAGAACATCACTCAGGTGAGTTCGTTTAATCCTGTAATTATTTTTCTTACTCATTCTGGGATAATTTACTTGTAGATGTTTAGAGGGATGAACATAGAATATAAAAATCACATTATTTATTAAAAACAATGAGTTTTTCAAAACTAACGAATAATTAATTATATTGTCTTAATAATTAAGTACCTTTGACTTAAAGGTAGATAGAATCTATTAAATCACAAACTCAAAAGGAACCACAATTGAGGAACAATTGAGATCCAGGAACATTATTCCTTAGTACCTAACAATTATCATTATTAATAGCAAAAATGATAAGTATTTTGCTAACTTAATGCTTATAAGTCTGGTTTCTACTTCTGACTAAGAGAAACTACAAATATATAATAATATAAACTACAAATTTTCACTTGAAAATTGAGCATTAACACTACCTTGTAGTGGCCTACTGTAATGCTTTGCAAAAGTCATTGACCTGCAAAGCTACTGGAATAGCCTACTGCTTTCAACATGCTATCTAATTTAAGTAGAATGAGAGGTGAAAATTCAAATGTCAATTCTTCTGTATTTCATTACTTGTTTAAGCCACCTGATTATAATATTTATTGAGAAGTAGCTCTCCTAAAGGGGTCTTTTAAACTTAGCAACAAGTAATCAAATGATTCCTCCTCGTCCCTGACTTAATGTCCGAACTCTTTGACCTGTTGTAAGAGCTTTAGGTTGTAATTTTGGTTAGTTTCTTAACTGTAATAAGAAACTTTAAAAAAGTGAGAACATTATTTGGGTACCAAGTGAGCATACATTTAGGTGCAAATGGCCTTTACTTGAATAATCCTTCAAAAACCAATGCACAATAGTCAATAGTTATTTTTTGGTAATACATTGTACAGATCACTGCACTCTTTGATATTCAAAGAATAAAACCTTACTAAATAATAATTAAAATAAAATAAAAACTTGTATAATTTTGTAATATACCTAACATTCACAATGTGTATTTAACATTAAATTCAAATACTCATAATATGATTGCCTATTATGAGAGAATGATGGCAGTTAGGTATATTTTTGGTAAGAGGTCCCATAATTGAAAATTTTCATTAAATATATAGTTTCAACTAGAATATTATAATAAACTCCTGACAATGACATGGATGTCGCAGCTGTTGCGTTGTCGTGTACTGGTGTTACGAAAGAACAGCATTATAGTAGTGTATGCTGCTATAGCATTTATGCTGAATGACAGTCAATTCCTGTCACTTACTTTTAATGTCTATTCTTGTACTTTTTTTTTTTTTTTTTTTTTTTTTTTTTTTTTAATAAATTGTATTTATGTGTGGCATAAATAAATGATTTTGTATTGTATTATAAATATGTTAATACTTTAGGCACACAGTACCTAGATCTTGATTATTTGTCTTGCATTACACCATCCTGTTAAATACAACTATAATATTGTAATAAGCTATACTTTGATGATGACTCAATAATTACTGCTACAGACTTCATTAAAGGATACCAAACCTGGGTAGGCCAAATTGGACGCACTACAATACCTTGTCTTTTTAATCTTTTGTAAGATTTTCAAAATTAAGTGAATGCATAAAATAAATAATAACTCCTTTTAATGGTGAAGGCATCTACATTCCATGTAGAAGGGTCTCCATGTCAAGGCACATATATTTGTAAAATTTTGAACTTGAGTGAGAAGCAAACAAGTCAAAATTTGCTTCTATAGGTTATCTTTTGATTTAAAGTATCATAAAAAAAAAAAAAAAAAAAAAAAAAAAAAAAAAAACATAAATTGCAATTGAAACTTGTAGGTTTCAACTACTTCTTGCTGTTTATTACAGACTGCTGTCAAACATATATTTTTCTCCCACAAAAATAATTCGAATATTTCCAATGGTATAATTTGAACACTGCTTCCTTATTTCCAATGGTACATACAATCATAGATCCCCCCCACTACGTTCCAAAGCTAAATTTTTTGTGTAAGCTGACATAATATTGCCATGCAAACTGACACAAGACTGCCTAATAATATGGCAAAATCTCTATTATATCATTAAAGTTTTAAGAATTTATTTATAATTTATGTCTTTCTTTTTTATAGGACTGCGTCCTATGAATGTATTTGATCCAAAGTACTTGATGTGATGATTTAACTACTATCAGTTTTAATAACTAAGCCAAAACATTTAATAGCTTATACACAATCATGATATTCATTATACATTCATGATTATGAAGCTCCCAGGCAAATGTAATTATTGAAATAAATTACAATTCTATAGCTTTCATAGTAAGTATTGTGGTTTTCACATAATATCACACATAAACTCACATCGAAATATATCATAATATGAGTTAATTGGACTAATTAATAACCATTTTTAAAATCTATTGTGAACATAGTAGGTATATAGTGTTTTCTAGATAGTAATTTACTAACAGTCAATATCTTCCAGTTTAAACAGATAAGTTATTAAACTTTATTCAGATAAAATATGCTAAATATACTGCATTATGAAATTGCCCCAATATTTAAGCTTTTTTTTTTTTTTTTTTTTTTTTTTTTATTCCAGTCTCCATGGTAAGTTTTCCTGATCCTGTTTAACTTTAATGGACTTATAATGTTTGCTCCGTCAAAACTGAAACTGAAAATACTTTATACCATAAAGTATTTAAAAATGGTGGGTTCTTAAGTAATTATTTTTCAACACAAGTTGAAATACTGCAATCTACCAGCAAAACATATCTCTAAGGATATCTTTTATGCCCTCTGTTGGATGGGCCTGCCTGATGATGGCTGTCTGTGGGCTTGTATGCCTATTGTTGCTGAGGGTGCTGGTGATAAGCCCCTCATAGGCCTTGGCTGTGATACTGATACTGTGGCCTGCTGGTTGATTTTTTAATCTCTTTTGTTAGTTATATTTGCTGCATTTCATGGCTTAATAAGATTTACAGCCTTTTAAGATAAAGATTGCACAGAGTCCTCCAAGTTTGAATATAAATTTTCTCCCCTCCAGCTTTTCTTCAAGGATTCCATTAAGTTCTTGTCCAAGGATGGACTAGAGCTTTCTGCATATTGAAAATGGATATTACAAATTGAACGAGGGGATTATCCTTGTTTCTATAAAACCTCAAGAAAACAATTTTCTTGACAAGACTCTGTATAGCTTGAGCAAGCTTAGCAGCTGACTGTCCTAGCACTTGCTGATGCTCCTGCAACAGCTCATCTCGGCTCTTGCCTGCTGGCCTCAGATTACCGGTCAGCTCTATGTTTAGTTTGGGTGCCTCTAATAGCTAGCAATTGTTTGGAATTTTTAAATCCACAATTTTGTCTTTTTCTGTCTTTGTAAATCCTTTTTTAGAATGGTCTCATCACCAATGCCAAATCAGGATGATTTTCATCACTGTAGCCATTATCATAAGTAGGCTCTCCCAAGGCTTCTGCTATAAGTGCCTCCTCTGGAGAATCTGTCTCTGCATCTGTGATATCTGTCCCACGGATTTCAGCATCAGGGTTCAAAGTGCCAGGGGTCTCTGCCTCCAGGCATTCAAAATGTACATCAAGTCTAATGTCTTTAAAGTTCTTTCTTTACTTCTTCCTCTCATAGAGAGTGTAAAATTGCCACACAAAAAATTGCAATAACTATGCAATATTGTATAAATTTATTATTTGTTTATAAATATGTAAATTGTAATATATTTATTTTGATCCATTGAGCTGACATAACCTCCCCAACGGGGAGGTACATATTGTCACACAATATGCAATTGATTACATGTAGGTAATGCAATATAATTCATCTTGAATCTTTGAGCTCGCATTACTTTCCCAACGGGATGGCACATATACAATTTGCAATTTGATTACATGTAGGTATTGCAATATAATTTATCTTGATTCTTTGAGCTCACATTACTTTCCCAACGGGATGGCACATATTGTCACACAATATGCAATTTGATTACATGTAGGTATTGCAATATAAATCATCTGGATTCTTTGAGCTCACATTACTTTCCCAACGGGATGATACATATTGTCACACAATATGCAATTTGATTATATGTAGGTATTGCAATATAATTCATCTTGATTTTTTGAGCTCACATTACCTTCCTAACAGGATGGTACCAACATATTGTCACACAATATGCATTTGATTAAATGTAGGTATTGCAATATAATTTATTATTGATCTTTTGAGCTAAACATAACCTCCCCAACGGGAAGGTACATTATTGTCACACAATAATGTATTTGATTACATGTAGCTTAGTAGGAACAAGCATAACCCTTAGCACGAAGTGGTCGTTAGTTTCAACATAGTCTACCAAAAAATCTATATATAAAGGGAACATACACATTGTCACACAATTATGTAATTGATAACCTGTGGGTTATTAGGAACAATTCTAAGAGTTCACTTTGCTTTGTTCAACAACGTTAATCGAAAAAAAACGCTTGGGCATGATGAATGTTGATGAAATTATCACACTTTATTAGTTTATTACTAACTTTCTTCAAAAGTTTTGTAAAACGCGTGAAAACGCTGACGCCGCGATAATAGCGCGAAAAAACGTATATGATATGTTGTGGAATGTTGCCAGGTTGTTAACATTTTTTTTTGCAGATTATCTTAAGCTTTTGACACGCGATATTAATGCAAGAAAGGCGGCTACTACAAGTAAATTATCCCAGAATGAGTAAGAAAAATAATCTTTGTTATATAAGAAAATAAATAATGTAGGTAAGTCAAAGTCAAAAGGTATTTATTCAATAAAATCACAAGGATCACTTTGAAACGTCTTATAGCTAGGTGACTCTAGGTGTCAGTTCCACGCGACCAAAGCCATAAAAGAACAGGCAACAAACTCACGGCTTGGTTCCTACCGTTCTTATGTATGATCCTTGTTACAATGTAATGTAGTCCTATGTGATGGTATTCATAGTCGTAATTCCCTAAGGAGCACTTACTTTTTGGATCCTTTTCTTCCTTTATTAATCTTTTTATGTCATAGGATCGAATACCGTCTTGCAATAACACCACACAGCCACCTCCATACATATCCAGAAAGGACAAATGTAAGCCATCTCCATCCACGGATTTCACGCTATTTTTACACCGTCGTTGCAATCAGGCAGGTTGGCGTCCAACGTTTTCCGGCTCTTCTTGTCGTGTCACTAGTTTCTATCGAAACAGTGTGGTGAAAGGATTTTAAGTGCTCCTCAAGAGGCTCCTTTGAGCACTTGACATATGTTATAGAAGTTTTTAGGTTCTACGACATGCCGGTTTCCTCACAATGTTTTCCTTCACCGTTCGAGAGTACTGGCATTGTGCACAAACATTTTTGAACAGTAAAACTCATTGGTGCACGACCGGTTTCGACCCACGAGCTTAGGATCGTAAGGCGGGGCCGCTTCCAGTAGACCACCAGTGCTCAGTCTTCCGTCTGCAATTACGGTCGTCATATAGCAGAAGGCCAATTCCAGAGACCCAAAGCATTAGCGATTACTTATCTATTATTAAGTAGGAGCACATGAGAATGGCAAGGAATGCCCTGTTGGGAATTAGTTCGATAAATTAGTAAGTACTGATGGCTAGGTACCGTACTGTGGGTAAGTAATCGAATTTCTTCTTAAGGACTTACACCATAGGAAATACGAGAATAACGAAGTATCCGTAAGAATTCTGCGCCAAGCAGCGTTGCTGTTTCTGTGTGAAAGGTGTGGTTGGTAAAATTACAGGCACATGAGGCCTAACATCCTGTATGCCTTAAGAGTAGTAGAGATCTTTGTGAAGGGCTCGTCCGGGGAAGTACTACCACCACGCCTTTTTCTGCCGCCAAGCAACGCTGTGTTATGGTTTGAAGAGTGTGGTTGCCGGTGTAATTACAGGCACGGCTTAACATCTGTATGCCTCAAGTTGATGGACGCAGGGCAGTGCATCGTAGGGCACGTTTATATCGTGCGTGACTTACGAGGCAATGCTTTGTCTGTGATGGTTACCACTTAACATCAGGTGGGCCATCTGCTTGTTTCATCAGCTAGTTATAAATAAAAAAAAATACCTCAAGTGGATGCACGCAGGGCATTTCATCGTATATGGCTTTTATATAGTGCGCGACTTTTTTTTTATACAACTAGCTGATGGAACAAGCAGATGGCCCACCTGATGTTAAGTGGTAACCATCACCTATAACAAAGCATTGCCTCGTAAGTCACGCACGATAGGAACGTGCCCTACGATGCACTGCCCTGCGTCCATCAACTTGAGGCATACAGATGTTAAGCCTCATGTGCCTGTAATTACACCGGCAACCACACTCTTCAAATCGAAACACAGCGTTGCTGCTTGGCGGCAGAAAAAGGCGTGGTGGTAGTACTTCCCCGGACGAGCCCTTCCAAAGAGCTCTACTACTCTTAAACTACTACGACTTGCGAGGCGAAAGCACCGCTTAGCACCAGGTAGGCTATGATTGTTCCATTAGCAAGTAGTATTAAAAACCGTAATACAATTATATCGTGTGTAGGTTTTCTACTTGACCTATGGAAAGGTCAAAGATTAGTAATAATTAGGTATTTGTAGGTACTAACAAAGTGACTTAGGAGGAAAGGTCACTCTAGTTGCGGTTCGTACGTAGCTGCGGCCGACACATAATGTCCGTTTTTGATCGAGTGAGCGAAGCGAACAAAGATCTTTAGTTTCAACTTGGGCGATTTGGCATTTTATGTATGTATATATGTATGTATGTATGTATGTATGTATGTTTGTCTGGCCATAACTTTCGAACCGTTGATCCGATCTGCATGAAATTTGATAAGTCGATAGCTTGTACTTGAGAAAGTTACTGGTAAGTATATGAGTAAAATCGGATGAAGGGTTATTAAGATATGGGGTTTTTTAAGGGGCCAAAAATAAAAAAAGTTACATAAAAAAATCAAGTTACATGTCATATGAAAGGACTTTGTTTGGACATTCCAAAACAATTTTTACTTTTTTTCTGGGATGCTCGGTTTTTGAGATAAAACAAAAAAGTTAAATTAAGATAACCAGCGACCCAAGAGCTCCCATCTCTAACAGTTTCGTTGACATCAAGGTTTTTCAACTGGTCGCCCTGTTCCTTTGCTTTTTCTTATTTTTTTTTCTTGAAATAAATTAAGGAAGTATTCAGTTCTCATAAAATGGTGATATCGACCAGATCTGATGATGGAGTCAAGGTCTGTTCAACGGAACTCTTCAATAAATAGGCCAATAGAGTTGAAACTTGGTTACCATACCAAGTTAGTAGGCGGTAGTCAGAAAAAAGTCCAAACGTAATGTTTGGACTTGCCTCTAACTACCACCTACTCAAAGTTTTGGTGCGTTCGTTGGGTCGCATCACGAGATCTCAGTTCGGGGCGAACCACTAGTTATAAAGTCAAATGACCGAAATCGGTGAATATTTTTTCTAAATGGCACCCGTTGGCTTCCGTCTTTTTGACATTGAAGATTAGTTTTAGGCGAACATGTGACAGGACTAGAACGTGGCCTACATGATTTTGAGAGACCTTTGCCTATAACAATTGCATCACCTATCTCACGGAGCACGTCCACTGAGGACATAACCTATAATATGTAACATTGCACTGCGTCCATCAATGAATGAAAATTAATAAAAAATACTTTATCGTACACCAAACTGAACAAAAAAACACTTCAAAATATAAAATAAAGTAGTAGGCGGTCTTATCGCTGAAAGCGATCTCTTCCAGACGACTTTTTAATGGAGAGGATTGTTAAAGTATGGTAGATTGGTCGCAGGTGCACGAGGAAAGTTAAAAGAATAGTAGTTAAAAACGTAACATAAATAATAATTTAAAAACACGTAAAGTTTTAAAGTGCCTGAGCACTGGCACCCTCACCTTTCAAACCGAAACACAACAATGCTCAGACTCAGACAGTATTCCTATTACTGTCTGATTCTGAGCATTGTTGTGTTGGTACGTTGGTAGGTACTGCCCCGTACGAAATCTATCACAATTATTTTTGAACAAAAGAGGAGTTGACATTTACGGATCCTAAATGACGGTCATTGCTTTTTACAGTTTAGCTGCTTTCACTTGACGGGTTAATTTCGACCGCTATTTAGCACCCTAAACTGTTCATCCAATTAGCACAATACATTATCCAACATGTCCGCCCAAACAGGATTAGGCACCTGATACTATTGATATATTAGTATTTTGACAGCCATCACAGCTCAGTTGGTAGTAGCTCTGCCTTCTGCGCTGTAGACCGTGGATTCGAGACCCACCGAAGAGATCAGTATTTTGACAGCCATTACAGCTCAGTTCGTAGTAGTCAAAGTCAAAAGGTATTTATTCAATAAAGTCACAAGGATATCTTTGAAACGTCTTAAAAGTAGGTGAATCTAGGTGTCAGTTCCACGCGACCAAAGCCTAGAAGAACCGCCAACAAACTTACGGCTTGGTTAGTAGCTGCGCCTTCTGCGCTGTAAGCCATGGGTTTGATTCCAACTTGAGCAACATTTGTGTAATGACATAGGTGTTTGTTTTCTGTCGGGATGTTATTATATCAAAGTACCTCTAGCTCGCACATTTCAATATTTTTGAAAGATATTATATCAAAGATTTGAAAAAAATTGTAATTAACCAAGTTGAGTGCAATAATGTTAAGTTTTAGTAGTAAGTAATATATTCCATTGGCCTTTAATTAATTTGGTTCAAATAGGTTCAAAAAAAGCAGGATAGCTAGACGACGACGACAGACTGATCAAATCTATTTAATTTCAACGTTCAAGATAAGCTCGTATGAATCTGGTGAGGAGTTCATTGACCGCTCTGAAGTGTGATGAAAAAGGGACATAATACACATACCCACATGTTGCAGTAGTTGGTATTATTCTAACGTATATACTTTTTGCCACATAGACAGCCGGTCCGTATAGATATTTTGACCCCTGCACATTCCAACCGTTGAACATTTTGTTACGTTAACTTATTCAGTTAAGTCCCGGAATCTTCTGTACGTGACAGTTACGTGCTCTATTCAATTCTACTTTGTGACAGAGTTCTTCCGGGGAAGTATCACCGTGCCTATTTATGTCGCCAAGCAGTGGTTTGAAGGGTTTAAATGACGGTGCAATTAGTTACAGACACATGCGACTTAACGGTCGGCTATTTGGTTGTTCCGTTTTTATATACCTACGAATGTTACAAGAATACTAGTGTACAAAAATGCACAGTGCTACTATTCTAAACCGGTGAAGGAAATCATCGTGAGGAAACCGGCATGTCGTAAAACCTAAAACTTAATAAAACATATTGTGTCAAGTGCTAAAAAGGAGCCTCTTTGATGCGCACTTAAAATCCTATCACCACACTGTTTCGAAAGAACTAGTGACACTCGCGACAAGAAGAAGACAAGAATACTTCAACGGACTTTTTGCAAACTACGGACCACTGACAACTCCATTTAGAGGCTACTTCTCTAGGGGGGAGGGTGCGGGCCCCACCGTGAAGGTGGAGGCATTTCCGGGCCCCGCTGTTATGGCGGGCCGGTCACCGTCAGTGGACTGGATGGGAAGGCTCTGCCGGATTCTCAGTTCCCCTCCACATAGGCGACGCGGGAGTGCCGCTGGGTTGTTTAGTGGGTATACCGGGAGCGGAAAACCGGGGAGTCCCACATATTCCCCCATCCTCCAATGAGGGGAAATACGTAATTTTTCCTGCGTCAAAAAAAAAGGGAATCCTAGTGGCACATAAATCTAGTCCATGAACTAGCTTTGTCGCTCCCGCGAAAATATAAAGGACGTTAGTGGAAACTTGGCAACAGAATAGCCAGTTCCGTTCTTAGTTGTCATCATTCAATTATCTTGCAAACCGTCTAGCTGAGTGACCTATTTCGAATCATGAATGAACCAATTTATAGTTAGCTTCCTTCGTTCACGACAATACCGTGGGGCAATAACATATCTACATCTACACTAATATTATAAAGAGGAAAGATTTGTATTTTAGTATTTTTGTATTTTTGTATTTTTGTATGATTGTATGTAACGAATAGGCTCAAAAACTACTGGTCCGATTTCAAAAATTCTTTCACCATTAGAATGCTACATTATCCCTGAGTAACATAGGCTATATTATATTTTCAAAAAAATCAAGGATCCTTACTAAAACTCCAATAATGTAACCCAAGGTAGAAAACAAAAACCTTACATCGCGTGCGCTGCGAAAACTATTGATGATAGAACAAAATAATGTACTACGATTTTGCAGAACACGTCATTATCTACAAAAAATGTCGCGACAGCATATGTCTAGCTATTATAGTTATGTCACAATAAGTGTTCTTTTATTATAAAAATTTAATTGAAATGCCGCCGCTAGAAAAGGCTCTTTATATGTACCTTGGTATTAATCCTTATCCAAATAAATCTTTTCATATTCAAGACTGGTTCAATACCTATACATTACTTCTTGAATTTTTCAAATCAGACATTCCATTCAAAAGATTTAAAAAATATAAGGTCACGGGGAGCGTTTCCACCCAGCGCGGGCCCGGGCTAGGCGCTAGGGACCACGGCCTAAGTTTATCCTAAAACATTGAAAAAAATTATGTCCACCCATGCGAAGCTGGGACAGGCCGCTAGTCTTCAATAATAAATAACTTTTCTTTGTTTCTAACATTCGGTTTCATGCACTCGACGTTATTTATCTACTACTATCAAACTTTGTTCTAAAGATTTTTTTTTTAAACATTTTTATATTGTCCTAAAACTTATTATCCAAGTGGGATTTATTTTTTAAACCTTATTTACGGTACTAAGCAAGATTATTGGTGGTCTAGTGGTAGCGGCCCCGCCTTCCGATCCTAAGGTCGTGGTTTCGAAACCGGTCGTGCACCAATGAGTTTTTCTGTTCAAAAATTATTGTGCACATAAGTTTGTTGCCAGAACTCTTAAACGGTGAAGGAAAACATCGTGAGGACACCGGCATGTCATAGAACCTAAAAAGTTCTATAACATGTGTCAAGTGCTCGAAAGGAGCCTCTTGAGGCGCACTTAAAATCCTTTCACCACACTATTTCGAAAGAAACTAGTGACACGACAAGAGAGAGAACAAGATTATACCTGTGTACTTCTACTCACTATTTAATTGAAAACCTCGGCCTGTCTCCATGTTGCTATAGCCTATGCAGGGTCCATGTGATACTTACACCTGTATGTAGGTACTTAAACTAAACCATGTTTAAGCAATAAATATATTGAGTAACAAGCTGGTGCCCGCGACTTCGTCTGCGCAGGATTAGTCACACAATATCTTTATAAATTGATGCCTATGTGTTATTCTGATGTATAAGCTATATTATTGTAAAGTTTCATTAAAATCCATTCGTAGTTTTTATGTGAAAGAGAAACAAACATCCATCCATCCATACTTACAAACATTCGCGTTTATAATATTAGTAGGATTTGTTGTTTGTTCATCGAAAAATATATAAAGTTACTAGGATAGGTCAATGTGATACCTAATTTAAAATAACGGCCGGTTTCTGAATGCTCGACCAAACCAAAGTAGTGTAATCACCTGGTACAAAGTAGTAATGTGCTTATGTAGCTCAGTTTATCTAAACCTCACCTAAATATATTACCTCACATAAATATTATTTATTATGTGCATTGACCACAAAAAAACAAGAAAAACTGTGTTTTTTATACAACTTTCTGAAGGAACAAGCTAGATGGCTCACCTGATATTAAGCTTGACCACTTTGACCCCCTTAGGCACGGTAGATATCCCCTCAGATCTCTTAGCACCAAGTACCATCGCAAGATTATTTAAGGAAGCCCATCGCCGCTATTAGAATACTAAGTGATGTTTTGCACACATCATTTTTTTGAAGAGAAAAGTATTTGGTGCACGTTCGGATTCGAACCCACGGCCTTCAGAAGGCGGGGTCATTCCCACTAGACAACCGTAGCTCTCACACCATGAAAGCACCAGACTGATAAAGGTCTGCATACACGAAAGGTCGAACGCAGTGACCTGACTCCCAAAATTATCAAAAAAGTAGGCTTCATAAAATTTTAGAGGGCATATTTCTCATGTAATAGCGATGCGATAACTGAACACGTGGTGGGCATTACGCTAAGCCACAGCTGATATAGAACAACTAACTCACTCTATCTTTCCAAATCTTCTAATCAGTTTGAGATAGCTTGTTTTTTTTTATACAACTAATTGATGAAACAAGCAGATGGCCCACCTGATGTTAAGTGGTAACCATCACCTATAACAAAGCATTGCCTCGCAGTGTGTATGTTTAGGGCCGGTTTCACCATGCTCTGTTAGATTAGATTAACAAAGTATTAAAGTGCCGTTAAATATGTTAAAATGTACGCGTTTGACATCTAAGGTTAGATCTAACGGCCTGTTAATCCTTGATTAGTAACTAACAGAGCATGGTGAAATCAGCTCTTAGTGTACCTAAATTTATTTACCCCCCCATTCCGAGCTATTTTTTATATTCACTGCACACGTTTGAGAGAGATCAGACGAAGTATGCACCATTTCGTTCGATTAAATTTTTACTAGCCAGATTTGAGAGAGACCAGACGAAGTGCACCAGCTGTCTTCACCAGGTTGTGATTACTAGCTAATGGTGTTTTAACAGGCAATCAGTCGCAAGGCCGAATCGCTTACCGTTCATTCGCGTGACAACTGCAATCATATAATACAATACTATTTATTTTATCCAAGGTGACATTTAGTGCAGCCCTAGTATTCTGGCGCCGACAACTGCGAATATACCTCTCGCTCGCACATCGGTTCAAACAAGTTTACTACTAAAAAGTTTGCATAAGTAGGAAAACCCGTAAAGCAATTTTATTAGTAGGAAAACTCATTTGGATCAAAATTTATCTGTGCTGAACTGAATGCAATGTACACAACTTGGTTAATTGCGATTTTTCAAAAATAAGTTCAATGATTTTATATCTTTTTAAAACGTTGAAATGTACGAGCGAGAGGTACCTTGGCAGTTGGAATCGCCTTTATTAGACGCAAAAAGAGCTCGCGACCTAACTTATAACCAGTACTATCTGAACCGGGATGTCATTGAAATTCCAACAAATAGGAGCTAAGGTTGTTTTGGTTCTCGTAATTTGACTTTGACCCCAAAAAACGTTTGGAATATAAGGTCAGAAAGCGTCCCACATATCATTTCCTTTAATTTAAAGTCTACCCTTTCTTTTTGAATTAACTTTAGTTATTTTTATTTTATTATGCCTGAATTTATCACAAAGCTTTGTTTTTTCTATCCGAACATGGATTTACTCGCATTAAAAAATAAGCCGACATAACCCCATAAAAACTAAATGTTCGCGCTAATGGTGCCAGCGTATAAAGTTAGTGACTGGTGTGAGCTGTTTTCAAAACACAAATTTTACTTAAACTTTTGACAATACACAAACCGAATTTCCTTCACAAACCGCAGGAAGTTTCACCTGAAGCCGGTCGGGTTGGCAAAGCCCTGGATTCTGGAAAACGGCGGGCGTCATTTGACAGTCGATACTCCACGTAAACCTTATACCCATGTAGGTAAATCTTATGGGTTGTTATTATAAGTAAGGTAATGCGTTGGTTAAAATAGCTTAGGAAGAGAGAGAAAGTAAAAATAGAGAAAATATAAGTAAAGTTATGCGTTGGCTTAAGAAGCTAGTTTAAGTAGAGCAAAAGTAAAAAAAAAACATTCATTTTCTAAACACAGAGAAGGTACAAACTCCTTCTAAGTCCCATTTAGCATAGCTTTTTTCATAGCCCGTTGCGTGATTTATAGTCTGTGTAACTTTCAATAGTTAGCAACTATAGTCTTAAGGCGAAGACAAGTGCTATTGTACCTCTCGCTTCGACGTTTCAACTTGTTGAAAGATATAAAATCCATCAACCATTTTGTGAACTAAACTGTTTAGTAAAAAAATCAATTTGATCGATACAAGTTTTGCTACTCAAAAGTTTGCTTTACTAGTTTTCGTACTTTTTGCAAACTTTTTACGCGAGAGGTACATTAGCTCTTGTCTTCGCCTTAAAAATAGCTTTAAGTACGGCCGTTTTGTTACGGTAACCGTTACATAGGAAACCATAACTTAACGAGCGTTGCATAGAAATTTATGTGCCTCTATTTCCTAACTTTGACCACGGAATAAATAAATGCTAATATACAGGATATTCACTCCATACATGCAATGCAGAAGTGCTATAACCGTATGGCAATTTTGTTAATATCTGTGACTGAAGAGATAGATGCGTGCGGGTTTAGTTTCAGGAACAGTTTTTTTTAGGTTGTGCTGAAGTAATTTATACTTTTTGTTACATTTTGATATTGATTAGGTATATTACCACAAAAAGTTGGTTCCTATACCACCAGAGCAAATAAAGAAACGTATCTGATAAAAAGTCCGCTAATAAGTCCTATATGCCTTACTTCTGTGCTTCGGAGAGCACATTAAGCTATCGGTCCAAGCTATAGCATTCATGATTCATAGTTCATAGCCATGACAAAGGCCCTTAGGCTCCTTGAACTCTCTAACAGCAAAATTAAACTATCTTTTGCGAAGTTCAATATGACAATAAATAAAAAAATATTCAATGAATTGATAATAAATAACAATAAATGTCAAAATTACTGGAATTGCGTACTTACTGTATAAAGTTTTATTTTCCATGAACAATTGCTATGATCATAGATCTACTAAATACGGAAGATAGAACGTTCGAGCATGTTCTGCGTAGTAGTTGCACGTAGTCGTTTTGCGAGTCTCCGTTGCACCAGTTTTAGAGTAGTAGAGCTCTTTGTGAAGGGGTCGTCCGGGGAAGTACTACCACCGCGCCTTTTTCTGCCGCCAAGCAGCAACGCTGTGTTTCGGTTTCAAGGGTGTGGTTGCCGGTGTAATTACAGGCACATAAAGCTTAACATCTGTATGCCTCATGTTGATGGACGCAGGGCAGTGCAGGGCAGTTCCTATCGTGCGTGACTTACGAGGCAATGCTTTTTTATAGGTGATGGTTACCACTTAACATCAGGTGGGCCATCTGCTTGTTACATCAGCTAGATGTATAAAAAAACCATTTGTTGATGTGGTGGTAAACATTTTGCGTATACACGACTACGCATCAGGCTATACACGGCTCGCTTTTATGTCCTTGTAATAAGCGTAATTTTTCTTTGGCTATGTGTATAAGCTTGATCAGTATCGGTGTAACAATAGGAAAGGTGACTTTCGTACGCTATTCGTTTTGCAGGCCGCAAAACGTTAAATGAAGGTTCGTGTACAAATTTTCCGTTGCACTGCGCGGAAACACGACAGCACGTGTCAACTTTTCGCATTCGATTGTTCACTACCAGGCAATGTAAGCCTAAATGACAATACGAATTGTTCATCGTTTCGCTACTGTTGCGGTCACTCGCGCCACGCCTCTTTGCGCTATCTCCTACCGTTTATTAATCTATGAAGTAGGTAATAAGCCGTTAGATCGAGCGCTTCCGATTATTCAATTCTAGAAATTGGCATGGACAAAGTTGGCTTGGCAAGTTATAATGCTGAGACTAGCCGCAGTTTCCTGAAAATCGGGATCGTCCTACGACCGTCAGTAGGTAGTAAATATCCTAAATACCAATTCATGACTACTATGTACTACGTCTGAGGAAGTAAGTACCTGTTTCAGCCGCCAAATAAATGATGCTTGCATTCTTGAACTTTGATTTAAATTAATAGAGAAAAAGTTGAAACGTCAAAGTCATTTAAAAATAGCTGGATTGGGGCCCACCTAGCTTACAAATCATATTAATATCTAGCTAGACTCTCGTAAAAATGTAATCACGTTGCAACAATACTAGCTAGTTCGTAAAATGCATACATAAATAATTCCTCAGCTTTAAATTTACCGACGAGCAACGCGACATACGGCTGTAACATTTGTCAAAACGGAAAAACGATACAATATGAGAATGAACGCATCAATATTAGATCACGCATAACTTCCTTGCCAGTATTGAAACCAGGCGCAGTAACCCGCAAAATATAGGTGCCGGGAGGTATTGAAACTAGGCACAATATAGCCAGCCATTCGTTTCTGTATCTATTTAGAGCGGCTTTTTTTTCCAACTAGCTGATGGAACAAGCAGATGGCCAGCTGTTAAGTGGTAACCATCACCTATAACAAAGCATTGCCTCGTTAGTCACGCACGATAGGAACGTACCCTACGATGCACTGCCCTGCGTCCATCAACTTGAGGCATACAAATGTTAAGCCTCATGCCTGTAATTTGACTGGAAATCACACTCTTCGAACCATTATGGTTTTGTATGGGAGTCGAAAAAATAAACTAAGCTTAGATACTGACATCCTCTGATAATGTCATTTAGTAGTAAGTCAAGTAAGGCACCATAGGATCTGAGTGGATGTCTACCATACCTGGGGAATATAAAAAAGTTATCTTTTTTTTTCTTTCTTGAATTTGAAAGGGGATTTTTGACGTCTTCATTACCTAAGGGGTATTGTTAGACCCCCTACCCTCGCTACGTCCCCCGTCTCACACACCGGTCCAATCATTTGCATGCACCCCTCGTGGGCGAGTCGGGGAGACAGATAGTACACACGCTGTGTGGGACTACAAAACTCACCATTTTTCAAGGGAGTGTTTTCAACTCAGCCAGTGTAAGTAATTTTTTTATAATGTCATATCTGGTAGGCTAAGGAAAAGATGGATGGACTGTGTGAAAGATGACATGAGTAAGAAAGAAGTGAGCACCGAGATGACGAATGATAGAGGAGAGTGGAAGAAGAAAACCTGTTGTGCACACAGCGTACTATGCATTGGATAAGGACAGGAATAATAATTATAAATATTGGTGGACTTTCCACACAGAACTATCTAGCCCCAAACTAAGCCAAAGCTTGCTTTGGAACCAGATAGCTGATATAATACATACATACTTTTTTGTTTGTAAATACAAGCTTATAATATATTATAACACCCAGACAGAGAACAAACATCTATGTTCATTACACAAGTGTTTGTTCTCAGTGGGGATCGTACCCACGGCCTACGGCGCAGAAGGCAGAGTTGGAATGCTGTGAAGGAAGATGAGCTGGCAGGCGAGCAAACGGGCCACCTGATTGAGTGTGGTCACCGCACATGGACACCTGCAACACCAGATGCAGTGCTGCGCTGCCATATTTTAGGGAATGACAAAACCGCCATTAGAAAGACCCTATCTCGAAACTATGACAACTTACTCTGGCGCGGCAAAAACGACCGCGAAAAACGAGTAGCTGTGGAAAATCTGCCATCCCTGGTGGCAGACTGCTGGCTTCACAACCTAGTTAGCTGTAGCTCTGTCTTCTGCGTTGTAGGATGAGTATCCGAGGTGGTTTGGGGTCAAACACGTCTCTCTTTATGGGGTCTTAGGGTACTTTGGGTGCCCAACAGTACCTGTAGTATTAGTATATAAGTTATTAGAATTCCGGGACTGTGTGAATGTAAGTTGTTATAAATAATAATTTTATATATATAAAATAGTCAAAGTCAAATAGTATTTATTCAATAAAATCACAAGGATCACTTGAATTTGTTACTAAGTGATTGGAATTGCTGCTGTTGGAATAAATGGCTTGTTTATTTTTTATTATTTATTAGAGCTTGTAAATTTGGATGTCCTGCATAAACACTAGGTAACACTATTCCAACTAGTACATACAAATATATAATTATCTTATTTACTTTGTCCGTGCACTACTTACGTCTTTAGAGTACAAGCAAATAACCAAGGTCTATTCATTGATACCGATTCATTGACTCAGTAAATATATTTAAATATTCTAATTTATTTAATCTTTATAAATATTCATAATATCATTGTATTCATAGCTATAAATATCACGACGAATACCACTAGAAAAACAAGATTTTTAAGTCTATTAGTAAGAAGTATGAACTCGAGTTCTTTTGAGGATTAAGGGGGTAGTCAGAGGTACGTCCAAACATTACATTTGGTACAGACCCAATGGTATTTCATACGTTACAGGTTGCATGCCCAATTGCCCATTGCTGCTATTAAATAAATACTACGCATTGCGGATATATTTATTTAAAAAATATATGCGATCCATTGGTGCACCACGAGATTCTAACCCACGACCTGACGATCAGAGGGAAGGGTAATTCAAAACCACCGACTTTAAAATGTTAGTCTTGCACGAAATTCATTTTCGCAAATTGATCAGTCAATTTTTCAAAAGTGTCTCTACACGGGTTTTATGAAGATAAAGGTTGTCGACTTTAGCTCTACACTTTAACATAGATATACACTCGCCCGCAAAAATAAACGGTCACCTAGTTAACTCCAAATAACTTTCAAACCACACAATCTAGCTCTTTAAATTAAAAAGTATCTGAAAGAAAATTTTATTACACATAAAATAAACTACCACCACTCTGCGCTGGCTCAACCCAAACTCTAAAATGGTGATAATTCTGGTACATTCTTCCAAAGTCAAAGGCATGATTTTGCACAAATAACTCGAATTGAATAAAGAAAATCAATTTAAAGTCCCATATTCATACAAAATTAAAGAAGTCGAAATTGAAAAATGAATCACAATTTGAAAATAGGCAGTTTTTACTCATAACGCATTTTTTTATGCCATTAAATGAAGGATTAAATAAAAAAGGTTAAATGAAGGGTTGCATAAAGTCCGCATATCCTCTTTTGGTTTAATTGAGTAAACAAAAGAAGTTATCTTGATCATTTCTTGAAGATGTTACTGTTTTCAAAGGTGACCCTTTATTTCTGCGGGCGAGTGTAGATAGATACTCGTAGTTAACTGGCTACTCTTCATTTCAGCTGATGAGTTTTGGCGAATATCTTTTATAATTAAATTGGCTTCATGCAAACTTATTTTAAGTGAGTAGGTACTAAATTCACATATTTGATTACGAATCTAGATCTTAGAATGAATATTATTGTAACAATTATTTTTGCTTATTCGATTGTTATCTGTTTTGTGAATTTAAATAAATAATATAGTATACAACAAAGTCGCTTTCTCTGTCCCTATATCCCTACGTATGCTTAAATCTTTAAAAATACGCAACGGATTTTGATGCGGTTTTTTTTATAGAAAGAGTGATTCAAGAGGAAGGTTTATATGCATAATACAAGCATAATCTCTTAAGGATAACCCACAATAACCGTGCGAAGCCGGGGCGGGACGCTAGTTAATAAAAGATATGATTTTATGCGAAAAAAAAATAACTTGCTAGTTTTTAGTAAGATCTTTTGCTTATCATTACACATTTTATGATTGTTTTGCAAATTTCAACCGAGTTTTACGGTTGTATTGTGTAAGACAACTAAAGAAGACGAAGAAGATGTTTATCAGACGCGGGAATCGATCCGCGAGCTCCTGTGGAATTGTCTCTCCGTCACCCCAATCTGTCTCCTTAGGGTGACAGAATGGACAAAACGATCCGATATTATGGCGAATACAAGAGCTAATGTGACTCTCGCTCGCACGTTTCGACATGTTGAAAGATATAAAATCGATATATGTTTTCCTACTCAAAAGTTTGCTTATGTACGAAAACTAGTAAAGCAAACTTTTGAGTAATGTAATGTATCGATCGAAAAGAATTTTTTACTGAACTGTGTGCAATGTGATTGCACACAAAATGGTTGATTGCGATTTTTCGAAAATGAGTTTACTTAGTGATTTTATATCTTTCAACATATCGAAACGTGCGAGCGAGAGTCACATTAGCTATTGTCGTCGCCTTAATTATATTTACTTTACCCATTCCATTTAACCTCACCCGATGGACCGACGACATTGTGAAGATCGCGGATATTCGGTGGACGGGTGGCTCAAAATTGTTCTTTCTGGAGTATCGGAGATGCCTTAGTCCAGTGTACTTCTTCAGGCTGATAATGTTTACTCGTTTCAAATAGCTGCTATGTCTGATGTTGTCTTTACCTGAAACAAAACATGTAAATGTTGTTAATCTTTCTTATTACGTAGGCTTTATTGCCTCAAGTTGAAGGACGCTGGGAAGAGCATCGTAGGGCACGTTCCTATCGTGCGTACTTTGCGAGGCAATTCTTCTTATCGTGTCACTAGTTTCTTTCGGAACAGTGTGGTGAAAGGATTTTAAGTGTATCGAGCACTTGGCACATGACAACATGCTGGTTTCCTAACGATGTTTTCCTTCACCGTTTGAGAGTACTGACACCGTGCACATAAATTTTTGAACAGAAAAACTCATTGGTGGACCGGTTTTGAACCCACAACCTTAAGATCAGGAGGCAGAGCCGCTACCACTAGACCACCAGAGCTCTCGATGCCAGGCAATGTCAAAGTCAAAGTCAAAAGGTATTTATTCAATAAAATCACAAGGATCACTTTGAAACGTCTTAAAGCTAGGTGACTCTAGGTGCCAGTTCCACGCGACCAAAGCCAAGAAGAACAGGCAATGCTTTTTTATAGGTGATGGTTACCACTTAACATGAGGCCTGAGCCATCAGAACTTGTATAAAAAAAAAATTACCCCTATCTCAACACTTGATGTCACATGTCACATCTGAGTACTTAGCTGCCGGCTATGGCAGTCGTTAAGCGATGATGAAGGCCTTAAAGCTTAAAACCTCCATCACCAGAGATAGAGCTCTGCTAGCTCATACAAACAAACATACACACAAATAAAATAGGTTCCCACTTTACAGTTCAAATAAACACTGCTCTATCACAAAGAAAGAATATTAATGGAATTTTATTTGTGAATATAAACAACCGATATCTCCATTAATCCTTTGAAAGCGTACAGAAATAACTTATGACGTGTTTACACGAGCTTAGTAGCTAGTGTTTAGTACTGTCACTCTCGCTAATGGCTGTGCTAAAAGCATGTGAAATCATGGCGGTTAGTAGATTAATCAACATGATCATCAGCCTGAAGAAGTGTACTGAGAAAAAAAGTCTTAAAAAGTCTTTGTAAGTCTTATAGTCATAAATTTCCAGCAAGATCGATTTTGAGTCTACTTTCACATTTGATTAGTAGTTTAGTGACTTAGTTGTATTAAAACTTATACCTGTTTCAAGGACCCGATACTTAAATAACGGGAACACTCTAATGTAAGCAGTGGCGTAGCTAGGTGGACACGGGGCCCGGTCCACATAGCTTGAACTTATATTGGTCCTTATAAACCAGCTAACCCTTATAAGTTTATCAAATGAAAGAAAGTTGTTTTTACCTTCTTACTAATTATGAATGCAGTAAAGTCCAAATTTTAATTTTAAGAAGTATACTTACGAAATTAAACCTACTATCATTTCTGTGTTTAAAAAGTGTAACAGCTCGAGTCAGTTCCAACATCGACACCAACCTTACTAGGTTTCACGATGTTGTAAAATTTTCTTAAATAAATAAAATAAAATAAGTTAAATAAGAATTAAAAAAATATAGGGGATCCTAACTTCCTGACCATTATTAGCAGAAATCTTAACTGCTAAAAATAACACATTGTCGCTTGTTAAGTCATGTGAACAAGGAGGTACGGCAAGTGTTTAGTAACTAAATAATATTAAAGCATGTTCTAAATATGAACCCTATAATATGTCGAGCTACTAAGCTCGTGTGAACTAGCCACTGCGTCCGAGTCTGCCTGTTCGCATTTGGCCCGGAGATCAGTGAATACATTTGTGTATGAATCACTGATGCATCTCCACAGGAAGTACCTCATTACCATGTACAAATAGACATACAAAACATACGTTTTCTTATAGCACTGTGACCGTTAAAACGGACGTGATGATAAGATAGTAGAGTTTCTAAGTGATATTTTTTGATTGTACGATATAAATGACTTTGACTTTGAAGATAAAGAATAAACTTAAAAGCCACTTAGGCTAGGCTGAAAAACGTGAAACAACTTCTTGCTAGCACATTTTTCAAGATACAGAATTAATGAACGTCCATATTTGTAAAAATTTAATATCGAACAATACAAAGTTTCTGACAATAACATTGTAAAAGTTGAGTAAAAAATATTTTTATCACATCAATTCGAAAATAGATAGTTTGCTCTTCGAAAACAGGTAGCAAAATAGCACTTTGATCCCAAGGGCGGTAAAGTACTTTACCGCCCAAGGGCGGTAATGTGATTTGAATTTGGAATGTGCTTATTGAGTAAAAGTTCCAATCACCAAAGAGATCACGAACACTGTATGAACAAAGCAGGCTTTATGATTAAAAAAAAAGCGCCTGAACTAAATAAAAATAAACAAAAACACGTGAAACGCGCATTCCACCTTTGTTCATAATTGTTTACTCAAATTCAGATTTTACTTAGTTTTATTAAAATAAATAAAATTACAATAAATATATGATTATGACTATGAGATTATGTGACATTGTGACTATGTGACTATGTGACTATGTGACTATGTGACTATGTGACTATGTGACTATGTGACTATGTGACTATGTGACTATGTGACTATGTGACTATGTGACTATGTGACTCCGTGACTTTGTGACTTTGTGACTTTGTGACTTTGTGACTTTGTGACTTTGTGACTTTGTGACTTTGTGACTTTGTGACTTTGTGACTTTGTGACTTTGTGACTTTGTGACTTTGTGACTTTGTGACTTTGTGACTTTGTGACTTTGTGATTTTGTGACTTTGTGACTTTGTGACTTTGTGACTTTGTGACTTCGTGAATTTGTGAATATGATTATGATTATTCATAAGTTGCACTAAGTTATTTTCTCATAGAGGGTGATAAAAAGTAGAGTGTCCACCTCGGGAGCAACACTATTTTAAGCTCGAGTGAAGTACTTTGAATCCCTCGCTACGCTTAGGATTCTACTTTAGAATCCCTCGCTACGCTCGGGATTCTACTCTAGAATCCTTCGCTCCGCTCTGGATTCAAAAAACACTCTCGCCATAAAAATAGTTGTTTGCTCCCTTGGTAAACAATCTACTATTCCATCTTCAACAAGTTTGATTTAGTAAAAAAACCAGTCAAACAATTTTTTTGGTAGGAATCTGTTTGGATCAATATTTTTTCTTTGCTGATCAATGCAATGCTATGTTACATTTGTTCTACTTGCAACCTATCACATTATTTACATAAACTCGCGTCCCCGTTCTACGGGCGTAATATGACGGTATCCGGGTTTGGGAAACCAGGTTCATGGTGAGTCAAATTTTAGTCCTACAGTACATTTTGTATAGGAGACTGTGATTTCGATTTCTATATTTGTTAACAATACAAACATAGTAAATTAAATATAATATGTGAACCGTGACTTCGCTTGTATTTTACCCAGACGAATAATAGACTCTGTTATCAAACGAACTAAACTTATACAAAGTTTCATCAAAATCGGTCCAGCTGCTAATGTCCAACCAATTTATAGATGCGATGGTTTGTCTGTTTGTTTGAGAAAACTCCACATAGCGTGGAATATGGACAGGATGATGATGATGATGGGCGACGGTGACCACTTTCCATCAGGTGACCGTATTGCTTGCTAGCCAGTTATTACAAAAAAAAATTACGTTGAAATTGTCAACTACTGCAATAGGGTACTGTCATATCTCCAAGTACCTCAAGGTGTATAGCAACCGTCCCTAGCAATTCAATTCAAAACGTTTTTTTTTGTGGATACACAATGATCATCACTTTGAAACGTCAGATATTTATTTTAATTAAAAATGTTAATCTAGGCACCAGGCCATAAACTAGGTAAATGTAGTCCTTACGATGTTTTCCTTCACCGCATAAAAATATTCAATTACAAACCCAAATAAATCCCCGCGCGAGGAAAGTAATTCATCTTGCTCGTGTTGCTCACATACAACCTTGCCGCAGTACGCCATAACCTTTTATGCAACATTACATACAAGAAACACTCGAATGTTCTCGAATATTCCAGAAATTCCCGGATAGGCGGAACATCCAAGATTTGTTTCAACATCCCTTTACATAATTAAGTAGGATAAATGCTCCATGACACGTTACGCTGGGTCCTCCGACGTTGCTTGTAGTGAGGATAATGCGGTAGGGTTACTTACGTCTACACATATTTAAAATTCTAAGTCAAAAGATATTTTATAGATAGATAGATAGATAGAAAATTCTTTATTGCACAAATAAAATATACTGTACATAGGCGAGCTTAATGCTGGATAGCATTATCTACCAGCTAACCTTTGGGTAATGAGACAACATTTTTGGGTAGTGCACATTGAATGAAGGCCTATACTAAACAAGGCAAAGATTTAGAAAAGTACATAACTAAGTATTTAACAAACTAACAAACTAAATTTAGGTCTAAAATAAACATACTAAACTAATACTAAAATATATATAATATAAAATAACTCACCTAAGTAACTACTATAAGAAAAAAGAAGAAATTATTTATTGTTATAAGATTCTATCATGAGGGATAGGTAGTGGGTATAGATTTTGGATTTGAAGACTTCAAGAGAGACTTTTTATAACCAGGATCACTTTGAAACGTCTTATGAGGAAAGGATACCTAAGAGACTTTTGAAAAATAAGTTATTGAATAAAATGTTCTTTTGCTCGCTGCATGCCGTCGCCGCGCCCCAAGCAAGAAAGAGACAACAGCAGCTCAGACCGTTTTAGGTACATAATTATTGACAAAACAGCGTTTCGTAGTCGACTATTTACTCCCAAAAACATGCCCAATTGTTTTTTTTTTATTTTTATATAATTATACAAAACCTTCAGCTATGCCCCTATGTTCTAATTTTTTTGTAAATATGCATAATTTTAGTAAGTCACGTCAAGTCGCTAGGTAAGTCGCTCAACGGGCTATGGAGAGAGCTATGTTGGGAGTTTCACTACGAGAAAGAATCAGAAATGAGGAAATCCGTAGGAGAACCAAGGTAGCCGACATAGCTCGCAGAATCAGCAGATTGAAGTGGCAATGGGCAGGTCATATAGCTCGAAGGACTGATAACCGATAGGGTATAAAGGTTCTCGAATGGCGACCACGAACAGGAAAACGAAGCGTGGGACGCCCTCCCACCCGATGGACTGACGACATTGTCAGGATCGCGGGTAGTCGGTGGATGGAGAGGGCTCGGAATCGTTCTTCCTGGAAATGTATAGGGGAGGCCTATGTCCAGCAGTGGACTTCTTTGGGCTGATGATGATGATGATGTCACGTACGTTTTTTACGTTTTAAGTATCATGATTTTACGTGCGATATTATAAAAAAAACAGTTTCGTGCGAGTCGGTTCCGTACCATCTCTATCTCTATCTCTAATACTATAAGACTCAAAGTCCTGACTGACTGACTGACTGACTGACTGACATATAGACAACGCACAGCCTAAACCGCTGGTCCTAGAGACTTGAAATTTGAGGAGTACATAGGTCTTATGGCGTAGAGGTGCACTAAGAAGGGATTTTTGGAAATTCAACCCCTAAGGGTGTAAAAAGGTTTGAAAACGTTTGTATGAAAAATAGTATTCCTTGAACCTACAAACTTGAAACTTGGAGTACATATACTTCAAGGCAAAAAAAAAGGAAAAGCATTTTTAGTTTTTTAAAACTACCCTTAATAAGGGTGCAAAGGGATGTAAAAGTTTGTATGGGAGTTTTTTGACCGCTGGTCCTAGAGACTTGAAATTTGAGGAGTACATAGGTAGTATGGCGTAGAGGTGTACTAAGAAGGGATTTTTGGAAATTCAACCACTAAGGGTGTAAAAAGGGATGAAAACGTTTGTATGAAAAATAGTATTCCTTGAACCTACAAACTTGAAACTTGGAGTACATATACTTCAAGGCAAAAAAAAAGGAAAGGCATTTTTAGTTTTTTAAAACTACCCTTAATAAGGGTGCAAAGGGATGTAAAAGTTTGTATGGGAGTTTTTTGACCGCTGGACTTAGAGACTTGAAATTTGAAGAGTATATAGGTCTATTGGCAAAGAGGTGTACTAAGAAGGGATTTTTGGAAATTCAACCACTAAGGGTGTAAAAAGGGATGAAAACGTTGGTATGAAAAATTGTATTCCTTGAACCTACAAACTTGAAACTTGGAATACATATACTTCACGGCAAAAAAAAGGAAAGGCATTTTTAGTTTTTTAAAACTACCCTTAATAAGGGTGCAAAGGGATGTAAAAGTTTGTATGGGAGTTTTTTGACCGCTGGACTTAGAGACTTGAAATTTGAAGAGTATATAGGTCTTATGGCGTAGAGGTGTACTAAGAAGGGATTTTTGGAAATTCAACCACAAAGGGTGTAAAAAGGGATGAAAATGTTGGTATGAAAAATTGTATTCCTTGAACCTACAAACTTGAAACTTGGAGTACGTGTAGGTACTCCAAGGCAAAAAAATAGGAAAGGCATTTTTAGGTTTTTTAAAACTACCCTTAATAAGTGTGCAAAGGGATGTCAAAATTTGTATGGGAGTTGTGTAACGCGTGGTTCGATTGAATTAAAACTTGGGGTAAATATACTAAGAAATAAATAACTAAGAATGACACTTAGAATTTTTGATAGTTACCCCTGCAAAGGGTGCAAATGACTGTAAAAGTTAGTATGGGAGATTCTTAACGCATAGTGCGATTGATTTCAAACTTGAAGTAAATATAATATTAAGTTAATGTAATCACGTTTTCAATATTTTAAAACATCCCCTGCAAAGGGTGCAAAAGACTGCCAAAGTTTCAAGGTGTGTATGGGAGATTTTTAACGCGTAATGTAATTAACTTCAAACTAAAAGAAAATGTGTTCTGTGGATAAATAACAAACTGACAGTTTGATTTTAGAAAACAACCCCATAAAAGTTACCCTCCTTCGTTGCGCTTGAGTAAAAAGGTCAAACAACAAGGCGTCTATGTTTGTAAGGAACATTCTAAAAACGGGAATCTTGAGTTGGTACGAAGAGATCTGAGGGTATCTACCGTGCCTGGGGATCAAAGTCGTGAAGCTGTATCATTTCGTTTGTTTTTGGGGTAGAAACTAGGAACAAATAAGTACATATATTTTCCGTATAAGGTTGTCTTTGTTGTATTTGTCATGTTTCTGCTAAGCTCAGTACCTATACCGACCTACCTACCTAATATAGGTAATGTACGCCTATAAGTATCTCTTATACCTACGTAGTTATTTAAAATTCTACCCTAATAATATACAAATCAATGCGAAAGTTACGATGTTTGGATGTTTGTGGCTCAATCACGGCTCACCACTTCAACGCGTGCGAAGCCGCGGGAAGCCGCTCGTTATCTATAACTGAGCTATGAAGGGAGTTGTGTAGAACGAAGTTGTTTAACTGCACTACCTGTGGACTAGACTCTTATCTGACAACCCTAGTAGGTCGTAGCCGCAAAGCCAAGATGTGTTCCTTAAGCTAGGAAGTGTTATAAATGGCATGCGTGCGTTGATTAAGTACGAAAAAAGTATTTAAACAATTTATTTGCTAGGAAAGCTTTTTTTAGATCAAAATGATATTTTAGCTGAACCTTCAATACTTTCAATGATTTTATATCCATTTTTTTAATGTAGTTTTTTTTAACGTTTTTCAGCGTTTCGGAACGTATTAATGAGATCATTGTGATCCCTTTGAACAAATGCATTATGACTTTCAGTCGAGACTCAGTTACAGCATACTCAGTGGAAAACCCATGGGACTCATTGCAGCTGAAATCATAACTGAAGTTTGGGAAAGTTTACCGGACTCTGCAGACGAGCAACCTTCCATCTGACCCGAACAAGCTCAAAGATACTATGTGATATGGAGATGGTCACTGTGTGACATGAGGTTGACATCCCCGAATCATTTTGCTTTTTTTTTCTTTTTTTTATACAACTAGCTGATGGAACAAGCAGATGGCCCACCTGATGTTAAGTGGTAACCATCAACTATAACAACGCATTGCCTCGTAAGTCACGCACAATAGGAACGTGCCCTACGATGCACTACCCTGCGTCCATCAATATGAGCTTCAAAAAGATTGAAAATTAAAGATAAAATAACGAAGTGCTGGTTTGATGAGTTTAGACTCACCCTGTTATTTTTAATAGTAACTTTTTAAAGAATGTTTAACAAGTTTTTTCCTTGGTCTTCTATTAATTCATTATTTATTTTTTATTAAACAAAAAAGCTCTTCCTAGTTTCACCACGCGAAATTTTTATAATCAATAACTATATTTTATAAATTACCACGTAGTTAGTAGTGTTTATTTTCCTAAGAAATATAAATAAATAAGTAGCGGTATCTACATTAGTCGCTGACTGTACTCGTAGCTTCTTATCGCCAGGGCGTTCTAGTAAGATCCTGACCCTTTCCTGTGTCCCATAGAGTGGCGAGTGGTCCACCAGAGACCTCTTGCGGATTTAACCCGCTCACCAAATACCTACAAAGTCCTGGCCTGATCTTTCCTGGAGCAGGGATGAATTGCCAGTTTGCACGACCTAAGATATGCAAAGTCAGGAAGCTACTAAGTACGAGATAGGACTTGCATGGAATAATCTTCTAAATTACTTTTGCTTTTTACAAGGCGTACAAAGCCAACTTCCAAATGTAGCAGATATAAGATTTCAGTAAAAAAAACAGCTTCACGACTTTCCCAGGCACGGTAGATATCACCTCGGCTCTTTCAATACCAACTGAAAATTCTTTGGGGATGACTTGGGGTGGTAGTCAAAGGTACGTCCGATTATTTAATTAAAAAAAAAACACATTTTACAGTAGGTATAGGTTGTTATTCCATACGTAACTGGTTGCAAGCCCATCCTAGAATACTAACTAAGTAGCTACCTAAAAACACGATGTTTTCCTTCACCGATTGAGAGCTGGCATTGCGCACATAAATTTTTCGAGTGAAAAATCCATTGGTGCACAACCAGGTTCAAACCTTAGACCTTACGATCAGAGAGCGGGGTCACTCCCACTAGCGTTTTCGAGAGTAGTTTTTTTACACTCTTTATTTCGTAGTGCAGTGCGACTGTTGAAAGCTTTTCAAAGTACTTTTAAAAGACTTAAAACTTAAGACTCAAGACTTTCAAAAGTTAATTTGAGGAATAGTTAATCCAACGCCAAAACATATACGGCATTGACATCTCTTCAAGATTGTTTATTTAGCTAGAAAACCCGTTAAATCTGATTTCCATAATTCACATTTTTTAGTTTTGTCTAACGAAAAAAGACAGGTAGAGATCGAATCCACAACCTACAGCGCAGAAGGCAGATCTACTACCGACTGATCTGTGATTTTTTTTAAACAGTCAGTCGTAATATCAAACAACCAGGTGTAAGGTTACATACCGTATTAGTAACTACGATAACAATAATCGTTGGTATGACTCAGATGAAACGTGTTTTATACTAACTTGCTGATAGAAAACGCAGATGGCCCACCTGATTTAAAGTGGTTACCATTCCTAACAAAGCATTGCCTTGCAAGTCACGATAGAAATGTGCCCACCGATGCTCTGCTATGCGTCCATCAACTTGAGGCATGCAGATGATAAGCCTCATGTGCCTGTGATTTCACCAACAAACACACTTCTCAAACCGAAACAGCAATGCTGAAAATAGCATGGTGGTAGTACTTCCCCCGAAGAGCACTTGCGCGCGTGCTTCGTGCGCGAGTCCGACTCGCACTTGGCCGGTTTTTTTATAAATAACAAGAAATGAGTCAACGTTACTATTATTCCTTAAGTATCTATAACTTGTTTGCTTATTCAGCGGTGGCGGTCTGTTAGTCACGAATCAGGACTGACTGGTTCTTGAGTGGTACGAATTCTACATAATTTTGTTTCAATAGTAAACATTATTTTCCTGTTCGAAAATGTATGTGCACAGTGCCACTACTCTCAAGCGGTGAAGGAAAACATCGTGAGGAAACCGGCAGCATGTCGTAGAACCTACAAAGTTCTAATACATGTGTCAGGTGCTCGAAAGGAGCCTCTTTCGAGGAGACGAAATGCTATCAAGCGCTTTTGCTTGCTGACGTCATGGCCAAAATGCAACCAATAAATGACATAATGGCCCACCTGATGTTAAGTTATAACCATCACCTACAACAAAGCATTGCCTCGTAAGTCACGCACGATAGGAAAGTACCCTACTATGCACTGCCCTGCGTTCATCAACTTGAAGCATACAGCATGTTAAGCTTCATGTGCCTGTAATTACACCGGCAACCGCACTCTTCAAACCGAAACACAGCAACGCTGCTTGGCGGCAGAAAAAGGCATGGTGGTAGTACTTCCCCGGACGAGCCCTACACAAAGAGCTCTACTACTCTTACAGGTATCTTATAGGTTATATCGATCTACCTAAATCATCGTTTCTTCTATAGCTATCTACATATCTAATTTCTGATCGTAAGGTAGTAGGTTCAGATCCGGTAGAGTACAAATGGATTTTTCTCTTCAAAAAATGTATATGTGCGCAATCGGTCGCAACCAGCTTATCACATCTGAAATAATATATCAAATATGATTTTACTACCAACTGCAAAGTGAGGGTATGTGCCTCACTAACACGTACCTTTTCGACGTCTTCAAAGAATCTTGTAAAAGACCGGCGAGGATATCTACCGTGCCTGGGGATCAAAGTCGTGACGCTGTTTCTCTTTTTCTGTTTTCAATATTGCTCTGTATATTTCGCGCCAATGAAGGAATGAATCTTTAATGGCGCTTATGTATACATCTCACGAGTGTGAGTGAAAAGTAACTATCGTCATTAACAATGTGCGAGTGAGAGGGAATGATTAGCGCCGCCATTTGAGATTCGTTTATTTGCGCGGGTTTATACCAACGTACACTGTTTAACTCTTTTACTGGTAAGAAAGTAGTGAGGGGCTCGTCTAAATAATGGAATGCAATTTGGTAGATATAAATACAAAAAGGAAGAAAAACATCAAACGTAAATGAAAGTGTTTTTACAGAGTGGAAAACGCGCTGTCTGTGCTCCGAATATAGCACATTTTAACTCAAAGAAAACAATTCTCTTTTTATTTTTAAAAGGAAAGAAGCTCAAACGTTCAAAACAATAAAAATAGGAATCTATCTTATTTTTAAGGCACCTAATATGTATTAAATTGAGTCAATCCTTTCTAAGGATTAAATCAATTTAATTAACCAGCATACTTTAATATTGCATAAACGTTGAACGGATTAAGAGGCTGATGACCGTTAAATAACTTGTCGCTTGCACAATTGAATCGTTTTGAAGATATAAAACCACAGATTTGTTCAAATGTATTTACCTATTTATTTTAGCCTGTATCGTCCCACTGCAGGGCATAGGCCAACCTCCCTTCCTTCCAAAGAAAATGCTTATGAAATACTCGGAAAATAACATTACAAATACAGCAATAATATCATTTTCCTATGAAAAAACTTTATTTAGTACAAATAAGATATTTACCATGTCTCGAGATCAAAGTCGTAAAAGAAACGAAACAGTCGTTTCTTTTACTGGTACTTACAACAAAAGCGAGCGAAAAGTTGTTTGACGGTTGGCAGCCTCTTAAATTGCTACGTTAATAAGTATGGAGTAAGAAGAACACGTACAGACAGACAACTTTGAACTCTATCAGTATATATTCTTATTTTAAGACTTGGGGCAGCGCTACGGCAAAGAGACTCAAGAAATTGGATTTATCACAGAGCAACATTAAAAGAAATGGGAGCCTCTAAAAAGGACTTTTTACTTTATATAATTGGCAGGATCCCGTGATTCAATTGTTCTGGCTATAGAACAAAATGGAAGATATATTTTATTCAGAATTTTCGCTATATTACAGAATGAAACGTGAATTGAAACGGAATGGTTAATTAATACAAATGATAGGTATATGAATGTCCACCAACATATACAACGTGTAAAGTAATACCCCTATAAGGCCAAAAACCAAGTGTTCAGACCAATCCCTAATACTTTGACGTGTGCAAAGTTAGAATACTTCGTTTTTGAAATTCCCATACAAAAGTTTAATTAATATTGTATCAGAAATTTGCAACAACCCTGATAATGTGTACGTGACCTTGGTACATACGCTATTTGCGTTTACTAATTGGTGGCAGTTCTGTTACCTATTGTATCTACAGTTCACAATTAAAGGTCAAAAAACAGCTGTAAATAGGGCTGCGTCATGTTGTGTTAGTTTCATTTTGAAGGAAAGTTTAGGAGGCATTTCATGAATAAAAAACTTCGAAATTTCAAAGTCCTCTTACAAACGTTGTTCGCCATGACCTGTAGAATAAATATGCTTTCTGAATTATAGGGGTATTATGTTACACTTTGTATATTGGTAGGCAAATATATTGGTGGAGTTTCCACACAGCACTATCTAGTCCCATAACAAGCAAAGCTTGTACTATGGGAACCAGATGATATAATACCTAATACTTTAGACCCTTAGCTCCCTCAACAAGCTTCTGAAAACCACCGATTGTGACCTATTCGCAGACGTAGTTAAGAGTTGTAGAGCTCTTTGTGAAGGGCTCGTCCGGGGATGTACTACCACCACGCCTTTTTCTGCCGCCAGCAGTGTTGCTGTGTTTAAGGTTTTAGTGTGGTTGCTGGTGAAATTACAGTCACATGAGGCTTAACATCTGTATGCCTCAAGTTAATGGACGCAGGGCAGTGCATCGTTGGGCACGTTCCTATCGTGCGTGACTTACGAGGTAATGTTTTGTTATAGGTGATGGTTACCACTTAACATCAGGTGAGCCATCTGCTTGTTCCATCAGCTGGTTGTATTAAAAAAAAGTGATTTTACATTACAAAACGTTGCAATGTGCGAGCGAGGTACTCAGACGTGTGTCAGCCCCTTAAGCAGGTAAGTACTTCAGGTAGATACCTTCCAAATTATCTCCTAACTCTAATTCCCTACACACCGCTGAAGACTATCAATTAGAATTACAACGTTGGATTACTCGGTGCTCAGTTAATTGGTGCTTAATTACGTGTTAAGCTAGAGCTCTTCATTTGTTCATTTTGTGCGATTAAGTTATTTTATAATGGATTTACTTGTTTGGTGAGGGTTATGATGTGGGACCTTTATTCCCAGGTCTTCACTTACCCGATTTTACCCATCCCCATTTTTCACATTCCCAGATTTGAATGAATGAATGAATTTTTATTTTACACACAGAGAAAACGACTGACACATATAAAAACAAGAAATTAAAAAGAACTTACAACTAAATATAACTATAAGGAAACTACACATAAAAAAAATCAAAATTGGATAAAAAATAAAAAAAGGAAGATGAGCCAGCATGTTGCTCCTGCGTGAGATTTCCACTTTCTCAATTTTTACATTGCCAAATGATGAAAAAATGCTCATTTCTTCATAGTGCTTTGAGATATGCAACTGAGTTTAAGTAGTTTGTATCGATCTGATAAAACTTTACTAAGTAATACATAAACTCAGTTGTTAGAAAAAGCCCGACTTGTAATTTTGAAGTGTTAGAGGACTGATAACAAAAATACATATAAACTTACCCTCTTATTCATATTGGTCGCTGAGCGCTCCATTAGCTTATCAGACCGATAAGTCTGTTGCTGTCTCTTTTCGTTGGCATGAAAGTGACAGTGGCAAGTATATACTCTAAAGAGCCGCTATAAAATTGCAGTGAATGTGAATAAGGGCCTTAGTTATTAAGCCCCTGACTTGGTATTTTTCTTTTAAATTATTCTTTTTTGTGCTCCGATGGTGTAGTGGGAGTGACCTAGCACTGATCGTAAGGTCGGTATTGCACTCTGCGGATATAACTCTTAGAAAAATTTATCAGCGCAATGCTCTCAAACGGAGAAGAAAAACATGATTAGGAAACCAGTTAGTATTTTAGCAGCGGCGATGAGCTTGCAACTTGTCACGTATGAAATACCAGCTACAGCAAAATGTGGGTATGTGCCTCAATGTAATATTTGGACTTACCTCTAACCAGCCTCTTGGACATTCTCAAAGAACCCTAACTTCGTACTTAGTACTAAGATATCTGAGGCAACATTTACGGTAAATATATTTGGACGTCTTGACGTATGGACATATGGACGTATTCCAACCGGAATTTATGAATTCTCTACACTATAGCCTTCATCAGTTTCGTACAAAATGCTTTGCCGTTTAGTACAAATCCGATAGATAAATAAATCAGATCCCCAATGAATCTATCCATGTAGTACCGATATCAGACACATAACATGGGCGCACAAAGGAACCGCAAACCCTCTGGGACAGCGGCTCTCAAACTTCAGCGACCCTTTTTAGGTTATTTCTTATGTTCATTGCGCACCGAATAGAGTCGCTGTAACGTGTTACGAAATATACTCAACTTTACAGATAGATTCTAATTTTTATTAGTTTTATATTGTTTACTACACTTATGATGGTTTGGGCATGTGGAGAGCATGCATGAAAGGAGATTAACGAAACAGGAGCATCAGGCAAGCGTAAATGGTACTGTTGGGAGGGGAAGACCTCGGCGGACGTATCTCGATCAGATAGCAGACGTTCTAGAGAAGGGCCAGGTCAAGAGTACCCTAAACCGACGAGAGTGTATGAAGAATGTTATGAGAGTGAATGAAGCGAAAGAGGTATGTAAGGACCGTAGCAAGTGGAAATCCGTGGTCTCTTCCGTGGTAGGCACCCGTATGGGAAACAGGCGTGATTTTATGTATGTATATACTACACTTAAGGAAATCATAAAGAATTTGCTGTAAAACGAATAATATTGGTTAGTTGTAAAATCCGTGGCGAGTTAGTAGATTAGGTACAAGTAAAAATAATTGTTGTTCTTTATTTGACGCTTCCTTTGGAATATTCTGATAGTATTTAAAGCAAGGGAATTTGTTTTTTAGAAGCCTTCTCATTTCCCCGTGGCTTAGTTATAAAATCAAAGGTTGGTTTCCGTGGCCAAAAAAAAATCTGGTGCTTGACTTATAATTCCCCATTTTATATCTGTCAAAATACAGCGTACAGCGAGAAGTTGTTTGACGATTCTCAGCCCCTAAATTTTTCTGACAAATTTAGAGCCGGCAGTCAAGGGTCTAACGGGTTTATGTTTGGGAGCCGCTGGCCCAGATAATATCAATTCAGCCCTATTCAAGCTCAAAGACTGCAATGGAGTATTTCTTTTAGGGCGAATATAAAAGAATGTTTTCATTGTAAATGGATTGCATGAGTTGGTTTTATCGCTACACGATATGGGATTTTTGTGGTGCCATAGAATTTTCTATATAAAAAGTATAATGGCGACACGATTCTCTGGATTAGGGTTTTTAACCTCAAATAAAAAGGATTTTATTGAATAACCAGCGAAGTTTCTTTCTAATAAACAGAATTAAGTTCGTAGAGCTTGAGCATTAATTTTAAGGTCGCCTTAAGGCCTCCGTCATAACTTAAGACCGGGACTGATAGCTTAAACTTCCTTTCGAAGCACGGAAGCGCTTCTATGTAAACGCCATTAGCGATTACCCATCCAATTGATGACCTCAGCGATAACTTAGTAAATCAATTACGAATAACCAAGCAAGCTACCACTTTCTATGAAAAAAAAACAAAAATTTATCAAATATTACTACAAAGCTTTAAAAGTCATTGATCCTTTGAACCCATAGGTATATCATAGTACGGCTCAACCTCTTGTGTAGGCATACGTTACACAAATTCTGTCTAAGTTTATGCAATATGTTTCATCAAGTGTCCCTGATCCCTCAATATCATGCCCAAGATTACAGACATATCCAACATTTGCCCATAGAAGCAGCCATGGGGCTCAGTCCCCTCATCTTTGCTTAGGACTTGACTTATTGTGCACCCTTAAATGGGGTATGTTGTACAAAACTGAGGGTAGATGCGAATTTATCGCCGATGCGCGCGTATTTATGCCCCACTTAAGTGTTTGTGGGGCTGAGAAAGTGCAGGTTGGGAGAATGTGATTAAGTGATTTATTTGCCAGGTTTTCTTGGTAAAGTGAGAATCCTGCTAAGAAAAAATACCTCTTCATCATCATCATCCTCAGCCCGCCTTCACTCGAGTGCTCGAAAGGAACCTTTCGAGCACTCGAGTGAAGGAACCTTTCGAGCACTTAAAATCCTTTCACCACACTGTTTCGAAATAAACTAGTGACACGACAAGAGAGAGATCATGATTTATCAATATACATATAAAGTACCTAGTAAGTAAGAAAGCTAAGCAGGAACAAACAAAAACAGTAAACATCACGACAATGACAATTAAACACGAATATATATATAAAATCGGTATCACGAGCCCATCCATTCTATGCAAATAAGGTATTATTATATTACTATTTAAATAATACCAATAATACTATCTGTCCATCTGTTTGTATGTATCTTACTTGAAGACAAAGCGTAACGGACACCGTCCGATGGACCGCTGAAGAGTCTCAAGTACTCACGAACGAATCAGGCTACTCACAGCTCGCTCTTATGACCTTGTGATAAGCTTCATTTTTCTAGTTTTCCTACTTAAAAGTTTGCTTATGTACGAAAACTAGTAATAGTGAAGCAAACTTTTGAGTAGGAAAACAGGTATCGATCAAAATGAAATTTCTACTAAATTGTGTGCAATGTGATTGCACACAAAATGGTTGATTGCGATTTTTTGAAAATGAGTTTAGATATCTTTCAACATGTCGAAACGTGCAAGCGACATTCACATTAGCTCTTGTCGTCGCCATAAGCTTTGTCTTGCTTGATCTGTATCCGTGTGTACCTAGTTCGGTATAACCACTAGAACTCAGAGATTGTGACAAGCTGATGTGCCGGCAATACAAAATACTGTAAAAGTAGTAGTGCATGTATGTGGTGCGTCCGGAGAAGTACTACCACCAAGCAACGTTGCTGTTTCGGTTTGAAGGGTGTGGTTGCCGGTGAAATTACAGGCACATGAGGCTTAACATCTGTGTGCCTCAAGTTTTTTTTAAGCAACATTTTTTTTATATTCAGGCCCTTATAACAAATACCTTAAAAACAAAAATACATATAATTAATTAACAAAGATTGCCTGCGCCGTATTTCGTAGTATCACGGTGTCTCACAGACACCATTACACTGTACCTAAGGTAAGTATGTGTTGCGGAAAGGAAAGACAAAAAACAAAATAACATTTCGCGCGATAAGAAGATTTACTTTATCGAGCTGTTTTCCGCGTTCCGCGACCAAAATTACTTTACCAACTGATATTGTATTGCGAGGGTGTATTATGCATGTTTAGATGTATGTAAATCAATCGCATCTAAACGGCTGGCCCGATTTGAATATAACTTAAAATAGATAGTAGACCTGTTATAAAACTTAGTTATTTTTTATCCAGGTAAGAACAAAGCCGCGAACGGAAGCTAGTACAAAATATTTCAATACTTTAGAATCGAAACTCTGAACACGTACTCGCTTACCGAAGGCCAGCGGAAACTGAACCGTCTGCGAGTGCAATCTCCATAACTTCCAGTATCAGGATGCGCTGGTCGCTGCAGCCGCACGAAATACGAGTAAAAAACATGGCGTGTTCGTGCATTTCTTAGATTATTATCTAAGTGGATTAAACTGCTAGAAGGAACGTCTTGTGATGCTCTTACTTTGTAGTTGAAACGCATCAGGCTAAAACAGTTTTGAATTTGTGCTGTTTGAAGTTGAACGCTGCGAATCGTGCGAGAGGGTGCGATATGTTGTTATTTTGTTCAAAGTCAAAAGGTATTTATTCAATAAAATCACAAGGATCACTTTGAAACGTCTCAAAACTAGGTGACTCTAGGTGCCAGATCCTCGCGACCAAAGCCTAGAAGAACAGGCAACAAACTTACGGCTTGGTTCCTACCGTTCTTTTGTATGATCCTTGTTACAATGTAATATTACAATATTGAAGCTCCAGTATGGTGCCAATCGAATTTACTGAGGCGTAGGCATAACAGAAAAAGGTAAATGCAATCAAATTATAAGACAGCACACGCTACGCTTCAAACTATTATTTTTATGTTCGCCTCACTAACACGCCGCCTGTCATCGCGCCGTTCCTTTCATACAATTCTCTGTATTGTATGAGTAGATATATATATGGGTATACGGTATATATGGTGTGTAGCCTGTAGAACCGACAACCGCTACACAATGAAGGTTTTCGTCAGACGTCCTCAATGGACCGAAGAAATAGTGATGTCGAATGTTGGTTGATGGAGAAGGCTCAAGCCGTTCTTCCTTCTTCAAACTTCTTCAAGCTGGTAATGACACAAGAGTGCATTATTTTGCAAAACCAGCAATGTATCGTGAAAATTCTCTTCAAGGGGCGTAAGTTGAACTAATAGGAACAATTTTTTACATAAAGTTCAACTTTTGCAAAAAATTACAAAATTGAAATAACTGAAAATGTTCGTGCAATTAGTTCAACTGGTTGAACTTAAAAGTTGAACTTAGTGGAACAGGTCTTATCTGTCTAAGAATGAATAGAATCTTATGCAAGCAAAGTCGCGGGCGCTCGACTAGAACAGACAGAAGCGAAGACTAGGTAAATCCTTAGTTTTCTTGGAATACACAATATTCACAAACAATTTCAAGGTTTGCTTTGATCCAACAAAGGTTGTTCTGAACCGAACATAACATGTACAAGAACATAATACATCTTTTCATATGGATGTATAAAATAATTGTGACATTGCCTGTCTATTTTTACGTTTTTGTGGTCTCTCTGGTCGTGTCACAAGTTTCTTTCGAAACAGTGTGGTGAAAGGATTTTAAGTGCGCCTCAAGAAGCTCCTTTCAAGCACTTGACACATTTTATAGAACTTTTTAGGTTCTACGACATGCCGGTTTCCTCACGATGTTTTCCTTCACCGTTTGAGTATTGGCATTGTGCACATACATTTTTGAACAGAAGAACTCATTGGTGCACGACCGGTTTCGAACCCACGACCTTAGGATCGGAAGGCGGGGCCGCTACCACTAGACCAACAGTGCTCTTTTTTGTGGTGAAACCACTGAACACAGCTGAAAGCCTTATTACAAGAAGAATGCAAGATATGGATGTGGGTGGATGTAGAAGAAGAGTAGCAGATGCTGATGGAACAAGTAGTATGGCCCACCTCATGTTAAGTGGTAACCATCATCTATAACAAAGCATTGCTCCACAAGACACGCACGATATGAACGTGCCTTACGATGGCACACAGATGTTAAACCGCATGTGCCTGTAATTTAGCAGGCAACTACACCCTTCAAACTGAAACACAGCAGCGCTGCTTGACAGTAGAAATAGGCATGCCAGTAATTCCCCGTACATACCTTCACAAAGAGCTCTACTCCTCTTTCCATAATAGTTCAACAGATTTGGAATATACCTAGGTATCTAGAATTTGCGTAACCAGGTGCATGGGTACGCAAGCAGAGCAGCGGGCGTCTGCTAGTAACTAATAAAAAGCTTTGTATTAAATCAAGCATATTTGTTTTCTTTGAATACAAAATATCCTTTATAATTGAAAAGTGGTCGTTATCAGAATTATTTAATGTTTTTATTCAATATTGGAAATTGTAGAACCCTACGCAATAGGTTTTTAGTGATGGGAATACGATCATATCGATATACATTGGGAGCACCGGAGGCCTAGTGGGAACCTTCTGATCGTAAGGTCGTGGGTTTGAATCCAGTCGTGCGCAAGATTTATCTCATCGAAAAAATAATTGCGCAATGCGTTATGCTCTCAATCGGTGAAGGAATACATCGTGGGAGACTTATCTGTATTCTAACATACATCAAATAATAGCAAATATGAGACTTATAATCAAATTCATAGGAAACAAAGTCAATACGTGCGGAGCTGACTAAACAGCGGGTTTCCCTCGATATTTTCTTCACCGTTTGAGAGCATTATGCGCACTTATTTCTTGCGGATCGAAAAATCCGGATCAGAAGGCAGGGTCGTTCCCAATAGTCCAACGGTGTCCATGGGTCTTTCTTTAGGGGTTTATGGAATTCCTTTCTTAGTGCACCTCTACACTACAGAAAGACCGTGCGTTTTTATTTATATTCACCTTGCTGATGAAACAAGCAGATGGCCTGATGTTAAGTGGTAACCATCGTCTTTAACAACATTGCCTCGCGTCACGCACGATAAGAACATGCCCTACGATGCCCTGCGTCCATCAACTTGAGGCATACAGATGTTGACCCTCATGTGCTGCAATTTCCCCTGCAACCACGCCCTTCAAACCGAAACACAGCAACGCTGCTTGGCGGCAGAAATAGGCGTGGTGGTAGTACTTCCCCGGATGAGCCCTTCACCAGCAACCTTACTACTCTTAAAATCGTGATATTAACTTCATTTTTTTCATCAAATCAAAACGGTCTATAACACAAGGATCACTTTGAAATCGATATCGATATCGGTAGTCATGGAAAATACATCACTTTTCTAAGCAGGTACGTTACAAGAAAACATGGAATGGAAGGAGCGAATTAAATTATGCTCTAGAGGTACAATGGTTTCTTTCGTAGCGAATGTTTTATCCGTACGTTTTAATAACATTTAGGAAATGTTTATGAGTGTATTGTGTCGGAAAAATGGCTTTTGTTCGAATTAATTGTGTAGCTAGTAATATAAGAAAACATTGAAAATGGATAAAAAAATTGGTTCAGTTCAAAGAATTTGTTCTAACAGAAAATTAAGTCACTTACAAATTCAAAGATATTTTTTATTGAATCACAAAGATCACTTTGATATGTTTTAGCTAAGTGATGATGCATGCATAAATTCCTTTGATCGCGTGGAACTGTCACCTAGATTCACCTAGTTTTAAGGCGTTTCAAAGTGATCCTTGTGATTCAACTGAATAAATACCTTTTGACTTGACTTTTTCCGGATTCGAACCCTTAGGCCTGATTTCACCATGCTCTGTTAGATTAACAAAGGATTAAAGGGCCGTTAAATATGTCAAAATGTACGCGTTTGACATCTAAGGTTAGATTTAACGGCCTGTTAATCCTTGATTAGTAACTAACAGAGTATGGTGAAATCAGCTCTTAAGCTTACGAACTGCACTGGGGTCATTCCCACTAGACCACCACTGGTGATCTCCGAATCCGACGTAATGACCTACGGTCAGTAAGTAGGGTTACTCCCACTAGACCACCGGAGCTCATACGACCTAATGACCTACAGACAGTAAAGTAAATTACCCAAAATATTAACCTAGTACAAAAAGAGCGAAGAGATCTAGTTCACGTCTATATCCTTATCGAGGTAACCTTATCGCTAACAAATTAAAAACAATAACCCGCCAATCAGGAAAAGTATCTTTAATGACGGCTCTATCATTCCCTCTCACTCACTCACTATAGTTGACAAGTGACCTTTCACTCGCACTCGAGAAACGTATAGATAAGCCTCGCTTCTTTATTTGTACAGATTTTATAGGTATAGTTATTATAATTATGTGTAAAATTGATTACGATCTAATAAATGAGTATTTTAATTTCATTTTACAGCGTCTACAACTTTGGGACGAGTTTTTTTATACTGCTTCTGATTGAACACGAAGGTCCACTTAATGTTAAATGGCAACCAACACCTAACAAAGCATTCCCTCGCAGGTCCCGCACGATATGAACGTGCCCTACGATGGACTGCGTCCATCAACTTGAGGTACACAGATGTTAGCCTCATGTGCTTGTAATTTCACCTACTCTTCCAACACAGCAACGCTACTTGGCTGCAGAAATAGCATGGTGGTAGTTCTTCCCCGGACGAGCCCTTCACAAACAGCTACTCCTACATTTAAGACCATAGAATTTCAGTCTAAAGTCTATCCTTAATCAGATTAATCCTTAAACCACGTCACTTTACCAATATACCAAGAAAGTGCTCCTAATTCATTCCAATTAGCCACATCTGTCCAGCCGAGTTTGCATTTAGATGACCCCTTAGAGCAAGAGTATTTTAATGTGAACCGTATTACTAGAATCACAAGAGCTATTTTTGCGGTGGGATCTGTAGCATTTCAACATTTTGCTCGAATGTCTTTTAGCGAAACCAGCAAAAGTAAGAATTAAGTTTAACTTGTAAGGTGTGTAAAATATATTCATTAGATTAGTGTCAAAATACGTGTTATGTTTATTTTGAAAATTTGCGTATATTTGAGTTTTTTTTTATTTGTTGTGATTTTGATTCTGGTCAACTTAGCCTCCTTTATGCCGTAGGAAAAACTCTCAAGAACTCCTTTAGAAATATATAAAGAAAAGCGAGTAAAATATTTTGGCCAGAAAGACCCAAATTAAAATTGAACAATCTTTGAGATAAAACCATCTTGCCAAAGGAAAAGTGCCTACCTACCTTACCAACTATGACTTTGCTTATAAAATAGTTTCTAAAAACGTCTTACAGCTAAATCTAGAAGCCAGTTCCACGCAATCATGCCTAGAAGAAATAGGCAACAGTGTAGTGCTACTGTATATACAATCTGTATATAAAATAAGTCCTATTTTGGCGCGAAATGTTCTGGCGCAGATAGTACAAGTTAGGATGCCGTGGTTATAATTGTATTGGATGTTGGCACGCGGTCGGCTCTTTAGTTGGTCACGTTTGTTATCTAGTTCGCGCCGCCTTTCGCCACAAACGTATAAACTTTGTCCTGAACGAGACGTCTCCATTCAGGTCGCTTTCAGCGAGGGATTCCCAAGTGGAAGGTTCAATGCCACATCTTTTCATGTGTCTTTTCTGAACATCTTTATAGCGAAGAAACTGGCCACCGAGTTTCCGATTACCGTGTTCTAGTTCAGAGAAGAAAATGCGCTTCGCCTCTCTCTCTTCAGACAACCGAGATAGATGCCCGCACTAAAGCAGCTGATGCCGCATCAGATATGCCTTTATCCCGTTAACATTACTACTACTACATTAGTGCTACTGTAACGAACACAATGTTTTTTTTATTAAGGCGATCTCTCTCTTGTCGTGTCACTAGTTTTCTTTCGAGCACTTGCCACATGTTATAGAACTTTTTAGGTTCTACGACATGCCGGTTTCCTCACGATGTTTTCCTTCAGCGTTTAAGATTGCACATACATTTTTTGAACATAAAAACTCACGACCGTTCACTTGGTTCACGACCGGTTTCGAACCCACGACTTTAGGATCGGAAGGCGGGGCCGCTACCAGACAACCAGAGCTCTCCAATAAGGTGATGACAAGACAACTGCTAATGCACCTCGCGTACACTTAACATTTTGAAAAATATATAACAACTGAACTTATTTATAAAAAATCGCAATCAACCAAGATAATTTTGCTGAACTGTGTGCAATGAGATTGCACACAGTTCAAAATTATCATTTTGATCCAAACCAGTTTTCCCAAGCATGAAAACTAGTAAAGTATCTTTCAAAATCGAGTGCTCGAAAGGAGCCTCTTTGAGGCATACTTACAATCCATTCACCACACTGTTTTGAAAAAAGTAAAAGAACATGAAACGACAAGAAGAAGACCTTTTTTTATACTACTAGCTGATGGAACAAGCATATGGGCCACCTGATGTTAAGTGGTAACCATCACCTATAAGAAAGCATTATCTCGTAAGTCACGCACGATAGGAATGTGCCTATAATAACACCGGCAACCACACTCTTCAAATCGAAACACGGCAACGCTACTTGGTGACAGAAAAAGGCGTGGTGGTAGTACTTCCACGGACGAGCCCTTCACAAGGAGATTCCTTCACCGATCTTTCAAAATGTTGAAATGTGCGATCGAGAGGTAAGTAAGTACATTAAGCCTTTGCCATCGCCATAAGCATGCGCAGTAAAGTACCTACCTACCTACTAGTTTTAACAAAACCGTAGAAATGCCGCCAGGTCAGCCATATTGCATCACGTCAGCATAAGGAGGTATACTTTAATCCAATTCCACAAACACGAGACGCGAGATACCGCTGTCTCCCTCGCACAGGGCAGATGGTCACACTTGCACCTGGTCATTGTCGTTCAGTTGAATGAATCATACGAATCCTGCGCGGACGCAGATCAGATTACATTCTTTTTGCTGTTGTTCAACGGAAACAGATAAAAACTAAGTTTTTTTATATATGATGGGACAAGCAGATGGCCCACCTGATGTTAAGTTGTAAGGAAACTATCTCCTATAACAAAGCATTGTCTTGTAAGTCTAGCCTTGTAGCATTGCCTGCAACTATCAATTTGAGGCATACAGATCTACATACGCTCTGTAGTTACTTTAACCAAAATATATGAATGTGCCAAAATACATATTTGGGCTAACCACTGACTACCTCCTAAGACATCCTCAAAGAATCTTAAGTGCTTGGTACTGAGAGAATATTAACATTCGGCTATACACACTTTGACCTAAATATTGACTATTTTTAATTAAACATTTCTTAATATATTAACTTTGACATTACATTCCCAATACCATGTTTATTTAGAATACCTAGTTCTTCTTTTTCGTGCCTTGTATAACAGATAACACCTACTTGTTTACTGTAATATACCTGTCATACAAACTATACGTATTATAATTTAAAACCTCGGCCTGCCTCCATGTTGCCATACCCTATGCAGGGTCCATGTGATACTTACTATCAACTAACAACAATGTATGTACCAAAACTAAACCATGTGTAAGCAATAAATGTATTGAGTATTGAGATCTATGGGACATCTACCGTGCCTGCGGATCCAAGTCTGTTTTAGTTTTTTATGAAATTCGAAATCTAGTTACGACTAGGAAATCGTTACACAAGACTCAAAAACATGTGAAATGAAAATCTCAAAAGAATACCTACTTACCTACTTTTAAAGTCCGTATATCGAATTACTACTTGTCAACAAGAAATGTCGACATGATACCATGTACAGTCAGCTGCACTAGAATCTGTATACAAATCGTAAACAAGTTAGCGACAATATTATATTGCAATGCCGCGAGCATTGTATAAATATTTACAGGGCAAACATTTATTTATATCAACTAGCTGATGGAACAAGCAGATGGCCCACCTGATGTTAAGTGGTAACCATCACCAAAGCATTGCCTCGTAAGTCACGCACGATAAGAACGTGCTCTACGTTGCACTGCCCTGCGTCCATCAACTTGAGGCATACAGATGAGCCTCATGTGCTTGTAATTACACCGGCAACCACACTCTTCAAACCGAAACACAGCAACGCTGCTCGGCGGCAGAAAAAGGCGTGGTGGTGGTATATTTTGAGTATGTGTTGGATTTTATAGACTCGCTAATTGGCTTCTCTGAAAACAATATTACTTACCAATTATTTTTAAATAAGCTGTTTGTCTTCCTTAATGAATGTAAATGAACTTTTCAACATATTTCATGATCTTTGAGTTTTCGCCCGTTTCATTTCAATGCTGCGACATTATCATGAAAGGTATTTCTGGAAAGGTGATCATGAAAGGTGTTCTGAAGAGATATTTAACCTTATCCCGGCGTCAAGATTTTACCACCGCTCCTCCCGACACCGGGATTGAGCTCATCCACATCTACTGGATCCTTGGGTTTCTCGGACTGCTCGCTTTTCGAGATCTTTTCTCCCTTATACTCACAAACTGTGGAATGCGCTACCACCGGAGGTTTTCCCGCTCGGTTATAGCATGAATAGCTTCAAGAAAAATATTAATAAAGTCCTTCAGGGCAGGCAACGCATCGACAACACCCCAAGTGTTGTTGGTGTATATGGGCGACGGTGACCACTTAACATCAGGTGGGCCGTCAGCCCGTTTGTCTGTCTATTACATAAAAAAACTATACCTTCTAGTGTAGCTGACTGTACAATGAGTGTCAAGTGAAGTTTCTGTTATGTCGATGTAAGTAGGTAATACTATACATTCTAGTGTAGCTGACTGTACAATGAGTGTCAAGTGAAGTTTTGGTTATGTCGATGTAAGTCGTAATATAACACCTTGATTGTTAAATTTTACGAGTAACTCAAGAATTGTAACAATTATGGTGAGAATTACTCACTCTTAATTCCGTTGAAGGAAAGATCATTTTATCTAAAATGTAATAAAAAAGAAATTAAATAAACATACCATTTATAAGATCTCACGATATTACCCATTTTTATAAAATTGTTACATTCGAATCAAACCAATTTGTAAAAAATCATTTTCACGATCAACGCTTGTGATTTCCGTAAGTAGTGATAGAATAAGCAGATGGTCCACCTGATGTTAAGTGGTAACTATCGAATAAGCAGGTGGTCCACCTGATGTTAAGTGGTAACTATCATCGGCAACAAAGCATTGCCTCGCAAGTCACGCAATATGAACGTGCCCTACGTCCACAACTTGAGGCATACAGATGTTAAGCCTGTAGACCTATAATTAATTTAACTCACACTCTTCAATCCGAAACACAGCAACGCTGCTTGGCGGCAGAAATAGGCGTGGTGGTAGTACTTCACAAAGAGCCCTTCACAAAGAGCTCACTTTAAGAGTAGGAAAAACATTATAAAATGATTCCACTGTAGAATATACTTTAATAAATCTCAGGGTCTTAATAAAAAAGTTATCAAACAAAAATGCACTTTGTAGAGAAATTGCTAGAGAAAAAGCTGATAAGAAAATTATACATAGAATGCTTTGCGCTTTCTTGGTAGTGTACACTGCCTGAATGTACGTATTATTGAAATTTCAATTCTTATGCTTTGATTTTTTTTACCAAGTGATCTATATTAATATACCCCGTTTACACTCAGCTCATGTCCGTGGAAATGTGCAGAGACATGGGCAGGGACTAGGGCGATGCGAGAATGTAAACAGGCCACTTCCATGTCCACTCGCGTTGCCGCTCGCGTTGCCCGTGTTGTGAACACACATTGCCGGCGACGCTGCCGCAGACATATGGACGGCAACATTACCGTCCACGCGAATGTCAAAATGTCAAAATGCAGTATTATAAATGTGAAAGAAACTCTGTCTGTATGTTACCTTTTTACCACCCTTTTACGCCTAAACCGCTGAACAGATTATTATTAAATATGGCATGGATATAGATAAGGACATAGGCTACTTCTTTTTTCAAAAATAATCTAAGAGGGCTGAAAATAAGGGTTGAAAGCAAAATCTTAAGGAATCCTGGGAGCGGTCGGTTTTGTGATGGGTGACCGCCTCTTTTTGCACTGAAATTTTTAGATTATTTTTATTTCGTATGGTTAATGATTACAATATTAATAAAAAACGTGTATAACCTTTATATTCGAAAATCAGGTCAAATAATCGGTCGCTGTCTTTTTGTGCTTAACAGTGAATTTAAAAACGAACATGTTATATTGATTGTTGCGGAAGAAGTTGCGGGTAACAGCAAGTATATGAGTTCTTCATCTCTGTGTGCTGAAAGGATTTTAAACTCAAAGAGGCTCCTTTTGAGCACTTGGCCTATGTTTTTAAATTCTACGACATGCCGGTTTTCTCTCACCGTTTGGAAGAACTGGCTCTGTGCACATTTTTGAACAGATAAGCTCATTGGTACACGACCGGTTTTGAGCCCACGAACTTAGGACCGCTACCACTAGACCACCAGTGTTGTATACATATAAGCATAAGTACTCATTAATGATGATACATAATCGCCATAAGAATAATGTAATGCCATACCGCATTCTGCAGACGACATTGCCATACCTGTAACAAAAAATCATAATAAGTAACGGATATTATGACCGATTTATTATTCGTTCATTTGTGGGATTACACGATCATTAATCTATGTCAGTGTGTACGGATTCGGTGGGAGTAGGGATGACAGGTAAAACACGGGATTTAGCTCATTCGGACTTTTTAAAAGACTATTTACGGGGTTACAGTATAGCGGCGATGGGCTCGCAACCTGTCACGTATGGAATGCTAACTACTGCATAATGTGAGTATGTGCCTATAGTGCCTGAGTTACGAGGCTGTGTTTTGTTATAGATGATGATTACCACTTAACATCAGGTGGACCATCAGCTTGTACCATTAGCAAGTAGACAAAAAAACATTATAAGAATATTTCTGACTACAATAGACATCTACAATGATTCTTGAGTTGTACTTAGTATCTGTCGTAGGGAACTACATATCTATTGTATCAGATTCTGCCTGATCAGCTGATATCTGCCACATTACTTCTTTAAAATGTAACCTTAGTGCACGATCAGATTCGAACCCACGACAAACAGATCAATGGTACCGTCATTTAAGATGAAATAGACAAAAATGCAGTCCAAAAATAACGAAAGTAAAAAACCATAGGCAGAATCAAATGGCAACCCTATTGCCATGTTACTTATTCATCGGCTTTGGCATCAAAGTACCATAAATCCGACATGTCAGCGAGATGTTACATTTATGTCCAGGGTTTTACCGTCAAATGTTGGTGTGATAGTTTAAACTAGCTAAAGCATACGGCTCCACACGGCTTTTTACCTTTTAGTCACAAGGTACTAAAAATGCCTATCGTAACTTTCCAGCACTCACAAGCGTCAAGCTCTCTTGCACATTTTAAGAATAGTAGAGCTCTTTGTATGTGGCTCGTCCGGGGAAGTACTACCACCATGCCTTTTTTTCCGTCAAGCAGCGTTGCTGTGTTTCGGTTTTAAGGGTGTGGTTGCCGGTAAAATTACAGACACAGGCTATTACTGTATTCCTAAATCTGTATGCCTAAAGTTGAGGAATTGCATCGTAGGGCGCTTTCCTATCGTGCGTGACTTGCGGGGCAATGCTTTTTAGGGTTCCTTACCCAAAGAGCCTGTCCGTCTGTCCGTCTGTCACCAGGCTGTTTGTCATGAACCGTGATAGTTAGACAGTTGAAATTTTCACAGATGATGTATTTCTGTTACCGCTTTAACAACAAATACTAAAAAACAGAATAAAATAAATATTTAAGGGGGCTCCCATACAACAAACGTGATTTTTTGTCGTTTTTATAGATAATGGTGGCCGGTTTTTTTATACGTAATGGTTACCATTTAACATCAGGTGGGTCGTATGCTTGTTCCCTCAGCAAGTAGTATAAAAAATCAAAACATTATGAATATAAAAAATTACTAAAAGTATTTTTATGGTGCGATGTCTTACCCAAAAAATACTAACCTCAAAAACTCTGATACAAAGATCGAAACACGGGTCACGATCGCCCGAAAAATAGGCAATAAAATAGGGAAAATTCCCAAGTATGAACTTTGCCCTTTTTGTATCGGCCAATGATTAGGTAGTTTAGATTCAATAAGACGTTACCAAAGGCTGGTGTTTAAATAACCTTTTTCAGATTGCGAAGACGGAATAAAGGGAATATTGACATTCATTTGTTGGTTGGTTTTTGTACATGTCCCAGAAATAAACCTAGATTAGTAAAATAGTAGGTTTTTTTTATATACAACTTGCTGAACCCGATGTTAAGTGGTAACCATCACCTATAACAAAGCATTGCCTCGTAAGTCACGCACGATAGGAACGTGCCTTACGATGCACTGCCCTGCGTCCATCAACTTAAGGCATACAGATGTTAAGCCTCATGTGCCTGTAAATACAACGGCTACCACACTCTTCAAACCGAAACACAGCAACGCAGAAAAAGGCGTGGTGGTATAAAAACGCTGTTCTTAGAGAAAATAGGTACCTAATCTAATAAAAACGACACTAATGGCACCATTTTGGATTTGTTTATTATTAGCGCAGTTCATGCATAACATTACATTAGGTTCGGTCCACAACAATAACCGCCTGAACAGATTCTGTGGTTCATGTAATTATTTGTCCCACCGGGAATCTAACCTCCACCCTCTCTACCAAATAGTCACCAACCACACCACAGTCATTGCAGTCATTAAATAAACTCATTCGACCTTACTACAAAAATCTGTCAAACGATTGCTTAAACTATTGCCATCTCTTACCAATGCGTAATGGCAAACAGAGACAGCGCTAATTGTAAGCATTATTTATGGTATGAGGGTTTAAGTTCAAACCTCATTCGTTGGTTTGAATCTAGATTCAGGACACAAACAGAAATAGCCCGTATGAACTTTGGCCTAACTTCGCCGTATTTTATATTCTTTATTATCATTTTGTACAGAGAACAAACAGCGTTGTACGCAAATAAATGTTACGAGTCTGAAGCAGATAAGGTCCATTTTCGAAGAGTTATGCCGAGATAGGCGAACGAACAAAAGCGAACGAATGCGTACGAGGTCTCGCTTGCACTAGATATACTTACCAACACTATAAAATAAGTTTGCAGAATACCAACACTATAAAATAAGTTTGCAGAATACCAACACTATAACATAAGAAGTTCGCAGGTCGAATTTCGTAATAATTCCCGAGAGATTAACATATAAGAATCTGGAGTTAGTACCTACTTGTTATTATAAAATCTGAGGGGATATCTACCGTGCCTGGGGATCAAAGTCGTGAAGCTGTTTCAGTTGTTAAAATAACACATGTTTTGGGTTAATTAAATAGCGCTAAAAATGTGGTAGTCACCCGCTTTTTTGTTTACTTTTATTCATTGTATATTTTTTTGTAAATAATGTTATTTATTCAACATTACGAGTATACAAGGTGTTCCAATACTTGTATTTAAAACTTCAGGGGGCTAAAGTTCCCATCAATATGAAAAACTTTTTCTGAGGAACAAACACTGTGAACGCCAAAAAAAAGCATGAAACAGCTGTTTTTTTTTCGCAAGTATTGGAACACGTTGTATAGTTAAATTTATTTTCATGCGAATATTTCAGAGTTTGTTTTATCGCGATTTTCAACCTTATTTCAATGAGGCAACTGCAGTTTTTTCTCTGAACTCTCCTATGACGGACACTGCTTCTACGAAAACAGAAAATACAGTGGTCGTATTTCTATCCCAGTAGAAACTTTTGCAATATAAAATGCACACACCATTAAGATAGAAACGTAGAACTTTATAGGACATTAGTATAACTAAATATAGTATAACTTATTGTCACAGCTCAGTTGGTAGTAGCTCTGCCTTCTGCGCTGAAGGCCGTGGGTTCGATTCCCACCGAGAACATACATTTGTGTGGTAAATACAAGGTGTTCCAATACTTGTATTTCAAACTTCAAGGGCTAAAGTACCCATCAATATGAATAACTTTTTCTAAGGAATCAACACTGAACGCGAAGAAAAAACAGCTCTTTCATACATTTTAGCCAGGTAGGTATTGAACTATTGTATGAAATTACCCCCCTGAAGTTTTAAATACAAGTATTGGAACACCTTGTATCGGTGTTTGTTCTCTGTCTGCGTGTTATTATAGGATTTTATAAGTATGTATTTACAAATAAAGTATTGTGGTTAAAGACATTTATTCTCAAAAGAATTAACAATTCACTTAATGAGAAATTACAAATTTTAAACTTACGTTAAATTGCTTAACAGCGAGCATGCAGAGCGTTTTGTGTAGGTAACTGTAATCAATTACCTACACACAAAATAAATTGATAACTAAAACAAATAAAATTAACTGTATAAATGTAAAAGGAGCCTTGCTCAGACTAAAGATAAAAAATATGAATTATGTGGGTACTTCCTAAAAGATTTCGGTCGTAGTTGTTGATCAGCCAGTAAAAATACGACTGCACAGGGCCGGATTTAGATGTTTTGAATTATGTGTTTTTTTAATTTAGCTTTAAAGATGTTTAGGCTATCACAGTTTTTTATTTCTTTTGGTAGGTTATTGAATAATTGTGCACCTTCAAAACATATGCTCTTTTTTCCATAATTTGTACGAACCTTAGTTATTTGGATATTATCTGCATTGCGAAGTACTCTTTTACCTTGTTGTCTATTTGTTTTAAACGTAATTTCAGTATGAGTTTTTTTGTTTAATATTTTTTTGATTAAAATACATGTATTATAGCAGTATGTTTGGTAAATATTCATAATTTTGGTTTCTTTATATAATTTTATTGTTGGTGTTAGAAAATCGTAATTAAAGAGAAGTTTCAAAAGTTTGTTTTGTTTTATCTGAAGGTCTTTCAGCGTAGATTTGGCGGCACTGCCCCATATTTCAATAAGATAATCCAAATGTGGTTTTATGAGAGAATTGTAGACAGTGTAACGTACTTGACGTGGAAGACATCGCACTATTACTATTATATCCACTATCTAGACTAGGGCTAGATAGTGCTGTGTGGAAAGTCCACCAATATATAATTTTAATTTAATATTTATTTGCAATCCAACTGAAACTTTACTAAAAACCTTCTACTGTTACAAAAAAAATAGCCTCCTAACAGGCGCTGTTAACATCCTATCAGATCACTTAGTACCTACTTATTTAGTATTAAATCATGAACCTTTAAGGACTTTTGATAGTAGTAGTCTCTTTGTGTGCTTGTCCGGAGAAGAACTACCACTATGCCTATTTCTGCCGACGAGCAGCTTTGCTGTGTTTCGGTTGCAAGGGTGTGGGTGAAATAACAGGCACATGAGGCTTATAATGCGTGCCTCAAGTTGATGGACGCAGGGCAGTGCATCGTCCGTGCACTTAACATCAGGTGGGCCATCTCCTTGCTCCATTAGCAAGTAAGTATAAAAATATGATGTCTTATCTGGGATACGTCCACACATTTTTTTCTTTTTAATTTGGTGATTTAGCAGATTTAATTGTGAAGAGCTACTAGAAAATTTTCTAACTTTTCAGAAACTCCATTTTCCGAGTTCCCAACCTTGTTAACAACTGTTAATCTCGCTAATGACACAGATGTTCGTGGACAACAATGTAGCTTTCCAAAAACACGAAAATTCAGACTTTCATTGGGAAAATTTCATATTTACAACCTGGAAATTTTCAGGAACCGTAATTATACTCCTTTGGGCAAATTTATCGAGGTTTTCTATTAAAATTTCAGTTGAAACCTTGCCAACCTATATTATTTATAATCTCCAAGTAACTTTTCTCGTTTTATGTTAAGTAAACAAGGCGTTTGCATCTATTGTAGAACAGTGGAATACCTTCCCACCCCTTCACAGGCAGAACTTCCATAGTGTATCTGTATGTAGTGCAGCGTAGGGCACATTCCTATTGTGCTTGGGAATGCTTTGTATGATGCTGGTTACCACTTAACGCCAGGTCAAAAAGAAGAGTTTTTAGTAAAGAATCCACCAATAATTAGCCAGTAACGATTTAGATTTATTTATTGCCAACATATAGTTAAAGTATTATAAAACGTATCAGGGGAAATATATCAATCATCATGCTCTTTTATTTTGTAAAAATAGCTGATAGAACAAGCCGATGTACCACCTGATGTTAAGTGGTAACTATCACCTATAACAAAGCATTGCCTCGTAAGTCACGCACGATAGGAACGTGCCGTACGATGCACTGCCCTGCGTCCGTCAACTTGAGGCATACAGATGTTAAGTCTCACGTGCCTGTAATTTCTCCGGCAACCAATAAATCCCCCATTTAAGGGAGGCTGTAGTGACTGCGCGGTTGTTTACAAACACTTACTCGTATATAAATCAAGTCGCTACCTTTTTTCTTTTAGGAAAAGTTATTTAGATCAAAGATTTTGTTCCCGGAAAACTTTGTAGGTAATTTAGGTAAAAAAGAAGAACAACTTTTAAGGGGAAACCAATGGGTGACAAACAACATTAGTAATTTAATGTTTTCGCAAAAAAAGAGAAAATCCTAAATGTTTTTAAGAAATAAGCTGGCATTGTAGAGCCGGAACCGGAAGCTTAAAGTGCCCTCCGAAGCACGGAAGCGCACATATGTAAATACCTACTAGCAGTCACCCATCCAAGTGTTGACAGCACAGAACGATACTTAAGACACTGACAACGGCTAGGATACTTTTAAGTCACATTTCAAAATATTTCAAGATATAATTTTAATTGTCTAAAGGGGTAGTCAAAGTCAAAAGGTATTTATTCAATAAAATCACAAGGATCACTTTGAAACGTGGATTCATTTTCTGACATTTTTGGAAGCAACATAGCTTTTTCATTTTATTTGTTTTTCTAGTGTTATTTTGAGCTGTGTTGTGTAATTTCGGTGGTATTTTAACCAACATTACTTGAGGTTTTAGCACAAAGTGTAAACATTTGGAATGAAAGTGTATTGTGATATCCTGATTTGACCGAAAATGTTTCCAATGTTTTGAAGAAAACCGCCACCATTTTCTTCAAAACAAATGACGGCCGACTTGACTATAGACTGACTTGACAAAAAAGTATTTATTCAATACAAATCACTTGACACTGGCAAGATTGTCTGTCGAATGACAGACAGGAGCCATAAACGGAGAGAAGAAGAAGAAGACACTTTGAAACGTCTTAAAACTAGACCTGACTGACCGGTCAAGTCAGGTCTTAGACTCAGTGGCGCGCCATGGGAGAGACCTATGTCCAGCAGTTGCCTGTAATATGTTGATGATGATGAAACTAGGTGCCACTTCCGTGCGTCCGTACGTGCCGTAGTCAGAGGTACGTTCCAATTTTCCATTTTCTTTTAGCCACTTTTTTTTTAATTTACAAACCTATTGTTACGTAATTGGCTGGTTGGAAGTTAATAGACATACGAAGAAAATTTATAATTTACATTAAATATCCCAGACAATATACTCGTATTAAAATCCTGAGCTATTCCTGCCTTGCCAAGGTATTCCACGCCATATTGTTTTATTTTAAAACTTTGCCCATCTCGGAGACAAACGGAGCTCAGGATACTTAGGCGTTGGCATTTCATAAGCAGAGCGACAAGCTGCGCGGGTTAAGTTAGGCTACTAAATTGTCCTCTGGTATGGAAACTCATCCAGAGGACTAAATCGCTATAAGTTATAATAAGTTACTAACATTTTGGATATCTTTTTCTATTACTAATACCATGGACCATATTGTTGTCTGAATAAATAAATGAATTATTATTAGTACAAATCCAGACAATATTAATCTGACTGTTGGACCAGACACAGCCTTCAAAATAGCCTAAAAAATATAGAATGATATATGATTGAATTGAAGTGGCATGGCAATGGGCAGGTCTAATAGCTCATAGAACCGAAAACCGTTGGGGAATAAAGGTTATCTAATGTGACGAAAGCTGGAAGACATTGTAGCGATGGAGTAGATCTATGTCCAGCAGTGGACTTTTTTATCCTGATGACGGCGTACTAGGATTAAGGCGATGACAACTCATTCAAAAAAAAGTTAATGCTTATAGTTATTTGCATAAGTAATAGAAAAATAGAAATAGAAAATATTTATTTTATGACACAAAATACAATGATAAAATAAATAAATAAATAAATAAATAAATATTGGTGGACATTCCACAAAGCACTATCTAGCCCCAAACTAAGCCAAAGCTTGTGATATGGGAACCAGATAGTCGATATACTACTTAAATACATACTTATAATATTATATAACACCCAGACAGAGAACAAACATCTATGTTCATCACACAAATGTTTGTTCTGGTGGGGATCGAACCCACGGCCTACGGCGCAGAAGACAGAGCTACTACCAACTGAGCTGTGAAGGCTGCCAAATAAAAAAAAACAAAGATACACAAGAAGACATATTAAAAAACAACTTAATACTATTTAATAGGAAAACTTGTATGAATTCAAAGGTTATTTTTGCTGAACTGTGTGCAACGTGATTGCACACAACTTGGTTGATTACGATTTTTCATAAATAAGCAGGTACAGTATATCTTTCAAAATGTTGAAATGTGCGAGCGAAAGGTACATTAGTAATTGTCTTCGCCTCGTCTTTCCTCGCCTCTTATCGCTCCGCTTATGCTAGTATAGGGCCTTAGAAGCTTATGGCTCGACTGTAACAGGCTTATGAAAAGGTAAAATTGTTTTTAAGAATTTAATACCAAGCCTTCCGAGTGGAGTAGAGAATGTGTATCAAAGCAGGAAGCTTGTTTTAAGAAATTGTTGAGTATCATGCCTGGGGCCATCATATTCAATGGACCGACGACATTGGGATCGTGGGACGTCGGTGGACTCTTCCTGGAAATGTATAGAGGAGGCTAATGTCCAGTAGTAAACTTCTTCAGGTTGATGATGAAATATCTATTTATTTAAACACGAAAAGGTTTGCATAATTAAATTTGAATCCTCTTGAAAAGTATAAACTTTGGAAGCGAAAAAAAAATAGGTAAATTGGTGGAAAATAATTAAGTAGTGTTAGTTAAATTGATATAGGTAGGTAAATCCATTTTGGGATCATTCACACAACAGCGATAGAGTAGTTTTTTTTTATACAACTAGCTGATGGAACAAGCATATAGCCCACCTGATGTTAAGTGGTAACCATCACCTATAACAAAGCATTGCCTCGCAAGTCACGCCCGATAGGAACGTGCCCCACGATGCACTGCCCTACGTCCATCATCTTGAGGCATACAGATGTTAAGTCTCATGTGCCTGTAATTACACCGGCAACCACACTCTTCAAACCGAAACACAGCAACGTTGCTTCGCGGCAGAAATAGTTAAAATTGTGAAATAGGATAAATTGTGAAAAACTAAATACAATTCTTAATGAAAAGCTCTTTTTTTAAGTCAATTAAAAAAGCTCTCTTAAAAAAACCAATTTAATTTCCATACCATTTTAACTACAGAAATTGGAAAGCTTCTTTTTTTTAACCTTTTTTTAAAAAACAGTTCTCTTTATTGTGTCCAGTTTAATTTCCATAGCATTTTAACTGCTAATCCTGTTCACAGCAGGATTTCCACTACAAAAGACTACACAAAAGTTAAAGCTTTGTCACAGCGGAATGTTATACAGTAGGTTAACTTTATTTTTGAGCCAGGAATGATATCTTTAACCAATACTCAACAATACCATTACTGGAAAGCTTGATCTAGCAAATAAGCAGTACAGTCTAAGTTTTTTTTTTGTCTGGTCAAGCCAGATTTTGTATGGAGACTCGTTAAGCGATAAGACTTGATCAGCACGCCCGATGGAGGCTCTACAAAATACAAAACGGCAACCTCGCAATACGGAAAACCAAATACCAAAAACAATAAAAAAAACTCAGCTTTGAGGTAAAGTAAAGTTTCTACTAAGTAATCGACAAGAACTTGTTAATCGGCTTGTCTCATTTCAAGTGTTATTAAACCCGACCAAGTGCGAGTCGGACTCACGCACGAAGTTTTCCGTACCATTATCTATAAAAACGACAAAAAAATTAACACATCTGTGAAAATTTCAACTGTCTAACTATCACGGTCAGCCTGGTGACAGACAGACATCGGAGTCTTAGTAATAGGGTCCCGTTTTACCCATTGGGTACGGAACCCTAAAAATTAATATTGAAGTATTACACGGGTATTTATCGCGTTTACCTTTATTATTTTCCCGACGTTTCGGCTATGTTGCCGAAAAATGAAGTCTGAGTTTTCTTTTTCGGTTCTTGTTTTCTGTATTTTCAGGCCATTTTTGTATGAAGACTCGTAAGTCCTCAGCACGCACGCTTATCGAATCTCCATACAAAAACGACCTGACGATACATAAAACGAAAAACAAATCGAAGACTTCGGGTACCGCCCCAAAGCAACCACACAATTTTTAACGCTGACAATACAATAGTTGTATAATATTGGCCATGACAAATATCCGCAGGGGACAAACAAACCTCCGCCAAATCACGAAGGTACGCGAAAAAAGTGGGTCACAAAAACCATTCGAGAAGATTTAGTTTCACGTCAGCTCCGATGCTCATGGAGTAAATCTTCCTGAGTTGTCCTGAATGTACAATTGTCAACGGGTCACGCACGTCGCCTGTCACGGACAAGTGCGAGTAGGCGTGACTTAGTGCCGGTGACGTCTGTTCAGGCGAGAGTGGCGCCACCATCGGGAATTGTTATACAAAACTGACAGTGAATTTATGAATTAGAAATTATTGAGTCTCTTTAGGGCTTAAGAGACTCAATTATAACGGTCTAGAAGACACTTGAATAGGTGTATTGTAGTGTCACCTGAAAAGTGTCTACAAGACACCTATTCAGAGAAATCTATCTCTAGGTACCTATTCTCGTGTCTTCTAGACCGTTCTGCTGCATCGTAGGCTTCATCAGGTAAGACAGTAACTATTCAATTCAAGTAGGAACTCTGGCTTCGGCGTTGTAGGTACTGGGTTCGATCGCCACCAACAACAAAGATGATTGTGCTGACTGTTTCAAAGTCAAAGTCATAGGGGTAGGCAGAGATCACGGATTTCCACTTGCTACGGTCCTTACATACCTCTTTCGCTTCATTCACTCTCTTATCTTCATACATTCTCGTCGGTTTAGGGTACTCTTGACCTGGCCCTTCTCTAGTCAAAGTCAAAAGGTATTTATTCAATAAAATCACAAGGATCACTTTGAAACGTCTTAAAGCTAGGTGAATCTAGGTGCCAGTTCCACGCGACCAAAGCCTAGAAGAACAGGCAACAAACTTACGGCTTAGTTCCTACCGTTCTTTTGTATGATCCTTTTACAATGTAATAATATAATATATTATTGAAGTTTAGTGAGGCGTAGGCATACAGAAAAAGGTAAACATGATCAAATTTATAAGACAAATTTATATGTAGCAGTTGTGTTACTGTATCGTCATTTTATACTATGCCACCCGCAGTGTAATATAATGACAGGACGGACCAAAGCTGAAAATGGTATCCAGTTTTCCACCTAGACATAGTTAATAAAAGTTTTATGAACCGTTTTGACGTGAAGCGAATAATTGAATGCGCAAAGCAAAATTCCAACTAACTTTTCACTTTTTAAGGTTCCGCACCCAAAGGGTAAAACGGGACCCTATTACTAAGACTCCGCTGTCCGTCCGTCTGTCTGTCTATCCGTCTGTCACCTGGCTGTATCTCATGAACCGTGATAGTTAGACAGTTGAAATTGAAGGGGCTCCTATACAACAACCGTGATTTTTTCGCTCGTTTTTGCTCAATATTGATAACGCCAACCGGTAGACGCTTGAAATATTCACAGAATATTTCGTTATAATTTTTCGTATATAATTTTTTTGCCGTTTTTTTAGATAATGGTGCGGAACCATTCGTGCGCGAGTCCGATTCGCACTTGGCCGGTTTTTTAAATAGATCAACATAGACGAGACGGCACAGTAAGAAGAAAACGTTGTCCAACGAATTCTAAAAGCTTGCATACTCCACTTTCTAAATAACTACGATTGTTGTAGCTTCAAAATAATTCTCAGTGAAGTAGAAAATATTGTAGTGTTAGAGTTAAAAAAATCTCATCATCAGTCTGAATAATTCCACAACCGGAATGTTATATAGGGTTTATTATCATTCTATCACAATATTATTATTATCAATTATCAGTTATATATCTTTGAATGATTTTAATAGTCTATTTATAATGTACTAGCTCTTACCTGCGGCTTCGCTCGCGCACGTTTACTATAGAATACTTACAAATAGATATGATTGGCAACATCTATAATAAATAAATTGTATTTTCTTCCCCATGGAACAATCTTGAGCCACGTAATTTTGTCAGAAGAAACAGGTACTAACTGACAACTTGAAGTTCCTGCCTCTTCGATTGTTTGTATAAAATATACAAAAAAAGCAAAAAAACAAAAAAAGTCGGGATAAAAATTACCCTATGCCCGTCTCCTGGTTCTAAGCTACCTGCCCACCAATTTTCAGCCAAATTGGTTCAGCCGTTCTTGAGTTATAAATAGTGTGACTTTCTTTTATATATCATCATCAGCCCAAAGAAGTCCACTGCTAGTAAACTTAAGGTTCTTCAAGGATGTGGATGTGAGGATGTGAGCATGTGAGCATGTGAGTATGTGAGCATGTGAGGATGTGAGCATGTGAGCATGTGAGCGTGTGAGCGTGTGAGCGTGTGAGCATGTGAGCATGTGAGCATGTGAGCGTGTGAACGTGTGAGCGTGTGAGCGTGTGAGCATGTGAGTATGTGAGCAAGTGAGCATGTGAGCATGTGAGCATGTGAGCATGTGAGCATGTGAGGATGTGAGCATGTGAGCATGTGAGCATGTGAGTATGTGAGCATGTGAGCATGTGAGCATGTGAGCATGTGAGAGTGTGAGCATGTGAGCATGTGAGCATGTGAGCATGTGAGCATGAGAGCATGTGAGCATGTGAGCATGTGAGCATGTGAGGATGTAAGCATGTGAGCATGTGAGGATGTGAGCATGTGAGCATGTGAGCATATGAGCAATTGAGCATGTGAGCATGTGAGCATGTGAGCATGTGAGGATGTGAGCATGTGAGCATGTGAGCATGTGAGCATGTGAGGATGTGAGCATGTGAGCATGTGAGCATGTGAGCATGTGAGCATGTGAGCATGTGAGCATGTGAGCATGTGAGGATGTGAAGATGTCTCGAAGGTACGTCCATTTACCCACATTTTTCAGTATCATAACACACTAAAGAGGATTTAATTTATAAACTTCATTGATTAATTTAAATTAAAGTGGATTTATTCATGACAACTGCAAATCGTACAGCTATTAATTGTATCCTTTTTTTTACGAATTAATGATCCCGCTTTAAAAATAATTCCCTTATACTATACCACTTAAATTAAAAGATCAACGGATTGTTACCCTGGCTTACATTTAAAGGATGTCTTTCATGCATAAAATATGTATATGTATTACTTGTGGCTTCCCGCGGCTTCGCACTCGTTGAAGTGGTGCCGTGATTGAGCCACAAACATCCAAACATCGTAACTTTCACATTGATTTGTATATTATTAGGGTAGGATTTTAAATACCTACGTAGGTATAAGAGATACCTGTAAACGGCCATTACCTATATTAGGTAGGTAGGTATAGGTACTCAGACTCAAAAACTTGCCAAATACAACAAAGACAACCTTACACGGAAAATATGTACTTATTTGTTCAGGTGGTAGTTTTACTATGCAGGGGTAGTTTTAAAATATTGAAAACGTGATTTTAAATAATTTATTGTGGTGTATATTTACTTCAAGTTTGAAATCTATCGCACTATACTAAAAATCTCCCATACTAACTTTTACAGTCATTTGCACCCTTTGCAGGGGTAATTATCAAAAGTTGAAAGCGTCATTTTTAATTAATTATTTTTTAGTATATTTACTTCAAGTTTTAAGTCAATCGCACCACGCGTTAAAAAACTCCCATGCAAACTTTGACATCCCTTTGCACTTTTATTAAGGGTAGTTTTAAAAAACTAAAAATGTTTTTCCTATTTTTTAGCTTTGGAGTACATCTACTTCAAGTTTCAAGTTTGTAGGTTCAAGGAATACAATTTTTCATACCAACGTTTTCAACCCTTTTTACACCCTTAGGGGTTCAATTTCCGAAAATCCCTTCTTAGTAAACCTCTACGCCATAAGACCTATGTACTCTTTAAATTTCAAGTCTATAGGACCAGCGGTCAAAAATCTCCCATACAAACTTTTTAACCCTTTGCACACTTATTAAGGGTAGTTTTGAAAAACTAAAAATGCCTTTCCTATTTTTTTGCTTTGAAGTATATCTACTCCAAGTTTCAAGTTTGTAGGTTCAAGGAATACTATTTTTCATACAATCGTTTTCATCCCTTTTTACACCCTTAGGGGTTGAATTTCCAAAAACCCCTTCTTAGTACACCTCTACGCCATAAGACCTACGTACTCCTCAAATTTCAAGTTTCTAGGACCAGTGGTTTAGGCTGTGCGTTGTCTATATGTCAGTCAGTCAGTCAGTCAGTCAGGACTTTGATTCTTATAGTATTAGAGATAATACCAGTGTGTCAAAGTCAAAGTGAAAAGGTATTTATTCAATAAAATCACAAGGATCACTTTGAAACGTCTTAAAGCTAGGTGACTCTAGGTGCCAGTTCCACGCGACCAAAGCCTAGAAGAACAGGCAACAAACTTACGGCTTGGTTCCTACCGTTCTTTTGTATGATCCTTTTACAATGTAATATGTGTGTGTGTGCAAGGGCGTCGCCAGCCCATGGCCCAGGGGGGAGCAAGTTATGGAGGATGAGAAAAATATGAACTGTAGATACGGTCAAGAGCGCGAGTCTTTGCCTCTATGGCGATTGTAATAAGAATGGTTCGAACGTAGGTCTTAGGACTTAGGTTTCTTTGAAGTTGGCTACATTTTTTTAATCTTTAGGGGAGGGCAGCTGCCCCCCCCCTGCCCCCCCTTGGCAACGCTCTTGTGTGTGTGCAGCTGTGGTTGCTTGTAGTGGATAAGCACAGGATATTGCTTTGTTTGAATTTAATATAAGCTTGTTGTTGTATCATGGCGATCCTTATTTACCTCTGATAAATTAAAATGCTGTAACCATGCATTGTCATCCAAACGTGTATAATTTTCAGCTCAATCGGTTGAAGATATCTGTTTCAAAATTGAGTTGCAAGATTCCCCCTGAACAAACATATTTACATACATATATGGCAAGTTAAATAAAAGCTTGTAAAAAAGCCCATAAAGTTACCAAAACTTTCCAAACTAAGTTGCAATACCAAGCGTCTAAAATTACGTTGAATATTTTTTTTTTTTTTTTTTTTGAATGCTTTCAAGCCATTAGCTACTTTAATTGCGCCATGTTTCAGCAGCAGCACAAAAAGCATGTCATCATCACTGAGCTTCTTTACCAAATACATTTATTTATTGAAACAGTTTATTTATTTAAGAGTAGTAGAGCTCTTTGTGTGTGGCTCGTCCGGGGAAGTACTACCACCACGCCTTTTTCTGCCGCCAAGCAGCAACGCTGTGTTTCGGTTTGAAGAGTGTGGTTGCCGGTGTAATTACAGGCACATGAGGCTTAACATCTGTATGCCTAAAGCTGATGGACGCAGGGCAGTGCATCGTAGGGCACGTTCCTATCGTGCGTGACTTGCGAGGCAATGCTTTGTTATAGGTGATGGTTACCACTTAGCATCAGGTGGGCCATCTGCTAATTCCATCAGCGCGTTGTATAAAAAAAAATTAAATCACTAGGCGATATACAAACTAAAGATGACCGAACACTGAAAATCGCGATTTACAGCGCCCGATCATGTTATTTGAAAACAAAAAAAAAAGGTCAATGAAAAATCACATGACTATGAACCAAATTGACTATTCAAAATCTAATGCATAATCCTGACAAATAAGTATGTTTTCTGCACGGTAGATATTGCAAATAAGTATGTTTTTGGCATGGTAGATGTTGCAAAAAGTATGTTTTAGGCACGGTAGACATTCCAAATAAGTATGTTTTTGGCACGGTAGACATTGCAAATAAGTATGTTTGCGGCCCGGCAGACATTGCAAATAAGTATGTTTTCAATCTTTCTTTTTATAGAACTAGCTGATGGAACAAGCAGAAGGCCCACCTGATTTTAAGTGGTAACCATCACCTATAACAAAGCATTGCCTCGTAAGTCACGCACGATAGGAACGTGCCCTACGATGCACTGCCCTGCGTCCATCAACTTGAGGCATACAGATGTTAAGCCTCATGTGCGTGTAATTACACCGACAACCACACTCTTCAAACCGATACACAGCGTTGCTGCTTGGCGGCAGAAAAAGGCGTGGTGGTAGTACTTCCCCGGATGAGCCACACACAAAGAGCTCTGCTACTCTTCATTCCGAATGTTTCAAAATTGCCCGGCAGAACACCGAAATGGTGACCAGAAATCCTAACTTCTTGCCTCCCCTAGTACACTTACAGAGAGCACAGATATATATTATGTACGTATTTATTCATGGCATGGTGATTCAGATGTCTGGTGCCAAAACGGCATGTTGCTATGTTTCATCCGGCCGAGGGAGCGACACAAATTCTGCTTTTCATCACGAAATTATACTATTCTATACTTTTTCCTACTAATATAGGTTGTATACCTATATAAGTAGGCCTATGATTGAGAGCACAGGTGGTAATGGTAGCGGCCCGCCTTCCTATCCTAAGGTCGTGGGTTCGAAACCGGTCGTGCACCAATGTTTTTCTGTTCAAAAACTGTGCACAATACCAGTACTCTCGAACGGTGAAGGAAAACATCGTGAGGAAACCGGCATGTCGTAGAACCTAAAAAATTCTATAAAATGTGTCAAGTGCTCGAAAGGAGCCTCTTTAGACGCACTTAAAATCCTTTCACCACACTGTTTAGAAAGAAACTAGTGACAGGACAAGAAGAAGAAGTAGGCCAATGCTATAAGGCGATGAAGGAAAATATTGCGAGTTAGTATTCTAACAGCGGCCATCGGCTTGCAACCTGTCACGTAAGTAACTACTACAAAATGTGGGTATGTACTAAATACATACTTTGGACGTACCTCAGACTACCCCTCTTCAACGTACTCAAAGATCTCTGTTCGTACTTGGTACCAAGAGATTTGAGGATATCTACCGTACCTGGGGACCAAAGTCTTTGAGCCACAAATATCAAATCCTGAGATTTTCGTTTCTAACAGCTCTGTGTGATATGTTCTTGTTAGCTTTCTATAAACCATAAAAAAGAATATAAATCGTATTTTGGGGTCCACAGAACCTTGAGCGGAGTATTCGCAGTGCAACTGTTTCTACAATGTAGTCAGTTTGATTCAAATGTGTTTTTTAACGACCTACAGTAAGGACGTCGTTAAAGGATACTCGGCGAGGAACCATTCGTTCTTAGCGTTTTAAGGCTGGTATTTTTAACTGCTCTACAAGCTCACTCAAAGTCACAGGGTATATATTCAATTGAATCACAATGACCACTTAGAAACGACTTAAAGCTAGGTGAATCTACGTGTCAGTTCAATCAAGCCTAGAAGAACAGGCAACCAACTAAGTAACAAACAAAAGTGCATTATCATCAGCCTCTCAAGTCAACTGGTGGTAATACGTAAAGCTCTTTGTGTGTGGCTCATCCGGGGAAGTACTACCATCATGCCTATTTCAGCCAACAAGCAGCGTTGCTGTGTTTCCGTTTAAAGATTGTGGTTGTCGATGAAATTACTGGCCTGTGAAATTACTTGCCTGTTCTTCTAGGCTTGGTCGCGTGGAACTGGCTCCTTGATTCACCTAGCTTTAAATTCTATGAATAAATACGTTTTGACTTTGACTTTTGACTTCACTTGGAACTGGCTAATGTATATCACAGGAGCATCATAATAACTCATTTATTTTCTCAGACACATAAAGGTTTCTTACAGAAGTAATGGGTATATGTTAAGGGTATTACAAAAAACCTGTTTTGTGTGAGACTGGTGCCCGAGATAGGTTAGAAGCCTGTATTACAGAAACCTGTACATCGTCATCAAATTCCTGTTCTTATCCCACGCTGTCGGGTCGGCACAACACGTTTTCTTCTTCCACTCTCCTCTATCATTCATCATCTCGGTGCTCACTCCTTTCTTACTCATTTCATCTTTCACACAATCCATCCACATTCCACATCCATTTCCAACACTCTTCTCGTAATATGACTTTCTTTCCTCCTCATGACATGCCCATACCACGCTAACCTATTGCTCCTCAACTTATCCATCACAGGCGCTACTTTCAAACTTCCTCTAATATACTCATTCCTTTAACACAGGAGCAATAAATTTAAAAACGGTTTTGTTTTACGTTCAAAGAAAACATTCTTCTGTGACTCCGCTTAAACATTCGCCCCAGGATTACGTACTAACTTAGGAAAGTGCTTCTTCAAGTACCAGAATAAAACTACACTATTTTGCTCCAGATACGTGCTCACTTCCGAGATAAACCTTTGCATAAAATTAAGCTTAAGACGCTGACAACCACCGGCACTTACAAAACAAAATAGATTTATTTGACATACACACAAGATTCAGAACGGACAGCTACTGTACAGACAAACCTAATTAAAAAAAACATTTTCTTGTCCTTATTTTCTGCGTCCATCAATAAACTTGAGGCATACAGATGTCAAGCCTCATGTGCCTGTAATTTCACCGGCAACCACACTCTTCAAACCGAAACACAGCGTTGCTGCTTGGCGGCAGAAAAAGGCGTGGTGGTAGTACTTCCCTGGACGAGCCACACACAAAGAGCTCTACTCATATATTTGAAATAGTATCACTGAAAGTATAAAAATACGCAAACAACCAAGTTTCAGAAATAACTTCTTTAATACAGATCACAATGGTTCAGCAAAAATGTTATTTTGATCCAAACAACTTTTCCAATTAATATACAGTTTCCACTCAACGGATTTTGATGAACATTTAAATCTACATAGTTCGTGACCTGGAATAACATGGATACTTTTTATATGAGTACGGCACGTGGGTGTAATATTTAAATAGATTTACTTTGCAAATGTATTATAATAATAAAGTTTTCAAAAGTTACTCGTAGGTAGTTGATCAAAGACATAATTGGATAATTTGAATGAGGAAATTAAGCATTATTTTCTTTTAAGCTTAAAGTCTTTAATTCCCTGGCTTTAAGATCCTGTTTAAAACATTTTAATGAAAAACCAGATCTAACAAAGGAAACTTAAGCTTTTTAATATTCCGTTCTAAGTTACAGTTAACGGGCCTTTAACAAGTGTTTAGTGGCTGCTTAAGTGGTACCTTTTAACGGGGAGTAAATGAGATCACTTAAACATCTTTAGTGTCGGCTGTTTAAAATAAAGAGATTAAGATTTTATATTTTAATTAGATTTTTTAGTGTTCCGTGCCTAATACGAATTACGGAAAAAAGGCAGATGGTCTGAAAGTACTGAAGGTGAGTCCTCTGCCTATAACAATTGCATTACCACACAGCACTTGCTGTGCTTTCAATCGTTGAAGGAAAACATCGCGAAAACCAGTAAACTCTAGCAGCGGCGATATGAAAGGTATCACGTACGGAATACCAACAACTGCAAAAGATAGATATGTGCCAAATTTAATACTTAGACTTGTAACTGACTACCCTCTTAGACATCAATTTTTGTTCAACAAGAGTTTTTGATCTTTTAAGCCAAGCCACACCTCTCAAGTCTGAGTAAAGTAATGCAAGCAGTAATGGCTGGAGCTAACTCTATTACAAAGAGATCTAGGTACTGCTAAGCTGGGAACACGAGCCCTGACATAAATTCTAGCTTTAGCGAGTTAAGATTTCAGTAGCGCGGTACCCACTAGCGGATTTTCAGCAACGTAACGGCTGAAGAGAAGCGAAGTAGCTCGGGGCTGTTTCTAAGCTCAGCACCGTACGAGCTTATACATGTAAATATTGGAGGACTTTAGACCTTATAGACATAGGACCATCTAGCAGCACAATTTAGCTTTTTCATATAGCTAGCTGGTGCCCGCGACTTCGTCTGTGCAGGATTAGTATTTCGAGTAGCTTATATTAGCGTAGCGTAGTACATGTGTAACTCTAGCGGTTTTGGAAGCGCACGCCAGAATAGCTCGCAGATGGTAGATTTTTTCCTACTTACTTGACACTTATCGTCATATTTTGGACAATTCACACAATATTTTTATAAATTGTAGCCTATGTGTTATTCTGATGTATAAGCTATATTATTGTTAAGTTTCATTAAAACACATTCAGTAGTTTTTACGTGAAAGAGTAACAAACATCCATCCATCAGTACTAACAAACTTTCGCGTTGATAATATTATATAGCAGGATATAATACATTTTTATGTTGAAAATACACACTTAATAACACCCTGACAGGGAACAATCATCCATGTTCATTACAAAAATGTTTGTTCTCGGTGGGGATCGAACCCACACGACCCACTGCGCAGAAGGCAGAGCTACTCCAACCGAGCTGTGAGGTCTGTCATTGCAACATAGTGGTAGGTAGGTACCTACTTTTATCTGCAAAGAATGGCACAAATCGGCTATGTCTAACACAGACAGACGTACACGATACAGCCATTAGGATTCCTTGTCCGACTTCGAAACCCCTAGAGGAAACTAAAATACTGCACCAACCTTTTCAAAAAGTGCAGTCAATTCCAAGCCCCTGAGCAGTCTATGGAGAACAGAAGTTGGACAACAAAAGAAACCTCTCATTAATACAAAACAATGGACCCGTAATTTTCGAACTGGCCGATGTCCGTGTCACGTGGTACTACGTGACAAGGTAAACTGAGCTTTATCGAATTGACTTTCGATTTAGATTGGAATGATTATAGGTTTAGAATCGAATAAAATCAGACGTGTTATCCAGCTATCCAGCTGTCATCATATTCTGAGCCTTATGCCAATGACTTCAGAATTGATAGTGGGGAAAAATCAAGGGTTGGGGTTGTCATCTTGGTTTAAAAAATTACTACACTATATTGCGGACTCGAACCCACTAGTATCTATGATCATGATGAGCTACCAACTTCGAAAAGCATCTTTTTAGAAAATGTTAATAATAACAGATAATACCACTTTACTATGCTTTTCCTTTCTTCGGATACCAGGTAAAGATGATTTTGGTCCCGGCTCCTAATTTCTAAGTCATGACGAAGTCAAGGCGGCCTATGTATCCCCTTATCACTCACCACTGACCTCTGAATTGAAATGTAGGTACTTCCGATGCACGATTTCTTTAGATGTTTTGATGATGAAAAAAAACAAAACGGTCTTTATTCAGTACAATCACAAGGATCACTTTAAATGGTTACCACTTAAACATCAGGCCATCATCAGTTTTATTGATTTAGTTAGAGTGTACTGTTTCAGACCTGGCATTGTCAGTGTAAAGTGTGTCAGCAGTGACCAACGCTAGTTTCGAATAATTCGCCAGAACACTGCATGCAGACCACTGGCATGCAAAGTGCTTGGCTTAAACAAACTAAGTTTACCATTAAATTTAGCTGTGTCCAGTCTACTCCACACAGTGAAATTTCTGTACCTAGCTACATTAGGTAAGCAGTTACATCTTCTGTGCCTACACTTTAGTTTTTGCTGAACTCGAAATAGATGGCGTCCGCAACGAGACCGGCCTGCGGGCAAATCACCGTCTATCCGTACCCACCACGCGAAAACCACCCTTACACCCTTGATATACACTCTACAATCCAATCTACGATCCTCAGCGCCGTTTATCTCAGAACTTCAAGCCAAAACCAGTCTTATGCTGTGTGGTTTAAGGTTAAATTGCGATGATGGTGTACGGATGTACGGCCTTCAGTGGTTGGGTGTAAGGAACCGGTGTGACCAGTGTCTGCCCGGTCAGTTGAGCAACAGAACAATAACAGTATGACTTACTGGTTTCACTGTCATGACAAAAAGCCCATGCAGATCTGACAATTGTGGCAAGAGCACTTGGCAGATAATTTTAAAGTCGCTGTAATTTTCTCGAAATATAGTAGGGTGTTTTTCAAAAGTGATGGTAACGTATTTTACCTTTTTTTTATACAACTAGGTGATGGCACAAGCAGATGGCCCACCTGATGATAAGTGGTAACTATCACCTATAACAAAGCAGTGCCTCGTAAGTCACGCACTACGATGCACTGCCCTACGTGCATCAACTTTAGGCATACAGATGTACAGCCTCATGTGCCTGTATTTACACCGGCAACCACACTCTTCAAACTGAAACACAGCAACGCTACTTGGCGGCAGAAAAAGGAGTGGTGGTAGTACTTCCCCGGACGAGCCCTTCACAAAGAGGTCTACCTCCTGATAAACAAACCCTGACATGAAACCGGTGCCCTCAGACGGTGGAGGAAACCAAGAGGAAACGATACTCTAGCATCGTAAACGTGTAGATCTATTCTCCGCGATAATGATAAGTGGTCGATTCGAAAACCTTGCCCAAAGTTGTCAGTTCTGCAAGTTACATTGACCTTTTCTTAAATTATTTTATAGTTTTTTAAACTTGCTGATGGAACAAGCAGACGGCCAACCTGATGTTAGGTGGTAGGCAACCATCATTTACAACAAAGCTCGCAAGTCACGCACGATAAGAACGTGCCAACTGATGCACTGCCTAGCGTCCATCTACTAGAAGCCTCATGTGCCTGTAATTTCTAAATCTATTTTCTAAAAGCCAGTTTTTCCTAAGTGCGAGGTAAGCAAAAGTTCGACATACTGCCCAGAACCACTCATGGTGTCATAAATTATTACCACTAACTTAAATAATTGAAGTATCGTGAGAAGAAACTATACCAAACCGCATAGTTCTACTTGAGCTAAATTGAATCGTACAAGCGGATGTTAAAGTCGATTTTCCCTTGCAAGCCGACGGCGAGTGACTGGCAGTAGAGCTCCGAAGCGAAAAACAACAAAACTTGGCTATCAGGATAACGCCAGGGTTTTGCTGCTGAGTTTGAGAGAGCATTGTTTTAGTTCGCGCTTTTTTACGGGTTAATGTTGCTTGTGATTTATGAATGACAAATCAGGTTATTGTGACGTGGTGGTACGATAACTAGTGTGGTAATAGATTACAGTCTGAATGGACTTCTGAAATTACTATGATTACAAAAAAACATATCGCTTATGTCTTAGTTTCGTTTGGAGCTGAATTGCGCTGTGAAAATATCCACGAAATGTGTTATATCAAGGGGAGTAAAGAATAATGTTCAATACTTAAACGGGACTATCCGCCCATATGCTTTTCGATTGATTATCAACGAAATTAAAATGGTTAATACATGACAGGATTTATTGAGTGAAAGTTTCTGAATGCATATATTATTTTTTGAGCTCAAATCTATCTTAAATCCCTGAATATGACTTTGAAACTGAACCAAAAATATTTGATCTCATGCTGAACCTTACAGAAAAAGCCATTTCCGCTCCAGATAATTTTATTAAAAAACGGCTCCATAACTCCGAAGCTATAGGTATGGAGGTAAGCACTGGGCACTTCAGGAGCGGCAGAATTCGCCCGTAATCCACAAAGCGGGCCGAGCACGGAGTATACCGAGCACCGAGTGCTGATCCGAAGTCTCCAGTTTTTCCCACTTAGCCTGGCGAGAGCTTTTTATATATAACGGATAACGGAAAGTGCGGACGGTGCTTATGTGCGTGTGGAGTTTTTTATATCCGTTACTTTTTGCAGTCTCAAAACCTGGCCCAGTTCGGAGTCAGACCGGATTTGTTAACTGTCTGAAAACATAACAGTTGCATTTTATATTAGGTACCTGTTCCGTCTAAATTAATATTGATAAGACTAGACCAACTAGGCTGGAAGACTTTAATGGGGCTGAAGCTGAACCTACTCTATCTACAATCCTAGCATTATTTTTATGAAGTGTACCGTAGTCACCACGCACTCAGGACTACACTCCATCCTTGGTGTTACAGGATCAAACTATCCTTCATTCAACTAGGGCCTGCATTTACCTCCATTAAAATATATTAAGAGGAAAGGATACCTAAGAGACTTTTGAAAAATAGGTATTTGAACAAAATGTTCCTGCCTCGCTGCATGCCGCCGCCGCGCCTTAAGCAAGAAAGGTACAACTGCAGCTCAGACCGTTTTAGGTACATAACTATTGACCAAAACAGCATTTCGTAGTCGACTGTTTACTCCCCCAAAACATGCCCAATCGTTTTTATATTTTTATTTAATTATACAAAACCTGCAGCTATGCCCTTATGCGATGCAGTTGTGCTATGTTTTCATTTTTTTTGTATATATGCGTATTTTTTTTAGAATGAGTGTCTGAAAATGTTTAAAAAATTAGGCAATATTTCTAGTTTTTGGAGACTCCTACTTCCTATGATAATTAGAATATAAAAAAAGAAGACATAGGGGCATGGTCATGGTAGTTAAAGGTTTTATGGTACAAAAATATTTGCTCTAGTGTCATTACTCATTATCCAGGGAGGAAACGGTCGACTACGTTTGTATGGAGAAAGAGCCGGTATCCTTTCGTCTTAAAGAACCTTTGTTGAACATTTACTTGGTACTGAGCGATCAGAAGGGATCTACCTTGCATTATTTGCGTGAAACAGCTTGACGACTGATCGTCAAGCTGTTTCACGGCCCACGACGATGCGATGACACTATGGGCGATCCGTTGAACTACAGCCGGAACCAACATTTATGAAATAGTACTTTGAGTCGTTTTAAATTTAAATTGTTAGGTACGCCGGTTTTACGAATGTGTTTACGAACTATTTTGCCAGAAAATCCTTCTCTTCGTCGCATAGTCAGCACTATATCAACAGCTCAAACCACTAGATGATTTATTCAGAAGATTTGGCTACCTATAGTATGTGGGTACAGTCTGCTAAAAAGAGGATGGATATAATAATAGCTGGTTGGTAAAATAAATACTTTTTAGACTATCACTTTTATCAACATTTTGAACTCTGTGATGAACAAGTTGGTTGATAACTATTTCTTTGCCTTTGGATTACTGAAATTGGTAAACTTTTTTATCGATGACTGTACCTAAGTTATGCGGAGGGTGGTATAACCACTGATCTAGTAGGTAGAACGCATTCTCGTATCATAGAAATAATCTTGGGATTGATTCCCACTTTAGGATAATAATCAAATGTTAGTAGTACATGGTTTAAACAATAAATAAGATCACAGGTAGACATCCCCTCAGTTCACTTGATAAGTACTTTTATCTAGTACCTACCTCCAACTCAAGATCTTTTTTTATACAACTAGCTGATGGAGCAAGCAGATGGCCCACCTGATGTTAAATGGTAACCATCACCTCTAACAAAGCGTTGCCTCTCAAGTCACGCAATAGTAACGTGCCCTAAGATGTACTGCCCGGCGTCCATCAACTTGAGGCATACAGATGTTAAGCCTCATGTGCCTAAAATTACACCGGCAACCACACTCTTCAAACCGAAGCACAGCAACGCTGCTTGGCGGCAGAAAAAAGCGCCTCTCGCTATATTGTACCATTATCATCAGCCCGAAGAAGTTCACTGCTGTATACTATTGTTATTTAACAGTTCATTTTATGACGGCCACTGTTTCCTAGAAAAGCTCAACTTCGCTACCTGCATTGTTTCGCACAATGGGCCATAGTTTTAGGGACGTGTGCTAAAAGGTATACGCGCAGTTTGAAAGCCGATTGGCAAACTTGGTTCGAAGGCACGGTAAGCTTCTGGTAACCAGTTCGCTAGACAATGTGGTCTGATGCTGAGTTTCAGGGGCGACCCTGAAGGGGAGGGGGACCACTGACTACTTACGCTTTGTGTTACTGTGACGTGAAATTGTTTCATAACAAAAAGTTTTTGCTAGGGGATCGGTATGGTAGGATGGCGAAAAAATTGTACTTTCAGCAAAATTACCATACTTTTTTAATGACATAACTTCTTTTAGAAATACCTACTATCTAGTTGATAGAACAAACGTATGGCCTACCTGATATTAAGTGTTAATAATGACCTATAACGAAGGATTGCCTCGCAAGGCACGCACTATAGGAACGTGCCCTTCAAAGCACAACCCTGGCATCAAAAACTTGAGGCATACAGATGATAAGACTCAAGTCCCTGTAATTACACCGGCAACCACACTCTTCAAACCGAAACGCTGCTTGGCCGCTTGACTGCTTTCCCGGACGAGCCCTTCACAAAGAGCTCTACTACTCAGAAGTAGATTCCTAGTCCCAAGTTGTTACAGAAATCTTAGCTCGCTTTGTTCGCTCCACCAATAGGTAGGTACACCTTAGTTTCGACTTGTATAAACATACCCATGTGGTAATTAACCCCTGTATGTGGCCTGTATTGGGAGATAAATATAGGAAGCAGGTCAAAGGGGTCGAAAGTACCGGGTTACGAAGATTTATTGTTATTGATGAGAGTGTTAATAGTTACCGGAGATAGTTTTATCAAGTTTAGTAAACTGTAGTTTTAGGGGTCTTTTGGACCTTAATAGTAAACAATATGGCCGCCGATTGGAACTACCTGCCACGGGCCAAGTTAATGTTCTCTAATACTACTATTAAGTAAGCCTTATTTTTGGAATTCGTCCCATTTGAGACGATTTGGCATTTTTCTTTTTTTTTCTTAAGCTTGGTTCTGTTTTATGTCTGCTAAGAAGCATTCTAGTATATCTACAGCCATGCCTATCTTAATATATTAGTAGAAAAGGTTGAATTTGACATATTATGACAAAATCCAGATAATAAAACACAAGAGAATTGGCCCTCAGTAAGTGTACAATTAAATAAACCTACCAATCACTTATACGTTCTTAGTTCACCTAGTTCATGACCTATCTTTCATACTAGGATTATGGAATTTTGGGTTTTGGGTTAAATTTTTGAGTTGGAATAATTCCAACTCAATTCATTAAATTATTGAAAGCATCAAAGCCACGATAGATTCCGAAACGTAGTTAACTGTGTTAAGCTAAGCTGTCTAAACTTCAGCGGATCAGGTCCATACTTGTCAACAAATCCTCTTGAGATTTTGCCAAATTGTTTCTTTCATTTTGTTAAACGGACATTTTCAAAGCGGTCCACTCGTATCCACGAGGCGCCGAAAACTTTTGTAGTAAACTCTGTATTTTTCCTGGAAAATTTGTTTATTCGTAAGGGAAAAATTAGGAACTGCAATGCGTAATATGGAGCCACAACTTATATTATTTTTTTATAGAAATAATACCTATCACAACTAAACTAATTATATTAGACAGATATGAGATAGACGAGCATTCAATTAGATTATTTTAAATTTTAAAAAGGGTGTAGTCAAGCATATTTTATACTACATACATCTATCTAGTAGTACCTACTAGTAGGCTACTTCAGTCAATAATAAAAATCACCTATATATAAAAAAAAATGCATACTTATATTTAACAACCGTATAACAATGTATTTCATCTCAGGTAATAATTGTAATATGCCATACAATTCTACCTTTATTTAAATAATAAAATATTTTTGTATGTATATGGTAGTAAGCGTTTCTTAGAAAATAAAATGCTTGAAAAAATCCAATAATTAGGCGGACGCAGTTTCTTAGAAAACCGTTTTGAAATAGCTCGTCTGTTTTTGCGTGGAAAGAACAAATTTTTGAGAGGGTTTTTCTTTATTAATAGGATCGGAAGAAAAAAGGTCTACCCAATTACTACAAACGATGTTTTCCAAAGTTAAGAAGAAAGAAAAAATGTTTACATACTTGTTAATAATATACTGTAGACAATTCGCTGGCAAAATCTACATCGATATTATCAAAGTAAAATGAATTGAAACAAGATGAGGGTAGTCAGATTCGTTGGGTATTGGATTCTATACGTATGGTACTAGGGGCGGAACTGGGTTAAACATAAATCAGAAAAATCGGTTACAGATAACTTCGCGGGGCATTATTGGAGTTTTTCGATCAAAATCCTGATTTCAGCAAGGTTGAAAAAGATACTAAAAGTTTTAAGTCCCTTTGAAGGATAAAAAGGGTGGATGATGATGGAACTAATCTGGTTTTACTTCGGACTTCTACAGGAAGATATTATGATGATGATACCTCAGTTGGTAATAAGATGAATATGATGCAATGCAATAGAGTGTGTTGGAGCGGGAACGTCGTCCGTCGTTCATCTCCACATTCACCGTTCAGCGCGGCATCATTTATTCACTCGCTCTTTCATTCAGCCAAGCGACCCAGCCACGCGCGTACGCGCTAATATCATACCAATTTTCTATCCAATATTCTAACCTAAGTACCTAGCTAAAAATGCAGATTAGGTGAATATACGCAGTATTGTACAACATACAAGTTCTTGATATCTTTCCCGAACCTTCCTGCAAGCCTAGACAAGTTTCGAGCCGGATGCCCTGTTCAAGAAAGAAGACCGTCATATCGACAAAAATTCGAACAAAGGACGGGCATAACCGTCAGGCGAGTGAAGGTCAAGCAAGGATATTCAAGAACACGAAGTCAAATCTGCCTACATCAAGACATTTCTGAAGGAGAATTGTTGCTGCCTAACATTATACAATTACGGAGAACGAGATTCTACGGACGAGAAACCTAGAAGGGAAATCGCACAACCGTGAGTTCGTTCCAATCAAAGCGTTTGCGCAGCACATTCCTAACAAATTGTTCCCCTTTGATTTCACACAATCCACGTAATAACGTTCCCCTTAGATTTTTCTCGTGGTAAAAGTACGATCCTATGCGTACTTTTTCATGCGAAAATACCTACTTAATTAATTTCAATTTACAACCTATTTCATATTTTCGCAAACATACTTGCTATTCAGGTAGCATTTCATTTCTTTTACTATCAATCATTTTGGTTCTACACAAAAGAATCGAACGTCGTACGTGATACAGGTAAATTACCTACCCACAATTTAAAAACATTTCAGAGGTCTAGTGTATTTTTTGTAGCGATCAATTCTGTCCGAAACTCAATTGTTCTAGCTCGATAAACAATTAAAGTGTGTTCTTTCGGCTATTTAGCTCCTTTTTTTTTGCTAAAACATTCCAGGACGTTCGGTGCCGGGCGTGACGTTTATCCGGGCGGTTGACGTCATAGCTGCTGTGACCGAGCGGGGTGCTTAACTGCATACGCAAGCCGGTTGTGGCCGGTTCTAGAAGCTTCGCGTGGTTGATTTGACCTGCTGCTTCGCTTCTATGCACCATCATATTAAAATTTAAGTACCATTTCACTTTCACTTCTGCATATTTACAATTTTGTTGCACTAATAATTTATTTCAGCTGTACCACTTTAATTTAATTTCATTTTCATTTAAAAAGGCATGATCATGGATCTTAAAACTTTAAGGAAGAACAGAAGTTCTTTCAAGGCTAAGCTCACTATATTCAAATCATACATGCAACCACTTTTACAGTGCAAAGAGCTTGCCAGCTTACAAACTTGCGAGCTATCTACTCGTCTAAACAAAATTCAAGAAATGTACAATGAATTTGATACCACTCAAACTGAAATAGAAAATTTATCCGAACTTTCAGAGGATGAGTTGAAAGAGAGGGAAGTATTCGAGACCAGCTACTTCGGCGCAGTGGGAGCTGCGCAGGAGCTGCTGAGCAGGAACGAGGCTGCCTCTGCGGCGCACAACGACCAGGTGACAGGTTCTAGTGTGTCTCCGCATTCAGGTGGGCCAAATATTAAGCTTCCTATCATAAATCTACCTACCTTTTCTGGACGCTATCAGGGCTGGCTAGAGTATCATGACACATTCAACTCCCTCATACACACAAACACTAACATTCCAAAAATAAATAAGTTTCACTACTTACGCGCTTCACTCAAGGAAGGTGCATCACTAATCATACAGTCACTAGATTTCTCTGCCGATAATTATGATGTTGCTTGGGGTCTGTTATGCGATAGGTACAACAACAATAGACTTTTAGTGAATAATCATATCAATGCTTTGTTCAATATTGAACAGGTTTACAAAGAATCTTCAAGTTCTTTACGAAACACAATTGACACAATCAACAAAAATCTCAGAGCACTGAAAACACTCAACCTACCTACAGAACACTGGGACATCCTCATAATCCACATGGTTCTAGGTAAGCTCGACCAAAATTCAATCCGCGAATGGGAAAAACAACGTAATATTATAAAGGACCTTCCGTCATTAGAAGACTTTAACTTATTTTTGAAAAATCGAGCTGACCTACTAGAAACCATGGAGGACGCATACAACAAACCACGCAGACATAGTGATATCACACACGTACGACCAAAATCATTCATCACAAATCAGGCTGCTTCAAATCAAACACAAAATAAAAATTCATTTTTATGCCCTGTATGTAAAGGTCATCACTCAATCTATTATTGCATTAAATTCAAAGCAATGCCAATAGAAAAACGAATCGAACGAGTCAATCAACTGAACCTTTGTAAAAATTGCTTACGACAGGGACACAATGAGCAACGCTGCAAGTTAGGCCCTTGCAGAGTATGCTCGCAAAAACACAATAGTTTGTTACACATGAACAACAACACAACCACAGAGCCTAAAGCTAGCACCTCATCTAGTGAGTGCGTAGTACTACCGACTTTACAAACACAGGCGCCGGCTGAATCGCAATCAACAAAAAACAATATTTCACTATCTTCTATACATGAAAGTCAGGTACTACTATCCACTGCCATAATAAACATTCAAGACCACACCGGTCAACAACACAAAGTAAGAGTGCTCCTAGACAATGGTAGCACTTCAAGTTTCATTACAGAAAGTTTACAAAAACAATTACAAATTCCAAGCTATCTTACCTCAACCACAGTTCAAGGGTTGAACAATCAATCATCTCGAATCACACACAGATGCGATATCTCAATATCTTCACGAACAAACAATGAGTACAATGAAGACGTCAATTGTTTCATTGTGCCTCAAATCACACAAATCATACCATCAACACGAATAAATTGTAGACCATTCACAATACCTTCCAATATCCATCTAGCGGATCCAACCTTTCATGTGCCGTCAGAGGTGCAGGTTCTTTTAGGTGCAGATTTATTCTGGGAGGTACTTACACACAATACTTTGCCGTTAGGTAAAGGCAAACCAACCTTAGTTGAAACAAAACTAGGGTGGCTTGTTTCTGGTTCAGTACCAGGTTCACACACAAAACAGCAGACCTATAATACAGTCCACTGCCACTTCACACACAATATTGAGCTCGAAGAAAAACTCAACAAGTTCTTTGAATTAGAATCAGTTTCCACTACTCAACAAGTCCGCACTAAAGGTGAGAGCGAGTGTGAAACCATTTTCATAGAAACCACTGTTCGTCAGCCAGACGGCAGATTTGTGGTCCACATTCCACTTAAAGAATCTCCTCACTGCTTAGGTGATTCAAAACAACAAGCAATGACGAGATTCCATACACTAGAGCGCAAATTCAAGCGCAATGAAAAATTTAAAACACTATACACTAATTTCATGGAACAATACATTGCATTAGGTCACATGACAGAAAACACTAACCTACACAAGGAGGAAGTATCATACTTCTTACCTCACCATGGCATCCTACGGGAAGATAGCCTCACCACAAAATTGAGGACCGTATTCGATGCATCAGCAGTCACAAGCTCAGGAAAATAATTCAACAACATACAACACGTAGGCCCTATGTTTCAAGACGACTTAATCAGCATATTGATTAGGTTCCGCCAGCATAAAATTGTTGTGACGTCAGACGTTGAGAAGCAATACAGACAAATTCTAGTAGATGAGAAGTTTAGAAGCTTACAACAGATTTTTTGGCGACCGGAACCTGATCAAGAAATTAAACAATACAAGCTAAACACAGTCACCTACGGAACGGCATCAGCGCCATACCTAGCTACCAGATGCCTTATACAGTTAGGTCGTGATTGCACTGACGAAAGGGTAAGTAGGGCAATCATATCAGACATGTACATCGACGATTTAATTACGGGAAACGACCTAGAAGGTGAGCTAATAGCTACTTGCAAGGGCATTATTCGCCAGTTAGAGAGCGCTCATTTTCACCTACGAAAATGGCGTTCAAACATGCCATCTATACTCTCAAAAATTGTTGACGAGAACAGCAATGATGATTTATTAAATTTAAGCAAAGATGACTATGCAAAGACGCTCGGTTTATTGTGGGCTTGTAAGCAAGATAAATTGCTATTCTCATCAACAAACATAGACTCATTGAAACATCGAGTAAACAAACGCACAATCTTATCCACTATAGCTCAAATTTTTGACCCACTGGGTCTGATCAATCCATGCATGCTACAAGCTAAAATAATTTTACAAGCACTTTGGGCCAAAAATATATCGTGGGATGATGACCTACCAGTTGAAATTCAATCACAATGGCATAACTTTATCATATCCTTACCGGACCTAACAAATATTAAAATTCCTCGTCGAGTTTTGTGTGATGATTACATTAGAGTTGAGTTACACGCCTTTAGCGACGCCTCCATAAAGGCATATTCAGGTTGCATCTATGTACGTTCTGTGTCCAGCAGTGGGAATGTCAACCTTCACCTATTGTTGGCTAAGAGCAGAGTAGCACCACTCAAGCAGAAACTAACTGTACCGCGGCTAGAGCTTTGCGGAGCACTTTTGGCCACACAGCTAGCTGAAAAGGTTAAAAAGTCATTGCGTGTCAAAATAGATTCACAATTCTATTGGTGTGACTCAACCATAGTACTAGGTTGGATAAAAACATGTAAACACGTCTTAAAACAATTTGTTTATAACAGGGTTAACGAGATCACACAAGCTTCTGAACCATCCTCTTGGAATTATGTACCTACTGATTTGAACCCCGCTGACATAGATCACGGGGACTAAATGCCACACAACTTAAATCCTCACTTTTGTGGTGGGGAGGTCCACATTTCTTACACGAAACAGAAATTAATTGGCCTACACAACCTCAAAACACACACAACATAAAATTGCCTGAAACCAAAGTTCAGTGTAATATTGCATCAAGCGAGGCACAAGAGTTTGCTTTTATACAAAATTACTCAAGTTATGGCAAACTACAGCGCGTAGTTGTATACATCAAGCGTTTTATACATAACTGTAAGAACCCAAGCAACAAAGTAATAGGTACGCCTACACTATCAGAGTTAAAGTCCAGTACACAAACACTTTGTAAAATTGTACAAAGGGAAATGTTTAATAAACAATGTTTACAATTAATGAAAAATTGCACATTGTCATCCAAAGACAAGTTGTCTAATCTAAATCCGTTTTATGAATCGTCCTCGGGGTTAGTTCGCGTTGGAGGACGATTATCTAATTCTAATCTTGATTATAACACAAAGTACCCAATCATATTACACGCATCTCACAAGATTACCAAACTATTGGTAGAACACTACCATCGATGCCTAATGCATGCTGGACCTCAATTATTATTAGCTACATTGCGTCACAAGTTTTGGCTAATAAACGGTCGGAACCTCACAAGAAAAATCACACATGATTGTGTGAAATGCTGCCGGTTTTCAGGGAAAACCTATCAGCCTATAATGGGGAACCTACCAGAGCCTAGGTTACATGCAGAGTTTCCTTTCACTAACACAGCTGTTGATTACTGCGGGCCAGTTCTGATAGCAGATAGAAAAGGCAGAGGCTGTAGATTAAAAAAGGCTTATATTTGTGTATTTGTCTGTTTGTCAGTACGAGCAATACACATAGAGCTTGTCACCGAGTTGACGACACAAGGGTTCTTATCAGCCCTTAACAGATTCATTGCCCGCAGAGGTAAGCCAGCGAATATTTATTCCGATAATGGAACGAATTTCGTGGGTGCCTGTAACGAAATACGTAAATTTATAAAGTCGACATCTAATGATATCGTAACCTACTCATCCGAAAATGAAATTAATTTCAAGTTTAGTCCAGCATACAGCCCTCATTTTAACGGTTTAGCAGAAGCATCGGTCAAATCAATCAAATTTCATTTGAAAAGAGTTTTAGAAATGGCACACTTAGATTACGAAGAAATGAACACAGTTTTAGTACAGATAGAAGCTATTCTAAATTCTAGACCTCTCACTCCTCTTTCATCAGATCCTTCAGATTTAATCCCTTTGACTCCTGCGCATTTTTTGATTGGACGTACTCTCACAATGTTGCCTTCTCCCCAGGTACAAGAAGGTTCATCTATAACCACATTAACCAGATATATGAGAACTCAAGCTCTGAAGGCTCATTTCTGGAAACGTTTTTACAATGAGTACGTTTCAGAATTGCAGACTAGATGCAAGTGGCGTAAGGACAAGGGACAACCACAGCCCGGCGACATGGTCCTAGTCAAGGACGACCGCTTGCCCCCCAACCGATGGCTCCTTGGAAGGATCACCACGGTGTACCCCGGCTCCGACGGCGTCAATCGAGTGGCGGACGTGCGGACCACGTCCGGGACAATGAGGAGGGCTTTCAATCGGCTCTGTCCACTTCCAACATTAGAGCAGAACAGTGCACGACAGGACCCCCTTTGAGACGCACTTACTCCATTCACCACACTGTTTCAAGGGAAACTGGTGACAAGACAAGAAAAAAGAAGAATTGGAACAGGGTGTTCCAAGGCCCGCAGCATGTTGGAGCGGGAACGTCGTCCGTCGTTCATCTCCACATTCACCGTTCAGCGCGGCATCATTTATTCACTCGCTCTTTCATTCAGCCAAGCGACCCAGCCACGCGCGTACGCGCTAATATCATACCAATTTTCTATCCAATATTCTAACCTAAGTACCTAGCTAAAAATGCAGATTAGGTGAATATACGCAGTATTGTACAACATACAAGTTCTTGATATCTTTCCCGAACCTTCCTGCAAGCCTAGACAGAGTGCGTTGTCAATGGTCTGGCCATGCTCTGTGACGTACTACTATTTGTTCAGTAGCAACCGCTCAAATTCAGGTGGGCCTTTTGTTTGTACTACTGCACTGTAAATTATTCTCAAAAAACAAACAGAAGCAGGCTCGAACCAAGTACATCTACTGGGTTTTGGGGATCGAATTCGTGATCCCCAAGGGCCAGTAGATTGCACTTTCACAACAATGCACTTATTCAAAAACCGAACGTTTCCCATCTCTACTTCGAAAAGAATACAAATCGCAAAAATTTTTCAATGCAAATTACGTACGGAGCCCAAATAAGCATACGTAGAGTAGGGGAATTTAAGGTTTTCGCACCTGACACCCCGTGTGAATACCGAAGTGGGACGAAATATGGAATTGAAGAGAGGTCAAGTGAGGTACAGCACTGGGAATATCAGAACCCGATACCCACGTATTCTCAATTCATTCTCAAGTTTTATGTCTAGAATTATAGGCTCTTTTTTATAAGCTCATGCTATTTTTGGACGAAGAAAGAGAGATAGAAAAGCATTCATTTTGGACAAACACTTTTTGGAACAGCACGAACGAATCAGTATAGGATTTCCTCTTAAATTTAAGATCTTAGCTCTTGTCGGGGTTTTGATGCAGTTTTCTCCAATTGAGTATTTCCAATGCTTCCTTGACTTCCATAAACGACACGACAGCGATCTTCGCTTTTATCTGGCTCATGTAACTTATTCTTGGGCATCCTCTATCTCTCTTTCCTTCAATGGTGTGTAGGTACAATAAAATAAATAATTCAATAACAAATATTACATTAAAGCGTCTCATAAACTAGGTGAATCTAGAGCCAGTTCCTCGTGACCAAAGCTTAGAAGAACAGGCAACAAACTTACGGCTTGGTTCCTACCGTTTCTTCACGTCTTCACGACTTTGATCTCCATCCCCTCAGATCTCTTAGTACCAAATAGAATAAAAAAAACCGGTAAGAAACTTACAGCTTCTCTAAGAGTTACTTGTCTGATTAAATAAGTAAACAGACTTTCTAATCTATATAGATGATTTCTTCAGCGTCAGGTCATCAGGTCATCAGGCATGGCGTTTTTCGTTAACAGTATCGTCAGGCCGATTTTGTATGGGCCTCTATCGAGCGTGCTGAGAACTCCCATAGAGAAGTCTCCATACCAAATCGGCCTGACGATACGGAAAACGAAAAATAATACTCAGACTTGGGGTACTGCACCTATACCACCCTCCCTCACAGCTTAATCGAATTAAGGTTAACTGGAAAATATTGCTTTCTAGCTTATGTGCGATATAATTTTGCATACAATGTACATATAAACCTAAAGAATTTTCTTTCGTTCGCGCATTTTCATTTTTACTCAACTACGAAGACAGGTTTATATTTCGGTACATTACTGCCTGACATAAAGTACCTCAAAGTGACACACGCCTACCTGATGTGCCAAGTTTGGAATTTACTGTAGGTTCCGAAGTTTGCAACACTGGACCCTCGGGCACTCCCAACTATTCGGGAGTAGTTTGGACGTAAATGGGGTAATTAACTTATTTATGGGAGGTAAAAATGTGTAAAGGCAAAGATTTTGAAGTTGGTATGTCTGGCGTGTTGTCTGTGTTTTTATTATCTTCGTAGTTAAAGCTGGATTTTTTGCTTTTCTCATCTGAGAAAAGGATTTTTGTATATTTTTTCCCAGTTTTCTCTGAATTGTAAAGTAAACGACCCACCTTTGCATCTATTGTAGATAAATTATACAGTATCAGGGACTTTTTCACTCATGCCCCTATTTACAAGACGTTGTTTGTCTGAATATTTAACCAGCATTATAGCTATTGAAGGTTAGACAAGGCAAAAAAATTCTCCTCTTGATTTTCCCCCTTTAATGGTGCATGTTTGGGGGGCTACGGTATGGTACGGTACTCACCACGCTGGCCATTCAGATTGGTAACCGTCGATATACGAGATGTTGTTTCTCTGAATATTTACCCAAAGTTTCAGTTATTGAAGTTGTAGAGAGAAATGATCAAAACTTTATCTTCTTGATTTCCCCATTAAAGGAGCTGCAAGTTAGTGTCGGTGTTAAGTACTCGGGAGATCTTTCCATCTCCTGGTGCGTTCCCTTAGTTACTGGAATCGTCATACGCATGGCATAGATACACGGGCCGCGACACATATACAGGCTGTACAGACATTGCGCGAAATGGCCAATGGCCGATCGGAAAACAAGGATGACGCGCTGTGGACTTCTACTGATATGAGCAATCCCCCCAAAAAATTGCGTCATCAGGGTGGACCAGGATTTAGAGTAGCTTCCTAATGCACTTCTGAACTGTGTAGAAACGGAATCCCTCGTTGCCTCTTACGACATACATAGGAGGTAATGGAAATTGAGCCTTCAAAACCCTATTGAAGGGTATATCACAATATTATTCTAAGATCTTTATCATGATTAAAAAAGGGATCATGACACAGCATTAAACGAGAAAAAGAATTTAAATTTGAAACTAGGAGCTTCGCTTAGAAACGTACAAAATGTGAAAGATGATATCCCATCTCCAGTGAAATTCGCATACTTATTTGATATTAAATTTTCTCAAAATTTAATAGAATGCTTCTAAGAAAGGTAAGTACTCTTTATTAGAATTTACTCTTCTACCATGTATGATAAAGCATTCATAAAATTAAATACCTAGTTACTTAAGAAAATTGGTATTGACTGGTGAATATTCTTTAAGGTTTCTGTATTTTTTGCCTTTTGAGGTGCGGAGTCCAAACGAAGTAGCCATACAACGGCCGCCGCTTTTACGAGAACGCTTTTGGAAAACGAAGAACTTATTGAGCTTCAGGGTACTGAAATGCCCCTATTTAGCGTGTCAGTATAAGCACGTTCCTATTTGCAGTAAAAGTAAACCTAACAAGGTCTCAAGCAGTTCATTCTCTTATCAAAGTCTTTCCAGGGACTCGGTTTACTGTTATCTCTATCAGGAGTTTACCGTAACAAAAGCCTATCTTTGGATAGCTGGTTCAACCCTACGAGGCTAGAAGTCAACAATAACAAGCAGGCAATAACGTTGAAATGAAATTGAGAGATAATCACGACTTTAATTCCAAGGCACGGTAGACATCCCTCAGATCTCTTAGAACTCGAGATCCTTAATGTTTATAAAGAGTAGCTACAGCCACATTCAAATATTGTGTACTAATGATTCCATAGTACAGTATCCCATTATTAGAAAGAAGAGCTATCCAGATTTTCGCCAGAACCTGAGTAGAGAAAATATTATGATTCACCTTCATTTACTACGAATAAATAATAAGTTTATTTATTCGTAGATCAACTATGTCCAAATTTAATACCTAAATAAGACCCTATCTGGATACAGACAGGTAAAATAAATAATTTCTTTAAGACTTCCACGATTTCCACAGCCGAGTCGCTCCACTACAAATTGCTAAATCGTGAGTGGTGAGATAAGAGTTGCCCTTTGAGTGACCTAGTTATTCCTTCCTCAGCTGCGCCATAACTTACAGAGCAATAAAAAGTAAAATATGCTATAGACTCACTCCTCTCAGATATCTTTGCATGGAAATATCTTTTCGGATTACTCGAGAGGACTTTATAAATTCTGGAAGAGGCAGTCCCGAATTAACGTTTTATATTTTTATGCAAAGCGAAAAAGCACAATCAACTGTATTTACATTTTGGAGAAGGGTAGCCTTTTTAGGGCTTTGTCGCATTGGATTAAAAACCGCGAATTCTTTCAGCGTCTATTTTGGAACTTATTAAGATTCTTCAAACAACTTGAGCTAATCGGCTCGGTGTTGTAGGTTTGTTTTTCCATTTGTTCGAGCACATCTTGGGGCTTCTGGTATTGGTACGTGTAGATATAGTTTGTTTATCAGCATTTGCAGGTTAGAATTGATTTAAATTGGCAAAAACTTATTAAGATATCAGGGTCCAAAAGAAGGTTAAAAGATTATAGAAATGTGTAAAGTGTGGCCCCATATAAAAGAACTTGGTGCATACTCAAAAATATATTAATTTTTACTCTAGTCTATATCGTTTATACATGCGACAGAGACAGTAAAATATGGAAAACCAACGCAATGTGAGCTCCCATTTGTCAGAGTTCTAATGACTTCAGAGTTTAGACAAGATGTTTCCAATAGTCGTTAGATCGTTCGGGACAAATCACTAGTAACTATATGTTTGTGTAGCTTAATTGATTACTGATTTGAGTTGAATGGTTGCTTTGTGTGGGAAACTACCCCGACGTAGGCTCTCGAAAATTAGTTCCAATTGGATAAGTAAGAATTATTTCCTCAGATCTAAGATGGGAATTAGTTTGAAATGAGAATTCTTTAGAGTTCTAGGACGATTTGTCTCCTTAGTTCTCGACAAATTCTACACCAATGAAAATCATCCATGTAAAAATCGGTCTAGTATCATGATAAGCATCGTACAACTTGAAAAACAAACTTTCTTGGACCGAATCTGAAATGAAAGTCATGCCAAAGTACCGCAAGCAAATACCCAGCAAATATTACAAGACATAAACGTGTCCAATCGCGATACAGAGCTTATGAAAGCGGAAAGGGGGTGATTCAGACGCCATTTTCCGATCTCTGAGCTTTCAATACATTTTTATACTTCGGCGATGAGGCGAGCGAGTTTTTTGGTGAAATGTTATCTTTTTGGAAATATTTTTTACGGTTTAGATTTGCTAGAATATTTTTTAAAGAAACATTGTCTTGGTTCTATCTATTTGTTATTGCTATTTGAACTTTCTATCTAGCAGTAGTCCAATTATGTTTTTTTCTGATTAAATAGATTTTTTTGAGGTTTAGCCAAGATTGCCAAGATTAAGCGATCTCGAGTAATTCTAGGCCACAATCTTAGCCTGTAGTTTACGTCCTTCGTCCAGTTTAAGTATTATAGAACTCTCAGTGGACGAACGGGTGAGTACCTTAGTGCCGTTACTCCAGACAAAATCGTGACCTAGCAACTGTACTAAGCCCTGGCTTAAGCGTTTGTCTCAGAAGTTATGAGAGAACCTAAGGTTTTCACAGCAATAAATACCAAATGTAATTCTGAGAAATCTTCAATTATTTTAACAACTTTTCGTTTGATTAGAAGATTTGCATGATCCTTAAGGATTCCCAGGATCAAGGCATTGCCATTACTTTAATATGACAACTGTAGGCTTTCTTCTTGGTTGTAACACCCTTGACAGAGTGGTCGTGGTAAGGCAGTGCCTTGCCTAACAATTTTCCGCCACTCTTCTAGCAACTCTGCTCTTCTAATGCATTCGTTGAGAGGAGCATCAATAGCTACCTAGATTTGATTCGTACATCTCATGGGTGAACTGCCACGCTTTTTTCCCCTTCGATAGATCTAGATGGGAATATAAAAGTTATGACAGAAACTATCAAGCGTGTCTAAAAATCTAGTGACGTATCATTAAAAATATGAGGTGTAGGTATTCATCTTGCAGACGATGAATCAGTGTACATTCAATACTAATCATCTGGGTTAAACATAAACAAACTGTTCCAATGATAATTCAAGCTTACATGTTGGAACATTTCCACTGCGCCGCATACCACAAACTCATAACAGTTGTACACAACAATAACGAATAATACTTCGCCATTCCTTTTTCTCACTATTTATTGTCTGTGGGCCACATTACACAGTCCTGGCCATTGTGAGCCTTTGTTGTGATATTGGACCTATAACTTAGTCCCGGTCTTAATATCTTTTGTCCGAGGTATTATGCTCATGGTAATGTGAATGAAACAATATTATTTGCCAAGTTTTCGAATCATGATTTTAGATGTTTTTTTGGTGTGCTGTAATCCCGATAATCCTTTTTCATATTAGTAGTTTGCCCTTTTGTGTCTGTGACCTGTTAGCATAACTTATAGACTCTAGCGTTAGTGACGGACTCCTAAGCGATAAAGATAACGTTAACTGATGCTAAGTATAGTAAGTATTTGCTTCCAATAAATTAGCTCCAATATTTATTTTGGTCAAGGTCTTATCGGCTCCTAACAGAGAACTGGACAAGATAAACCAATTATAGCACGTACAGTACGCGTTGCCTATAACAAGACTGGGAGAACGATGTTTGTAAAAAAAAACTCGTCCATTCAATTTGCGCACTAAATCATACGCACTTTTGACTATGTTTGTTGTAGACAACGTACCTACATCATCATCATTCTGAAGAGATCCACTGATGGACTGCCTACCCCATTTCCAACAACTCCCCTCGATCTTAATCATAAAATAAATCTTTACGTTAAGCCCTTTTACTACCCGATTAAAAATTGTTGGTTAAAGCTTAAAATATAGCTTAAAGTATCGTGCACTGCAAAATTTGCGAACCAAGACGGAAAGAGGTAAAAAATAAATTGGTAAAGTACGTTTAATAAGATTACAAATTACAATCCCGAAGGGTTTTCGAACACCTGATCTGATTAAACTTTGAGATAATGAGAAATGGGAGTTAGCACCGGTTCAAACGTTTACAATTTGGTGCAGTGACCAGGATTTGTTTTAAAAATAATGTATACATCTTATTACAAAGAAAACTACAATGAATATAAGTATTTACAAAATGTACGAAATATATAAGAAACAGTTGAGTTATCTGCAGACCGTTGCAAACGATCTCGAGATAGTTCAACAGATCCTAGTCAGTGCCAATCGGAAGCGTCCCCAAGACACTGGCTGCAGGACCTGATGCGCGGAGCCAGATAGTTATAAAAATAAAATCCACCGAGAAAGCGTTTTTGGAAAATCTTGATGAAACCTGGAAGTCTGTAGAAAGATTATCCTAAAGGACCATAATTATAGGTTAGAAAAAAAATGCTAATGCTAATCTGTAGTTTTATGTTTTTCTGTATATTATTATTACTATTTATTACTCTATTATTATTTCTGTATTATCTGTGTATTGTGTATCAAATAAATGTTCATTTCTTCCTTTCTGTTTCTTTCAATCTAAAACCTGCCAAAATAAAAAAAACTGAACGTTACTGATTAAAGGACACAGAAGTATCTGCCAGCGCCGGCGTTTGTATTTCTGAATGTATAATGAGAATGTTTTTAAGAGCAAAGTGAAGATCTTTTAGGTTTATTAACCTGGCCAAAATGCTGGTATTTTTTTTATGCAGCTTTTATACAGCTGTGTTATTTTTTAATTGCAGCACTCTAAACAATTTACCTCCCCACTTATAAACGTGACAATATTTTGTATTTTTTTATAATTATTCTTATCAAGTTATCACTATTTGTCAGTATCATTAGTTAGAGATGGCAATATTTTAAACATCTATCTTATAACTATTTTATTATAACTGAGCTATCTCTAGATCGATTGCAACGGCCTGCGGATAGCTCAACTGTTTCGTGTGTTTTTTACATTTATTTATTTGTGTTATGTGAGTAGGTACATGTGTATTTTCTTTGTAAATTAAATTATTTTACTCTTTTGAAATATTTATTAACGTAAGGCCATTAGGTTCTTTTTTATAATGTAAATGATAACACTTGGAATTTCTTTGATCCACGTCAAAAACTAGAAAAAGCACACCATCAAAACACCATCTTAACTTGTGCTAGTCTGCAACTTGAACGTTTTCGGTATATTTTTGGACACTTCGAACGACTTTGGAAGAGTTCAGACCACATTATTTGTAATTTTGACGTTGGAACTTAAAATAGCGTGCACACTGCACAGTGGCAATCTTCGCTTTTTTTTTATACGACTAGCTAATGGAACAAGCAGATGGCCCATCTGATGTTTAGTGGTAACTATCACCTATAACAAAGCATTGCCTCGTAAGTCACGCACGATAGGAACGTGCCCTACGATGCACTGCCCGGCGCCCATCAACTTGAGGCATATAGATGTAAAGCCTCATGTGCCTGTAATTACACCAGCAACCACGCTCTTCAAACCGAAACACAGCAACGCTGCTTGGCGGCAGAAAAAGGCGTGGCGGTAATTCTTCCCCGGACGCGACCTTCATTCGCTTAAGGGGCTGACAACCATCAAACAACTTCTCGCTCGCACGTTTCGACATAATAAAAGATGTAAAATCACATAAATCATTTTCGAAAAATCGCAATCAACCATTTTGTGAGTTTGCTTATGTACGAAAACTAGTAAAGCAAACTTTAAAGTAGGAAAACATGTATCGATCAAAATGATTTTTTAGTAAACTGTGTGCAATGTGATTGCACACAAAATGGTTGATTGCGATTTTTCGAAAATGAGTTTAGTGAATTTATATCTTTCAACATGTCGAAACGTGCGAGCGACAGTCACATAGCTCTTGCCTTCGCCTTAATTGTAACTAGGAATTTTTACAACCCCGTAGCCGTAAAGGGCTAAGTTTAAGTATTTAGAGTAGTAGACTTTTTGTGTGTGGCTCGTCCTGGGAAGTTCTAACACTATGCCTATTTATGCCCTTTGAAGTTTAACTCAATTCGGAACTATGGGTGTACGGGGCAACACGTAAGCAGGGGCACGTCCTGCACAAGTCATTCACATCGTTGTAAATCTGGCAAGCCCTTCACCGCTGCGAGAGTAAAATTACACACGATGTTTTCCCACACCGTTTTACAACCTGGAATTGAGTTTTTTATGCTCGTCACTTGTCGATAGAATAAGCGGATGGCCCACCTGATGTTAAGTGATAACCATCACAAAGCATTGCCTCGCAAGTCACGTTCGACATGAACGTGCCCTACGATGCAATAAAGTATGTTTACGATCATAACTGCCGCATTGCGTACTTCGCCATAATGTGTACCTGCAACGAAGAAATTACAAATTTAGTTTTAGTCACAAGTGGATGACCTACTCTTTTTGTATTTATTTCAAACATTACATTTATCATTACAGGTTAAACCTAATACAATAGAGTAATAATAAACAATAATTTATTTTAGTCAACAATAATAAAAAATATTTTAGTCAAAAATCACTGTCTTGGGACAGTCAGGTGAAAACTTGACTTTGTCATGACATTTATGCATTAATATTGTAAATATTATTAAATAATAGTTGACCCACCCCGCCCCTTTATTACGAAAATCGCGACCGGTCCGCGGCAAGCGTAAATAAGGCATTCATTGTTGTTGCCTTTGGGTGCCTTAAACACTCCATTACCAGTGTTCATGAATTCCCCTTTTCTGAGGTCTCAATCCATACCAAAAATGGCCTCACGAATACAGTAAACAAAAATCAAAACTCAGACTTGGGGTACTGCAGTCCGTTACCAACGATCCAGGTTTCTTTTGTATTCAAAGTTTAATGAAGATATTTTATTCTGTGTCTGGTCTATGTACCCCAAATAGAAAATTATAAAAAAAAATTGAAGATTACCATTCTAATGCAATTTAATTAATATGACTGTAGGCTAATAAAGTTGTCATCACTAAAAATCAAAAAATCAAAATCAAAACGGTCTTTAATTCAGTACAATCACAAGGATCACTTTGAAAATAAATGTTGATTTGTTCGAATTTCTTACTATGTGCGCATTTCTAGAGCCGCCATGACAGTCTGTAATTGACGTTTGATATGACGCATTGCATTTTTTACCATTTTTGACAGATTTTTTCTTTTTTGACGGTGATGACTTTCACTCTTAAGCTTGACTCATACAACATTTGTCAAAATGACATTCACGCATGACAATCCGCCATATTTTTAGTGCATTGTGTTGCTCTTCCTAACCAAGAAAATCTTGATGAGCAAGAAAACGAAGTAAAAATAAAGCAAATAAGCACATCAAACAGTTAAGTACTGTATTGCTAAGCGATATATATATACTCTACCCTACCCCGGTTCCATCTAATGATGAAACAGCTCCTTTACATAAATTTAGTTTTATTGACTAGCTAGGTTTCTAAATAAACTTTAATTGAGACGATCTCAAACTTGGGAACGTTTATTAAGTTTCATATTCCAGTCTCAAGTTTTAATTCGTTCATCAGATTAGGTTACAAGGAGCTTCGGTAAATAAAGCTTAATTAATCGCCTTAATCATTTTCAATTCGAGTGAGTTCAAGACTGGCTAGCTAAGCTGCGGGTTTGATTCCCAGCTGGTGCTCACGAGCTGAGGACGTGCAGTGAACGCAAACAAAATATGGAAGATATACTACCGCTTAAAATATTTAGAAATAAAACCGGCAACGTGCAAAGACTCGCGCTCAAAGGGTTCCGTACCATTATCTATAAAAACGGCAAAAAATCACGTTTGCTGTATGGGAGCCCCCTTAAACATTTATTTTATTCTGTTTTTTAGTATTTGTTGTTATAGCGGCAACAGAAAAACATCATCTGTCTAACTATCACGGTTCGAGATGCCTGGTGACAGACGGACAGACATACAGACGGATGGACAGCGGAGTCTTAGTAATAGGGTCCCGTTTTACCCTTTACCCTTTGGGTACGGAATCCTAAAAAAACTGTGCCGCGGCTTAGTTACCCCGTACTAACAGGCAGTTTGACAGGCACCTGGAAATAATATTGACTTTTAACTGACATCCGTCATAAAACTGTGACAGAGTTCCAATGACGTTTAAGTTTTTGTATCACAATGCGCGTCTGTTATCCTTGAAGGAATACTTTTATTTCCGTTCACTGACGACCAGCAGTATAACTATTGAAACAATCATGGATGTGATCATTATTTTAATTAAAATGAGATAATCTACACTAATATTATAAAGAGGTAAACTTCGTATTTTTGTATTTTTGTATGTAACGAATAGGCTCAAAAACTACTGGTCCGATTTCAAAAATTCTTTCACCATTAGAATGCTACATTATCCCTGAGTAACATAGGCTATATTATATTTTCAAAATAATCAGGGATCCTTACTAAAACTTCAATAATGTAACCCAAGGTGGAAAACAAAAAACCTTACATCGCGTGCGCTGCGAAAACTATTGAAGATAGAACAAAATAATGTACTACGATTTTGTAGAACACGTTATCATCTACAAAAAATGTTGCGACAGCATATGTCTAACTATTATAGTTATGTCACAATAAGTGTTCTTTTATTATAAAAAAATAATTGAAATGCCTCCGCTAGAAAAGGGTCTTTATTTGTACCTTGGTATTAATCCTTATCCAAATAAATCATTTCATAATTAAGACGGTTTCAATACCTATAGATTACTTCTTAAATTTTTCAAATCGGACATTCCATTCAAAAGATATGACAAAATTAAAAATGTTAACGGGTCCACGGGTCTCGCGCGGGGTGCGATTTCACTCACTCAAGGAGAAGCGCGTGCAAATGTATGAAATAAGTAGACGCGAGGCTCGAACCCACGGTCTAAGTTTATCCTTATATGTTCAAAAAATTTATGACCACCCATGCGAAGCTGGGACAGGCCGCTAGTTATTCTATATTATATTAAACTATCCGCGCTCATGGCGCATGCAACTGTTGTGCTATTCCGCAAACAACATTCACCCAAGTGAGGATCAGAGACGGGGCTGCAGGAAGAGGGTCTTTCTCCTCTGCATCCACATCACCACCGGGGATGCTAGAACATTGCTGCCACCAAGCCAAAGTCCTGCGCTTGGTCCATCCGTTGCGATTTAAAAACACATTATATACCCGTTTACACTCAGCTCATGTCCGTGGAAATGTGCAGAGACATGAGCAGGGACTTGGGCAATGCGAGAATGTAAACAGGCCACTTCCATGTCCACTTGTCGCTCGCGTTGCCCGTGTTGCGTGAACACACATTGCCGGCTGATTGACGCTGCCGCAGACATATGGACGGCAACATTTCCGTCCACGCGGATGGCAGCGCGAATGTCTAAATGTAAACGCAGTATTATTTGGCCAATATTTATAGAGTGGCGGTATGTGCGGCCGGCCCGTGTGACAAAGTGTGGGTGAGGAGAAGTGAGTGTTTCGGCGAGTAGAAATGCCAACGTGAGTGAGGCGAAGCGAGCCCAGATCCCCTAGGTGAAACTCTCCGTTTTGTTATGTAGAGAATCGACACCCTGTGCCGAAATATCGGGAAACAATCAAACTCACAAATCATGGTCATTACCCTGTTTTTAATGAAAATAATGATAGGAATGGCCATCGTTGTATTTTCAGCAGCCATGAGTACTTAGGTACCTACTATTTAAAAAAATGATTTTGGCAAACCTGTGCTCATGACTTCATTTTCATTTATTATATTATTATTGCTTCACTGTGATAATAATTATCGGCGACTTTAAGAGAGCACATTTCAAAATTTTTTGAAGCTACTCGTATAAAATCACTGAATGTAATTTTCATAAATCGCAAACAAACAGGTTTTGGAGAATAACATAACAAGCGAAAAATTGTTTGGCGGTAGTCTGCATCTTAAGGCGAAGACTACCGCTAATATTCTTGTTACTTAACTTATTTATGAAAAATAGCAATGTACCAAGTTGTGTGCAATATTACACACAGTTTTACAAAATTATCATTTTCCAAACAAATTTTCCAACTTAAATGTTTGCTTTACCTCCTAGTTTTCTTACTTATGCAAACTTTTAAGTATGAAAACTTATTTGAATCAAAATGACATGTGCAAGCGAGATGTACGTACTTTGACTGGCGTCAAGCCCTTAATCCTAACTTTAATATGATAAGTAACTCTGTCTGTCGCGCTTTCACGCCAAAACTACTGAACCGATTTAAATGAATGGTACATAGATAGTCTAAGAGCCTGAGAAAGGACATAGGCTACTTTTTAATGCGATTTTTATTTTGTAAGGGGTTGAAAGGGATTTGGACTTTCCATTCGAAAGATATCACGAGTTCAAAAATGTAAGTATTAGAAAAAAGTCGCGTGGTCGCCGCTCACTCCGCTCGGCTAACTATGCGATGTAGGCGTCACTGGGCTAGTGCGAGTCAATAATTATTGAAAGTTTTGTTAAATACACGTGCGAAGCCGGGACGGGCCGCTAGTACTTTTATATCCCAACAGAATATAAAATGAATGTGTTTTTTGCGTAATACAGTTGGTTTTATTCATTACATCCAGTTGGATAAAAGTTCACAATTGAATTGAAAGTGTTGGAATACAAGCAAGCGTTTCACAAAACGCAAACTTTACAACAAAAATAGCTTTTATTGAAACGATTTCTAACGATTTCTTTTTTGTATGCGAGCGGACGATGCCAATTTTGGCTTTTACCACTTTTCAGCTCATTGAATGAACGAAAACCTAGCTAATTATAATTTCACACATCATTTATATTTGACAGCTCTCACAGCTCAGTTGGTAGTGGCTCCGCCTTCTGCGCTGGAGGCCGTGGGTTCGATCCTAACTAGGGCTAGAGTAGGAAAACTTGTATCGATCAAAATGAAATTTTACTAAACTGTGTGCAATAAGTGTGTATTGAATTGTGATTTTTCAAAAATGAGTTTAGTTATTTTATATTTAGCAATGCTTTGTTATAGGTGATGGTTACCACTTAACATCAGGTGGGCCATCTGCTTGTTCCATCAGATGGTTGTAAAAAAAAAAAAAAAAAGTTAGAGCGAGGTGTCTATGCAAAGACATTACAAAGGTTATAAATTCTTATAAGTAAACTAAATTTAGATACCACTACTATTACTGTACTTTTGTATTTTTGTAACCTTTTTCTGGAAATAAATACTTTTCTTTTTAAATATTCAGCTTATTCGATCAACAAATTAACTTGATAACTTTGTATCTTATTTTCGCTTAAAACTAAGTTCAAAGTTCGATTCAATACATATTACAGTTAATTTTGATTTTGTTTACTTTTCGAGATTGTATTTAGCTGTTGTTTATTTAGAAAGATAAATAAATTAAAATAAATACTTTGCTTTATTCAAAAGAGTCGGCTTTATAAGGCGATGCTGGCAAGTGGCAACTTAGACAAACGAGGTTTTGGTTCGATTCCCGGCCGTGACAAATGATGCCCTGCAAATATTTGTTAGTGGCTTGCTTAAGTTAAAGTTAATTTATTTATATCAGATTTTACAGGTCATGTAAAAAAGAATAATAATAATGCTCTGGTAGGTAGTTAGTAGTAGAATAGAGAGCACTGGTGGTCTATTCGTAGCGGCCCTGCCTTCCGAACCTAAGGTAGTGGGTTCAAAACATCTTTGCGAATCACCATCACTACATAGTATAAAACAAAGTCGCTTTAAACAAATGGACGGCGGTGCACGTAGCGCGGTAAACTTAAATAATTACATATTTGAGGAACTTAATATAATTACTAACATAAAATTAATCCTAATACATGCATGGGTAATGTAAAATAACAAGCATAATCTCTTAGGGATAACCCACAATAACCGTGCGAAGCCGGGGCGGGTCGCTAGTGTATAATATAAGGAGGATTTTACAAACGTAAAATAAGCACTCTTACTTTCTCTTTTTACTCTCTTTTATTTATTGATTATTATATTTTATGTTCACTTTATAATTTATTTCACCAACCCAATACCAAAAAAAAACAATTTTACTAAAACACTTTTAAAAAGGTCCATCGAAATTCCGTCGTATTTATGTTACATTTATATTCCGAGCCGTCATATTTTATTATCTACTGATAACTGATACGGGGTGTCATACTAAGGTATTGGTACAGCTGATTTCAGTACAGCTGGTAAACTTTCCAGACTTCTGCTTCTTTTCACGTGACGTCGGCATATCATATTTTTGACATGATTTCATACATGTTTTTACTAGTGTTATGTCCTGTTATTCCTCGGCTCACCAACACCTCACGTACCTACTAACAAGCTAGTCTAGGAAAATCTTAGTAGGCCCACAGAAAGAAAACTCATACGAAATGCGTCTTCCGAAGTCACGTGATTCGTCGAAGGACAAACGGAGTGAAGATTTATTCGCTAGGTGAATCTAGGTGTCAGCTCCACAGGGCCGTCTAGAAAAACAGGCATGTTCTTGGTTCTTACTGATATTTTGTGTGACAGGTTGTTTGTCTACTAATATCCTATTTCCTATCCAACTAGGTACCTAATAGGTATTATTCATGCGAACGTTTGTGTGTGTGCTTGTTACCACGTAGGTATCTCTATGACGGCTGCACAGACTTGGATGAATCTACGAACATACAAAATTTGTAACCCGGTAATACCTTACATAATTATGGCTACTTATTATCCGATAGGTATCATGCGAGTGGAGCCGCGGGCGGGAGTAAAGTACGGATACGCATTAATCCAGGGTTTCCCAAACTATTGGCCGCGAGCGAATATTCAGTGGGCCCTGCCCGTAGAACAACACACCAACCGAACGATTACCGACTCGGTTGCTGGTCCATCATGCCTGTTTGATGAAGCTCTGAAAGTGCTTCCTTGTACTACCTCATACTCATGTAAGGCCGAATTACGAACCGAAATCTAATACGAACATTACAACTAAATACCGAAATAAATTCGACTTGTTACTACCTCATACTCATGTGAGGCCGAATTTTCTAATACGAACATTACAACTAAATACCGAAATAAATTGGACTTCTCACTGCGATTAAAAGTAACTCGTGTTGAAGTTGATGTCAAAACTGTAATGGCCAAACATAGGAAACAATTTCATCCTTCCCATTTAAATAACTTTTTTGATGTAGTTATTTAATTAAGTACCTAATAAAAAAATGTATTACAACTTTGTTTGTTATTTGAAAAGTTCTTTATTCTTATTCGTAACGGTTAAATTGCCTAGAGGTGGGTCTTGAGTTTGTAAACTTGTATTTGATGGGTCGTAGCCCAGACCACTTTGGGAACCACTGCATTAGTCTATACACTATTCGCCCTTACATCGTTGTTGTAAGCGTCATTATTCTTTGCTTTTGTGTAGCTGGATCGGTATCCATGTACCACATACCCAGCTATTGGGTGTTTAAGCTGTGGGGATTGATAACGCCTTTACCCAGAGATAGCATAGATATTTACAAAATGTTGAAACGTGCGAGCGGTTGTTTGACGTTTGTCATCCTCTTAATATAGCACATACCCAGCTATTGGGTGTATAAGCTGTGGGGATTGATAACGCCTTTACGAGATAGCAGGTATCAATGGGTGTGGTTATTAAACATTGCAAAACGTTCTGCTAACGTACTATTTTGCAATGGTTTTATCCAACTTTTTCAACAGTAAGTTTTTTTTTTTAAACCATGTGGCTATGAACTGTCACGGAAACTTAACGCGGTACATATAAACGTTACTTAAATTTAAACTTTGCTTAAAACTTGGCCGTCAATAGTTAAAGAGGTGTCAATAGTTTAAGAATTGTTTAGCTTTTAGGTAAAGAACTACATACATTGTTTTTTTGATACTGCTGCTTACCTGCCTACTTCTTGCTGAAACAAGCAGATGGCCCAACTGATGTTAAGTGGTTACCATCACCTATGACAAAGCATTGCCTCGCAAGTCACGTCTATATGAACGTGACCTACAATGCACTGCTCTGCGTTCATCAACTTGAGGCATACAGATATTAAGCCTCATGTGCCTGTAATTTTACGAGCTTTTTAAACCGAAAAACAGCAATGGTGCTTAAATGTGGGGGCTTGTGCCAAATTTATGGACGTGACTCTATGTACTTAGGCATTCTCAAATGATCTTAGCATCAGGTGGGCCATCTGGTTGTTCCATCAGCCAGTACCTACCTTGTGCCCAATTTATGGACGTGACTGAGACTATTTTCTTAGGCTATATTCTGAAATGATCTTAACATCAGGTCCAACTGATTGTTCCATCCTAAGGTCTATATACGGTAAACTATAAACTAGTAGTTCGCCCCGAACTGAGATCTCGTGATGCGACCCGACGAACGCATCAAAACTTTGAGTCGGTAGTAGTCAGAGGCACTTGCCTTCAAAACATTACACACATCCAAACATTATCTTTGGACTTTTTTCTGACTACCGCCTACTAACTTGGTATGGTTACCCAGTTTCAACTCTATTGGCCTATTTATTGAAGAGTTCCGTTGAAAACTTGGCTCCATCATCAGACCTGGTCGTCGTCACCATTTTATGAGAACTGAGTACCTCCTTAATTTATTTCAAGAAAAAAAAATAAGAAAAATCAAAGGAACTGGACGACCAGTAGAAAAACCTTGATGTCAACGAAACTCTTAGAGATGGGAGCTCTTGGATCGCTGGTTATCTTAATTTAACTTTTTAAATTTTATCTCGAAAACCAAGCGTCCCAAAAAAAAGTAAAAATTGTTTTGGAATGTCCAAACAAAGCCCTTTCATATGACATGTAACTTGATTTTTTTGTGTAACTTTTTTTATTTTTTCCCCCTTAAAAAACCCCATATCTCAAAAACCCTTCATCCGATTTTACTCATATACTTACCAGTAAATTTCTCAAGTACAAGCTATCGACATATCAAATTTCATGCAGATCGGATCAACGGTTCTAAAGTTATCGCCAGACAAACATACATACATACATACATACATACATACATACATACATACATACATACATAAAATGCCAAATCGCCCAAGTTGAAACTAAGATCTTCGTTCGCTTCGCTCACTCGATCAATAAAACCTAGTGGTCTTTATTCAGTATAATCCCAAGGATCTCTTTGAAACGTCCTAACTAAGGGATCTTAGATGAATATCTACCGTGCCTGAGGACAAAAGTTGTGAGCCAATTTAATTTTAATTTATAAAAGCAGGTGTTTCATGTTTTTAGCAGTCTGGGTGATTAATCATTTTGCTTTCGAGAATTCTCGTTTTTGTCATTTTGCGTAAAATATTTGCCCTTCTGCGATTCCATATTTTGCTTGTAATCCGATTTAGCTAAGCTCTACGGTTATTATCATCACAAATTATTTTTACAAAAAACAAATGATTTCTATAAGACATCTTGATAACTCTTGATAATCAGCTTTCGTACTAGAAACTGCTTTGAGCTTTTTTTAAGGAAATAGAAGAAATAATAGACAAATCTCAAAAAATAGTTACATCATAAAATACAATAATTATAAGACTTCAAAGGAACAAGGTCGACGTAAAGAGGAAAAAAGTAATGCGAGGCAAAAAGGCGAGAAAAAAACAACCTCTTGACTATAATAATTGTGAAAATATCCACCATTAGGTATTAGTTATTTTCCACTTCCATTCCGTATCAAACCCATATTCCGATTATCAATAAAACTATCCCCAACACACCCAATATCTTTTTTTCTTGATCATAAAATATCCTGACTTATATGGCACTAAAGCACCGACCCCCTTCGGCATTTTCTAAGTCAAGTAGTATATCATTTCTGTTGCCATTTACATTTATTCTTAACCATGCTGTAAGGGAATTTGGCTTGATATTTTTACATTCAGTTCAGCCATAACTTTCAGAAAACCCTTACTATATCATGGCACAAGCCAACTTGCCAAGACTCAGTGGGGCGCCTTGATACGAATCTTCAAAAACTCAAGGAGCACTTAAAATAGACGTGCCCAAGTGGGCACAGCCTTCCCTTCCGAAACTTAAGATTTTGCATTGAATAAGGCCCAAATTGCGATATCAGCACTTGGGATCTATAGCTAAATAATGAACCGGGGTTCGAGTGGCGCAAAAAATGGGATTTTGAATCTTTGGGACCAATTTGCGCACCCTATCTCTTACTGAATGAATAGAGACCTCTAATCACACGCCAGAACCGACAACTGCTGGCGAAAAAAGGTTTTAGAAGGGCGACCATGAACCGGAAGACGAAGTGTGGGCTTGCCAGATGGACCGACCACATTGAGGAGAACTCGTAGGGACGTCGGATGCAGAAATAACACTAACCCTTCTTTAGAAGTTTTATCCAACTCCTAAAAACACCTAGGGGATGTTCTTATGGAGCAGGAGTAATAGTTCTATATACAAATCAGTGAAAATGATCCGCTTGATTAAATATTTAATTATATTTGTAACCTAAATGTGGGACATAACTCGATTGAATTTGTTCGAGTGACACTAAATAATGATTTTGATCTACGTTTTCACTAGGATCATGATTTACAGGTCGTCACCTAACCAAATTACCTTTTCAATCCCGGTTACGTTCACTTCAAATAACCAGCCAAGCGCGAGTCGAGCTCGTGCACTAAGGGTCCCAAATTGCCAATGTATCCGTATTACAAAAACAAAACGTCTAGGAAAAAAAACATTCAGACAGCCTAGCTCTGTAATAGATAGACAAACAAACAAACAAATGGTGTAGGCATTCGGTTTTTCATATTTTTTTCTACATACCCATTTGTCAGCGGTAATATTGTATAAAAAAACCTTTTTTTGTAAACAACTAGAGACTTCTAGGTACTTATTCATATCGGTCGGTAACCGCTGCAATAGCTTAAATAGCCGCAGTCTGTTGGCCATCTCTTTTTAACAACTTGAAAGTGACAGAGACACTAATATTTAATATCTTGCCAGGGAATATAAATTCGGAGCCTTATGCTAAGAATGGGTATTTTATCAATTTTCGTGGGTTTCTTTCATAACCAGCCAGGCTTAATAGGGTTTCAGCACCGTTAAGGTAAAGGCAGAACCCCAAAAACTCCATTTATTTGATTCGCCAGCCATTTGATTAAAGTCAAACCCGATGGGATTCTGGAGACGGAGATAATTGGAACGGGATTAAATGAAGTTGAAACTTCCCAGTTTATTTTCACACATTTCATTTCAGGGTTTAATGGAAGCCGCAATTTATTTTGTAACGAGTTGCAAACATATGTGGGACAACTCCATTTACAAAACCAAATAGACTGTTGTGATTTGTCAGTTTACCGTTTGGTTTACTTTCTCTATAATTTGCTAGAAATTAAACTTTAATGAAAACCCAAGTGTGATGTGACACATGACAAAAAATATGACGAAGTTTTAAGGCCGCTTTTAGGCGTCATGGCTTGACGACCGCCAGAACTAAAATCTATAGCTCAACATACCATCACTAGCTGTCACTTCTTAAAATTAAGTGAAAGTCGCTCTCTTTTCTTCGTTAAAATTTTGTAAATGTGGGTAGGTTGCAGTACTGTCCGGACCTGACAGAAGACCAGCGTAAATTGCTATCCAACTAACTTCCAGCCCCTAGCTAGGCAATGGTCGCGAGGAACTGGCCCCTAGATTGACCTAGTTTATAAGATGTTTCAAAGTGCACAAGGATCACTTTGAAATGAAAAGACCGATTTGATTTGCTGAGTCAGGATCCGTTTTAAGACTCTATGCTCCTCGTGGCTTTTTTTTTTTTTTTTTTAGTGGCTTGTACAGCTAAGAGCTTGCATTTAAAATCAACCAAGCGCCCAAAAAAACCAAGCGCGCTAAACGTTGCTTGACGTCGATCGATTAGGAAAAACCAAGGAACGCCACGAGAGGTTAGTTTCCTAAGTATGGAGTAAGACTTTGTATGTGACCAGAAGTTTATTTATAACTATCGTAGTTACCAACATTTTCTTCATGAACCACGTTCTCAACTATGAGAAAAGCCCCTGGCGTTTCCGCCTTCCAGCCAAAACATTACCACGACGCTTAGGTAACTAAAACTTGCCAACTTTTGACTTAAGCTGGGGTTTCAACGATGCCGGCGGCCATTTTAACAATATCAAGAGGAAATTTACAGTCAATAACTTATCTACTTTAATTAATGCAATGTATGCGTTTGTTGTTATAATATAAATTTATTTTCTTTCTTTCAATGTTATGTATGGGAGATAGAGTTCCCTCTGAGTAAGTCTTGCATTCAGTTTCTGTTATCTGTACTGTAGCTCGTCGTATTTTGATGTCAAAAAAATGTGTTTTTCTTTCTTTTTATTAAGATCGTTACACTTCATAATTTTCAAAATTGGGGTTAAGATATTTATTCTCAAGAGAATTTAAAATACAAAAATACCTAGGTACTTCTTTACTATTGTTCTCGCATTTAGTTCTTAACATCATTAATAATAAATATTAGTGGACTATACACACAGCACTATCTAGCCCCAAACTAAGCCAAAGCTTGTAATATGGGAACCAGATAGCTGATATAATACATATATACTTTTTTTTGTAAATACATACTTATAATATTATATAACACCCAGACATAGAACAAACATGTATGTTCATCACACAAATGTTTGTTCTCGATGGGGATCGAACCCACGGCCTACGGCACAGAAGGCAGAGCTACTACCAACTGCGCTGTGAAGGCTGTGAAGGCATTACTTTGTATTCACATCTGGTCGATCTATCAGACATGATACAAAAGTTTTGATAGATTCACCAGACATCCAACACAAGAACATTAATCTGTTTAATTTTGTTTAGTTAAATTTCAAGCCGCTTTAAGTCTTACAACAATGCGGTTGTTTTTGATTTTCCATAACAAAATTTAATGAATTTATTTCTTCAAGAATGTTATAATGTGCGACCAAGATATGCGCCTTCCGTGACACAGGCTTGTCCTAGTGCGGGGACCATCAGCAACCCCCGTAAGCTTCTATTTTTGGTAAATAAATGAAATTGTATTTGATAGCGGCCGCATTATTGTCAGCGTCTTCACCAGTGTTCGAGATTTACACTACAGTTCTACACAACCGAGAAAACTTAGTTTACGGACTGTTACTATGCTAAATGCTACTAGATACCTACTTAGACTTGTGATTTATTATATTACTAATAACTCACAATAGTATCACTACATAGTACAAAACAGAGTCGCTTTCTCTGTCCCTATATCCCTATGTATGTATTATTAAATTATTATGTATGCTTAAATCTTTAAAACTACGCAACGGATTTTGATGCGGTTTTATTTTATAGAAAGAGTGATTCAAGAGGAAGGTTTATATGCATAATACAAGCATACTCTATTAAGGATAACCCACAATAACCGTGCGAAGCCGGGGCGGGTCGCTAGTAAGTTAATAATAAAGGTTTCATGAACAATTTTGGTGAACATTCAAAACAGCACTTACCTACTTATTTATAAAAAACACCCAGACAGAAAATAAAAATCAATATGTTCATCACACAAATGTTTGTTCTCGGTGGGGAACGAACCCACGGCCTACAGCGCAGAAGAGAGCTACTACCAACTAAGCTGTAACTTGAGTTATGACTTAGTTGCCGGAAAACATGAACGCCTGTTTTATAAGGTGTTACATGAAAAAGTTTTAATGTCTTCTGGGACATGTCTCCATGATAAATCAGCAATAGTTCCTAGTTATTTCCACATAAGTTATTTACCAACTCACATTTATTTTATGCTTACTATAGTCGCGTTAAACTCTCGCTGCAGGCTCGGTCGTAAGTTATCGGAACGAGACAGCAATATTGCTCTCTCTCTCTCTCGCACTTAGGAGAACGGACGATCCTTTTGTTTAAGCGTGTGTTAAAATGATTTATGACAGAATTTGCAGCGGGAGTTTAATGCGACTATACTCCGCTTGCAACCTTCCCGGTTATTAAAGGTCTTGATCTAGGTATAGATTAGATTAGAAAACTCTCACAAAAATAAGTAGATACATAGGCGAACTTAATGCTAGTAGCATTTTCTTCCAGTTAACCTTTAGGCATATTCCAAGTTTGAATCACAATCCGTTCAGCTTCAGCCGTTACGTAGATAAGTGATAACAAACATCGATTACTGGCAAATAAGTTGAACTGTATAACTACCTACCTACCTAAGTACCTACCTACCTAGTCACAGGCGGTGTCGTGAATCTCGAAACGTTGAGTTTCAGCTTTGCACTGATTATACTAACGGCTAGTTTCAGTCAGAGTATAACTTATTGGCAGTCTACTGTTTTTAAGTATCTAGGTAGTTTTCAGTTCATTATTTAAGGACTGATAATCAATATTTAAAGTATCAATGTTGAAATGTTCTACATACATTCACACATAAAATCACGCCTGTTACCCATAGGGGTAGGCAGAGACCACGGATTTCCACTTGCTATGATCCTGACATACCTCATTCACTCTCATAACATTCTTCATACATAATTCATCTTATGTTCTGTCAGATCAAAATCTGAGAATCAAACTCACAAACATGCTTATTAGCTTTTAATAAAAAAAATACACTTTTCCATAAAATCATATGCTTTATCAAGTATTTATGCATCTATATATAAACCAATCTAATGTAAGTGTCTATCTGATTGTTATGTTCTTGGCTTCACTTAACTGATTGATATGAAAAAGCAGTCAATTCCTATTTTTTTAGATACTAGATACAGTTCTTTGCCAAATTTTGTGGAAATGCCTGTGCCACCTCAATACCTACTGACCAAATTATATTTCATTCATAAATTGTGGTCAAACGTGAGCGTTGTACCGTATCATGCGTGTGAGTCACTCTTTATTCTAGAGCTTCATTCATCATTGCGTGAATCATGCTAACGATTGTGTTAGCATGGCTTCTGTGCATTCATTGACAGTGGGTCCAGTCCATTCTTCGTCCTTCCACTATGGTGTTGGATCACATGGTCCTAGGATTTGGTAGTCTGCGTCGTTCGATCTTATATTCTAACCAAATTTAAATAAAAGTTCACGTAGATCGATTGATCAGACAATTAGTACTCCAAAGGAGCCCCTTTGAGGCGCACTTAAAATCCTTTCACCACACTGTTTCGAAAGAAACTAGTGACACGATAAGAAGAAAAAAAAAGATGAAAGATCGGACAATGCTGTCGGACCATGTGACCACACAAACGTAGCCTTAAGGCCGGTTTCACCACCGGCTCTGTTATTAACAAAGGATTAAAGGGCCGTTAATATGTCAAAATGTACGCGTTTGACATCTATGGTTAGATTTAACGGCCTGTTAATCCTTTATTAGTAACCAACAGAGCATGGAAAGAGCTTGAAATTAGCTCTTAACATAATAATGAATTAATTATAAAATTAATAAGTATTGGTGGACATTCCGCACAGCACTATCTAGTCCCAAACTAAGCAAAGTCTACTATTGGATCACCAGATAGCTGATACATAGGAGATACAGCAGCAGCATCACGGAACAAGTAGAAGTAGTAAGAACAAGAAGTTCAAGAGGTATAAAAACAATTCGCCAACATACAACCAAATTAAAGTTGAAGGAGGTGTCTGCATGAGATATTCGTCTTTTTTTTAATTGTATCACTAGTTCTTTCGAAGCAGTGTGGTGAAAGGAAGCAGTGCGCCTCAAAGAGGCTGCTTACGAGCACATGAAGCATGGAGCAAGTAAGTAACTGTTTCTGCAAAGCAGTTTACAAAGAACAAGATGACACAGAAACAGAAAGAATGGAACCGTGGAGTCCGTGCCAACATACAACCAAATGAAGGTTAAAGGATGGATGTTGATTGGACCGACTCCAAAACCTTGTTCAGAGCATGTTCTGAGATTAAGAAGCTAAGACTGGAAAGGTGAACTTTATTTTATTATTTTCAGTGCTCGTTGAATGTTTTGAACAGTGTTTTTGTAGGAATATAAATATTAGTGGACATTACACAACGCTATTTATCCCTAAGCTAAGTAAAGCTTTGGGAACTTCATAATCGTCTACAATGGACACTCAGACACAGAACAAACATGTTTATCACACAAATGTTGGCCCTCGGTGAGGATCAGACCACCTACAGAAGGCAGAGCTACTTCCAACTCATCTGTGAGGCCCAATGAGGCCAGTCGAAGGCATAAATATCCATGTCCTTCAGCATATTCCACGCTAACATTCAAGGGCCCTATTTCACTGAGAGACCACGGTTGCATCCAGTAGAGCTCTATGGAAGGTACCTCATCTGGTGTTCGCTTAGTAGTTCCATCAATTTATACGACTGGTTGCACAACCAGGTCTCAGTCAAATAGGGCTCGTTGTACAACCAACCACGCAACCATGGTGTCTTTGATCTTTTAAAGAAGACACCATAAAAAAGCTTCACGAGCTTTATTCCCAGTCACGGTAGAAATACCCTCAGTGAAATAGGGTCCTAAAGGTCAATCAAACGCAGGTATGCTGTCCCTGAAATTGTGAAAAGGCCACATTTCCACATCGTAAAACGTGTTTACATTCCAAACCCTTCAGAGGTAACTTTTATAATTACTGGTGGTCCCTCGCCAGGATACCCATACTCGGGTGATGTTTGATATTAAATAGAATTAATGGCTTTTCATTACTTTCAGGATAATCTTTTATGAAAAAGCTCCTTTGAAAAAATAATGTCCATTCGGGATGTTATTTTATTTTTGGAAAATATGAGCTAACTCGGGCACAGAAAAAATATGTAAGTACTATGGTGATTTCTCGTAGACTTTTTATCCTCTTAGTAGAAATATTAAAATCCCCCTTGTTTGTAAAAGTTCATTTGATTTTATCGTACAAAAATTACCTATACGATGTTACGATGTGTACTAGATGTTTGCGGTTCAATCACGCCCAAACCACTGGGGATGAAACTTAGGACAAATATAGTTCGTAACCTGGATTTGCACATAGAATCTTTATCTCCATTTTGACAGCCTTCACAGCTCAGTTGGTAGCAGTAGCCTTCTGCGCCGTAGGCCGTGGGTTCGATCCCCACATTGTGTGATGTACGTTGATGTTTGTTCTCTATCTGGGTGTTATTACATCAGTTATCTTGTTCCCATATATCTTTGGCTTAGTTTGGGGCTACATAGTGCTGTGTTGAAAGTCCACCAATATGTATTTATTACTTATTTATTTGTAAAATGTACCTACTCCATTTCTGGAACTTTGAATGAACCCAATAAAGGAAAAATGTCGTACCTTATATTAATGTTAACAGTCACTACCAATAAACGAGCGAAGCTGTGGGCGGCAGCTAGTAAGGTATAAGTATGTTCACAATAAGAAATAGGTAGGTAAAGCGTTTTTGTTTAATTTTATTTCTTTTTGATACAAAGAGATCTATGATCATGCCCAAGTCTTTGATCAATTACTTTTGCTCAACAATTTATATCTAGCTGGAAGGTAGGTACCTACGATTTTTTCCTTCAAAACCGGTCACTGTGAACTGTTCGTTAGTTCAGTCACCTCAAAAATTGTTTAGTTTTCTGACAAAAGCTTGAACAGTTCAATTACCTAGCAAATTGGCCCCACGCAACCCATTGAAAAATAATTGAAGCAACGTCACGACTTTGATCCCCAGGCAAGGTAGATATGCCCTCAGATCTCTTAGTACCAAGTACCAACTCAAGATTCTTTGAGGATGTCTAAGGGGGGTCAGAGATATGTAATATAAAATTTGACAGATACCAACATTTTGCAGTAGGTAGTGGTATTCGACACGTGACAGGTTGCAAGCCCATCGCCGCTCCTAGAACTAACTGGTTTCCTTCCGATGTTTTCCTTCACCGTTTGAGAGCCCTGGCATTGAGCATATACCTACCTAATTATTTCAGAGAATAAATACATTGGTGCACGACCGGCTTTGAACCCACGACCTTACCATCAGAAGGCGGGTTCACTCCCACGAGACCACCGGTGCTCTCTCTCTATAGCATATATGGCTTTTTTATATCATCATCATCAGCCGGAACAAGTCCAGAGCTGGACATAGTCTTCCCCTATACATTTCCAGGAAGAACGGTTCTGAGCCCTCTCCATCCACCAACTTCCCGCGATCCTGACAATGTCGTCAGTCCATCGGGTAGGAGGGCGTCCCACGCTTCGTCTTCCAGTTCGTGATCGCCATTATTCCCTTTTATATAACCTTTATTCCCCATCTTTCTTTTTTAACTTTTCTCTCGTTCTTCTATTCATTTTAATTTTCTTCGGACTGCTGGCATATTGTTGGGCAAAATAAATGATTTTTCTTTATATTATTTCTATTAAGGTTTCTGCTGTTTTATATTGCGACATGTAATCTTAGAATGAATAGACAGACGAAAATTCGGTATTACTTTTGGAAAGAAGTGAGAAAGTATTTGCTACATCTGCACAAAATAGCTACTTAATAACATTTGTGATAATTTTTAGCCTTAGACGAAATAGAGATGGGCATTGTATAACACGTTTTTACAAAAAAAAAAGCAGTTTAAGGGGCTGACAACCGCACATTTCAACATTTTGAAAACTGAAACAGGTTCACCACTTCGATTCCCCGGCACGGAAGATATTATCCTTTCAGGTCTCTTAGTACCAAGAACTAACTCCAGATTATTTAAGGACGTCTAAGGGGGGTAGTCAGAGGTACGTCCAAAGTAGTCTAAACATTATGTTTGGCACATACCTACCCACATTTCGCAGTAGTCGGTATTCCATACGTGACATGTTGCAAGCCCATCGTCGCTCCTAGAACTAACTGGTTTTCCCCCCGATGTTTTCCTTCACCGTTTGAGAGCCTTGCGCACATACATTTTTCGATAGATAAATCCATTGGTGCTCGACCGGATTCGAACCTACGACGTTACGATCGGAAGGCGGGGTCACTCCCACTTGTCCACCGGTGTTCTTTTTTCAACATTTTGAAAGATATAAAATCACTGAAGAATCTTTTTCATAAAAGTTCAGTGATTGGACATCTTTCAGAATATTAAAATGTGCGTGCGAGAAGGTGCAAGAGCTACTTTGACGGGTGTCAACCCCTTAACGTGGTATGGTCATGTCACACTGAAGGTTGAACTCAGTTTGTAATTTATGAGGGCCTAAATTCAAAAGTTGTTTAAACAAACTCTACGCAATTTAAAATAAACAAAGAGATATCAATTTTAATTGTTTGTTGGCCGGAACTGGGACTGGATAGTGAAATAATCCTTTGTAGATTAGAGGGAATTTACATAAAGTTAAATTTAGTTGTGCTCCTGTAAAACGGCTACTGTTTATCAAAATCAAAATAAAATCTAAAGTTTTTTATTTCGGACAAGTATACAATCCATTGTGTTAGTAAATAGTACATTAGCCTAGTTGTTAGTAGTGAAATAAAAATATAAAAAAGCAAAAAAAATACAATTATTTACAAGGGAAGGTAATATTCACGGCTGAAATAATCTTTTTTTCATAATCAAATTCATTTATGAATTGCGGAATTTTTAGATAATAAAGATGTCGATTCTATTGTAACATCTAACTAAATTAAATTGTTTCAAATATGAAGAGGAATTATGGGTGATCATTTCTTATAATTTTGACAGCCTTCACAGCTCAGTCGGTAGTAGCTCTGCCTTCTGCGCCGTAGGCCGTGGGTTCGATCCCCACCGAGAACAAACATTTGTGTGATGAACATAGATGTTTGTTCTTTGTCTGGGTGTTATATAATATTATAAGTATGTATTTACAAAAAAAAATAAGTATATAAGTAGTATATCAGCTATCTGGTTCCCATATCACAAGCTTTGGCTTAGTTTGGGGCGAGATAGTGCTGTGTGGACCACTAATATTTATTTATTTATTTATAATGATTGTATTAATTCTCGCAATTTGGAGAGCACATTAAATCTGTCATTTTCGGCTATAAAATTCTTATGAATGCCTTTTGTTTCGGGCATAAGACTCTTTACTTCTTTGACAATATAAACATTGTAGTGGCAAAAATATAGTCTAACATTTTGAGATTCCTGTGTACATTGCTTGTATTATTTTCATACATTTTATTAAAGCTTAAGCTCAAATTAGCATACCACCTCAGACTGACATTTCAAAATTTAGTATTTTTCTATTCAGTTGCATATTCAGGGACATATTAACGTCAAGCTGCACATTGCACACAGTTTAGTAAAAATTTCAGTTTGATCGTAACATGTTTTCCTACTCAAAAGTTTGCTTTACTAGTTTTCGTACATAAGCTAACTATTAAGTAGGAAAACTTGTATCGATCAAAATGATTTTTTTACTAAACTGTGTGCAATGTGATTGCACACAAAATGGTTGATTGCGATTTTTCGAAAATGAGTTTAGTGATATTATATCTTTCAAGATGTCGAAACGTGCGAGCGAGAAGTTGTTTGATAGTTGTCAGCCCCTTAATGGAAGCAGTGCATCGTAGCGCACATTCCTATCGTGCGCGACTTATGAGGCAATGCTTTTTTATAGGTGATTACCACTTAACATCACGGCCATCTGCTTGTTCCATAATCAAATTGTATAAAAAAACTAATGAGGGGTAGAAAAGTAGGACGGCAAAAACAATAACGGTCACAGCTTTACGGAAAGCTTTTCAGAGAGGCTGTCGAAGGTCACGAGGTATAGTCTAGCCGCACGTGCAAGTAACGCTTTTACGACCACTATAATACTGGCCCAATTTGATATTAATCTATTCTCCTGGGCACTGGTGGTGAAGTGGCAAACCTGCCACCTGGTTCTAGGATCACAGGGTTCAAAAGTGGCACCTATGGATTTTTTGTCTTAGAAATAAATAAGTGCGCATTTTTCTATATGGCCAAACTTGAATTAAATACGCATTTTTCTCTCCTTTTAGCTCCTCCAGACTTATCTGGAGGTAGCCCAACTGTATCATGAGTATTTTGTACATTTTGGAATATAAATACCTACCTACTTAATCAAAATACAAAGAATATTAAACGACTAGGCTGCCATTTTTTGTATAGGTACTTCTGACTAGTGGAACAAGCATAATATGATCCACATGTTATGTGGTGGCTCTTTGGCATTATGCTAGGGAAGTTTTATTTATAATGGGGGTTATTCAAAATCGGGAAATACCTAGGCTAAACCTAGTTCGTGACTGGGAATATCATGCAGTACCTATAGGCTATTATTATCCATTGCAAATTAAGCTAAACCGTGAACGGAAGCCAGTCCAGCTGTACTCTGAAATTATAAATGCAAATGTTTAGATGTTTGCGGCTCAATCGCGCTGTTTGCAAAGGCTGGTCAAATTTAGGTGGCACTCGGAGTTGGTATAAATGAAGTTCGTGCAAAATCTAGGACACGAATAATGAAACTTCGGAAATCAAAGTCCCCGTTGATAGTCAACAGCATTAGTCAAGGGTAGAATGGTTCTCAAAAAAACAGTCTTAAAAATTCACACACAGTGCACACTCAAAGAGGAATCATTCAACTCTTGGTCAATGATCACTTGAAACAACAATAAAATTGAGAATCAGCAAGCTGCAATCAGGAATTTTGACAGCATTAAAAGTACTGCCAAGATTTCAGAATTTCCAAGAATGATGGAACTGTTCTCCCAACAAATATCAGCTCCAGAGCATTCAATTAACACCGCCCAACAGCTGTGCGGAATCGAAGTACGGTTGAGCAGTCAGAATAACTGGGATACACTTGGAAAGTTGGAAGTTGGCAAACAAATCTCCCCTTATAAAGGATCCTTTTGCGGAAATAAACTAGCAAATTGAAACTCGTCATCAGTTAAAACTTTTAACGGAACTCAAAGGTACCTAACTAGTTCGCGAAAGAAAATAACAGGTGGTCTTAGTCACCGTCTTTCGATCCAAATCTGACCAAAACCAACGCAAACTTAAATTAAAAGAAGGAAAGACAGCAAATTATCCACCATCAACATTCAGTGGTGGTGAATGGGCCAACAGTTCAGCATATGCTGCTATATGTGTTTTAAAGTAGTAGAGTTCTTTGTGAAGGGCTCGTCCGGGGAAGTACTACCACCACGCCTTTTTCTGCCGCCAAGCAGCAACGCTGTGTGCCCGGTTTGAAGAGTGTGGTTGCCGGTGTAATTACATGCACATGAGGCCTAACATATGCATGCCTCAAGTTGATGGACGCAGGGCACTGCATCGTAGGGCACGTTCCTATAGTGCGTGACTTACGAGGTAATGCTTTGTTATAAGTGATGGTAAAGTCAAAGTCAATAGGTATTTATTCAATAAAATCCCAAGGATCACTTTGAAACGTCTTAAAGCTAGGTGACTCTAGGTGCCAGTTCCACGCGACCAAAGCCTAGAAGAACAGGCAACAAACTTACGGCTTGGTTCCTACCGTTCTTTTGTATGATCCTTTTACAATGTAATATAATATATTATTGAAGTTAAGTGAGGCGTAGGCATACAGAAAAAGGTAAACATAATCAAATTTATAAGACAGTACACGCTACGCTTCAAACTAATAATACCTAATGCATAAAATTAAATACAATCTATTAATAATCAGAGAAAAATAAAACACACAATAGTAAGTACAGTACAGACATTGCAGACATGTTAGCTGCCGATGGGCAGAGCGACCGGGACATCGGGCCACGCACTTTTATCATCAATATAGCTATCTAAAGTATAATAAGCTTTACTTATTAGATTATTCTTAATGTATGCTTTAAATTTTCTAATAGGAAGCCCAGTGGCACTTTCTGGAAGTTTATTATAGAAGCGTATACCATTCCCCATAAACGAGCCATTTACCTTTTGGAGTCGAAATTTAGGAATACATAATTTGTTTTTATTTCTAGTGTTAACGTTATGTGCATCACTCTTTTTCTTAAAGCTATCTATGTGTTTATGAGTGTATAATATAAAACTGTGAAATTACAGTGAGAATATTAATTTCTTTAAATCAATCAATCAATGATTCGCGTGGTTTCATTTTATAAATGGCACGTATCGCCCGTTTTTGAAGTACAAATATACTTTGTATATCAGCAGCTTTCCCCCAGAGCAAGATACCATAAGACATTACACTATGGAAGTAGCTAAAATATACTAGCCTAGCTGTAGCTTCATCTGTAAGCCATCTTATTGTGCGAAATGCGTATGCAGCCGAACTCAGTCTACCAGCAAGTGATTTGATATGTGGACCCCACTGCAATTTTGCATCAATATTAAGTCCTAAAAAAATAGTAGAATTGACAAGGGTAAGTGATTCTCCATTTAATTCAATGTTGGTTGGACGCTGAACCACATTTGGCAAAGTAAATTTAATGCATTTCGTCATGTAACGTCTTAACATCAGGTAGGCCATATGCTTGTTCCATCAGCTAGTAGTATAAAAAAAACATTAGAGTGTCCACGTGCCCAAATACCTGCACGAGGGAAGACCTCAATGCAGCCACAGGTTTGAGGCTGCATTGAGGGCCACTTATTTAACCAAAACAATTTAAGCATCGACACGATAAGAAGAAGCGCTGGTCTTCTGCTGCGGCCCGGTGACGGACATCTAGGCTTTTGTTGGGCTAGCCGTATATTTTTTTTTATACAACTAGCTGTGGAACAAGCACATGGTCCACCTGATGTTAAGAGGTAACCATCACCTATAACAGAGCATTACCTCGTAAGTCACGCACGGTAGGATCGTGCCCTACCATGCACTGCCCTGCGTCTATCAACTTGAGGCATAAAGATGTTAAGCCTCATGTGCCTGTTATTACAACGGCAACCACACCCTTCAAACCGAAACACAGCGTTGCTGCTTGGCGGCAGAAAAAGGCGTGGTGGTAGTACTTCCCCGGATGAGCCCTTCACAAAGAGCTCTACTACTCTAAACTCGTAAATCATGTTATAACATACCTAGGTAATTAAATTTGGAAATATGCGCAATGCTAGTTATCCTAAACCATGAACTTTTTGTGTAGGTATCTATGTTTGTGCACTACTTTTTAGGTTTATTCAAAACTAGGTAAACTAAGGTTAACTGGAATAGAATGCTCTCTAGCATTAAGTTCGCCTATGTACGATGATATATTTTGTTCTGTGCAATAAAGAATTTCCTATCTATCTATGAACAAAAGCACCGTTATGAGTAAAAAATAGTAATTTAGAATAATAACAGAATAGCACTATTTATACTCCTAGGATCAGAAAGTTCTGCTCTATCGATTGATGTTTAAGTGAGAATTTAGAATTATAAAGTTAAAATACCAAAAAGGAGCGTAAAATATTGATTGTAAGTACCTAAATTGAACAGTAACTTCCTTCCTAGAGAGTATTTAAAGAGAAGTACTCGTATTTAGAAAAAGAGTAATAACAGTGATATAAAAATGATTGAATGATTAGAAAGGCTTGCAACGTGTGAAATACTAACGACGCATTGCTCAAGAAGTGGGCATGACGTGGCTCTAACTACTCTACCAAAACTACTCAAGGATGAGATGAATTGAAAAAATCCCATTAGCGTCTAACCCACATTCAATTATTTACGAGCTTCTTGATGACATCCTCAAAGAATCCGGAGTTAGTACCTACTTGGTCAAAGCCGTGAAGCTGTTTCCGTTTTTTAAGGTTCCGTACCCGAAGGGTAAAACGGGACCCTATTACTAAGACTCCGCTGTCTGTCTGTCAGTTCTGTCTGTTAGACATTTGAAATTTTCACAGATGATGTATTTCTGTTGCCGCTATAATAACAAAACAGAATAAAATAAATATTTAATGGGGCGTTTTTAAAGATAATTGTACGGAACCCTTCGTGCGCGAGTTTGTTTCGAAACAGTGTGGTGAAAAGGTTTTAAGTGCGCCTCAAAAACTCATTGATGCCGACTAGTTTTGACTGAACTCAACTCTCAGAGAACTGTAATCCTAGTTGATATCAAGGACTAGCAAGCTACACTACGATCAGTCCTTTTCCGAAAACAATAAACGCAGCAAGAAGCCAACAAAGACAAGTCAACATTGGAACAATCACCAACGAGCAGTCAAAGGCGAAAATCGAGTTTAAAACGAAAAGGAGCGCCAACTTTCCACTGTAATGTAAACAGCCAGTTAAGGCTGCTGCAGAAGCGGCTGGCGTCATGTAACGGCCGTAATAAACGAACAAAAAAAATAAAAAATATTGTTGGAATTTCCACACAGCACTATCTAGCCCCAGACTAAGCCAAAGCTTGTAATATGGAAACCAGATAGCTGATACTTTTTTTTTTTGTAAATAGGTACATGCTTATAATATTATATTACACCCAGACAGAGAACAAACATCTATGTTCATCACACAAATGTTTGTCCTCAGTGGGGATCGAACCCACGGCCTACGGCGCAGAAGGCAGTGCTACTACCAACTGAGCTGTGAAGGCTGACAAAGCGTGGTATTCTTAATAAAAAAAAAAAAAGCGATGGCATTCGAGACAGCAGGAAAAAAAATACTCACGTGCTGCTTTCCCTGTGAATTAAATACGTCAATGGCACGGAAATAACTGACACTGAACTATGAAAAAAATACGTATCTTTTCACCCTCAGAATGCAGAAGAGAGGTGTTTCACCATTAATAAAATGCGTCATGGGGGCAACACGAAGTTATTTTTATTCTACTTACAACCGCTGTTAATGACGACAAAATTACGGAGACAGGGGTTTTCATTTTTTACAAGCTGGTGCCCGCGACTCTGCGCAGGATTAGTCACACAATATCTTTATAAATTGTAGCCTATGTGTTATTCTGATGTATAAGCTATATTATTGTAAAGTTTCATTAAAATCCATTCAGTAGTTTTTACGTGAAAGAGTGACAAACATTCATCCATCCATCCATACTTACAAACTTTCGCGTTTATAATATTAGTAGGATAGGATACTAGGTTCTTCTGATGGAATCAGCAGATGTCCCACCTGATGTTAAGAGGTAACCATCACCTAAAACAAAGCATTGCCTCGCAAGTTATGCGGGAACGTGTCTTACGATGAACTGCCTGTGTCCATCAACTTGAGGAAGATGTTAAGCCTCATGTGCCTATAATTTCACCCACACCCTTCAAAGCAGCATCACTATCACTACATAGTCTAAAACAAAGTCGCTTTCTCTGTCCCTATATCCCTATGTATGCTTAAATCTTTAAAACTACGCAACGGATTTTGATGCGGTTTTTTTTATAGAAAGCGTGATTCAAGAGTAAGGTTTATATGCATAATACAAGCATAATCTCTTAGGGATAACCCACAAAAACCGTGCGAAGCCGGGGCGGGTCGCTAGTTGGAATACATTTTAAATCGTAACAGGCACCGCTTCTTAGAAAACCAGGGTTTAAGGAAAGATCACGAGCTAGAGAGATTTGTCCGGAAATAAGGGTGGACACTTCGACTGAGCATTGCTTAGGGTGGGTCTCCGACAAAAGCGACCAGAACGCGACTTTGCCAGATTCGATCTGAAATTCCTTTTGAGGTTTTATTGAGGCTTAACGGCTCTACCTACTTGCTGATGGAAGAAGTAGATGGCCTGATGTGTTAAGTGATAACCATCACCAACAAAGCACTGCCTCTCAAGTCACGCACGATATGAACGTGACCTAAGCACTGCCTTGCGTCTATCAACTTGAGGCATACAGATGTAAGCCTCATGTGCCTGTAATTTCACCGGCAACCACACGCTTCAAACCGAAATACAGCTCTGCTTGGCGGCAGAATTAGGCGTGGTAGTACTTCCCGGACGAGCCACACTCAATGAGCTCTACTACTCTTCTTCTTGCCTAACACTAGTTCTTTCGAAACAGTGCGGTGAAAGGATTAGACAAAAAGAGTTTAAAGCAGTAGACTTATTAAGAGCGATGACTACAATGCAAGTCGCAGTCCTCAGGACTCGAGATTTCTCGGATAACCTTAAAGTCTCAAGATTAGATTGGCGAATTTAACCCTAAAAAGGCTTCGAAAAGCGCAAAATAGTGGAGTGGTGCCCATTTGTTGACGCGAGGTTTCCAATTATTTCGATTGGATCCTTCGGCAGCGTAATTTGAACGGATCTTTTTACAAAACTTGCAAATTATGTCTCGTAATATTTTTGATGGTGTAAGCGCGTTTTATTTTATGGCTACCGAGTGAAGCTCGTGAATGTTTTTTTTTTGTGATAGTAATAAATAGTAGAACTTTAATGTTAGCTGCGGTTAACTTTAAGGAGTAAGCAGGAAATGTAGCATTATCGTTAAATTATTTTGTAAGAAATGTGTATTGGGTACTCACTGGAAGCCGTAAATAAATAAATGTGGAAAGATAGGTATATAGGAGTAGAGGTAGGCCAAAGAAAAGATGATGGACTATGTGAAAGATGACATGAGTAATAAAAGAATGCTGAGATGACGGCTGATAGAGAAGACTGTAGATGTAGAGAAAGAACCTGTTGTGGCGACCCCATTGGTAGGGGCATAGGGTAAGAAATGACGAGTGGAATTTTTAATGATAATAATAGTCCAAGATTCGGAAACGTTTCCGAATGTTTTAATATAGCCTGTTCGTGGGTTCTAATCCAGTCGTTCACCAAAAATGATAGAACTCGGGTATAATTTTCTAATATCGAACATTGACCCAATTGTCAAAAATCTATTACAGGCTGTCATGGCGGCTCTAGAAGTGTTCACATAGTAAAAAAATCGACCGGATAAACATTAAGGTATCGCAACTTTATTTGCCTACAAATTAACTAGTAGTTCGCCCCGAACTGAGATCTCGTGATGCGACCCGACGAACGCATCAACACTTTGAGTACGTAGTAGTCAGAGGCAAGTCCAAACATTATCTTTGAACTTTTTCCTGACTACCGCCTACTAACTTGGTATGGTTACCAAGTTTCAACTCTATTGGCCTATTTATTGAAGAGTTCCGTTGAACAGACCTTGGCTCCATCATCAGACCTGGTCGTCGTCACCATTTTATGAGAACTGAGTACCTCCTTAAATTATTTCAAGAAAAAAAAATAAGAAAAAGCAAAGGAACTGGTTGACCAATAGAAAAACCTTGATGCCAACGAAACTCTTAGAGGTGGGAGCTCTTGGGTCGCTGGTTATCTTAATTTAACTTTTTTGTTGTATCTTAAAAACCGAGCGACCCAGAAAAAAAGTAAAAATGGTTTTGGAATGTCTAAACAAAGCCCTTTCGTATGACATGTAACTTGATTTTTTTAAGTCACTTTTTTTATTTTTGCCCCCTTAAAAAACCCCATATCTTAAAAACCCTTCATCCGATTTTACTCATATACTTACCAGTAAATTTCTCAAGTACAAGCTATCGACATATCAAATTTCATGCAGATCGGATCAACGGTTCTAAAGTTATCGCCAGACAAACATACATACATACATACATACATAAAATGCCAAATCGCCCAAGTTGAAACTAAGATCTTCGTTCGCTTCGCTCACTCGATCAATTAATGTTTCTACGTGGTGTACCTACATATCGAAATAGGTACCTCGCCTATGTTATACCTACCTACCAAACCGAAATAGGTACCTCCTATGTCCTTTTCGACGAAAGTGTTTTATAATAATACCTATTACGTTTTATTTTCTGAACCGCCGTCATGTTCAGTTATTGATCGAGTGAGCGAAGCGAACGAAGATTCTAGTTTCAACTTGGGCGATTTGGCATTTTATGTATGTATGTATGTATGTTTGTCTGGCCATAACTTTCGAACCGTTGATCCGATCTGCATGAAATTTGATAAGACGACAGCTTGTACTTGAGAAATTTACTGGTAAGTATATGAGTAAAATCGGATGAAGGGTTTTTAAGATATGGGGTTTTTTAAGGGGGCAAAAATAAAAAAAGTGACTTAAAAAAATCAAGTTACATGTCATACGAAAGGGCTTTGTTTAGACATTCCAAAACCATTTTTACTTTTTTTCTGGGTCGCTCGGTTTTTAAGATACAACAAAAAAGTTAAATTAAGATAACCAGCGACCCAAGAGCTCCCACCTCTAAGAGTTTCGTTGGCATCAAGGTTTTTCTACTGGTCAACCAGTTCCTTTGCTTTTTCTTATTTTTTTTTCTTGAAATAATTTAAGGAGATACTCAGTTCTCATAAAATGGTGACAACGACCAGGTCTGATGATGGAGCCAAGGTCTGTTCAACGGAACTCTTCAATAAATAGGCCAATAGAGCTGAAACTTGGTTACCGTACCAAGTTAGTAGGCGGTAGTCAGAAAAAAGTCCAAACATAATGTTTGGACTTGCCTTTGACTACCACCTACTCAAAGTTTTGGTGCGTTCGTCGGGTCGCATCACGAGATCTCAGTTCGGGGCGAACTACTAGTTTAAACCCTACTAGGTACGTAGGTCCGTGGTGTAGGTAAAAGCACAGAGGCTATCTTTAATCAAGGTACCTTACCTACCTACCATACAGACAAACCGCGGACGTCCGCTATAAAAAATACACTGAAACTGAGACAGCTTCACAACTTTGATATCCAGGCACGGTAGATATCCCCTCAGATATCTTAGCACCATACCAAGTACAAACTCCATATTCTTGAAGATGTCTAAGCGGCGTAGTCAGAGGTACGTCCAAACATTACACTTTGTAGAATATTGTATTCCATACGTGTCAGCTTGCAAGCCAATCGCCGCTGTTAGAATACCTTCTACCAACCTAATAAAAAAATACTGAGATAGTGCTGAGAGCACTGGTGGTCCAATGGTAGCGGCCCCGCCTTCCGATCCTAAGGTCGTGGGTTCGAAACCGGTCGTGCACCAATGAGTTTTTCTGTTCAAAAATGTATGTGCACAATACCAGTACTCTCAAACGGTGAAGGAAAACATCGTGAGGAAACCGGCATGTCGTGGAACCTAAAAAGTTCTATAACATGTGTTAAGTGCTCGAAGGAGCAAGAGCTAAGGAGCCTCTTGAGGCGCACTTAAAATCCTTTCACCACACTGTTTCGAAAGAAACTAGTGACACGACAAGAAGAAGAAGATTAAAAAATACAACGATAAATAAAACACCTTGGCGTCGAGACAGTGTCTGCTTTTCCCCTCTTAAAATAACTCCCCCAGAGGTAATCCAATAGCGGCGTCCAATAACTTACTTACAGATAATAATACCCACCCACTTATCTACGTAGGTAGGTAGGTTTAGGTACGTACTTGGTGCAGACTACTGCTACTGTACCTCTCGCTCGCACATTCCAACTGTTTGAAGATACCTACCTATATAAAATTACTAGGTAAATGAAGTTATGGAAAATCGCAGACCCACAACCAGACCCACAATAAAAAATGTCCTTTGGTTGTTTGCGTTTTTTAATGTCAAAAGTCAAAAGATATTTATTCTGACTGTGCGAGCGAGAAGTTGTTTGAAGGGGGTCAGCCTCTTAACGACATACCTAGATGAAGTAGGCACGTAATCGGTGCTGTTATCGTTGTGACTACAAATACCTATTATTTCCAGGAAGAACGGTTCTAAGTTCTCTCCATCCACCGACTTCCCGCGATCCTGACAATGTCGTCAGTCCATCGAGTAGAAGGGCGTCCCACGCTTCGTCTTCCAGTTCGTGGTCGCTATTCAAGAACCTTTAAGCCCAGATACCTACCTACAGGTAGGTACTGTATGGTGGGTACAGGTAGGTACCTAACCTACCTAGGAATGTAGTAAAATAGTCTTGTCTTTTGTCCCTTTGTTGTATTATCTTTGTTTACAAAGTTATTCATTGCAGTAACAGTGTTATCATTTAAAACAAATATCTACCGTACCTATATAAGTATCATAAGATGCACAATGCACATTCCATTCTGAAATTGCATTGTTAACATCTCGATGACTAGGGAAGGGTCAAGAGTAGTGAAGCCTTGTTAGGTAGTTTAGAAGGTACTACATTACTCGACACTAGAGCACAGAGCAGAGAGTACTGGTGGTCTAGTGGTAGTGGCCCCGCCTTCCGATCCTAAGGTCGTGAGCTCAATACCGGTCGTGCACCAATTAGGTACCTACTAGGTACTTTTCCTGTTCAAAAATGTACCTACCTAGGTATGTGCACAGCACCAGTACTACCTGATCTGAGGACATCGTGAGGAAACCGGCATGTCGTAGAACTTACGATGTTCAAAAACATGTGTCACTCACAGACACAGAGCGGTCGGAGAGGATTTCTGTGACCTATGGTGGATTGGATACCTACCTATCTAGGTTATACCTACCTACCTACCAAGTGTCCGTGGAATTTACTAGGTTTAAGTAAGGTTTACTGACCCACGCTTTAGAACATGATGCACGGGTGTAGTGGTCTGCCTAGGTAGGTTTAGGCATGAAAGCTGGGATTACTAAAGTAAAAGACGGACGGTTGCACAGAAGAAACAGCTTTCAGCGATAGTCCTGCCTGTTGAACCTACGTAGGTACTTTTTTACGTAATTAAGTCTTGATTTGATGAATTGTCTACAATTATGTGTTCTTATCTAAGTAAACCTAGCTTAGGTCACAGAATAAATAATACTCAGTAGGTGCCAAATGTCAACGTGTCACAGTGACTGCAGGTAGGTAAACTAGGTAGGTAGGTACCTATAGGTATTAATACTAAAATCTTTACCTTCATATTACACACGTTCAAATGGAAAATAATGTAGGTATTTAATTACAAAACAAAAAAATGCACAATACCTTTTGCTAGTCTGTCCTATTGCCGTTGTCCATTGTCGGAAATCCAAAAAAAAAACACTTCACTCAAACCACATTATTATTTTATGAGCAACACAGCGCGACAACAATTTCTTGTTACAAAGCCTTTAAGATGAATCACCGGAGAATGCACTGAGAAACACCAAAAAAACAGCAATAACCACACTTTACCAAAACAAAACACCACATTCATCCACGAAAATACGATTTCCGGAACTATTTCGGCACTTCTTACTTCAATTTTCGATTGTGTTCAAAAGTTTTCGAGGATAAAATCGCACGAGACGCGGAGACACCTTGGGACGCAACGCGAGACTGGCCGCTTAACGTACAAGTATAAGCTGACAGAATGAAATAAAACGCACGCGGCCGAAGGCGCGTAACAACTGTTGCGCTTTTCAACTTAGCCAGGTTCTAGTACACTCAACGCTATAAACAAAGTCAAATAACTCTTGCTTGGACTTGTAAATATACGTGTTTGGGTTACAGTTGTTTAAATTAAGGTTCTGTGCGTGTTTAAAGTTAGTTTTAAACGTCAATAAAGGGTTCTGTTTAGTTAAAAGTCACGGAGTTTTGCTTTTTGTTTAACACGCGTGAAGTTCGTCCCGCGTGCAAAGGTGCATGGCAGAAAGCGCAGCTAACTTCATGGATCTTGTGTTCGAATCGAAGGTGGACTACCTGACCTGCGGTGCTGGTTTTTCGTGAATCGTTTTTTGTCTATAGATATTTTGTACAATAATAAACTCAAACCGACAGCTGACAAGTTCATAAATGAATTATTCGGATTTGGAAAGTGAACAACAGTTTCGCTAGTAGGGTATGAAGACGGGGCCCGTAGTCAGAATAAAAATAGTTAGATTGGTAGGTAGATACCTTACCTACCTACTTACAACTGCACCCGTGTAGGTAGGTAGGGGCTAGTATTCTCTTATCTGTGCCCTTGGTATAACTGCTTGACAAGTTTTTTTAGGAATGGCTATAATAATCGAGTAACGGCTGATTCTTAAAGCTCGATCAAAACTAATCGGATGTCAAGTCACTCGCCATTTCAGCTATTACATCGAATTAGATAGATATAGCAAGTGACTTGACATCCAATTAGTTTTGATCGGGCTTTCAGAAACCGGCCGTAAGCCTCTAAATTGTGGCAAGATAAATTTTATATTGTATTTTGAATAAATAAAAATAATACGTTTACAAGTAATGAAATAAAACCCCCTGAAGGTTTAAATACAAGTATTGGAACACTAACCGCCGGTTTCTGAAAGGCTGATCAAAACTAATCGCATGTCAAGTCACTTGCTGTCTCTATCTAATTCGATGTAATAGCTGAAATGGCGAGTGACTTAACAGCCGATTAGCTTTGATCGGGCTTTCGGAAACCGGCGGCTAGTATATCACTATTATGCCACTGTGTACGTTCACACTTTCTGTAAAATATATTATTCTCGGAAAGTGAACTCTGAGAAATAAATATCTTTAACATGAGACTTGAGACGCAGCGAGCGAGAAGTTGTTTGACGGTTGTCCCCCTCTTAACTTTACATCTCAGAGTGATATCTTTGGACGTGCTCTTGGAGAATACATTTTGTTATAGAACAGAAAGAGCAGCTCAAGATCAGGAGGTATATTTCCCGTCAGTTTTTCTTATAAAAAATGGAGAAAAAGTAGTATATTTACGAGCTTAAGATACCCAAGCCTGTATTTTATAGATCAAGGCCGACCTTCGAAGCCTTATTTAGGTTTTTATGGCGTCTCAGGCGGCTAGTACCTCATTCAAGATTATGTGTTCTTGATGTGCTGAAGACCTTACTAGAAATATCTTTGTAGTAAGTCAATAATATAGAAATGAAATGAAAATAGCCTCACACGAAAATAGACTCACAGCTTTGGAAGAAGAAAAAAAAGAAAATTTGTAAAGTTCCTAACTAGTTATTGTATAGTAACTAGTTATTGTATAGTAACTAGAAATAGTATAGTAACTAATTATTGTATAATAACTAGAAATAGTATAGTAACTAGTTATTGTATATTAACTAGAAATAGTATAGTAACTAGTTATTGTATAGTAACTAGAAATAGTATAGTAACTAGTTATTGTATAGTAACTAGAAATAGTATAGTAACTAGTAATTGTATAGTAACTAGAAATAGTATAGTAACTAGTTATTGTATAGTAACTAGAAATAGTATAGTAACTAGTAATTGTATAGTAACTAGTAATCGTATAGTAACTAGTTATTGTATAGTAACTAGAAATAGTATAGTAACTAGTAATTGTATAGTAACTAGTAATCGTATAGTAATTAGTACCTAACTTTGTGCGTCGCAAAACGGACTATGATTCAGCAATAAGTTGGTTGTAAACTTTAATCCTACTGAACGGAAGATTTCCTCTCAGATCGCTTTTTTATACAACTATCTAAACACCTGATGTTACGTGGTAACCATCACCTAAGAAAACCATAACTAAGAAAACATTGCCACGTAGGTAAGTCACGCAGATATAAACCTGTACTACTAGTATTCTCTTATCTGTGGTAGGGGGTATGGTACTATTAGATAGTAAGATACCTACTAGGTATTAGTTAAGTACATATTGAACGAATTTAATAACAAGCGTTTCTTACCGCATATCTATCTAGACTTATTAGAGGTATATTTATTTTAAATGCTGTTGATGTTGAGACGAATGTCAAAAGTGACTAGGTACATGTCATCGTTACATCATCTCGACATATTTTTTTTTGATATTCATTAACCAGCTCACTAACCCGCTGGCTGGTGGTACTGGTACATCATGGTACCTATTTATTTATTTAAATTCACAAAACAGATTACAATCGAATTAGCAAAAAATCATAATTACAGTAATGTTCATTCTTAGATCTGGATTCGTAATCAAATATGTGAATATGACAATTTTGTAGGTAAGTATGTAGGTAGGTAAGTAGTTGCATGCATAAAGTTTAAACTTCCCTAAAACTAGAATCAACAAAGAGTATTAATTGTTATTATTGAATTCATAATATTTCGCGAGAAAACCGTAAACGCACCGCTTATGCTAAAGTTATCATTAAAAATATCGATATTCATTAAATTTGCTAAATCGTTGTATAGACAATATCAGAGCAGTTTTTAGTAAGCATGATGTCTACTCTGATGTAAAGTTAAAGATTTTATGTAAGCATGATGTCTTCGTCTGTAACTGCAGTGGCATTAAATTTATTTAAATCAATGTGTTTAAACGCATGTAGGTAACGGTGTACAGGTACACTGTGTTGGTGATCAAATAAATAAATAAATAAATAAAGATATAGTCCTGGCTCACTTCATCAAAAAGTTATAGACATCATCTTTAACTTCACACTTCTTACGAATTCTACTTCAATGACTACTTCATATAAAAAGACAGGATTGAAAGGACATGCCTTTGAGACCACTGTGACCGGAGAGTGTATAGCTATCACAAATTGAGTGTCCTACTTACTCAAATATTGACATAGTAGTTGTTCCCTTTGCATTGTTCTATTAGATACCAAATTCTTTTTTATCAATGAGGAATGAAGAAGTGCCCAGATCCACTTGCAGCAAGGTAATTCTGCTGTCATACAGAATAACTACTGGCCAAACTAACACTAGTTCTATAAACATAATATAATTAGTATGAGTCTTGTTTACATGGGGACAAAGTTACCCAACCACTGAGTGATTGTTTTGTCTCGGAATAAAGTCTGCTAATGTATTAATAATGTATTTAGAATATCACCTAGTATCTAACTTATATTATGATTCTAAACTAAGCTCATAATCTACTCAAAACTTCCACATTAAAGTATTTAAATATATACATAATGCATAAAATCACGCCTGTTTCCGATAGGGGTAAGCAGACCACGGATTTCCACTTGCTACGATCCTTACGTACCTTCTTCTCTTCATACATGCTCGTTGGTTTTGGGTAGTCTTGTAACCTTACCTTTCTCAAAAACGTAAAGTATTAATTATCGTCTATGTATTTCTCAAAAGGAATTCATTCAAAAACATTATCTTTCTTTAAATCTGTAACCGCAAGCGTATTGAATGTCATTCTTATCGCTAGGCTTATCGAATTTCTTAAAATATCCAACAAAAGTTTACTAAGTGTGGCTTCAGTATCAAAATTAATTTGAGAAGATAAAATAAATTTGCCGGCCTTAGGTCGATAATGGTGTACAAAATCTAAACGAATGAATGAAAATACTTTATTGTACACCTTACAAACGAACAAAAAAGAAAACAAATAATAACAACTATAGATATGTACAATGGGCGGTCTTATCGCTAAAGAGCGATCTCCTCCAGACAACCTTTGGATGGAGAGGAGCTATAGATAAGATGGTTGGTTTGGGTTCACCATAAAAATTTCACCGAAAACATTTCAACGAATGGTGGTACCTCACATCGCTATTCGGTATTCGTGTTTCTATTTGTTCGTGTATTTGCGTATTCGTCTTGTTCGTGAAAAATTTACAAATATAGGCGAATAGAGTATCATCGTAGTAAGTATTTGGGAAAATAGGACGAATAGGCGAACACGAATAGCGATCCTGAAGTGCTTTATAGAAGCAATGTGCTTACAAATAACTTTAAAAAATTGTATCACAAAATAATATACTATCCCACAAGATCCGTGCCAAGCTAGAGGTCCGATCGAAGTATAAATGCGAACTCATTATACCGCCAAAAATAACAAAAGTTCCCAAAGTAGGTAGGGTATGTGTGCCGGTTTGCCGGCCGCCTTCAGTTTTCGGCCTTTACGCGTACTTGATGCAGTAAAATTAAGATATTATCGTTTTGAAATGCAATATCTTAAAGATTTTTTTATCAAGACATCTGAAATTAGTTGCTTTGTTTTTGACAACATTTTTGGTCGGAAACAAGCTACGAGTGATTTCTAGCGAATTATTCAGATCGGCGGCGGTCATCGCGGGTATCGCAGCGTGCGGAAATTAGGAAAAAAATAGTGACGCGCCTTTCACTCCAAGGTAAGTTATGTGTTGTTTTTCTAAGCAAACATTGTTGATAGGCATTAAAGTCACTTCAAAACTTAATTGCCAACATACTACTAACATTATTTTTGCAAAATATTGTATAAAACAACAATTAATATGGGGGCCGCGATCCAACATATGATTTTTTTCAAAAGTTTAGTTTTCGGCCTAAGGGCCGGTATGTAGTACATCGAGTCGTCTACACTTTTGTCTCTTTTACTCAATTGGTTCAAGGGTTTAGCTCACAACTCTTTGTTTTACGATAGTAACATATGTGAAGACCCTAGCCATTAGTTCTCGGCCGTCAAATTATGTGGCATTCATAATGAAAAAGGAGTAATAGTAATGACTACTTTGGGGGTGGCCGAAAACCCAACCATAGATAAAATGGCACCTCAGTTTTCGGCATGACCGACAATTGTATTGAAATCATGTGGCCACTAACTGAATGTCGCTGTTAGTTTTCGGCCTTAAAGCAAAAATGTTTGTATATTTTTTATCTTTTTGAGATAAGTAATAATTTTATTTTGAAAATAAATCTAATGATAGTTACGTATTTTACAAGCTTTTATTAACCTACTTGGTAGTATGTCTGTCTGGCTTTTCGGCTTAAAACTTATTGTACGTTTTCGACCACCTGCTACACAAATCTTATTTCCTCTTGATTACATTCCCTAAAATGATATTTATTTATGTTCTTTCAAAAAACATTATTTTATTCAGGTGTATTCTCCTCCGACGGCTGTGGAGAAGATAAAGAAAAAAAGAAATGTACGAACTCAATATTCGAAAGAATCATTAACTCAGGCAAAAGATGTCGATAAGAGAAGTTTGTCGCCACTATGGAATTCCTAGGTGTACCGTACAAGACAGATTTGCAGGAAGAACGACTGATAGTATAAAAAATCCAGGACCTGATCCAGTACCAACCCACGGAGGTGAAAAAGAAATAGTGGAATGGCTTATCAACCTTGCGAAGTTTGGGTTTTCTTTGAAATAAGCCAAACTTCTCGACACGGTTCAGCAAGTTATTAAAGATACAGGTATACCTAATAACTTGAAAGAAACAAGAAATAAACAAGGCGAGAGCACGGGTAACAGAAGAATTAATCAGAATTTGGTTCCGTTAAGTTATCGTGTTTCTTACAGAGTCAAATAACTTAGACGTACTGGAATCTCCGGAACGCATATTTAATGGCGATGAAAGTGGGTTTGCCTTATGTCCAAACACTGGCGAAGTTCTTGAGCCAAGAGGGTGCCGGAACCTTTATAAAATAAAAACGGGCAGTAAGGATAATGTAACAGTAACTGTTCTGGTGACTTTCAATGCAAACGCACAGTTATGCCCGCCGCCAGTAGCTGCTTTGTGCGTGCAAATGGGCATTATTCTTCATGGTTTGCCAGTCTTTATTTCATAAGGTTCCGGTACCCTCTTGGCCCAAGAACTTTGCCAGTTTTTGGACAAAAGGCAAACCCACTTTCATCGCCATTAAATATGCGTTCTGGAGATTCCAGTATATCTTGGTTATTTGACTCTGTAAGAAACACGAGAAGTTTACGAGACCATAGTCAGATTGATTCTTCTGTTACCCGTGCTCTCGCCTTGTCTATTCCTTGTTATTTGGGAAATTTCTGGGTTTCTATTCATAATTTTTTTAAACCAAGTTTTCCCTGGGCAATTATCTTCAATCTCAAGTTATTAGGTATACCTGTCTGTATCTTCAATAACTTTCTGAACTGTGTCGAGAAGTTCTGCTTTTTCAAAGGAAAACCACACTTTGCCAGGTTGATAAGCCATTCCACCATTTCTTTTTCACCTCTGTGGGTTAGTACTGGATCGGGTCCTAGATTTTCAATACTATCCGCCGTTTTTCCGGCAATTCTGTCTTGTATGGTACACATTAGAATTCCATAGTGGCGACAAAATTCTTTTAACGATATTTTTTTGTCACGAATGTCTTTTGTTTTTGCGCCTGAGTTGATGATTCTTTGATGATGATTATTTTGATAAGTCGGTACGCTATAGCTAAACTGTTACCTAAGAAATAATAAAGATAAACTTAGTTGATGTTGGTTCGAAAATATTTATCTAGTGTGTGACAAAATGTTTCAAAATCCGGTATTATGTTGATTGTAATTTTGTATATAGGTACATAATAAAAATACTATTAAACCCACAAAAAAACGTTGATTTTATGTTACTTTAGATTTAAAAATTCATTTAAAATCCGTCTTTATTATAAGGTGGCCGAAAACAGACGACTTCATGGCCGAAAACTGAAATTTGTGGCCGAAAACTGAATTTTTGGCATTTTTCCGGATTTAATTAAAAATAAAAATAACTATAAGCTTCTAGCACTAAACAGTACATTAAAAATAAACTTCATTATATAGGCTATCATACTACATCATTAGAACAGGTAAATTAGGATTGTATTATTTTTTTCTGAAGCCCTAAAGTCGACGGGAGCACTAAGAGGCCGCTATCTAGCACAATGACCCTACCTACCTATTCAGCCTCGGAGAACACACGCCTCTTATATTTCCACCAATTGTAAGCCCATTGATTGATCTTGATCGTTTTGTTAAGGGTTCGTATTAGTTGTTACTTATGAAGCGAAAATGTAGTTAATTTAAGTAATTATTCGTTCAGCCGAAACCTCTAAATACTAGACCATTCAAGATGAAAAAAGCATTTAGGATTAATTTTGGCTGTTAGGACTGCGATACTGTTTCGTGTGTCTAAAATGGATCTTGATCTTTATTTCGAAAAGGAGAACAAAGATAACCTAATACTTGAGATAATAGTTTATGGAGAACTTAATCTAAATGCCAAAATTAATGACAAAAATGCTGATCGCTTGATGTACCCAACTGATGATTATTATCCAGGCGCTTAGTCAGGAGCAAGATAAATTCCAAGCCTATTAAATTAAGACCATGTAGATACTTACCATAATTCGAATCCTTTGGATTTGTTCCCAGTGGTACCAGTCCTACCACAGATCAACTGGCTTATAGTCTTAGCGTAATCGCCACTCTCGTATCCAAAACCTCTACCTAATAAGGGACTACCACCCAAGGGACCCAACGAACCGTAATTTAGCCGCAGCCAAAATGTAGATTTTTACGTAAATTATGCTATTATCTAACTAAATCGAATCGCTTCTAAATAGCTAAGAATCTTGATTGCAAGGCTTATTCTTTTAGAAAATGTAATAGAAAGCCTACGTAATTAATTGAATTTGGCAAGTGAGAAAAATATTTAGTTAACATACCTAGTTATGAAACTTACCTACATTTTTACAATGTAGTCATATCTAGTTATTTCAGTGAACGAATAAACTCGGCATAGCCACAGAATACAAAAAATATAGCCCCAGAATACAAAAAATAATAATAATATAACTTGGCTGCAAAATAATTGTCACAAAGTCATCGGCTAGATAATTTTGCAGCCAACTGTATTTAAAAAATGGTAGGTACCTACCTTTTAACTTTTCATTTTACCTACTGTTCTATCTGAAGGTACCATCTAGCTATAATTTTAGGTAGGTAACTAGGTTTGATAGATATCTACCAAAATACATTCGTTATAATTCTGAGGGCATTTTCTATTTTGTGTATACCTATGTAGGTATGTGGTAGAGGTTAATTTCTCATAGTATGGAAATTCGCAAAATAGTTTTCCGGTACTTTCATGGTATAAGACCGCCCATTTTACTTAGTAGTTTCAAGTTTATTTTCATGTTATAGGTATGTAGTAGGTACCAACCTATCCAAATTTGTGTGCAATAAAGTATTTTCTATCTTCTATTCTTTCTATCCATCTTTATCTACCAACCTAGGTATAGTATGTAGGTAGGTAGGGTAGGTACCTAATTATTTTTTTAACTTCGATAACCTATAAAACAGGTTTATCACCGCATCGTTGTATTATCGAAAAACGATTTCGTTTTTCGTCAACTACCTTTCGATAACCGTAAAGTTTATAAAAGCCTTATTTTTACGAAGTTTTTTTAGTGTTATTGGGAGTTAAAATAGGTATTAATAATATGCCTACATGTTTTATGTACTTACTTACATGCATAAGTATTGCTCTCGCATTTTTATCAGGCGACTTTTTACAAAAGCCTAGAAAAACAGACAAGAAACTTACTGCTTGGCCCTTAGCGTTTTTTGTATGATCCGTCTTACGAATTTATGTGGGACTTGGGACCTCCGAAGTATGAACAACCTAAGAAAAAAACATCAAAATCAATTCAGACCTCCACTTTTTTTATGTCGGTTTAAAAGGCATAAGAAGTCACGGACTTGCAAGTGAACGAACATAACTGTATTCAGTGTAATTATGAACGGTAGGAACCAAACCGTAAGTTTGTTGCCTGTTCTTCTAAGCTTTGTATAAGTGGAACTGGCACCTTTTAAGACGTTTCAAAGTGATCCTTGTGATTTTGACCCACCTCATACAACCTTGACTTTGTCTTACTTCAATTTGCAGGTAATCCACTTTTGTACGTTTTTTTGCGATCTCTTTACCTTTTCACCCAAAAACCAAACAGGAAATTTATCATGTCGCACCATTTATTTACCTCGTTTGACAAGGGTATGTGATTACCCATCACATTCGTTATAATTGTGTGTCATACTTACCTTCATAGCTAACGGATGGACCCTCGTACGGTTCGGTTAGGCTTCAATGTGTTGAAATTAGGACTTGCAATAAATTATATTTTGCTGTAATATTTTGGGAAAACCTATGTTATTCAGGTGAAGGAGATAAGACGCAGGCAACCGTCGAATAACTTTGCGATCGCCATTTTAATATTTTAAAGGACACCGTTTTTTATTCTATTTGCGGTTCGAACAAGCAGATGGTCTACCTGATGTAAAGAGTAACCATCACCTATAACAAAGCATTGCCTCGTAAGTCACGCACGATAGAAACGTGCCCTACGAATCGTAGGGCACGTTCCTACGAATATGAATCCCGACGAATTGAAGGACGCAGGGCAGTGCATCGTACTTCAAACCGAAACACATCAACGCTGCTTGACGGCAAAAAAAGGTGTGGTGGTAGTACTTCCCAGGACGATCTCTTCACAAAGAGCTCTACTACTCTTATAACTCTTTGTATTGTTGCTGATCATGTCAAAATTACTAGCTATTCTAGGTATTAGAAGAAAGAAAAAAATAACTAGTTATACCAACATTTTTGGGGAGAGTTTTTTTGGTATTTGTTGTTATAGAGGCAACAGAAATACATCTGTGAAAATTTCAACTGTCTAACTATCACGGTTCATGAGATACAGCCTGATAACAGACAGACAGACAGACGGACGGACAGCGGAGTCTTAGTAATAGGGTCCCGTTTTACCCTTTGAACCCTAAAAACAAAGCGAGCTCGGTGGTTAGTTCTAGTCGTGGGTTCGAATCCTGTCGCACACAATTCATGTCTAATTCAGCTTAGTATTTTATCTGAAAGAGATCTGAGGGGATATCTACCGTGCCTCTCAGAGGAATCATAGCCGTAAAGCTGTTTCAGTTTCAGTTTACGTTGTAAGGATATGTTTAATAAATAAAATAACACAAAATATTAATTATTTATTCAATAAAATTTTTAATAGCTTATTAAATATGTACTGTAAGTAGATCATTATCACAGACAGCTTTTTCGATATATTTTTAAGTATTCTTTTTATTTACATATTATTATTATTATAATATTAGATAAAATATATTATTTTACTAATGGCATAGGTAACAAACAAAACCTTTAGAAATTATACTTAAATTAACTCCCTACTAGTATTTTGTTGATGGACGCAGGGCAGTGCATCGTAGGGCACGTTCCTATCGTGCGTGACTTACGAGGCAATGCTTTGTTTATAGGTGATGGTGACCACTTAACATCAGGTGGGCCATCTGCTTGTGCCATCAGCTAATTGTATAAAAATAAAAAATAAAATAAATTTAGTAGAATACCTACCGCAAGTCCGAGTGTTTTTTCGTTTTTGGTGTTTGTTTTTGGCCTGACGATACAGAATAACTCAGACAACATAACGAAAAACATAACTAAGACTTCGGGTACATCACTTTTTAGTTTAATTATTACATGTAATCTTTATCATTGTAATATTGTCAATTATAAATAAAATAAAATAAAAGATGGTGACAAACATAGCTAAATCACGAATCACGTGACTCAGCTCACAAAAATGTATACGACAAATGCGCAGAACGCATTTATCATATACATTTTCGATCTGCGCAGCCCACGTGGTTTGTCACTCAGCGGACAGCTTGCTAGTCATAATATGCAAATACTTTTGTCTATCAAGCTATAAACTGAGTGCGATTTGAACCCACTACTGTCCCTTTTACAGGGGAATGCGTTACCACTGCGTCATCCGGCATTCTACATCGGCAAAGGACTGTATTCTAAGATAGGTGTATTTTAAGATCTTGAATTATTTGTCGAAGCCTGTAGCAGTTAACGCATCTCATTATCAAGAGGTTATCGTGGGTTCGAGTCCCGTTCGGTTAGCTTTTGGGATAAATAATCTTTGTGTATTTCAAAGGCACTCTAAGATTCTTCGATATAATTAGCTGTAAAATGTTATCTTGTCATAAAAATAAAGCGTAAACTTTACTATTAATTCTCGCCCTATTTTTATTAATACTTTATTATGGAATCTTTATTACAATCACTTTTTTTTAGACACCGGTACATAGTATCATCCTCGATGGTTACCACTTAAGGCGGTGACAACGTAACGATGCTAATGAACGCTTGCAAATTTCAGCATTTTGAAAGATATAAAGTCATTAAACTTGTTTATAAAATAATCGCAATTTATCATGTTGCAATCACACTGCACACAGTTACTAGTATTCTCTTATCTGTGACACAGTTCAGCAAAAAAACGTTTTCCTACTTATAAGTTTGCATAAACTTTTTTGTAGGAAAACTTGTTGTTAGCAGTTGTCATTGCCTTAACATCAGGTGGGCCAACTGTCTGTTCTATTAGGAAGTTGTATAAAAAAATATTTAGAGGTTTCAAATAGTCAAAGTGATTGCAATAAAGTCATAGTTAGCGACAAACAAGTTGTCCACCGAGTGACGATACACGTGCGCTGCGCAGAACGAAAACTCATAGTATAAAATGCGTTCTGTTTAGCTTAGGGCCGGTTTCACCATGCTCTGTTAGATTAACAAAGGATTAAAGGGCCGTTTGATATGTCAAAATGTACGCGTTTGACAGCTATGGTTAGATTTAACGGTCTGATAGTCCTTGATTAGTTAGTAACAGAGCATGGTGAAATCTAACCTTAGTCACGTTGTTTGCCAGAGGACAACTTATCTTTCGCTAACTTGCACGTTACTGTGCTTACAACAAAACTGATGAAAAGAAAATGAATGGTTTCGTAAGAAAAATGCGACTGAACTGACTGAAGTAGCCAGCTAAATCCCGCAGAAGTAGATAACAGGCGTAAGTTTTGAAGAAATGTGTGAAATACGATATCACCACTTCTCTGACGTCACCTTCTCCTTGTCGTGTCACATTTTTTTTCTCCGAAACAGTGTGGTGAAAGGATTGTGCTCCTAATATTACATTGTAACAAGGATAACACAAAAGAACGGTAGGAACCAAGACGTAAGTTTGTTGCCTGTTCTTCTAGGCTTTGGTCGCGTGGAACTGGCACCGAGAGTCACCTAGCTTTAAGACGTTTCAAAGTGATCCTTATGATTTTATTGATTAAATACCTTTTGACTTTGACTTTGACTCCTCAAAAAGGAGGTTTATGAGCACTAGTGACGTCACTGCTTGGATGGATGAGCGTTAGAGACACATCCCGATTTGCATGAAGTTTTCTAAGTGTCCGTAATGGGCGCTTATTGTGCTTCCATACAAAAACAAAGTACCTATTTCAATACAAAAATACGTGTTACTCCAATAAAAATACGTGTGTTACATAAAAATAACTCGGACTCGGCCCTCCGAGTGCTTCTGTTAATCAAAGTGGTGATTCAGGTTTCTCGTTTTACTGTAATATAATTTTTTTTGAGGTGAATTAACTCATGATTGTATCACCTATCAACACGAAATCACTTGGCTTTGGTCGCGAGTAACTTTCGGTAGATTCTAAGTTCATCAGACGTTTCATAGTGATTCTTGTGATTGTACTGAGTAAGGAGGACTGTTTTGATTTTTTATTTTGACAGCTGATTCTTCTTCAAAATCAAAGTCAAAAGGTTTTATTCAGTTGAATCACAAGGATCACTTAAAAATGTCTTAAAACAAGGTGAATCTAGGTGCCAGTGACCAAGCCTAAAAGAACAGGGAACAAACTTACGGCTTGGTTCTTACCAGTGGCGTAGCTATTGTAGGGCCAGGTTGTGTAGTGCACCAGGGCCCCGGAGCTCAGGGGGCCCTCCTACCTAAGCTTTGAAAAGAGAGGGTCAGCCAGCTCCCGAAGCTAGAAAGCCTTGAGTCTGCTCACAAAATTCTTTTTCTATGCACCGGGGCCCTTGTCTATCTAGCTACGCCACTGGTTCCTACCGTTCTTTTGAATGACTTCGGTCAGCCTGTACCACACATTTTCCATCATCAGCACCTGCCTTAAAATTCTAGTCATCACAATTCGGTTCTGATATTACAAATCTTGTAGTAATCGCTCTCCCTGAGGCGGTACTCCTTGGTCAGTGCGCGGAACTTCAGGAAGTCACATCGGGAGTGGTCGCAGCCGGTGATCGGTAGCTCCGTGGGTGTGGAGCTGCCGGCTGCTGGCAGGTAGACTGACTGCGGAAGAAACGTTAGGAATTCAGTATTATGGACAATCAGAATTCATGGCACATTTCCTGGTTTTGTCTCTTTTGTATTTGACTCGGACTTATGGCATGCTCGTTACGTAAATTACATCCCTAAAATATATAATAATATTCGATATTCCTTTCCATTCAAAGGTTCTCTGGAAGAGATCGCTCTTAACGATAAGGCCGCCCATTGTACTGTATTTTTAATGTCAATTGTGTGTGTTTTCCTTTGTGTATAATAAAGTATTTATCTATCTACGAGTATCTATCTAAATTACAATGTTAGTGGTCATTTGATTAATTCGTGAGCTAAAACTAGGTCTTTTTATGCTACTTGTTGATGAAACAAGCAGATGACCCACCTGATGTTAAGTGGTAAATATCACCTATAGCACCTCGCAAGTGACGCTCAATAGGAACGTGCTTTACGACGCACTGCCCTGAATCCATCAACTTGAGGCATAAAGATGATAAGACTGCATGTAATTTCACCGGCATCCGCGCCTTTTCAATCCAACACAGCAACGCAGCTTGGCGGCAGAAATAGGTATGGTAGATCTTCCCCGGAAAAGCCACACACTCTATCACTACTCTACACAAGCTCTATCACTACTTTTCTTACAATTTTTTGGTCTTCTGCCCAAAAAGTCTGAAGCCTTTTAAGGAACTCCAACGAGAAACGAAAGAAAGAGGATTCTCACCACCACGCTGTACTCTGTCGAGGAGTGTGTCCTCGTCTTGTACAGCTCCAGTGCAAACACAGACCCGTACTCTGGGATGCTGTTGTTACTCCTCGTTTTGGAGACCATCATCAGCGCGCCCACGTTGAAGTCATGTGCCGAGAACAGCCGAAGGCGCTGGGACACAGGCTTGCCTGATATAATGTCTTCTGCAGCTTCGATGAAGGTGTTTAGTAGAACTCCTGGGAAAAGAATAATTTAGAATAATTTAATTTTGAAAATAATAACCAAAAGACCGATTGTGTGATGTTATACACTCAACTTTTGTTATCAATTTCTAGCCCCAAACTACTATGGGAACAAGATGGCTAATATAATATTTTTTCCTATTTTGTCGTCAACATACTTTTGAAATTTTTACACCCCGACAGAGAACATGTTCATTTCATCACACAAATGTTTGTTCTTGCTGGGGATCGAACCTGCGACCTGCAACGCCTGCCTTTTGTGGTAGCAACTGAGCTTTGAGAAGTTTGTTCTATGTCTGGGAATTTTAGTGCTATAAGTAATTATCATTATCATCAGCCTAAATAAGATAAGTGCTGTACAAGGCCTCTTTATCCTAGCAGGGTATGCCGTAGTTAGCTTCTTTTTGTCGTGTCACTAGATTCTCTCGAAACAGTGTGGTGAAAGGATTTTTAAGTGCGCCCCAAAGAGGCTCCTTTCAAGAACTTGACTCATGTTTTAGAACTTAGGTTCTACGACATGCCGATTTCCTCGCGATGTTTTCCTTCACTGTTGAGAGTACGGGAACAGTGCACATACACTTTAGAACAGAAAAACTCGTTGGTGCACGACCAGTTTTGAACCCATGATCTTAAGATAGGAAGGCGCGGCCAATAATAGTAGACCAAGTGCTCAGCACTTTTAGCAGACGCGTCTTCGACCCTGAGGAGTATCGGTGTTAAATCCTCAGAAGATGTTGCTTCCTATTTCCTGATCCGTTCTTTTAATCGCCTCTTACGGCATCCACAAGAACTTTACTTCTTGTGGATGCCGTTCTATTCTAGGACTGGTCCAGCAAGACCAGTTAGAGGTTTACCTCCTCCTATCTTCTTCATCTCATCGTTCCTGAAGTACAGCAGGTACGTCAGTCTAGCAGCCTCGCTTAGCCGCGGGAGTATTGGCTTGGTCCACTCCGGTATCTCCAGACCGAGGCTCAGCTGAAAAGAACATAATTCAAATTAATGATACACAGCTGTTCTGCCTTCTGCGCTATAGGTCGTGAGTTCCCCACCTATAACAAATATTTGTGTAAGTAATGAACATAGACTTACTTACTTTTGTTTAAGAGTAGTAGAGCTCTTTGTGAAGGGCTCGTCCGGGGAAGTACTACCACCACGACTTTTTTTTCCGCCAAGCAGCGTTGCTGTATTTCGATTTGAATAGTGTGGTTGCCGGTGTAATTACAGGCACACGAGGCTTAACATCTGTATGCCTCAAGATGATGGACGCAGGGCAGTGCATCGTAGGGCACGTTCCTATCGTGCGTGACTTATGAAGCAATGCTTTGTTATAGGTGATGGTTACCACTTAACATCAGGAGTTCCAACAGCTAGTTGTATAAAAAAAAGCAGAGTTAGCAAAACATACTAAGCGCTTTTTCGATAATACAACGCTCTCCCTAACTTCGTCGTTTAGTTAAGAAAAACAAGGTGAGGTAAGGTAAGGTACATAACCAACTCCAATCAAAACCGTTGATTTCTATTTACACGCGAAATATAAAACAGAAAAAACATCTAAAAAATCTTATAAATTCAATAATAAGAAAAAAACTAGTTTGAAACCTTAGAGCAGGGGTCGGCAAGTAATTTTAAGTAGGGTCCGGACACTGTTGAAAATTTTTATCGAGGTCCAAAAAAACTTCTAATAATACAAGTTTTTTTTATTTTGACACATTTCTGAAATATAAGATTTTTAATCACATACAAGTGAACAGTAAGTATTCTTAAAAAATAATGCGAGAAATTTAAATAACACTTCTGTTCTTTAGCCATTAGGCACAGGTAGACATCGTAATCGTTCTTTTTCGCTTTGCGCGCTAACTTCGGATCAGTGCAGCACAGGGGAAAGCAACACTTATAAATATATCTAACTACTAAGCAGGTAGATAAGTACTTATTGAGTGGATTCTACTTACTAATGGTAAAATAATCAAATCGTACTTTACTAGTCTATTACTAGCACACAAGGGTCTACGTGGCTCATAAACGTATCTATCACACTCATCTTATAATTTGTGAGAATTTGTAAGAAAACACCGCGGGAACACGTCATTTATTATAATAAATAATTATACGCGAGCAAAGTCACGGGGTCGAAACAACCATATAATTTGGTGGTCCAAGTTTCTGCCTCCCGCGGTCCGGACGCGGACCGCGGTCCTCCTGTTGCCGACCGATGCCTTAGAGATTCTAAATTTAGTACCTATTTCAGCTCTTCTAAATAAATAAATATAACTTATCTATCTTGCCAAACAACTCTAATACAAAATTAGAATATAAATAGGTGTTCAATTTATATTCTAAATTCTACCTAAATTCTTGCAAGAATATCCTTGAAGAAGATCTATTGATGATAAATAACTATTGTTTGAAAATTTACACGCAAATGGTTAATTATCTAATAAAACCCGGCCAAGTGCGAGTCGGACTTGCTCACGAAGAGAGTACCATTATCTATAAAAACGGAAAAAAAACACGTTTGTTTATGGTAGCCCTCTTAAATATTTATTTTATTCTGTTTTATAATATGTTTTGTTATAGCGGCAACAGAAATACATCATCTGTGAAAATTTCAACTGTCTAACTATCACGGTTCATGAGATACAGCCTGGTGACAGACGGACAGCGGAGTCTTAGTAAAAGGGTCCCGTTTTAGCCTTTGGGTACGGAACCCTAAAAACAAGCCATAACGACGGCAGTCCCAGTAAAATGAGTCTTTGCTTGTTGAATAAACAAGTCTCACCGCTATTGCTGTTTGACGTGCTAGTCGATAATGATTGTCGCGCTATCAAAAGCTTTGTTTTTAGTACATAGAGCTTAGGTTTTAGAGCCGTTTAGGCCATTAGGTTTAGGTCTGGGGAAGTACTACCACCACGCCTTTTTCTGCCGCCAAGCAGCGTTGCTGTGTTTCGGTTCGAAGAGTGTGGTTGCCGGTGAAATTACAGGCACATGAGGCTTAACATCTGTATACCTCAGGTTGGTGAACGCAAGGCAATGCATCGTAGGGCACGTTCTTATCGTGACTACCGAAGCAATGCTTTCTTATAGGTGATGGTTAATACTTAACATCTGATGAACCATCTGATTATTCCACCAGGTAGTTGTATAAAATAAAAATTAAAAAAAAACATAGATTTCGTTTATCGATTCCCTATAAACATTCAACGACCATCATTAACTGCTTCGTCTACTAGCGAAACAGTAGGTAAGCGACAGTATCGCTAATGCATCGCGTCTGAATCTCTAATAACGTATAGAGCACTGGTGGTCTAGTGGTAGCGGCCCCGCCTTCCGATCCTAAGGTCGTGGGTTCGAAACCAGTCGTGTACCAATGAGTTTTTTCTGTTCAAATATGTATGTGCACAGTGCCAGTACTCTCAAACGGTGAAGGAAAACATCGTGAGGGAACCGGCATGTCGTAAAACCTAAAAAGTTCTATAACATGTGTCAAGTGCTCGAAAGGAGCCTCTTGAGGCGCACTTAAAATCCTTTCACCGCACTGTTTCGAAAGAAACTAGTGACACGACAAGAAGAAGAAGAATAACGCATAAAACGTGTAACTGCTCTTTGGGGGTAGAAGAAGAAAGAATGAAGAAAAGCATTTTATCGACCAACACAGAAGAATAAAAACATAATCACATAATCCGTATGCCTTACCTACCTACCTTATTGGTTGGTAGTTAGTGGCGTTGTAAATGACATGTTGATTTTTGCAAACAAGTTTACACTTTTGATTGCTTTCATTAAGGCTCCCTGACTTGGAGAACCACTGTGTGACATAACTAGGTCGTTAACCTTGATGCACTTTGAAAGGCATTCAGTCAAGGAGATCCTGGTATTCAGTAGTGTTTGTATTTAAACTGAGATAACCATTTTTTGGTGTAAATAAATAAATAAATATTGGTGGACTTTCCACACAGCACTAACTAGCCCCAAGCGTGGTCACAAACTTAAAGAACGGCCACTTTTAACTTTGTGCGCGCTACACAGCTCAGGTAGTAGCTCTGCCTTCTGCGCTGCAGGCCGTGGGTTCGATCCCCACCGAGAACAAACATTTGTGAGATAAACATAGATGTTTGTTCTCTGTCTGGGCGTTTTAATCTACATCTACATCTACACTAATATTATAAAGAGGTAAACTTTGTATTTTTGTATTTTTGTATTTTTGTATTTTTGTATGTAACGAATAGGCTCAAAACTACTGGTCCGATTTCAAAAATTCTTTCACCATTAGAATGCTACATTATCCCTGAGTAACATAGGCTATATTATATTTTCAAAAAAATCAGGGATCCTTACTAAAACTTCAATAATGTAACCCAAGGTGGAAAACAAAAAACCTTACATCGCGTGCGCTGCGAAAACTATTGAAGATAGAACAAAATAATGTACTACGATTTTGTAGAACACGTTATCATCTACAAAAAATGTCGCGACAGCATATGTCTAACTATTATAGTTATGTCACAATAAGTGTTCTTTTATTATAAAAAATTAATTGAAATGCCTCCGCTAGAAAAGGGTCTTTATTTGTACCTTGGTATTAATCCTTATCCAAATAAATTATTTCATAATTAAGACGGTTTCAATACCTATAGATTACTTCTTAAATTTTTCAAATCGGACATTCCATTCAAAAGATATGACGAAATTAAAAATGTTTACGGGTCCACCGGTCACGCGCGGGGTGCGATTTCACTCACTCAAGGAGAAGCGCGTGCAAATGTATGAAATAAGTAGACGCGAGGCTCGAACCCACGGTCTAAGTTTATCCTAAAATGTTCAAAAAATTTATGACCACCCATGCGAAGCTGGGACAGGCTGCTAGTATATTATAATGCAGGTATTAACAAAAAATATATACATTATAAGTATTATATCAGCAATCTGGTTCCCATATTACAAGCATTGCTTATTTTGAGGTTAGATAGTGCTGCGTGTAAGGTTTTAACGATAGTTATGTTTATTTACATAGAATTTATATGAATACTAGTATTTACGAAATGTCCAAAATTTATATGAAACATTTGAGCTATCAGCAGACCGTTGCAAACGATCTGGCGATAGCTCGACTAATCCAAATCAGTGCCAATCGGAAGCGTCCCCAAGACTCTTGCTGTATGCCACGCTGAATGGCATACATCAATGCTGATGCGCTGAGCCAGAGGATCATTATCATATTTATATTTATTTTTTATATTCAAAGAGCTACAACTAAAGCACAAAATTAAAATTTAGAGTAGTAGAGTTAATTGTGAAGGGCTCGTCCGGCGAAGTGCTACTACCATACCTTTTTCTGCCGCCAAGCCAGTGTTGCTGTTTTGATTCGAAGAGTGTGGTTGCCGGTGAAATTACAGGCACATGAAGCTTAACATCTGTATGCCTCAGGTTGATGGACACAGGGCAGTGCATCGTGGGGCACGTTCTTATCGTGACTTACGAAGCAATGCTTTGTTATAGGCGATGGTTACCACATCTGCCATCTGCTTGTTCCACCAGCTAGTTGTATAAAAAAAATACGTTTTTAAAAGGCAACTCACCGTGCTCTTCAGTAGATCGAAGTAAGCCTGGAACAGCACTGGATTCTCCGTGAAGTTCCTTCCGGTCTTCTCCTTCAGCAGCGGAATGAGATCGTCGTAGGGTCTGAACTCCTCAGCGACTGCTGCAGCCTTCTCTTCCTCCATCAGCGCAAGGTACTTGTCGCAGTTGGAGTAGAAGCGGAGCTGAAAGACGTCACAATTAAAAAATCTAAATTATAAATATATTCAGTTCAATCATAAGGCTCACTTTGAAACGTCTTTTATAGTAGGTGAATCTAGGCGCCTTGCTTTACTAGTTTTCGTACAATATGCAAGTACATTAGCTCTTGTCATCGCCATAAGGCGAATACAAGAGCTAATGTGACTCTCGCTCGCACGTTTCGACATGTTGAAAGATCTCTTAAGACATTTTACACAGTTTAGTAAAAAAATAATTTTGATCGATACCAGTTTTCCTATTCAAAAGTTTGCATAGTACGAAAACTAGTAAAGCAAACTTTTGGGTAGGAAAACTTGTATCGATCAAAATGAAATTTGCTCTAAAGTGTGTGCAATGTGATTGCACACAAAATAGTTGTTTGCGATTTTTCGAAACTGAGTTTAGTGATTTTATATCTTTCAACATGTCGAAATGTGCGAGCGAGCGGTACATTAGCTCTTGTCATCGCCTTAATACGTCTTAGAATCTAGGTGAATGGAGACGCCAGGTCCTCGCCACCAAAGCCTGGAAGATGGAGTGTGGGTGTATGGTTCAGAATCGTTCTTCCTGGAAATGTGGAGGGGAGGCCTATGTCCAGCAGTGGACTTCTTCAGGATGTTGATGAAGATGATGCTCTTTAATATTTTGATGAGAACAATTATTATCTTACAGTAAGTAAGTTATTAGTGACTTACAACTTTAGTAGGTTTCAGAATTTAGATATCTTGAAATCGTTGTCTGAACTTGAACTTTGTCTTATCATTTTATTGATATTATAATATAATAACGTCAAAAATAAACCATCACAAATTTTCATCGATTTTTGCTTTGACATATTTAGATATTTATAACTATTACATAGAAAATTACAACGAATACAAGTATTTACAAAAAATACAAAATACTCCTGAAACAGTTGAGCTATCTGCAGACCATTGTAAACGATCTAGAAATAGCTCAATTAATCCAAATCAGTGCCAATCGGAAGCGTCCCCAAGACACTGGTTGCATGGCAATGCTGATGCGTTGAGCATACTCGCCAGCCCTCGGGTCACGCGTCGTTTCGAGACGCCCAAACGTGCTCCAACCAAAAGTGCTCGAAAGGAGCCTTTTGAGGCGCACTTAAAATACTTTCACCACACTGTTTCGAAAGAAAATCGTGACACGACAAGAAGAAGAAGACGAGACGCTCAGATACAATTCTTAAAACTCGGTAGGCCACGCATCTACCCTAAGGATCATACAAAAGAACGGTAGGAACCAAGCCGTAAGTTTGTTGCCTGTTCTTCTAGGCTTTGGTCGCGTGGAACTGGCACCTAGAGTCACCTAGCTTTAAGACGTTTCAAAGTGATTCTTGTGATTTTATTGAATAAATACCTTTTGACTTTGACTTTGACTTTAACATAACTAACCTTTATAAAATAAATGCTATATTCAATAAATTGCATTGTAAAGATCAAGGGAAGTTGGTGGATGAAGAAATCTTTAAATCGTTGTTCCTGAAAATGTGTGGTCCATGTCCATCATCTATCTACGTTGATGATGATGTCATGAAAATAACACCCGGTATTTTATCAATAATCCGAATTGAATTAGAGACGAGACTTTTTGTGCGCACTAAAAACAGTCACAAAAAGTTATAGTCGTATAATAATAATTTATAATTCGTTTATTACTAGTTTCTATGTTGTATTTTTTGCACGAGGCTTTTGGCATTTGGTCACTGATCTATGTTGGTATCAAGTTTATATAAGAAAAACACTTAATAATACTAATAAATTATATAAAAATTTCATCGCGATAGTTGAGGAAAATATCAACTTTTAATGAATCTACTATTACTAAAGATACTATAATATAACTTTTTTTTTTCTAGTTACAATTTAATATTTCATTTCAGTTTAGTTAGTTCAATACAAGGTTTGCTGTTCAGGGTCCGAAAGATCAGTATGCCTCAAGTTGATGGACGCAAAGCAGTGTATCGTAAGGCACGTTCCTAACGTGCGCGTGCGTGACTTTCGAGCTTTGTTATATGTGATGATTACCATTTAACATCAGGTGGACCATATGTTCTATCAGCTAGTTGTATAAAAAAAAATACGCCACTGGCTCCACCCAAGGCATTAAACGGTATCTAGCAATAAAAACCCAAAAAAGGCTGTTTGTTTTAATAGGCTATCGTGCCTATTTTTTTGCGTGCTTAGATAATAATTATCAATTCGATATAGCAGAGATCATATTTTGTTGAATTGAAAGCTTATGCAAAAAGTTAATATACGATGTTTCGGCCAATCAAAGTTTATTGTTCCAAATTAGATAAAAACCTGACTTCATGATAGGCATATTTGCGTTTTTTTAGGATTCCGTACATGTTAGTGCTAGTTAAAAATAGCTAACCTTTTTGAATATAGGTATCATGTTTTTATCTCAAATTCGATATCTTGAGAATTCTGGTAAGAAATACTCTGTGAGGAAGGCATGTCCAGCAGTTGAATTCTTCACGCTGAACTGAGCTTCAGGTTAAGGCGAAGACAAGAGCTAATGTGACTCTCGCTCGCACGTTTCGACATATTGAAAGATATAAAATCACAAAACTCATTTTCGAAAAATCACAATCAACCATTTTGTGTGCAATCACATTGCACACAGTTTAGTAAAAAATTCATTTTAATCGATACATGTTTTCCTACTCAAAAGTTTGCTTATGTACGAAAACTAGTAAAGTAAACATTTGAGTAGGAAATCATGTATCGATTAAAATGAATTTTTTACTAAACTGTGTGCAATGTGATTGCACACAAAATGGTTGATTGTGATTTTTCGAAAATGAGTTTAGTGATTTTATATCTTTCAACATGTCGAAACGTGCGAGCGAGAAGTTGTTTGATAGTTGTCAGCCCCTTAAGTTGCCGTCAAACAAATTCTCGCTCTATAGCGTGATGTTGTTGGTGGATGTCAGTTTCATAATAAACAAGGGTAGTCCCTTAAATCGCAACCCAAGTAGGTACTCAGTACCCTGTAGTGGGGGACCCAGGGTTGGGACTCTGTAATGCCAAGGTTTAGATGCAGTTAGTTCCATATCATCTATATTGAACCGCGGACTACCTGTTCAGGTTTATCCTCACGAAACCCTGAGAACTAGTGTTGCCCACAGTTTTTTTAATTGAGAATATCTTCTGGTGCAGGTTTGGATAAAAACCTAAGGATCGGAAGGCCACTGCTAGACAGTACTGCTGCGTATGTCAAAAGAATACTCACATAATCTTCAGATAGTGGAACCGCCGTGTACGGAACTGGCTGCCACACCTTCCCCACGTTCTCATCCCACTGTTGCTCTGGCTCGGGGGGGTAGGCAGCAGCCATCGCTACCTGAATGAAGTTCATATTATTACCCATATTAATACATTCTCGAAAGTTGGGAAAAGAAAGTATTGGACGCCCCCATCTGATTGACCAATTTTGTAAAGATCAGAGGAACTCGGTGGATGGGGGCTTGAAATCGTTCGTCCTGGAAATGTATAGAGGAGGCCTAATTTCAGCAGTGAATGTAGATAATGATAACCCTGATTAAAAGAATGAATGTTAAAAAGAGAAAGACAGATGCACAAGCAGTGATGCGTGATAGAGATACATAGATTTAAATAAAACCTTGGGGTTTTTATTTATATATTATGACTATTTTGGATTGGTCATAATTCACACAAAGGATTCAATAAATCAGAGAGAAGCTAGCAGATAGATGTAGGTATAACAGGCGAGAAACAAGTTGTCTGCTGATTGAGGAGCCACGTGACCTGTGCAGAACGAGAATTTATAATATTAGATAAGTTCTGCGCATTTTAATTTACGTGGTTCATTAAAATAGTTTGAATAGTTTTAGACACACATTTACACACACTCATTTCACACATTTCAAAGTCAAAGTCAAAGTCAAAATGTATTTATTCAATAAAATCACAAGGATCACTTTGAAACGTCTTAAAGCTAGGTGACTAGGTGTCAGTTCCACGCGACCAAAGCCTAGAAGAACAGGCAACAAACTTACGGCTTGGTTCCTACCGTTCTTTTGTATGATCCTTTTACAATGTAATAATATAATATATTATTGAAGTTTAGTGAGGCGTAGGAATACAGAAAAAGGTAAACATAATCAAATTTATAAGACAGCACACGCTACGCCTCAAACTAATAATACCTAATGCATAAATACAATCTATTAAATCAGAGAAAAATAAAAAAAAACACACAAAAGTAGGTACCGTACAGACATTGCATTTACGAAGGAAGGCTTGTTTGCATCACAATTCTATTTTTGATGGACCTTTGTAAAGGTATTCTCCGAAACTTTGTTGTTTGCAATTTTTCATAACTACCGTCAATAATTTTATAAATTCAAATATGTTGAAATGTGCGAGCGAGAAGTTGTTTGACGATTGTAGAACAAGTTCATTGACAAAGTCAAAGTCAAAAGGTATTTATTCGTTATAACTAGGTGAATCTATCTGCCAGTTCGCGACCAAGCCTAGAAGAAAAGGCTACAGACCAATACCATGTGACTGTTCTTGCAAGCCTTACCTGGATGGTCATCTTTGTCCGTTCCTTGTCCGTACTCCGGATGGCCAGCTCCTCGGGAAGGTAAATGCCGGACATCAAGCCTTTCCCGCCATACCGGTCCCTGTAGAATTTCCCCAATTGGTAGGCAACCCTTTTGCCTTTCTGTAGAAAAATAAAAAAATACAAATGCACCTCTGACATCCGCCTTCCACATCCTTCTTTTGAGATATCCTCAAAGGATCTTGAGTTAGAAATTGGTAAAGAAAAGATATCTGAGGGTACCGTGGCTGGGGATAAAAGTCGAGAAGCGTTTCAGTTTCTTTACTCCATAAACAGGCCAATTATTTAAGAACAAGCAACAGCGATAGCAAAAGATTTTGCCGTAAAATGAGTAATTGCTTGTTAATTAAATAAACATCACCGCTATCAATATTGACAAGACAACACAAAATGTAAGTGTGTTAATTGTTTGTAAAAAAATATGTTATAATTAATCGATTTTATTTTCATTTTATTATTTCTTATTCCAATAAGTTCTGTTTTGTTTGTACACAGACTGGTTGGAACTAGAGGATCCAAGTGAATGTAATCTGAACACCCTGCATTACCTAGTTTCACAAACAATAAAGATTTCATTCAATATTTCATTCATTCATTCATTGTTTTATGGCGTGCTGTATAAAAAGCAATTTTTTTGTCAGAGGTCCTGTCTCAGAACAAGCAACGACTCATTTTACTGCTACTACTATCGCGACTTTACTATTTTTAGGTAATAGGTCCGTCCGATCGCGTCTGCATCATATCAATGCACCTCAATGTCAAAACAAAGTCGTGGCGACTTTGTTTCGACATTGACGTGCCTACTTCTAGGGTCAGAAGTGATGTATCATGAAATGATCGGCCACATCATGAAGTGATCAATTTAACGATCTGGCCACGGCATCCATTCCTTTTAAAGTATATATTTGAATGGGTATATGGATATCGGCATTTGTCATTGTGGGAGTCGCGGGAAGTCGGTGGACGAAGAAGGTTCAGAATCGTTCTTCCTTGAAATGTATAGTGGAAGCCTATGTCCAGCAGTGGACTTCTTCAGGCTGATGATGATGAAGAAATCCTCCGCGATGCTCCGAGGCGGTTCGAGGTCGGTTTAGGAGCAATAAATATATACTTTACTAGCGGCCTGTCCCAGCTTCGCATGGGTGGTCATAAATTTTTTGAACATTTTAGGATAAACTTAGACCGTGGGTTCGAGCCTCGCGTCTACTTATTTCATACATTTGCACGCCCTTCTCCCTGAGTGAGTGAAATAGCATCCCGTGACCCGTGGACCCGTTAACATATTTAATTTCGTCATATCTTTTGAATGGAATGTCCGATTTGAAAAATTCAAGAAGTAATCTATAGGTATTGAACCAGTCTTGAATAAAAAAGGATTTATTTGGATAAGGATTAATACCAAGGTACAAATAAAGACCCTTTTCTAGCGGCGGTATTTCAATTAAATTTTTATAATAAAAGAACACTTATTGTGACATAACTATTATAGTTAGACATATGCTGTCGCGACATTTTTTGTAGATGATGACGTGTTCTACAAAGTCGTAGTACATTATTTTGATAAGGATTAATACCAAGGTACAAATAAAGACCCTTTTCTAGTAGAGGCATTTCAATTAATTTTTTATAATAAAAGAACACTTATTGTGACATAACTATAATAGTTAGACATATGCTGTCGCGATATTTTTTGTAGATGATGACGTGTTCTACAAAATCGTACTACATTATTTTGTTCTATCTTCAATAGTTTTCGCAGCGCACGCGATGTAAGGTTTTTGTTTTCCACCTTTGGTTACATTATTGAAGTTTTAGTAAGGATCCCTGATTTTTTTGAAAATATAATATAGCCTATGTTACTCAGGGATAATGTAGCATTCTAATGGTGAAAGAATTTTTGAAATCGGACCAGTAGTTTCCTATTCGTTACATACAAAATTACAAATGTTTCCTCTTTATAATATTAGTGTAGATTTCGATTAGATAAACTAAATTTTGCATTGACTTTAATGTCTTCTGCTATTTTGTCAACCGGTGTACGCTGGGCCTTGTGGACGTCTGAGGGTCGCGACCTGATTGATTGATTGAGGGGATAGCGTCAAAAACTGATGCTAGCAGTGGATAGACGTGATCTAGTACGAGATCGTCACATCTTTGCCTCCAATCAGTGGCAAGGTCAAGGGCAGAGAAAAACAGGTAAATTACTACTTTGTCGTGGTTTTGCGAATGTAAGTTGGTGGTAAAATATCAGTTCGTGTCAGCTGGCCGTTCCTTTATTTAGTGGGAGATTAAGCAGTGCCCATCATTACACTGGTAATTCATAGTCAAGATGGGATGAGGATGGGGGCTTCTCCAGAGCCAGGGCGTGAAGCCAGGGCGTTTCGGTTTCAGTCTTTTACTCATGCATCAGCCTGAAGTCGAACCCGAATATGATCCGTTTCTGGATCTGGATCTCATTTACTGAAGGATTTAAAATTGAAAACGCTACTATTTCCAAAACGACTATTTTCAAACTGCTCCCCTTACTATATGAAAATACTAAAAAACGAATGAAGGCCGCTGGGAGCCTTTGGATGCTACACAAGATCGGTCTTCAGGATCTGAGGGGCTTCTTCAGCAGTGAACATGCTCATTGGTACTTACATTGGTAAGGCCCTCAAGGCCCTCGATGTAGGTCATGTTCTTGATCTTCTCCTGCTGATCTGACAGTGACAGCTCATCAGCATCCGGTGACCTGTCTCCATGTCTGTTAACCTGCAAGGTATGCTAGTGTCAGTGGCCAGGCTGGTAATGCTAAAATCCTGCCTGAACCTAGTAGGCAACCTATTTATCATTGCTTGAATCTCTTTTAAGCGCAATTAAAATCCTTTCACAACACTGTTCCGAAAAAAAGTACCTAGTGACACGACAATAAAAGAAAGAGTAGCTTGAATCAAAGCGGTCTTTATTCAGTTCAATCACAAGGATGACTTCAAAAATGTGCACAGTGCCATTGCTCTCAAACGATTCTAAAACATCTGTCAAGTGATCGAAAGGAGCCTCTTTGGGGCACACTTAAAATCCTTTCACCACACTGTTTCGAAAGACACTGACACGATAAGAAGAAGACTAGGATGACATTAAGGCAATGTGAATCTAGGTGCCAGTTCTGCGCCAAGCTTCGAAGAACAGGCAACAAACTTACAGCGTGGTTCATACCGTTCTTTTGTATGATTCTTTTAACAAAATGGTAGATGAAAATTGGGTAGGTTTGTTGAACACGCCGTTTTATTTACAATACCTAATCTACCTTTAAATACGGCGACCGTGACAAAACGAGTTTCTTTACTTATACATACTTATTGTAATGATTTGCAAAGTATTTTCAAAGAGCTATTATATTTATGAGAATACCTACTTCGTTTTACCTGCTTGTGTTTTTTCCTTATAGGTACTTTAATCGCTGATCTTTAGAAATCATTGAATAACGCGTGTACAGTAGGTATTTTGTTCTGCTCTCATTATTATAAGTATAAGTTATTATAACAAATTAGTTATTTATCTGCGGTTTTTTAAGAGTAGTAGAGCTCTTTGTGAAGGGCTCGTCCGGGGAAGTACTACCACCACGCCTTTTTCTGCCGCCAAGCAGCAACGCTGTGTTTCGGTTTGAAGAGTGTGGTTGCCGGTGTAATTACAGGCACATGAGGCTTAACATCTGTATGCCTCAAGTTGATGGACGCAGGGCAGTGCAACGTAGGCCACGTTCCTATCGTGCGTGACTTACGAGACAATGCTTTGTTATAGGTGGTGGTTACCACTTAACATCAGGTGGGCCATCTGCTTGTTCCATCAGCTAGTAGTATAAAAAAAAAACCCTAACCTAGGAAACCGATAGCAAAAGAGATGAGATGAGGGGGGATTTTTGCATGTTCTTCTAGGCTTTGGTCGCGAGGTACTGGCGTTAGATTCACCTAGTTAGTTTGGAATAAAGTGATCGATGTGATCGAACCGAATAAAGACCATTTCGATTTTGATGATTGTTTGATCGTTTGAGAGTACTGGCACAGTGCACATACATTTTTGAAAAGAAAAACTCATTGTTGCACGACCGGTTTTGAACCCACGACCTCAGGATCGGAAGGCGGGGCCGCTACCACTTGACCAGTGCTCTCGAGTAAATAGATAAAACACCCCAGATTTTTAGTTATTGCCGGGAAAATAACAGGCACATGAGGCTTAACATCTGTATGCCTCAAGTTGATGGACGCAGGGCAATGCATCGTGAAATTATGTGCACAGTGCCGGTACTTTCAAACGGTGAAAGAAAACATGGTGGAAACCGGCAGGTCGTAGAGCCTAAAAAGTTCTTAATCATGAGTCAAGTGCTCGAAAGGAGCCTCTCCAAGGCGCACTTAGAGTCCTTTCATCACACTGTTTCGAAGGAACTAGTGACAAGAAGAAGGTCATTCAGAGCATCAGAACTTACCACCATAGCAAACATCAACTCCTGGCCGCATCTGACCTCATTTGTGACGGGGTGTCCATCTGATGATTGTATCTTAAGTATTGCCAGCAAGCATGCTACGTACACCTGTCCGAGCATTCTATAAACAAAGAAAAAAACCGTCAAGAAGAAGAAGACAGAATTTCTGATGATATATGGTTGATATGGAGGCAGGAAATGAAGGAGGACTGTACCAGAGGGTGATGCCTGGGCTGAGATTATAATGATGATGATGGTAGGTGCTTGTTGAACGCCAACGCGGACGCCAGATAAACCCGGGATTTTTGGCCTACACTTGACTTGTGAAAATATTAAATTTTACCACTTTCTAGCAATTTTTGGATAAATTATTAAACAGGGCTCAATTGCAGTGAGGTTATCATCACTAGCCCGAAGAACCACTGCTGGACATAGGCCTCCCCTATATATTTCCAGGAAGAATGATTCTGAACCCTCTCCATTCACCGACTTCCTACGATTCTCACGATGTCATCAGTCCATCAGGGGCCTTAATGCTCACTTCGAGCGAGATTATCTCACAGTGGAGATGACGTCATATCTCGTTCAATAACTCGTTGACATTGCGTCTCGCATGAACTTTGAATGAGAAAATTGGGGAGTTAGATGGTGAGAATGGGGATTTAATAGTTATCGAACGAGATATGACGTCATCTCCACCGTGAGATAATCTCGCTCGAAGTGAGCATAAGGCCCCTGGTAGGAGGAAGTCCCACGATTTGTCTTCCAGTTCGCGGTACCCATTCGAAAACCTTTTTTCCCTCCAAGACTTATAAGTAGACTTATAAGTAGACTTAAGTAAGCTATCTGTTCATTCCATGGCTGTTTCTAATAAAAACAATACATTTCGATTCGAAGTACATAGTAACTTTCTCTTTGACCTCAAATGTGAATAATTCAGTTCAGTCGTTTTTTCAGTATTTCCCTATCGCGAATTGCAAAATAAATGTTACAAATTAGGAATAGGTATGTTTCTTCGATAAATAAACGGTTTTCTGACCTCGGAAATAAAGATAAGCTAGTTTACATTTGAGGGCTTAGGTAGGTCACGTTCGCTTCTACGCCTATCTCTACAGAAAGAGGAAGTTTCGATAAGACAAACGAAAATTAAGCTATCGCTTGTAAACAGTATAACTTGAAAATATAAATTAACTGAAACAAAATATTACTATTTATAGTACTAATCCGCTAATCTAATCTGTGTTAGTTAACCAAATGTAGACGCGTGTGTGTGTAGCTGTGTAGTACACACTGTGTACCCTACACAGAACTTGCAAACCTTGCAAAGTGAAATAAGGTTATTAAACCTTAAGACACAAACACAAAAACCACAAAAAAATAAACATAACAAGACTTGACTTAACGACACGTGTTTCGCCTCTCTACGAAGTATCTTCAGGAAGATTGACTTGCTGTGCACTGAAATTAGTGACAAACACATTGGTTTATATTCGTCAACCCTGTAACGAATGACGTCACCACCTTGACGTGGTGTCTCGTCGAGCGCTGAGCAGAACCATGAAGATTCTGAGCCCTCTCCACCCACCGTCTTCCTGCTATCCTCACAGTGTCGGTCCATTGGGATAGTGTCCCACGTCTTCCAGTTTGTGGTCGCCATTCGAGAACCTTTATTTCCTATAGCGGTTGTGGTCTTGGATTTTAGCTAATGGAGCGCTCAGCGACCAAAATGAATGCAACCCTTACTTTTTTCAGTAATAAGTGCGTAATGCGAGGTTTTGTATGGATTTACAACAGCCGCTTGAGGCGCTTATCTTGTTCCAGTAAATCAGTCTATTTACGCTCCACATTCATGCTCTATAGCAGAGATGGCGAACCAATATCACGCGTGCCATTGATGTCACGTGGCACAATTTTTTTTGGGCACGCCACGGATTAAAGCCGTTTGCATTTTTAAGTTCAGACTACTTGGCTAAATCGCCCTCCGGGTCGCTACAGCCCATGTATAATTATCAATATTATTTTATTTTGGTTGAAATTATTTAAAGGCAACGTCTACGGCTTCGGTTTTTTTTTAGATAAATGGCACGTTGAATCTGAAAGGTTCGCCACCTCTGCTCTATACCTTAGTATCTTAAAATGTAATTAGCAAGTCTATTGCTATTAATATCTAGGTAATAGTAATATGTGCTAATTAGTAACCTTGGTAATATAATTGAATACCTTAACCTTAGTGCAAACAGCAGGCGATATTGGAATATTTTGATGCTATTGAAATATTAATTGCTATAGCTGGAAATCTTCAGATTTTTTTTGTCAATACATTTAAATTTTTACCACTAGATATTTAGGCCGTGCGACATAAGTTTTTATTTCCATAAATTAAACGTTGGGCAGAAACTTGAATAACTTATAAAAAATACTGTGGTTTTCTTCAAGTGATTCAGAACTCTAAAAACCAACGATTATATGACACGATTACTATTTTGAAGCGAATACTTACGAGTACATTACATTTTACGTTTTTCATTCAAGTTTTTTTGTAAGGAATACCTACTTACACTTTGAAAAATAATAAAGGATTTAAGTAAATAGATGAAAGGCGCTCTTATCGCTGAGAGCGATCTCCCAGGCAACCTTGAAAACTCTTAATGCTAGGCGAATCAAGCCAGTTCCACGCTACCAAGCCGTCGCAAGAACAGGCCACAAAAAAGGTAGGTCATTGATTTTTATAGATTCAATAACAATCTTTTCATGTAATTATCAATTACATAAGGATGACCTCCTTAGCGAGACACGTGCCAGATCCGTGGTTCTAATCTGTCGGACGTCAGAATGATGTACTTAAAATGAACTTTGAAATCTATATCTTGGATCGCCATTTTAAGACCCGCACGAGGCGCCTACTAAGAACTGAATATAACTGGTAATATCATTTTAATTTGCCCAAGTCTCATTCTCGATAAGGATTGACTAGAGAAATATCTAAACTTATATTTGTACTTATAGGGGTATCTAACACAATTTCGCGTAGTTTTTTTTTATACAACCAGCTGATTGAACAAGCAGATGGCCCACCTGATGTTAAGTGGTAACCATCACCTATAACAAAGCATTGCCTCGTAAGTCACGCACGTTAGGAACGTGCCCTACGATGCACTGCCCTGCGTCCATCAGCTTGAGGCATAAAGATGTCAAGCCACATGTGACAGTAATTACACTAGTAACCACTCTTCAAACCGAAACACAGCGTTGCTGCTTGGCGGCAGAAAAAGGCGTGGTGGTAGTACTTCCCCGGACGAGCCCTTCACAAAAAGCTCTACTACTCTTATAGTTAATTTGCAGTACTTCGATATTTCGTCATCATCATATTATTATTAGCCTGAAAATAAATTAATTTCGTGTGTTGCAAATAAATATTTATTATATTCTATCCTTATTTTTTCGAAGGTTTGCCATCGTCGTCACGCCTGATTGATTAGGTAGTGGAGAACATCAGGTGAGCCATCTGCTTGTTCCCTCAGCTAGTTGTATAAAGAAAATATCAGCTATCTGGTAAAATGGGAATATTACAAGCTAAGCTTAGTTATAGCACCCAGACAATACAAACATCTACGTTCATCACACAAATGTTTGTTCTCGGTGGGGATCGAACCCACGGCCTACATAGCAGAAGGCAGAGCTACTACAAAGTAAAAACAATTTGTAAACATTTAACGGCACTTCGAAATTAAGTAATTGAACAACAAAGTAAGCAACGAGAAAGGAAGTTCGCTGAAACGTAAACAAGGAAGTCTCATTGAAAACTGTTATCTACTTGTAAATCCTTGATCGCAGCAAAGGCTGCTATGACGGCCGAGTTATTACGTTGACCGCATTATTACTTAAGAGGCTGATAACTGTCAAACAACTTCTCGCTTGTACACTTACACTTATATTATTGTGTATTTAATACAACTATCTGATTAAACAGGCATATGGCCCACCTGATGTTAAGTGGTAACTATCACCTATAACAAAGCATTACCTCGAAAGTCACGCACGATAGGAACGTGCCCTACGATGCGCTGCCCTGTGTCCATCAACTTGAGGCATACAGATATGAAGCCTCATGTGCCTGTAATTACACTGGTAACCACACTCTTCAAACCAAAACACAGCAACGCTGCTTGGCGGCATAAAAAGGCATGATGGTTCTTCCCCGGACGAGCCCTTCACAAAGACTCTTAAAGACTCTTATATATTTTTATCATACCTTTTAACTTTGATTTCAAAATTGTTTATGATATAAAATCAGTGAAAGAATATATCGCGGCCGCAGAGAAACTATCCCCTGGTCACGACCTACCCTGGCCAGTCTGGAAGAGTCCTAATAGACTCCGAAGCGGAACCAAGTCGGACCCTGAATGAGTAACCTAAGCAGATGGGGGATGATCGCAAAAATTGACACGCAATGCCATTGTGGTGCCTACGTGCAGTACATGCCACATGAGCTCGCATGTCCATGCGAGCCACCCACCTCATGCACCTTAGAGGATCAGCTCAGAGGATGCACCTTAGAGGATCTAATGACCTGCTCGGATGGTGCTGTGGAGGTAGCCACCTAATTTGAGAGCAAATAAGTGCCCTTATACAAATGTATATCGAGAGCACTGGTGGTCTAGTGGTGGCGGCCCCGCCTTCCGATCCTAAGGTAGTGGGTTCGAAACCGGTCGTGCACCAATGAGTTTCTCTGTTCAAAAATTCATGAGCACAATGCCAGTACTCTCAAACGGTGAAGGAAAACATCAAGAGGAAACCGGCATGTGCTCGCAAGGAGCTTCTTGAGGCGCACTTAAAATCCTTTCACAACAAAGTCAAAGTCAAAGTCAAAGTCAAAGTCAAAATGTATTTATTCAATAAAATCACAAGGATCACTTTGAAACGTCTTAAAGCTAGGTGACTCTAGGTGCCAGTTCCACGACACTGTTTCGAAAGAAACTAGGGGCACGACAAGAGAGAGCCACCTACTGGACATAGTGGCTTTAAATTTTGAGTTGTAACAGCGACACGAAAGAAGAAGAAGTGAATGTGGTGATAAAAAATCGCAAACATCGGAGAATAACATTTAGATACAAACTAGTATCTCACAGCTAATATGAAACAAGTTTTCCTACTAATGCTTTGATTCAATACGAAAACTAGTAAAACAAGTTTTTTTTTCTTGTTTGCGATTTTCACAACTACTACTTGCTGATGGAACAGGTATATGGCCCACCTGATGTTAAGTGGTCACCATCTCCTATTACAAAACATTTCGAATGGAAGCACTTCCCTGCGTCCATCAAGTTGAGGCAAAAAAAGTAGGTGCCTGTACCTGTAATTTACCAGGATCCACACCCTTCAGAACGGAACACAGCAACGCTGCTTGTCGGCTGAAATAGGCATGGTGGTAGAACTTCCCCGCACGAGCCACACACAAAGAGACTACTAAAGAAACCAGTGTCAGCTAGCTCATAAGTAGGTATTTCGAAGTAATTTAGCTCCTAAAACCGACACTTGCCCCAGTTAACATCACTAGATTGTGTTACGTTATTATCCTTCAATTAGCTGTGAATGTTTTGATTGGAATGTCTATTATACAGGCAATTAATATATTAATAACACAACAGCAGCTATAATATTGTTTATATTCTAGGATAACCTGAGGGTATCAGAAGACACGGAACTACTATTTTTAAATCATGCAAGCGTCTGATCTATCATCTGGTAATCTGGTCATCTGGTCATTTGGCTCCAAAAGCCTCAGATACCTCAAGAATTAAGTTTTTTGTTCGTTATTTAGACGTCAGCAACAGGGCTCCTTGCCCAGATGTGTAGTGAGTGAGAGGAGAGATGGCCGGTGGAGTCAACCCTTGGTTTTAACACATGGAGTAAATAAATGGTGGCCGAAATCAGGCCGAAGAATTCTAGGCTGTCAGAAAATGCGATGGATCGACGACATCGTAAAGGTCGCAGAAACACCTGGACAAGAAACGGACATCCCTCTGTCCAGCTGGCAGAAAATGAAGGAAGCCTATACCCAGCAGCAGGTGATAACGGGCTAAGAAGATGATCTTTTTCTTGTCGTGACACTAGTTTTTTCGAAGCATTGTGGTGAAAGGATGGTGATGAAGGTTTATGTGAAGAAACGATGGAACAAGTTGACCTGAATAACATCTACATTACCACATAGAGCTCGTTTACCGAAGACGTTCCTTAGATGGCATTGCAATGCATTGAGACGTAAAGGTGTGCCTGTACTTGCACGGGCACCCATATCCTTCATCATTAAACAGCAATGCAAGCGTCATTGGTTGCCAGAAGAACTAGGTCTATTAAGCTAGTAACGGACAAACAGCACAAAGACGTGGTGTTCCGAACGTGACAGATTGCAAGGCCAACGCCGCTGTAAACTGCTTTCCTCACGATGTTTTCGTTCCCCAATTAGAGCACTGGCATTGCGCTGATATTTTTCAGAGAAAAAAATCCTTTGGTGCAGGACCGGCTTCGAACCCACAAAGGACCGGCTTCGGACGTTCAGGTGACGGGGATTTCCCCACTACACCGCCGATGCCGAAACCCAATGGTAAACAAATAACAGGTTTCTAATTGAGGATAACATGATCATCGCATCAGGTCATTGCAACTTGTGGTAAGCTTATAATGTGGATGCAATTTTGTTTGAAACCGGAATTGGCTTGGGTACACCATTTAAATGGGTCCTGATGCCCAATTAGGTTTACCAGGATAACATCTAAGGTCATTGACCTACACGGCATAGCTCAATTTCTTAATTATTGACGTACATCGTGGGCAAGACCAGGATGAGACCGGTACAGGACTGTCAACAGTAGCACATACCATACAAAGAGAAGCCAGCACTGGGTTAAGCTGGGCTTTATTTAGAAGATGAAACGGACCGTGCCGATGGCTCACCTGATGTTAAGTAAGTACCTCCGCTTTCAATTCTAAACTCTTCACAGAGCTCTAAGTACCTAGCCTGAGTAGCATGTAGTTGTTTGTATGCCTCAAGTTAGTGGACGCAGGGCAGTGCATCGTAGGGCACGTTTCTATCGTGCGTGAAGTGCGAGGCAGTGCTTGTTTTAGGTGATGTTTACCACTTAACATCAGGTGAGCCATTTGCTTGTTCAATCAGTATATAAAAAAGTTCAGTAGTATAAAAAATATAAACTAGTAGTTCGCCCCGAACTGAGATCTCGTGATGCGACCCGACGAACGCACCAAAACTTTGAGTAGGTGGTAGTCAAAGGCAAGTCCAAACATTATGTTTGGACTTTTTTCTGACTACCGCCTACTAACTTGGTACGGTAACCAAGTTTCAACTCTATTGGCCTATTTATTGAAGAGTTCCGTTGAACAGACCTTGGCTCCATCATCAGACCTGGTCGTTGTCACTATTTTATGAGAACTGAGTACCTCCTTAATTTATTTCAAGAAAAAAAATAAGAAAAAGCAAAGTAACTGGCCGACCAGTAGAAAAACCTTGATGCCAACGAAACTCTTAGAGATGGGAGCTCTTGGGTCGCTGGTTATCTTAATTTAACTTTTTTGTTGAATCTCAAAAACCGAGCGTCCCAGAAAAAAAGTAAAAATTGTTATTAAATATATATATATTGAATTGAATTGAATTGAATTATCAAATTTCATGCAGATCGGTTGAAAGAACGGTTCGAACGGTTCGAAAGTTATGGCCAGACAAACATACATACATACATACATACATACATAAAATGCCAAATCGCCCAAGTTGAAACTAGAATCTTCGTTCGCTTCGCTCACTCGATCAAAAATAGAGCAGGTCTATCTAAATAAAATTACTATTTTATGAGACAATATTACTGGCTGATTTGACTTCAATTAAAAATGATTTAGCTATTAAGATAAAACAATTTTATATTTAATAACTTAATAACTGACTATTAATCATAAAATCTAGGCAATAACAAAAACAAACCAGTTATCGAAACTAATAAAATACTTTATTATAGATAAGACGTTTTAAAGAAAGGCAAGGTTAAGAGTACTCTAAACTCACGAACTTGTATAAAGAATGATATACTTTTTCTTTTAATACTTCTTTCAGATGGAACAAAGGTGAAAGAAAGAGATAGAAGCCCACTTGATGTTAAACTGTAACTATCACCTATAACAAAGTATTGCCTCGTAAGTCAACCACGATAGGACCGTTCCTATCGTGGTTGACTTACGAGGCAATACTTTGTTATAGGACATCGTAGGACACGGGCCCTGCGATGTCCTGCGTCCATCAACGTGAGGCATGCAGATGTTAAGCCTCATGTGCCTGTAATAACACCGGCAATCACACTCTTCAAACCGAAACACAGCACATCTGCTTGCTGGCAGAGGTAGGCATGGGAGCCTCACACAAAGATCTCTACTACTCTATGTTATCTGATTGAATGATGCAAAAGAGGATATTACTTAAAAGGATCATACAAAAGAACGGTAGGAACCAAGCCGTAAGTTTGTTGCCTGTTCTTCTAGGCTTTGGTCGCGTGGAACTGGCACCTAGATAGAGTCACCTAATTTTATGACGTTTCAAAGTGATTCTTGTGATTTTATTTAATAAATACCTTTTGACTTTAACTTTGTACAGAATTACTTTGAAGGTGGTAAAAGAGTCCAGTTTCAATATCGTCCATCTACTTCTACAAGTAAGAAGAATATCCCCCTAATTAAATCCTTTTACTAGGGGATTCCTAATGTGAATTACGAGACTAATGCCCGTAGGGCACTTTATTATCGCGCGTGGCTTACTAGGCAACGTTTTTTCATTGGTGATGGTTACCACTTAACATCAGGTGGGCCATCTGCTTGTACCATCAGTAAGTAGTATAAAAAAGCCTACGTTTTGTGGGGTCGTTATAACATGTAGATCTTCCTTCAATTCCCTATGACAGTTGTCATCATAATAATCTTTCACACATCCATGTATTTGGCATTTTTCTGTTTCAGTGTTGTTAGCTTGTACAGTCAGCGGTAAAAGTAGAATAACAATTTCATAAAGACGATTAACAAAGACGGTACATTGTACTGTGGTACTGAAGTTTTTAGACCATCTAACGTCCTCTGTCATGGCTTAAAGATTCCTTAGTCTGGACCGATAGCTTAACGTGTCCTTTCGTTCTACTAATTTTAATCAAATTTGCAATCCCTTTGCTTTTAGTTTTTAAAACCCTTTTTTTTGAATCCTGTCATACGAAAGATTCCTTCCTTTACCCAAAAGTGGGACAAAAAAAATTGGCAAATTGTGAACTGATACTTCGTTAACCTGAAAAATAAATAAAAAAGCAAAAATAACTAAAATACTCACATAACTAAAATAAACACTTAACTAAAATAAACACTAAAACTTAAACTAAGTTAAATTACAAAAATACAACTGTACGCAGCGGTGACGCCGCGTGTACTGAACTTATTACTGCGCCACAGCATAAAGCAGAGTTACTATCAGCATCCGTACAGAATACAACCTAGTTACTACCGCCACTCACCACAGAATACAACATATACAGTATACACCGCTGTAAACTTACCATACATCATAGTATCTCCAATTTTACAATGAATGAACGCAGGGCATCGTAAGGCACGTTCCTATCGTGCGTGACTTACGAGACAATGCTTTGTTATAGGCGATGGTTACCACTTAACATTAGGTGGGATATCTGCTTGTTCCATCAGCTAGATGTACGATAGGAACGTACCCACGATGCACTGCCATGCGTCTATCTAACATCTGCTATACAGATGTTAAGCCTCATGTGCCTGTAATTACACCGGCAACCACACTCTTCAAACCGAAACACAGCAGCGTTGCTTGGCGGCAGAAAAGGCGTGGTGGTAGTACTTCCCCGGACGAGCCACACACAAAGAGCTCTACTACTCTTAAAAGTATTAGAAATTAGTGACACGACATAAATAAGAATTTGAATCACAAGGATCACATGAACAGCTACTACTAAGAAACAAAGTTAATTTTGGACACAACACATAATAATATACACTTATTCAACACAAACTACTCATCAGCGTCGAGTGGTAATACACCCAACATTTTTATGCTGAGCTGAATATCATAGGTACATTAGGTACCTACTACTGTTGTCCCTTGAGCCGCTCAAAATTACGTTTTTTGAATACAAATGTTTTGAACAAGCCGATGGCCCACCTGATTTTAAGTGGTAACCAACACCTATAACAAACTGAATACCTAGTAACCTAGAATAGAATAAATAAACTGTTATTCTATTCTATTCTATTCCATGCTACTATGCTACATGACGGTCATCGTTTCGCAAGCGAAGTTCAGGCTGCAGTCACGTTGAGAAGTAGGTACCAGTTCGGTGCTGCCGAATGTTCCAGCTGAATAATTCACGCAGCGGATTCTATGACGTGCGAGGAGACACGAATATGTGGATATGGTGAATTTGAGATGGGAGATGTTGATCTTCGCTTCTTTTTCTATGAGGAAAGTGGTGGGAGATCTGAGGGAGTCTACCGTGTCTGGGGACCAAAGTCGAGAAGTTGTTTCAGTTTTTTTAAAACGACTTTTTGGTAAGAAAATTATTTGGATCTCTTTCTCTTTCGGTCACGGGTGGCGAACTTTTTTGAATCAAAGTTTGTTTTTGCATTTATAAAAAAAACATGATGCCATAGACGTGCTGTCAAATAATTATAACCAAAATATAATAATTTTTATAATTGTTACAATAAATTCAACAAAAATGCAAACCATTTTGATCCGTCGCGTGCCCAAAATATTGTGTCGCGTGCTATCAATGGCACGCGTGCCATGCACGTAGAGCTACCATGCACTGCCCTGCGTCCATCAACTTGAGGCATACAGATGTTCCTGTAAATCAAAACACCCTCCAAACCGAATATGAAAGAATTAAATGAAATATTTTTATTGACAGAACACAAAAATGGTAAAAGATTACAGACAAAAAGATACATGAGTTCGTGACACGAAATAAAAAAAACAAAAGTAAAATATAATAAGTTAAATGCACCCCGCGCAACCACCCTACCTATGACATGATATGTTTGTGACTCCATGTCCTCAGCGCGTGCCCTACAATGCGGCGCGGTTGCACGCTCGCCGACGATTGCGCCAGCCGGGTACATTTATTTCAGCCGTTTTACCAGCTGATTTGGCAAAAAGCCATTTCTATTGATGATTTCATCCACCGATTTGTAGCATTCGGGTACCACATGGTTCTATATTTCCATAGTTTTAATTTTAAAGCCTTATTCTCAATCGGTTGTTAATCGGACTATAGTTTTAAATAATTCTGAGAAAGGGTATTTTTTTAATTCGTAATCGTACGTGATTTTCAAATATTAAACTTAATGAGTGTCATTATTTTAAAAAATATTTTTTAAGTTAGCTTAAAATTATGTACTTTCAATTATTTAAATAATTCATTAACAAAGAATACATCAAAAATTTAGAGACATTTTAGAGAAAGGCCAGGTCAAGAGTACCCTAAACCGACGAGCATGTATGAAGAATGTTATGAGAGTGAATGAAGCGAAAGATGTATGTCAGAATCGTAGCAAGTGGAATCCGTGGTCTCTGCCTACCCCTACGGGAAACAGGCGTGATTTTATGTATGTATGTATGTAATCTAAAATTAGAAAAGTGTTATACTTATATGTTTTTTTGAATTCATATTTATTGTATAAGAAAACTTAATGTCTGTCTTTAGGTTCTGTTTACGCATATGATAATAAAAATCATATGATAATTTGATTTCTATACAAAAGTTTAACTTTTGTAATAAACATTACAAGTTTCATTCAAAAGCCAATTAATAAAAATACAACAAGAAAGGACAATTATAAAACAACACTGACATAATTCAGAACAATTCAATGGTGAAAAATACTTTTCCATTTATAATGTTCTCCATCCTCTAGGTGCCAGCAATGCAATAAAGATTCAAGCCACAACAAAACAAACTGACCTAAAAATTCACAGTAAAACCAGCTCTGTTTCTAATTCGATTAGGTTGAAAATGCTTTAAACTGCCATTTAACCCCTGCATCCCCCACTAAATGTTTACTTAAAAGTTTGCAACTCGGTTAGGGTTCAGTACAAATTGAAAAACAAAGTAGGTAGTTCAATTGTACGGGGTTGGGTAGCGGCTATGTTGGGTAAAGTAGCGAGAACATTTTAAGCAGCAATAGAATTGAGAACCTCCTTTTTATGAAGTCGGTGAAAAACAATATACAAGGTGTTCCAATAATTGAGTTTAAAACTTCAGGGGGCTAAAGTACCCATCAATATGAATAACTTTTTCTAAGGAACCAACACTGTGAACGCGATAAAAAAACAGCTGTTTCATACATTTTAGCCAGGTAGGTATTGAACTTTTATATGAATGTGTTGTTTCCTTAGAAAAAGTTACTCTTAATGATGGGTAATTTAGCAAGACATGATAATTAATGATTCAAATCAAGTACAAAAACATGTGTAGGCGCACATGGTCATAAGACCTATAAAATAAAAAAGCAAAAAATCTTTTTATTTATTTATATTAAAAAAAGTATTTTTTATTGTTTTTATTTGTATACTACTAGCTGATGGAACAAGCAGATGGCCCACCTGATTTCAAAAGGTAAACATCACCTTAAAAAATCATTGCATTGTCTCTATAAAACGCTGTTAAAGCACCGGAGTTTAAATCCGCTCCTCTCGTGAACATGGCACGATCTAATCAAATTGAAGTTTTCTGTGTTCCGAGGAGCAGGTTCCGCAAATACACGGAACCAGCGACTTTAGGATTCAGCATGTTAACTGGCAAACACAATCTTATGAAGCGCTCGTGGTGAAACTTCCTTACTCGTTTTTAACGTCAATAGGCAACTTTCCGCGCCGCGTTTGAAATTGGATATGACTAATTTGACTAACTGGAGTTTTTCATACTTTAGCTATATAATTTTATTACTTTTATAGTGTTTACTATACTTAAGGAAATCACAAATATTTAGTTAAAGACTTTATATATAACCAGCCATTATAGCACGGTGTACACCTTAATAAATAAATACAGTACTATAATGGCTGGTCTGAATTTGATGAGGTTTCACTGTGGGGAATCATCAGGGTCCCACATAGGATTAATTTGTTAATCCTATGTGGGACCCTGAAGTCAGCGTTGCTGTATTTCGGTTTAAACAATTAAATTACAGGCACATGCGGCTTAACATCCGCTCGCAGTGCATCGTAGAGCACGTTCCTATCGTGCGTGACTTACGAGGCAATGTTCTGTTATAGGTGATGGTCATCACCTTAAATTACGTGGGCTAAGTGGTTACATCAGCAAAAAAAAATGACCTCCCTCCTCTCCTCCATATTCTCACTCTCTTCAAAATTAGCTTCAGTCGCTCGCACCATTTCCACCACGAATTGGTCAAAATCAAAAAGAGTGATTCCTGGTCCTGCCTACCCCTGCAAATCGGTAAGTCCTCAACATATCAATCAAGAATCTAATGGTTTAAGTTCTTTAAACCGGCACTCATCTGGTCACAGAAGTCTTCATGGATAATTCACAAATTCTTAGCCCAGAAATCGAACCCATCCATAAAAGTCACAAACTTCCAAGTCCACACATCAAATATCGATATTCGGAAGACGTTCATACAATCAAAGAAACCTCCTCAATGCAAGCAATCAAACTTACTCCAACTTTCTACAACTTGCTAGAAAGATTTGACATTTGCGAAGGGTGACGTCTGAGAGTAGTACCGAGCAAGTCATAGACGAGATGTGAGTAATCGTAAGCACTAGGCGCATTTAAGTACATAACTATTTTTCTTGCGAAACAAAGTATTTTTCCCGATTCAAGAAAGAAAGAAAGAAAGAAAGAAAGAAAATAGGAAATAAACAAAGAAAATACATTTATTTTGGACACAACACATAATTATACACACACATATATAGCACGCACAGTGAGTGAGCACTGAGATGACGAATGATTGAGAAGAGTGGAAGAAGAAAACATGTTGTGTCGACCCCACTTTGCGTGGGATAAGTGCAGGAAGATGATATAGCACGCACAGATAAATTAAATAGAAGTATTAGGTAGGTGCACTAATAAAATAAGGTAAACAAGAACAAAATAAGAAACAGTAGGTATAATCCAAAGTAAAGGATACACCTAAATTCAGTTCGGGAGTTTACAATTGTGTTCTCCTGTTAAAAACACAGTTATAAATTTAGCATTCTTTGAGACAACGCCATTTTGTTTTTTTATTGCGTCATCCTGTTGCCTTGATGATCATACGACGTTTTGCCGAGCACGATTTTGAGCACCATTCTACAAAAGTAGAATGTGAGTGTTCTGTAAGTTTGGTCGCGTGGAACTGGCACCTAGATTCACCTAGCTTTAAAACGTTTGACGTGATCCTTGATTGAGATTCAATTGAATAAATACCTTTTGACTGTGGCATGTGTAATATATTCACCTTTTTTTTTATACAAATAGCTGATGGAACAAGCAGATGGCCCACCTGATGTTGAGTGGTAACCATCACCTATAACAAAGCATTTGCCTCGTAAGTCACGCAATAGGAACGTGCGCTACGATGGTGCACTGCCCTGCATCCATCAACTTGGGGCATACAGATGTTAAACCTCATGTGCCTATCATTACACCGGCAACCACACTCTTCAAACCGAAATACAGCAACGCTGCTTGGCGGCAGAAAAAGGCGTGGTGGTAGTACTTCCCCGGACGAGCCCTTAACAAAAGCTCTACTACTCTTAAAATCACCTATCTTCAAGACGTTTCAAAGTGATTCAATTGAATAAATACCTAGTGACATGTGTGATATATTCTATGCTATAGCTCCCTCGCATCTCTCCGCCATGTCACTCTCATGAAATTATCTACCGGAATCGGCCCCCGCCTTCGAATGGTGATTGTTTCAAAGTTTCATGAAGACTGCGTGAAGGCTCTTTCAACTTCGATTGTGGAAGTACACTCATTGTAATAACGAGAGAGCATGTTAACTGGCAAACACAATCTTAAAAAGCACTCAAATCAAATGTTAATTTCATCATCATCATCCATAGCCTGACTTCACCCACTGCTGGGTATAGGCCTCCCTCAGTTTGTGCTATCTACCACGATCCTGTGCCAGCCTAACCCATTTCCGAACTGCGATTTTAGTTATGTAGTCCACCCATCTCGCAGCAGGACGTCCCATGCCTCTGTAACCGGTTCTTGGCCACCATTCGGTTGTCGCCCTACTCCATCTGCCATCACCACGTCTTGCTATGTGTCCTGCCCAGCTCCACTTGAGCTCCGTAATCCGAGCTCCGACGTCTTTGACCTTTGTTCGTCTTCGGATTTCAGACTTCGGAACTCGGTCTATTAGCTTTGCCGAGCATGGTACGCTCCATGTCTCTCTGTGCAACTCTCATTCTGAACACAGCCTCCTTTGTGAGCGTCCACGTCTCGGCACCATAAGTCATGGTGGGTACAACACATTGGTTGAGTAAACGAGTCTTCAAACTCTGTGGAGTAGTAACCGATTTTACTATATCATCTAGCTTACCGAATGCAGCCCATCCTAGTTGTATGCTTTTTGTGATCTTCTTCTGTTGATACTCATTACCAAAAGATAATATGTCCAAGATAAGTATACAGGTCAACTATCTCCAGTCTCCCATTTTCCACTGTGACAATAGGATTTGGGATGGTGGATATATTGGACATAACCTTGGTCTTCGACATATTCATCCTTAGTCCCACACTCAAAGAGGCATCAAAAATATGCTTTTACATTATATGAAGATCATCATAACTTTCATCTACATCTACATCTACACTAATATTATAAAGAGGTAACATTTGTATTTTTGTATTTTTGTATGTAACGAATAGGCTCAAAAACTACTGGTCCGATTTCAAAAATTCTTTCACCAATAGAATGCTACATTATCCCTGAGTAACATAGGCTATATTATATTTTCAAAAAAATCAGGGATCCTTACTAAAACTTTAATAATGTAACCCAAGGTGGAAAACAAAAACCTTACATCGCGTGCGCTGCGAAAACTATTGAAGATAGAACAAAATAATGTACTACGATTTTGTAGAACACGTCATAATCTACAAAAAATGTCGCGACAGCATATGTCTAACTATTATAGTTATGTCACAATAAGTGTTCTTTTATTATAAAAAAATAATTGAAATGCCTCCGCTAGAAAAGGGTCTTTATTTGTACCTTGGTATTAATCCTTATCCAAATAAATCATTTCATAATTAAGACGATTTCAATACCTATCGATTACTTCTTAAATTTTTCAAATCGGACATTCAATTCAAAAGATATGACGAAATTAAAAATGTTAACGGGTCCACGAGTCACGCGCGGGTTGCGATTTCACTCACTCAAGGAGAAGCGCGTGCAAATGTATGAAATAAGTAGATGCGAGGCTCGAACCCACGGTCTAAGTTTATCCTTAAATGTTTAAAAAATTTATGACCACCCATGCGAAGCTGGGACAGGCCGCTAGTCATAAATAAAATACAAAATATAAACGAGGAAGTTCGGTTCTCGTGGTGCAACTTCCTTACTCGTTTCTAACATATAGGCAACTTTTCGCGCTGTTGAAATCGGATAGGTGACCTTTTTTTGATATAACTATTTGGTGGAACAAGTAGATGACCCACCTGATGTTAAGTGGTAACCATTATTATTGTACTGCTTGTTTCCTAAATAAAACAAAACCAACCATCACCTACAACAAAGCATTACCTCGTAAGTCACGCACGATAGGAACGTGCCCTACGATGATGCACTGCCCTGCGTCCATCAAGTTGAGGCATACAGATGTTAAGACTCATCACACTCTTCAAACCGACACACAGCGTTGCTGCTTGGCGGCAGAAAAAGGCGTGGTGGTAGTACTTCCCCGGACGAGCCACACACAAAGAGCTCTACTACTCTTACCATACCATATAAGAACTACAGGTTCTTTTGATGATTTCAAAGGTAGGTAGTAAAAATATCATTTTGATCCAAACCAGTTTTCCTACCAAAAATTTTCTTTACTACTTTTCGTTCTTAAGCAAGTTTTTTTGTAGGAAAATTATATTATATTATGTTGTAAAATTTAGGTACCTGTGCGACAATTTTTTTTGGAACCATAGCAATAAATTTAGACTGATAATGGGAAACATATAAATTGTAGCTATTACAGTCAATAAAATGTAAAAAAAATCATAATTACACTCACCTACTTAGATATAACGATTGTGAGTTTCAAACAAGTGGTACTGAATCGAGGTTAACGACCTTGTTTACGAAAATTGGTGGCGTTTTGACATTACAGCAAACTTTTCAAGTGTACCTTTGAAGGTTACACTTTCAGCAAAAAGGTTCATGTTCAGCTAAAGTCTTCAAAAAGGTAAGTTTCTTGCGAAAACAATGATTCTACAGTTTGATTTCGTTCTGCCACTTTTGGATAGATGGCGCTAGTAGTATCGAATTTGTTTAAAACACTGTAGTGATGGTATGCGTCCTACCAAATAGAACTACATAATAATGGTCCCACCAAGTAATATACGGAGATAAGGCTTTATTAGGTGATGGTTACCAATTAACATCTGGTGGGTCTTCTGCTTGTTCATAAATTAAATCACAATGTTAAAATTAAATCACTAACAAAGCGTTGTTTAAATATTATTAAAATATAGACCTTCAACAAATATATTTTGTTATTTATTTTTATTTTAAGAGTAATAGAGCCCTTTATGAAGGACTCTAATACTCTCCGGGGAAGTACTACCACCATGCCTAAGTTCTGCCGCCAAGCAGCGTTGCTGTGTTTCAGTTCGAAGGGTGTGGTTGCCGGTGTAATTACAGGCACATGAGGCTTAACATCTTTATGCCTGAAGCTAATGGACGCGTAGCAGACACGGTCTTATCGTGCGTGACTTACGAGGCAATGCTTTGTTATGTTATGCAAGATTACCACTTCACACCACGTGGGCTATCTGCTTGTTCCATCAGCAAGAAGTATAAAAAATTGAACTTTATTACACCTAACAAAAGGATCAATTTAAATTCACTTACATTCTCATGTATTGGTCGGGTAATATGACCGTATATCAGCAAGATATTTGTACAACGTAACAAAACCTTCCCGATCAAGACTCTTACACTCGTATCTTAAGGTATAACTCGTTGATGAGCGAGACTAAAAAACATGCTATCTCTCCTCACATCATGTAAGAAGTGTTAGATTCAGTGACGAGCAGTAAGATTTTTATGCACATCGCATAAAAACTCCAAAGACGAAAATTCAAAACAAAAGTCGGAATGACACGTCGGATACTTTTTAGTCAAGTCAGTCCATAGTCAAGTCGGCCGTCATTTGTTTTGAAGAAAATGGTGGCGGTTTTCTTCAAAACATTGGAAACATTTTCGGTCTTTACATACCTTGTGCTAAGACCTCAAGTAATGTTGGTTAAAATACCACCGAAATTACGCAACACAACTCAAAATAACACTAGAAAAACAAATAAAATGAAATAGCTATATTTTTTCCCAAAATGTCAGAAAATGAATCCCATACCGCGACTTTCGATTTTGGGTACAGTATTCGAGAAGCTATTCTGACTTTTGACAACTTATTTTCCGTTTTTCGGATTCCGTTTTTCCAGAGGGTTTTGTAGGTAGATGCGATACCTTTCTGATCGAATGTAATCGTTTGGTTGATCTATCTGCTGACAGTTGTGAACGATCTAGAGATAGCTCAACTGATCTAAAATCAGTTCCAATCGGAAGCGTTAAACAGCGTTTAAAATATCCTGTAAGTGATATTATTTTGTGACTTACAAAAGTGACTTTTAATACCGGGGTAGAAGGATACCGGGGTCACATGAAGATAATATATTTTCCTTCGATACCTGCTACCTACCCCGATTCCCTGAAGCTGAAATAGAGATGCGATGTGCATATCGATGTTTTATAAATGTGCCGATATTTTCTGAATTTTATCGCGACTTGCGGTCGTAAAACTTCCATAGAACTTAAATTACAATTTTAGGATATTATTGGCATTTTGGATACTTCCTGATAAATAAATATTGCTGCATGTATGTAAGCAAAATTCAGTCAAGATTTATTTATTATTTCTACGCACTCAAATTTAAACTCACCCTTCGAAATAGCATGAGTCCCCTTTATCCAAAGGTTGTCTGGTAGAGATGCCTGTTTAACGATAAGACCACCCGTTGTACCAACTTAGCAAATAGTTTTAAGTTTTTTATTTATACTTCCTATCTAAATAAATAAATAAATCTATATATCCAAAAGATTTGACGTATTTATAAATTAGGTTACACCCCATCCCTACTTGTGTTTGCCAATCCCCTATTTACGGGCTGCATTGAGCTGACTACCGTCGCGTAAATTAATATCGATAATCCATTGTACATCACTATTGTCGTTTAGTAAGTATAGCTAAAGTAGATCAGTGTTTGGTAAAAGCTTGATAAAGTGTGCTTACCTAAGTTATGGAGTGCTTACTTGGGGAATTTTTGAGATTATAACCCTAAATTATAACCCTACTAATATTATAAACGCCAAAGTTTGTAAGTATGGATGGATGGATGGATGTTTGTTACTCTTTCACGTAAAAACTACTGAATGGATTTAAATGAAATTTTACATTAATATAGCTTATACATCAGAATAACACATAGGCTACAATTTATAAAGATATTGTGTGACTAATCCTGCGCAGACGAAGTCACGGGCACCAGCTTTTGTTTCAAATTTAAACGAGCAAATAGGTTGGTTGGAAAAGTTGATTGTGGGTGGTCAGATATAAAATATGGTAAAAGCACCAATGTCAATATCACCAAGCATTTATTACTTGACTTTTTACGTAAATGTTTGTACATTGGCATTAACTAGACTCGGTCACTCAGCTTAGAAGCTAGCACTTGAATGACAATGTCGGCCAAGTTCGTTGTCTACCGTGCCGACCTGTCTTACGAGCCGCAGTTCGGTGTCACCATCTTGGTTTTTTCCAAATGCTTAAAACCGAGAGGGCCCCGGTACATAGAGAAAGAATCGGGCCCTCACCCCCTCTAGCTTCGGGAGCGGGCTGAGCCTCTCTTTTCAAAGCTTAGGTTAGAGGGCCCTCTGAGCTCCGGGGCCCTGGGGCACTGCACCACCTGGCCCTACGATAGCTACGCCACTGAGCATCCGCAGGAAGTGGAATAAATTAAACAAATACTAAAGTTAATATAAATTACTGACTACTATTTAAGATAATACTTATAAACCTAACAATTGTTATACAAAGAATTAAGGTAAGAGTTATTTCTACAGAAAAATATTAATCCATAGCGAAATAACGAGGGTCTTAATAGAAACAATTCTTGAGCCAGATTCAATCGTATGAGATAAAAATCAGAATCAGAATCATCAAATCAGAATGACAGTAAGTTGACTGTTTGAGCATACTAAGCGGAAAACGAGAGCACTGGTGGTTTAGTGGTAGCGGCCCTGCATTCCGGTCGTGGGTTCAAAACCGGTATTGAAACGGTATTGAAGAGTTTTTCTGACAAAATATACGCAGTGCCAGTAATCTCAAAAGATGACGGAAAACATCGTGAAGTAACCGGCGGCGTGTTTGGTATTGTTTCAGCATTATCGTACACATCAGGGTTCACTTTTATATCCTTGTAATAAGAGTCCCTTTTCTTTGTCAAGTTTGTTTACCTTCTAGGCTTCGGTCGCGTGGAACTGGCACCTAGAGTCACCTAGCTTTAAGACGTTTCAAAGTGATCCTTGTGATTTTATTGAATAAATACCTTTTGACTTTGACTTTACCTTTCTGTAGCTTGCTATGTATCTCTATGTACACAATACAATCAGTCTGCAGTACGGCATTGCATTCACGATGTGTAATCAGCCATTGCTAGGCCTACTGATGTATGGGGGAATGTAGATTGCGTAGACAGGGAAACCGATGCCTGTGATTGTAAGTGTTGGGCATTGTTCCAGGTTTGATTTTATACAACGTTCACGTATAATAACAAAGCAATTTTGACCTATACCAGTGACGGTATTTAGACTATAGGTACACAGTACCACAGTAGTTCTATAACAAAGTCCCAAGCGAGATTCATCATAGTGTTTTTTAAAGTCTCGCGATCATAACACATATTTAAAGTATTACACGGGTATTTATCGCGTTTACTTTTGTTATTTTCCCGACGTTTCCACCACGCGACCACGGCTATTGCAACATAGCCGAAACGTCGGGAAAATAACAAAGGTAAACGCGATTAAGGGGCTGACAACTATCAAACAACTTCTCGCTCGCACGTTTCGACATGTTGAAAGATATAAAATCACTAAACTCATTTTCGAAAAATCGTAATCAACCATTTTGTGTGCAATCACATTACACACAGTTTAGTTAAAAAAAACATTTTGATCGTTACATGTTTTCCTATTCAAAAGTTTGCTTTACTAGTTTTCGTACATAAGCATACTTTTAAGTAGGAAAACATGTATCTATAAAAATGAAATTTTTACTAAACTGTGTTGAATGCGATTTTTCGAAAATGAGTTTAGTGATTTTATATCTTCCAACATGTCGAAACGTGCGAGCGAGAGTCACATTAGCTCTTGTCTTCGCCTTAATACCCGTATAATAATTTAAATACGAGATTCATCAGTTGTCGATTAGCAAATTTAAAAACGTAATAAAAAGATAACTTTTAACAAAAGCTTACTATAAAATATCTGATTATACAAGGTGTTCCCTAAGTTGTGTATATAAACTTCAGGGGGCTAAAGTACCCATCAATATGACCAACTTTTTCTAAGAAACCAACACTGTGAACGCGAAAAAAAAAACAGCTGTTTCATACATTTTAGCCTGGTAGGTATTGAACTTTTGTATGAAACAGCTGTTTTTTTTTTCGCGATCACAGTGTTGGTTCCTTAGAAAAAGTTGTTCATATTGATGGGTACTTTAGCCCCCTGAAGTTTATATGTATACACAACTTATGGAACACCTTGTATAGATGGCAAAAAAGCTTGGGACTGAACTATGCTCCAACTCATTACAAACACTAAAGAATTAAGTAGGTACCATAATAAAATTGTAAAAAGGATCATACAAAAAAACGCTAGGAAGCCGTAAGTTTATTTCCTGTTCTTCTAGGCTTTGGTCGCGAGGAACTGGCGATAGATTCGTATTTAGTTTTTCGTAGCCTTTTTTATGGAGACGCGTGAGTTCTGAGCACGCCCGATAGGGACGCTTTTCGAATCTGCATACAAAAAGGCCTGACGTTACGAAAAACGAAATATGCTAAACAACACTCGGACTTGGGGTCCCGATGTGAGAAGTACATATCTGTCTTGAGTGATTGGTATTTAAGAAGTTATTACCAAAAATAAAAACTTTGACTTTTCAAAATAAGTAAAGTGCAAATTTTAAGCTATATATTTGAAAAGCTCAGCATTTAAAGCTATATATTTGGAAAACGAATTTCTACCTAACCAACCTCCTCGCTTTTATTGCAAACTCTTCTCAAGTCCTTGACAAAACCGGGGCTTGTATTATCGAGTCAAATACCAAACTTACATGAAGGTACTGACATTAGTAGTATTCTACTACTACTAGTGAGAGCACTGGTGGTCTAGTGGTAGCCGCCTCGCCTTCTGATCCTAAGAAACCGGTCGTGCCCCAATTAGTTTTTCACAAAAATTTATTTGCACAATGCCAGTACTCTCAACGGTGAAGAAAAACACCGTGAGGAAAACGGCATGTGGTGGAACCTAAAAAGTTCTATTACATGTGTAAAGTGCTGTCAAGCCTCTTGAGGCGCACTTAAAATCCTTTCACCACACTGTTTCGAAAGAAACTAGTGACACGACAAGAGAGAGAGTAACTTTAACTTACTTTTCATTCTACATTGCGCGCTCAGCCGAATGTTTTTTCACTCATTAAAAATACAAGGGGTAAAAAAGTGACGTAGCAGGCACGTTAGGTTATTCGGTACGTCATTCATTAGTCGGGTTGGGGTCAAAGAGTTGCACACAATACCTTCTGCATTCGAGCCCTAAGGGATGACGGCTATTGGGCGAATAACTCGCTCAGGCAACGCTTTGGCGAATAAATAACTCACTTGCTTGGCTTAGGAGGCTACTAAAGAATATGATTAACTATGTTTTTTTTTTTGTTAGCAAACTTATTTGGTTTAAAATAAAATTTTTGGTGGACCTTTGTTCTTATTTTCCGAAACTTGGTTGTTTGCGATTTTTCATAACTGAATTCAGTGATTTTATATCTTCTAAAATGTGCGAGTGGCAGGTTGTTTGACATTTATCTGCGTCTTAGTAAAGCAACTAGTGTAAACACTGCGTATTCAAGTGTAACTATAGATACACATCTATCTAGGGACTCAGACTCTGCCTGCATTGCTGGCTTTTATGTCCTTGTATTAAGCGTCATTTTTGCCTGCCTATTACAGTTGCATTACCTCACAGAACACCTCCGCTGAAAACGTGCCCTAGATAGATATGTAGATAGAAGATACTTGCACACCACATAATATTTACACATAACTGAACAAAGATGAAGCTTTTTCTGAATTTTCAGAACTATATAATTTAATATTCAAATTATGTGTTCCCCTAGAAAAAATTAAAGTAACCCATAAAAAGAAACAAAATTGGAAAACTAAAGGTATAATGATAACTAGCAAAAATAAGCGTAATCTCCTTCTTCAAAGTCAACTAATTAAATCTGAAGAAACTAAGTGTTTATATAAAAAGTATGACTAAATAATGAAAAAAGTAGTAAGACACTCAAAAAAAATTTCAAATATAAGATATACAAATAGAAGTACAAATAGGAATAAAGCCACCTGGGGAATTATTAAGCAGCACACATCTTCAACAAATAATATATTAACGACAATAGATACCATTAAAATTGCAAATCAAGTAATAAATGAACCACAAATGATAACTAAAAAAGTAAATGAACATTTTATCAATATGAATAAATGTGATATAAATAAACTAGAGTCATACAAGCCCTTAACAGCACGGAGTTCTGATAGTATATTTATGATCCCAGTAGATGCTACTGAATTAAAAAAAGTTGTTAACCAATTAAAAAATAAAAAGAGTTCAGGCCACGACAACATTCCCATTCAAGTCATTAAATACTCCATAGATCATATTGTAGACCCCCTAGTATTTATCATAAATTTATGCATTGAAACAGGTTGTTTTCCAAAAAGTCTCAAAATAGCCATTATAAAACCCCTGTATAAGAAAGGTTTAAGAAACGATATAAATAACTATCGACAATTAACCAGTTTTTCTAAAATCTTTGAAAAAATTATATACTTAAGGCTGATATCCTTTTTTAAGTATAATAATTCACTTAGCGAAAACCAATTTGGATTTCAAAAGGGTAAACATACTTCATTGGCTATTTTTAAAATGCTTAGACAAGTGTGGGACCATATAAATAACTAGCGGCCTGTCCCAGCTTCGCATGGGTGGTCATAAATTTTTTGAACATTTTAGGATAAACTTAGACCGTGGGTTCGAGCCTCGCGTCTACTTATTTCATACATTTGCACGCCAGAGACTGAAATCGCACCCCGAGCGTTTTTAATTTCGTCATATCTTTTGAATGGAATGTCCGATTTGAAAAATTTAAGAAGTAATCTATAGGTATTGAAACCGTCTTGAATTATGAAAAGATTTATTTGGATAAGGATTAATACCAAGGTACAAATAAAGACCCTTTTCTAGCGGCGACATTTCAATTAATTTTTTATAATAAAAGAACACTTATTGTGACATAACTATAATAGTTAGACATATGCTGTCGCGACATTTTTTGTAGATGATGACGTGTTCTACAAAATCGTAGAACATTATTTTGTTCTATCATCAATAGTTTTCGCAGCGCACGCGATGTAAGGTTTTTGGTTTCCACCTTGGGTTACATTATTGGAGTTTTAGTAAGGATCCCTGATTTTTTTGAAAATATAATATAGCCTATGTTACTCAGGGATAATGTAGCATTCTAATGGTGAAAGAATTTTTGAAATCGGACCAGTAGTTTTTGAGCCTATTCGTTACATACAAAAATACAAAAATACAAAGCTTTTCTCTTTATAATATTAGTGTAGAAAATAATAAAAATACGGGTATAGCGCTGTTTTTAGATTTATCAAAAGCTTTTGATTGTGTTGTGCATAGCATAAGGTATAAGAGGAATAACATTAAAACTTTTAGAGTCTTATTTACAAGCTCGATCTCAATCGACTGTTCTAGATGTTTATAATAGAGATACAAAAACAATAGAAAAAGTTTTCTCAAAATCAGGTAATATTGAACTTGGCGTGCCCCAGGGCAGCATCCTTGGGCCATTATTATTTTTAATTTATCTCAACGAACTACCCCTTACAACTAATCATTTATCTGTAATGTTTGCCGATGATGCCACAATTTTTATACCTAAAACTAACTTATCTGAAAATAAATATGAACATGAAATAAATAGTACTTTAAATAACATTATAAATTGGTTGGAACATATAAATTTAAGAGTAAACGTAGATAAAACCTTGTACATTCAATTCAGAAATTATAAAACGAAACCCTTAAATATAAATATAAAAAACAAAGGCATTTCTCAAATGAGACTAAGTTCTTAGGTGTTACGATTGATACTCACTTAAACTGGAAAGCTCATATAAGCAAAGTTAACACTAAATTATCTCAATACACTTACGCCTTATCAATTCTTGCAAGAATATGTTCAAAAAAAATAGCAATAAATGCATATTATGGTTATGTTTTTCCTCAGCTAAGCTACGGGGTAATTTTTTGGGGAAATTCGGTAAATGTTCACTTCACATTTTTACTCCAAAAAAGGTGCTTGAGAGCTATTTTTAACTTGAGCAGCACAGATAGCTTACGCAATGTTTTTAAAACTGAAAACATATTAACACTAACTGGAATTTACATTTATGAAATATGTATTTTTGTTAAAAATAATCAGGATTACTTTTTCGAAATATCATCTAAACGAAATTTGCGTGACAAATATAAACATAACATATGTATCCCTCAAGTTAATAACTGTATATTTCAAAAAAGCTCTTACTACTCTGCAATAAAAATATATAACAACTTACCCTTACAATTAAAATTACTTACAGGAAATGCTTTTAGTAACAATTTGAAAAAATGGCTAATATCACAAGAATTTTATAGCTTGCAGGAATATTTAGATAAATAAATGTCAGTCATAAATAAGTACCTACCAAAGTAAACTATAGTTCCTTTATAATTAAGTTAGATTTATAATTAAGAAGTTTTATTAGATAGAGATAAAATATATATTAAAAAGTTTAGGTATGTTAAACCTCCATTTAAATTCATAGAATTTAAGCAAAAATGTTTGTAACATTTAATTGTACGTCCGAATAGGGCAGACTGTTTGTACTTTTTATATACTCACCACCTTATACATTCAACAGTTTACAATTAAGATTATTCTGATTCTGATTCTGATTCAAAAAAAATCTAATTGATATACAATGGACGGTCGATTCGCTAAAAGCGATCTCTTCCAGATAACCTTAGGATGGACTGGATTTGACAAGAACTATAGACGACGTTTATTCCTATATCCACACCGAGGCATTGTTTTGTGACATTTCTACGACCTAAAAAGTCAGTCAGTTGGTAGTAGCTCTGCCTTCTGCGCCGTAGGCCGTTGGTTCGATACCCACCGAGAACAAATATTTGTGTGATGAACATATATGTTTGTTCTCTGTCTGGGTGTTATTATATATTATAAGTAATATGTATTTACAAAAAAAAGTATATAGGTATGTATTAATCAGCTATCTGGTTCCCATATTACAAGCTTCGGTTTAGTTTGGGGCGAGATACTGCTGTGTGGGATGTCCACCAATATTTATGTATTATTTATTTAGTGTCTTGTGCCTCTATTTACACCGCCATCCTAACCCTTTAAATCAGAACGCAGCAATGCAATATATAAAGAGGAAAAAAAAAACATCACAACAATGCCTGCTTTTGTTCTTCAGAATATTTAAAATCAGCAAACAAAATAACTTGTAAGTGTGCGCCCTCCGTTAGTTCACAAAGCGTCCGACGCACGGGCGGGGGCGACACTAGTGCTAGAGATTTCTCTTGTATCCCTTTGACGTGATGCGACTGAGTTAATTATTCTTTTCCCCTCTACAAAACTCGAGAATTGCTGCTTTATTTTGAAAATCTTTCAATGTTTCTGTGATAACAATACTTTTTTTTAATCTTTGTTCTCTTACGAAAAACATTATTTTATTTTCTTTTATTGTTGTGTTTATTTATTTATTACTTTAATTTTACGTTTATTAAATAATATAAGGTACAGTTTATTTGTTTTTGTTTTTAATACAACTTTCTGATGGAACAAGCAGATGGCCCACCTGATGTTAAGTGGTAACCATCACCTATAACAAAGTATTACTTCGTAAGTCACGCACGATAGGAACGTGCCCTAAGATGCACTACCTTAAGCCTCATGTGCCTGTAATTACACCGGCAACCACACTTTTCAAACCGAAACACAGCGTTGCTGCTTGGCGGCAGAAAAAGGCGTGGTGGTAGTACTTCCCCGGTCGAGCCCTTCCCAAAGAGCTCTATTACTCTTAAAATTATCCTCATCATCATCAGTCTGAAGAAGTCCAGTGTCGGACATAGCATAGGCTTTTTCTCCTAGATTAACTTTAAGATTTTTTAAAATCCACGTGCTTATGATAGGATGATATATGTTCGCAGAATACTTTCTGCGAACTAATATATATCCTATCATAATCATAATATCATCACCACACGTGGATTTTAAAAAATCTTAGTAAACTAAGAAAGAGTTTCATTTGAGGTCAGTAACGCCATCTCTGCGTTGATAAAAGCAGAGATTCTAGTAGTGATTCTAGTAATTGATGATAGATGGCGCTAAAAGCAACCTATTGTTCTTCACCTGTCAAGGTTGGCTGGTAGAAAATGCTGTCTAACAATATGCTCTCTTTTTGTACAAACTTTGTTTGGTGCAATAAAGAATTAAATAAAAAAATATATATTTTTCCATAAAAAAACACATTACTTTCTATTCTTTCTAAGCTGTTTAAATAAGTTGAATGATCGATCTTATGGCTTGCTGTTAACTATTCCTCCGGGTGGTTGCCGGTGTTATTACAGGCACATGAGGCTTAACATTTGTATGCCTCAAGTTGATGGACGCAGGGCAGTGTATCGTAAGGCACTTTCCCATCGTGCGTCACTTACGAGGCAATGCCTTCACAGCTCAGTTGGTAGTAGGTCTGCCTTCTGCGCCGTAGGCCGTGGGTTTGATTCCCACCGAGAACAAACATTTGTGTGATGAACATAGATGTTTGTTCTCTGTCTGGGTGTTGTTTGTATTTATTATACCTCTATTATAAATTGTGTATATTATAAATATGTATTTACAAAAAAATATATATATACATACATAATTATATGTATTATATCAGCTATCTGGTTCCCATATTACAAGCTTTGGCTTAGTTTGGGGCTAAATAGTGCTGTGTGGAAAGTCCACCAATTTTACTTATTTACAATGCTTTGTGAGTAAGTCAGTAAGTTGTATAAAAAAAAGGTAGTACATGTTTTCGATATACAAACATTTTGAACCTCTGACTTTCAAAAATGTCTCTATCTTTTGGCACGTAACATAATAATGACATAAAAAACATGTAAAAAACATTCTTCCGGAACGAATAACTAAAGCGTGGTATGCAAGCTGGAATATCGCCACCACATACCAATTTTTAGTAAGTATGTTAAAACTTCTTTCAAAAATATCAATAATAATGCGCAATTCGAACTATAGGTATAATGATCGACGCACATAACCCATTTTTCCTGCAGAATCGAATGTTTTTTTTACACACGCAGATGGCCTACCTGATGTTAAGTGGTAATCATCACCTAATACCTCGTTTAGACTCAGCTCATGTCCATGGAAATGTGCAGAGACATGTAGAGACAGGCGCAGGGACTTGGGCAATGCGAGAATGGGACGGCAACACATTTCCGTCCACTATAATAAGATGATTGGCCATAATTATGTTATAGCGGTGTATGGGGACGTGTTTAAGGACAAAACCTTCTTCATTGAAACGTTTCCATGGATAATAGATACAGTCAGTGACTAAATTAGATTACGTTGCTGTGTTTCGGTTTGAAGAGTGTGGTTGCCGGTGTAATTACAGGCACATGAGGCTTAACATCTGTATGCCTCAAGTTAATGGACGCAGGGCAGTGCATCGTAGGGCACGTTCCTATCGTGCGTGACTTGCGAGGCAATGCTTTGTCATAGGTGATGGTTACCACTTAACATCAGGTGGGCCATCTTTAAATTTAATTAGGATAAATTTTATCCCATTTTTTTTATGCAACTAGCTGATGGAACAAGCAGATGGCCCACCTGATGTTAAGTGGTAACCAACACCTTTAATAAAGCATTGCCTCGTAAGTCACGCACGATAGGAACGTTACAACCTTATTCTGTTGTAAACGCAATGGCACCTATTGTGCATATTAGACGCTGTATATCATACATAATCTTGGATATCTATATAAAGTGGTAACAACCATATTCCATTTGAAATTATATAATCATAATCATAATCATTTATTTATTGTTTCATGTTGTTCATACAGGTTCTTAGGGGGTAACAATATGTCCAGGACATGAGATTAAAGGCGGGAATACACATGACTGTAGCTGGCTCACTTGCATAAAAGCGACTTGCACATGCCACCTACTTCCGTGTGTACACGCTAACTGGCATGCCTGTATCTGCCACGCAACATTTGATTTTCTATCAACTACAGGCATGCAACGTGAGGGAGGGGACGCGGGGAGCTCCACCACATTGTAACTTCTACATGCCGTTAACAAGCATGCCCGGTACTGTTCCATCTTACAGGCATGTGTACAGCCGCCTTCATGGTACTTCGTACTGAGAGATTTGAGGAGACATATTCCCAGTGCAACGGTCGCAAAGAAATCGTATTTCTAGCATTATTAGCGGGGACATCTACCGTGCCTGGGGATCGAAGTCTTTGAGCTATTTGTTTTTTATCATATGGGCCCTGTATTTATACTGTCACTACTAATCCTTATTCTAATCCAGTGCTGTCAAACGGTAAAAGAAATTAGTTAGGACTCTATTAGTGGCGATAGGCTTGCAACCTGTCACGTGCGGAATACCAACTACTGCAAAATGTGGGTATGTGCCAAATGTAATATTGGTAATATTTGGCTTACCTCTTAGAAATCTTGTCGTGTCACTAGTTTATTTCGAAACAGTGTGGTGAAAGGTTTTAAGTGCGCTTCAAGAGGCTCCCTTGAGCACTTGACACATGTTATAGAACTTTTTAGGTTCCACGGCATGCCGGTTTCCTCACGATGTTTTCCTTCACTGTTTGAGAGTACTGGCATTGTACACATAATTTTTTTAACAGAAAAACTAATTTTTGCACTACCGGTTTTGAACCCACGACATTATATCAAAGTTGTGATATTGCTACAGTTTTTTAGTTTTCAGTACTATTTTTCAGTTTATAACTATTTGTTGTAACACCTACATATAGTTCAAAGACAGCCGACAAGCCAGCAGTTGGTCGCAAATTGTGTTAGTACGAGTGCAATTACAGGCGGCTCTGTATCTATGGACGAAGTATGCAAGGTTGCAACCCAAAGCCTGGCTGGGGCATTTTGCACAGCACCATTGAACCCCAAACTGAGCAAAACTTGTACTATGGAATCCAGAACAGGAAACTCTTAGGCTATAACTATTTTTTGTAATGATAAACCTAGAAACACAGAAACAGTCATGATTGATGGAACTGGAAAAATGGAAAAAGGAACAAGCAGATGGCCCACCTGATGTTAAGTGGTAACCATCACCTACATATATATAACAAAGCACAGCCTTGTAAGTCTCGCACGATAGGAACGTGTCCTACGATGCCCTGCGTCCATCAACTTGAGGCATAAAGATGTTAAGCCTCATGTGCCTGTAATTACACCGGCAACCACACTCTTCAATTCAATTCATTCAATTCAATTCATTTATTCGTTTGTAAACACAGGTTATTTTTACATAAAAGTAGATGGTAAGCATAAGCAAGTATTGATCTCTGTGTTTTACCTGGCGGCATACAAACATTCAACAGCGATTAAAATTAAATTGTCATGTCCATAGTAAAAGAAAATAATTAAATTACAATATTATAAGTCTCAAGGTAAAATTTTCTAAAAACTCACAGGTACTATAGTAGGCTTTTCCTAAGAGCATTTTTTTTAGTTGAGCCGTGAATGGATTTACACCGGAAATCTCTAATATACACTTTGGAAGTTTATTGAATACGCGTGCAGCCATACAATGAACACTTTTGTTATAAAGGGCAGTTTTGTTACATGGAAAACAAATCTTATTGTTGTGACGCTTGCTGCTAAGTTTCATAAAAAGGTTCATATTCAATTTTACAAATGCCGCAAGTTCATAAATGTAACTCTTCAAACCGAAACACAGCGTTGCTGCTTGGCGGCAGAAAAAGGCGTGGTGGTAGTACTTCCCCGGACGAGCCCTTCACAAAAAGCTCTACTATTCTTAAGAGGGTTCGATCGAACATGATGATATCCGGATTCGAAGCCATAATCTGAAGGCAGTGACCTACCTAAGTTTTCCTAGTTTGTTTAAGTACGAAAACTTGCTAAGTGTATATTTTGGTTGTAAAACTTGTTTGGGTCAAAATTAAATTTGTGCTAAACCAATGCTAAACAAATAAATTTAGTGATAGTTATAATATATCTTCATACATGTTGAAATGTGCGAGCAAGAAGTACATTAGTTGTAGTCTGCGTCTTAAGTAGGTATGCTTGCACCAGCATCTACCTTCTCAGCCTAGTCGGCAAAGTTACGGTCGACATGGTTTAAGAAATCCAAAGCTTAAAGAAGAATGATTGAAATAAAATGACATTGTTATTGAACGTAGAACGATTTTTCTATTGCTTTACGAAAAGCTTTAGGGGTGAAATAGAACGGGTCAGGATATACTGGTGTTCAGCGGTTCAGAACCACGACAAATACATTTAGAACCCGCAACAACAATGTGAAATTCAATGTTGGAGAAAACATTAGGGTTTATGTATTAGAATGAAGGTAGTCCGGAAAAGGATCGTTTCGGCAGAATGGTGAAGGAAAACATTGCATCGAGATTTATGAATTTTTTTTGTGCTCTGGAAAGGCATTTTAAGGCGAATACAAGAGCTAATGTGACTCTCGCTCGCACGTTTCGACATGTTGAAAGATATAAAATCACTTAAATCATTTTTGAAAAATTGCAATATACCATTTTGTGTGCAATCACAATGCACACAGTTTAGTAAAAAGCACAAGTTTTCCTACTTAAAAGTTTGCTTATGTACGAAAACTTTCGCATTAAGTGTGCCTCAGAGTCCTTTCGAACAATTGACAGATGTTTTAGAACTTTTTAGGTTCTACGACATGCCGGTTGGCTGAAATGTTTTCCTTCACCGTTTGAGAGTAATGGCAATGTGACAAAATGGTGTTAAAATTAAATGGTGCTATGCATTCCCTGTAACTGTTCCCTAAGTCGCCTATATCAATAGCTGGTTTTTGGACTGGGAGGTCAATTAAATAAATATTGATGGACTTTCCACACAGCACTATCTAGCCCCAAACTAAGCCAAAGCTTGTAATATGGAACCGATAGCTGATATAATACATATAATATACTGTTTTTTTTGTAAATACATACTTAATATATATAATAACACCCAGACTGAGAACAAACATCTATGTTCATCACACAAATGTGGGTTCTCGGTGGGGATCGAACCCACGGCCTACGGCGCAGAAGGCAGAGCTACTACCAACTGAGCCGTGAAGGCTGTCAAACTTTATTATACTGTTGATAGAACAAGCAGATGGCCCACCTGTTGTTAAGTTGTAACCATCACCTATAAAAAATCAATTGCCTCGTAAGTCACGCACGATAGAAACGAGCTTTACGATGCACTGCCCTGCGTCCATCAACTTGAGGCATACAGATGTTAGGCCTCATGTGCCTGTATTTTCCCCGGCAACCACACTCTTTGAACCGAAACATCAACGCTGCTTTTAATGCATTATTTCGTTAAAATAAAGCTATTCTTCAACTATAGCGTGGTATGGCCAATATCGATTTCAGTAATTATCGGCTGTCCAAATTTTGATGGATTGCGTTACGATACAGGCTTTGTACACAGAGATGTAGCTCAAAAAGACAGCTAGAATACTTAGTAAAACCATGTTTGCAAAAATCCCTTTGTGATACTAGTTGTAAACAAGAGTAGCAGAGCTGTCAGTGAAGGGCTCGTCCGGGGAAGTACTACCACCACGCCTTTTTCTGCCGCCAAGCAGCAAAGCTGTGCTGTGCTGCAGCGTGCAGCTGTGTTTCGGTTTGACGAGTGTGGTTGCCAATATAATTACAGGCACATGAGGCTTAACATCTGTATGCCTCAAGTTGATGGACGGAGGGCAGTGCATCGATAAAAGGTAATGAAGTGGTTTATACATATTATTATTACATCGAATTAGATAGAGATAGCAAGTGACTTGACATCCGATTAGTTTGATTTGCTTTTTGAAAACGGCCGTAAAGGTATTTATTCAGATGAATCACACTGATCACTTTGAAACATCTTAAAAGTAGGTGAATCTAAGTGCCAGTTCCACGCGACCAAACAACAAACAAAGTTATGGCAATAAACCAGCTGTCTTGTCAGTAGCTTGTGAGTTGACAAGCGGGTTTCAAGAGATGGAGATAAAATTGGGGTGCCGTGGCGGGAATATTCGTATCCAGGGATGAAAATAGCATGTGTGGGTCAAAATGTCTTTGAATGCCACTTTAGAAAACAATGACAGCCGCAGCTCAGTTGGTGGTAGCTCTGCCTTCGGTATAGGCCGTGGGTTCGATTCCCACCGAGGACAAACATTGGTGTGAGGAACGAAGATGTTTGTTCTCTGTCTGGGTGTTATATAATATTATAAGTATGTATTAAAAAAAAAAGTATATCAGCTATCTGGTTCCCATAGTACAAGCTTTGGGTTAGTTTGGGGCGTTAATCCTACTAATATTATTAACGCCAAAGTTTCTAAGTATGGATGGATGGATGGATGTTTGTTACTCTTTCACGTAAAAACTACTGAATGGATTTTAATGGAACTTTACAATAATATAGCTAATACATCAGAATAACACATAGGCTACAATTTATAAAATTGTGTGACTAATCCTGCGCAGACGAAGTCGCAGGCACCAGCATTTATTTTTATAATATTAATATTATTATAAAAATAAAATCACGAAAAATTCCTAGAAGACAGAAAGAAGGCAGGCCTCCGGGGGGTGATTGCAACCGCTTAACATCGGGTGGTTTAATTTCATTTTGACACAAACCATGGGCCTAATCACGAATGAATTTTGAAATTTGTGGCGCTAACGTATCCTAGTTATTCGACCTTATTTTGTTGTAATACTTTTTGTAGGAAAACTTGTATTAAATTAATAGTTTTTTGCTAAATCTTTGTAATGTTATTCTCATAATGTGGTTGTAAGCAATTTTTAAACTACATTCAGTAATTCTATTGGTTTAACATTGTTGACAGTTGGATGCTTCGTTATAGGTGATAGTTACCACTTAACATCAGGTGGGCTTGTTCTATCAGCAAAGTGTATTAAAAAATATTTAACTCCATAATGTGCCATGGCATTGATCCACAACTGCAACACTGTAAAAACGCTAGAATACACTATTCTAACAAAAATAAAAGTCCTCAGTTCCGCTAACGAACAAGCAAAGTCGGTAAACAACGTGCCTTACTATAGTGTCCTTTGTAGAGTACACTTCAGTCGAGTTTCTATTCTTCACTGCTCTTTGATCTAGGGGTTGGAGGGGGTTGCTTTGTGGGTTAATTTATGATGTGCAAAAACACTCCCTTTCATGCGTAGCAAATTGTTGAATAGTGAAAATGTTTACTGTAGCATTGTTTTTAGAAAAACCAAATATTTTGTTGTTTTTTTAGGTTTTCGTACCCAAAGGGTGAAACGGGACCCTATTACTAAGACTCCGCTGTCCGTCCGTCTGTCACCAGTCTGCATCTCAAGAACCGTCGATCTCAGACAGTCGATGTATTTCTGTTGCCAATAAAACAAAAAATACTAAAAACACAGAATAAAATAAATATTTAAGGGCTCCCATACAACAAACGTGATTTTTTGCTAGTTGTTGCTCGATATTGATAACGGCAACAGGAAGACGCATGAAATATTTACAGAATATTTAATTATATATTCACTTTAAAAATAAATAAATTAAAATAAAACAAATATTTAAGGGGCGCTCCCATACGCGCCGTAGGCCGTGGGTTCGATCCCCACCGAGAACAAACATTTGTGTGATGAACACAGATGTTTGTTCTCTGTCTGGGTGTTATATAATATTACAAGTATGTATATACAAAAAAAAGTATATAAGTAGTATTATCAGCTATCTGGTTCCCATATCATGGGTTAGTTTGGGGCGAGATAGTGCTGTGTGGAATGTCTGATTGCTGATGGAACAAGTAGATGCTACGTGGTAACTATGACCTATATCAAAATCACGCGCGATAGAAACATGCCCTACGATGAGCTGCCCTGCGTCCATTAACTTGAGGCATACTAGCTGATGTAACGAGCAGATGGCCCACCTGTTGTTAAGTGGTAACCATCATCTATAACAAAGCATTGCCTCGCAAGTCACGCACGATAGAAACGTGCCCCACGATGCACTGCCCTGCGTCCATCAACTCGAGGCATACAGATGTTAAGCCTCATGTGCCTGTAATTTCACCGGCAGCCACACTCTTCAAACCGAGATTGACGGTAGAAATAGGTATGTTCCTATGACTTGCGGTTGTTGTATTGATCGGTTCATTTTACTCACTGATGTAATATTTACAGCTCTCATAGCTCAGTTGGTAGCAGCTAAGCCTTCTGTAGGCTGTGGGTTCGATCCTCATTGAGAACAAGCACTTGTGTGGTGAACATAGATGTTTGTTCTCTGTCTGGGTGTTATTATATGTTATAAGTATGTATTTACAAAAAAATAAGTATATAAGTATTATATCAACTACCTGGCTCCCATATTACAAGCTTTGCTTAGCTTGTAAATATATATATAGTGTATAGGTACAAGGTATTCCAATAATTGGGCTTTAGCCCCCTGAAGTATGCAACCAACACAGTAAACGCGAAAAAAAACAGCTGTTTCGTACAAAAGTTCTATACCTACCTGGCTAAAATGTATGAAACAGCTGTTTTTTTTCGCGTTTACAGTGTTGGTTCCTTAGAAAAAGTTATTCATATTGATGGAAACTTTAGCTCCCTGAAGTTTTAAACCCAATTATTGGAACACCTTGTATATGCTATAAGTATTTTTTTCCAAAAACTAAGAATCAATTATTATATCAACTACCTGGTTCCCATATTACAAGCTTTGCTTAGAATGATGCTAGATAGTGTTGTGTGGAAAGTCCAACAATATTTATTTATTATTTTGAGTAAAGTTCGAGCTATAACAGTGAAAAAGTGCTCTCTGTTAAATAATAACATCACACAAATGTTTGTTCTGTGTGGGGATCGAACCCACAGCCTCCAGCGCAGAAGCAAGGCTGCTACCAACTGAACTGTGAGGGCTAGGTAGCTATCAATATATTTTAGTATCTTCATGAGAATGTAATTGATAAAGACCTCGGAAGTGTGATCTGCACGCGATCTCTCGTAACTACGGTCCGACAACCTGAGATCCTGAACCGGATGGGCAGCACATCAATGCGACCGGAAACGGCCATTTTACCCCATTCGCACTTCCGCTGGTGTGAGGATTAGAGGGGTTCTGACACGGGCAGAAAATATAAAAGAAATTCTTGAAAAAGGCTTACTGCTTAAGGCTTTTCCTCTAAGCACGGTAGACATCCTCTTAGATCTCCCAATCCTTACTTACCCTAAGGGTTTAGTATACTTAAGTAACCTGATTGAAAAATATACACATAGTTACATATTAAAAAAAAAAATTACAATTTAGCTTGTAACTAATGGCCTTAGTTACCTACTTGTATAAAAATAAAAAAAGAAGCTTCTATATTTTGAATTTTTCAAAATATAGTTTGTATAACTAATGTATCAATTTAATTTTGAAAAAACTTATAAGTGTAAAAACATATAACTTATAAGTACGGGGGTAAAACTTTAAAATGCAACAAGCTCCTCGTAAACTTCCCACACCAAAGTTCTTGATACAAAAAGCTCTGCCATTCTATAAATATTATTATATTTACGAGCTAAAAGTGCCAACTAAAATGGGTCCATACAAACAAGTTATATTGCAGCCTTAACTATTCTAAGTTAAACGATAAATTTTAATATGAATATGTCGTCTTATGCATAGCGAGGCTATGCGATGAATGGGGACGGATTTACACCGAAACGTGCAAAAGTATCATAGCTGTGTAAAATAATAACAAAATGGTATTTATTTAAGAATAAGAGCTGGTTTGACCATGCTCTGTTAGATTAACAAAGGATTAAAGGGCCGTGAAATATGTCAAAATTCACGCGTTTGACATCTAAGGTTAGATTTAACGGCCTGTTAATCCTTGATTAGTAACTAACAGAGCATGGTGAAATCAGCTCTTACTATGATAGCTTTGAAACTATAGCAGTAACTGGCGAGGCAATTCTTTGGTAACTTACCATCAGGTGAGCCTTCTTCTTTGAAACTACAGAAAGAGTCGGATTGGTTAGGATTGCCTCCAGATTAGAATGTAGACGCATGCGATTACATAATTTACGCTATCTTTAAATAATATTGCCGACACGCACTGGATCAGCGTGGTGAGATAAGTTCCAAACTCCCCAAATATGACAGACAACAGTATTTCTTGTGATTTCTTGTGAGGAATTTGCCCAACAATGGGACACTATGGTCTAATAGTAATAGTAATATTAAATGATATTTAATTAAATAATATTAAATACTTGTCTAATACATTATAAATGCACTTTATTTCTTTCTCTCATAAACAATTGAATCACTAAAATTACTTTGCTTCTTAAACTTTACGTCTTAAAGTTAGGTGAATCATATGAAGTGGGATAAGGGCAAGAAAGTGATGATTTGTATATTTTGTTCACGTGCTCGTTACGGTGTAACTGAGGTATAGGCGGCAAGTTGTTTTCCTAGGAAGCGCTTTAAGTTTTTATAACTAATGAATTATTTTGCCTTAGCCGTTATTGTGGGGTAGTGAGTCACTAACTTTGGTACTAGTATTCTCTTAACTGGGATTTGGTGAGGAATCTTTTGATTCCTCTGAAGACCGTCGTAATGTTAGCCTTTACAGCTCAGTAGGTACTCACTGTAGGTGCTCACGCTTTTTTGCTGCAGGTCGTGGGTTCAATCCCCGCCGGGAACAAAAATTGTTGTAAAAACCCGTTCCTTCCTTCGGTCCTTCACAGAATTTTTTGCTAATAATATAGTTTGTTTTCTGTCTGTGTTTTAAGTAAAATTTTAAATTTTGACAATTAACATTATCTGCATATTATTAAATAATATGGAAAATTTTGCTCATACCAAAAAATAGTTCCGATTTCACAACTAGATGGCGCTGGTAAATTTGTCACGATGCTAGATCGCGCTATCGTTGCGTTTTGCTGTTTGAATGACGTGAAGCCCCGGTCGTGTGACTCTTCACCAAGTTGAAAGATTTTCGCTCGCTTCGTTCGGTAAGCCCCGAACTGAGAATCTCAAACATACAAACATTGTTTTTGTACGACTACTCGAGGCATTCGTGTTTTCAGTAGTCATTATAAAAAAAAAAAAAAAAAATTATACCAAGTAAATAGAAATAGTGTGATTTATAGTATGAATTGGAAATGTTATCGTATGATTTGATTTTAACAAGAACAATGTACTTTAAACTATTATCATGTAACATACTTTTGGGTAAATTGATTTCCACCGACGAAGTATTTTACCTAGTACTACAATGTAATAAATAATAATACTAGTATGAAAAACAAAGGTAATTAATAATAATACTATTATTTTCCAATGGTAATTTCTCCTCAGGTAAGTTCCCTTAAAATCTTAGGGTAGGCTGAGCCACGTCCTACATTATATTCGGGTGAAGTGATTAAAACAGCAGTAATAACAATAAAATGAAGATAACGCCATTTATCATTGGATATTTCAATTTCAGCTGAGCTAATAATGATAGAACGTTCGCGATAAGATAAATTATAATATGAATGGTCAGGTTAATGAATAATATCTAATTAGCTTTGGAAGTAGTCATGCGTTCGGTTATTTGTTTATTTTTGATTTTCGTTTCGGTTTTTGCGAAACGTGAACAATATAATGGGTAAGATTTATTTTATAAATGCCTTACTTGAGTTTTTACATAAAAAATGTGTTTTACTAAACAAACTGATTACAAAACGTAATCACAATCATCAACATCCTGAATAATTTTGATCCTAATAATTTTCTTCGCTCCAGAGTCAGTAAGTAGAGTTGAAACGATGCTTATAAAAAAAATCAAGACGTCCAACTGTCACGGTTCATGAGATACAGCCTGGTGACAGACGGACAGTCAGACAGACGGACGGACAGCGGAGTCTTAGTAATAGGGTCCCGTTTTACCCTTTGGGTATGGAACCCTAAAAAGAAAGAATGACTAAATTAATGCTAAGTCGCTAGGACGCAAGGTTTCTCAAAACTTTGTTATAAGATTAGAACACAAACGGCCGGTTTCTGAAAGCTCGATCAAAACTAATCGGATGTCAAGTCAATCGCCATTTCAGCTATTACATCGAATTAGATAGAGATAGCAAGTGACTTAACATTCGATTGGTTTTGATCGGGATTTGAGAAACCGTAACTTATACAGTCTTGCTTGTTTTAAAGGTTTGCTATCTACCAAGTATCAGTGAAATCCACAGACCAAGTAAAACTGGTCAACGATGTGGAAACTAGGCTCGGCCTGGATATCTGGGCCCACGCTGTACCCGGCAGACCAGGAACGGTTCTGGTCGAAGCAGACAAGAAATTACAGTTTGAAAATGACCTTAAGAGCATTGGAGTAGAGTTCAAAGTCGAGACGGAGAATGTGCAAGAGTAAGTCGAAATGTTACTAGAATTTTAAAACTTGAAGTTATTTGACGGCCTCTGTGCGTCCGGCTAAGACGTGAGAGCAGGTTCGATTCCCGAGGTGAGTTAATATGAAATTACAAGTGCTTTGTATTAACGATGATATCGTTCTTTGTATATGTCATGTCAATAATAGTTCTGCATCGTAGGGCATAATCCTGACGTGCGTGACGTGCGAGGCTATGGTTTTTTTATAGGTGATGGTTACCACTTTTTTTTTTAGCACCAACTGATGGAACAAGCAGATGGCCCACCTGATGTTAAGTGGTAACCATCACCTATAACAAAGCATTGCCTCGTAAGTCACGCACGATAGGAACGTGCCCTACGATGCACTGCCCTGCGTCCATCAGCTTGAGGCATACAGATGTTAAGCTTCATGTGCCTGTAATTACACCGGCGACCACACTCTTCAAACCGAAACACAGCAACGCTGCTTGGCAGCAGAAAAAGGCGTGGACCACTTAACATCAGGTGAGCCATCTGCTTGTTCTTGCTGTATAAGCAAGTGTTTTGCTTTAGAATTAGCTATTTAATTTTGTACTTTCCTTATTTCACGTTCCTATTTTCCTTACAGACTCCTCGATATGGAAGAAAAACTCCTATCCGAAGCTTCAAAGAAGAGTTACAATGCGTCCAGGCTCGAAGGTCTTCCATTCGACAGGATATACACGTACCACCAGGTAATCTTTGGAGTACTTCAGATTTCAAAGTTTTTTTTAAAATAAATATTGGTGGACTATCCACACAGCACTATCTAGCCCAAAACTAAGCCAAAGCTTGTAATATGGGAACCAGATAGCTGATATAATGCATATATACTTTTTTTTTTGAAAATACATACATGTTATATCACACCCAGATAGAGAACAAACATCTATGTTCATCACACAAATGTTTGTTCTCGGTGGGGATCGAACCCACGGCCTACGGCGCAGAAGGCAGATTTACTACCAACTGAGCTGTGAAGGCTGTCTGAAAGTAAATAATTGAAAGATTTAAGAGTTTTAGCTGTTTCTGTTATGCCTACGCCTCACTGAATTCGATTGGCACCACACTGAAGCTTCAATATTGTATTATAAAACATTGTAACAAGGATCATACAAAATAACGGTAGGAACAAAGCCATAAGTTTGTTGCCTGTTCTTCTAGGCTTTGATCGCGTGGAACTGGCACCTAGAGTTACCTAGCTGTAAGACGTTTTAAAGTGATCCTTGTGATGTTATTGAATATATACCTTTTGACTTTGACTTGTTAAAATTAGATTTATTTTTTGTTTACTACACTTAAGGAAATTACAAAGATTTTTTTTTATATCCCTAAAGTTATTATCCGAGTGGGATTTCAAGGTCGTAACTTCCCCTCATACAAGGCCGTGCTTACCACCTGCGCCATTGGATTATAACCACACCCGGCGAACAACTTAGGGTTATGATAGTACGGTACTATGCGACCGTGGCTCCATCTACAGGTCTGACTTACCTACTACTGGTTCGGCGGGTATGATTAGAGTCCGATGGTGCAGGTGGTTAGAGCGGCCCCGTATCAAGGGGAGGGTCGTGGGTTCAAATCACACTCTATTATCCTAGTGACATTTGGGATATAATAAAAAAAATCTTTAAAATTAGATTCACATGGAAATCAAAACAAACTACTACGATTCTACAGAATTGAGGCTTACTGAATCTACGTGGCACAAGCATTTTTTGATAGTTTATGTTGCTTATTTCAGATTGATACGTACTTGGACATGCTGGCTGAAGCCTATCCTCAAACTGTGACGCTGGTCAATGCTGGCAAGAGCTTCGAAGGCAGACATATTAAATACCTGAAGATATCCACCACCAACTTCCAGGTTTCTTTAAACATGTCTTAATAATAAATAAATAAATAAATAAATATTGGTGGACATTTGACACAGCACTATCTAGCTACAAACTAAGCCAAAGCTTGTGATATGGGAACCAGATAGCTGATATACTACTTATATACTTTTTTTTTTGTAAATACATACTTATAATATTATATAACACCCAGACAGAGAACAAACATCTATGTTCATCACACAAATGTTTGTTCTCGGTGGGGATCGAACCCACGGCCTACGGCACAGAAGGCAGAGCTACTACCAACTGAGCTGTGAAGGCTGTCTTAATAGTAGTAGAGTTCTTTGTGTGAGCAAGTAAGTGATGTGAGTGAGTACTACCATCGCGCTTATAACTGTCGCCAAGTATTGATTTCAATTTTGAAGGTATGGGAGCTGGTGCAATTGTAGGCACTTGAGACATTGACACCTGTCAGCCCTTCAAAATACTTCTAGCTCGCATATTTCAAAATTTTGTAACATATAAAGATTTTGGTTGATTTTGATTTTTCATAAATAAGTTCAGTGATTTTATATCTTTCAAAATGTTGAAATGTGCGAGCGAGAAGGACAGTCTTCTAATTAGCCAATGTGGCTAAAATTTGGCTAAAGTCTTTACCTAAATACATTGGTCTCTAGAGTGATTGACGCAGTGCAATTCCAGGCCAGGTCAACATATTCCGTGAGGCACGTGATCAATTGTTACTGGTAGAGGTAACCGCCTAACGTCACGGTCCCATCTGCTAGGTCCATTACTATTTTTCATAAAAAAAAGAGAGGTGGCAGTCCTGAAGCGATTTTTTCTACTGTAAAGTAAAGCGCTACTTTTAAAATTTTATTTTAGTCTGTAAGGTATTTATAGCTTTGGGCTGTACCATAAATGATGTTCAAAGGGGGGTCCCTTTGCATGTCACCACACTTTCCATGGGAAGTATCCCCCCAAACCCTAAAGGAACTGAAAACTGAAGTGGTTTTATTACTTTTCCCAGGATACATCAAAGCCCGTAGTCTTTATGGAGTCACTCCTCCATGCTCGTGAATGGGTAACCCTCCCTGCCACCCTCTACGCCATCCACAAGCTGGTGATTGACGTCACGGAGCAAGACCTTCTCCAGGATATCGACTGGATCGTGCTGCCCATTGCTAACCCCGATGGATACGTGCACACACATGTTGAGGTAAGGAATAATGAGATCATCCTATTGGTAATGGACTTTCTATGTAATAAACTTAAACTGGACTTCTTTGTTTCTTCAAAATAAAAACTGTTAACTATTTGATTCCCAGGCACAGTTATCTACCGTGCCTGGGAATCAGATCCCCTCAGATCTTTTAGTACCGAGTCGTACAAACTCAAGTTTCTTTGAGGATGTCTAAGGGGGTTAAGCCAGAAGTACGTCTAAATATTACATTTGACACATCACATTAGCAGTGTTTAGAATTTTATTTTACCCTTCGATATTTGAATTTCTAGAACCGTTTCTGGAGAAAGAACCGAGCCACAGGTTACATGATCAACGACGTCTGCGTCGGCGTAGACCTGAACAGAAACTTCGGTATCAACTGGTCCGAAGCCAGCAGCAACGTCGTCTGCTGGGACACCTTCCACGGACGAGCTCCCTTCTCCGAACCAGAAACCTCTATCATCAGGGATATCTTGCACGAATACCAGGACCGCGTAGAACTGTTCTTGGATATCCACAGCTTCGGCAGCATGCTCTTGTACGGATACGGTACCGGACAGTTACCACAGAACGGTCTTTTCTTGCATCTAGTTGGAGTTCAAATGGCCCAAGCCATAGATGCTGTCAAGATGTCATGGAACCAAGATTACATTGTCGGTAACGTTGCTTTGGTCTTATACGAGGCGTCAGGAAGTGCTATGGACTACGCGAAAGCGGTTGGAGTGCCCTACTCTTACACCTTCGAACTACCTGGGTATAGGTTTGGGCTGGGTGGATTCGGATTCTTGGTGGACCCTGAGTTCATTGAGCAGGCTGGATTTGAAACTTGGGAAGGTATCAAGGTTGGAGCTAGGTACGCTCGGAACAACTTCAGACAGAGGCGTAGTGGGCAGTGAAAATATGAAAAGAGTTTTTGTATTTATGCTTTGACTGGTTTTAGTGATAAATAAAGTATTTTTCAATTCATCAGGGATTAATTTGTTTGATTTGGTTGAAAGGCTGTAGGTTGGGTATTCGTTAAAGTGGGGATTATGGTAACTAGCGTTGGGGATTTGTTCGGTAATTGGAACTACACAGTTTGTGGTGTAAGGACACATTTAATCCCAAAAATTTGATTGAAAGTTTGTCATAAGCCAGAGCAAAATAGTTAGCTATAGTTAGTTCGTGAAATTTGTCGGTTACACAAAAGAGAGAACTCAAGAACAAAATAATAAAGCCATACAAAAAACTGTTATTATACAGTACTCACCAGTACACCGCGGCTCTGTCAGTAGGTATGCATTAATTTAAAAATACTTTGTTGTAGGTGCATACTATGGTGTCTGTACAACAAAGTTAGTATTTATTTTCTCCAAAGACACTAATAAACAAACACAGTAAAGCATAAAAAATACAATCGGTGGCCTTATCGCTCAGTGTTGATCCCTTCCAGGTAACCTTGGATGGATAGGATTGGCAGAATATTTCAAAAAAGTAAGGAACAGCAAATTAAAAAAATGAATAAAAGAAAGAGCATGGTAAAAACTTGATAAAAATAGCACACACAGAATGAATTATAGTACTTAGGTATACGTCATTCAGTCACACACTAAGTATGTTTATTATAAGTTCGTTGAGCCGTTTTAATATTAGTTAGTTTTAAGAGTAGTAGAGCTCTTTGTGAAGGGCTCGTCCGGGGAAGTAATACCACCACGCCTTTTTCTGCCGCCAAGCAGCAACGCTGTGTTTCGGTTTGAAGAGTGTGGTTGCCGGTGTAATTACAGGCACATGAGGCTTAAGATCTGTATGCCTCGAGTTGATGGACGCAGGGCGGTGTATCGTAGGGCTCGTTCCTATCGTGCGTGACTTACGAGGCGATGCTTTGTTATAGGTGATGGTTGCCACTTAACATCAGGTGGGCCATCTGCTTGTTCCTTCAGCTAGTTGTATAAAAAAAAAACTTTTGTCGTGTCACTAGTTTCTTTCGAAACAGTGTGGTGAAAGGATTTTAAGTGCGCCTTTAGAGGCTGCTTTCTAGCACTTGACACATGTTATAGAACTTTTTAGGTTCTACGACATGCCGGTTTCCTCACGATGTTTTCCTTCACCGTTTAAGAGTATTTGGCATTGTGCAGATAAATTTTGAACAGAAAAACTCATTAGTGCACGACCGGTTTCGAACCTTAACCTCAACCTTAGGATCGGAAGGCGGGGCCGCTACCACTAGACCACCAGTGCTCTCGATATAGTTAATATTAGTAATAAACTTACCATATATTTTTGATCATTTCACTCTCAATTTTTTGTATTTATAAAACAGGCCAACAATATTTAGGTATAACACCCAAATATAGAACTAACATCTAAGTATGTTCCAAAATCACAAAATTGGTTGTTCTAGGTGAGGATCGAACCCACGGCCTAAAGCGCAGAAGGCAGAGCTACGAGCTTCTACCAACTGCTCTTCAAAAATAAATTTCTTTATTTATACGTTCCTATCGTGCGTGACTTACGAGGCATACTTTGTTATAGGTGATGGTTACAACTTAACATCAGGTGCCTACCTGATGTTAAGTGGTAACCATCTGCTTGCTCCATCAACTAGTTGTATAAAAAAAAAAAAAATACACTGTAGAGCTTGTGGGTGGGATTTTTGTATGTGAGTTGTATACCTACTTCCTTTCATCTTGCCGTGTTACTATAGTTCTTTACAAACAGTGAGTGTGGTAAAAAGATTTAAAGTGCGCCTCAAAGAGGCTCCTTTTGAGCCTAAAACCTCAAAAATTCTAAAAACATTGTGCTCAAAAACAAAAGTTCTACGAACTTGATAGATGTTTTTTTATACAACTAGCTGATGGAACGATCAGAGGGCCCACCTAATGATAAGTGGTAACCATCACCTATAACAAAGCATTGCCTCGTAAGTCACGCACAATAGGAACGTGCCCTACGATCCACTACCCTGCGTCCGTAAACTTGAGGCATACAGATTTTAAGCCTCATGTGCCTGTAATTACACCGGCAAACACACTTCAAACCGAAACAGAGCAACTCTGCTTGGCGGCAGAAAAACGCGTGATGTGTTGTTCTATACCTATTATTTAGATACTACTAGATATAATGCCCTATCTCATGTTGACAAGCGAGCGGTTAAGTAGCTGTCAGTGTCAAGGTCCTGACCTGTCAATGTCAGCCATACGACCTCGCGTCTTGTCAGCCATGCGACAGGGTTAGGCGGGGAAACCGAGACACGGAATGTAAACAACAGTACCCCAAGTATGAGTTTTGCTTACCATATTTGGTTTTTCGTTTTACGTTTTTGTTCCGTGTTCATTGCGGGTTTTGTATGAAGACGCGATAGGGATACCGATTTGGAACTTCACAAAACCCGCAATATGGTAAGCAAAACTCATACTTGGGGTACTGGACGCGTATAGGATACCGCCTTGGTATAAGTACCAGTGAGGATACAATATTATTATGTAACATCATTGTAACATAGGATTTTACACCATTTTTGTTATCCACAATACATTTATTGCTTACACATGGTTCAGTTTAGGTACCTACAATGTAGTTGTTAGGTGTTAGTAAGTATCACATGGACCTTGATAGAAGATAGAAAATATTAAATTGGATACTACATACCATTTACACATAACAGAACAGAACAAACTTTATAATGTATACATATTATATTATAGGATAGCAGCATGGAGTATACAGCACGTTTATAGAAAAACCTATAGTAATCCACATTATCACAGCTTAATTAAAAATTAAAATCATAAATTACTAAGATTAAGATAAAAATACATGTATTATACCCTAAGATTGTAATATACATACAAAACACTTACCTAATATTTAATCTGAAAGAGATAAGATATGGTTTTACGTAAATTTATTATTTTAATTTTAATTGTTTCTGCAGCGAGTTTGGAGAAGTCAAAATGCTAATTGGTAAAAATATAATTATTGTCAATTTATGTTTCACTGTGATCTTTGTTAGCGTTCTGGCCAAAAATGAAGACTACATCGGGTAAGTTTCAATGATAGATTTGTTATAGGTGATGGTTACCACTTAACATCAAGTGGGCCATCTGCTTGTTCCATTAGCAAGTAGTATACTTAATAAAAAACTACTTATATGCTATATAAAATAACTACTATATTTTGCATATACCTCTATGTATGTATAAGCCACATTTTGTAGTAGTTGGTATTCCAAACGTTGCAAGCCCCCGTTAGAATACAAATTCATTTCTTCACGATGTTTTCCTTCACAGCATTGCGCACATAATTGTTTTGATAGCAGAAATCCATTGATCCACTACAGGATTCGAACCTGCAGCCTTACGATCGGAAGGCGAGGTCACAAGCTCCCACTAGACCTCCGGTACTCATAAGCTCGGTATTATAATTTGGAGCAGCTTCACGACTTTTATCCCCAGGCACGGTAGATAGATCTACCCCTAAGATCTACCAAGTACCAATTCTAGGTTCTTTGAGGATGTCCAAGGGGGTAGTTAGGGGTTTTTCCAAATATTAATTGGTTTGTTATAATTAAAGGTATAAAGTCTACAATCTAAAGCTTTGGAATGAGACTCAGCAAGAAGACCTATTGAAGCTGAAAAGTGATATTATAGACTTCTGGAGAAAACCCTGTGTGAAATACAATGTGCTGGGCAAAGCCATGGTTCCTCCATCCCATGTAGACTGGTTTGAAGAAAGACTAGCAGAGATAGGAGTTGAGAGAGACGTTTCTATTGAAGATGTCCACGCGTAAGTACATTAAAATGGTTTTTTAATGGGTACAACTTAGTTTATGCCTCTCATTGGCGCATTTCATAATTTTACGCCTTTGTTACCGCCAAGCAGCGTTGCTCTGTTTCGGCTTGAAGAGTGTGGTTGCCGGTATAATTACAGGCACATGAGGCTTAGCATCAGTATACCCCAAGTTGATGGACGCAGGGCATCGTAAGGCACGTTTCTATCGTGCAACACTTACGAGGCAATGCTTTGTTAGAGGTGATGGTTACCACTTAACATCTGCTTGTTCCAACAGCTAGTAGTTTAAAAAAAAAATTGCCGATTGTGGCTTTGTTTGCGTATAATTGTGTTCATTCAGTTTTCTACCTCGTTCCCGATAAAACGTAACCTCATTCAGATTACGAACTATATTTGTTCAAGTTTCGCTCCAATCGGTTTACTTTTAGTATCATTCGGCCGTGATTGAGCCACAAACATTCAAACATCGTAACCGTGTGGTAGGATATTTTAGTATAAACAAAAGCTAAGGTATATTTAAGGTCTATGCTGAGCGTAGATTGTAGGCCTTTATGTACTTTATTATTATTTCAGCCTGCATCGTCCCACTGCAGGGCAAAGGCCTCCCTATCCCCCTTCCACTTTTACGGTCTTGGGCCCTTGAGGTCCAATTTTCGGCAAATGTATCGAGGTCATCCCGCCACCTCCGTCTGGGTCGGCCGCGGTGCCGCTTTTGTACTTATTTGACTTTATGTACTTTATGTACTGTGCTTTATGTACTTATTTGAATATTATACTTCCTCAGATACCTTGCTGAAAAAGAACTTAAATCTGCAAGACCAGTTCAAGACAATGAAGACAGTGCGAAATCTGCGTTTGACTTTGAAAGATACTATAGATATGATGTGGTAAGAAGATGTCAGTTTATTTATACACCAATACATAATGCTATAGGAGATGATATTATATAAGAAATATTAATAGATACTAATTCTTTCAGATACTAGATCATCTTTACGCTCTACAAGAAACCTATGCCAACTCAAATACAAAATTAGAAGTCGTTGTGTATGGTCACACTGAGGAGAATCGACCTCTAGTATACCTCAAACTGACCAATGGAGAAGAGACTGACAAGCCAGTGACAGTAATAGAAGCTGCTATCAACCCAAGAGACTGGATAACAGTTCCTTCTGCTTTGAACGTGGTAAATAGACTTTTGGAAGAAGAAAATAGGAGCTTTCTAGATGACACTGTTTGGATTGTGGTTCCTGTATTGAATCCTGATGGTTACGAATACACACATACGAATGTAAGTCATCTACTTAATTTTCAGAATGATTATTTTTTAACTGAAATATTTGGTTTGTATGTTAGGTAGAAATTATTTGAGACAAAATGATTGACGAAGAGATAGACTTAGTAGAACTAGTTTTTAAATTTATGACCTTTGATAAAAAAATAATTAAGAGTAAGGCAATGCTTTTTGTAGGTGATGGTTAGCACTTTTAACATCAGAATGGCTATTTACTTGTACCGCAAGTGATAAAAAAACCTCTCTTGCTTCAGCTCCGGCTGTGGTCGAAGTCTCGGAGTCTCCGCAGCCATCTCGGCTTCATTTGCCCTGGAGTCAACCTCGACAGGAACTTCGCCACAGACTGGCTGACCTCTGACTCCAGCTCCAGCGCATGCAGCCACCTCTACGCCGGCACCGGCCCTGTCTCTGAAATCGAGACCCAGATGATCAGACATCTGATAGAAGAGTACAGCCCCAGGCTTTATATATCCTTGCAAAATAGCGGAAAGTTCGTCACCTATCCTTGGAGGTATGAGAAAGCTGCCAGTGGGTTGTTTAGACGGCACTACTTAAAAGGACTTGATATTATCGATGTTTTAGAAGGATATACGCTAGATTCTGGAGCAATAGCGATAGGTGATAGAGAATCTGGTACCAGTGTGGACTTTGCGAGAGAACGGAGAGTTTTCTATACGTTCGTTATAGGAATAGATGGTGAAGGTGATGATGGAGTTATAGTACCTGAAGACAGTATAAATAGAATAGTGGAAGAGGTTTGGAGAGCTGTGGCGGTGGCAGGTAAAGGATTAGAAATTAATTGATTAAGAAAAACCCTGGACTTTTAGTTGAGTGGATCCTAAAATTTACGCGACCTTAAAATGTATTCCCATTTATATATTTTTAGAGTTATTCAGGTTTGGATCAGCTATCTCTAGATCGTATGCAACGGTCTGCAGATAGATCAACTGTTTCATATGTATTTTGTTAATACTTGTGCTCATTATAATTTTCTTTGTAAATAAATGTTTATTTCTATAGTTAAACAACAAATCTTTGATGTTTCAGAGAAAAAAAGGCCAATATACATTATACTCATTATAATTTCAATAATGCCGAAAGGAATCTCCGATAGAAATATTTTTTATCAAACTCCAAATTCTTGGCAATTTTTCTTTCAAAAAGATCTAAATTGGATATGGACCCGACAGCCGAATATAATGGAGGATTTAATTTTGAAATCCCCGCTGTTAAGGCTTCAGTTTTAAATAAACTGCGATGATATTGGTTTATCTAAAGTTTGACTTGAAAAGTTGACTGGTAAGTGAAAAAATCAAATTCGAGTCGGACTCGCGCACGAGGGGTTCCGTACCATTATCTATAAAACGGCCAAAAAATCACGTTTGTTGTATGGGAGCCCTTAAATATTTATTTTATTATGTTTTTTAGTATTAGTTGTTATAGCGGCAACAGAAATACATCATCTGTGAAAATTTCAACTGTCTTACTATCACGGTTCATGAGATACAGCCTGGTGACAGACGGATAGACAGATAGACGGACGGACAGACGGAGTCTTAGTAATAAGGTCCCGTTTTCCCATTTGGGTACGGAGCCCTAAAACTAAATCGATTTTATGTCTTAGCTAAATTACGGTCCTTCGTAAGATTGGATTATGTACATATTGTACATAGTAGCATATATACAATACATGTAAGATTACATGCCGTATACCTTAACCCATAGCATGCCAGTAAACGGTGAAGGAAAACATCGCAAGGAAACTAGTTAGTATTTTAACAGTGCGATGGGCTTGCAACCTGTCTCGTATGGATTGCATAACTGCAAAACGTGGGTATGTGCCAGCCAAATGGAATGTTTGGACGTACCTCTGACCACCCCCTTGGACATCCTAACCTACTAAGAAATCTGAGGGGATATCTACCGTGCATGGGGATCAAAGTCCTGAAGCTGTTTCAGTTTTACATCGCACAATAATATACAAATTTTCACTATTACATTTCATGTAGAACCTCTTTGCTGTAAAGGTAGCAAAATGATAAATGCTGAAAACTTCTTACCTGCAGCGTGACAGTCACCGAAGTACGTCTATGTGTCTCGGCAGAAACTCCTCGATGTGCCCTAGTGTTGTGGCTAGTAAAGGCGAATCGATTAAATTTTATCGATGTTTTTCAAAACTGCAAAATAAATAAATATAGGTGGACTTTCCACACAACACTATCTAGCCCCAAACTAAGCCAAAGCTTGTAATATGGGAACCAGTTAGCTGATATAATTCATAACATACTCTTTTTTTGTAAATACATACTTACTTATAATTAGTAATAACACCCAGACCAAGAACAAACATCTGTGAAGGCTGTGACATGGTGTGAAAACGATGTTATACATATTATGTAGGCGTTGTAGTTTGTAATTTGAAGCGTAGCGTGGGCTGTCTTATGAATTTGATTGCCTCTACCTGTTTCTGTTATGCCTACGCCTTATTCAATTCGACACCATACTGAAGCTTCAATATTCTAATTATATTACCAATATTCTAACAGCGGCGATGGGATTGCAACCTGTTATGGATGGGATACCACACATTTCATTTCATTTTGCATTACTCGTCCGAGGAAGTACTACCATCTTTTCTGCCGCCAAGCAGAATTGCTGTTTTTCGATTTGAAGAGTGTGGTTGCCGGCACGTGAAGCATAACATCTATATGCCTCAAATTGATGATCGCTGGGCAGGATATCGGGCACATAACATCAGGTGGGCCATCTGTTTGTCCCATCAGCAAGTTGTATAAAAAAAAAAATATAGCAATACAATTTTGAAAATAAAACTATCTTACACGTGAGTAGGGTGCGTGTCTCACTCGCATTTATCAGTTTTATTTATACTCAACTAGCTACCGCCCGCGGCGACGCACGCGCATTAGTAGTGATTGCTAACATAAATATTTAAGGCTTTTTCCGTTAAGAGATCTGAGGGGATATCTACCGTGCCTAGGGATAAAAGTCGCGTAGGTAGCTATTTTCATTGCTAATCGGTTCAAAAATCACCTTTACTTCTTTCTATTTCTGCTTTATTGCCAATCGGTTAAAAAAATACATTCACTTCTTTTTATCGTTTCGGTGAAAGCACTATATTGTCCACCTTGCCTGGTCACGTCTTTCAAGGCAATATTTTCCGGCTCCCGTCCCCCTCCACCCCCCAGACACGGAGGTATCCAACCTCCATTATTGCTACCTGAATCGAAGAACAACAGATTCCACGGATGTATTTTTGTAGTGCAAAAAGGATTTCTTAGTTTCTGTGGGATATATTTTTAGGTTTCATATGGGTACTAGTGTTCTCTTATCTGTTAAATGGGTGAGAATGAGAAGTAAGTAGTTTAAAAGTATTCTTTGTGCCCATAATTGTAGCTTAGCTTAGTTTGGGGTTAGACAGCACTGCAGTGCGATTCCGTCAAGAACACTCACCAAAGTGAGCGTGGAATCCGCAGAAAGTTATCAATTTGTATTCTGTGATACATTCAATCATCGCTAGCGCTAATCGCTTCTGTTTTTTCGGCGAGTCGAGTGGAAATGCTAATGTGACGCGAAACTGAGGCTTGAAGCTGAGTATTCGAAAGTGAGGGAGGTGAAATCCATCCACGAGGTGAAACTCCCCGTGATGTTATTGTTTAGAGAATCGACACCCTGCTTAAAATATCTGCTAATATTTACCTACTGATATATATGTTTTATTAACAAACGGTGCATCTAATAATGTCTTATGGCAGCGAGGTAAGTAAGTAACTTAGTAACAAACACCCACAATATTCGAATTAAAATCTAAAACCGCACAAAGACATATAAACAAATAAATAAAATGTCACAGATAAACAAAATGTTTATATAAGAATAGACCTTTCCTGTACTTTGAAAATCAAATTCTGCCTAGTTGTAACTTTTTCCTTTTTTATTTCACAGCTTGTTCTGCATTCTGGCAGAACAAGCTGTGAAAAATTTTGGCCAAATTTTTAACAAAGGTTGTTGATGATGTTAGATTAACCCCTGTATATGTAGGAGGTACTCTCATGGAAATATAGAGTTAGAGAAATGTAAGGGGACTTGAAATACTAATATAAAATACGATAGCAAAATTGAAACAAATATGTGTTTTATTAAACTTTGAACATTTGTACTTTAGAATTTAGTTGCCCAACTGGTTATTTTTCCTGGCCGCTGTTATGAATCTCGCCCCGACCTTGATAGCCTCCCAAGTCTCGAATCCCGCTTGCTCAATGAAGTCAGGGTCCACCAAGAAGCCGTTCATCGTAGCGCTGTTCCTGTACGCTGGCAGTTCGAAGGTGTACGAATACGTAGCACCCCTGTGCATTCCGTAGTCGCTAGCACCACCGGAGGCAGGGTATAACACTAGCATAATGTTTCCGACGATATAGTTAGCGTTGGTGGGCCATTTGACAGCGTCGATAGCCTGTGCCATGTTGACTCCGAGAAGGTTGACAGTTAGAGCGTTGGGAGGCAGTTGGCCTGTGCCGTATCCGTAAAGAATCATGCTGCCGAAACTGTGGATGTCTAGGTAGAGTTCGATTCGGCTGCTGTACTCGTTGAAGATATCCCTGATGACAGCGGTCTCAGGTTCGGAGAAGGGCCCTCGTCCGTGGAAGGTTTCCATACAGGCGCTGTTGCTGGACGCTTGGGACCAGGCGATGTCGAAGTTGCGGTTGAGATCCACTCCCATACAGAAGTCTCCGACCATGAAGCCAGTAGCACGGTTCTTTCTCCAGAAACGAGCCTGAAAGAATATGCGATATTAGTTTTTTTTCTTATATTATTGAAATTTAACCACTCGATTCTCATTTAACAACTTTATACGGTTTACAATACAGGTGAATTTTAAGAAGCTTTGAGGAATAGCGAAAAGTACTAAATGCATTTTTTTTATAATTTGCTGATAGAACAAGCAGATTGCCTACCAGATGTTAACTAGTAAGCACCAGGATAGGAACGTCCCTTAAGATGTACTGCCCGTCCAACACCTTGAAGCATACAGATGTTAATCCTCATGTGCCTGTAATTTCACCGGTAACCACACTCTTCAAACCGAAACACAGCATCGCTGCTTGGCGGCAGAAAAAGGCGTGGTGGTAGTTCTCCCCCGGACGAGCCCTTCACAAAGAGCTCTTCTACTCTTATAAATTAACTACACCTACACCTAATTATTACGTACATCCTCATTATAATTCACACACACACCCCCGACTTTCAGTCAGGAACCCCTTTACTTGCATTTTACATAATAAAAGCTATTGCTTTCATCGTCACGGAATAAAGATCTGACTTGTTCATGAGTGTGCACGTGTCCATAAGGGTTGGCGACCGGGAGGACTCTTATTCACACATACTTACAGACCCCCAACTTCCAGTCATGAACTCTTTTACTTACATTTATCATTAAAAAAACCATTTTTTTCATCATCAAGGAATAAAGGTCTGACCTGTTTATGAGTGTGCACGTATCCATCAGAGTTGGCGACCGGGAGGACTCTCATTCACACACTCTTACATACCCTCAAAGCCGACAAACCTGATTGTCGGTTAAGAATAAAATATATCAACTAAATACATATTTAAGAAACTAACTAAAATATATATTTAAGAAAAATAAATACTAACCGTCCAACTAGGTGGACAGCGTGATTGGTTGGTTGGTAATAGACGCAACTTCCGGTCACGAAATCCCTTTACTTAAAAAAAATACTATTGCTTTCATCATCAAGGAATAAAGATCTGACCTGTTCATGAGTGTGCACGTATCCATCAGGGTTGGCAACGGGAAGGATGATCCAGTCGACGTCCTGCAGAACGTCCTGATCAGTGACGTCGATCACCAGCTTCTCGATGGCGTAGAGGGTCGCGGGGAGGGTCACCCACTCGCGGGCGTGCAGCAACGATTGCATGAACACGACGGGCTTGTTGCTCTGGTAACATAAGAAAAAAAAAATTGGCGCACCTTCCAAACAGCGCTATCTATCTCAAATAAATATCTAAGTGTTCCTAGTCTTCAAAGTGATCCTTGGATTGTACTGAATAAAGACCAAATAATTCAAGGTGTTCCAATAATTGTATTTAAAACTTCAGGGGGCTAAAGTACCCATCAATATGAATAACTTTTACTAAGGAACCAACACTGTGAAAGCGAAAGAAAAACAGCTGTTTCATACATTTTAGCCAGGTAGATATTGCACTTTTGTATGAAACAGCTGCTTTTTTTTCGCGCTCTATAATATCTCCTCTTGGTTTCTTATAGGTCATATACCTACTTGCAAGAAATTAGGAGTACCTATTAGTGGGTATTAAAATGTTTAAGTTGGTTCTTGGGTGAAAACTTTAGAATATAACAATGCGTTTTTGTTGTACGTCCGGAACGGACAAACTGTTAAAACTGTACATAACCATAGCTATAATATCTTTTTTGTACTACAGTTATACAATAAATAATTTCTGATTTCTGATTTCTTAGAAAAAGTTATTCATATTGATGCGTACTTTAGCCCCCTAAAGCTTTAAATACAAGTTTTGGAACACCTTGTATAATGCCCCAAAAGTAATTATCCGATGGGATTAAGTGTAGTAAAAACTATAAAACTAATAAAATCTAAATAAACCGTCTGACCGTTTTGATTTCGATCTATTCTAGCGTTTGTAAAACAGCCTTTACTAATCTTATCATCATTATTTTGAACATGGGTCAACAATGGTAGTTTTATTAGATTCCTGTCTATCATAAGTATTACTCGTAACTTACAAGAATGTGAACAATTTAAATTGAAATAATATTATGTTTATGTTTTTTATATTTGTGTTTATCTGAAAAGAAAACGATTGTTTTTTTTATTTATTTTAATTCTAAGATCGGGTGTTTTATTACATTGTAGGCCCTCTTTCAGAGTCTATAATTGTATTTATATATGTTGTGTTGACACGCTGAATACTCGTAGCAATGCTGATGCGCTGAGCCAAATACTCACCAGCCCTTGAGTCGCCTCGATAAGACAATAATAGTAATATTTCAGTTAGAATTCGTTTTAAACTAGAATGATGGCTGTAGCTACTTTATTAAAAATTCCACGCTTCGAAGTTGCACCTTTAAGAACAGAAAATATTACTTTTCTACGTTTCTTATTCTCATGCAAATGAGTTGGCGCTAGCATTATTTTGTTTCATTCAGATGATAATTTGTTGACCTGCTACTTTATAAATTCAGTACTGCAGAAGCTATAAATCATTTTTATTTTAAGATAAAATGCAATTTTTATCTTTCCTAGGAATACCAACCTGAACAAAAACGAATCGTTTTGGCTCCGTGCTCATTGCGGGTTTTGTAAAGTTCCATATCGGTATCCCTATCGCGTCTTCATACAAAACCCGCAATGAACACGGAACAAAAACGTAAAACGAAAAACCAAATATGGTAAGCAAAACTCATACTTGGGGTACAGGTCTCGGATTTCAACGTTTTTGAACATAAAAAATTACTTAAGGTATATATGAAAAATCGCAAACAACAAAGCTTCGCAGAATAACTTTACATAACGTAAAATGTAAAAATATAATTCAGCAAAAATATAATTATATTCCAACTAGTTTTCCTATCATTAAATGTGTTTTACTGGCGTACTTTAACCAGAGTTTAGATGTCGAGTGATCTCAATTCGGGGCCAACAACTATTTATTTGTCAATTTATTACCATTGTATCTTAAGCATCGTAGGTTGAGGTACTAGGTATACATTTCCTAGAAGAACATATCGAGACTTTCCTAGAACTTTCGTCAGGGTTAGGTTTTGTCAAAGATATACCTGGAAGTTGTTTGTAGAGATCTTCAAGTACTTAATGGGTCTGCCTTCGAAACTCCTGCCGGCGTTCACGAGGGTCACAGTCTGTGGGTAGCTCCTGGCCAGTTCTTCCAAGTAAGCATCGACCTGGATGAGTTTGAAAAACAACAATTAATCAATAGAAAAAAAGCTTCATGACTTTGATTCCCAGGCACGGTAGATCTCTAGTTTGAGTACCAAAAAGATTTTTAATGGGGTCAGAGGAATGCCCAAGCATATGGAACATATCCAGTTTTCCCGGAGTTAGTATTCTACTATACGTGACTGTCTACAAGCCCATCGCTGATGCTAGAATACTAACTGGTTCCACGATGTTTTCCTTCACCGATGGAGAGCATTGGCATTCCGCACATTCCTTTTTCCAAAAGAAAAATCCACTGGTGCCCGTCAGAGTTTGATCCCATTCCCATCAGACGCCAAATTAATCAAGGAATTCATATGATACAGATACAGTCCCAAGTACCTACCTATCAACAAAATATTATTCCTTGATAGATTTGAAGTGCACTACCACTTTATGAAATTATATGGACTGTGTTTCTACATCGTGTCTTGTTCCTATCTGTTTAGTTGGCAGGGAATATGAATAAAGGCCTAAAAAATAGCAACATACTTACTGCTTCATAAGTGTGGATGGTGTCAAAGGAAAGCCCGCCTGATCGGTTACTTCTGGTGCCAGAAGCACTGCTCTTGAGAAGAGCATCTTCTAGGTCCAGTTTTCTGATAACAGATAAGTACATTAATAATCTCATTCTTCTCGGTAAGATGGCTTCGCTCTTCTCTTGTCGTGTCACTAATTTATTTCGAACCATAGTAGTGAAAATATTTTAAGTGCGTCTCAAGAGGCTCCTTTCGAGCACTTGACACATGTTATAGAACTTTTTAGGTTCTACGACATGCCGGTTTCCTCACGATGTTTTCCTTCACTTGGTCGCGTGATACTGGGACCTAAATTCACCTAGCTTTAGGACGTTTCAAAGTTATCCCTGTCAAGTTGACTTTGACCAGCGTTTTCTAGTTGTAACTTACTCCTTAATATTCTCCACTTCAATTGTGTACTCGATACCAGCATCCTCCAATGTCGCCTGGAAGAGGTCTCTCTGGCTCTTCGCCACCAGCACCTTGCCTGGCCTCCCGGGGACTGCCTCTGACCACACGTCCAGGTACAGCTTACTCTGCAGATCGTCTAGGACCTGGGTTTGGTCTGCGAAGGCGACTGAGACTTCGTATAGGGCATGTCTGTAAAAAGTAACAGTAAAAACTTATCATCATAATCTACATCAGTTTGTAAAAACTTAATACTCCCCCAAATCCGAAACCAGTTAAAGGTTGTACCTTGTATTAGACTCCTGTATCCGCATTTAGACTCGAAGTTCCATTATTCGTGAAGGGTGATCTAACTAACTTTGGTGTTTCGGTTTTTGCATTAAAAATAAAAGCTCGAACTGATTTTTATGTTACTTTAAAAAATCTATCTACCATCCCTGGGAATCAAAGTCGTAAAGCTGTTTTTAGGGTTCCGTACCCAAAGGGTAAAACGGGACCCTATTACTAAGACTCCGCTGTCCGTCCGTCTGTCTGTCCGTCTGTCTGTCTGTACGTCTGTCACCAGGCTGTATGTCATGAACCGTCATTGAAATTTTCACAGATGATGTATTTCTGTTGCCGCTATAACAACAAATAGCAAAAAACGTGCGCGAGTCCGACTCGCACTTGGTCGGTTTTTTTCAATTATTATTATAAAGCTGTCTAAACTTAAGTCAAAAAAACTATTGCCATCTCTCACCAATAGGTAATGACGAACAGTGACAGGGCAATAAACCGTCCTTTGACTACAATCTTACCTGATGGTAAGCGACGATGTAGTCGACGTTGGAAAATGGTGATTTGAGAACAAAAGTGATTAGATATCTAGAACATCTGATCAGGTCTTGCTCCTCTGCATCCACATTACCACCGCAGATGCTAAAACATTGCTGTAATCCCAAAGTCCTCCGCTGCTTTAAGGAGTTGGGCTGGCTGGGGTGAGGTAAGCAGGGGGATATTTCACAATACACCCCATTGCGGGACGTCAGTGCAGATCTTATTCCACCACGAATTAGAAATAGATCCAAGAAAAACTTACCCATTATACAATTCATGCTTTGCAAAAACGCAAGCGACGAAACACAAACTAAATATAAACTTTAACATTTTAGCCAACTTCTAACAGCCAGCTACCAAACAAACTGAGCACTTTATTAATAACTTAGTGAACGTAGGTTATCTCTTCAAAAAACCCGTCAGTTGATAACAAATCCGATTTCTATCAGGCTTTTTTAAAATGCTATCGGTACTATACTACCGTCAGTTTTCAGTGTCTGATATAACTTTGTAAAAATAAGGTTTCTCAATATACCCTGAAAGAATCTTTACCAACACGCTATGGTTTTATTTCGATTCCCTAAAAACATTAATTAAGTAACATAAAGAAATCACAGTATAACTTAAATAAATAAATATTGATGGACTATCCACACAGCACTATCTCGCCACAAACTAAGCCAAACCTTGTAATATGGGAACCAGATAGCTGATATAATACATATATACTTTTTTTTTTGTAAATACATACCTATAACACAATTGTCGTTCATCACACAAATGTCGTCGCATTATAACTTGAGGAGTAGGTTCTGTTATAAAATTGTTGACGGACCTCACAGCTCACTGGATAATAGCTCTGCCTTTCGCGCTGTAAGCCGTGGGTTCGATCCCCACCGAGCACAAACATTTGTGTGTTGATATTTGGTATCTGGTCTCGAATGTGTTTACAAAAAAACTAATTCCTTGAAAAGCTTTGTGAATGATTATTACAGGGAAGAATTTTATTGCACCTATTTTTGGAACCAAACAGTGGTGATCGTATTGTTGTCTTCCGATTGAAGATGCTATTACAGGGGCATAAGTTACACTTTAGCATATCAGAGTGATAAACACAGAAGTGGTATCCAAGTCGGTTGAGGAGGACTCCGGGAGAAATACCGGAATGCGGATTACTCGCGCAAATTCAATGCAACTTACTGCTCTTAAAAATAAAAGAAGCTTCATTAAAGGACAGAACAAAGGACAGCCTTCAAAGCTCAGTTGGTAGTAGCTCTGCCTTCTATGCCACAGGCCGTGGGTTCGATCCCCACACCGAGAACAAACATTTTTGTGATGAACATAATTTTTGTTCTTTGTCTGGGTGTTATATAATATTATAAGTTTGTATTCACAAAAAAAGTATATAAGTAGTATATCAGCTATCTGGTTCCCATCTCACAAGCTTTGGCTTAGTTTGGGGCTAGATAGTGCTGTGTGGAATGTCCACCAATATTTATTTAAGTATATTGATTTATTTAAAAATGTAAGCTCATAACAAAATTGATTATTTATCAAGGAACGGGGACAAACAAATCAAACTGACTTGCTACTATAAAAAATAGGTTTTAGGCAAACTTTGTGGCCCATAAAGTACTAAATTATAAGTACCTAGGTATATTTGAATTTCATGATCAACAAAAAACAAGTTAATGAATTAAAAAAATATATAATACGTACGGAACTTTAAGTGAGATAATGCAATTGTTATACGCGACACCACATCAAGTGGGATTAACTGCTGTTAAATTGTTTGTCATAGTTGAAAAGATGTTGGTATTCAATATGAGACGCGCTTCAATATACATTTCCCTCACCGTTTAGACAGGAAATGTACAAACTGACGAACATATTTTTTTCTAGATTATTGGAGGTGTATAATCCCAAAAAAAATAATCGCGTGATTTATTGTACGCGGATTAATAATTAATAATTAATCTTCAGTCTGTAAAAGTAATTAACTTTATCTGTAAGGTTACTTTAGCTACTTTTTGTACCTACTTAGATAGGGGAAAGTAGGGGAACTATGAACACCTTGTACATTGTAATTTGGGTAGTGTTACAATATAATTTTGTATAGAAAAAATAAATAAGTAACTTAAATTTTCACAAAACGCTCAAAATTATAATAAGATTTTGTCTTGTAGTCTTCACAGTTGTAGTAGGGCTCTGTAAAGTGCTCACTCGCGAAAGTATACGTACCACCAAGCCTATTTCTGCCGCCAAGCAGTGTTGCTGCGTTTCTGTATAAAGGTGCCCGTGAAATCACAGGCACTTGGGGCTTAAGGCGATAACAGAAGATAATGTACCTTTCGCTCGCACGTTTCAATATAATGAAAGATATAAAATCACTAAACTCATTTTCCAAAAATCGCAACCAACTTAATTGTTTGCAATCACATTGCACACAGTTCAGTAAAAAAATATTTTTGATCGATACAAGTTTTCCTACTCAAAAGTTTGCATAAGTACGAAAACTTAAAGCAAACTTATATCTTTCAACATGTCGAAACGTGCGAGCGAGAAGTACATTAGCTCTTGTCTTCGCTTTAACACCCGTATGCCTCAAATTGATGAACACAGGGCTGTGCATCTTAAGGGTTTCTAAAGTGTGTGCGAGGCAATTAACATCAGGTTGGCCTGAAGAAGTACACTGCTGACTCCTATCCCATACGTTTACAGGAAGCAAGTTATGATTTAGAGTCTTTTCCGTTTATTTACTTACCGTGATCTCTACAATGTCGTCGGTCTCTAGTGGGGATGGGTATACCCTCACTTACAGGTACACCAGTAAGTAAGGTCGTTAAATCATTATTTCAGTCGTTGGCTTTTTGTTTTTTTTTATACAACTAGCTGATAAAACAAGCAGATGGCCCACCTGATGTTAAGTGGTAACCATCACCTATAACAAAGCATTACATCTTATGTCACGCACGATAGTAGCGTGCCTTACCATGCACTGCACTGCGTCCATCAACTTGTGGCATACAGATGTTAAGCCTCATGTGCCTGTAATAACACCGGCAACCACACCCTTAAACTTATAACTCATAGCTATTATAATTAAGGAAAACTTCGGCAACGCCCCTTTTACGGGACAATAGATATACTACCTTACTTGCACCTTTATACCTACTAGCAAAGTCAAAGTCAAAAGGTATTTATTTAACAAAATCACAAAGATCACTTTGAAACTTTGAAATCTAGGTAAATCTAGGTGCCAGTTCCACGCGATTAAGCCTACAAGATCAGGTAACAAACTTACGGCTTGGTTCCTACCGATCTTTTGTATGATCTTTGTTACAATGTAATATACATAATACAATATTGAAGCTCCAGTGAGGTGCCAATCGAATTTACTGAGGCGTAGGTATAACAGAAAAAGGTAAATGCAATCAAATTCGTAAGACAGCACATGCTACGGCAGTCGGACTTTTACACAGGTAGTCGGACTTTTACGCAGGAAGGATCAAAATATAAACATTCTTTATTCATTTCAATTAAAAGGGGAGGCAATAATGTACGGCCAAATAATGTACAGCATGATATTGCACAGCACGATAATGCACACCCAGATAATACGTGTCCACTGGTTTGAATTATTGGGTGTACATTATCATCCCGTACAATAACATGCTGTGCAATATCGTCACGTGTCATTAATGTACACCCAGATAATGTACAGTATGATAATTGGAAGCCACTTTAGTACCGTTGAGTCGGATTGGTTAGGTTATGTTGAAACATATAAATTGCCGCGGCAGTGGCCGCCTAAGTGCCAGAAATTATTTTATTGAACGACGAATTTGTACGATCGAACTTTATAACTTACTATAAAACGAATAAAAATTTAAAAATTTGCAATGTTTCTTTCATAAAATATCAGGATTGTACTCACTTTGTCTCTGTTTATATGCGACTGCAATAAATTAACTTGATTCATTATCGAAAACATACATTGTTCACATTTCATTGTCCTGACGAAGATGTAGTTCTCCTCAAGATGCTTTCCTCCACCGTTTGAAAATACCAAGCAAAGTCACACATAAAAAAAAATCCATAGTTATACGGCTGTATTCGAACCCACGACGATTGGAAGGTTGCTTCCACTAGTCCACCGGATCTCTTGAAGTACTTACTTACTTAGTTTTACGACATATTAATTATTCCAAAATTTGTTGTAAAATGGTTCCAAATTGTTTCACTAGATGACGCTCATTACATAGTCGAGTAAGTTTTATTGAATGAAAAAGAACATTAATAAGAATGTATTTGATTTATTGCAATAATTTTGATCATTCACCAATTGTTTGTAGTACGAGTAAATGTCCCATTTTAAGATTACAATAATTCACACAAAACCTAAAATCTAAGTATTATGTACAATCGCCATATTTAATTCAATTGCTTACAACTTATGGTACTGTTTATATTACAAAATAGTTACACTACCGCTCGATAGATGGCATTATTGCAAATGCCAAAAACAAAATATTATCACTGTGTCACCGATAATAACGATAAGCTAAAGATACATTATCTAAGCTACTGATACATTATCTTATTATTATTATTGATATTAATAATTAATTTATTCCGTGTCCGCCCACTTAGTGTAAAGATTTTTATCAATACCTACCTAGATATGGATATCTTGACAGAAATGTTATAAAAATGAGATAATTCTATTGCTGATACCAGTTTGAAAGATGAAGGTTCTAGGATTGGTGTTTCTTTTTGTAGCTGTGGCGTATGCCAAGCATGAGGAGTACGCAGGGTAAGCCATTTTTGTGAGTGTTTTAGACAAATTAGTTACCCGTTTTCGGATGAGGATATCGTTTTTTTCTTGTAAAAATCAACAAAATAGTGAATAAAAATAAAAATATTTCCGGATGAAGGAAATTATGTGAGATATTATCGGATCACGATGGCTCACTAGATGTTGAGCGGTAACATCTCCCAATAATAAAAATACACCATCTTTCATCAGAATCAGTGCAAAAACTTTTTATAATTATTTGTATAGCTAAGATTAGTTAGCGACCTAGCCTTACAGCATTTCATGAAAAAAGAAACAACGAGAATAATCAGTAGCTCGTAGATGGTTAGAAATAAAAAAAAAACTCTGAAATGCTGAAACCGAACTCCAGCAGTTTTTCAGCCCCATCAATTTATCACAAGCCGTGTTCTACAACATCAATTTATCAAAAACTACGCTTTTGTAGTTTCAGCATTGTACACAAATTCATAATATCGGAAATAGTAGATTGATATACTAGCGTACCCAATAAATACCAACTAGGTAGGTTCTATAATAAACTTCCAGAAAGTGCCACTGGGCTTCCTATTAGAAAATTTAAAGTGAAGTGTACATTTAGAATAATTTAATAAGGAAAGCTTATTATACTTTAGATAGCTGTATTGTTGATAAAAGTGCGTGGCCCGATGTCCCGGTCGCTCTGCCCATCGGCAGCTAACATGTCTGCAATGTCTGTACTGTACCTACTATTGGTGTGTTTTATTTTTAATTTTTCTCTGATTTAATAGATTATGCATTAGGTATTATTAGTTTGAGGCGTAGCGTGTGCTGTCTTATAAATTTGATTATGTTTACCTTTTTCTGTATGCCTACGCCTCACTAAACTTCAATAATATATTATATTAATACATTGTAAAAGGATCATACAAAAGAACGGTAGGAACCAAGCCGTAAGTTTGTTGCCTGTTCTTCTAGACTTTGGTCGCGTGGAACTGGCACCTAGAGTCACCTAGCTTTAAGACGTTTCAAAGTGATCCTTGTGATTTTATTGAATAAATGTCTTTTGACTTTGACTTTGTACTTACTACAAATGTGGATATGAGCCAAATTTCACGCGAGACTTGAGAGGCAATGCTTTGTTATAGATAGTTTGTATTTTAACATCACGTGGGCCATCTGCTTGTTCAATGAGTTCCATCTGTTGTATTAAAAGTTTAAGAAGAATAGGCAAGAAACTTACGGTTTAGCTCCTAGCGTTTTTTCGTATGATCTTTATTAAAATTATTATGATACTTGATTTAATATTACCTTCTTGTTCACCGGTGGACGTGTGGTAGTGACCCCCCTTCCGATCGTCAAAAATAATGTGCGCAATGCCAGTGCTCTTAAACGGTGAAGGAAAACATTGAGAGGAAACCAGTTAGTATTCTAACAGCAGCGATGGGCTTGCTTGCAACCTGTCACGTATGGAATACACGCTGGTGCCCACGACTTCGTCTGCGCACATTTTGGACAATTCACACAATATCTTTATAAATTGTATCCTATGTGTTATTCTGATGTATAAGCTATATAACTGTAAAGTTTCATTAAAATCCATTCAGTAGTTTTTACGTGAAAGAGTAACAAACATCCATCCATCCATCCATCCATACTTACAAACTTTCGCGTTTATAATATTAAGTAAGACTAACTACTGCAAAATGTGGGTAATGTAATGTTTGGACGTACCTCTGACTACCTTTAGACGTCAACAAAGGATCCGGAGTTCGTCCTTGGTACCAAGACATCCGAGGGGATGTACCGTGCCTGGGGATCCAATTCGTGAAGCTCTTTCAGTTTTAGTTTTACTTGTTCTAGATGGAAGTCCTTCTACCTGCGGCCTAGCACTCAGGAGCAGCTGAAAGCTATCGGCGCCATCGCCGACGCCTTTGAGGTGGACATCATCAGCCACCCCATCATCGAGCGCGAGGGTGTGGTGCTGGTGAAGCCTGACCAGCTGGACGGCTTCGTCAGGGCCTTGGAGGAGAATGATGTGAACTACAGGATCCACACTGATGATGTTAAGGCGTAAGTTGTTTTTTTTGTTGATAGAATTTGACGATGAGCCACATGATGTTCGGCGGATACTTCTGCTTATAAGAATAGCATTTTCTTAGAGAGCATGCCCCCTGCGGAATACCCCTAAGTGGTGGTGCATTGCTCTCCCTCCATCAGTCTGAGACGTAGTCTCACGTAAGTGTGTAGAGCACTGGTAGTCTAGAGGTAGCGGCACCACCTTCCGATCCTAAGGTCGTATACTCGAAAACGGTCGTGCACCAATGAGGAAACCAAGGAAAACATCGTGAGGAAACCGGCATGTCGTAGAACCTAAAACGTTCTACAAAATGTGAAGGCTTGAAAGGAGCCTCTTGAGGAGCACATTAAATCCTTTCACCACACTGTTTCTAAAGAAACTAGTGACACGACAAGAGAGTGTGTCTTCGCTTAGCAAAAACATTTTCAAAATTAGTAGAGCTCCTTGTGTGTGGCTCGTTTGGGAAGTACTACTACCATACCTATTTCTGTCGTCAAGCAGCTGTAGCTGTGTTTCGATTTGAAGAGTATGGGTGAAATTGGCACATGAAGCTGAACAGTGCATCAAGTTGATGGACGCAGGGCGATGCTTCGTAGGGCACGTTCGTATTGTGCATTACTTGCAAGTCAATGCTTTCTTATAGTTGATGGTTATTACTTAACAACAGGTGGACCATCTGCTTGTTCCATCAGAAGTAGTAAAAAAAATACGAGCACACACGATTAGTGTTTAAACCCACTCAACTGACTTCTACGTCAAATGTCTTGAATCAATCGATAGGGACAGCTGTGCCGGGTCGGCAAGAGATCGAGCGGTCTCGAATCGGAAGCAGATACATCAAATTGATTGATTCAATTGCGTGCGATAGCGATTCGGCTTACGATACTGGATACTGGTTGTAAATTATCAAGGAGTTCGATAGAGAATTTGTAATTGATCTAACGAGCTAATCCAACTGGCGCGGATCCAGCTCACAAGGATCACTTTGAAACGTCTTAAAACAAGGTGAATCTAGGTGCCAGTTCCACGCGGCCAAAACCTAGAAGAACAGGCTAGTGATTGTGGTCAAGTATGGACAAAAATTGGCCAAATCCGAGTCGGATGAACAAGCTCGATAAAGTGCATTCATTTATAGAAGATGTTTGCAAAATATAAGACGCCCTGACCAAGAAGTGTAGTTCCACGTGGGCGAAGCCGTGACATGAACACTGTGTGTGACGTCACAGGTCTATCAGGGTCATGCCCCATCATGCCCCATCATTGCTGTCTCTTACCATTAGCAATTGGTAAGAGACAGCAATTGTCTTGTTTATCTTTTGAAAGGTTTTTGTGAGTAAGGACTTTGTTCGATAAGTGTTTTCTTTACAGGGCTCTTGACTTTGACGATATGCTCAGAGAAGCCAGGACTAACGAGACCAGAGCCAGGAACGGCAGACAGCTGCCTTACGATAACTACCAGGATTTGGAAGTGGTGAGTTCGATTCACTATATCGAATATCGGTCGCGGAATCAAATCTTTACTTTGAATTTGAACTTTATTCGTACCACTATACAGCTGAATATTGGCTTTTTAAATCCGGCCCCATATTAGCACGGATACTGATTTACATAAATTAAATTCACGATCTAAGCAAATAGAGTTCAAATTCTATTAAAAGCTCGGCCGAAGCTCGGTGTAGCCTGAATTCACCTTTAGTACTATACTGTTACTTATTATCTGGTGGTTTAGAGAGAGCTATACTGGTTGTTACACTACATGCTAGAAGAAACAAGGTCATCGACATTAGAAAGTTGAACTGGCAATGGGCAGGTCTAAATGTATCCTGAAGTACCGATAACCACTGAGGAATAAAGCTTTTAATAAGTGACCACATACTGGCAGATGCGGCATAGGACGCCTCCCTACCCGATGGACCGACCACATTTTTAGGTGTAGTAGTGATCGTGCGTGACTTGCGTGCGAGGCAATGCTTTGTTATAGGTGATGGTTACCACTTAACATCAGGTGGGCCATCTGCTTGTTCACGGCTCATCGATCTTTCTGGAAATGTATAGGGGAGGCCTATGTCCAGCAGTGGATTTCTTAGGCTGATTTATTGATTTATTTATTTATTTATATAGCTAGAACGGTTTTAATAACCAATTACTCTAATTATTAATTATACCTAATTTAAATTAAATTCTAACTACTAATTTAACATTGAAAAATTAAAAATGAAGTATGTCAAATTATAGGTACATTGTCAAACAAGACAATAATAAGTCATAAATTTAAAACAAAAATAAAATAATAAGTTAGTCTATATACAGGATCAAAAACATAACACAATTTATATAATTTACACTTACTAGGTAATTTAAAATTTGATCAGAGTGTGTCTGTCTCGCAGTAGTTCAAACACTCTGACATTACTGCCTTCCAGTCATCTGCAAAAAGGTCGCAGTTTGGATTTGCTTGTAAGAGTTTGTTGAAGGCGTTGATGGTTCGAGGTAATGGAGAGTTCGCGCGTGCTACAGTACGACACGAGGGTAGAGCAAAAAGCTTGTGCTTCCTGGCCCGAATATAATTATTAGGAACAAAGAGTAGAAGTGACTCACTAACCGCCGGTTTCCGAAAGCCCGATCAAAGCTAATCGGATGTTAAGTCACTCGCCATTTCAGCTATTACATCGAATTAGATAGAGACAGCAAGTGACTTGACATGCGATTAGTTTTGATCGGGCTTCCAGAAACCGGCGGTAAGCAGGTCAGGCGCATCAATTGTACCGCGAAAGAGTTTAAAAATGGTTGCGATCGGATCGTGCGCACGCCTAGTTTCTAAGGAGTTAAATATTGAATACTGATGAATATTTCTAATTTATTCTGTGAGTAAAGAGTAAAAATTTATAATCAAAAATACTTATTAATAATTTTATTAACCCCTTAGATTGACGCATACGTCCAAGACATAGCAAATCGCTACCCCAACTTGGTGACCCTTGTCACCCCCGCCAGATCCTTCGAAGGCCGTCCTATCCAATACCTGAAGATCTCCACCACCAACTTCCAAGATGAGACGAAACCTGTCATTTTTATCGATGGAGGCATCCACTCGAGGGAGTGGATCTCTCCCCCGTCTGTCACCTGGGTGATAAAGAAACTAGTGGAGGATGTGACAGAACCTGACCTTCTGCAGAGGTTCGACTGGATTGTGCTGCCCATGGTCAACCCTGATGGTTACAAGTTTACTTTTACTTCTGTAAGTATCTTAAAAAATCATCATATTATCTTTATCGTGCGAAGCGCCAAGGAGTGGAACTCATTACCGTCGTCTCTTTTTTCCTGATCGCTATAATTTGGGTAACTTCAAGGCAAGAATGAATAGGTGTCTACTAGACCGTTCACCTTATTAAGTGTTTCAGTCAACATCAGGTGAGCCATGAGCCATCTGTTCCACCATTTTTAGAATAAGTTTAGGAAAGATTCAGATATAAATCATGTTAGGGCAGAGCAATGAGAGAGTCTATTCATCTGCTGACCGGGTGCAGGCTTATCCACATAACCACTCCTTGCCGTCCGGGGTCGTTGCCCTGGCGATCTCACTTACTCCGAGTGACTATGTTTACGTCATAAGTCGCATAGTCGGACTAATTAGAACTACAGACTTGCGATTTTAAACATATATAGGTTGTGATTATGAAAATTTTTATAACTCGTTTATGAAACGGGACCTGAAATAACAGTTTCGTGTGTAGTGCATTAGAAATGAAACTGAGAAGGAGGTCGAACACCCAGTTGAGCTGTGTATAGATCGAATGTAAACGATCTATCGATAGCCTATCAGTGTCAGTAATCGATCATTAAGCTAAGAGGCATTATTATTATGACTTGCTTAAATTAACGGAGTTTTGTAATCAAATGGTGATTGTAGAATTAATAAAACGATAATCTTCAAATTACATGCGCGAATGTATACCTATACCCTTCAAAATATTTCAAAAGATAATCAATGCTTATTATTATAATCAAATGTTAAGCGATAGGCATGAATAACAGTGACAGGGCAGGTTTTATGAAGTTTCTACGCAACTTTTATAAGTATGTGGATAGGTATTTCGTGATATCGTTGAAACATGTTTAAGAAATACCTATGGGTTCGGCTACCGCGTCGTGACAAGTTTTCATCTGATCCTGCCTGATACTCGAAGTATGATTTCCACAAGAAACTTTCATCAAGAGGTCAATGATTTTCCACGTGACAGGTTGAAAGCCCATCACTGCTTCCTCACCGTTTGAAAAGGCATTGCAATACACAGCCTTCACAGCTCAGTTGGTAGTAGTTCTGTCTTCTGCGCCTTAGGCCGTGGGTTCGATCCCCATGAACATTAATATAACTTTTTATATATTTATTTATTCTATGAAAACAATTCTCATATTCTAAGTATGTATGTACAAAAAAAAAGTAATATCAGCTGGTTCCCATATGACAAGCTTTGTTTAGTTTGGGGCGAGATAGTGCTGTCTCGAAAGTCCACCAATATTTATTAATAAATAAATAATAAAAATGTGGGTATGTGCCAAACAAATGTAACATTGAATTTTAGGCGTGCCTCTGACTGCCCCCTTAAGACGTTCTCAAAGAATCTGGAGTTAGTACTTGTTACTAAGAGATCTGAGGGAATATCTACCGTGCCTATAAAAATAAACAGCTTCATGACTGTGATTGATCCCCATCACAGTCGTGAAGCTGCGTTTATTTTTATATTTTAAATCCGTGCACGAATAGTTTTGAAACGAAGGATCCGAGGTCATCCACAAGTTATGCCAGTGACAATTTTGTTCCAGAACCGATTCTGGCGCAAGACACGCTCCACAGACCAGAACGCTCTGAGCGGTCTCTGCCCAGGAGTCGATGGAAACAGGAACTACGACTTCTTCTGGAACACAGTTGGCACCAGCAACACTCCTTGCTCCGACGTCTATGCTGGCAGCAGAGCCTTCTCCGAGATCGAGACCCGGGTCAGGAAAATACTATATTTAATTTTATTGATCGGGCAAGCGAAGATTTATCAAACTTGAAAGAACATGTATGTTTGTTCAAAGTATGCCTAAAGTTGATGGACGCAGGGCATTGCATCGTAGGGCATGTTTCTATCGTGACTTACGAGGCAATGCTTTGTTATAGGTGATGATTACCACTTAAAATCCTGTTTGCATAAAAAAAAAATCATGGGATTCGGTAGGTCAATAAGGTGTACATTTAACCACTCGTTAATCATCCAACATTAATTTCAGGTGGTCCGCGATATCATCAATGAGAACCTGCACAGAATGGCCCTATACCTCACTATGCACAGCTATGGCAGCATGATCCTGTACCCTTGGGGCCATGACGGTTCTCTATCGAACAACGCCTTTGCTCTGCAAGTTGTTGGCGTCGCCATGGCGACAGCCATCGAAAACAAGAGCATCAGTTACTTCCCCAGATATGTCGTCGGGAACTCGTTACTGGTTATCGGCTACGGAGCTGCTGGCGCTGCGGAAGACTACGCCCATTCCATCGGCGTTCCTCTATCTTACACTTACGAACTGCCCGGGCTCAGTGGTGGTTTCCAAGGCTTCCACTTAGAGCCTAGGTATATCGAGCAGGTGTGCATTGAAACTTGGGAAGGTATCGTGGCCGGAGCCAGGAGTGCTGGGGACTTGTTTGTCCCGTTGCCTTAGACGAAGACTGATTAGTAATTTTCTGTTTATATGACTCAATTTGGTAACCTCAGCATGACGCTGGGACCTTTAGAAACAATATGCAACTGCAATCGCTGCCAATGGAAAGTTTTTGGAATATAGACATTTTGTTTTTTTTTATTTGTAAATAAATGTACATAAATAATGTTTTCTTTTTGTTTTTGTTCCACTCTCACACAAAGATTTTATCCCAAAATTATAAAATCCGAGTGGGTAAACGTAATAACTGACTTGACTAGCTACTGCTAGCTGACTAGTACTTGTTCCACTCTCACACAAAGATTTTATCCCAAAATTATAAAATCCGAGTGGGTAAACGTATTAATAACTTTGATTACTGTTGTTTGTAGATATTAAAAAAAAATCTTAATTTCCTTAGGTGTAGGTAAACACTACACAACTTATAAAAAAACACAATCATTCAGAACACGCTTTGTTATATAAAATAATATATTTTACTATAATCAAGCACTTGTGGCGTAGCATGATAATTCTTAATCAATCGATTAATTAAAACAACGTTTGTCACGTTCACCATTTGGATGGGTGGCCGCTAGTAGAATTTTTTACATCAGTGCGTTACTCCATCGCCGTAACCGTGACGTCACCGAGATCAAGATGACGGCGCCGAATTTGCATTTTTTAAGTTTTTTTCTTTTTCTTCTTAACTTTTCCTTCACCAGTCACCTTCGGAATAAGAATAAGCTTATATGCTACTGAATCCATGTTACAAACTTTATTTATACTACTGTTTCCTCTTCACCGGTTGGTGAGGGCTGGATTGAGCTGCAAACATCCAAACATCGTAAATTTCGCATTTATATATTAGGGCGATGACAAGACAAGAGTTAATGAACCTCTCGCTCGCACGCAAACTTTTGAGGAGAAAACTTATATCGATCAAAATGTATTTTTTAAATGTGATTGCACAACTTAGGATTAGATAACGAAGATTGCAATATTTCCGAAATGAGTTTAGGTATAGGAGATACTTGCTCTTGTCTTCGCCTTATGTAGGAAGTGGGATGACCGTGTGTCCACCGCACGTCCGTCAACAAAGCGCCATCATCCCGCCCCGTCGAAGTTTCTAGTAGTTCGGCGCAACCGCTAGAACTCGGTCCGAGATTGCCACGAGCCGATGTGCCTCCAATACAGAATATTTGATCTTGTCGCCGTCGCACCTCGCCGGTTTTTATTTTGTTTATTGTTGGGTATTTCGAAATGACCTGTTCCACTAAGTTCAACTATAAGTTCAACCAGTTGAACTAATTGCACGAAAAATTCCTGTTATTTCAACTTTGTTAAAATAGTATTGTTGCGCCGGACGCCTAGCAACTTGTTTCGTTATTTATCCTGACGTACAGGTGTTTTCAGAAGGCTGAAATATGTTTTCAGCCGTTGCCAGAAGAGGCTCTGTCACCTCCCAGTTGATTACAATTTCGACCAAGTTGCCGTGATTTTCAGGCGCCTGAAACATGTTTTCAGTCCGTTTCAGGCTATTACCCATCGATCCATGCAATATCCTGAAAACCCGTTTTCAGGCGTTTTCAGGACCCGTTATGGACCTTCGAAGGACATTTCACTATAGAGCCATATTTGCATAGGAGTGACAGAGATAGCACTAGTAGTCACTTCGAGGGAATGGCTCAGGGAAGAAGTCAGTTGGTGAGGATGACTCGAGGAAGAAGTCAGTTCCAGGGAATGGCTCAGGAAGAAGTGGATAAAGGAAGAGAACTTTTGTTAAGTGATAGTTGAGTGATAATTAAGTGTGTTAAGTAGTGTTAAGTAGTGTTTTAGTTATGTAAAGTGTTAGTGTAAATAAATAAGTCATCTCTTGGATTATTATTGTGCATTTTCTATCCATACGAACCCCGAGCTCGTAACAGTATTTTCTTGTAAGTACTATCATCAATTAAGAGTAAAGTCAGATTAGATTCGCAGCTTGTGTTTCATTACAATATCTCACTGGCGACGAGGATGGGAATAAAATGGCGTGGCTTAAACGTTTAGGAGTAGTAGAGCTCTTTGTTAAGGGTCCGTGAGGGGAAGTACCACCACTATTGGTATTTAAAAGGAGACGAGAAGTTCATTTAGGAGGGGACCTTTACGGATCCCTTTTTTTTATACAACTAGCTGATGGAACAACCCACCACCACCCACCTGATGTTAAGTGGTAACTATTACCTATAGCAAAGCATTACCTCGTAAGTCACGCACGATAGGAACATGCTTTACGATGCACCGCCCTGCGTCCATCAACCTGAGGCATACAGATGTTAAGCCTCATGTGCCTGTAATTACACCGGCAACCACACTCTTCAAACCGAAACACAGCGTTGCTGCTTGGCGGCAGAAGCGTGGTGGTAGTACTTCCCCGGACGAGCCACACACAAGCTCTACTACTCTTAAAAAGCCTAGGGCGGCCTTTAAACTAGAGTTAAAAAGATTATCTTACGAACTAATCAGTTATTATCAATTGCGTAGCGTAGTAGTAAGTAATCTGTTTTTTAAATATTAAATAAGTTTGTAAGTAGGTAAATCATTATCCTTTTGCTATCATGCTATAGATATTAATTTGTAAGAAACGTGCCAATTACTCACTATCGAGCTGATAAATAAATAGATTAGTTGAGTAGGTATTTGTTTTACCTACTGATCCTACTATAGTTTACGTTTACAATCTTATTCTTTTTAAACATTTTTTGTATATTTTTTTTTTTTTTTCATCTAATATGACATCATCATTTAATATCACAGACGTTATTATACGAGAGGGATTGAACCCACGACCTTCCCCTTGATATGGAGTTGCGCCATCGAACTCTAATCACTACCGGAGAATAACTCAGTTGCCGGTGTAATTACAGGTACATGAGGCTTAACATCTGTATGCCTCAAGTTGATGGACGCAGGACAGTGTATCGTAGGGCACGTTTCAATCACGTTTATGTCACGCACGATAGAAACGTGCCCTACGATGTACTGTCCTACGTCCATCAACTGAGGCAAACAGATAAGTTCTATAGAACGAAAAAAACAGCTACCCGACTGATTCTCAGGCACGGTAGATATCCCCTCAGAAGTGCGAGCTCTAGATTCTTTGAGGACGACTAAGACCCCCCTTAGAGGTCAGTCATAGGCACGTCCAAACAGTTCTATGCAACGCTTGATCACTAACATTCTTTCGCATAGTTTTTGCCTCCGGATCGTTATAAAACAGAATCCTAACCTCCTGCATCTCAGATGCGCGGAATACGCTGAATTGGAAATTGATCCTGAAAGTTTCAGGCGATGGGAAAATTCCTATTATACTGAAAGTTTACAGGCGCGCGGTGAGCGTTGGGGCTGTGACACACCGGTACCATTCATTAGTGCTTAGTGCTTCTAGTCTCTTTGAGGCGCACTTGAAATCCTTTCACCACACTGTTTCGAAAGAAACTAGTGCCACGAAAAGAAGGAAATAATTTATGTACGGATTTTTCAAGTCATTTATTTCACAACATGACATAATGTTATTTTATATTGTGAAATAATGATAAACAAATACGGTTCAATGATGCTTTGCTTAATTTGGGGCTAGATACTGTTTTGTGAAATGTATCGAAGTATTATCTATATATAAAAAAAAGGCACCGGCATTTATAACCCTTCAAATCGGAACACAGCAAATGCTATCTTCAATGCTATGTTCAAAAATGTATGAGCACAGTGCCAGTAACTAGTATAGCTCTTTGTGATAGGCTCGCCTTTTTCTGCCGCCAAGCAGCGTTGCTGTGTTTCGACTTGAAGAGTGTGGTTGCCGGTGAAATTACAGGCACATGAGGCTTAACATCTCTATGCCTCGAGTTGATGGACACAGGGCAGTCAAAATCAAAATCAAAACGGTCTTTATTCATTACAATCACAAGGATCACTTTGAAACGTCTTATATACTAGGTGAATCTATCGTCAGTTCCTCGCGACCAAAGCCTAGAAGAACGGGCAAGAAACTTACGGCTTGGTTCCTAGCGTTTTTTTGTATGATCCTTTTTACAATCTTAATATCGCATCGTAAGGCACGTTCCTATCGAGCGTGACCTACTATGCAATGTTATAGGTGATGGTTACCACTTAGCATCAGGTGGACCATTTGCTTGTTCCATCAGGGATTTGTATAAAAAAAGTATTTCCCCACGCGAACTCTGTCTCAAAGAGCTATAACTACTTACTGCTAAACGTACAGAATGCAAATTCTCTTACGTGGAGTGTGGAACTCGGTAAGTGATATCACAAACTTGGAATGAGGTATAATGATAGCTAAGCGGAGAACTTTCTGTACTCATTTAATCTTAGCGTGAATTAATTAAATCTGTACTTAGAATTAATTTAATCAGTGCTCTGATAATCTTTACCTTTTAATTAGCATATTTCTACCTAGTTGAGTACTGCGACTTGGGTTGCGATGTTATTTTCTAAAATTTTTTTGAACCTGATGAATGACTGTTGTTATCCAAACACATTGCTAAACCTTTCATGTACTGACACTAGTTGTTTTCGTATTTTCAGTACTAGGATTCTGTTTCTTTAAAAGTTTTATAAGACCGCCTTCACAGCTCAGATGGTAGGAGCTCTGCCTTCTGCGTCGTAGGCCGTGGGTTCGATCTCCGAGAACAAACATTTGTGTGATGAACATAGATGTTTGTTCTCTGTCTGGGTATTAGTATATATATATGTATGTATTTACAAAAAAAGTATATTATATTTATTATATCAGCTATCTGGTTCCATATTACAAGCTTTGGCTTAGTTTAGGGCTAGATAGTGCTGTGTGGAAAGTCCACCAATATTTATTTATTTGTTTTTAACTTTGACAGTTCAGCCTTCTTTCTTCATACAAACCATTCCGAATCTAACTTGTGCTACAGATGCTGCGTCTCGAATTTGGAATTTACAACAAAAAACGTTTCGCGGATTCGTTTCTAAAAGCCGGACGCTAAATGGTCCCTCGAGCGCGCTCGGCATACCAATCGCTGTCCCGGTTATTTATCGCTTCGATATTTGCCGTGAATTATATCGTATGTGATACCGCTTTTTAACTTTATCGGCTCATTTACATATCTGGATCCATATTGTTCCTTATATTTTTATTTATTGAAAATAACAAGACTAGAAGCTTTTATATGAATACAATTTTACTAGGCTGGGTCACGTGGGACTTGCCTAGATTGACCTAGATTCGCCTGTTTTTTGTGACCTATATTCTAGTTTTTTTACTACTTTCTGATAGAACAAGCAAATGGCCTGCCTGATGTTAAGTGGTAACCATCACCTATGACAAAATTTAAGAGGAAAATTTTGTCATAGGTGATGGATTCACGCACGATAGAAACGTGTCACGGTTTCTCTTGTTTTTATGTATATAAGTTTGGTAGACTAGACAAGTTATAAATCTTGAACACTTATTTTATTAAAGAATACCAGCTACTGCAAAATGTGGGTATGTGCCAAATGTAATGTTGGGACATACCTCTGACTACCCCCCTTAGACGTCCTCAATGAATCTAATTACAGCCGGTGTAATTACAGGCACATGAGGCTTAACATCTGTATGCCTCAAGTTGATGGACGCAGGGAGGTGCATCGTAGGGCACGTTCCTGTCGTGCGTGACTGACGAGGCAATGCTTTGTTATAGGTGATGGTTACCACTTAATATCAGGTGGGCCATCTGCTTGTTCCATCCGGCCATCTGCTAGTGGTATAAAAAAAATGGAGTTAGTACTTGGTACTTAGAGATCCGAGGGGATATCTACCGTGCCTGGGGATCAGTCGGAAAGCTGTTTCAGTTTATTTAAAAAATTGAGTGTTGACAAATGGCCATCTTAGCGCGGCCAACTGTACCTACTTGGTTCCAACTCTGCTGGGATGAACAGGGATCTGTAACTAATTACAAAACTAGTGTCCATCCGTTTCTATTCTGCAGCACCACACAGTCTTGCGGAAACAGCTGGGGTTCTACAACACAAACATCATATCCCCGAGCAGCTATTCCTTGTAGAGCACCGATTTTAGAGCACCGATTTCAGTTACCTTTTACTTAGTCTGCCTGTACCCCTTAGTACCCCTGGTACTTTAACTCAAGTTTCCTCGAAATCAATCCACAGTAAGCTATTTTGCCACGTCTAAATTTGTTATACTTTAGTTGAAAATAATTTGAGCGTCTGATTCTTTTTTAGCGTCACGACCACAGAATACTTAATAAGTACCAATGTGCACCGAAAAAGGTGCTTACGAATTCTATCACACAATTTTATTTCAAAAAGTTAACTTTTTTATTTGACCCACATCGATATTCAATTTCAATTTTAAAATATCTTTATTTGTACTTAAATATGTTAAATTTTTACAATTTCCAGTGTAGATTTAATCCTAGAAAGTAACAATCTAAAGTATGAACGTAAATCAAGCTTGTGCGCTTCTCAAAACTTATAACTAATAAAAAAAAAATTATAGGTACTTATTACAGAACTTAAAAAGAGATTGAGTTTGTGGATTACGATTATTCTTTAACTATGTAAGCTTTAGTCAAGCGTTACATTTTATACCATACCTACTACAATTAGCAACAACTATTACCTACCTACAATATTGCACAATATTGCACTTGCAGTTTTTAGCAATTATAACACAACTGATTTGTGTTATAATTACCAAAAACCACAAGTTGGCAAATTAGCGGGTAATCATAAAAATAAATAAATAAAAGAATAGTTGACAAACTAATTCTAACCAAAGCAACAGGAACAATAGACCTTTCGCTGCTATCGAAGTTGACACTGTCGACCATGCAAGCTCGTACTGTGCCCGGTTTACCCCGCACGCAACTGTCGGCCTATATCCCAAGATAATAAGGACGTTAGCCGCGCGCGCGGCAGTGAGGGACATGCGTACGCGCTTGCGCGTATGACTGTGCATTGTTACTCATCGCACTCGAGAAACAAGTGATGGGGTAATTTGTAACGATTATATTTATCGATGTAAACTAAATTTTTCTTACGAGTTATACAAATGTTCTTAATTAGGTTGTTTTTCGTATGTTGGTTGTTGTGTAAATAGAATTTTTTTGATAGTTTGTAAATAAATTTGAATAAAGTTGGAAAATTAATTTGATTGTGTAAATTATGTAAATTCGTTCGAAAAGGGGTATTATAAGCATATTTTAGGGCTTTATTTTGAATGACTTGTAATTTATTAATGTTGGTTGGACAAGTACTACTCCACACGGGACAGGCATAGGTGATGCAGGGACGCACTAAGGTTTTGTAAATGCTTAGTTTAGTACGGCTGCTTAGACAAGAGCTTCTATTGAGGATTGGGCTTAGCGTATTTAGTGCTTTTGTACCTTTGAGTCGTAATTTTTGCGTGTTTGCACTCCAGTTAAGTTTATTATCCATGACTGTTCCGAGATACTTAACTGAGAGGCTCCATGGGATATCATACCCTTCAATATTTAGTGTTCGGTCTGGTGGTGTACGTTGTCTCGTGAACATAATTGCTTCTGTTTTGGAGGCATTTATTTTTAATTTCCATTTATAGAAGTAGGAAGAAAGAAGATCGAGGGACAATTGAAGGCGACCGATAATTAAATCAGTGTCTTTGGAGGAAGTAAATGATGCGGTATCGTCAGCAAAACAGGCTAGACTAGTGCGAGTTTGTTTTGGTATATCATTAAGATATAACAAAAACAATTGGGGTCCTAGGATTGAGCCCTGGGGCACACCTGCAGGTATCAATTTAGGAGTAGAGGAGAAACCACCCATGTGAACCTGAAATGATCGGTCAGCTAGGTACGATTTGATCATATGAATCAAAACTAGGGGGGTATCTAGTTGGATAAGTTTGTGAATAAGGCCTTGATGCCACACAGTGTCAAAGGCTTTTTCGATGTCAAGTAGAAACATTCCTGTCGATTCTTGCATATTGAGTCCATGTAAGACTGACTCTGCCACTCTAGCCAATTGCTGGGTGGTTGAATGGCCTTGACGGAAACCAAACTGTTCGTCTATTAGGTTGTTTTCTGAGGCTCTACGTAGGCGGTTATATATAATTTTTTCAAATAATTTGCCTAGACAAGGCAATAGGCTTATAGGGCGGTAACAAGCTGGGTCAGTAGGATCTTTACCCGGTTTATGAATCGCTATAACTTTAGCTGTTTTCCATAGTTTCGGGAAGTAACTAAGCAGAAGGCAAGCATTAAATACCTTCGTAAGCAGTACGATACATTTATGTGGCAAATTTTTAATAAGATGGTTCGTAATTTGATCAGGTCCAGGAGATTTGCGTATCTTAAGGCTTCTTATGCAGTTTTTAATTTCAGCAGGTCGAACTAGTGGGATTAAAAGTCTATTAGGTGCCAAGATCTCTAGAGAGCACATAGAAGTGTTGACTGTGATCTGTTCGTCACTATCCCAATTGTGGGTTAGTTGCATGTTGTCCGAGAAAGTACTTGCCAATAAGTCGCACTGTTCTTTGGGATTGGAGGTTTTGGTACCGTCATTGACTTTGAGAGGTGGGATGGTGAAGGTAGAAGTTGATTTCAGTCCTTTAGCTATGCGCCAGATATCAGAGCTAGGGTTATCCACCCTTTTCAGTTTGCGGTGCCATTGCTCGTCCTGGTGGGATCTTAAGGCATTGTTTATGTTAACTTTTAATTGTTTAACCTCACAATTCAGGGCATTGCGGATGGTACTGTCTGTTTCTTTGGAAAAATATCGACGTAGTTGATTTTTGTGTCTAATTTTCCTTTTTATGCATCTTGGCAAGGAGAAATCCCATGGTTTTAAGGTTGTGGTCGGTATACTAACGTCCCTAGCAGAGATAATTGTGTTCTGAAGATTTGAGATGGCCGAGTCAAGTTCATGTACTGATTTGTAGCATTGCTGGGACAAAGCAATGTTATCGTTCAAGAAAATGCGGTAGTTATTCCAATTGGCTTTCGCGTAGTTAAGCTTGCGGATTGGCTTACGATGCAATTTGGTGGAGAGTCGAACTAAAACCGGTAAGTGATTTGAAGATAGCGCATGAATAGTTTTTATATCCGCGATTGTGTAAACATTTTTGCTGAGCAAAAGATCTGGAATGGAGGGTTTAAGTTCCCCTCGATAGTGAACTAGGGTGGGATCACTAGGGGCATGAATAATAAACTCATCATTAACCAACATCTCATATAGAGTTTTGCCGTGCTGGTTAATAGGTCCAGGAGACCAGTATGGATATTTAGCATTTAAATCGCCCATGATAAGTAACTTATTACCTGACGCCATGAGAGCACTGATATCACTGGCGAGCAGGGCTCGATTCGGGGATTGGTAAACTGAGTACAGTGTAATATTACCATCCTTTAGAGCCAAGGTAATACCTATGGCTTCGAGATTATGGGTAGGCGGGGAAACAATAAGGCTGTGGTCGATGTCAGCCCTAACCAGGATTGCTACACCCTGGCCCGAGCCGTTAGGATGCCCATCAATCCGGTAGCAAGAGAAGCCGGGAATTTTAAGGGTAAGTCGCCCTGTCAACCTTGTCTCATTGAGTGCGATGATGTCAACGTTAAGGTCACTTACCGCCAGATCTAAGAGTTCCTGCTGCTTTTTGTGAATACCGTCGGCATTCCAATAAAGTATACGTAATTCACTGGTGTTATACATATTGACCGACATGAGTCAGAATTAGGATCACTTTGTCTACAAAGGATTCGCATTTAATGAATTCCTGCTTAAGGGCTTTGATGGTGGCAAGAATTTGGAGCATTTCCCTCGTGGCCACGTCGTGTGAGAGAGGTGACTGGTCCTCTGCTGCGGGAGCTGGCGTCACGTGCGTACGATTAGTTTGCAAAGTTGAGCCTTGGTTCATCGTCACACCTGATGGTTGTTGGAGCTGGTTAGATGCTGTAGCTTGAGAGAACGTTAAGCCCTCAGTAGCTTTAGGCAGCATTTTCTTTACGACTCTGCCTGTGTCAGTGATGACGTTGCGAAGGGACTCTCGCTTCGATTTAATACGCTCGATGTACTTCAGCCGCTCCTTGCATTGGGAGAAGTTAGCTGGGTGGTCTTGATGACAGTTACAGCAGAGAACGTTTTCTATGAAGCCCTGCTTAGGACATTGCGAAGTAGGGTGTGCCAGGGAGCACTTAACACATCTTGCAGGTCTGTTGCAATTTCTGGACGCATGGCCAAAGCCTTGGCAACGATAGCATTGTGTGCCTAATTTGCTGTTAGATTTGTAGCGTTGGATGGTAACGACACAGTTTGCAATATATTTTATCTGCCTGAACTTAGCCATATCGGATCCGCTTGGCAGTTGCACAAGTATTGGCGGGCACTGGATAGGCTTGGTTGTCTTAATATGGGTCGCTGTGGCTCCAGGAAAACCGAGAGACTCCAAGTCAGCTGTCAAAGAGTCCAAGAGGTTCGCCGGCAGTCCTTTGATAACCACTTTAGGCAGTTTCTCGTCCTTTCTAGTGAACGTGTGGAAGGATACATTTTCATTTAGAAGTCCACTCTTGATAGTTTGATGGCCAGCTGGTGAGTAGCATTGGATCTTCACTCGGTTACTGCCCTTGTATTCAAGGTGATAGCTTTTATCATATTTATCTATGATATCTTTGAGCTTTTGGTGGGTCCACTCTTCACGTACTTCTATTACGATAGGTGGGACTCGACCAGGCATTTTCTTCTTAGATGCACTTTTGAAAGACTCCGAGACTTCATCGATATTGTCTACTGATAGGCTACTGAAGCGGTTGTCAGAAGCAGTATGATTGCCCCTGGTTACTGGTTTGGGAATAGCAAACCTCTTCGGGTACTGCCAATGTTCGCTGGCATCGTCCCTTGGTCTTTTGCTGGAACTGGATGCCAGGTCTGGGGTCGATGATGAACTGCGTAATACGAACTTATCCATTTCATCGATAGGCTACTGGTACATCACTAGCGAGTTAACCGGTAAAAGAAATACGGCGTAGCGTAGGTACGAGCTAAGTGCGTGCGGTTGCAGTGCCAACCTAGCGCGGAATGATGAAAATAATTTGAGCGTCTGATTCTTTTTTAGCGTCACGACCACAGAATACTTAATAAGTACCAATGTGCACCGAAAAAGGTGCTTACGAATTCTATCACACAATTTTATTTCAAAAAGTTAACTTTTTTATTTGACCCACATCGATAGATTACGAAGCAAACAACATTACACAGATCAAACATTAATTCCCACAACACTAATTACCCTGGGAATCGAACCCACAACCATTTGGTAAAAGCGCAGAGAACTTCTACCAAATGAGCTGTGAGGTCAAAAAAACTATTAAAAATAAATACTATTTACCAAAATTAAAGTATTTATATTATAGCTGTATTTACCTGGCTATTTAACATTAGGCTGTGTCCATTTCGGACTTAGAGCTCTGTAACAATTAGTGGAATAGAACTTGCCAAGTTAGAACTTAGACAGTTATTTTGTAGAACTGAGAAATTAGGGTAATCTTATTCAAAAGATCTTACGTCCGTTTTACACATCTGTGGCGTGCGCCAGGCCTATTTAAAGTCAAAGTTAAAGTCACAAGATATTTATTTAATTGCAAGTGTAGCAGTTCTTGACGTTCTTGCAGTTCCTCGTGACGACACCACAGGCAATCAATTTACGGCTGAGTTAATTTTTTTCATTGCCTCATAAGTCACGCACTACAGAACGTGCCCTAGAGGCTTACAGATTTTAAGCCTCATATGCCTGTAATTACACCGGAAAACACACTCTTCAAACCGATTCAACCGGCGGCAGAAAAAGGCGTGGTGAAAGTACTTCCCCGGACGAGCCCTTCCCCATCTATCAACTTCAAGTCACTGTCCTGCGTCTATCAACTTGAGGCATGCAGATGTTAAGCCTCATGTGCCGACGCTGCTTGGGGGCGGAAAGACAGGCATGGTGATAGTACTTCCACGGAAGAGCCGAAGTCTAAGTTTTGTTTTCCATTTTCTGTATTGTCTGGCAGTTTTTGTAGGAGACTCGATAAGCGCCTCAATGAGAGCACTGGTGGTCTAGTGGTAGCGGCCCCGCCTTCCGATCCTAAGGTCGTGGGTTCGAAACCCGCCGTGCACCAAAGAGTTTTTCAGTTTTAAAATTTATGAGTTTACCAGTACTCTCAAACGGTGAAGGAAAACATCGTGAGGAACCCGGCATGTCGTAGAACCTAAAAAGTTCATAACATGTGTCAAGTGCTTGAAAGGAGCCTCTTGAGGCGCACTTAAAATCCTTTCACCACACTGTTTTGGAAGAAACTAGTGATAGGACAAGAGAGAGGAGCGCCTCGAGCGTGCTGCGAACTCACGAGTCTCCATACAAAAACGGTCTTCTTCTTCTTCTCTCCATTTATGGCTCCTGTCCGTCATTCGACAGACAATCTTGCCAGTGTCAAGTGAATTGTATTTAATACTTTATAGTCAAGCCAGTCCATAGTCAAGTCGGCCGTCATGTGCTTTGAAGAAAATGGTGGCGGTTTTCTTCAAAACATTCGAAACATTTTCGGTCAAATCAGGATATCATAATGCACTTTCATTCCAAATGTTTACACTTTGTGCTAAGACGTCAAGTAATGTTGGTTAAAATACCACCGAAATTACACAACACAACTTAAAAAAACCCTAGAAAAACAATTACAATAAAAAAGCTATGTTGCTTCCTAAAATGTCTGAAAACGAATCAAAAAACGGTCAGATACTTAAAACTTAAAACAAACTCAGACTTCGGATAGTGAGTTGTCAAGTGATGACGTGTTTACCTAAAGTTTTTAGTAAAACGAAATTCCATTTCGCTATTATAAATTCAGCGTGAATAAGTAGTGAATCTGAGAATTTTCCATTATTAAGGAAACATTTGGACACAGTGCCAATAATAATTTTCATTAAAACCGTTCCCACTTAATTACCTGCTCCGCGGGAGACACACCCTTGGAATACTGGAAGCGACAATTGTTTTTTTTATACTACTAGCTGATGGAACAGGCAGTAGACCACCTGAAGTTACCCATAACAAAGCGATACCTCGTAAGTCACGCAATAAGAACGTGCTCTACGATGCTCTTCCTTGCATCCATCAATTTGAGGCATACAGATGTTAAGCCTCATGTGCCTGCAATTACACCGGCAAACCGATACACAGCTACGCTGAATGAAAAATTACAATATTTTTAAGGTCCTTACGAACCTTTTAATAAAAGTTTTACATTTAAACAACTGATAAATGAAAAACAATAAACAAGTCTTCATCATCATCATCATCATCATCAACCTATTGCAGTCCACTGTTGGACGTAGGTCTCTCCCATGGCGCGCCACTGAGCCCGGTCTTCGGCTCTCCCCATCCAGTTTTGCACGCCTTGACGGGACAGAATGTAACGGGTCACAAGCATTTTTTTGCACGCCTTGACGGGACAGAGTGTAACGGGCCACAAGCATTTTTGATTACCAACTATTGTACCTACAATCCTGCGAATAAATGATTATGATTATGATTACTAATTGATCGAGTGAGCGAAGCAAACGAAGATTCTAGTTTCAACTTGGGCGATTTGGCATTTTATGTATGTATGTATGTATGTATGTTTGTCTGGCCATAACTTTCGAACCGTTGGTCCGATCTGCATGAAATTTGATAAGACAACAGCTTGTACTTGAGAAATTTACTGGTAAGTATATGAGTAAAATCGGATGAAGGGTTTTTAAGATATGGGGTTTTTTAAGGGGGCCAAAATAAAAAAAGTGACTTAAAAAAATCAAGTTACATGTCATACGAAAGGGCTTTGTTTGGACATTCCAAAACAATTTTTACTTTTTTTCTGGGACGCTTGGTTTTTAAGATACAACAAAAAAGTTAAATTAAGATAACCAGCGACCCAAGAGCTCCCATCTCTAAGAGTTTCGTTGGCATCAAGGTTTTTCTACTGGTCGGTCAATTACTTTGCTTTTTCTAATTTTTTTTTCTTGAAATAAATTGAGAAGGTACTCAGTTCTCATAAAATGGTGACAATGACCAGGTCTGATGATGGAGCCAAGGTCTGTACAACGGAACTCTTCAATAAATAGGCCAATAGAGTTGAAACTTGGTTACCGTACCAAGTTAGTAGGCAATGGTCAGAAAAAAGTCCAAACATAATGTTTGGACTTGCCTTTGACTACCACCTACTCAAAGTTTTGGTGCGTTCGTCGGGTCGCATCACGAGATCTCAGTTTGGGGCGAACTACTAGTAATAAACAAATTACTAGTTCGAAAACGTAATTAAATAAATAATGTAAATTGTGCTGAGTACACCTGTATGTATGAAGCTTATGTAAGTTTTCTTATGTAGGAGTATGTTTAATTATTAGAGACGTATTTTTTTAATTTAATTTATTTTAGTCCTTGAGGTATCAAAATTGGCCGGCCTGTGCGCAATTTCAATGTAACTGATTGCTTTTTAAAACAAAAAAAGCTCTGTTATAAAAATATAAGCCCACTAGTGGCTTCCCGCGGCTTCGCACGCGTTGAAGTGGTGAGCCGTGCGTGATTGAGTCACAAACATCCACAGATCGTAACTTTCGCATTGATTTGTATATTATTAAGGTAGGATTTTAAATACCTACGTAGGTATAAGAGATACCTATAGGCGTACATTACCTATATTAGGTAGGTAGGTAGGTATAGGTACTGAGTTTAGCACAAACATGACAAATACAACAAAGATTACACGGAAAATATGTACTTATTTGTTTCTAGTTTCTACCCCAATAACAAACGAAACAGCTTCACGACTTTGATCCCCAGGCACGGTAGATACCCTCAGATCTCTTCGTACCAACTCAAGATTCCCGTTTTTAGAATGTCCCTTACAAACATTGACGCCTCGTTGTATTCTTTTTACTCGAGCGCAACGAAGGGGAGGGTAACGTTTTAGGGGTTGTTTGCAAAAATCAAACTGTCTTTTTGTTATTTATCCACAGAACACATTTTCTTTTAGTTTGAAGTTAACACAACTACGCGTTAAAAATCTCCCATATGAACCAAGGTTCATATGGGAGATTTTTAACGATGAGATTTTTTTTTTTTTTTTTTTAAACTTTGGCAGTCGTTTGCACCCTTTGCAGGGGTAGTTTTAAAATATTGAAAACGTGATTTTAAATTATTTATAGTGGAGTTTATTTACTTCAAGTTTGAAATCAATCGCACTATGCGTTAAAAACTCTCCCATACTAACTTTTACAGTCATTTGCACTCTTTGCTAGGGGTAGTTATCAAAAGTTAAAAGCGTCATTGTTAATTATTTATTTCTTAGTATATTTACCTCAAGTTTTAAGTCAATCGTACCACGCGTTAAAAAACACCCATACAAACTTTGACATCCCTTGGCACACTTATTAAGGGTAGTTTTAAAAAACTAAAAATGCCTTTTCTATTTTTTAGCTTTGGAGTACATCTACTTCAAGTTGTTTCAAGTTTGTAGGTTCAAGGAATACAATTTTTCATACCAACGTTTTCAACCCTTTTAACACCCTTAGGGATTGAATTTCCAAAAATCCCTTCTTGGTACACCTCTACGCCATAAGACCTATATACTCTTCAAATTTCAAGTCTCTAGGACCAGCGGTCAAAAAACTCCCATACAAACTTTTACATCTCTTTGCACACTTATTAAGGGTAGTTTTAAAAAACGAAAAATGCCTTTCCTATTTTTTGTCTTAAAGTACATGTACTCCAAGTTTCAAGTTTGTAGGTTCAGGGAATACTATTTTTCATGCAAACGTTTTCAACCCTTTTACACCCTTAGGGGTTGAATTTCCAAAAATCCCTTCTTAGTACACCTCTACGCCATAAGACCTATGTACTCTTCAAATTTCAAGTCTCTAGGACCAGCGGTCAAAAAACTCCCATACAAACTTAACATCCCTTTGCACACTTATTAAGGGTAGTTTTAAAATACTAAAAATGCCTTTCCTATTTTTTTGCTTCGAAGTATATGTACTCCAAGTTTCAAGTTTGTAGGTTCAAGGAATACGATTTTACATACAAACGTTTTCATCCCTGTTTACACCCTTAGGGGTTGAATTTCCAAAAATCCCTTCTTAGTACACCTCTACGCCATAAGACCTATGTACTCCTCAAATTTCAAGTCTCTAGGACCAGCGGTTTAGGCTGTGCGTTGTCTATATGTCAGTCAGTCAGTCAGTCAGTCAGTCAGGACTTTGATTCTTATAGTATTAGAGATAACAAAATTTGCTATTTATCGTATACAAATTATTACCTAAATGAAATAAGAAAAAAAAATTGGTTACCTCACATCATCAGGTGGGCTATATGTTTGTTCAGTCAGCAAGAAGAACACGAAAAAAACCTACGACTACTTCTCTCAAAGAATCTTAAATAAGTTTGCTAGGTACTTTAGATTTGAGGAGTGTGCCAACCTACTGTGCCAAATGTAATGTTTGGATGTACCTCTGACTACGCCCCTTAGACGTTCTCAAATAATCTTAGAGTTAGTACTTGGTAATGAGAGATCCTATGGGATATCTACCGTGCCCCCAGGCACGTGTACAGCACTGAAACAGCTTCACAACGCATCAAAGTGGTGAAGCTGTTTCAGTTCTTTTCAGTTTTTCATATCTCGCTACGCCTTCAATTTCTCTAGCTCTGTGGTTGGAAGATGGCAAGAATTCATTAAAATTTCCCATTCAGAAGCGTCGTCGTCCCGGGAAAATGCATTTCACCCCATTTGAGCCGTTTTATTCCCCTCAAATATTCCCAGGGTTCACTACTGGGGTGAGTTTTTGTGACACATTACTTTAAGGTTTTGGGGTATGACGATTGGGAAGGTTTAGAGGTTACAACTTCAACGAGGTATAAAAAAAACTGGCAAAATGCGAGTAGGAAGGGTTCTGTACCATTATCTGTAAAAACGGCAAAAAAATCACGTTTGTTGTATGGGAGCCCCCTTAAATATTTATTTTATTCTGTTTTTAGTAGGTATTTGTTGTTATAGCGGCAACAGAAATTCATCATCTGTGAACATTTCAACTGTCTAACTATCACGGTTCATGAGATACAGCCTAGTGACAGACAGACAGACGGACGGACAGAGGAGGCTTAGTAATAGGGCCCCTTTTTCCCTTTGGGTACGGAACCCTAAAAACACAACAATTATACAACACAATACCACACAATACATATTCGGCAATTTTCCCATCGAAAGTGCTTCCAATACAATACAAAAAAGTTTATTTTGAAAAAAGGGCAGGTTTTTAGCCAAATTGTGTGCCTGTTAAACAAATTTCGGCGTTTATTGACATGAAATCATCAGTAGAATGTTTTCTCAATAGACATCGTGGCGTTACGGCTAAGCGCATGTTTTGAACTTTATTTAGTCTTTATCAAGAGGCTTATCTACCAGAACTGTCCACTTTAAGATGATATGAGGAGCAAGTAGGAGTTGATGTCAAGTTTCGAAGGGAAAACTTAATTTTTGCACGACCGGATTCGAATTCACGACCTGTACCCCAGGTATGAGTTGTGTTTACCATATTTGGTTTTTCGTTTTTCGTTTATGTTCCGTGTTCATTGCGGGTTTTGTATGAAGACGCGATAGGGATACCGATACGGAACTATTATGTTCTACTACTAATTTTCTTCATACTTGCAACATAAAGTTCCGTATCGGTACATATTTAATTTTGGTTATCGGTTTATGAAACCAATTTTTTTTTTTTTTATATAACTAGCTGATAGAACAAGCAGATGGCCCACCTGATGTTAAGCGGTAACCATCACCTATAACAAAGCATTGCCTCGCAAGTCACGCACGAAAGGAACGTGCCCTACGATGCACTGCCCTGCGTCCATCATCATGAGGCATACAGATGTTAAGCCTCATGTGCCTGTAATTACACAACGGCAACGGCAACCACACTCTTCAAACCGAAACACAGCGTTGCTGCTTGGCGGCAAAAAAAGGCGTGGTGGTAGTACTTCCCCGGACGAGCCCTTCACAAAGAGCTCTACTACTCTTAAAATATGGTATACACAACTCATACTTGGGGTATCGAAGACAAGCGTTTCCACTAGACAAAAAAAAGAACAACCTAAGAAATCAACAAAAAGATATACAAAACACTATTCATGAATCCCAGAAGAATTCCTTTATTTCATCTCTCGAAGTCCCTTCCGGTTTTTTTATCTATTGATATGAAAGTGTAAAAATAAAAAGTGGTAAAACTTCTGACAAAGACATCCGGCCCTTTATCCCTCGATTTACCAACCCTTTCTTTGATTCATCATTTCCTTCATTAGAATCATATCTAAGAACATCAAAAACCTCTTCTTGTCGTGTCACTAGTTTAGGTTCTACGACGGAGTACTGGCGCTGTGCACATACATTTTTGAACAGGAAAACTCATTGGTGCAAGACCGGCTTTGAATCCACGATCTTAGGATTGAAAAACGAGGGAAACCACTAGACCAGTAGTTCTCTAAAAGCCTCATCAAAACCCTCATTATCAACCCGAAGAAGACTGAGGTATTCGTTTTTAAACTCTCGCGATCATAACACATATTTAAAAGTATTACACGGGTATTTATAGCGTTTACTATAACGTCGGGAAAATAATAAAGGTAAACGCGATAAAACCCGTGTAATACTTTTAAATATGACTGAGGTATTCTTCGAGTTGGTCTAATTCACAAAAATCACTTTGAATGGTCTTAAAACTAGGTGGATTTAGGTGCCAGTTCTACACGACTAAGCCTAGAAGAAATGGCAATAAACTTATTTGATTATATTAGAACCTAGTGTAGTAGTTAAGTTGTTGACAAGACCTCTTTACAGCCGCTCCAATAAAATAAAATGTGTATTTTCCATAGTTTTACAGTGTCATTTTAAGAATCTTTTATATTTTATACCTATCTTAATTTTTTGACAAAGCCTCTATACAGCTGCATTTAAAGATAAGTACCTACCGTGAAATTGTATTAACATTGTGTTTTTGTACGAACAAATTGACGTAACTAAGTGTTCCACAACAGTCCCTATGGTTTGAAATAAATGAATATGAATATATTTGGTTTACACCATTCTTTCAATGATTATTTTTAGAAAATAAGATAATCTCATAAGTTATTAACCAAGTGGGATTTAAACCCACGATCTCCCCTTGTTACGGGGCTTGATAAGTTTTGGTACAATAACATTTTTTTGTGATTTTCTTAAGAGTAGTAAACACAATACAACTAATAAAAATAAACACTAGTGACACGACAAGACGAATAAGTAAATTGTCCCAACAATCTACCCATTTAGGCATACAATATTGCTATACTATCCCTATTATCTTTGATTATTCATTGTATTGTATCCTCCGATCGTGGGTTCAAAACCAGTCGTGCCAATTGTTAGGGCATACGCAGTGGAAGCGTATCTTAGAGCCTCTTGGGATCTTCTCATATATTTAATCAAACGCAGAGCAGGTTGATGCTTCATAGGCCATTTATTTCGTACACAGGAAGGAATGTTGCAAAATTTATTTCTTGGCACGCAGTCGTGTGGGGGCGCTGCGATCGCTCTCAAAAGATGCGTTCGTATACTACAGCCTACTTCAGTGCTGGTACATTCGGAAACTTAGCACCAATGAGCTTTTCTATCCAAAAAAATTATGTGCGCCATGCCAGTACTCTCAAAAGGTGAATGAAAATATCGTGAGGAAACCGGCATGTCGTAGAACCTAAAAAGTTCTACAACATCTGTCAAGTGGTCGAAGTATTGTATATAGTGTAGGCTAATCTGATGGATAGCGTTACTCTGAGATGGTGTAACTTGCCCTTAGTTATCTAGGAAACAGATAAATTTATTGGATTCCCGATAGAATATATCCTTATCAGAAGATATGACTATTGAGATAAATAGCGGGCCGAAAACCCAATATTTACTACAAATAGGCACCACCAATGAACAACAATGAAACCTTCAGCAATGCCACCCTTATAGGTACGCCACACGACGCGGTGCGACAGCGGTGCGGCTATAGCAACTTACATCAACATCGGCCTGAGGAAGCCCTTAGAACAGAGGAATAATACATTTTCAGGAAGAACGATTTTGATTTGTTATTGAGTGTTCTCTTTTTATACTTATTTTGATGGACCAAGCAGATGGTTCACCTGATGCTCAGTGGTACCATGATTTTTTCTGCCGCCAAGCAGCCCTGCTGTTTCGCTTTGACGAGTGTGCCGGTGAAATTACAGGCGCATGAGGCTAAACATCTGTATGCCCCAAGTTGAAGGACGCAGGGCATTGCATCATAGGGCACGTTCCTATCGTGCGTGCCTTACGAGACAGTGCTTGATAAATGATGGTTACCGCTCAACATCGGATGGGCCATCTGCTTGTTCTATCAGCAAGTTCAAAAAACCCCTGCTGGCCCGCACCGCAGCGGTACGTGTCGCAGACTAAGGAAATGCTGCGCCGCAACGCATCCTGTACCCTGGCCCTAACATGTATATCTGGATCAACGGACCGTCAAATCACATTCGCCAAGATTTACATGTTCGTAAGACAAAGCTCCGGAATCCATATGAGGCCACAGTGCAACGCGGAAGCAGCTCGACACTATAAAATATTTTGCTTATCCGTGCCATGACTCAAAAAGAAATTTATTTTATAAATTATTTATCAATATCATCCTTACTCTATCTTTATACGATATACGATACTGTAATTTCATTATTTTTTTTATAATTTAACTAAAGAATCCAAATAGTAACATATTAAATCATACATAGCATAAAAATGTAATTAAAAACGTAATAAAATAAAAATAAAACAAAAATTAAATAGAAAATAACATAAAATAAAAATTATCAATTATATTCTAAAATATGCAAAGAAGTCTTTGAGAAATAGATTAGAATAAAATAAGAAATATAAATTTTTCGTTTAAAAATTCCTTTATAGCAACTAACCGCTAATCAACGTATCTGAGAAGCATTTCTGTATGTTGTATACATTACTTGATGAAAAAAAAACAGGGCTAGTTCGGGGAAGTTCTACAACCATACCTTTTTTGGCGCCAAGCAGCGTTGCTGTGTTTCGGATCAAAGAGTGGCATTACAGGCTAATGAGACTTTACATGTGTTTACCTAAAGTTGATGGATGCAGGGCAGTGCATCGTAGGGCACGTTCCTATCGTGCGTGACTTACGAGGCAATGCTTTGTTATAGGTGATGGTTACCACTTAACATCAGGTGGGCTATCTACTTAACTCATGTGCCTGTAATTACACCGGCAACCACACTCTTCAAACCGAAACATAGTGTAGCTGCTTGGCGGCAGAAAAAGGCGTGGTGGTAGTACTTCCCCGGACGAACCCTTCACAAAGAGCTCTAACAAAAATGTAACAGTGCGGATGTTTTCCCCGGAGAATACAGCATGGGGTTCTTCAAATAAGGCGTTCTAAAACATTTAAAGGGTCAGCAACGCGCGTGTGACACCTCTGGTGTTGCAAACGTCCATAGGCTAACCGCTTCTCATCAGGTGGGCCGTACGCTTGTTTGCTTACTTAGTGGTATAAAAATAAATAGGTCCGAAGATGAGGCTTTAAATTAAAATAGTGGAATGAAGTGGCTGTTGTTTATTTAAGCTGTGTCTCCACCATACTTAGAGGATTGCGTTCAATTTGGCAAAGAATACGAATTGTCAGTTTATCACAAACATTACTCTGATTGTACATCTTTTATTTTGATGCCAGCGTTTTTTGTACCGTCATTTTACTTACACGAGCCGTCTTCTAATTTACTGCCTCACATTAAGTTTATACATGTGTACTATTCTCTTGTTTTATTGTATTACATTATATGAATAGTTATTTGTTGGAAGCTTATCGTTTGCCACAGCAACCGCTACGAAATATAAAATGTGTGAATAAAAAAGTGTTTCAAGACGCCAAAGTTTGTAAGTATGGATGGATGGATGGATGTTTGTTACTCTTTGACGTAAAAACTAATGAATGGATTTTAATTATACTTTACAATAATATAACTTATACATCAGAATAACACATAGGCTACAATTTATAAAGATATTGTATGACTAATCTTTCGCAGACGAAGTCGCGGGCACCAGCTTGTACTGCAATATATTGACACGACAAAAAGTACATAAAGTATTTTTCATTCGTTCATTGTTTAAGCCATATCTTTAAAAGTAAGTGGATATTATATATTAATTTGGGAAATATTTAAGGCATTTATTGAACAAAGATTAGCAAAAGATTAATCACTGTTGGTATCATGTAACATGTACCTACACAGTGTACATAAACATACAACAGAGTACACATTACACAACGTCCATCAATCAAAAAGCAATCGAGAGGTCCGCGGCGCGTTCATAATGAAACAACAATAGACCCTAATTGGAAATACTTTGAAACTAATATCGCTTGTGTTTGGAAAATAAAATCCAATTTTCCAATGGAGTCCGGTAAACACGAGGTATTTGCTTACAGAAGGAGAGCTCAATGAGACTTTTAAATCCAATAACTCGCAATCAAATTAAATATAAACTGGATAACTTCTCTTATAAACACAGCAACGCTGCAATGTCATTCCACACATTTTGCTTCATTGAATTTTTTTTTAAATAAGTACAGTGATTATACATCTTTTAAAATGTTGAGCGGGAATTACTTTGACAGGTGTCAAACCCTCAAAATTATTTAACGTCAGTGTTATTTAAACAGAACGTATTTTATTCAATTTCTTGGTATCATGATTATCATACTTATTTTAACTTGTTCTACCTTATCAGCTCTTACAAGTGTCTAGCTAGAACATTATAAAACCCTCTGTGTCTGGGTTTTATAATGTTCTAGCTAGACAACAATCATCTAAGCTCATAACAAAAATATTTTATTTATACCTTCGTGGAGATCAAAACCTCAACCTATAACGTATACATATACCGGCAGAGCTGTGAAACATGTATTGAACAACGTAGGAGGCAAAGTTGTGAGGCGTAAAAGATTCCCGACCGCTAGTTTTGACTCTATGCTAGCTGTTTCTCTGTTACACAAGCTATTGTGCTCGTTTCAATAGATCTTGCGACTGAGAGTTATGAACTGAGAGAAAAAAGTTAATAGCACTGAAAATTGAATCTTTTCTCGCGAGTGATTCTGCAGAGAATGTAATACCGCCTAAATTGATATTTTTTCTGTTAGGTGAATCTGTTATAGTCCACGTATCTATTGGTTTTATTTGTTTATCTTGAATTCATTTTGTAAATGAATTGAATAAAGATCAAACTATACAAAGCCAAAATAATATGACGCTAACTAAAAATATTATATAAGTTTTTAAGTTTTTTTGTGTTCCCGCACACGGGCCTCCGGCCACAACCACAAAACGCCGCCACTGGCATATTTCCTGTAGTTTTCATACGAAGCGAGCAGCGAGGATTTGTAGCGTGTGGCGGCTACCGGCGTCAACCGTGTGCGGCGAGTCCATATAAAATGTATGAAAACTAGAGGAAATATGCCAGTGGCGGTGTTTTGTGGTTGTGGCCGGAGGCCCGTGTGCGGGAACACTAAGAGTAGTAGAGCTCTTTGTGAAGGGCTCGTCCGGGGAAGTTTAGCCTTTTAGGTACCAATTAATTATTGAGTAGCGTTCAAGTGTAGTCAATGTAATATCAAGCTTTGCTTAGTAAATTGAATCAAGCATGTCTTTGCAAGGGTCCATTTTAAGGTCGTGGGTTCAAATCCCGTCATGCAATAATGGATTTTTCCATGTAATGTATGTATGTGCGTAATGCCAATGCTCTTAAACTGTGAAGAAAAACGTTCTTGAAAAAACTAGTTAGTATTCTACCAGCAGCGGCGATCGGCTTGCAGCCTGTCACGTATGGAATACAAACTGCTATGTGCCAAAAGTTATATTTGGACGTATAACCCTTAGACTACTTTTCTAGTGGTAGTAAAAGATATCTACTGTGCCTGGAGAACGTGAGTTTTTTATATAAGAAGTAGGATTTATCATCTCCAAGTGAATTCCGAAACTACACGTCGAAAGAAATTACATTAAACTTTGAAAAGTTTTTTTTACAAACCGTCCGACTGGGAGGTACCGATAGGAGTTCGAGAAAAATTCATTATTGGACCAATTTTAATAAAACTTTGCAAAGTTCACTGCATTTATTGTTGGGAAACTTGTACAACTTAAGTTACTGAATTCCGTTAGCCTAGTTTATGTAAGTGTGCCTGTATAGGTGTTGTAGACTGGTGTGTAGATCGCAGAACTTCTGATGGATGGAAAACACTCAGTTGAGCTTTGTACAGCACAAGAAAATGTTATAATGTTTGACAAGTCTCACACTAGTGGTCATTGAACCATAGACAAAATCTATGGTTTTTATTTTTAATTTAACTGATTTGTGTTGGGATGCCAACAGTTTATATCTTAGTAACAAGCTTTGATACTAGTTGGCTTAGAAGAGCTTGTTATCTTGTCTTTTTGCTAATGAAATAATAAAAAATAAATAACGATGAAATCCACTTCAGGGTATAATCAAATCAAAAAACGTTTATTTTGTGTCACAAAAACATAAGCGAAATATAAAGAACAATATTGTGACAAGAAAATCGGTCGTCACTCAGCTTTATGCTGTGATGTACTACTACAACGCTGGTCTTCCGTGACGCCGGAGTACACAGGCAGCAACTGCGGTGCACAGCACCATCATTTTCTTAAATAAATATGTTATGATAGCACTTCACATCACAATGTGCTCGAAAGGACCCTCTTGAGGTGAATTTAAAATCCTTTCACAACACTGTTTCGAAAAAAACTAGTGACACGACAAGAAGAAGACATCACTATTCGGTATGTTTTTGCTTTTTTGTCTTGTTCGTGAAAACAGCGAAATATAGGCGATATTCGCCTCGCTCACTACAAATCGTCGTATTTGAGATAGTACAAAAAAGTGAAGTACCCACCTTTACAAAATGCCAAATTGGAAATTCTCTGCGGATGCCGCAGTCACTTATATGAATAGGTTCTTTACGGAATCGCACTGCAGTTTCGTGATTAGAATTCTAGGAAAGAAATCTACAGACTTAAAATTTATTAAATAAATATTTCCCGGTAATCAACTCAAAAGGCTAACAATCTTAACATACCTTCAATCAAACCGCGCTACAGATCCATTCGGGGCACGTCCGGAAAGGCTTGTTTACGGAAAAATACCGCTCATTGGAATTTTATTAGATTTATTAACTTAGGCATTCTATGAACGGACTTTTTATTTTTATTTTTTACACTACTTGCTAATAGAAAAAGCTGATGCCAGATGTAAAGCCTCATGTGCCTGTAATTACACCGGCAACCACACTCTTCATACCGAAACACAGCAACGCTGATTGGCGGCAGAAAAAGGCACGGTGGTAGTTCTTCCTCGTGCCACACACAAAGAGCTCTACTACTTTTGAAACTCGGACTGCTTCATAATACAAAATAATAACAATTGAAATGATTATTGAGCAAATTAAGTGAAAAGTTTAAATTATAATTATTTTTGGAGCCTCTTTGAGAAGTACTTAAAATCTTTTCGTGTGATGAATAGATTTAGAAGAAATAATTTAAAGAAACTAGTGACACGACTAGACCAAGAAGCATTTCTAGCACTAAACGATTTTTTTTCATTAGATAAAAAATAAAATGAGAATTGTCAAAGGCTAGGCTAGTTCTTAGAAATTTAAAATAAAATAAAAAAATTAAATAAGACAAAAGGATTTTTTTTATTCGGAAACGAATACCATTAAGATACACTAAGTCATTCCAACTCTATTTCTTTATTTTTATTTAAATTAGAATTAATTAATTAATAATTCATTTTAAGCTACAAGTAATACCTAATATTTTTTACATAACTAATATGATGAAAGATATTAAATCACAAAACTCATTTTCAAAATCACATTGCACACATGTGACTTCGAAAATGAGTTGTGTGATTTTATATCTTTCATCATGTCGAAACGTGCGAGCGAGAGGTACATTAGTTCTTGTCTTCGCCATAAGCGGTAACACGACTGCCTAAGCCGTCCGTCTGTTCGAAGCCTATTTTCCAGAGGGTTGTTCGCTGAAAGAAAGTATTGGAGGCTTTATTTTCCGAACCACTTCCGGTTTATCTGAAGGATTACGAGGCTTAGCGGTTCGCTTTGGTTTTGTGTAAACATACTTAACTTGCCTTTTCTTCTTTTTAGACTTTGGGGATGTTGAGGGTAGTTTTCTTTTAATCTGAGTCAGAATAGTGCGAGATTTTGAAGTATTACACGGGTATTTATCGCTTTTTACCTTTATTATTTTCCCGAATGTGTAATACTTCAATATGTGTTATGATCGCGGAAGTTTAAAAAATACTAGTGTGAGATTTGTTCAGTAGTAGAGATAAAGAATTACAATAAAATATTGGTGGACATACCGCACAGCACGATCTTGACCCAAACTAAGCCAAGCTTTGACTGACTTTGGCCACCACTCGGTCAAGGCTTTGCTCCACCGGCCATCACCGCGTCTAACCAGGTGTCCTGCCCAACTCCTCTTGAGATTTACCGCTCTGTCTCCGACGTCGTAGACTTTAGTACGACGACGGATCTCAGTGTTGCGCACTCGATCTAAAAGGTTTATGCCAAGCATGGCTCGCTCCATGGTCCTTTGTGCAACTCGTAATAACATAGCACGCAGTTTAACAAACATATCATTTTGATCTAAGTTTTTCCACCAATAAGTTTGCTATACTAGTTTTCGTATTACTAGTTTACTAGTTTTATGGAGCTAGGAGATTTTATAGGGCTATGGAGAGACCTATGCTGGGAGTTTCACTACGGGATAGACTCTAGAAATGAGGAAATCCGTAGGAGAACCAAGGTAGCCGATATAGCTCGCAGAATCAGCAAGTTGAAGTGGCAATGGGCAGGTCCTATAGCTCGAAGAACTGAAACCTGTTGGGGAATAAGGTTCTCTAAGGCCACTACGAACAGGAAAACGAAACGTGGGACGCCCTCCTACCCGATGGGCTGACGACATTGTCGAGAGGGCTCGGAATCGGTCTTCCTGGAAATGTATAGGGGAGGCCTATGTCCAGCAGTGGACTTCTTCAGTCCGATGATAATGATGATGACTAGTTTTCGTACTAATGCAGACCTTTGCGGGAATGTGCGAGCGAGAAGTACTTCAACCGGTGTCAGCCCCATGCCATGACGGAGATTTTATTGTTGCTTTGTACAAAAGTATGTCACTGATTATACGATGATTACGATACGCGATTATGGTACGCCTAGCAGTGTTAAAAACATCGTTCCAGTTCCAGCAGTGGACTTAGAGCACTGGTGGTCTAGTGGATCAGAAGCCCCGCCTTCTGATCCTAAGGTCGTGAGTTCAAAACCGGTCGTGCCAATGAGTTTTTCTATTCAAAAATGTATGTGCACAGTGCCAGGGTCTCAAACGGTGAAGGAAAACATCGTGAGAAAATCTGTCGTAGAAACTAAAAGTTCCAGAACATGTATCAAGTGCCCGAAAGGAGTTTCTTTGAGTCGCACTTAAAATCCTTTCACCACACTGTTTCGGAAGAAACTAGTGACACAAGTAGAAGAAACTCCAATAATTGAACATACCTACATGCACAAATCCACATAAGCAAACTTACATAAGCTTCATACATACAGGTATACTCAGCACGATTTAGTTACGCTTTCGAAGTACCAAGTTAAGTCAAGCAGCGTTGCTGTTTCGGTTTGAAGAGTGTGGTTGCCGGTGTAATTACAGGCACATGAGGCTTAACATCTGTATGCCTCAGGTTGATAGACGCGGGGCACGTTCCTTTCGTGCGTGACTTGCGAAGTAATGATAAGTTTATGGTGATCTCTAATTATTTTCAATTCCACCATGCCTATTTCTTCTGCCAAGAGCGTTGCTGCGTTTGACCACACCCTTCAAACCAAAACACAGTAACGCTCTTGCTACTGAAAGTACAGACACATGAGTCTTAACATCTTTATTCCTCAAGTTGATGGACGCAGGGCAGTGCATCGTAATGCGCGTTCAAACGTGTATGACTTGCGAGTCGATGTTTTGTTATAAGTGTTGGTTAAATCTCTTCTTCTTCTTGTCGTGCCACTAGTTTCTTTCGAAACAGTGTGGTGAAAGGATTTTTAGTGCGCCTCAAGAGGCTCCTTTCGAGCACTTGACACATGTTATAGAACTTTTTATGTTCTATGGGCATGCCGGTTTCCTCACGATGTTTTCCTTCACCGTTGAGAGTACTGGCATTGTGCACATACATTTTTGAACAGTAAAACTCATTGGTAAACGACCGGTTTTTTTTTTCGGCATCTCAAAATGCCACTAAGGCTTCCTTCTGACATGATGATCAGATACTTTTTTAATACTACTAATGATTCTATACAATAAAATAAAAACGCACACCGGTTTTGAACCCACGACCTTAGGATCGGGAGGCGGGGCCGCTACCACTAGACCACCAGTGCTCTCATGGTTAACACTTAACATCAGGAAGCCCATCTGATTGTTCCATCAGCAGTATTAAAAAAACTGACACTAAAAAAAAAAATATTGGTGGATTATCCACACAGCACTATCTAGCCCCAAACTTAGCGAAAGCTTGTTGATCGAGTGAGCGAAGCGAACGAAGATCTTAGTTTCAACTTGGGCGATTTGGCATTTTATGTATGTATGTATGTATGTATGTTTGTCTGGCGATAACTTTAGAACCGTTGATCCGATCTGCATTAAATTTGATAAGTCGATAGCTTGTACTTGAGAAGTTTACTGGTAAGTATGTAAGTAAAATCGGATGAAGGGTTTTTGAGATATGGGGTTTTTTAAGGGGGCAAAAATAAAAAAAGTTACATAAGAAAAACAAATTACATGTCATATGAAAGGGCTTTGTTTGGACATTCCAAAACAATTTTTACTTTTTTTTTGGGATGCTTGGTTTTTGAGATAAAACAAAAAAAAGCTAAAATTATATAACCAGCGATCCAAGAGCTCCCATCTCTAAGAGTTTCGTTGACATCAAGGTTTTTCTACTGGTCGGCCAGTTCCTTTGCTTTTTCTTATTTTTTTTTCTTGAAATAAATTAAGGAGGTACTCAGTTCTCATAAAAGGTGACGACGACCACGTCTGATGATGGTCAGCTCAAGGTTCAACGGAACTCTTCAATAAATAGGCCAATAGAGTTGAAACTTGGTTACCATACCAAGTTAGTAGGCGGTAGTCAGAAAAAAGTCCAAAGATAATGTTTGGACTTGCCTCTGACTACTACCTACTCAAAACTTTGATGCTTTCGTCGGGTCGCATCACGAGATCTCAGTTCGTAGCGAACTACTAGTAATATGGGAACCAGATAGCTGATATAATACATATTTTTGTAAGTACATTTTTTGTAAATACATACTTATAATATTATAAAACACCCAGACAGAGAACAAACATCTATGTTCATCACACAAATGTTTGTTCTCGGTGGTGATCGAACCCACGGCCTACGGCACAGAAGGCAAAGCAACTTGGTTGATAGCCTAAGAAACGTCTGCTAGCAGCCCACATGAATAGATCATGATATTCGCACTACACACAGAGCAGCGGTGCAGTGAGCATTATCTAATCCGTGATTAGCTCAGGGATTTAGCGTGACACACAGACGTTACGGACGGCGAGCCGCGCACGATCGGACGTGACGTGCGTAATCCGGTGCGTCTGACGGAAATTGTATTGTTAACGTTGTGCTGATTAAATTCTGGGTTGTGATCATGTTATTGTTTGAGGCCTACCTTAATTGGCCTACCTTTGTTGTGTAAGTATTTAGTATACTTTAGCTCAGTGGCGGATTTACATATTTGCCGCGAGTAGGCTATTCATGCCGCCCCTACTGATCTCCACAATTCGATACCCTAGTTTACGATAAAATCTCTATCTCTAATACTATAAGAATCAAAGTCCTGACTGACTGACTGACTGACTGACTGACTGACTGACATATAGACAACGCACAGCCTAAACCGCTGGTCCTAGAGAGTTGAAATTTGAGGAGTACATAGGTCTTATGGCGTAGAGGTGTACTAAGAAGGGATTTTTGGAAATTCAACCCCTAAGGGTGTAAAAAGGGATGAAAACGTTTGTATGAAAAATAGTATTCCTTGAACCTACAAACTTGAAACTTGGAGTACATATACTTCAAGGCAAAGAAATAAAAAAGGCATTTTTAGTTTTTTGAAACTACCCTTAATAAGTGAGCAAAGGGATGTAAAAGTTTGTATGGGAGTTTTTTGACCGCTGGTCCTAGAGTCTTGAAATTTGAAGAGTATATAGGTCTTATGGCGTAGAGGTGTACTAAGAATGGATTTTTGGAAATTCAACCCCTAAGGGTGTAGAAAGGGATGAAAACGTTTGTATGAAAAATAGTATTTATTGAACCTACAAACTTGAAACTTGGAGTACATATACTTCAAGGCAAAAAAATAGGAAAGGCATTTTTAGTTTATGAAAACTACCCTTAATAAGTGTACAAAGGGATGTAAAAGTTAGTATACGAGTTTATTGGCCGCTGGTCCTAGAGACTTGAAATTTGAAGAGTACATAGGACTTATGGCGTAGAGGTGTACTAAGAAGTGATTTTTGGAAATTCAACCCCTAAGGGTGTAAAAAGGGATGAAAACGTTTGTATGAAAAATAGTAGGTATTCCTTGAACCTACAAACTTGAAACTTGGAGTACATATACTTCAAGGCAAAAAAAAAAGGAAAAAGCATTTTTAGTTTTTTAAAACTACCCTTAATAAGTGTGCCAAAGGATGTGAAAGTTTGTATGGGAGTTTTTTGACCGCTGGTCCTAGAGTCTTGAAATTTGAAGAGTATATAGGTCTTATGGCGTAGAGGTGTACTAAGAAGGGATTTTTGGAAATTCAACCCCTAAGGGTGTAAAAAGGGATGAAAACGTTTGTATGAAAAATAGTATTCCTTGAACCTACAAACTTGAAACTTGGAGTACGTATACTTCAAGGCAAAGAAATAGGAAAAACATTTTAGGTTTTTTAAAACTACCCTTAATAAGCGTGCTAAGGGATGTAAAAGTTAGTATGGGAGTTTTTTGACCGCTGGTCCTAGAGACTTGAAATTTGAAGAGTACATAGGTCTTATGGCGTAGAGGTATACTAGGAAGAGATTTTTGGAAATTCAACCCCTAAGCGTGTAAAAAGGGTTGAAAACGTTTGTATGAAATATTGTATTCCTTGAATCTACAAACTTGAAACTTGAAGTAAATGTACTCCAAGGCTAAAAATTAGGAAAGCCATTTTTAATTTTTTAAAACTACCCTTAATAAGTGTGCAAAGGGATGTCAAAGTTTGTATGGGAGTTTTTTAACGCGTAGTGCGATTGACTTAAAACTTGAGCTAAATATACTAATAAACAAATAGTTAAGAATGACGCTCTTAACTTTTTATAATTACCCCTGCAAAGGGTGCAAATAACTGTAAAAGTTATTATGGGAGATTTTTTACGCATAGTGCGATTGATTTCAAACTTGAAGTAAATATACTCCACAGTAAATTATTTAAAATCACTTTTTCAATATTTTAAAACTACCCCTTCAAAGGGTGCAAAAGACTGCCAAAGTTTCAAGGTTTGGTTGGGAGATTTTTAACGCGTAGTGTAATTAACTTCAAACTAAAAGAAAATATGTTCTGTGGATAAATAACAAAAAGACAGTATGATTTTCGAAAACAACTCCTAAAACGTTACCCTCCTTCGTTGCTTTCGAGTAAAAAGGATACAACGAGGCGTCAATGTTTGTAAGGGACATTCTAAAAACGGGAATCTTGAGTTGGTACGAAGAGATCTGAGGGTATCTACCGTGCCGGGGATCAAAGTCGTGAAGCGGTTTCATTTCGTTTATTTTTGGGGTAGAAACTGGGAACACATAAGAACATACGTTCCGTGTAAGGTTGTCTTTGTTGTATTTGTCATGTTTGTGCTAAACTCAGTACCTATACCTACCTACCTAATATAGGTAATGTACGCCTATAGGTATCTCTTATACCTACGTAGGTATAAAATCCTACCCTACCCTACAAATCAATGCGAAAGTTACGATGTTTGCATGTTTGTGGCACCACTTCAACGCGTGCGAAGCCGCGGGAAGCCACTAGTGATTAAATAAAATTGTCGATAAAATGTCAACTTTATGATTTGTACACTAACGTCTTCATTACATCAGCTTCTTCCCGTTATTAGTATGATTGTGTTGTGAACTAGGGGATCGATGTGTCGGTTCCTTTTCCATAAGCTCAATCATATAAGTAGAAGGTACATGATTGAGCTTTTCTTAGTCTAGAAATATACCCCAATAAGATGGCTATAATAAGAAAATAAAACCTAATTTGTCGCCCTAGGCTCCAGTCTACTCAGCCTGCTGGTAACTCCGCCACTGGTTTAGCTAGACCTACCATATATGTGTCATTTTACCACACAGTTACGAAAGAACTATAGAGTAGAACATGTTTTATTCGACTCACGAACACGGATACCGCAGAACATTCATAAAAATAACAGAGAAAAAACTGAAATATACAAGAAACATGAGTATAATTGATCGAGTGAGCGAAGCGAACGAAGATCTTAGTTTCAACTTGGGCGATTTGGCATTTTATGTATGTATGTATGTTTGTCTGGCCATAACTTTTGAACCGTTGATCGGATCTGCATGAAATTTGATAAGCTTGTACTTGAGAAATTTACTGGTAAGTATATGAGTAAAATCAAATGAAGAAATTATTAAGATATGGGGTTTTTTTAAGGGGGCAAAAATAAAAAAAGTGCCATAAAAAAATCAAGTTACATGTCATATGAAAGGGCTTTGTTTGGACATTCCAAAACAATTTTTTCTTTTTTTCTGGGACGCTCGGTTTTTGAGATACAACAAAAAAGTTAAATTAAGATAACCAGCGATCCAAGAGCTCCCATCTCTAAGAGTTTCGTTGGCATCAAGGTTTTTCTACTGGCCGGCCAGTTACTTTGCTTTTTCTTATTTTTTTTTTCTTGAAATATATTAAGGAGGTACTCAGTTCTCATAAAATGGTGACAATGACCAGGTCTGATGATGGAGCCAAGGTCTGTTCAACGGAACTCTTCAATAAATAGGCCAATAGAGTTGAAACTTGGTTACCGTACCAAGTTAGTAGGCAGTAGTCAGAAAAAAGTCCAAACATAATGTTTGGACTTGCGTTTTGGTGCGTTCGTCGGGTCGCATCACGAGATCTCAGTTCGGGGCGAACTACTAGTAATAATTATTATTAATTAATTTCCGTAGTAACTTTTGACAAGTGCCACGAAAAAAAGAAGAAGGTCTAATGGTTAGGTTAATCGGTAACAATTTGATGTTTTGACTCTGCCTACACCTTTGGTATTGGTATTTCATTATCTTGAGAGTTAGTAAGATGAAAATTACACAAATATTATTTTATAGGTATTATAACTTTTATTCTACTTTTCTCTGTGCCTGCGCTGAAGTACTACTATGTTGCTACAATAGTAAAAAAGGTATTTAAGGTAAAGATAGTTTTTAAGGTAAGAAAATAAATCACTTTAGACTTAAAACTTGTTTCTATTTTGTTTTAATTAATTAAATAATTAACATTTCAAGCATCTTACTATAATCATATTTAGTTTAGTTTATAACCTTTGCCTTGGCTATCCTTTTGAGATTTTAGTTACCAAAATATTCATTGCTATCGCTACTACTTGTTGTTAGATGATTGGTGTGTTTTCATTTAAGGCGAAGACTACAGCACTAAAGTACTAGATAATTAAAATGTCCGAGCACGAAAACGTTAGCGGTAGTCAGTCCCTGAATGAAAATTTGTTAAATTATGCATAAATACTTACTTTGTTTCCTGCTACAAAGCTTTTATTTTATATGATCTCAATAATTTAGTTTTTTTTTTTATAGAAAGAGTGATTCAAGAGGAAGGTTTATATGCATAATACAAGCATAATCTCTTAGGGATAACCCACAATAACCGTGCGAAGCCGGGGCGGGTCGCTAGTTATTAATAAATTGAATTTGAATTGTCACTTACTGGCTATAAGCCTACATTGGCACAGTTACAAGGCCGTGTGTGCACGCCGTAATGCCGAGACAGCGCATTTCACGGTCCGCGACACTCGCTTGACGTCTAATTTAATGCTCGCTGTTCGAAATGTCCTTGTGTCACGCGATAACTTATGTGAATACCTCAACAGCTATATAATTAACACAGATTTCCTTTGATTGGTTGCAAACCCAACCTAGATCTTAAATAAATTGACAACTGAGAAACAACTACTCACGAACACACATTTATTTTTAATGTATCAGATATACAAACAGACTTACGGCCCACCTGATGGTAAGCGGCCAACATCGCCTATACACACCAACAACACCAGGGCCGTTGTCGTTGCGTTGCCTACCTTGAAGGACTTCATTATTTTTTTTTGAATATACAACGTGTAACATAATACCCCTATAATCCCGAAAACAGGGTATTCTACAGGTCATGGCAAACAACTTTTGATTTACGACTTTTGAAATTCCGTAGTTTTTCATTGATGAAATGCCTCTTAAACATTCCTCCAATATGAAATTGAACACATCATGCGGCAGCCCTATTCACGGCTGTTTGTACGTTTCGTGTGAACGTGACCTTGGTAGTTACGTAAACAGTACCTATCAGGGGTGTTACAAATTTCTGAGACAATATTAATTTAACTTTTGTAAAAGAATTTCGACGTTCGTGACACGCACAAGAGGAAGACCGAGGAGAAGATGGAGCGACGATATAGTAGAGGTTGCCGGAAAAACGTGGACTCGAGTAGCACAAGATCGCCAACAATGGAATCGCATGGAGGAGGCCTTCATCCATTTTTGGGTACCCAAATAAAACAACCAAAACTAAGTAGAAATAATAAAATCATAATAATATAATCATAATAATATAATCATAATAATAATACATAAGTGAAATTAATAATCTGATAATGTAATAATTGTTTTGGAAATAAAGGCTTTATTTATTTCTTTCTTTTATAAGAATTTCGAAAACGACATATTATTCAACCTTTGAACACGTATTCCAGTGCTTGGTCTGATCATTTGGTCTTTGGCCTTAAAGGGGTATTATGTTACACGTTGTATGAAGTTACTGAAGGTAGTTATGAAAAATCGCAAGCAATAAAATTTCAGAGAATGGCATTATAAAAATCCAACAAAATAAAATATTTTGATCTAAACAAGTTTGTACAAAAAAAATTATGAAAAGTAAAACCAAACATACCAACAATTGCCAAGTGCAGGTATGTGCCAAATGTAATATTCGGAAGTATCTATCTCTGACTACCCCCTTAGACATCTTTATAAGTACAGGAAGTACTGTCAAACGGTGGTCCAGAAATGCAGCACCCATTGAGCCATCCGAATCCCCTTTTTTATGTTCTGCGACTTTTGGTAGTTTTCATAAACAGCTGAAATGCTATATTTTTGTTTTAAAAGTCGGTCTAAATACTGCATAGGTACTTATAAACACAACTAGGTTAAAACCGCTTTTGTCAATACCTTATTAGCTTCAATATTTAAATTTATTCTCTGCATCGTAAACTTCAGGCAAGGTTGCCACAGGCTATGTAACAGTTTGTACGACGCTACCTCCCTGCGGAAATTAAGCGGGTTGCCAAAATGAGTTTTCTATACGATCCACGTCTAAATGGACCCGTAAGATTTTGTTGTGGGACCTCGGCGTATAAGCATTTTGTGTTCCACTCTACATAGAATTTGGAGCTAGAATATTTATAAGGTTGATTTAGAAGGTTGTCTGTTATTTAGTACAACGATTTACCTTCGTAGACTTTGTGAGTTGACTAGCTAGCTCGCGTAATGGTAGATATTGCTGATGGAAAGATTAATTCATGCACCACAAAAAATTATAAAATTTCATAAAGACAGGCAACATAGCAAACACAAAGATCAACTTATAAACTACTTAAAAATTGAATACTACTTTTTTTTATACAACTAGCTGATGGAACAAGCAGATGGCCCAGATGTTAAGTGGTAACCATCACCTATAATAAAGCATTGCCTCGTAAGTCACGCACGACAGGAACGTGCCCTACGATGCATCAACTCGAGGCATAAAGATGTTAAACCTCATGTGCCTGTAATTACACCGGCAACCACACTCTACAAACCGAAACACAGCGTTGCTGCTTGGCGGCAGAAAAAGGCGTGGTGGTAACTTCCCCGGACGAGCCCTTCACAAAGAGCTCTACTCCTACAACTGCAGCGCTAGTAGTGATTGCTAACATTAATATTTAAGGTGTTTCCGTTTAATGGATTGGTTGATGTTTTCTACCCCCTTCCTGGTAATTTTTCAAGATAAAAAACCCTAGGAGTAATCTATCTTAAGGCTATTCTAGGTGCCAGTTCCACGTGACCAAAGCCTACAAGAACAGGCAACAAAGTTACGGCTTGGTTCCTACCGCTCTTTTTTATGAGTGGTGACAGTGTCCTTAGGACACTTTAACGCGTCCGTCATGGCTTAAGACCGCTGGAGCCAGGACAAATAGTTAATTTACTTTTAAATCACGGAAATAGGCGTAAGTGCAAATGCACCCATGCAAATTATATCCGCTCTGTTGTCATTGAAAATTTTGCTAAAATGTTCAGAAATGCTGTCGCATTGCAATAAAAATAACATTATTTCGATGTCAGTTAAAGTCGAGTGAAAATATACTTAAAATACCAGTGTAAGTTGATAATTCATTAAGTTACGACATAGTGAGGCAGAAACTAAATAATATTCCAAAAATATCACATTTCGCTCCAAAATATTATCCCCAATGAAATTACTATTCCGGAAAGCATCCACATTATTTTTGATAGTAAATGTATGAAACATTTACTATCAAACATAATGTGGCATATTTTTTAAATGTTCGCAGTTTGGAGGCAGTCCAAACTTTCGGTGGTAAAAACTAGTCTAAACTAGTTTTATAGGGCTTTGAGATAAAGTTAAAATGTAGCGAAAACCGCTCTTAACTGGATTAACTCTGTTTAAAACTGTAGATGTTTAATATATAATGCACGGTGCTACGTGCGTGCTACACATGCATAATGCTTTTTTCCCAACTTTAAACTTAATAGCAAGCAGGTAATGTTTGCGCTTTATTTTGTTATACTATGTTATGTTACGCCAACGCATTACTAAAAATTATAACAAGGATCATACAAAAGTACAGTAGGAACCAAGCCGTAAGTTTGTTGCCTGTTCTTCTAGGCGTTCGCGTGGAACTGGCACCTAGATTCACCTAGCTTTAAGACGTTTCAAAGTGATCCTTTTGATTCAACTGAATAAATACCTTAAGACTTTGACTTTATTATCAGGTAAGTTCTGTAAGTTATGAGACTCTTTGAGGCGCACAGGTTACTCCTTTCACCACACTGTTTCGAAAGAACACGACACGCCAAGAAGAAGAACTGGTGGTTTAGTGGTATCGGCCCCAATCCTAAGGTCGTGGGTTCAAAACTAAAGACAGAAAAATCCCCAAGCATCATCTATTTTCGGCACAACCGGTATTTTCTTCTACTCTCCTCTATCATTTGTCATGGTGTTCAGAAATTCTCAAGCATGTATAAATTATGCAACATGTGAAATAAAACTTTGATATGACTGTGACATACACAAAAGTTACAAAATAAAAGTCACGTTAGCTTTTCCAGCGCCATCTAGTTTTTTTATCTAGAAACAAAAACCCTGATCGTCAGTTCGATACCTTCGAGTGTCAGGGGTGTGCTAACAGGCTACCCGCAATAGGTTAAAATCCGCAATAAACCTTCTCATAAAAATCTTGGCATCCGGATCTCATTATTATTTATCCAGCCTCGGCCTCGTAGAGTGATAATAACAATGAACCCGCCGCCGTATTCACCAAGAAGCCGTGTGCCACCAATATTTTCTGTCATCTGTCAATGTCATTCTTTGTCATCTTACCGTAACAAATAAATGAGGATAGGTCGTTTTCAGTTTCCTCTTCCATAAAAAAATATACAGATAGTGCTAAATGTGCTAAATGTAAATGTGATGTTTTGATTTATAAAGTTAAAACCATTTTCAATATTAGATAATTTTAGAGCACTGGTGGTCTAGTGGTAGCGGCCCCGCCTTCCGATCCTAAGATCGAAACCGATCGTGCAACAATAAGTTTCTCTGTTCAAAAATTTATGTGCACAATGCCAATACTCTCAAACAGTAAAGGAAAACATCGCAAGGAAACAGTGTGGTGAAAGGATTTGAAATGCGCCTCAAGAGGCTCCTTTCAAGCACTTGACACATGTTATAGAACTTTTTAGGTTTTACGACATGATGCGCATGTCGAAAAATGTTGCCGAACGTTGAACCGCGAAATAACAGCGCGATTGGGTCCCACTGAATGTAAAAAATGTTTTTTATGCTTCTTAGCAAATAAGGGGGTTGGTCTCAAGAGAAATAACCAAAGCGTTGGTTATAACAATAAATAGAGTCGGCTGAGATATGGGTTTGGAAATGCCGAATCAAGGATCAAATGGCCGGAATCAGATCTTCATCATTCCACTTCAAATATAGCAGGTAATCAATAAGACTGTATGTTTTTTCTTGATTACTCCACCGATTATTGATTGATTTTGATAATTCTTATTTTGTTTGGTAGGTCAAAGGTACTTTAGAGGTGGTGGCAAATAAAATTTAAACGAAATTGAATCATCACTTTTCAAAAAATACACAAAAATAAAGAATACTTATACAGATGACGCTCCCTTCAGCAATAGTTTTATTTAAGTTTTTCTGAGTATTTAAAATCGTTTTTTATTTTTGCAAAAAAGTTATATTATTCGTACTGATGATTGATTTATTCAATCATACGAGAAACACGCCTTAAATATTAATGTAGGCAATTCTGCCGTCCGATAGTTAAAATGCTGTTATCCAACACTTGCTCAATTTCGACTTTTTTATGGCATTGTAATCTGAAAAAAAAGCTACATCGACCAATTTTATCAGAATTCAAATAGCTTTAATAGTTTTCGAAATATGAAAAAAGAAAATCCCGTTACCGGAACCAAATTATTATCAATTCAATGCTTAAATGTTGCTAAGTGTCATTGCTAAGCTTAAAAATGGCTAATGGTTATTTCATACTAGTGGCTTCCCGCGGCTTCGCACGCGTTGAAGTGGTGAACCGTGATTGAGCCACAAACATCAAAACATCGTAACTTTCGCATTGATTTGTATATTATTAGGGTAAGATTTTAAATACCTACGTAGGTATATGGGATACCTATAGGCGTACATTACCTATATTAGGTAGGTAGGTATAGGTACTGACTGAGTTTGGCACAAACATGACAAATACAACAAAGACAACCTTACACGGAAAATATGTACTTATTTGTTCCTAGTTTCTACCTCAAAAACAAACGAAACGAAACAGCTTCACGACTTTGATCCCCAATCACGGTAGATACCCTCATATCTCTTCGTACCAACTCAAGATTCCCGTTTTTAGAATATCCCATATATAACACAGAATATAACATTGACGCTTCGTTGTATCCTTTTTACTCGAGCGCAACGAAGGAGGGTAACGTTTCAGGGGTTGTTTTCGAAAATCAAACTGTTTTTTGTTATTTATCCACAGAACACATTTTCTTTTAGTTTGAAGTTAATTACACTACGCGTTAAAAATCTCCCATACAAACCTTGGGACTTTGGCAGTCTTGTGCACCCTTTGCAGGGGTAGTTTTAAAATAGTGAAAACGTGATTTTAATCTATTTATTGTGGAGTATATTTACTTCAAGTTTGAAATCAATCGCACTATGCGTTAAAAATCTCCCATACTAACTTTTACAGTCATTTGCACCCTTTGCGGGGGTAATTATCAAAACTTCAAAGTGTTATTCTTAATTATTTATTTCTTAGTATATTTACCTCAAGTTTTAAGTCAATCGCACCACGCGTTAAAAAACTCCCATACAAACTTCGACATCCCTTTGCATACTTATTAAGGGTAATTTAAAAACCCAAAAATGTTATTCCTATTTTTTTAGCCTTGAAGTAAATCTACTTCTAGTTTCAAGTTTGTAGATTCAAGGAATAAAATTTTTCATACCAACGTTTTCAACCCTTTTTACACCCTTAGGGGTTGAATTTCCAAAAATCCCTTCTTAGTACATCTCTACGCCATAAGACCTATGTACTCTTCAAATTTCAAGTCTCTCTAGGACCAGCGGTCAAAACACTCCCATTCAAACTTTTACATCCCTTTGTACACTTATTAAGGGTAGTTTTAAAAAACTAAAAATGTGTTTCCTATTTTTTTGCCTTGAAGTATATGTACTCCAAGTTTCAAGTTTGTAGGTTCAAGGAATACAATTTTTCATACCAACGTTTTCATCCCTTTTTACACCCTTAAAAGTTGAATTTCCAAAAATCCCTTCTTAGTACACCTCTACGCCATAAGACCTATATACTCTTCAAATTTCAAGTCTCTAAGTCCAGTGGTCAAAAAACTCCCATACAAACTTTTACATCCCTTTGCACCCTTATTAAGGGTAGTTTTAAAAAACTAAAAATGCCTTTCCTTTTTTTTTGGCTTGAAGTATATGTACTCCAAGTTTCAAGTTTGTAGGTTCAAGGAATACTATTTTTCATACCAACGTTTTCATCCCTTTTTACACCCTTAGTAGTTGAATTTCCAAAAATCCCTTCTTAGTACACCTCTACGCCATAAGACCTATATACTCTTCAAATTTCAAGTCTCTAAGTCCAGTGGTCAAAAAACTCCCATACAAACTTTTACATCCCTTTGCACCCTTATTAAGGGTAGTTTTAAAAAACTAAAAATGCCTTTCCTTTTTTTTTGGCTTGAAGTATATGTACTCCAAGTTTCAAGTTTGTAGGTTCAAGGAATACTATTTTTCATACAAACGTTTTCAACCCTTTTTACACTCTGAGGGGTTGAATTTCCAAAAATCCCTTCTTAGTACACCTCTACGCCATACTACCTATGTACTCCTCAAATTTCAAGTCTCTAGGACCAGCGGTCAAAAAACTCCCATACAAACTTTTACATCCCTTTGCACCCTTATTAAGGGTAGTTTTAAAAAACTAAAAATGCCTTTCCTTTTTTTTTGCCTTGAAGTATATGTACTCCAAGTTTCAAGTTTGTAGGTTCAAGGAATACTATTTTTCATACAAACGTTTTCAACCCTTTTTACACCCTTAGGGGTTGAATTTCCAAAAATCCCTTCTTAGTGCACCTCTACGCCATAAGACCTATGTACTCCTCAAATTTCAAGTCTCTGGGACCAGCGGTCAAAAAACTCCCATACAAACTTTTACATCCCTTTGCACCCTTATTAAGAGTAGTTTTAAAAAACTAAAAATGCCTTTCCTTTTTTTTTGCCTTGAAGTATATGTACTCCAAGTTTCAAGTTTGTAGGTTCAAGGAATACTATTTTTCATACAAACGTTTTCAACCCTTTTTACACCCTTAGGGGTTGAATTTCCAAAAATCCCTTCTTAGTGCACCTTTACGCCATATGACCTATGTACTCCTCAAATTTCAAGTCTCTAGGACCAGCGGTTTAGGCTGTGCGTTGTCTATATGTCAGTCAGTCAGTCAGTCAGTCAGTCAGTCAGTCAGTCAGGACTTTGAGTCTTATAGTATTAGAGATTTACGTCAACATAAACGGTACGTTGGTTGCCTAGCTTGATTGCCGTTAAGGGGCTGACAACTATCAAACAACTCAAAAGTTTGGTTTACTAGTTTTCGTACATAAGGAAACTTTTAAGTAGGAAAACTTGTATCGATCAAAATGAAATTTTTACTAAACTGTGTGCAATGTGATCGCACACAAAATGGTTGATTGCGATTTTTCGAAAATGAGTTTAGTGATTTTATATCTTTCAACATGTCGAAACGTGCGAGCGAGAGTCACATTAGCTCTTGTCTTCGCCTTAAACGGCCTTTTAGCTATAGGACGGCAGAATTATAACCATAATAAAACAGTGAAGCCGCGAGTGGTAGCTAATAATGAAGAAAAACATTCAAAATAGTCCTATGACCGACTTTCTCAATAAAATTCCGGCTAAACCTCATCAAAAACAGTTCGGTAATTGGTCATCTCTATAATTTTATTACGATATTCAATGACTATTTTCATATTTTGTATAGTTTCTTATACTTTTAGAAGAAACATCACCTAGCACAAAACATAAACACCTCAAGACTTTCATCCCCAGGCACGGTAGATATCCCCTGATATATTTCAATACCAACTCATGATTCTTTGAGAAGGGGTCATATAGACATATATGGCGTGCTGAAAACTCGCAAGTCTTCCTACCAATAAAATTAAAAACCTTTTTAAAAACTGACAAACTTTTATTTAAATGCACTTAAAAGAATAAAATAAACATAACTTTTACTATCAACTTAAAACTCCATTACACAATTTATATGAATAGCTTCCAAGATCACACTAAAAGTGTATACAAAATTTCAGTTCAATCGGTTGAAGATATTTGCTCCAAAATTGAGTCGCAATTATATACATACCTACTTAAGAACATGGCATGTTCCTATGTATGTATATTATATGTATGTTTGGGTTAACAACTGGAGTTTACTATCAAGAAGACATTTAAAACATAATCTTGTTTCCATCCTTTTAGTTTAAGCAGTCGGGTTTTTTTAATTTTTTTAATAAATATTTTGTTAGAAGCTTGACTAGGTAGTAGCTTGTTCAATCCTCTGATATATAAATCTCACAAAAACATTGCACAAACAAAGAGAACCGGACCGATAGATCACTCATTGTGACAATGAAAGAGCCAGTGGCACCGCGATCCGATAATTAAAATACGCTATTGGAAAAAAGCACTTACACCGGCTGCAGAGAGTGTAATGAATTCAATTAGGTGCATACTTCACTTCAGTACCTCTAGTTGGAGTTTTGTTTACCATTTTTCGTATTTAGTTTGTAAACTCAGACTTGAACCCACATGAAGTGGTGATAAGGGCAAGACAATGGTGATTATATTTTTTTTGTAAATACATACTTACTTACAAGTTGTAATATACTAGCGGCCTGTCCCAGATTCGCATGGGTGGACATACATTTTTTCAACATTTTAAGATAAACTTAGACCGTGGCTGGGTTCGAGTCTCGCGGCTAGTTTTATTTTCATACATTTGCACGCCCTTCTCACTCGCCGCGTTCGTTTATATTTTTAAAGTAAAATATTTTTTTTAATTTCGTAATATCTTTTGAATGGAATGTCCAATTTGAAAAAATCAAGAAGTAATCTATAGGTATTGAAACAGTCTTGAATACGAAATGATTTATTTGGATAAGGATTAATATAAAGGTATAGCATGGTCTGATTTTGGTCGGCAATTCTATCAACTTTTAAAATGTAAAAAATAAGTTATAGTAACATAACTACGATAGTTAGACTTATAGTATGGCTGAGTTTTTTTGTATATATGTAAGAGCAGGGGTAGTGATACCAATTAAAACACGTCGTCATCGTATTTCATATTTCTATAATAATCCAAAACTATGACTCACCAACATCAATCGTCAAACAATCTGCACAACTAAATTATGAATACTAAAACTTCCCAACAATAATCATAAAATGACTTTACTTGAATTTAAACAAAGACTCGACGTAATCTAATCACAAATAATTGAATCTATCAGAAACTCGACACAAAATAACAACCCTTCAGATTAACCAAAATAACTCGAAATTAATTTACTTTAAATCATTGAAAGACAATTATCAAACTTATACAAATACAAAGTCAACCCAGTAGTTCGCCTCGGCACTGCGCTCAGTCCGAGCGCAGGCAAGCGAATGAATCTGTTGTGTGCGTCAGCTGCTTATAAAGGCGGCGCGGCAGGTACCTCGCCCGACCGGCCGCTATGAGTCACACTTGTTTACGTCGCTGGTGTATTGTGGCGTGTTGTTTGCGCGTCGACTAGTGACGCAACTTCTTTACGACGCTCGCGCCGATACGGCCATACTGACGTAGGCGCGTCCCTGCGCCTCATTTTCGTTTGACCTACGGAGAACAAAAGCATCATTAAACTCGTCAAAAATTAAACGCATCTAACCTCATAGCCTCAGCGCTAATTTTGGCCAAGCCTCAGAGCCTCAGCGCTCATTTTAGCTTCTCGTTAATCTTCACGTAAATTTCTCACTTTCATCAGCACGTTTAATAAACAGTAGAAACTGGTTTTATTTATTTATGTATTATAAGCTCGTTATTAAACACTCTCAAAGTAAAACACTGGTAACACTCTTATATTCACGTCACAATAGGATCTCATTTTCATAAAGATAATTTTCACACAAGTGACAACTCTAAACACTAACACACGTAATACTCACGTCAATATTAGATCTCACCAAACACACACTTTACCAGTCACGATACTATCGGTTTTCGTCATCACCATCATCTTCCTGCTCTCACCCTACGCTGTGGGTGTCGGCGGTGTCGGCACAACATTCGTCATCATCGGGTTTTCTTCCACTCGATTTGAAAAAAAAGAAAGAATGTTATTTTTTTATATTTTCTACATTTAAATCACATCGCCGATACGGCTACGTCACTTTAAATTAAAACCCAAGTCATAAAATACTATGGAGCAATACTCGCTTACCCAGTTCTGTGCCCAATAAATAAATAATAAATAAATAATACTTGTTCAGCTCGGTACTAAGTCGTAGAGGTTCTAGTCTATAAATATATACCCATAAACAACACAACGAGAGAAAAATAAAATACCGTACAGTCTTCAAAACTAGGCCTAGATTAAAGCCAATCTCGAGTGATCGAATTAAAAAAAAAAACTGATCAGAATCATCGTTGTAAATACAATCACTGCAGAAAGGTACGATACGAACAGCGCAAATATATTTTCCGCAACCATAACATGTGTGGACTATTTTGCGGTCTCTCTTCGCAGAAAATACTTGAAACCTTTAACGAGCATTGATTGTCTTAGCTGGAGGCTCGTCTAGACCTCCGCCACCGAATCCTCATATTTTATTTTACTAATTTCTCGGGGCAAACGTGTCACATTCTGCCGGACTTTCAAATGTTCACACACAAAGACAAGGCCTAGAAATTCCGCAGGCTCTACGTCGCAAATCCTATGAAGAAGATTATTAGTACTACGTCTCACTACTCCTGAAGATAGACGCTTTCGAGGAGATCTCACTGAAACCGATAAGATTATTTATTACCCATCAGTACAACCTACCAAATATACCAAATATTCAAAACGTTGTTAGAAAGAAAAAAAAAAAAAGGATCAAAGACCTTCACGTAGACACCAGCTTAAATTACCACGTGACCCAGCCATCTTACTTGCGTCTTACCACTTCTTCAGCAACAGAGTGGTTCACAACTAGAATACACTATCAGAATACGTAGTTACTGCACATACATATCGATAAATCCAACACTGAGTTATAGACACACCAGCGATAGCCTCTTAATAAATAAATAAATAATGCAGTCGCTTTTGGTTTTACGGAAATTGACATAATTCTCTTCCTGAGCAGACTCCTGATCAGATGACATGACATCAGAGAAAGATTCGTCAAGAATTGAGACAATACGCCGTCCTTTTATTTCTATTTTACTCTTTTCTCTCACTGATGATCTTTCTCAACTTTGGACACACGTAGCTCCTAGCAGAGACACCGTGATATTTTTACTTTAAGAACAATGTTTAGCGCAACTCATTAACTCTAGCTTTTGAGAAGAGCGGCTACATAGCTTGTGTGGCTACGAATCTATAAGCTAACAAAAACATTCTGGGTCATTTTAACCCAACCCCCATGACGCATGAGTTGAGAAGCATGATCAAAGGCGGGAATGTAATTTGCGATGACTCATCGCATCGCGCGTTGAGATTTTCTCGTTCAAGATTATGCTGTAACATCACAATGTTAAAAATCAAAAAAAAATATTAACTTAAGTCTTTTCCAAACATTTAAAGAAAAACAAGTTAAACAGTCTCCATTATACAGAGATAACTGCGAAAGCATGTTTTGAATTCCCAACAGCTAAAACGTTCAACATTTAGACATCAGCAACTCGCAGAACATATGCATTAGCACAAAAGAACTTTGATGCTAAAAAGAAATAAAACTATCCTCATCTTAGTGTCAATATCTTCACTGCGGAGGGTCGTGATCAATGTCCAGGAACCTAGTCAGCACAATGGTTCTTCAGCGATATCGGTCCTCTGCGGCATGGATGGCATCAGTCATGGAAGACTCTGATACTGAGCACACCGAAGTCAGTCAAAGTCAAAAGATTATTCAATTGAATCACATGAACCGTTTTGAAACCACCTAATGACTCCATCAAATAGGACTCTGTCGTTGTGGCTTTCATCCTTCCATCTTCCCAGTGACCTTCATATTTCACGTTTAAACAGTTAATAAAACACTCTGTAACATAAACAACAACCACTCATACTAGACCAAAATGAATACAACCTATATAGTTAGAACACCTATTCGTACCACATCAATATGAATATCACAGCTTGGCCTCGAATGTAACTGAATGAAAACTCTAGGAAAATACTAAAGCTCAAGACCAATAAAATAGATTTCCAAAGCAATATGGGCATCTTGTAATGCCACCAAAAATGTGTCAGTACATCCACATTGGTGCTTTTCAGCTATACTCTGGATGTAATCTTCCTATCAACTCATCCATCCAACCAGCTGCGTGGGGGAGGGCTGTGATTTGTCCTCTATCGTTAATTGACATAAATCAACTAAAACAAAAATGTAGCACTAATCCGCTAATCTAATCAGTTTTAGCTTAACTAAATGTAGACTCGTGTGTGTGTAACACTACACAGCACCTGCTAACCCTGCAAAGTGTAATAAGGTTCATTGAATACAACAAAAACCACAAAAATAAAGCTTAATGTCCTCGATCGCTCAATGCGTCGCGTGGCTGAGCGTCCCCGATAAAAAAAATAGACTAAGACAAAACATAATATGATGTATTTCACTGGTTCACTGTAAATGATATAGAGTCATTCGATAACAAGCTCGATAACTTCCTTCAAACAAATATTCTTCTTCTTTTTGATCGTATGGACTTTGCAGTGTTGCCCACAATTTCGCCAATGTCACGTTTATGTTAGACCTTAGCAACGAAACGAAAAATCCGTACTCAAACAAATCAACCAAAAAAAAATGATAACAATTACAACAATGCGATATAGATATACCAGCAACAGCTACTCGTTTATAAATAAATAAATAAACTTAAAAAAAAAATAGATTTTATTTTGAATTCTCCCAACTATTTCCAAACTTCTTCTGGAAATCCATAATTTAAAAGGCAAGGTTTTAAAATACAAAATAATATGGCAACCGACTAAAAACGGACCAATTACTTCTATACGCCGAACAAAACCCTTGTCGCACAAACTCGCACTGTTTCATAACTTTGAATTTCGACCACAGATACTGATCACCAAAAACTACCTACAACTTCCATCGAACTCGTACGCTAGACAACCCTTCAACTGCTATATGCCCGTGCAGAATGCTCCGCTAGCTGTACGTAAAAATAAAATTGATTAAACACAATGGATTGCACTACACGCATTTAAGCGCCAAGCCAGAAGAATGGCCTCAGTCAACCGAAGCTTTCCACCACGCGCCACCTCTTTTTGGATGTATTGCCCGAGTGGTTAAAAACTAGATAAATACAGAAACCAATTTAACTACATCCTGATCAACAGTGGCTGTATGATATTATCATTAATTTTATAACTTTGCTTGATGTGGAATGTGGCTCCGATCGTTTTCAGCAAAAGCATGGTTTAGTCTCTGAGCGCACAATAAAGGCTCATTAATTTGTGAATGACTCGTCGATGGTAAAATGTGATGGTAAAATACACAAATAAAAAAAAAATGTCTTAATAATCCACCAGTCCAATAAAATTGTATCGGGTACTTTCCACAGCATCTGCATTAAGACTCTGCAACGTGTAAAAAAGTAAATTTAATCACAGAATCAAACTTTAATAAGATATAGACATTTGCTTCACCTCTATAAAGCAACCTTGCTGTGTACTGAAATTAAGATAAAAACACACTACTACCATCACTCGTTAATCCTGCAGCGATTATTAACACCAACCAGTAAGTCGCCTCAACTAACGCTGAGCAGAAAGTATGAACAAGTAAAACTGCAAAAATAGTTATTTTTAATAATACCCTCAACTTCTACATCGTAAAACGTAAACACATCAATAACCTGTAGGTATCAGCTAGTTTATTAATTTAATACTAACATCCTTTTATCAACACAACGGGACCACTTGGGATAAATAATCAGCAGGCATCCGTTTCTTTCAATAACTGAAATAAATCTTCACACCAACATGATTTGCCTCCATATTTCATAATGTCACTATCACAAAGTACAAATCTCTGAAACAAAGTAATTTATCGTAACAAAGTAATTAACTCTTGTATCACAGGACCATAGAAACTGCTGTGAACAACCTTTACATTAAAAGGTGATGCAGCAACACATTTCACAAAAACGCACTTAAACAAAACTTCTGAACACATCAGGAACACTCTCTCTCAACATGATGAGAAAGTCAAACTACTACCCAAGTTAACAAACTGAAACAAACAGACTACATGAATTTATCTTATTAATCTCAAGGACTCCACTACAAAATATTTTACAATATGATCTAAGACATAAAACGATATCAAAAACCACATACAACAAAAAAAAAATACGCTCGGCCAGACTGACCACTACTGTCGCAGAATGGGCAGTCTATGAAAAGTACCTACGGTCAGGGATGGTCGCAAGACAACGCAGGCGAATCTCACTTCCGATGTAAGAGCAGGGGTAGTGATACCAATTAAAACACGTCGTCATCGTATTTCATATTTCTATAATAATCCAAAACTATGACTCACCAACATCAATCGTCAAACAATCTGCACAACTAAATTATGAATACTAAAACTTCCCAAAAATAATCATAAAATGACTTTACTTGAATTTAAACAAAGACTCGACGTAATCTAATCACAAATAATTGAATCTATCAGAAACTCGACACAAAATAACAACCCTTCAGATTAACCAAAATAACTCGAAATTAATTTACTTTAAATCATTGAAAGACAATTATCAAACTTATACAAATACAAAGTCAACCCAGTAGTTCGCCTCGGCACTGCGCTCAGTCCGAGCGCAGGCAAGCGAATGAATCTGTTGTGTGCGTCAGCTGCTTATAAAGGCGGCGCGGCAGGTACCTCGCCCGACCGGCCGCTATGAGTCACACTTGTTTACGTCGCTGGTGTATTGTGGCGTGTTGTTTGCGCGTCGACTAGTGACGCAACTTCTTTACGACGCTCGCGCCGATATATATTGATGTGTTCTTTAATATTGTAAAGAATCTTTTGTGTTCTATCGTCAATAGTTTTCGCAGCGCATGCGATGAAAGACATTTGATGGCCAATTTTTTACACCTTGGGTTACATTGTTGAAGTTTTAGAAGGGATCCCTAATTTTTTCTAGTAATAAATATAGCCTATGTTACTCAGGGATAATGTAGCATTCGAATGGTGAAATAATTTTTGAAATCGGACCAGTAGTTTTTGAGCCTATTCGTTACATACAAAACAACAAAAATACAAATCTTTCCTCTTTATAATATTAGTGTAGATGTAGATAGTGTAGATGTAGATGTAGGTAGATATTGTAGATAATAACACCAAGACATACAACAAAAACAAACATCTATGTTCATCATACAAATGTTTGTTCTCGGTGGGGATCGAACCCACGCCTGTAGGTACAATAATATTACAATTATTTTACAGAAACTGACATTATGACAATGTTAACAGTTCTATTCGAACCGCAGCTCATAACTTAGTCTCTCCAAATCACAGCTCAACAAACAGTTACTACAGCAAGACCGCAGATTAGACAGTAGTTAGTACGACTGAGGAACACAGATAAGGGTATAGTTAGTAGTGTTCTGAAGCAGGTTCGTTATCGACTGGAGACACCAAACCGCATCGCTTTCTGTAGATCTTGCGCTAAGTTGTGGTGCGACAGTTGTCTTGGTATTTATTTTCATTAGCATATACCTCTAATAAAGAAATCATCATCATCTTCTTTCTGCCCCTATCCCACGCATGGGGTCGGCACAACAGGTTTTCTTCTTCCACTCTCCTCTATCATTCGTCATCTCGGTGCTCACTCCTTTCTTACTCATATCATCTTTCACACAATCCATCCATCTTTTCTTTGGCCTGCCTCTCCTTCTAAAACCATCCACATCCATTTCCAACACTCTACTCGTAATATGACTTTCTTCCGTCCTCATGACATGCCCATACCACGCTTCATGATTTTGATCCTCAAGCACAGTAGATATCGTTAGATCTAATAGTATCAAATATGTTTTATAACCATAAGATTGTTATCCTATCCTACTTAATATAAAAATGCGTCATTTATATTGTTGTGATCCTGGTTGTTGTGATAATTAGAGAAAACATTGTTCGTTATCTGAATTATAGAAAAGAATAGAAAAATCTTTTTTTTGTCCCTTAAATATCTAAATTTACATAATGAGGCAAAAAAGGCTACCACTGTATGAATTCAAAAGCCCATTCAGCAATAGGCTACTTGTTACTCCGATAAATTACCGGGAATGGGGTATATAAAACGAACCATGAGAAAACGCCTTTTTGTGACTTATAAGTCACAAACGCGTGCGTGCTCTGGTGTGCCATAAAAGTCTTTTCTATAGGAAATTATAATAAAATAAAGTTACATTAATATAAAAGAAGTTTTTTGTTAATTACTACGTATTAATTAGAAGATTTAGAACTCTTTGTGTGTGGCTCGCCCGGAAAGTACTACCACCACGCCTTTCTCTGCCGACAAGCAGCGTTGCTGTGTTTCGGTTTGAAGAGTGTGGTTGCCGGTGTAATAACACGCACATGAAGCTTAACATCTGTATGCCAAAAGTTAATAGACGCAGGGCACGTTCCTATCGTGCGTGACTTACGAGGCAATGCTTTGTTATAGGTGATGGTTACCACTTGACATCAGGTGGGCCATCTGCTTGTTCCATCACCTAGTTGTATAAAAAAATTAACTTATCGTGACGATGATAATGTTAATAAATTTTAAAGTTTAATTAGGTTAGTGAATTGTAACCAGTACTTTTTAGAAATAAATGAATAAAAATTAAGTTGTCGCATCTTCTCAAACCGTACAACGGAACAGCTAAAGTTGGGGTGTCGAATCCCGTACCGAGTGAAGCCTTCAAGTGAAGATTGTGAGATTATAGCTCTCAGCGTATGGCGTGGCAGCCTACAGCCACTTATGTACGCTTGTGGCTTAGAGGGGCTTAAGTCCAGAGGTCTTTCTTATACGGAACTAGTCGAATACCCGTGGCTTCGTTTGCCTAAGGCTTTCCTACGTTCTTGTGCATGACTGTTTTTAATGATGGCTCACCTGATGTAGGTGACATCACATTTATTTCCTCTTAACACAATGACATGTTAAATGTTCTTAGATATGTCAGTTTGTATAATACAATAATTTTCTTAAAGTGGGTACACAAAATCAGGTGGGACCTCTGCTTGTTCCAACTGTAACGGCCGGTTTCTGAAAGCCCGATCAAAACTAATCGGATGTCAAGTCACTTGCTATCTCTATCTAATTCGATGTAATAGCTGAAATGGCGAGTGACTTGACATCCGATTAGTTTTGATCGAGATTTCAGAAACGAGCCGATAGTATTAAATTCTTGCATCATTCTTGTAAAACAATAAGATTATAAATAAATATAAAATACGAGTTCATATTTACCCCTTTCGGGTATATTAATTTATGTTTCAGGCGCAAATTATCAGTAAAATTTGTAAAATTCTACTGAAATTGTGCAAGATATTTTCAATATTTCCCAGAATGTCATTCGACTGTTTCACCATGTTTCAACAGATGTCGCCACCACAGGAAGTGCACTGCGAATTTTAAATCTGGTTATTGCATTGTTGTTACACAGTATGTGGCAATGGTAGGAAATACATACATACATACATACATAAAATCATGCCTGTTTCACTACCAAGGGGTAGACAGAGACCACGGATTTCCACTCGCTACGGTCCTTACATACCTCTTTCGCTTCATTCACTTTCATAACATTCTTCATAGTTACATGCTCGTCGGTTTAGGGTACTCTTGACCTGGCCTTTCTCTAAAATGTCCGTTATCTGATCCAGATACGTTCGCCGAGGTCTTCCCCTCCCAACAGTTCCATTCACACTCGCCTGATGTACCTGTTTCGGTAATCTTCTTTCATCCATCCTCTCTACATGCACAAACCATCTTGGTAGGAAATCGTTCCTAGAAACGATGCCTGTCATGATTTCTGAAAACAGCTTATAGTTGGTGAAAAATGCTGCCGAGCTAAGCTGGTCCCTTGTGTATGTTTCTTAAATCTAGTGAAAGGTTAGATGTTTGGATGCTTGTAACTTAATCATGCACGCCCTAAGGGCTGGACTGGTTTTTTTTTGTACAACTAGCTGATGGAACATACAGATGGCCCACCACACCAGTGCCTGTAATAACACCAGCAACCACACTCTTCAAATCGAAACACAGCAACGCTGTTTGGCGGCAGAAAAAGGCGTGGCATTATGCGAAGGCCTAATTCAAATTTCTGAGAGCGATGGTGGTTTAGTTGAAGCGACCTTGCTTTAAGACGTTTTAAAGTGATCCTTGTGATTTTATTGAATAAATACCTTTTGACTTTGACTTTGACGTGACGGTCGAACTAACATCGTGGGTTCGAAATCAACCGTGCACCAAGGGTTATGTGTACAAAATGAATATGCTCAATTTCACGTGCTTTGCTTAACACGTAAGCGTTCAGATAAATATGTCATTAGAGCCACCCAACAAAATAGCGAGCGTTGTTGAACTGATTAGACCGTTTAGGAATGACCCAAAACGCCAAAAGAAAGTCAAAGTCATAAGGCATTTATTCTGAGAAATTACTTCCAATCCTAAGGTCGTGGGTTCGAAACCAGTCGTGCACCTATGAGTTTATCTGTTCAAAAGTTTACGTGCACAATGCTAGTACCCTCAAACGGTGAAGGAAAACATCGTGAGGAAACCGGCATGTCGTAGAATCTAAAAAGTTCTATAACATGTGCCAAGTGCTCGAAAGGAGGCGTTGAGGCGCTCTTAAAATCCTCACTGTTTCGAAAAGAATCCTAGTGAAGTCAAAAGTCAAAGTCAAAGTCAAAATGTATTTATTCAATAAAATCACAAGGATCACTTTGAAACGTCTTAAAGCTAGGTGACTCTAGGTGCCAGTTCCACGCGACCAAAGCCTAGAAGAACAGGCAACAAACTTACGGCTTGGTTCCTACCGTTCTTTTGTATGATCCTTTTACAATGTAATAATATAATATATTATTGAAGTTTAGTGAGGCGTAGGCATACAGAAAAGGTAAACATAATCAAATTTATAAGACAGCACACGCTACGCCTCAAACTAATAATACCTAATGCATAAATACAATCTATTAAATCAGAGAAAAATAAAAAAAAAACACACAATAGTATGTACAGTACAGACATTGCAGACATGTTAGCTGCCGATGGGCAGAGCGACCGGGACATCGGGCCACACATTTTTATCAACAATATAGCTATCTAAAGTATAATAAGCTTTCCTTATTAGATTATTCTTAATGTACATTTTAAATTTTCTAATAGGAAGCCCAGTGGCTTTGTGATATCTTAGTGTGATCTTAGTGATATCTTAGTATTCCTACTAGGATTCCTTTAAAATGTTTTAAAACGAGATGAATTTTCAGTTCAAAACCAGTTCCACGCACCAAAGCCAAAGAACAGAACAAAAGACTCCATCAGCTAGTTGTATAAAATGAAAATAAAAAAATAACTTTCAAGTTCCTTTAAGGAATAATTTCTTAGTACTACGCTATAAATCGCTAAAAGAAAAGCTTGCCAGTCAGCAAGTAACGGAAAGATTGTATATACATAAAAGATAGAAGACACGAAAGGATGTATTTGAGGTGTGAAGAGGTCGATAGGTACTTAGGAAGATTTCGACTCCGGAGATGGACCCTTGAAACGGCTTCGAGGAAAATTCTTAGGATTCTTTTAATAAACTTGAAAAGTTACATTTTGCAAAATCCCACCCCTCACAGCTGTCGGTCAGCTCTGCCTTTTGCGCTGTAGGCCGTGGGTTCGATCCCCACCGAGAACAAACATTTAAGTGTGATGAACATAGATGTTTATTCTCTTTCTAGGTGTTAAAATAAATTTTAAGAATGTATTAATAAAAAAAATAAGATAGATAAGTATTCCTATACAAGGGCGTCGCTAAGGGGGGGAGGAGAGGCAGCTCCCCCCCCCCAGAATCCAAAGTCCTTAGGCCTAAGTTGGAACTCGCGCTACAAGCTGTAAAGTACATGCTCTTGACTGTACCTACAATTCATATTTTTTTCATCCTCCTTATTACTAACTTGCCCCCCCTGGGCCATGGGCTGGCGACGTCCTTGTTCCTATATGTATATTTCATTATCATGTTCTGTATGTTGTGTGCTCAGTAGTAAATAAACGATTGTCTATGTCTATGTCTGTTGATGCGCCTACAGAACTCACGTCACGGTAGAACGCTTCATCGGCCCAAACAAGACATAGATTAGATTATTGCATCACTCTTGTATCGCAATTGATAAAACTCTACCGTGCTTTTTTCAAATTAATATCTTGAATTGATTATAATGCATGTTTAATTTTCCTTATTTTGTTGGTACCTATGTTATTTTTATAACACGGCACCTTTCTTACCACTTTAGTAGTGCTCGAAAGGAGCCTCTTGAGGCGCACTTAAAATCCTTTCACCGCACTGTTTCGAAAGAAACTAGTGACACGACAAGAGAAGACCACTTTAGTTTAGATATTTGATTGTTTGTTTTAATTTAACTAGTTCACTTTTGTATTTTTTTTTATGATTACAAAAAAAAATACAAGGGTAGGCATAAGAAATAAAATGATACTCATTTTATTTTATTTTACCTTCTTACCTGTACAGCCGCAAATAATCTTGGAGTAGAGATCCGAGTCGATATCTACTGTGCCTGATTCAAGATACCCTCACTGGCTATTCATTTTCTTTTGGTCTAAATCTGAGTGATTCCAACTATTGTTTGGGGTCAGGGCTATGCAATTTGATATTTACGATTATTCGTAATGCTTTTCTCGTTGTTGATAATAGTTATCTGATAAACATGTGTATGACAACAATGATATCTGAAGTATTTGGCACCTTATACCTAAATCTCTAATACTATAAGAATCAAAGTCCTGACTGACTGACTGACTGACTGACTGACATATAGACCACGCACAGCCTAAACCACTGGTCCTAGAGACTTGAAATTTGGGGAGAACATAGGTCTTATGGCGTAGAGGTGTACTAAGAAGGGATTTTTGGAAATTCAACCCCTAAGGGTGTAAAAAGGGTTGAAAACGTTTGTATGAAAAATAGTATTCCTTGAAACTACAAACTTAAAACTAAGAGTACATGTACTCCAAAGTTAAAAAATTGGAAAGGCATTTTTAGTTTTTTAAAACTAACCTTAATAAATGTGCAAAGGGATGTGAAAGTTGGTATGGGAGTTTTTTGACGCCTGGTGCGTTTGACTTAAAACTTGGGGCAAATGGTATCTTTTATACCTACATAGGTATTTAAAATCCTACCCTTCTAATATACATACAAATCAATGCGAAAGTTACGATGTTTGGATGTTTGTGGCTCAATCACGGCTCACCACTTCAACGCGTGCGAAGCCGCGGGAAGCCACAAGTAATACATATACATATTTTATGCATGAAAGACATCCTTTAAATGTAAGTCAGGGTAACAATCCGTTGATCTTTTAATTTAAGTGGTATAGTATAAGGGAATTATTTTTAAAGCGGGATCATTAATTTGTAAAAAAAAGGATACAATTAATAGCTGTACGATTTGCAGTTGTCATGAATAAATCCACTTTAATTTAAATTAATCAATGAAGTTTGTAAATTAAATCCTCTTTAGTGTGTTATGATACTGAAAAATGTGGGTAAATGGACGTACCTTCGAGACATCCTCACATGCTCACATCCTCACATGCTCAAATGCTCACATGCTCACATGCTCACATCCTCACATGCTCACATGCTCACATCCTCACATGCTCACATGCTCACATCCTCACATGCTCACATGCTAACATGCTCACATGCTCACATGCTCACATCCTCACATGCTCACATCCTCACATGCTCACATGCTCACATGCTCACATGCTCAAATGCTCACATGCTCACATACTCACATGCTCACATCCTCACATGCTCATATCCTCACATGCTCACATGCTCACATCCTCACATGCTCACATGCTCACATGCTCACATGCTCACATGCTCACATGCTCACATGCTCACATGCTCACATGCTCACATGCTCACATACTCACATGCTCACATGCTCACATCCTTACATCCACATCCTTGAAGAACCTTAAGTTTACTAGTTATAAATAAAATAAAAAGTTCGCCAAGCGCTGCTACGTATAAGCAGCCTTAGTGCTTGACCTAATAAATCCCAAACGCACGGCTAACAAGGATCTCAGCTTAAGCGCTTGTAAAGGCAAGTAAGTTTTTTAAGTAACCATTCGTCTACAGTGAAGCTACGCAGAAGGAATTCCATCAGCGAGCTACGCCGAAATTGTATTGTGTCTGTTTTTTTTTGTTTTACTCAGCTCTTCTAGCCCCAAACTAAGCCAGAGCTTGTAATATGGGAACCAGATATAATACATAAATACTTTTTTTTGTAAATACATACTTATAATATTATGTAGCACCCAGGCAGAGAACAAACATCTATGTTCATCACACAAATGTTTGTTATCGGTGGGGATCGAACCCACGGCCTACGGCGCAGCAGGCAGAGCTACTACCAACTGAGCTGTGAAGGCTGTGTAATTCTTCTTTATATTTTCAAATTGTTGTTTGTTTCACGTGTATGTTCGTTGGATTAAGCATTCGTTATAGCGTGAAATTTTCTTTTAAGTGTCATTGTTCTGTTTGTTTCCCAAATACAAATATATGTATACAAATGCAAAATAAAATATTGCTTGAAAACAGGTAAATAATTATTCTGATACCGGTTCTATCAAAACACCTATCCCTCGCGTATGTGTGGAGTATTCCACACATTTCCAGGAAGAATGATTCTGAGCTTCACAATGTCATTGGTCCAACGGGTAGGAGGGCGTCGGGCGTCCCACGCTTCGTTTTCCAGTACGTGGTCGCCGTTCGAGAACCTTTATTCCCCGGAGTAGTTGAGAGTTCTTGTGAACATTATAAATACTAATATTATAAACGCGAAAGTTTGTAAGTATGGATGGATGGATGGATGGATGTTTGTTACTCTTTCACGTAAAAACTACTGAATGGATTTTAATGAAACTTTACAATACTATAGCTTATACATCAGAATAACACATAGGCTACAATTTATAAAGATATCGTGTGACTAATCCTGCGCAGACGAAGTCGCGGGCACCAGCTTGTTAACTTATAAATAAACTTTTCATAGTGTTGCGTATGTGTAGGTAGGTACACCAGTTTTTACTTGTGAATGATGTAAAATACACAAACATTACAAATAAGTGCCATGTCAATAATTCTAAAGCCATCATTCCAAAGCAGTCATTTGGAACTATTTTTAACCGACTTTAAAAAACGAGTAGGTTCTCAATTTGACTGAATGTATTTTTTATATGTTTGTTACGCGATTATTCCGCCAATTATTAATTTATTTTGAAGATTTTTTTTTTTTGGGAGGTTATACTGCAGAAGTGGTCCCATGTAAATTTTATCGAAATAAATTCAGCGCTTTTTGGCAAAACCAACAAATACAAAAAATATATACACATAATATGGCGTTTGTGGTTTGCTGGTGTAATATGGTAGTATTTTCTCAGAAGAGCTCCAAATACTTGTACTTTGGGCAGGGTGTTCAAATACCACTCCCGAAAACTTCAGAAGGCTAAAGTACCCATTTTACACACATACATTTTAGCCAGGTAGTTATTGAACTTTTGCATGAAACAGCTGTTTTTTTTCGCGTTCACAGTGTTGGTTCCTGAGAAAAAGTTATTCATATTGATGGGTACTTTAGCCCCCTGAAGTTTCAGGAGTGGTATTTTTACACCTTGATAACTTCTTTGAAAAAAGTATTGTGATAACGATGGTACGTTATAATCGATGTTTATCGTTACCCAAAACGGTGTGAGTCATCTATCGGGCAAAAAGCAATGGTTTTGTAAACATATCCGGTGGCTTTGCTGAGTAATTTTCACGTTTAATGACATCGGTCAGTGGAGCCTAGAATTGCTTGAAAATATATGTTGGTGTACCTTGGTTTTGCTTGGCTAATATTTCAAGTCAAGCTTGATAGTATTTAAATTTAGTTTTTTTATACAACTAGCTGATGGAACAAGCAGATGGCCCACCTGATGTTAAGTGGTAACCATCACCTATAACAAATCATTGCCTCGTAAGTCACGCACGATAGGAACGTGCCCTACGAATGCCCTGTGTCTATCAACTGAAGGCATACAGATGTTAAGCCTCATGTGCCTGTAATTACACCGGCAACCACTAATTACTAAGATTTTTATAGACCTTTTTAAGGAAGTTATAAAATCTAATGTTGTTATTGTGAGTTTTGTGCATTAATGTTTTGCTGAATTATATAACAAACTTACGGAAGACAACATATTTTTTTATTATTTGGTTATTATAATAATCACGAAAATATAATTTCAAATACTAAATAATTATTTTATATACATTTTCCATGGAACTAAGGCATATTACGTTTTAGAAATCCATGTAAGGCATTTTGCTACGAAGGCTAAAAGCGTTTTAGATGACCCGCTCATGAGGGACTAAATCAACTGACACTCACTTCATAAATAATCTTTGCTGCGTTTGTACGATATGATAACAGATTGATTTTCATACTATAACATTTCAAAACATTACATCATTTTATCTCTCCTATATAACGCTTGGGCAAGCCCCCAAATCAACATAACTCGATCAACTACCAGCTAGCACTAGCCGCTCTAGCATTCAATACACTATGAGGGGTCATTTTGAAAACGAACATGGTCAGGGTCCTTTTGGACACCATGGCCCAGTTGGACATCATGGTCATTTCCACCACCATGGACCTTCTGGAGCAAAAGGATTTTGCGGACAAGATAGGGGTCCTGGTGGCCCACCCGGATTCTGCAATGGTAAATCTGGACACGGCTCATCAGGAGGTTGTGGATTGTTTGAAAGACCTCATGGACATGGCTTTGGGCTGTTTCGTGGACTTGTGAGAGAAGGCAGGAATGACTCAGAATCATGCGGAAGACGTGGACCTCATGGTCCAGAGACACATGGGCATCATGGATTTGGAAGACATGGGCATCATGGAAGCCAAGATCGTGGCGACCATTGCCGGCGTGGAGGACCTCATGATAGAAGAGGTGATAATGAGGGACCCTTCTGGTGTAGACGAGGTCGCAGCAGAGAACGAGGACCCGGACCTTGTCATGACCGCCACAGAAGTCCTGGCCTTCATTTTGGGCCACCAGGCCCTTTTGGACATAGAGGGCCATTTGGATTCGGACCATTTGGACCTCCAGAGAATGCTGAACCACGATGCCACGGACCTCATCGTGGCCGGTTCGGACATTAGATGCTGTTGCTCTTAAGATAGAAATCTAAACTCCGAAAATGAATCAGGAAATGGAACTGACGGAAGACATGGAAGGAGATATAGACACACCTGCCCACGAAATAAGGACGATAACCGCGATACAGTGTTCATTCATTTAGACATTTAGTGATTCATTTAGATATTATCGATATTTTTTTAGTTTTATTTAACAGTATTTTTGTAAGCACGTTTTAACAAGGAGATAAGTATTTATTAGAAAAATATATGTAATAAAGATAGAAAAAAAACAAAAAAAAAGGAACGTGAAAAAAAGGTATTAAGTTTAATAAAAAATTAAATATGTAACATATTGATAATTATTTATATAGAGAAGGAAAACGGAATAACAGTTGAAGGATCAGAAATTCACAAACAAATTAAGTAACACAACCAACGATTCATAAGTAACCATTAGATACTATCCCTCATACTATAAAATGGTGTTTAAATTTAAATAATTCTTAAAATTAGCACTGTCTCTGTTCGCCGCTACGCATTGGTAAGAGATGGCAATAGTTTAATGCATAGTTTATCGTTAGACAGATTTGTGGTAAGGCCGTATTACTTGAATGTAACAATAAAGAGGCTGAAATCAAACCGTTGTATTTACTATTTTTATTATATTTTATTTTTATGAATGAATGTATGTAAAATACTTTATTGTACACCAAACTGAACAAAAAAACACTTAAAAATATAAAATAAAGTAGAACAATGGGCGGTCTTATCGCTGAAAGCGATCTCTTCCAGACAACCTTTGGGTGGAGAGGATTGTTAAAGTATGGAAGATTGGTTGCAGGTGCACGAGGAGAGTTATAAGAATAGTAGTCAAATACATAAATAATAATTTAAAATGTTTAAAAAGGAGTTCGTTTGGAATGAGTTTGGAGTCCAAGCCCCAAACTTCTAACTCTTCTAAATTTGTTTTATTGTTGTTTTATAAAGCAGTTTATTGCTAAGAGACAGTGGCGATTGACGGTCCAACAGCCAAGCTAATCCTTTAAGTGTCTCCTGTATGGCGGTTTTCGGAGCAGTCTGCTATCTATTCTATTCTACGGTATTAAAAGTAGGTAGAGTTATTTTAATAACTCGTCCCAAGACTATACGACATGTAGGGAAAGTACCTTAAATATTGTAGATAGGATATTTTGCTGAAATAAGACTTTTTGGTTTTAAGAAAATATGTTACTAAAGAGGATTTTTATTATTCATTGTTTCGATTGGCATCATAAAAATACTGCGTGTATTTTTTTCACATAGGAGTCGGTTCGATTCCCTGACGAAGCAAGCAATTTTTAGAAAATATTTTAATGAAGTATTACTAAGTATGAAAAATAAAATAAAGTCTCATTTCGGTAAAATATCCTATCTACAATATTTAAGGTACTTTCCCTACATGTCGCATAGTCTTGGGACGCCCTGTATACAATATCTTTAGATATATTCAAGTACAAGGCGAACGGTTTTTATCCGTCGTATAATCTTCTATCTCATTGGCCAATTTAAGTGTCAGTTTTTAATTATTAGCCAATAGGATGAGATTTTATGAGTAGTAGAGCTCTTTGTGAAGGACTCTTCCAGGGAAGTACCTACCTTGTCTTTTTCTGCCAGCAAGCAGCGTTGCTATGTTTCGGGTTGAAGAGTGTGGTTGCCGATGATAATTACAAGCACATGTTAACATCTGTATACCTCAAGTGGACGCAGGGCAGTGCATCGTAGTGAATGTTCCTATCGAGCGTGACTTACGAGGAAATGCTTTGTTATAGCTGATGGTTACCACTTAACATCAGGTGGGCCATCTGCTTATTCTATGAGCAGGTAGTATAAAAATAGATCAGTAGTTTTAAAGAAATTACTATAATCGATGTTTTTTGTTATCCAAAACGGTGTGAGTCATCTATTGAAACTAAATAGCAATGTTTTTGTAAACACATCCGGTGGCTTCGCTGAGTAATTTCACGCGTAACGACATCGGTCATTGTAGCCTACAATTGCTTGAAAATGTACGTTAGTCTGACCCTTGGTTTTGCCTGGCTAATTAATCAGATCAACTTATTTAATGCACTAAAAGTCATTTATTTACAAAGAAAATTACAATGAATACAAGTATTTACAAAATGTATAAAATTCATATGAGACAGTTGAGTCAAAACTATAATATAACTATATTATAACAAAACTTTGCCTAGCAAATTACGCACGATAGGAACGTGCCCTACGATGCACTGCCCTGCGTTCATCAACTTGAGGCATACATATGTTAAGCCTCATGTGCCTGTAATTACACCGGCAACCACACTCTTCAAATCGAAACACAGCGTTGCTGCTTGGCGGCAGAAAAAGGCGTGGTGGTAGTACTTCCCCGGACGAGCCCTTCACAAAGAGCTCTACTACCCTTATAAATTATTGTGTGTTTTGAGCAAATTATTTTTTCACTAAGATTGCACGTAGATTGCATACTTTTAACAATAATTGCATTGGGTGTACAACATGACAAACAGATCGATTTTAATTCTATAGTTATTTCACAACATTACGCCATTTCATTAACGCTATATAACGATTGGGCAAGCCCCCAACTCGACATAACTCGATCAACTCCCGACGATAGCACCAGCCACTCTCGCATACAAAATACTATGAGGGGTCATTTTGGATACGAACATGGACCTGGTCCTTTTGGCCACCATGGTCCATTTGGACATCACAATCATTTCGGACACCACGGTCCATCCAATTGCGATCACCATGGACCTTTTGGAGCACACGGATTTTTCGGACAAGATAGGGGTCCTGGTGGTCCACCCGGATTCTGCAATGGTAAATTTGGACACGGAGGCTCAGGAGATTGCGGATTCTTCGGAAGACCATGTGGACCTAAACCTCATAGTCCAGAAAGACATGGGCATTACGGTTTTGGAAGGCAAGATCGTGGCGACCATTGCCGTAGAGGACCCCATGGTAGAAGAGGTGATGAAGAATCTTCCTGCTGCAGACAACGTGATCGCAGCGGAGAACGAGGACCTGGACCCTATCGAAGAGGCGGTCGCAACAGAAGTCCTGGCCCTAGTTTTGGACCACCGGGACCTTTCGGACACCGAGGGCCATTCGGATGTGGACTTTTTGGACCTCCCGAGCATGCTGGATCACGCGGCCACGGCCATCGTGGACCATTCGGACCAATGGGCCGTCACTACGATCGACCAGACTGCAGATGCTGCTGCTCAAAAGATAGAGCTCAAAACTCCGAAGAGGAATCAGGAAACGAAACCGAAGGAAGACATGGAAGGAGAAATAGACGCAACTGCCCAAGGAATAAAGACGATAATCGCGATACAGTGCTCGTTCAGAGGATTGTGGTAGAAAAAACACCGCGATGTTATTCTGTTTGAAACCATGACGTCACTTGGGTGTGACATCATTGCAATGTATACGTTCAGTGATACATTATCTATTTTATCGATATTTATCAATACTGTTGTACACACAGATAAGTATTTATTGGAGAAATATTAGTGGTGGAAAAGAACAAAAATAAGAAAGTTTCTATATTTATAAATTATAAATATAAATATTGTATTGATAATTTTTTATTATGAAAAATATACTCAATACTCAATACATTTATTGCTTACACATGGTTTAGTTTAGGTACATCATAGTTGTAAAAAAAGTTGAAGGTGCAGTTTACCAGCGAATAAATAACAACATCAAATACCTAAGTAAACATTAGATAATTATAACTTCAATTAAATAATAAAGAGACTGAAATCATTCTAAGTAGGTTCCCTTTCCGTTATTATTAGTTAAAATCTTGTTACAATAGCATACAAATAGGAAATATATTTTTAAGAGTAGTAGAGCTCTTTGTGTGCGGCTCGTCCGGGGAAGTACTACCACCACGCCTTTTTCTGCCGCCAAGCAGCAACGCTGTGTTTCGGTTCGAAGAGTGTGTTTGCCGGTGTAATAATTGCAGGCACATGAGGCTTAACACCTGTATGCCTCAAGTTGATGGACGCAGGGCAGTGCATCGTAGGACACGTTCCTATCGTGCCTGACTTACGAGGCAATGCTTTGTTATAGGTGATGGTTACCACTTAACATGAGGTGGGCCATCTGCTTGTCAAATCAGCTAGTTGTATAAAAAAAACACACACCAGAGCAGGCAAAACAGCTGTATTACCGCAATAGTTCCAGAAATAGTTCACCTTTGTACAGCTATTTTTTTCTATTTTTTTATGTTCAATAAAGTATTTTTAATCAATCAAGTTTGTAAGATGTACAATAAAGAATTTTCTCTTGTTCATTCATTCATTCATATTGTTGCGCCGGACGCCTAGCAACTTGTTTCGTTATTTATCCTGACGTACAGGTGTTTTCAGAAGGCTGAAATATGTTTTCAGCCGTTGCCAGAAGAGGCTCTGTCACCTCCCAGTTGATTACAATTTCGACCAAGTTGCCGTGGTTTTCAGGCGCCTGAAACATGTTTTCAGTCCGTTTCAGGCTATTATCCATCGATCCATGCAATATCCTGAAAACCCGTTTTCAGGCGTTTTCAGGACCCCTTATGGACCTTTGAAGGACATTTCACTATAGAGCCATATTTGCATAGGAGTGACAGAGATAGCACTACTAGAAAGAGATAGCAGACGTTCGAATATTCTAGACTACTGTTCTAGAATCAATCGAAGGAAAAGCACTACTAGAAAGAGATAGTAGACTTTCGAATATTCTAGACTACTGTTCTAGAATCAATCGAAGGAAATGAACGAGAGCTATTACTGTGGAAAGAGATGCAAATATGGTCTAGTATGATCCAGAACATTCTCGGGTTAGCTGCGTCGTATATAAAGCCAGTCGGCGAGAGCGGCAGTCAGTCAGTTACTGGAAATTAATGCTCAGGGAAGAGTCAGTCAGTTCGTTTTGTGGAGAGGACTCGAGAAGAGAGTCAGTTCGGTGAGATGGCTCGAGAAGAGAGCCAGTTTGTGAAGATGACTCGAGGAAGAAGTCAGTTCCAGGGAATGGCTCAGGAAGAAGTGAGTTGAAAGAAGTGGATAAAGGAAGAGAACTAGTGTTGTTAAGTGATAGTTGAGTGATAATTAAGTGTGTTAAGTAGTGTTAAGTAGTGTTAAGTAGTGTTAAGTAGTGTTAAGTAGTGTTAAGTAGTGTTTTAGTTATGTAAAGTGTTAGTGTAAATAAATAAGTCATCTCTTGGATTATTATTGTGCATTTTCTATCCATACGAACCCCGAGCTCGTAACAATTGGTGTCAGAAGTGGGATAGACAATGCCGTTAATGCCGAGAGATGACTAGGAGGGTGTAAAAACCCGAAGTAAGGCTGCGGTTGAAGGAGCAGGTTCTTTGACGGAAGAGCAGCTGGAAGAGCAGGTTTTGACTTCAGGAGAAGTCAAGGTAACGCCTGGAAGAGCAGCTGGAAGAGCAGGTTTTGACTTCAGGAGAAGTCAAGGTAACGCCTGGAGAGCAGCTGGAGAAGCAGCCGGAGTAGCAGGTTCTGACTTCAGGAGAAGTCAAGGTAACGCCTGGAAGAGCAGCTGGAGAAACCGGTGATAAAGCGGTCTACCAAGGAAGAGCAGTTGGAGTAGCAGGTAGAGAAGCCGGTGGGTTGTTCATGTTGATCGGGTTGCGATGTATCACGGATCAAGTGATGCTCGGGACGAGCATGTCTAAGGAGGGGGTAGTGTTGCGCCGGACGCCTAGCAACTTGTTTCGTTATTTATCCTGACGTACAGGTGTTTTCAGAAGGCTGAAATATGTTTTCAGCCGTTGCCAGAAGAGGCTCTGTCACCTCCCAGTTGATTACAATTTCGACCAAGTTGCCGTGGTTTTCAGGCGCCTGAAACATGTTTTCAGTCCGTTTCAGGCTATTATCCATCGATCCATGCAATATCCTGAAAACCCGTTTTCAGGCGTTTTCAGGACCCCTTATGGACCTTTGAAGGACATTTCACTATAGAGCCATATTTGCATAGGAGTGACAGAGATAGCACTACTAGAAAGAGATAGCAGACGTTCGAATATTCTAGACTACTGTTCTAGAACCAATCGAAGGAAAAGCACTACTAGAAAGAGATAGTAGACTTTCGAATATTCTAGACTACTGTTCTAGAATCAATCGAAGGAAATGAACGAGAGCTATTACTGTGGAAAGAGATGCAAATATGGTCTAGTATGATCCAGAACATTCTCGGGTTAGCTGCGTCGTATATAAAGCCAGTCGGCGAGAGCGGCAGTCAGTCAGTTACTGGAAATTAATGCTCAGGGAAGAGTCAGTCAGTTCGTTTTGTGGAGAGGACTCGAGAAGAGAGTCAGTTCGGTGAGATGGCTCGAGAAGAGAGCCAGTTTGTGAAGATGACTCGAGGAAGAAGTCAGTTCCAGGGAATGGCTCAGGAAGAAGTGAGTTGAAAGAAGTGGATAAAGGAAGAGAACTAGTGTTGTTAAGTGATAGTTGAGTGATAATTAAGTGTGTTAAGTAGTGTTAAGTAGTGTTAAGTAGTATTAAGTAGTGTTTTAGTTATGTAAAGTGTTAGTGTAAATAAATAAGTCATCTCTTGGATTATTATTGTGCATTTTCTATCCATACGAACCCCGAGCTCGTAACAATATTTATATTTAACAAGGGAAAAAAAATATAACGACTACTTTGAACCCCAGGCACGGTAGATAGTCCCTCAGATCTCTTAGTACCAACTACTAACTTCAGAATCTTTGAGGACGTTTAAGGGGGTTGTCAGAGGCACGTCTAAACATTCCATATAGCACATACCCATATTTTGCAGTTGTTGGTGTTCCATACGTGAAAGGATGCAAGCCCATTGCCGCTGATAAAATATTAACTGTTTTCCTCACGATGTTTTCCTTCACCGTTTAAGAGCACTGGGATTGCGTACATAATTTATACGATATGAAAAATTCATTGCATCACGACTGGATTCGAGCCTACGACCTTACGATCGGTAGGCGGAGTCACTCCCACTAAACCACCGGTGCTCTCCTGTACAAAATATGTAATCTTATAAAAAAGCCTTCTTGGCTAGATTGTCATGATATTAGGGTATCGCATATCATGCGCTACACTAATTCAGTAAAAAAATAATTCGAAAATGGCAATACTAAAAGATAATGATATCTCCAAGCAACGAACCACAAGCGATATTCTTGGTATTCGGTACACTTAGCCCAAGAAAACAAGACGTAATCTGTTCATCTTACATCAATTACGCTAAAGGCTGATCACCGGCTTCTAGTTACGTCCCGTAGTTCCGTAGTCATGTTACGTCACGTAATAACAGACTTACGCATCGTAACTCCACGTGTGTTCGCCGCTGATAACGGGGGTAAACAGACTATTAGTGGTGACACACGGTCGCGGATCGCAACATACAATTCGCTGAAGAAGCCACGTGAGCTGCGTACATTTATTTATTTTAAAACTTTCACACAAAATAATGTACCTCTAATGCTAATAGCATTGTCTAGCAGTCTTCCTAAGCGTGCAAAAAGATGAATGAAAGATGTTATGTCATATTATATCACAATAAGTTTAATAAGGGTAAAATTATGTGCTGGGTATAGAAGCGTTGGCCGTCCTGTGGCGAGATGAGCAGATGATGTAACAAGCATCGTGGATAAGGGCAGGACGACACTAGTAAAGGACCGCTAACAATGGCTCAAAAGAGTAGTAGAGCTCTTTGTGAATGGCTCGTCCGGGGAAGTACTACCACCACGCCTTTTTCTGCCGCCAAGCAGCAACGCTGTGTTTCTGTTTGAAGAGTGTAGTTGCTGGTGTAATTACAGGCACATGAGATGGACCCAAGTTGATGGACGTAGGGCAGTACATCGTAGGGCATGTTCCTATCGTGCGTGACTTACGAGGCAATGCTTTGTTATAGGTGATGGTTACCACTTAACATCACGTGGGCTATCTGCTTGTTCCATCAGCTGGTTGTATAAAAAAAAGGTAGCAAATACTAAGAGAGGCTTGTTCCCGTGGGTGAAGTGAGGCTGTGGATGATGATAATGAACATTTAATTCATAAATGTGTAATTCAGTCAGCCAACGATCGGTGTACTTTTAGTCAGTGTGTCTCTTTATAACTAAGCTCGATAAAGCTTGCAAAATTCATTAGCATAATATATTGCAACAGCTGCAAAATGTGAAGTATGCATAATTGACATAATTATGCTGTTTATGATATTTGCGCTCAAAGCTCACTGAAATATTGTACGTTTTGTATACCAAAATTAAACAAACTCAAACATTATGCGGAAAGACTAGACTAGAATGGATGTGTGCTCGGTTTTTAAATTAAGGTATCAGTTGTTAAGTTTAAAATAGTTAAGAACATTTTAGATGTATCAAAGTCGAAATGAAAAGTTATTTATTCAATTGAATCACAAGGATCACTTTGGAGTTTTAAACTGAACTATAGGTACGGTGAAAACTTTTTTTTTATACCACTAGCTGATGGAACAAGTCCTATAACAAAGCATTGCCTCGTAAGTCACGCACGATATAAACATACCCTACCCTGCGTCCATCAACTTGAGGCATACAGATGTTAAGCCTCATGTGCCTGTAATTACACCGGCAACCACACTCTTCAAAACGAAACACGGCGTTGCTGCTTGGCGGCAGAAAAAGGCGTGGTGGTAGTACATCCCCGGACGAGCCCTTCACAAAGAGCTCTACTACTCTTAAAACTTTGTCCGGTAATAGTCAAAAGTATATAAACTTTATAAGATTCTGTGCATGCTCATTAGGTCACTAGACTCGAAGCCATCGCAGAAGATACATCATAAAATCTATTAACACCATTGACAAAATCCTTGGCACATACGAATTTGTTAGATTGCCATTTGGCTTCGCCTCTCTCGTATCACGTTATTCTGAACTAGTTTGAATTGGATCCAGATTACTTGCCGCTTAACAGATAATCCTGTGGGAGCGTGTAACTGTAACTTGGAGTATGTTAAATCGCAACAGTTCGTTTTACATTACAAGTAGATAATTGAGATAATAAAGATAGCACTGGTGATCTAGTAACGGCCCCGCTGTCTGATCCTAAGGTGGTGGGCTCAAAACCAGTCGTGCACTAATGAGTTTTCTGTTACAAATTGATGTGCACAGTGCCAATACTCTCAAACGGTGAAAGAAAACAGCTTGAGGAAACCGGCATGTCGTAGAACCTAAAAAGTTCTACAACCTGGGTCAAGTGCTCGAAAGAAGCCTCTTTGAGACGCACTTAAAACCCTTTCACCACACTATTTCCAAAGAACTAGGGACACGACAAGAAGTAGTTTATTACTTTCAAATGTAGAGAGGAGTCTGAATAATTTATAGATATAATTTTATGTTTATATATTTTTTATTTGTAAAACAAAACATGGGCTTACAGAAAACAGATGTACCTGAACGTTGACAAATGCCGATTGTGGCTATAAATATTGTGCTGGACTACGTTTCGATACCTTTCAAATGAATTTTCTGGCTTCATTTTATGGCTTGTTCAATATGGTTTCTGTTTCTATGCAAATTATACAAAGTGCTCCAATACTTGTATTTAAAACTTCAGGGGGTTAAAGTACCCATCAATATGAATAACTCTTTCTAAGGAACCAACACTGTGAACGGGAAAAAACAGCTTTTTCAAACAAAAGTTCAATGTTGTGTTGGTCCTTAGAAAAAGTTATTCATATTGATGGGTACTTTAACTCCCTGAAGTTATGAATACAAGTATTGGAACACCTTGTTTAGGTTAGGTCTCTTTCTCCTATTTTATTTAAAAATATACAAATTTAATTTAAAACAAGGATTTTGTAAGATCAACAATTATTCAATTAATTTTTGATAAGCCTCTCATTTCCTATAGTACCAACTCTGCTTCATTTGGGGCCAGATAGTCCTGCAATATTTACATTCCAATTATACAGTTTCCGAAAACGGTAACAGAGTAGGTATTACTGTAAAATAATGCGATTCAATCCAGGCAAAGGACGCGGTCGAAACTCATTACCTGAACGCCCCGTTACCACCTAATGCCATTATCCAGTGACCACAAATAAACTGCTGTGTCCATCGGACGAGCCGTTTGGAATAAAGGATGAAGGGTGGGCTACGACTTAACGAGTTTTTATTAGGGTTTTTTGATTTGAGAAAAAAATACTTTGTTGTTTGTCTGTAGGCTAAGACCTTTTTTAACAGACTTCAAAAAATGAGGATGTTTTCAATTGGACTGTTTGTTTTTATTTGTATTTAATTGTTTTTGATGATGATTTTTTGTTAGGTAAGCCATTACTTCAGAGGTGGTCCCTTATAAATTTTAGAAATAAAAAACTTAACCTAGATATACATAGATGATGTTTTGAATTGTGGTTCACTTTTTCAGCAAAAGTTTTGTGTTATGTTTTTCAGTGTATTTGAAGTCAGTTATTGATTGAGTGAGCGAAGCGATACATGTTTTCCTACTTAAAAGTTTGCGTTACTAGTTTTCGTACATAAGCAAACTCGTAAAGTAAGTGGTAGTCAAAAGCAAGTCCACTTACTTAAATTTTTGGAGCATTTAACCGAACTGCATGAAATTTGGCAGGTCGATAGGTTGGACGGACCTCGAGCGAACCACTAGTTTTATGCAAAAATGTAACCAATATTTTCTCAGAAATGGCTCGACTTTTGAACCCCAAAATGGGATAGTGAAACACTTAGACTAAGTATCATATAGACGTAGTGTTACGGTTTTTCGGCGTGTCCGTTTTTTGTTAGTTTGTATGTATTCGCGTGAGTGACTAGAGAAGGGATAACATTGACTAACCTATCGATAGAAATAGAAATGTATGAAAAAGGCGTTTTAATTCGAATCCAACTTTTTAATTTTAACTGGTTGCTGACTTTTATTGCGAAAGCCCAAAACCATTATAGACACTGGAACACTATCATCGTCAATAATGTTTCCCACATTGCCCTAACCGTGAGAGCGATGTCCATCCCACTCGATACAATTTCTTATGGCCATTTCGTCCATGCATAAGAACATTTTGTAGGCTATCAGTTTTCACGCCTAACAGCTTTTATCCACTCCCGTCTTCATTCTGGGCATTTAAGAACCTAAAAAAATAATGTAAAATATAAAAAAAATTTATCCCTCGCGAGACGCCTTTAAGGTGTGAAAAATTGAAACCACAACAGAACAGCCGGTCTGACCCACCGCATTAGATATTTCATATCAAAAACGGAAACTTAAATATTATCGATAAAGCTAAATTGGTCGGTGGAAGTACATCTCTAGAACAGAAGACTAAAACAATGCATTTTATTTTGCAATAATTAATGGGTTTACATCATTTTCACATAGGAAAATATGACTAGAACTAATAAAATGTAATTCCTACAGTCTATAAAGGAGAAAAAACTTATTTTTTTAGCATGAAAATAGAAAAAGAATATTACGTATCAAATGACAATTCCGGGTCTTTAACTCCTCCTTTTGTTGTTTTTGATACACAAACACAGCTTCACAAGACATACTTTCACCTTTTCAAATATATTTTGCCTAGACAATAATAATTCTTTAAATATTTTCATAATTTCTTTCGCTACATTGCAATGTTGCTACCGAGTTTTTCTAGAACGTCAAAACAAGATCAAAACATTGCATCAACTGACGGCCACGATTTACTCAGACAGTGAGTGAGTGAGATGGAGTGAGTGAAGTTACATCATCTTTTCTTTTACTCGTAGCTAGGCTACATGGGAAGAACAAAGATAGATGATCACTGTTTGATACACAGTTGTAAAAGGATAAGAAAATTATCGCTTCCTCGGTGAAACATAATAGAAAAGTGAAATGTGCGAGTCAGAAGTAGTTTGACAGCCATTAGCTTCATAATAATTGATCGACAAGCATGTGTAGCTCGTTACAGCGCCTAACGCCATTATCCGACCGCAAATAAACTATTGCGTCCATTGCGTGGTGGATGCGGGTGTGGACAAAGCGCACGATGCTCGCCCGGCATTGGACTTAATCCATTTTGATTTTGCGATTGGAATGTCTAAGATGAAAGCTGACGCGGCGTTGGCAATACAAGTGGTACTGAACTCCTCCTATGGTGCAAACGTAAACGCGGGAGTACCTTATCATAGTAGAAATTCTTGGAAGTAAAACATCCACGTTTACCTCCTAGTAGTAATAGGTGGAGTTGTGTTGTGTTGTGTGCTATGTAGGTAATAGTTATTGCTACTTGTAGTAAGTATGGTATCAAATGTAACGCTTGACTAAAGCTTAGATAGTTTATTTAAGAATCATAGTAATCCACAAACGCAATCTCTTTTTAAGCTCTGTAATAAGTACCTATATTTTTTATTAGTTATAAGTTTTGAGAAGCGCACAAGCTTGATTTACGTTCATATTTTCGATTGTTACTTTCTAGGATTAAATATACACTAGAATTTGTAAAACTTACCATATTTATGTACAAATAAAGATATTTTAAAATTGAATTGAGTAATAGATGGAAAAAAATCCGTTCTTCCCTACCAGTAGGTATAGATTAGTAGGATATGTGGAAGAGGCGTCCTCCGGGAGGTACTACCATCATGCTTATTTCTGCCGCCAAACAGCGTTGCTCTGTTTTGGTTTGAAGGGATTGCTGGTGAAGTGACAGGAAAAGGAGGCGTAACATAGAGGTATATATTCCTCAAGCTGATGGATGCAGGGCAGTGCGTCAAAGTCAAAAGGTATTTATTCAATAAAATCACAAGGATCACTTTGATCCTCATCGTAGGGCACGTTCCTATCGAACGTGACTTGCTAGGCAATGCTTTGTTATAGGTGATGGTTACCAGTTAGCATCAGGTGGGCAATCTGCTTAACTTAACCAGTTAGCATCACAAAAATTATTTAAAAAAAACTTGTGAAAGTAAGGTGTAAAATTGGCCAACTCTTGTTAGGAAATTTTTAGGTCGCCTTAAAGCCTCCTTCTTGTTTTAGCGACTGCCACTGGAATCAACTTGACGTGCCTTACAAAGTTCAAAATACGAAGTTACGAAGCAGAACACTCCTCTCTCTTATCGCGAAGCTACTTCAGTTGAGGTCTTCAAGGCTAAAATCCATAATTATCTTTTTGGTAAATCGAATGAATGAGCAATTTGGAACTATTATTTGTGTATTTACATTAATATATATATATACATATATATATATATATATATATATATATATATTTAAATATATATAACTATAATTGATATTTATGTACCAATTAGTATGTATTATTTATTATACATATTTAGCATTTGTATGTAATTTTACAACTTTTTAATTGTATATAACCTATCTACTTTTTTTTCCTCTCCCGTGCACTACTGACACATCCTATGTCCACGATACACAAAGGTTATCTGGAAGATAATGCTTTATAGCATTAAGTTCGCCTTTGTACTGTTATTTTTTTTATGTGCAATAAAGTATTTTCAATCAATTCAATCAATTCAATCAATCAATCAGATCGCTTGTATATTGTGACAGGCCTCAAAGGGAATTTACTATCGTCAAATTCAGTATTCAAAGCTTAGCCAGGGGAAGGGATCCAGCTCTTAAGCTTAAGTCTGTTTGCACCAACACTTAAACTCAAATTTTAACCAATGGTTAAAAGGTTGCATTATAGTCTTCTTCTTGTCGCGCTGCTCTTTCGAAACAGTGTGGTGAATGGATTTTAAGTGTGACTCAAAGAGATTCCTTTCGAGCACTTGACACAAGTTTTAGAACTTTTTAGGTTATACGACATGCCGGTGTCATCATGCTGTTTTAATAAAATACTGCTATTTAATATTTTAATATAATAAGCTACTGCTTAGACCACAAGTGATGTAGTAGACTTTTTTCGTTAACTTAATATCAAAGTGACAATGACAAGTATACATTAACATTAACAACCTGAACAGTAATAAACCTACAGAAAGCATCCAACAGTTAGTGATAAATGACAAACAAATAACCGATCCTACGGTACTTGCAAATGTATTTAATAATTTTTTTATTGACATGGTAAAATGTAATAATTATAATATAAACGCTGACACTAACCCCATTACTAATAATATTAATAATTTAATTGATCCTAACATAGACATTGAAATCAGTAATAATAATTTGTATTCGGACATTGTGAATAATGAAAATGGCAATGGTATTAACTTTAACGCTAAGATTTCCAAAAATATTACACAACAATATTCAATATTTCTAACACCAACCGTGGCATTTGACATCATTAAAACAATAAGCTCTTTAAAAAATACAAATAGTGTAGGATACGATGGAATATCAACCAAAATTATCAAAGAAGTAGCATTTACAATCGCACCAGTCATTAGTCATATTGTTAATCTATGTATGGAACAAGGCATCTTCCCAGAAAAGCTAAAGCTATCCACAATCAAGCCCCTGTATAAAAAAGGTAACAAGGAAGACGTTAACAATTACCGACCGGTGGCGTTAATACCCGTACTTTCAAAGGTGTTTGAAAAAATATTCTACAATAAACTATACATGTTCTTTGAATCAAATGGTCTTTTCTCAGACTGTCAATACGGATTTAGAAAAAATAAGACTATAAATATGGCAATATATGATTTTTTAAACAAGGTAACTACAAATGTAGATAGAAGAAGGACAGCCATTGCTCTTTATATGGATATGTCAAAAGCATTTGACCACGTCGATCACTACCTACTGCTTGATAAATTAGAGAGATATGGCGTAAGAGGGAATGCAAATAATTTGATAAAATCATATCTTAATAACAGAATGCAAATAACGCACATTAAAAAAACATGCCCCAGAACACAAACGGAAACAACATGAGAATAGTAACGCACGGAGTTCCCCAGGGCAGTGTGTTAGGGCCTTTACTCTTCATTATATATATTAACGACCTACCAAACGTAACGAAAAACTCTATGACATTATTTGCTGACGACAGTACAATATTATTTACTAATGACCCTATTATTAATCTGGAATTTGACATTAACCATACTCTAACATTAATTATTAATTGGCTAATATATAATAAACTAAATATTAATTTATCTAAAACATACTTAATGAATTTCAAACAAAGGCACAACACACCACTAAATTTGAACATAAAATATCTGAATACTAAAATAATTGAAACAGAATCAACTCGATTTTTAGGGTTACAAATAGATAGTAAGTTAAATTGGAAGCTACACACTGACAATATATGTAAGCGCTTGCACCAATTTTCATATGCCCTATATAAATTAAGTAAAGTAGTTAACACTCCGGCTGTACTCACAGCGTACTACGGCCATACAGCATCAATACTAAGGTATGGAGTTATCTTTTGGGGAAACTCTACAGATAAGGATAAAGTATTTAGAGCACAAAAGCGGTGCATTCGCTCAATGTTTGGCATGCGGTCAACGGATTCGTGTAGGGATGTTTTTAAGCAGTGGCGAATTTTAACTCTCCCATCGCTCTATATATGCGAGGTGGCAACTTTTGTAAAAGTAATCCTCAGTTTTTTAAGCCCTATGCCGCTGGTAGTCGTCGAGAGGGTAGCCTATATTTATTGCCCTGCAAGACAGCATTACTTAGACTAAGTGTGTTCTGTATGACGCCAATAATATATAATCACATTCCTTTATCAATACGTGCTATTAGTGATTTAAATATATTTAAAAACACCCTTACTAAGTTATTAGTGGACAAAGTATACTATAAGGTTGATGACTTTCTAAATGACAAATTTACAACATGACATTAATTTTATATTTTTTTCCTAAATCTAATTAGTAGCTACGTAACTTGACATTTAAATTCACTCATTTTTTATTTTGTTAATGTCACCGTGTTTTATTTTAATTTGTTTTATCTTAATTTAATTTTATTTTGCATGATTTTAATTTAAATTGTTTTTATTTTTTATCTGTGCCTGTTTATATGCTTTTAAGCTGGACTAGTGTGACTCAAAAAAACCTCAACACCAAAATATGTACCTAGTTTCATAAACAATAAATATCTTTTATATTTTATCTTTATCTTTTACATTATAGATCAGCAAGTGTGAATTATTATCTTCGGTGCCGGTAGGCAGGGATTACTAAAGGGCATTTTAAACAGTCGTTAAATGTGTTGGTGAACTGTGGCTTTAGCCGGCCGACGGCTGCCGACACCGAACGTTTACGCAAATTTGGGAAGCTTCAAGTCTAGGCTCGTTTAACTGTCTATTCGGGTTCAGACCAAGCAACCGGATGCTAACTGATGAATATAATTATTACCCAGGTGTTAAGTGGCTGACACCCGTCAAACAATTCTCGCTTACACATTCAAATTTTTGAAGATACAAAAATGCTGAAGGTTAGTAAATGGAGTTCGTACTTGGTACTAAGAGATCTGAGGGGATATCTACCGTGCCTGGGGATCAAAGCCGTGAAGCCGTTTCTGTTCTTCTGTAGGTAGTTAAGGAAAATGGCAAACAACCAAAGAGTAATAGATGTCTTTGTGAAGGGCTCGTCCGGGGAAGTACTACCACCACGCCTTTTTCTGCCGCCAAGCAGCAACGCTGTGTTTCGGTTTGAAGAGTGTGGTTGCCGGTGTAATTACAGGCACATGATGCTTAACATCTGTATGCCTCAAGTTAATGGACGTAGGAAGTGCATCGAAGGGCACGTTATCGTGCGTGACTTACGAGGCAATGCTTTATTATAGGTTATGGTTACCACTTAACCTCAGGTGAGCCATCTGCTTGTTCCATCAGCTATTAGTACCTATAAAAAAAATATACAAGTTTCGGAGAATAGGAATTCAAAAGGTTTAGCAAAAATATAATTTTTATTATAATTTATTATAAAATATAATATTTATTCAAAGTAGATTCCTACGAAAAAGTTTGATTAAGTATAAAAGCATATTTTTGTTTAATAAGTACCTACATGGCTATATTATTCCTATAGCCATCCTTGGCCACCCATTGCAGATAATAAATATACAATAGGTAATCTAAGTTGTTATTGTATATATTTGTTTCCTATTTTGTTCGTTTGTAAGGTGTACAATAAAGCATTTTCATTCATTCATTCATTCATTCATTCAATCATTCATTCATTCATTCTAAGATTAATCTTAGACGGTAATAATAATTAGGTATCCACTTACAGTAGTTACATTTAAAATGTATTATATACATAATGCAAGCTATAGCATATATTTATATTATTGAGGGTTACATTCAGTTTTTTATCCTTAATAGCGCACGCTGCTCTCGCTTTTTTGGTCTAATTCCTGCAATAATTCCGATCGGTTAATCTGAGAAGTGACACTACAAACAGGAAGTGCACGCAATGCACTGGCCCATTGAAAGAGACATGTGGGACCTAGTGAGGCGTCCATAGTCAAAGTCAGAAGATATTTGTTCAATCGAATCCCACGGATGACTTTGAAACGTCGGATTAAGGTGCCAGTTCCACACGACTATGCCTAGAAGAACAGGCAACAAACTTACGACTTGGTTCTAATAGATTTTTCTAATAAATAGTTCTAATAAATCTGTAATATAATAATATAGTAAGTATAATAAATGAAGCTCTAGTATGGTGCCAATCTATGAATGTACGAATAGTGAGTAAATTTACACTAACTTAAATTCTTGAAATTTGGATTCATCTTTAGTTTTCTGTTATTTTGGAAAGCAACATAGCTTTTTCATATTTTGTATTTCCAAACTTTTTTTAAAAACCAAAATGTTGTTATTTTATTTTAGCTTTTCCAAAACAGGAGATTCTCTGACATCGGCTGTATTTTTTTGTATTGCCAAACCTGTATCAGCTGAGCCGAGCATTGAATAGAGCGCGCGAAGCTTGCGGGTAGTCACAGATAAGCGATATCGGGAGCCCATTTGCCGCGCAGCTGATAATTTCCGCTCGAAGATGGCGTCATTTACCCTCGGAACGCTTAAGGGTGCGGTGGTCGTGCTAGCGGTTACGCTTGTAGAATTAGAGCCTTGTACAACTAGCTGATGGAACAAGCAGATGGCCTAACTGACGTTATGTGGTATAAGTGGTTCCAACATCTATAACATAGCATTGTCTCGTAAGTCACGCACGATAAGAACGTGCCTTACGATGCACTGCCCTGCGTCTATCAACTTGAGGCATACAGATGTTAAGCGTCATGTGCCTGTAATTAACCGGCCACCACACTCTTCAAACGGAAACACAGCGTTGCTGCTTGGCGGCAGAAAAAGGCGTGGTAGTGCTTCTCCGCACGAGCCCTGTTGCCTTGTTGAATTAGGGCCCTGATATTGGCAATAGAAGTTATTATGTTAAGACGCAAACTGCTGCTAATGTACCTTTCGCTCGTACAATTAAACATTTTTAAAGATATCAAATCAGTAGGTATACTAATTTATAAAAAAATACTATCAACCAAGTTAAAATAAAAATATCAGTTTTCCTACAAAAAAGTTTGCATAACAACGAAAACTAGTAAAAACAGACACCGCTGATGAACTCCACTCTTTGGCTATCCGACAAAATGTATCCTGTCAGGATACATTTTGTCGGATATCCTGTCAGGATACATTTTGCCAGGATACATTTTGTTTCAAAAATTATGTTTCGAGTTTATCACCGAGTAGTGTAAGTAGTTTAAAGATATCTTATATTGACTGGACTAACATCGTTTGTGCAAGTACTGTAGACGACAAAGTTGAACGCTTCAATAGTGCAATGATCGAACTGTATGACGTTCATGCCCCTATAAGAGCTATTAAGCTCAAGCATCTCCCAGCACCTTGGATCACGAATGAACTCAGATCAGCTATGCATAAGAAAGCCGTATACAAATCCAAGTACAAGCAACGTTCATCCGATGTCAACCGGAAAAAGTATGTAGATAGTCGGAATCGCTGTAATAGAGTGTGTAGAGATGCTCAACGCCGTCACATTCATGACTCTATTGATGATCAAGATCCTGCCAAGGTTTGGAAGTTTCTTAAGTCACTAGGAATTGGAAAGTCTCGTCAAGACAACACTCCCAAGGATTTGAACATAGATTCTTTAAATAAACACTTCTCCACTTCTTCTATGTTCGATAGTAACAAGAAAAATATGACCTTAAAAAATCTATCAACCACTCCAATTCCTGACTACTCTAGTTTTTGTTTTAATCAATTTACTGATAGTGATGTTAAGAAGAGCATAACGTCTATATCCTCAAATGCAATCGGAAGCGATAGTATCAGCCGGAACATGATCATCCCTATTATTGATGAAACAGTTCCCGTTATCCGGCATATACTTAACGCATCTCTGACTACTGGCATATTTCCATCAGTATGGAAAGAAGCTCAAGTCACTCCCCTTCCTAAAAAGCCGAACCCAACATCTTTTTCTGAATACCGTCCTATTTCCATTCTCCCATTCCTCTCCAAAGTCTTAGAACGTCTTGTTCACCAACAATTAAGTAGTTTCCTTATTAGTAACAGTCTCCACAACCCCTTTCAATCTGGTTTCCGTACCGGCCATAGCACTGTGTCAGCCCTGGTGAAAATCACGGATGATATACGTAATGGCATGGATAATGGACAAGTAACTCTGCTATCACTTCTTGATTTCAGTAGTGCTTTTAACAATGTTGATTTCGATATCCTATTAGCTATTCTTCGCTCTCTTAACATATCTCCTATGGTAATTGACTGGTTTAGAAGTTACCTGCATGGCCGCCGGCAGCGTATCCGCTTAGATGACTCATACTCATCGTGGTGCGATATCAGAGCTGGTGTGCCACAGGGCGGTGTTTTATCTCCCCTACTTTTTGCAATCTTTATAAATTCTATTTCTCAACACCTTTCTATGTCTTATCACCTCTATGCAGACGATCTCCAAATCTATACCCAAACATCTCTACTGCAACTACACGAGGCATTTGAAACCACTAATTCTAACCTGCAACGTATTTTGGACTGGAGTAAATCTTTTGGCATATCCGTCAATCCAGACAAAACGCAGATCATTGTTATTGGCAGCTCCAGAATGATTTCCAAAATAGACTGGTTTCATCTTCCTCAAGTAGTTTTCGACGGTAAATGCATACAGCTAAGTGATTCGGTCAAAAACTTAGGCGTCCTTATCGACAAACAACTCTCGTGGCGACCACACTTAGCTGAACTCAGTCGAAAAATATTTGCTTCTGGTGCTTCTCTTAGGAGACTTAGGAATTTTCTGCCCACGGCTACCAAAATTGCGCTTGCACGATCCCTTCTTCTCCCAATCCTTGATTATGCTGACGCTTGCTTCATAGACATCACTGAAGAGCAACTTTATAAGCTTGAGCGACTCCAAAATTACTGCATACGCTTCATATTTGGTTTACGCAAATACGACCATGTTTCCGAATTTCGCGATAAACTCAAGTGGTTGCCAATCCGCTTTCGTCGGAATGCTCACATCCTTAATCTTCTTTATAATACTCTTTTCTGTCCCATAACCCTAACCCCTTCATACCTGAAGGAGCGGTTTCAATTTCTGCACCTTTCCAACCCTCGAAACCTTCGCTCCTCCGACACCTTTCAACTCAAAACTCCTGTTCACTCGTCCACTTTCTACGAGAAGTCTTTTACAGTGCAGGCTGTCCGACTGTGGAACGCATTACCTGTCAATATCAGGAAGGCAAAGTCTCTTGCAATCTTTAAAAACATGGTCATTGATCACTACCTTGCATGTGTATAGTATTTAGTATATCTTTGCCCTAGGTATTATATATATATATATATAATTATACTAGTGGTTGCGTGCCGCGCGAGCTGCAAGCAGCTCGCGTCTTTTTTGGTTTTATTGGTTTTATTTTCCAAACCCCTAATTGCAGTAAAAATGCAGCAAATATGAAAAACAGTGTAAAATTCCATTCAAACCCCTCAATCTCATTCGAGCACCCCGTTGGAACGAAGTCAATCGGTTAAAGTTTCGAAAAAAGATCTACATGGCCGCCATCTTGGAATGCAAACCCCTAATTGCAGTAAAAATGCAGCAAAAATTAAAAGAAGTTGTAAATTCCATTCAAACCCCTCAATCTCATTCGAACACCCCGTTGGAACGAAGTCAATCGGTTAAAGTTTCGAAAAAAGATCTACATGGCTGCCATCTTGGAATGCAAACCCCTAATTGCAGTAAAAATGCAGCAAAAATTAAAAGAAGTTGTAAATTCCATTCAAACCCCTCAATCTCAATCGAACACCCCGTTGGAACGAAGTCAATCGGTTAAAGTTTCGGAAAAAGATCTACATGGCCGCCATCTTGGAATGCTAACCCCTAATTGCAGTAAAAGTGCAGCAGATATGAAAAACAGTGTAAAATTCCATTCAAACTCCTCAATCTCGCTCGGACACCCCGTTGGAACGAAGTCAATCGGTTAATGTTTCGATAAAAGTCTACATGGCCGCCATCTTGAAATGCAAACCCCTAATTGCAGTATAAATGCAGCAAATATAAAAAACAGTGTAAAATTCCATTCAAACCCCTCAATCTCATTCGAACATCTCGTTGAAATGAAGTCAATCGGTTAAAGTTTCGATAAAAGATCTACATGGCCGCCATCTTGGAATGCAAACCCCAAATTGCAGTAAAAATGCAGCAAAAATTAAAATCAGTGTTAAATTCCATTAAAACTCCTCAATCGCATTCGAACGCCCCGTTGGAACGAAGTCAATCGGTTAAAGTTTCTGAAAAAATCTAAATGGCCGCCATCTTGAAATGCAAACCCCTAATTGCAGCAAAAATGCAGCAGAAATGAAAAACAGTGTAAAATTCCTTACAAACTCGTCAATCTCATTCAGATACCCCGTTGGAACGAAGTCAATCGGATAAAGTTTCAAAAACCGGAAATGACAGAGACGCCATTTTGAATTTCCGAAATGTCATAATTTTCCTGAAATATACAGGATACAAGCTACCTATCAGTGAAAAAACGGTAGTCATACCTTGAGTTTGGTAGAACAAAGTAATTCGCCAAAGTCAGGTCTGACCGAAAAATTCAAACTTCTATGGCTCGTGGGGTTGCCAGCTGCAGGGAACGAAAATAGCCAAATGTCATTTGGGTGAGCCCATTCTTGCCAGCTAGTAGAAATTTTGATTCAAAAAGTCATTATTTCTACTTTTCACGTTCCCGAGGAAAATCTGGGAAACTACCCTAAAAATAGGGAAAAAATTACAACCAGGCAACACTCCTCTTTCCACTGCGCAACCGCTTCATAGAAACTATCCCGATCGGGGGATGCCAACTACCCCATATTTTGGTTTGAAAATCTAAATTTTTACGAAAAACACAAACTTTTTACAAAATGGCCGCCACGCCGTCCGCCATCTTGGATTTTTGAAATTTCATAATTTTCCTGAAATCTCGAGGATGTAGGCTACCGTTCTGCGTACTCAGTGTTACCAGATTTTGAGTTTCGTAGAACAAAGTAATTCGCCAAAGTCAAAAACTCCCAAAAACTACAAAGTTGCACTGCTCCCTGGGTTGCCAACTCAAAGTTACAAAAATGGTCAAATGTCATTTGGGGGAGGCTATTCCTCCTGACCAGATGAAATTTCAAATCAAAATGTCGTTATTTCTACTTTTCACGTTCCCGAGGAAAATCTGGGAAACTACCCTAAAAATGGGGAAAAATTTTCAACCAAGCAATACTCCTATACCAACTGCACAATCGATCTATACAATTCATCCCGGTCGGGGGATGCCAACTACCCAATATTTCGGTTTAAAAATTGTGATTTTTTCGAAAATCGCAAACTTTTTTTTAAAATGGCCGCCACGCCGTCGCCATCTTGGATTTTTGAAAAGTCATAATTTTCCTGAAATTTCAAGGATGTAGGCTACCTTTCTGCATACTCGGTGTTGCCAGATTTTATATTCCGTAGAACAAAGTAATTCGCCAAAGTCAAAAACTCCGAAAAACTAAAAAGTTTCACTTCTCTCGGGGTCGCCAACTAAAAGTAACGAAAATGGTCAAATGCCATTTGGGGGAGGGCAACCCTTCTATCGAGTCAAAGTTTCGATTCAAAATGTCATTATTTCTACTTTTCATGTTTTTGGGGAAAATCTCGGAAATTACCCTAAAAATGGGGAAAATTTTTCAACCAAGCAATACTCCTCAAAAAATCACACATCCGCTCAGTACAACTCAACCCCCTAGAATGTTTCCATCTACCTTAAAAATCGAATTGAAAAATGTGCAAAAACCATCACTTTTACAAAATGGCCGCCACAGCCTCCGCCATCTTGGATTTTTGTAAAGTCATAATTTTCCTGAAATGTCGACGATATAAGAGAAAAAATTGCAAAATCAGTGTTGCCGACTTTGGAGTTTCGTAGAACAAAGTAATTCGCCAAAGTCAAGTCAAAAAAGTGTAAAAATTCAAATCGAAATGGCGCGGCCGCCATCTTGTTTTTTTTATTTTTTTCAACTTTTCCCCCAATCGTAGCCTATTTTCAGTCGGATGAACCGCTCGGACGCCCTCTATCTGTCATAGCCTGCGATTGCGCAAATCAACACCGGCGCCATCTTGGATTTCGGGAACCGCTATAATTTTCCTCTACTCGCTCGGTGCTACTACACATTTTCGTAGTACATCGTTTTGGTGTAGCTCCACTCTTTCTGTCTCTCCGGGCATGTCAGTGAGTGAGTGAGTGAGTGGTAATTTAGCTTTATATAGTATAATATTAATTTGGTATTATCTGTGTATTATTTGTGTAATGTTTATGTATTTATTTTAAGTAAGTTTATGTAGGTTATACCTACCTACTATAAAATTAGAATAGGTATCTATATTAATTAAGCCCACACAAGACTCTCCCCCCTCTCTTTTTTATGTTCAGTCCTGTCCATCCCAAGGTTGCCTGGAAGAGATCGCTGTTAGCGATAAGGCCGCCCATTGTATTACTACAATTGTTAGCTTTTAAGTAAAAATGTGTATATTAATTTGTTGTGGTGGTATATAAAGAGTTATCTATCTATCTATCTATCTATATTCTGTCTGTCTCTTGTCGTGTCACTAGTTTCTTTCGAAACAGTGTGGTGAAAGCATTTTAAGTGCGCTTCAAGAGGCTCCTTTCGAGCATTTGACACATGTTATAGAACTTTTTAGGTTCTACGACATGCCGATTTCCTCACGATGTTTTCCTTCACCGTTTGAGCGTACTGGCATTGTGCACATACATTTTTGAACAGAAAAACTCATTGGTGCACGACCGGTTTCGAACCCACCACTTTAAGATTGGAAGGCGGGGCCGCTACCACTAGACCACCAGTGCTCTTCTTAATCTTATATTTAAAGACTTAATGTCGATGAAAAAAGTACCATGCACTTTTGAAAGTTGAATATCGATGTTTCTCGAGCTCCACCTTATCAAGTTTGTTTTTACCACACCCTTGCGGCTCACATGAGGACCTGTCAAACAAACTTCAACCTAAATCCCCCGACATATAGTCCACTTGCCGTTTTTCACACTTGGAACCTTATGTTTGTTAATATCTTGAACTGTCTTCAGCTATTAGACTGTCAAAGTCATCGGCAAGGGCGTCTGATATTTGAAATAGATAGTTCAAGAAAGCGCGATTCGAAAACGTGCAGTTTCGAAAACCAAAACTATTTATACTACATACCTTATAAATAGAATAGAAGAGTATTTATTTGACACAAAAACAGGAGTACAGCATTACGTAACAAAAACACCGAGTGCGAGTCGGACTCGCGCACTAAGGGTTCCGTACCATCCTACTAATATTATAAACGCAAAAGTTTGTAAGTATGGATGGATGGATGGATGGAAGTATGGATGTTTGTTACTCTTTCACGTGAAACTACTGAATGGATTTTAATGAAACTTTACAATAATATGCTTATACATCAGAATAACACATAGGCTACAATTTATAAAGATATTGTGTGACTAATCCTGCGAGACGAAGTCGCGGGCACCAGCTTGTTATTTATACTGCTACATATTAAGTTAATCTAGGTCTAACTTACAAGTTGCCTCAGCGGCGTAGGCCTCCCCTAATTCCCCTTTCGCGCGCCTTTCTCATCCAGTCCGAGCCGCAACGTAGTTTGAAAATATCTCGCCATCTCTTTCTTACCTATATTATTATTAGTTTATATCCACAATTAAGGGAACACCTTGTATATCTTTTTCTTACTTATTTGTATAAAAACGACCATTACGCAGTGGTGCCCTGACATAACGAGGAAGCTTCGCGGCAGACCAGGCATGGGATGCTCGGACGAGCTGGATGCTTATAAGTGGGACTGCCGAAAACAGGCTCTATCGTGATCGTACAGACTGGTGGAAATGGGGGCTGGCCTTCCCTTTGAAAATCAACCGGCCATCGCCGAGACGTGACGTCACCGAGACGTGACGTCATCCTCGACATTCGTCGAACGTTTCCGAGCATAACAACTCTGGGACATTGACACATGCCATTGACTGCTATTGAGTTGACGACACAACTCGGACGAATCTTTCCACACTGATCTTATAGGCAAAACGTTTGACCGCTATCACACCTGATGTTAAGTGATGATGCTGTCTACAGTGTGGCACACTTACTTAGAAGATACCTATTCAGTCTCCTCTTAAAAATCTCCATATTATAGGCAATCGGAAAAACGGACGCTGTTATGGAATTGTATCTGTTGGTATTTTAAAAGTAGTAGAGCTCTTTGTGAAGGGCTCGTACGGGAAAGTACTACCACCTCGCCTTTTTCTGCCGCCAAGTAGCAACGCTGTGTTTCGGTTTGAAGAGTGTGGTTGCCGGTGTAATTACAGGCACATGAGGCTTAACGTATGCCTCAAGTTGATGGACGCAGGGTAGTGCATCGTAGGGCACGTTCTTATCGTGCATGACTTATGAGGCAATGCTTTGTTATAGGAGATGGTTATCACTTAACATCAGGCTTTGTTTAAATAAAAATAAATAGTTGATTGACACCGTGGCTGGTGGGCATGTTGTACCTGAACAGAAACAGCTGCACGATTTTTCCCCAGGCACGGTATATATCCCCTCAGTTCTCTTAGTACCAAGTACTAACTCCAGATTCTTTGAGGACGTCTAGGGGTAGTCAGAGGTACGTCCAAACATTTGGCACATACCCACATTTTGCAATTGGTATTCCATACGTGACAGGTTGCAAGCCCATCACCGCTGTTAGAATACTAACTCGTTTCCTCATGATGTTTTCCTTCACCGTTTAAGAGCATTGCGCACATAATTTTTATATAGGAAAAATCCATTGGTGCACGACTGGATTCGAACCTACCACCACCGGTGCTCTTGCATCATGCCGCATCGTGTCGCATCGTGCCGTGTCGTGTCGTGCTCCTGCATTTCCCGCTGATCTAAGACAGGTGTCCCGCATAACTCCCTTCCAAGTCCCTGGGTTCAGAACGTCCATAACAGTATTAAAATAATTACACACAAAATAAATGAAACAAACAGAGGGATTGTCGCGCTACTTTGTAACACAAAGTTTGGTGGAGACAGAGAGCTCACTGCAGAAGTTGTAAATTTGAAAGTTTATTAATGTCAGCATGACTGTGGTTGCCGTTGTAATTACAGGCACATGAGGTTTAACATCTATGCCTCAAGTTGATGGACGCAGGGCAGTGCATCGTAGGGTACGTTCCTATCGTGCGTGACTTACGAGGCTATGCTTTGTTATAGGTGATGGTTACCACTTAACAGCAGGTGGGCCACCTGCTTGTTCCATCAGCTAGTTGTATAAAAAAATAAAATAAAAAAAACATCTTCATTAAGAAAATATTAAAAAATCTTCGGTGTCCTTATTTTCAAACGAAAATATTGAACTCACTAATTTCAATTTTGATTTGACAACAATTGCTGCCTTAGATTTTGACATTCAGATATTCGATTATAAATAAGGCACACAATCACAAAAAGTAATTGAAGATCTTGAATGAATGAATGATAAATACTTTATTGCACACAAATCTGAACAAAAAAACACTTAAAATAAAGTAGTACAATGGGCGGTCTTATCGCTGAAAGCGATCTCTTCCTGACAACCTTTGGCTGTAGAGGATATATTTCATATTATGAAAGAAAGAAAAGACGTTCCGCGACTTGACTAATATTGAACCTAATAAGACGTGATCAAATTGAATTAATAAAATAAAACAACTGACTTTGATCTCACCACGGCACAGAATCCACCATATTTTTTCAAACTTTTTAATCTGTCTGTCATTGGTCAGAGAAAAGGCTTTTTATCTCATAAAACAATATTTTGGGATTCGTTCCTTATGTCACGTAATTGTCCAATTTGACATCTGACATTTGACATTGACGATTTGGTGTGACCTAGCTGTTCTGTCTAATCCAAGCCCCACTGAAATATTAAATTAATTTATGCCAAGTCTGTAATTAGCTGAAAATGGCGGGCAAAGTAATAAATTTGAGCGACTGCGCCTGTCTGCTGCACATTTTCGGTGTTTGTGTTTAAAAACAACATTCTAAGCTATTTAATTAACGGCCGTCTTTATTATCCGTATCTCGAGTCTTTCACTTTGATGTTTCCTCCCATAGCTTTAGGTTTTAGGGCGTTTCAAAGTGATCCTTATGATTTTTTATGATTTTATTTACGACCTCACTTGGTAGTAGCTCAGCGCTTCTGCGCTGTAAGAATAACACTCAGATAAAAACAATCTTTAGGACACTAATGTTTGTTCTCGGTGGGGATCGAACCCACAACATGGAGCGCAAAAGTACTACATAGAGCTATTACCATCTGAGCTGCGACACCTATCCATTATACTGCACTTTTTGATTTTTAAGAGTAGCAGAGCTCTTTGTGAAGGGCTCGTCCGGGGAAGTACGACCACCATGCCTTTTTCTGCCGCCAAGCAGCAACGCTGTGTTTCGGTTTGAAGAGTGTGGTTGCCGGTGTAATTACAGGCACATGAGGCTTAACATATGTATGCCTCAGGTTGATGGACGCAGGGCAGTGCATCGTAGGGCACGTTCCTATCGTGCGTGACTTACGAGGCAATGTTTTGTTATAGGTGATGGTTACCATTTCAAATCAGGGGGGGCATGTGCTTGTTCCATCAGATAGCTGTTTAAAAATAAAAAACTTGCTGATGGAATAAGCAAATGGCCCACTTGATGTTAAGCGGTAACGATCACCTCATAGTTCATAGTTATTTATTCTTAACCGATTTGTTACAGGTCATATAGTATAAGATAAACATGGGTAGGTTAACATTGCTTAACATTGGCTAAATAACATTCATACATTGTACATACAAATTTCGAAAAACAAGAAAATAAAATCAATAGGCATCTAAAAAATAAATATAAATAAATAAATAAATATTGGTGGACATTCCACACAGCACTATCTCGCCCCAAACTAAGCCAAAGCTTGTGATATGGGAACCAGATAGCTGATAGATTACTTATATACTTTTTATTTGTAAATACATACTTATAATAATAAATAACACCCAGACAGGGAACAAATATCTATGTTCGTTCATCACACAAATGTTTGTTCTAGGTGGGGTTTGAACCCACGGCTTACGGCACAGAAGGCAGAGCTACCTTCCTACCTGACTACCAACTGAGCTGTGAAGGCTGTCCTAAAATCGGTAAAAATAATAACATTAATAATTCCAGAACTATTATTATAAGTGTAATATAAGTATAATGATGCACATTTAAAACGTCAACAAAGCATTATTTTGTAAGTCACAATAGGAACGTGCCCTACGATGCACTGCCCTGCGTCTATCAACTTGAGGCACACAGATATGAGAGGCCTTAATGGAATGTAAACTAATCGTAATGCCATGTTTACACTGAGGCATGTTTACTTATTGACAAATTGGCTGTCTGCAACATGTCTAAACATTACGGCTGTAATTAAGTCCAGTGGACAGACAGACACGCCCAATGCGTTCCGTTGCAAGCGAAATCGGGAGTTAGCACTAGTTTCTCGCTATCGAGTTGTTAGAGAGACCGTCGCTAGAGTCAAGGTCAAGAAACTGGCATATATTTACCTAATTTGTTCTTTCTTATTTTTGTGTCACTAGTTCTTTCAAAACAGAGTGGTGAAAGGATTTTAAAAGCACCTCAAAGAGGCCTCCTTTCGAGCACTTGACACATGTTTTAGAACTTTTAAGGTTCTACGACATGACGATGTTTTTCTTCACCGTTTGAGAGTACTGGAAAAATATACACAGTACAGAGCGACCTTTGTGGTTTTAATGTGATGACAACTGCAAATATACCTCTCGCTCGCATTTCAACATTTAGAAATTTATAAAACCATTAAACTTATTTCAGAAGAATCGCAATAAACCAGGGGCCTTATGCTCACTTCGAGCGAGATTATCTCACGGTAGAGATGACGTCATATCTCGTTCGATAACTATTTATCCCCATTCTCACCATCTTACTCCCCAATTTTCTCATTCAAAGTTCATGCGAGACGCAACGTCAACGAGTTATTGAACGAGATATGACGTCATCTCCACCGTGAGATAATCTCGCTCGAAGTGAGAATAAGGCCCCAAGTTGTGTAAAGAATTTATTTTGCTAGTTTCCGAACAAGTAAATTTTTAAGACGGAAAACTTGTATGGATGATTTTTTTTTAATGTACATGCATGTATTTCTGTACCAGCCATTTGGAAATAATTAGTAAGGTACAGTCAGCGATATAAGTTGTTTAACAATTTAATGCGAACTTTACAAATCCGAAAATATGTTCGTCAACTTATATCGTTGAGCGTACATATTTAAAAAAAACTGATAACTGATGCTTAAAGCTCTGATAAGTTTGTGAAACTAAGATGTCTTGATACTTGACGCTTCGTCGATGGTCTATTGGAAAGAAACTTGTGTTTTCTATAAGACAGACTACCCTCATTTTGACAATCTTAAATACTTTTTGTTTGTAAATATACTGATACTTAATCCAATATAACATCCAGACACAAAACAAACAACAATGTTCATCACGCAATTATTTGTTCTTGTTGGGGATCGAACCCCCTACACTGAAGGTAGAGCAAACACCAACTGAGCTGTGAGGCCAACCAGATAAATGAGACTTTTATATACTACATGCTGAACGAACTAACAGATGGCCCACCTGGTTAAATAAATAAATAAATAAATATTGGTGGACTTTCCACACAGCACTATCTCGCCCCAACCTAAGCCAAAGCTTGTGATATGGGAACCAGATAGCTGATATACTACTTATATACTTTTTTTTTTGTAAATACATACTTATAATATTATATATAACACCCAGACAGAGAACAAACATCGATGTTCATCACACAAATGTTTGTTCTCGGTGGGGATCGAACCCACGGCCTACGGCACAGAAGGCAGAGCTACTACCAACTGAGCCGTGAAGGCTAAGTGGTAACCATCACCTTAAATAAAATATTGCCTCGTAAGTCACGCACGATATCAACGTGCCCTACGATGCACTGCCCTGCGTCCATCTACTGCAGCATACAGATGTTAAACCTCATGTGCCTGTAATTAAACCGGCAACCACACTCTTCAAACCGAAACAAAGCGATGCTGCTTGGCGGCATAAATAGGCATCGTGGTAGAATTTCCCAGAAGAGCCCTTCAGATAAGGCTCTAATGCTTTAGCCTTTGCAATAGTGTATTTATATATATCTATATATTTTCATATATATGTAACGTAAAAATATGATTAAAGTATCAAGAATGCGACACAAAACGTGAAATCCCGCGCGTCTAATCGCTTCATTTGCCTGACACGTTATAATTTACGGGAACAAGTGCACCGTGCTAATATATTACACGACAATTAGTACGTGTTATAGCTGTGATAAAGGCGGTTACAGATGGGACGTATTCACCGCGCGTTACGTTATGTTATTATTGAAATAGGACAGTTATCAAAGAAATACAGAAAGAAAATATATTTACTTGCCCACCACTTGGATTTAAAACATAATACTAAAAATAACATACATAATAATAAAATAAAAACCTAACGGCCGGTTTCTGAAAGCTCGATCAAAACTAATCGGATGTCAAGTCACTCAGCAGTGGAGTTTAACAGGCTCATGATGATGATCATGTGGGACGTTATTGAACGCTCGTAAGCGGGTGTGTCTTCGAACGTCTCGATTTGGCTCACCAACGCTAGAGCAACTAATTAGCATGTCAATAGGCAAGTCGTCAAGGCAAGTCGGATAGTTCGTAGTGACTTACAACTCTACAGCGCATTCTATTTTAAGTTAGTACTTATGTAAGTAGTTAGAGTAGGTATTTAATTTTTTGTTAAATTACATTTGTCGAGCCAAGGTTTTATTATGCAACAATACAGGGTGTGTCCTGTCAATTACTGACATACAGCGATATACCACCTTCCTACGTGTATACTAACATTATGTACAATCGAAAAAAAATTAAATGGTGATACAACAAGAAAAAGAAGCGTGTCCGAGTCGATTCGATTTTTAATAAAACGCTAATTTAAGCGCGTTTATAGGAGTTGTCAATCTACGAGATTATAATCTGTCCAGAAAATACGCCCAATCTGTAATCGCCCTAAGGCCTCGTCTGCACATGGCACAGGAATTCCAGCTACTCGGCACATGATCACAATTCTAGCTGTCCTGCTCTGACTTTGTCTGAGCTCTTATGATATAGAGATGGCTAACGGAAAGAAACCAAAAAAAAACCTCACCCGATCGATTAAATAACAATGCAAAAAAAATTGTGGTTATCCCACACAGAAATTCTTCTACTTCTTGTCGTATCATTAGTTTAGTTGAAACAGTGTGGTGAAAGGATTTTAAGTGCGCCTCAAAGAGAGAAAGAGAGCACTTGACATATGTTTTAGAACTTTTTTGGTTCTACGACATGCACACAGAAGTGTTCGTGATGAGCCTCTTTGGCATAGTTTGGGGCTAGATAGTGATCTAGCCCCAAACTAAGCTCATACTATGGGAACCATAATTATAGTTGAAATAATACTTAAATACTTTTTACATCTCTCATGTTCGGTAAGTAGGTTCTTATTACCTCTAAATGGGGCTTGTAGGTGACTAATTAGCGCTCTAGGGTAATAATGTAGCTAGAAAAGCCCTAGGGCGGTAAGTAATTTAAAAAAAAACACTTCTTTCTTTCAAAAAGTTCGCGTACATCTAACCATCATACTCGCAATAGACATCATGCATTCAGCCCAATGACCAAAGAGGTCGCTTTGCTATTCAGCCTTGTCTTCGTGTGAGTTTAATAGTCATCAATTTTAAATATCGAACGGCGAAGCACAATTACGATCTTGAAAAAAAAATTAAAATGTTCTTTCCTTGACTCTTTTTAATGAAAACAGGCGGGAATAGAAAACTTTTACTTTAAATATTGTTTATTCTTGTAATGCCGGTTTTTTTCTACTTACCTCACAATCGAGATGTAAAGCAGAATAGTAAGCTCGGGTGTAAGCACCAATTGCACCCTCGAACTATAGGCGCCCTCGCTGCGCTCGTGCGCCTAAATATCTAGGGCTGCAATTGATGTCTTACAGCCCTTGGCTACTAATCTACTATTAATGACAGTATATCTGATATAATACTTAAATACTTACTTTTTAATGAAGAATAATGGTCGAATAAACTGGCCCCTCCTATCTAAAATTAATATTTTCTTAAATGAGGTTTCCTTTTAACTTTAATCTTTAGTTGGAAGTAAAACTGATTGTATTATTATAAAAACCTCAACGGACTGAAAGCGTGTTTTTTAATAGAAGAAAATAAAAAGCTTCTCGACTTTAATTACCAGGCACGGTAGACATCCCCTTCGATATTTTTGTAAGTACCATTTACGAACTTCTTTAAGAACGTCCAAGGCTCCAACGTTCAGTCGTATGCCCAAACATTACATCTGGCACATACCCACTTTTTGCAGTAGTTGGTATTCCATACGTGACAGGTTGCGATCCCATCGCCGCTGTTAGAATACTAACTGGTTTCCTCGATGTTTTCCTTCACCGTTTAAGAGCACTGGCATTGTGAGTCTCTTGGTGCACGACCGGATTCGAAACTACACCCTTACAATCGAAAGGCGGGAAAATCAAGCCGTAAGTTTGTTGCCTGTTCTTCTAGGCTTTGGTCGCGTGGAACTGGCACCTCAAAGTTATCCTTGTGATTTTATTGAATAAATACCTTTTGACTTTGACTTTGACTTTGACTTTGAAGATCATTTTATTAAAAAATCTCTGTTTTTTCGTTTCGTCAAATAAAGCAAAGCACAAATTGTGTAAGCCAGAGCTGTCACACTCCTCCCGCGTAATCAATTCGGCTCCTAAGCAAACTGGTGTTAATGGCCGCCCGAGGGCCGTGAAATAACATTTCCAATATAAATTGCATTTTCCTAAAGTGACAGGGGCGAGTTTTTATACGTATAATTTTGGGGACCTTTGATTTTTCATCCACCCCGATTCGCGATCGATTTTTTTTCACAAGCTTATGTAATGTTCAGTGTTCTAACAATGTTTAGATTCAAAATGCATTTTAAGATATGAATCTATATTTTTTTGCGTTTTTTTTTATTTACTTAAAAAAGATAATACCCACGTTAATTGCTCCTGTTTTTAATTTAGTTTAGTTTTAAGATTTTGGTATCTTTTAAATTAGTTTTTGTCTTGATACTTTGTATTCTGATTAGGGAACACTCCATACCTAAATCTAGGAGGTGGGCGTCGATAGTTACGTCACAGTTTTTTTACTACTGTAGCTATCATCGTTTCTTATTGTGTTACCTAACCATTTGTTTAAAGATCCGCAATAAAAAAAATTGATTTGAAAAAAAAAAGAACAAACAGCAAGAGCCACAGAGCCCCAAACACTTTCTTATTTTTTTTTTGTGAATTAATGAATGAATTTTTATTAAACACACATAAAACATACACAGAGAAAACGACAGACACAGATAAAAACTAAAATTTAAAAAGAACACATTACAATAGAGGTAGGATAACAGAAACAAATCCTACTAATATTATAAACGCGAAAGTTTGTAAGTATGGATGGATGGATGGATGGATAAATGATGAATGTGTGTTACTCTTTCACGTAAAAACTACTGAATGGATTTTAATGAAACTTTACAATAATATAGCATACATCAGAATAACACATAGGCTACAATTTATAAAGATATTGTGTGACTAATCCTGCGCAGACGAAGTCGCGGGCACCCGGTTGTTAAAAATAAAACAAATGTCTAAATACATAACATTAATTACCTATACCTATGTCAAAATCTTACTGGTATTTTAAATAAAAAAAAATGTTTTTTATTCAAGTCAAATCAAATCAAGTTTGTTGTTGAGGTTTCTTGTGGGTTTAGAAGAAACCACTAGGTACCAATTTCTTCGTGACATTAACCAACTGACTTCAGTGTGAAACTAGAGTAGTAGAGCTCTTTGTGTGTGGCTCGTCCGGGGAAGTACTACCACCACGCCTTTTTCTGCCGCCAAGCAACAACGCTGTGTTTCGGTTTGAAGAGTGTGGTTGCCGGTGTAATTACACATGAGGCTTAACATATGTATGCCTCAAGTTGATGGACGCAGGGCATCGTGGGCACGTTCCTATCGTGCGTGGCTTGCGGGGCGATGCTTTGTTATAGGTGATGGTTACCACTTAACATCCATATAGTTGTATAAATAAAAAAGCAGGGCAATAAAGAAAATTACATTTCGGAAAATACTAGTAATAAAGTTAATAGTGCGTCAGCCGAATCTTTTAGTTCCGCATCGGTGGCCTGGTTGGGCAATTTTCGGGGTGTAATGGAATTAACTGAGCTAATGGGGAGTGATTACGATGAAAATAATATTATTTTCTCGAAAAAATATGCGATATTTTTTTTATCTATATTTTATCGTTACTCGTAATTTCAGTATATCAAAATGGCAACATCAAATTATGAAAAACTATTTTTTTTATAATTTTATTTACTTTGACTTGAATTTTGAATGCATAAATTAACTAGAAAAAAATATAGCAAGCACAAAAAGTGATTCCCGTACCGGGAATCGAACCCGAGCCTCCTGGGTGAAAGCCAGGTATCCTAGCCACTAGACCATACGGGATGTGACAGCTACACCAAAAAAGGTACATAAATTTTCTCTTACTTGTAAGAGACCATTTATGTCCTTTTTCGTACATGTTCCAACATAATTTCCTTGCTTTTCAGTTACCGCTTACTTATTTACAAAAGAAAGGTTCCGCTCGGTTTAGCCATTAAGGCTTATAATGCCGATACTGCCGCCTCATTATATCTGGGCATATCTGAGTACCACTTAGGCCCACCGTTAAGACAAATGAAGCCTTATGAAGCATTGTGGGCCCGATTACACTTATACCGCTTAAACAAAGACTATGCCGATTCAAATAATATCTCTATAGGAATATCTTAGAAAAGGCCGGTTAAGGACGCGTCGCGGCAAACGCGACTTTGCGATCATTAAAAATCTGGTATTTTTTTACTCGTATTTTTTATAGTTTTATTTTATTCGTCTGCCTTTAGCTTTCTGATTTTCATTTGGTCCTTTTCATTCAAATGTTGTCCTGAAGAGAATGCTCTTAGCCATAAAGCCGCCCATTGTACCTATTTTTTTTGGTCTCTGTATGTGTTTTCCTTTGTGTACAATAAAATATTTATCTATCTAACATTTATTTTAAGAATGATTCTGTACCCTGTCCAATCACCGACTTCCCACAATCTTCACGATGTCGTCCATAGGGTAGGAAGGCATCCCACGCTTCTATAAAATAAAAAAAGCGGAAGGATTATGTACAAGATTTTTTCAGATGATGATGATTGTGTGTCTGTCTCTTTGTCGCTTTATAGAGACAGTACCTTATCCGTCCACAGACACTTATTTAATGCCCGATCGTTTGGACGATCGACCCTCGTTTCCCCGCTCGGATGAGCTCATTTATATCTCTACTTAGGCTCTAGTTATTTACAAAACGGTGACCGCTGCTAGCGGTCATGAAGTTTTACCGCCATGGGTCTATCGCAGCCAACTGTACCTACTTATAGTTATATTTAGTTGTAAGTTATTTCTAATTTCTTGTTTTTATCTGTGTCAGACGTTTTCTCTGTGTATGTTTTTATGTGTGTTAAATAAAAATTCATTCATTCATTCAACTGGGTGAGTTCACCATTCAATTGGCTGCCGTAAAGTTTGGTTGAACGGCGCCGTTCATCTAACAACCTGAATGATGCCTGAACATTTAACGAATTTCCTAGTCAAGTCGTTAATAAACAAAAAGCAAGTCTTTAAAAAAAAAAACCTATTGTACCTTTTCAATTCAATATATTTATGTCAATGATCCATAATTTGTTAGTAGAACTTAATTAAACATGTCAAATGTAAATGTTAGTAAATGTTAGTACAATTATTAAAATTATTAAGGTTTGGTTAGGTTGTTAGTTTTGATTCTACATGATTTTTAACATTGTGGTGGATATCATTCAGGCAGGTTGAATGGCGCCGTTTGTTTGAACGGCTAGGCAGTTGATTGAATGGCGGATTAAACCAGTTGGCTGCCACATATCTACTAAACATTATAACCGCGCCTAGAAAGTTTAGATTATTTTCATTCTAAATTCTAAATTTGACTTCTGCTGCTGCGATTTATTTCATCCAATATAATGAAATAATCCATACATAAAACTGAGTCAATTCGGATTAATAAATTTTTGATCGAAATTGCTCATTTTACGCACTTTACGAAAAATTGTTTTCACAAAAGAAGATCTAATGTTTCCAAGAGGGTTTCCATATTACATCTTCTATGGTTTTAAATTTCGCCATACCAGTTCCCAAGTTAAATAATCACATTGTATAGAGCAGGACGAGGGCAGGAAAATATAAAAAAATTGTTTTATTTTTAGGTAGGTAGTAGGTATTATTAATTGAAATTATACCACGAGGAGCAACCAACTATTGCATTTCATTGATTGCATTGTATTCAAAAACGGTTGTATCGTATTGGCTACAAAACCAGCATCATATAACGGCCACCGCATTCTGGAGCCATTGTAATATCCCTTTAAAATGACGGAGCATCAAAGTTTTACCGTTAAGTTTTTCCGCTTTGTAATTAGGATTTGTAAGTTTTTTTATAGCATAGCTTAGCTAGGATTTGTTCTTTGTTGTACCATTCTCTAGGGCATTGGTGGTAAAGTAGCAACCATGCCATCGGATGGTGATTTCAAATGGTGAAGGAAAACATGGCTGCTCTGGTTTTTTTTATACAACTAGCTGATGGAACAGGCTGATGGCCCACCTAATGTTAAGTGGCAACCATCACCTATAAGAAATCATGACTTCGTAAGTCACGCAAGATAGGAACGTGCCCTACGACGCACTGCCCTGCGTCCATCAACTTGAGGCATACAGATGTTAAGCTTCATGTGCCTGTAATTACACCGGCAACCACACTCTTCAAACCGAAACACAGCGTTGCTGCTTGGCGGCAGAAAAAGGCGTGGTGGTAGTACTTCCCCGGACGAGCCCTTCATAAAGAGCTCTACTACTCTTAAAAATTGTTTGCTAATTGGTCCTAGGCCGTGACGTGCTTAGCATAGAGTCAGGTATAGAAAGTGAGGATGGTAGGTATAGGAGTAGGCAAGCCTTTTCCAGCGTCCCGTAAATAGGGGCATGTACAAACAGTTGCCTCTACGGGAATGCACACTATTCAGTTTCAGGGGCAACTGTTACACGTGCACCATCATGGTAATGGGTTTGTATCCAATCCTACACATTTTTGTAATAAAAATTATGAATGCTTTATACAGCTGCAACAATAATAATTCTAGTATAACAAACAAATTCCATTATTTACGCTCAGCATGACGCATTTTGTGAAGTAGTTAAAAATACTTATTTTTATCAATGAGTCATAGTGGATTAATAGCATTAATACAAACATTGACGTGTTCTGTGTCTATACATAGTTTAGATGCGACTGGTTTTAAAATTTGAACAACTCTGACACATCCCGTATGGTCTAGTGGCTAGGATACCTGGCTTTCACCCAGGAGGCTCGGGTTCGATTCCCGGTACGGGAAAGTATTTTTGTCAAATAACAAAGTCGAGAAAAACACTTGTTTTATTTCATATTTTATACTTTGAAACACTGAAAAAACAAATGGAAAGCTATTTTATTTATTTTTTATAATTCATGTTACATTTAATAAATTCTTGTTTAAAACAAATAAGAAGCAGTAGAACCTTTTTTTATTTTGTTTTTAATTTAGATTGACTCTTTTAGAGGGAGACAGCATTGATTGATTACACTCTTCGTTTTGGTCAGGTCAGGGTCAATCAGACATCAACACCTTTTTGTCCCATTTTTTTTAACCACCCATTTTTGCTAAAGTCAGCAAAAATGGGTTATATTATAGACGAGCGGCTATATTATGTAGATGTAAAGTTTTTTATTTAGTAATAAAAGTAGAGTTTAATTATAAATTGAAATGGGGACGATTTCAATGTATAGTTTATTTTATTATCAAAGCATGTTCTTGGTTTATTTCTTTTATTATCAATATTTAATAAAACAGTGTATTTCGCTATTTGCTAATTATTTTAGTATCACTACATAAGCTCGTACATTGTCTGCCGCATATTTAAACGGGTAACTTCACGTTTTCTTAGATCTGCCAATTAATATAAAATGATAGTGAAATTTTGTATTGACATTTGAGTTACAAATTTCTCGAAAGGAACCTCATTTGAGGCGCACTTTAGAATACTTTCACCACACTGTTTAGAAAGAACTAGTGTCACGTCAAAAGTTACATAATTTATTATGCAACTTAAAATTTCATTAATAAACTTGTTGTTAATGTAAAAGCTGGTCTAACATGACCATTGTATTTTTCATGGTTAATAGAAGAACTACTTTAGATTCTTTGTCTAAGGTGGTAGTCAGAGGTACGTCCAAGAATCACACTTGGAAGATACCCTCTTTTTGCAGTAGATGATATTCCACATGTGACAGGTTGCAAGCCTATCCCCGCTGCTAGAATACTAACGCCACTCCCACTAGACAAGTTATCTTGAGTCAGAGTCAAAGTCTAAACGTAGTCTTTCTTGAGAGAGAGGGAGGAGTTGTCACAAAGGACTTCTACACTAATTTTATTCAAAAAAAATTAGACAACAAACTTACGGCTTGGTTCCTACCGCTCTTTTGTATGATCCTGGGGCCTTAAGCTTCACTTCGAGCGAGATTATCTCACGGTGGAGATGACGTCATATCTCGTTCGATAACTATTTATCCCCATTCTCACAATCTAACTCCCCAATTTTCTCATTCAAAGTTCATGCGAGACGCAACGTCAACGAGTTATTGAACGAGATATGACGTCATCTCCATCGTGAGATAATCTCGCTCGAAGTGAGGCATAAGGCCCCTTGAATTAGCTTCTCACATATTTTCCTTCCATACCTTTAAGTTATGAACCGAGAGACTTAAGTTACAACCATAATTTAAACGCTGTCAATGTAAATGAACGCGTTAAATTAAAATTAATTTTATGCTGAGCACACGGCAACGATGGCAGTTTATTATCAACTAGCATCTACCCGCGGCTCCGCTTGCGTACTTACAACCCGGTCATATTATCTCGAGACCTCGCTGGAATGCGAAAATGAAATGGATGCTTGTTTTGCGCACCATATCAGAGAGCGCCGACGCGACGTGACGTCATCGACGCCAGGTCTCGAGATAATGTGACCGGATTATACGTTGTATTTCGCAAATAAAAAGGAGCGCGTTATACCAGAGTGTATATTACGACTTTTAACAACATACGAAATCCGAAAAACCAAAAAACAAGTTGTCAAAAGTCGGAATAGTCACTGCGAGTGGCACTTACAAAACTTCGCATTTTTTTTTTTTTTTTTTTTTTATTTTAAAACATTCTTTCGTTTCAATTGTCATCTGTTAAGTCTTCACTTTGAAAGGTACTTACTTATTAATTGTTATTAATAAAAAGCATAAATACTTTTGTATTGTTTTAAAACTCAGCAAGAGTACCGGTGGTCAAGCCCTTAGTATTCTAACAGCGGCGATGGTCTTGGAACCTGTCACTTATGAGATACCAGCAACTGCAAAATGTGGCAAAGTGACGTACCTCTGACTACCCCCCTTAGACGTCCTCAATAATCTTGAGTTAGTTCTTGGTGCTAAGAGATCTGAGAGGATATCTACCGTGCCTGGGGCTCAAAATCGTGAAGCTGTTTCAGTTTCAGTTTTTAAAACTCAGTCTTTATGTGCCAAAACCTCTTGATGCGTGCCGCTCCTCAAGTATAATTATTTTTTTGTCGTGCCACCAGTTCTGTCGAAACAGTGTGGTGAAAGGATTTAAGTGCGCCTTAAAGAGGCTTCGAGCACTTGACATATGTTATAGAACTTTTTAGGTTCAACCGACACGTGCCGGTTTCCTTAAGATATTTTTTGTTCACATTCCTACATTTTTGAATTGAAAACCTTATTTTTTTATACAATTTGTTGTCGGGACAAGCAGATGGCCCACCGGATGTTAAGTAATCACCGTTAAAGCATTACCTCGTAAGTCACGCACGACAACGTGCTCTACGATGCACTGCCCTGCGTCCTTCAACTTGAGGTACACAGATGTTAAGCCACGTGCCTGTAATTACACCGGCAACCACACCCTTCAAACCGAAACACAGCGTTGCTGCTTGGCGGCAGAAAAAGGCGTGGTGGTAGTACTTCCCCGGTTGAACCCTTCACAACGAGCTCTACTCTTCACTAGTGGCTAATTCTTGCATGGTATACTAGCATGTCCAAACGTCCAAACTGCATCCACAACGCACAAACTGCAATAATCTAAATAGCATTGCTTCATAACAGAACGGGCATTAATCAAAGGACAGCTGAGTCGGACGCGGCTGTCACCCGCGCGTAATTTAACTGACGTTGCAAATTTCATTATGTAGGGCTATGGACACGAATTAGGGTTGATTGATGTCGCCTTATTCTTCTTCTTTAATGGCTTCTAGGATATCTGATGGGACAACTACCGTGCCTGGGGATCAGTCGTGAAGCTGTTCCAGTTTTAATGGTCTCCATCGTGTAGCTAGAGTCTAAGATATGTAGTATCCGCGTAATTTAATTGACGTTGCAAAGTGACAGCCTTCACAGCTCAGTTGGTAGTAGCTCTGCCTTCTGCGCCGTAGGCCGTGGGTTCGATCCCCAACGAGAACAAACATCTGTGTGATAAACATAGATGTTTGTTCTGTAGCATTCAGCTAATAAATATTGTAAGTATGTATTTTCAAAAAAATTATGTATGTATATTATGTATTATGTCAGCTATCTGGTTCCCAAATTACAAGCTTTGGCTTAGTTTGGGGCTAGATAGTGCTGTGTTGAAAGTCCACCAATATTTAAATATTTAATATTTTTTTAAGAATAATGTCATTTGATCATTGAATGTCCATCAATATTTTCAAAAATCGTACATCTCATTATGGATGGCGGATTGGGAAAATGACTTCGCGGGGAGCCAAGTCGAATCGCGAGGTCCTGTATCGACAGATAGGTGGTATTCATTTACATCTTAACTTTCCAAGACCTTGCGAACCACGCGCGTATCAAGTTGAGTTAACTCGCGTATAATTCCCCGCGAAGTTGGTCGGGAACTGGTTGTCATTAGCTGTTCAGATCCGACCCCAATTTGCATTGTAATGCCGAGATTCTTGAGTTAAATTATTTTATTTCGGCCTTTGAATTTTGTATTTCGGCCACTGAGTGATTTCGTTTCCGGTCGAGATTGTGGAATTAATTTTATTTGCAACTAGCTTCTGCTGGTGTTTTCAATTAATGGCTACCTAACATAAAGGTTCACAGATGCATTGAGAATATTCTTTAACCAAACTTTTTCTCAAACAACTTCTTGCAACAAGCATAATGACCCTGTTAGTTTTTGAGAAGCAGCGATTGGCTTGTGATGTGTCGCAAATGGAATACCAACTACTGAAAAATATGAATATTTGGACGTACCTCTGACTACACTCAAATATCCTCAAAGATTTTGAGCTGGTACTTGGCACTGATTTTGATCAGATGAGATAACTCAACTAATCAAAATCAGTGTCAGAGATAACTCTAGATCGATGCAACGGTCTGCAGATAGCTCAACTGTTTCATATGTATTTCGTACCTTTTGTAAATACTTGTATTCATTGTAATTTTATTTGTAAATAAACTTTATGATCTAAAGGTACAACTATATTTGTTCGAACTTTCACCCCAATGGGTTTAGTGGTTAGGTTTAGGTAATTGACCCACAAACATACAAACAACTTAACTTTCGCATTAATATCAGGATTCTCTACTTTCCATTTTATTTTAATCTGTAAATCCTCTAATCGTTTCTTGGTCCCTTTGAAATCTGAAACTTAGGCCATATTTCATATTTATCAGATAACCTATAGATTCTTTGATAGATAACGTGTAGTTTAAATTGGGTTTTACCAATCTGCAGTTTAATTAGCAATGTATTGATTTCTTAGAAAGTTCGTTAAATGATGATTACAGCAAAAGAGTTTAAAGAGTAGTAGAGCTCTTTGTGTGTGGCTCGTCCGGGGAAGTACTACCACCACGCCTTTTTCTGCCGCCAAGCAGCAACGCTGTGTTTCGGTTTGAAGAGTGTGGTTGCCGGTGTAGTTACAGGCACATGAGGCTTAACATCTGTATGCCTCAAGTTGATGGACGCAGGGCAGTGCATCGTAGGGTACGTTACCATCGTGCGTGGCTTGCGAGGCAATGCTTTGTTATACCATGTCACATGTCATGTCACACTTTGTTGATGGTTACCACTTAACATCAGGTGGGCCATCTGCTCGGTTTGAAGCGTGTGGGTAACGTTACAGCACATGAGGCTTGTCACATGAGGCTTGGCATCTGTATGCTTCAAGGTGATCAAGGCAGGGCAGGATCGTAGGGCACGTTAAAATCATGGGTAACAGGTTGTAAGCCCATCACCACTGTAAGAATACTAACTGGTTTCCTCACGATGTTTTCCTTCACCGTTTAATAGCACTGGAAAAGGAATACACCGTGAGGAAGCCAGTTAGTATTCTGACAGCGGTGATGGGCTTGCAACCTGTCACGTATGGAATACCAACTACTGCAAAATGTGGGTAAATGCCAAATGTAATGTTTGGACGTACCTCTGACTAACCCCTTCGTTTCAAAGAATCTGGAGTTTTTACTTGGTATTAAGAGATCTGTGGGTATGTTTACCGTGTCTGGGCATCAACGTCGTGAAGCTGTTTCAGTTTTTCAATAAAAACTAGTGAAATAAAAACTATTGCGTAAATAGAATCTCGAGCGGTTAAGTAAATTGTGTACAAACTATAATGGAATCTCGACCGGTGACGTTCATTAATCCTCTGTGAATTGATGATAGGCCGTTAGTGGTGGCTGACCCTATTTGTACAGAGTGTACTGGCTCGAACTAATTACTAGACGGAGTTACGTTGAAAAATGCATGATATTGGAATTGATATTGACTTACTATGTAGCACTCACAGCTCAGTTGGTATCTCTGTTTTTTGGGCTGTAGGGCGTGGGTTCGATCCCCACTAAGAACAAATATTTGTGTGATGAATATAGATGTTTGTTCTCTGTCTAGGTGATTGGTAGAATAAGGTATACCCCCATACGGGCAAAGACCAAGAGATCAGACCAAGCACTGGAGTTCTTTGTCGTGTGCAAAATTTTAAGGGGCTGACAACTATCAAACAACTTCTCGCTCTCACGTTTCGACATGTTGAAAGATATAAAATCACCAAACTCATTTTCGAAATATCGCAATCAACCATTTTCTGTGCAATTACATTGCACACAGTTTAGTAAAAATTTCATTTTGATCGATACAAGTTTTCCTACTTAAAAGTATGCTTATGTACGAAAACTAGTAAAGCACACTTTTGAGTAGGAAAACATGTATCGATCAAAATGAAATTTTTACTAAACTGTGTGCAATGTGATTGCACACAAAATGGTTGATTGCGATTTTTCGAAAATGTGTTTAGTGATTTTATATATTTCAATATGTCAAAACGTGCGAGCGAGAGTCACATTAGCTCTTGTCTTCGCCTTAATACTTCTTTTTCGAAATTCCCATACAAAAGAAAAGTTCATACTACCTCAGAAATTTGCAACAACCCTGATAATGTGTACGTGACTTTGGTACATACGCTATTTTCGTTTCCTGATTGCTGGCAGTTCTGTTACCTATTGTATCTACAGTTCACAATTAAAGGTCAAAAAACAGCTGTTAATAGGGCTGCGTCATGTTGTGTTAGTTTCATTTTCGAGGAAAGTTTGAAAGGCATTCCATGAATGAAAACCTTCGAAATATCAAAAGTCTTGCAACAACAGTTGTTCGCCATGACCTGTAGAAATTCTCATGTGTAATTTGTGTCCTAATAAACAAAAATATATATTATAAAGACAGAAAGAAAGCAAGGCAAAACAGAAAGAAAGAAAATACATTTAATTGAAAACATTTCTGAAAAAAAAAACACAACTACAAAGACACTGTAAATATATTTATTTTTATCTAAAACACATTACGATTACAAAACAAGATTTCAAAAAGGCTGTACGAGTACAGAGAAAAACAAGTACCTACCTAAATTTTATGTTCTGCTTAAAACATGATATTTTCACTTTATAGCACAATTAATGGTGGAATTGAGTTTACGCCTTTTTCTGCCGCCAAGCAGCAACGCTGTGTTTCGGTTTGAAGAGTGTGGTTGCCGGTGTAATTACAGGCACATGAGGCTTAGCATCTGTATGCCTCAAGTTGATGGACGCAGGGCAGTGCATCGTAGGGCACGTTCCTATTGTGCGTGACTTATGAGGCAATGCTTTGTTATAGGTGATGGTTACCACTCAACATCAGGTGGGTCATCTGCTTGTTCCATCAGCTAGTTGTATAAAAAAAAAGTATTGTGGAATACTAGGGTTAAAACTAAAACCATTATTGATTTAGAAAAGATAATTTTGTAAACGTAATTAAAAAGAGGGTTTAATAAGAATATTAATCTTTATTCGCCGAAAGAACTTTTACATAATTAAATGTTTAAAACAAATTCCTTTAATCCTCGTGAGAATGTTAATATACCGTCAATTAAATACAAATTATGTATTTTCATTTATCATTTTCTCGCGCCTGAAACTTTGTGTCTGTAACTTATTTTGTAATGAAAATAAATTACACTGATACGAGAAAGAGGTCATTAGTATTTTAAGTTTTCATGAATAATGACAGAAAATATCGTGAAAAAACCATGACAAAACAATAACATTTTCGACCTGGTGTTGAGTGATGACCTCTGGTTATTACTTGTGTTTTACCTCACAGAACACGTCTAATGATGACGTGCTCTTCTTGCCATTGCACTGCGTCTTTATTAAAAAACGATAAAATAATAACACTTCCCACCTGGTGATGTGCGGTGACCTCCGCCTGTGACTTGTATTGCCGCACAGAACAGGTATACTCAAAAATATACCTGTTCTCTGCGGACGGACTGAAGACGTGCCCTATGTGGCATTGTATTGTATCCATCGTACTGAGACGTAAAGGTGTCTGGAATAACCATATACCTTACGAATCATACAAAATTACTACTTGGTACAAGATCTGAGAGGATATCTACCGTGCCTGGGAATCAAAGTCGCGAATCTGTTTCAGTTTTAATTAACAAAAAAAAATCAATTCGTCAAAAACCCGTGACGTCATTATATTCTGTCAAATCTTTGTACTTTTCAATATTATTGACAGCCTTCACAGCTCAGTTGGTAGTAGCTCTGCCTTCTGCGCCGTAAGCCGTAGGTTCTATCCCCACCGAGAACAACCATTTGTGTGGTGAACATAGATGTTTGTTCTCTGTCTGTGTGTTAAATAATATGATAAGTATGTATTTTCAAAAAAAAAGCATATAATATATCAGCTATCTGGTTCCCATATTACAAGCTTTGGCTTAGTTTGGGGCGAGATAGTGCTGTGTGGAATGTCCACCAATATTTATTTTATTTATTTTTTAGTTTCATCAATTCGTCAAACATCCGTGACGTAATTATATTATTCGGTCAAATCTTAGTCTTTCAATATAATTTTTTGTTCAAAACAACATCCTAAGTCAAGAGAACGCGATATTGCACCTGCATACATTGCAAGAGAGTTCATATTCCCCTGAACACGAGAACGTAAGTGAACAGTGAATGTATGGGACTAATTAAATTTGTGTTTCATTTTGTACTGTTTGTTTCGAACCGCATTAATCGTATCTTAATTGATACAGTTCAGTTCTTTGTGATTGTTTTACAAAATAACGTTAATGATAAAGGCATTTTAAGTGCCATAAATACAATACAGTTGTTCTGCGTTTCGAAACATTCGACTCAAACTAAAAAGTACTGTACCCTATAAGTTGTGTTTACCATATTTGGTTTTTCGTTTATGTTTCCTGCTCATTGCGGGTTTTGTATGAAGACGCGATAGAGATACCGATACGGAACTATTATGTTCTACTGCTAATTTTCATCATACTTGCAACATAAAGTTCCGTATCGGTATCTCTATCGCGTCTTCATACAAAACCGGCAATGAACACGGAACATAAACGAAAAACGAAAAACCAAATATAGTAAATACAACTCATACTTGGGGTACTGGTGGTGTAGTGGTAGCGGGCCCACGTTCTGGTCTGGTCGTGAGTTCGAAAGCGGTCGTGCACCAATTATTATTATTATTCGATATGAAAAAAACGAAGATGACGATGCTCTCAGCCGGTGAAGGAAAACATCGTGAGGAAACTAGTTCGCCTTTTAACAAGGCGACGGGCGTGCAAAATGTCCATATGTAATAGCAACCTTGATAAGGGTATGTGAATGTAAAATGAAATGTAATGTATGTAAATGTCTTTGGACGTATCTCAGCCACCGTTGAAACCAACCATATATATAGGCTGTTCTCCATCCAAAGATTGTCTGGAAGAGATCGCTTTTTAGCGATAAGACCGCCCATTGTACATATCTATAGTTGATATTATTTGTTTCCAATTTTGTTTCATTCATTAATTCTGACTACCCTTACACGTTTTCGAAAAATCTTGAGTTGGTATTTTGAACTAAGTGATCTGAGGGAGATCACAGTCGTGAAACATTTTCTGGTTTTAAAAAGTAATCTTGCAAGAAAAAATTGACAGCCTTCACAGCTCAGTTGGTAGTAGCTCTGCCTTCTGCGCAGCATGCCGTGGGTTCGATCCCCACCGAGAACAAACATTTGTGTGATGATCATAGATGTTTGTTCTCTGTCTGGGTGTTTTATAATATTATAAGTCAGTATTTACAAAAAAAAAAGTATATAAGTAGTATATCAGCTATCTGGTTCCCATATCATATGCTTTGGCTTAGTTTGGGGCGAGATAGTGCTGTGTGGAATGTCCACCAATAGGTATATATTTATTTAAATAACCTTAAGAGTCGCACCAAGTCACGGGAATGGCACTAGTTTCAAAATAAACTGTAAACTCAAATACCAGCAGCTTATCTTGGCACCTAAACACCTCGTTTTAAGCTCAGTTTTAGCATTTAATTATAATACCTCTACGTCTGAGTTTACACTTTTACAGCCATGTTTTGACTGAATGAATAAACAAAGCACCGGTGGCTTAGTAGCACCTTCCGATTTTAAGGTTGCGGGTTTAAATTGCCACAAATCATTTTTATTTCATTGTACACTAGTCGCTGGTCGCATTTTCGCGCGCGTATTATTTATTAGTGAGATCTAACATTAATATGTAACATAAATAGAGTATTATGTTTATTTGACTAACAAAAGTAACAAGTAGGTAGTACAATAATTAGGGTTCGTTCGTGTTTTTACCCCGTTGCCAGTATTTTAATACCTAATACGCGAACAAAGACGCGGGCGGCACTATAATATAATAGATAGCATCTACCGTGCCTGGGGATTACAGTCGCTATCTGACATTTCGTGACCTTCGTGTCAAATACGAGAATAAAGTCTAGAAATAAGTTCAAAATTTCATTTATAGCAGAACCCTCAGCATAAATTCTAGAGAATCGTGAACAAGCATAATTTGCAGACTTTAGTGGTGATTAAGGAAAAATTAAGCCAGGGTTGTATTTAAATTGTCACAGCCCCCACCCCTCATTTGCAGAATACTAATTAAATAAGTTCGGGCGGCGTTTTCAAGTTGTAACAGGACGTGGAGGTGTAAAGATAGTCGGATGGATATTGCTCAAGGAAATCTGTTGACAACAAAAACAGCATAAACAGATATTTACTCAATTGAATCACAAGGATCACTTTGAAATGGCTTAATGTAGCTAATAGACTTTGCGGAATTCCATCGTTAAATATAAATTAACTGAAACAATTATGTAGTACCTACTAATTCGCTAATAGAAACTGTATAAGATTACAAAAATATAGACTCATGTGTGTGCAACCCTAAACAGCACCTGCAAACCCTGCAAAGTGTAATAAGGTGTATTGTACACAACAAAAACCGCAAAAAATCAAACTTAATAATACTCGATAGACTTAGAGCTGATTTTACTATGCTCTGTTAGTTACTAATCAAGGATTAACAGATCGTTAAATCTAACCTTAGATGTCAAACGCGTACATTTTGACATATTTAACGGCCCTTTAATCCTTTGTTAATCTAACAGAGTATGGTGAAATCAGGCCTTAGACTTCGTAGAGAGGCGAAACACGTGTCAAAGTCTTGTTAAGTATTAGTTTTTGTGGTCTTTTTGTGTCTAATACACCTTATTACACTTTACAGGGTTTGTAGGTGCTGTGTAGGGTTGCACATACACGAGTCTACATTTGGTAAAGTTTAAACAGTTTAGAGTAGCGGATTAGTACTACATATTTATTCAATTAATTTTGTATGGCTTAATGTTAAATCTTGGAACTAGGTGCCAGTTCCACGCGACCAAGCCTAGAAGACCAGGCAACAAACTTACAGCTTCGTTCCTACCGATAGTTTGTATGATCTTTGTTACATAATAATACTATAATGAAGCTCCAGTGTGGTGCCAATGGAACTTAGTGAAATCTTCTCACATGCCCTCAGATCGCTCAGTCGCACTTCTTGGAAGAGACTTACGTCCATCTGTGGAATAACTTAGGTTGGTGATGATGATGATGCTTTCTTGTTTGATTCTCCCCTTAACACTCATTATCTCTCTTTAAATGAATTCTCTCTCTGAACCGCTAATTGTAAATACCTAACACTATCCAAAATTGTTGTATACCATTTGGAATTGAAACGAACTGATTGGAAAACTGAAAAATGCCTTCTCTAAGTTCCCTCACGGTTCCCGAACATCAGGAAGCCATGAATTTCAGGGGTAGATAACAACGACTTATCCACTTAAACACTCTAGTAAAGTTGCAGTAATTAAATCTGGTAATGTTTACAGTTTTAACTAACAGTTAAAACCTTCGCTGTAATTAACTTGATTTTATTTTGTTTTCTTACTGAACTCGTCATTTTCCTTTGAAACTGGGAGATGTAGCTGAAGTCCGAGTTTTTTTTCGTGTTTCGTTTTCTGCGTCAGGCCGTTTTTGTATTTTATTAATTTATGCGATGGGTTTCCGTAATTCTCAAGTACGGTAGACATTCTTTGATGTCTTCCAAAATAATGAACTCCGAGTATATTTTCACATTAAACAAACCAACCCATATTTTTTTTTAATTAAGATGAGTATCTAAGTGGGTTGAGGGAGGGGCGGCAATATATCCGAATAGAGATTATAAGCAAACTAACGGCCGGTTTCTCAAAGCCCGATCGAAATTAATCGCATGTCATGTCACTTGCTATCTCTATCTAATTCGATGTAATAGCTGAAATGGCTAGTGACTTGACATCCGATTAGTTTTGATCGAGCTTTAGAAACTGGCCGTTAGTATTTGGAAGCACCTCTGACTACTCTCCTTAGACATCTGCATAAGAATTCCTCAAAACAATCTGGAGTTCGTACTTAGTAGTAGTTGTTCTTACAATGAAAAATAAACATTATTTTAATACTACTATTTTGCTTCCAAATGTCCAAAGGTCAAGGACACTCATCACAAAACCGCAAAAAACAAGGAGACGTTTGAAATTTTGCTTTTTAAATGGAAAAAGCGCTTATTAAAGTTTTATAAGCCCTAACAGCTTACTTGGTAGTAGCTCTGCCTTCTTATTATATAAAATGTAATAAATGTATGCCTTCGATCGCCGCCGCTAACAAACATTTGTGTAATGAACATAGATAGATGTTAGTTATTTTTCCGTGTGTTTTATATCGATATACGTATGTATTTACAAAAAAAAACTATATAAGTATTATCAGCTGTTCGGTTCCCATATTATAAGCTTTACTTAGTTAGGGACTAGATGTGTGATGTGTGAAATATCCACAATTTTTTTTTAAATATAATAAGTCAATCTTCATTTTATAATAATTAAGAAAATTAAAATTGTAATACATACTCAACAAAAGAAATTATAATCACAAAAGCTGACAGACGCTTGTCCGAAATTTAATAATTATAAAAAATGTCACTCACATAATTTTACTTTGAAAAGACAGAAATGAAAATATATTTCGTAGAATGATATTGCTAAACATTTTACTGCGAATCTTTTAGAGATTAATTTTGACATCCTATGTTTTTTAAAAAACGGTAGCCGTGATTCTTAAAATTACATTCACATTTCACGTTGCCGGTGAAATAACAGGTAAATGAGACTTAACATCTGTATACCTGTTATAAGTTGATGGACGAAGGGCCGTGCATTGTAAGCCACATTTCTATCATGCGTGACTTTTAAGAGTAGTAGAGCTCTTTGTGAAGGGCTCGTTCGGGGAAGTACTACCACCACGCCTTTTTCTGCCGCCAAGCAGCGTTGCTGTGTTTCGGTTTGAAGAATGTGGTTGCCAGTGTAATTACAGGCACGTGAGGCTTAACATCTGTATGCCTCAAGTTGATGGACGCAGAGCAGTACAGGTGATGGTTACCGCTTAACATCAGGTGGCATCTGCTGATTCTATCAGCTAGATGTATAAAAAAAGGCAGTGCTCTGATAAAGGTGATAGTTACAACTTAACATCTGTTAATTTTATCAGCTTCAGCATTGTATAAAAAATTACTGGAACATAGGATTCCAATAAATACATTTAAACATATCCGGAAGAGCATTATCCTCCTTTTTAGAAGTCGTGTAATAAGAAGTAATTCATCAATTTTATGAGAACCATTGAATTGTTAAAAGATTCCTCGGTCCTCGGTAGTTATAAAGACTCTGCCTCAAATAACAAGTTGCGACGGTTTCTACAAAGATGAATTTTCAAATCCATCGTAGAAAGAAAATGTTTACGAAAGCCGAATGTAAAATATCTGTTTTTTGATATTACTTACTTACTTTAACAGGCAGATTGACAGAAGACAGAGACAGAAGCTGATGTTAAGTGGTAACCATCATCTATAACAAAGCATTACCTCGTAAATCATGCACGATATAGGAAAGTGACATGCGTCAACTTGAGGCATAGGAACAGATGCCACATGTGCCTGTAATTTCACCGGCAACCACACCTTTCAAAATGAAACACAGTAACGCTGCTTGGCGGCAGCAATAGGCATGGTGGTAGTATTATTCCATAAACACCTTACTACTCTTTGTGTTCCCACGCACTAGGCAGCCTGTCTGCGGCAGCCAATTTGATGTATGAGGGCTGATAGGAGACCGCGCACCAAGGCAGCAAGCATACATGCTTGCACAGCAGCCGCGCGCAGTCTCTAGTTTCTGCGCACTCGCCGTAGCAGCCACATGTATTTTTGTTCCAAAAATACTCGATATTACTTGATTGAATGGGCGGCCTAGTGCGTGTAGTCACGAACCCGCTACATCTTCTGGCACGGCCCCCAATCCCTCGTACTCGTCGGAACAGAAACGTGAATACCGAAGACAGGCTGTCACATAAATTCAATTTCACACGGCGCGGCTAAATGAAGATGCGTCGTTCTTAGAATTGGGGCCGCTATGTAAAACCCCGGGTGTTAGGTTACATGTTTCCTTATATTTTTGCATACAATAAAGAATAAAACAAAAAATATTTATTTTTGTGACAAAAACCTTAACCTTATCACAAACAACAACAAAAACAATAATGACGAAAGACAGACGCATATTACAGCCCCTGTAGCGCTGATTTTCAGCGGAACATCATAATATGATAGGTAGGTTACATTAAAAATAAAAACATTTACCGTACAACGTAAAGCAAAAGGTAAACACATTAAAAAATCTAGAACCTAAAAAGTATGTCTTGCATCTTGTGTACTTATTAACTACAATAAATATAACAATTTTCTTTGTAAATAAATGTGTAGTTTACTTTTTAAGTACTGCCAAGTTGGATATCTTTGAAATGACGTATCACTTTAAATAAAATCATTCTGTATATTATGTAGTCTCAAACTACGAAGTGAAACTATAGTATTTCAGAAAACTTATATTTTAATCGGGGGGATAGAAGCCATTCATGAAGCTTATACAACAGAGCTACTACCAAGTTCATTGTCGAATGACTTCCTCCTGTTTTGAGGTCTGTTAAAGAACTACTGAGTCCAAACTCTAAACTGATTTAGTTTGGAAATTGTTGTTAGTAGTCGTAGTGGAAATTGTTGCCAAGCTGTTTTTTTTACTTGTTTTTTAAGTGCAATAATACCATTAATACAATATTTTTGGATTATCTATCGCTTGTTGCATTTCTACAGTAAATAAATATTTAAAAAAAAAAATTAAGCAAGGTGACATCTCTCGTCGATTCAACTGAAAGTACCAGGGAAGTACCACCAGTCTACCACGCCTTTTTCTGTCGCCAAGCAGCGTAGCTGTGTTTCGGTTTGAAGAGTGCGGTTGTCGGTGTTATTACAGGCACATGAGGCTTAACATCTGTATGCCTCAAGTTGATGGACGCAGGGCACGTTCATAAGAAATAAAACAAAGTTACTTCGGTTATCGAGCGGGACTCTTGCCAGTAGTAAGTCAGACCTGTAGATGGAGCCACGGTCGCATAGTTCCGTACTAACGTATCCCTATGAGTTATTCCCCGGGTTTCATCCCAGAGTCCTATGGCGTAGGTGGTTGTGCGGCCCTGAATCAAGAGAAAGGTGGAGGAAGGTCGTGGGTTCATAAATAATCTTTGCGATTTTCTAAAGTGTAGTAAACACTATAAAAATAAAAATGAAATAATTTGTTTTCAGAGAGTTCATCAAACGGTCATACAGTGAAAAATGTACAGGATAGGATGAGATAGGAGTTCATTGAAAATTGGAGCCGTTCCAAATTTGTTTCCAGTCTTAGTGGTTTCTGAAACTATATTCCAACCATTCTAGAAGCCCTGCTTTAAAAAAGCCGGCCACCGTCTTTTAACCGTTATTGAATTTATTTTACCCCGACGTATGTGGATCTCCCAATAAGATATTTTTTTGACTTTTATTCGTTTTGTTGGAAAAAAAAACAGAAGAAAAAACATTGTAAGATCATGCAGGAATGGATTTTTCTGTTCAAAAGATTATGGGCGTAATGTCAGTGCTCTTGATCGGTAAAGGAAAAAGTTGTGAGAAAACTGGTAAGCGTTCTAACAGTGGCGATGGGCTTGCAACCTTCAAAATATGGGTATGCCAAATCTTATTTGTACGTACTTCTGACTACCCCTTTTAGACATCCTCAAAGATTCTTTAGTAAGAACTCTTCTCTCTCTTGTCGTGTCACTAGTTTCTTTCGAAACAGTGTGGTGAAAGAATTTTACGTGCGCCTCTAGAGGGTCCTTTCCAGCCTTTGACACATGTTATAGAACTTTTTAGGTTCCACGACATGCCGGTTTCCTCACGACGTTTTGCTTCACCGTTTATGAGTACTGGCATTGTGCACATAATTTTATGAACAGAAGAACTGGTGCACGACCGGTTTCAAATCCACGACCTTAAGATCGGAAAGCGGGACAGCTACCACTAGACCACCAGTGCTCTCCTTTTGTTAATACTTGGTATTATGAGATTTGAGGGGTCATCTCCGTGCCATCTGTGGCTGGGGATCTAAGCTATGTGTGTGACTTGTATACCAATGACGAGCGCTATAAAACGGTCGGAGATTTTCGAAAACCAGTACGTTACAAACGCAGTCAACTTTAGTTTGGCCAAAATTGGAGTTTATGTGGCCTTGGTCTTACCATCAAATCGATGTAGAATATATTTTTGGGAATATTTGTTTCAATTCACGTACCTAATGCGTATTGGATATTGTATAAAAATAAAACTGATCTCGCAGGAGATGCGGGTTCGAATACTTTGTGGAATTATCAGTACTATTGTTGTAAGCAGTTTTTTTATGCCAAAGCTGGCGGACGCGCTTACGGTTCCACCTGATGGAAAGTAGTCACCGTCGCCCATAGACACCTGCAACACCAGAGGTGATGCTGATGCGCTGCCGGCTTTTTAAGAGGTGATAAACCCGCCTTTTGAAGGACCCCATGTCTTAACTTCGAGGGAAAACCGCAGGAGATCTTAATATTTCGTATTAACATACCTACTGGTAAACACGGGTATACACTTTTTTTTTTTAGTTTTGTGGAGCTCAATCTGTGTCTGTGCGTACACTCAGCGACACAAGCAGATTAAAAATTACAGTCGACGCCTCTTTTTCACGAATTTTGCAAAAAATGGTATCTTCTATTATTAATTTGTAAATCCATATCAAAATGACGTATTTTCCGTGTACCTACACGGAATCATAAAATCGTTTACTTATGATTTTATGATTCCGTGTACCTTAGTAAATACGTCTTTTTGATATGGATTTACAAATTAATAATAAATTACAGGCACATGAAGCCTTACATCTGTATGCCTCAACTTGATGAACGCAAGGCAGTGAGCTTGACTTCAATACTTACGATGCACTGCTTAGTTATAGGTGCTGGTTACCATTTAACATCAGGTGGGCCATATGCTTGTTCCATCAACATTTATTTATTTATTTATTTAACAAAATCACTAATTACAGTATTCACTTTACAACATCGTGAAACCTAGTAAGGTTTGTGTCGATGTTAACAAGTTGATGTGAACAAGTTGAGTAAAATAAAAAAAATAGGTAAGTAATGGTAATGTTTGGCGAGGTAATGTTTGTAAGTGAGGGTTACTGCTCAACGTCATGTGCCGTCTGCTTGTTCTATCAGAATGTCGTATAAAAAAACCATAAAAAAAATAGTTGTAAGCTCGGCTCGCATAATGTTGCGTTTTTTTATATATTTTTTTGTATCCTCATCATCCCATTCCGGGCACTGACTGTACATAAGCTGTAAAAAAGCTGGTGTACGTGACTTCTAGCTGTAAAAACTGTGAAAATACAGTAAACTTTCATTAAAATTCACAACTTGAAGGCTCGTCGTAAGAACGATTTATATTAGGTGTCTGTTAAGATACGGTGAGTTGTTGGTTTAGGCTAAACCTTAATGTTACCCTTTTCGCATTATTGTAAATCAGACCCTGTTTGGGGTCACTTTAGACCCAGAATAAAATGTACAGAGAATGTATGTATCTAGGTAGAATAAACATATATTTGCGGGTATTTCACACTACTTCCAGCTTCATACTAAGTAAAGCTTGTAGTATAGGAACCAGATATTTTTTAAGAATTGCCTCGCAATCACGCACGATATGAACGTGCCCTACGATGCACAATCCTACGTCCATCAACTTGAGGCGTACAGATGTTAAGCCTCATGTGCCTTTTATTACACCAACAACCACACTTTTCAAACCGAAACACAGCGTTGCTGTTTGGCGGCAGAAAAAGTACATAGTGGTAGTGAAAAACACAAAGTGGTGATAGTACGGAAGTACTACCACCACGAGCCCTTCACAAAGAGCTCTACTACTCTTATTTATTTATTTATAAATCTGGCAACTATTCCCTTCATTTTCACGGCAAGGCTAATGTTTGCGCGGCGTTGCTTGCCGAGCTCTCGGCTGCCGCGCTGTAGGGGAAGTATAATATTTGATAGCCAACTGTAAGCAACGCAAAACGGTTTTAATAAGTGGGAGAATGAACCGCTCGTGATTATCATTATTTTAAACTAGTGGTTCGCCCCGAACTGAGATCTCGAGATGCGACCCGACGAACGCACCAAAACTTTAAGTAGATGGTAGTCCAAACATTATGTTTGGACTTTTTTCTGACTACCGCCTTCTAACTTGGTATGGTAACCAAGTTTCAACTCTATTGGCCTATTTATTGAAGAGTTCCGTTGAACAGACCTTGGCTCCATCATCAGACCTGGTAGTTGTCACCATTTTATGAGAACTGAGTACCTCCTTATTTAATTTCAAGAATAAAAAATAAGAAAAAGCAAAGGAACTGGCCGACCAGTAGAAAAACCCTGATGTCAACGAAACTCTTGGAGATGGGAGCTCTTAGATCGCTGGTTATCTTAATTTAACTTTTTGGTTGTATCTCAAAAACCAAGCGAGCCAGAAAAAAAGTAAAAATTGTTTTGGAATGTCCAAACAAAACCCTTTCATATGACAAACTTAACGTAACTTGATTTTTTTATGTAACTTTTTATTTTTACTACTTTAAAAAACCCCATAACCCTTCATCCGATTTTACTCATACACTTATCAGTAAATTTATCAAGTACAAGCTATCGACTAACAAAATTTCATGCAGATCGGATCAAGGGTTCTAAAGTTAAGGCGTGACAAATATACATATATACATAAAATGCCAAATCGCCCAAGTTGATAGTAAGATCTTCGTTCGCTTCGCCCACTCGATCAATAAAGTTAAGCGACGTAAAATAAAAAAATAAATTATTCAGACGCAGACGCTAATGCACGTCTCGCTCGCACATTTGAACATTTTAGAAGAAAAATAAACAGAAACAGCTACACGACTCTGATCCCCAGGCACTGTAGTTATCCCCTCAGATCTCTTAGTACCAAGTACTAACTCCAGATTTCATTAAGGACGTCTAAGGGGGGTAGTCAGAGGTACGTCCAAAGATTGCATTTGAAACATACCCACGATTTGCAGTAGTTGGTATTCCATACTTGTCAGGTGGCAAGCCCATCGCCGCTGTTAAAATAATAACTGGTAATTTTTGACAATATAAAATCCAAACAAGTTTTTCTACCAAAAAATATGCTGAACTGCTTTTCGTACGTAAACCATCTTTTTAGTAGAAAAACTTGCTTTTTTATACAACTAGCTGCTTGTACAAGCAGATGGCCCACCTGATGTTGAGTGGTAACCACCACCTATAACAAAGCATACCCTCGTAAGAAAATCGTTGGATCAAAAGGATTTTTTGATGTATTGATTTTGATTATTTATTGATTATATTGGTATTCGATAGGAATAGATCGTTTTTTTTGCTAAATCTTGCTCTGTAATGTTATTCTCCAAAACTTGATTTGCGATTCTTCGTAACCTCATTCAGTTATTCCTCTAAAATATTTAAAAGTACGAGCGAGTACATTAGCGGTAGCCTGCGTCTTATTTAGTGGGAGACTGAACAGCTGTGATCATTATTTTAAACAAGAGCGCCAGCAGATTAATTTTACATGAAACAAAGCGAGTACTCGTCGGAGATCAAAAATCAGATGTTGAAAAAATCAAAAGTTAACAGTGAGGTTCGTTAAATGCGTCATGCGTTTTTAAGATGGCCGCCACAGGGATATGTGATCAAAAAAAGCTCGTAAAATGGATATCGTAAATTTTTATTTAAAACGGGACAAATTAACATAACATATTTGTGAATTTTATTTTTTCCCGATACTTCAGTACCGTTACATACGCCATGACACGGGTCGTGCTTAAAATTAAAATTATTTCTAAGTACCATTAGACTCCCCCATATTTTAAAGGCAAGAAAGGGGGGGCCTGTCAGGCAGATCGACATTGACGGTAGGTAGTCGAAATAAAAATATGAAGAATGGTTCCAGGTGATTTTTCTGTTTACACATACCAATTATTTCTTAATATAAGCAGCTTAGTTTCAAAGTCGAGAGAAAATCGCGAAGCGAAGCTTTCCCGGAACCCTGAAGCTGAATTCATAAAAACAAACATTAAGATAAATAAATATCTGAAAGAAACCTACCTTTTATTTTAAAATAATTACACAGACATTTTTGTATCGATCATCATCATCATCATCATGGAGAAATCCATTGCTGGAGATATGCCTCCACTATAATTTTCTCAAAAACATTCAAAGCTCTCTCCATCCACCGCCGTCTTTTGGCGATCCTCACAATGTGGTCGGTCCATCGGGTAGCATACTTAGATTCGTCTTCCAGTTAGGGTTCGCCAATAAAGAACCTTTATTCCCACGTGGTTTTGGACCGTTACTCCGGTAAAATATTATAATTAACATAATTAACTGTAAAAACCTATATAATAAAACTAAAACCTAAGCAAAGACCACAAAACTTGCGACACACACTTCCCGCGCAAATATAAGCGTCCAAAATGGCCGCTGCCAAAATGGCGACGCGCAAATATTTCGTAAATAACCTCGAACTTCCGTGTTTGTAATACTTAGCGCTTTTATAGCGAAAATTCGAGAAACTGTTTACATCTGACCGAAACGGATTTTCATTTTGGAGGTTTAGAGGTAAAGTTTTTGATAGGTAATTTTGAGCCGGCGAAAAATTTGCAGACGTTGCTTTTGGTGTTATAAGGTCGTGAGGTAAAAATGAATAATACAAAAACAAATTTATTACAAAATTAAATGTAATGGAAATTATTTATTGAAAACTATACAAGGTGTTCCCATAATTGTGTATATAAACTTCAGGGGGCTAAAGTACCCATCAATATGAATAACTTTTTCTAAGGAACCAACACCGTAAACGCGAAAAAAAAACAGCTGTTTCATACAGAAGTTCAATACCTACCTGGCTAAAATGAAAGAAACAGCTGTTTTTTTTTCGCATTTACAGTGTTGGCTCCTTAGAAAAAGCTATTCATATTGATGGGTACTTTAGCCCCATGCAGTTTACATACACAATTATTGGAACACTTGTTTAACAAACATAATAAAATTAAAACTACGATTATACGGGCAGAAGTCTTACTCCACAGACCACCGGTGAAGAAAAAGAAAAATAATTTCTTTTATCGTACAAAACAATGTTTCTTTGTTTCCATCATTTATATTTCTTTGAATGGACGCTCGTAAAGGACATTTTAAGTTTGCTCTCGTAAAAGACACTGCAAATAGCTTATTTTATGATCTTGTATCAAATTAGCTCGAATTATGACGACTGTTGTACTGTTTTACTGTTATTTTTAATTGCATATACCGTTTAAGTTGAGCTTATTTTTTAACTGTCAAACAAGATATAAAAATTTTGAAATAAAAACAAGTAACTTAAATCCGTGATAGCCGGCTATCGAATAGGACCTCCATTTCCTCCTGAGGATGTCATAAAAGGCGATTATGGGAATAAAATACATGGGATGGGCAGCAGCATCCGCCTGAATACCAATATTGCGATCACCAATCCGCACTGAGAGCACTGGTGGTCTAGTCGTAGCGGCCCCGCCTTCCGATCCTAAGGTCGTGGGTTCGATACCGGTCGTGCACCAATGAGTTTTTCTATGCAAAAATTTATGTGAACAAAGCCAGTACCTTCAAACGGTGAAAGAAAACATCGTGAGGAAACCGGCATGTCGTAGAACCTAAAAAGTTCTGATATATAACATGTGTCAAGTGCTCGAAAGGAGCCTCATGAGGCGCACTTAAAATCCTTTCACCACACTGTTTCGAAAGAAACTAGTGACACGACAAGAGAGAGAGACCAATCCGCAAATTATGGCAAAACCCTCTAGTCTTGGAGAAGGCTCATGTCCAACAGTGGACGGTTACGAGCTGTTAGGATGACTACGATGAAGCTTATTTTTACCGTCATGCGTTCAGTTTTTTTATACTGTTTGCAAGCATATGGCCCACCGTATAGTAAGTGGTGACCATCACCTTTAACAAAGCGTTGCCTCGCAAGACACGCACAACATGATCGTGATCTACGATGCACTGCCCTGCGTCTATCAATTTGTCATAATTTTAACCTCATGTGCCAATTTCACCGGCACCCACACCGGATTATAAGTGCGCCTCAAGAGGCTCCTTTCGAGACATATAATATATATTTTTTTGTAAATACATACTTATAATATATACTAACACCCAAACAAACATGATGTTCATCACACAATGTTTGTTCTCGGTGGGAATCGAACCCACGGCCTACGGCGCAGAAGGCAGAGCTACTACCAACTGAGCTGTGAAGGCTGTGTGTGTATAAAAATAAACCATGGATTTTTATCAGGGATTTGTGACATAAGCGTTGAGTTAGAAAACTATTTTAAGCCTCTTAGCGATAAGAATTTGTCGCAAAACTGAAAATAAAATACAGGAGTAAACATAACGTACCTTCAGCAGTTCGCGGGGCTATTATCTAAGAATAAGAAACAGCGATAGCAGAAAATTAACAATTTTTCTGAGGTATACGAATTATCTATCAAATCAAATCAAAATCAAATATTTATTTATTTGAACACAAACATAAGATCACAAACAATAAAAACAATGCAAAACGTTGAACAGCTGCAAAAAATAATACAAATATGGGTAAAACTGACAGTATTTTGTAGCCGCTTTTTACATTTTTATTTTATTTTATTTATAATGAGATTCGCTACGAACAAGACTAGATAATCTGTGTCTCGGTTCATAGCGCCCGCCGTCGGATGGCAGTTAAATAATAACGTAAAATTTTGAGTAATGTGTGTATTGTATGTAGGTATGTAAAGTATATGCGTGTGTTTGTGTTTATGTATAAGTACAGAAAGTGCGTGTGCATGTGTGTGTGTTGTGTGTATGTTAGAGTATGCATGTTTATTCTAATTATGAGGGTGTGTTTGTGTGGGGGTGTGGGTGTGTTTGTGTGGGGATGTATGTGAGTGTATGTGAGTGTTTGTGTATGTGCGTGTGTAGCTGAGGGTATGCTATGTAAACAAATATTAAAAATTGTTTTTGACAGCTCAATAGACATATGGTAGACAGCAGTGAGATTTTCAAAAGCCAAGCCGTAAGCTTGTTGCCTGTTCTTCTAGGCTTGGTCGAGCGGAATTGGCATATATACCCCGTTTACACACAGTTAATTTCCGTGGAAAAGTGCAGAGACATGGGAAGGGACTTGGGCATTGCGAGAAATGTAAACAGGCCACTTCCATGTCCACTCGCGTTGCCGCTCGCGTTGCCCGTGTTGCGTGAACACATATTGCCGGCGACGCTGCCGCAGACATATGGACGGCTACATTTCCGTCCACGCGAATGGCAGCGCGAATGTCTAAATAAATATATTTTAAATATAATAATTATATTTTAAATGTAAACGCAGTATAGATTCACCTAGCTTTTACGACGTTTCTTAATGATCCCTGATATACGTTACCCAATCTGCAATAGTTTTAAGTATTTTTTGTTGCAAAATAATAAAATAATTGCTTTTTGGCTTTGACATTGAATTTTTTAAGAAAGATAGCAACAGTAGCAAAATTAGTTAGTGATTACTAACGAATTTTGCTACTGTTGCTATCGCTACTTCTCATTTTTAGGTAATAGCGGGTATAAAAGCTATTGTGTTAAGTGAATTATACCCAACAATACACTGCAAAGCTTCCATTGTTGTCCTGAAAGCTTCAGAGTCTTAAAAAGTCTGAAAAATAGGAAATTAATTTTAACGACTACTATGGCGTAGACTACAAACATGCTGAGACTCAAAAGGTGCAGATACTATGCCTGGGTTTTCAAGTTAAACTATAAAAAAAATAGTTTTCCAAGTTTTTGTACTTATTACTGCCCGAAACATTGCTGATTGCTATTTTTCCTACCTTCAGTAATTTTAGATCTTCAAATATGTTTAAATGTGCACCCGAGAAGTTGTTTGACGGTTGTCAACCTCTTAAAATATGTAAACAAGTCGACTATAACTTTAATTGCTTTTAAGGACCGTGTTGGTCCTGAACCATAAAGCAATACTTATAAGCAATTTCACTCTCATATAAATATAAATAACAGTAACTTACGGCATGTTTTTCCACAATATTATAAGTCCCCTAACCTCATGGTATAGTCCTCAGAGTAATAAAAGAGGTATGAATGACTCTGGGTATGAACTGAAGTTTTTCGGAAACTACAAGTAAAAACTGAAACAGCTACACGACTTTGATCCCCAGGCACGGTAGATATCCCCTTAGATCTTCTTTTTTTTATACAACTAGCTGATGGAACAATCAGATGGCCAACCTGATGTTAAATGGTAACCATCACCTATAACAAAGCATTGCCTCGTAAGTCACGCACGATAGGAACGTGCCCTACGATGCACTGCCCTGCGTTCATCAACTTGAGGCATACAGATGCTAAGCCTTGTGCCTGTAATTACACCGGCAACCACACTCTTCAAATCGAAACTCAGCAACGCTGCTTGGCGGCAGAAAAAGGCGTGGTGGTAGTACTTCCCCGGACGAGCCACACACAAAGAGCTCTACTCTTAAAGTAATATAGCAAACTTAAAACTTTACAACAGCAAAATACAAAGAACAATATTGGTTAGGACAACAAATTCGGTCGTCGGTCAGCTTTGAGATATAATACTGTTTGATGCACTACTACAACGCTGGTCTTCCAAAAATACGGCCCCAATGCTCTGTATTATGTAGTTCCTCTGAAGTCCCAACCCATTATTACAAGGTAATGACTTCTAAACCATCACGCTAAGTGTTATCGAGGTAATTGCTGTGGCCCGTTTGTGATAAGAAACTTGTATTTACCAGGACAAAGTAAAGCTTTCTGTAAGTTTGTAACAAACTGGTACAGTACAGTTGGTAGTAGCTCTGCCTTCCGTTTAGACTTGCTGATGGAACAAGCAGATGGCACACCTGATGTTAAGTGGAACCATTACTTATAACAAAGCATTGCATCGTAAGTCACTCTTGATAGTAACGTGCCCTGCACTGCACTGCGTCCATCAACTTAAGGCATACAAGTTTTTCATGTCACTATTTTCTTAAGAGTGTGGTGAAAGGATTTTAAATGCACCTCAAAGGGGCTCCTTTCGAGCACTTTACTCATGTTTTCGAGCTTTGTAGGTTCTACGACATGCCGGTCTCCTCACGATGTTTTCTTTCACCGTTTGAGAGTACTGGCATTGTGCACACAAATTTTCGAACAGAAAAACTCATTGGTACACAACCGGATTTGAACCCACGACCTTAGGATCGGAGCGCGGGGCCGCTACCACTAGACCACCAGTGCTCTAGAAAAATTCCCTTATTATTGTATTATTTTGTTTAGATATTGGATACAGTTGGATATTGTTGTGATAAATTGACCAGAAATATAACAATTTCTTGTAGAAATAACATAGTGACTACTATGGATGGGGAAGTTACGTTAAAATAAAAAATAAAGAGGAATTATAAAAAAAATACAAAGGTAAAGTACCTCATATCAAAATTCCCATAAATTACGAATATTTTCAAGATTCCCAAATTTATTTCCAAATCTAATGACTTCAAAATGTTTCGAACTGAATTTCCTCTCGATTTCCTTCAAAACGTGCTCGATAACATCGCACCCTCGTACTTTGACTTTTAAAATTCTAATCACATACTCATATTATTACAATACCCGTGTTCATTACAATTTTTATTGTTCTCTGTGAGGGTCGAACCTACGACCTTCAGCACAAAAGGCGTACTACCTACTAATCTGTTATAATCTGAAAACTGAAACAATTTTACGACTTTGATGAGGCACGGTAGATATCCTCTCAGATCTCTTAGAACCTAGTACCAACTTAAGATTATTTGGGGATGTCTAATGAGGGTAGTGAGACGTACGTCCAAATATAAAATTTGGCATATACCCACATTTTGCAGTAGTTTGAAATCCGTACGTGACAGGTTGCAAGCGCATCCCCGCTTCTAGAATACTAAATGGTTTCCACATGCTGTTTTCCTTCACCGTTTGAGAGTATATGCTATCAATTTTAAATCATCAAATGCTCATGAACTTCATGGCTAAATGTACCACGTCCGGAGCCGCAGGTTGATGTTAGTCTGAAATAAAGGAACCTGCAAACTTTTATCATACGAATTAACATATATTACACAAGTTGGCAAATTTACATTTAAAAATCATAACTTCCCACAGTGAATGTACAAAAGTTTCTGTTCCTGTTACGTTGGAAGTGCACGTTAGATTACACACAGCTAGCTTCTGCTAACAGCTTTGCTTGTTATAAAACAAAAAATACTTTTAGTAGTAGTAAAGAGCTTTGTGTAGGGCTCGTCCGGGGAAGTACTACCACCACGCCTTTTCCTGCCGCCGAGCAGCAACGCTGTGTTTCGGTTTGAAGAGTGTGGTTGACGGTGTAATTACAGGCACATGAGGCTTAACATACCAACCTTTCCATCAAATTGCAATAAACGCATCACCTACGACGTAGCAAGAGTACTACGGCGTAGAGTATTGTCTACGGCGTAGCTAAAAGTTATATTATTTCTTTCCACACGTTATATTATTTGTTTTGAATCTTATTTGATAGAAATAAAGGATACTTTATTTCTATCAAATAAGATTCAAAACACTTTGGCAAATTAGCGTGTATTGTTGAATATTTAGACAATATCAATAAAAGCCCCAGACTTGTCAGCTCGTAGTCTAAATCCAAGTAAAGCCACGTTCACACTAACACAACGTTAGAATCGTTGCATAATGAGCTTTAAGTGGTCGTTTTTGTCGACGCCGCAAAACTGTTCGCTGAAAGTACTGTGCCTTTAGCACTAGATTCAACATTATCGATCTGTTTGCGAGTGCCATAAGAACACATAAGTTGAGAGCCAAATTGCAACAAAGCGTATTTTTTATACTGAATTATATACTGAATTATATACCTATGGAAGATTAATTTATTTCTTAATTCACCGAAATTATATACAGGCCGTCCCAAGACTATGACATACACTACATAGATACCATGTTACTTAAAAGGATTTTTTTTTTTTTGGTGCATTCTTTCGATTGGCATCATAAAAACACGGGATGTTTTTTTTTAACATTTGAGTCGGTTTGATTCCCAGACGAAGCAAGTAACTTTTAGAAAATCTTTGAATGCAGTATTAATAACTTTTAAAAATAAAATAAATTCTCCTTTCAGCAAAATTTCCTATCTACAATATTTAAGGTACTTTACCTTTATGTCGCATAGTCTTGGGACGCCCTGTATACACATTACAAATTAGTAACTTTTTCATCTCAGTTTCAGTAAGAGTAGTAAACTTTTGTAATTATTCCATTTGACACTGGCAAGATTTTCCTGTCAAATAGACAACTAGAATAGACAATGAGACAACTAATAGACAAATAGAAAGAAAACCGGTGCTAAAGGCTCAGAAGCCAGCTGGTAATATTATGTTGGTCCATCGAAATACAAGTGCAGGGAACAATCTCGACAATTTCACTCCTTAATTATGCAGAACGTGATGGTGTGGCTACCAATCGATTAAGCTCTGCGACGTTGAGCAGCAGTGGATTAGTGGGAGTGAGGTCCGATCGTAAGGTCGAAGGTTCGAATCCAGTCGTGCTGCAATGGATCTCCTATCGAAAAAATTATGTGCGTATTGTCAGTGCACTTAAGTGGTGAAGGAAAACATCATGAGAAAACCAGTTAGTTTTTCAAGCCCATCGCTGCTATAAAAAACTACTGCAATATGTGGAAATATGCCAAATGTAATGTTTGGACGTATCTCTGACTACCCCCCTTAGATTAATAATAAGGATCTGGAGTTAGTACTTGGTACTAAGAAATCTGAGGGGATATCAACTGTGCCTGTGAAGTTGTTTCAGTTTTCAGTGCGGTTACCGCCGCATAGGTAATACGGGTGACCGCTGGTGGCTTTTATTTCTCAGTGTTCGAATCAAATCGAAAAATAAGTGCTTCCTTGCTTCAGCACGTTTATTAACTCCCGTAAAACAATTAATACTAATATGCACATTTCAACATTTTGAAATATATAAAATAAATGAGCTTTTTTATGAAAAATAGCAATCAACCAAGTTGTGTGCAATAACAGTGCACGCAGTTCTATAAAATATCATTTTGATCCAAAGTTTTTTTACCAGTTTTCGTAAATATGCAAACTTATTATTTAGTTTATTTTCTTATTTTTAGTTACACAACATTATTATGACGATGTTTAAAAGGAATAGATCTCACGATGTTTTCCTTAATCATTTAAGAGTACCGACACTGCTCATTCAAATTTTTAGAGGGTTAAATCCATTGGTGCACGACCGGACTCGAACCCACGAAATAACGAAGGCGGGGTCAGTCCCACAAAGCCACCGGTGAGCATAATTTAAAAATGATGCATAAAAATAGTTTTAGACTTACAAATATAAAAGAGCTACTACTGCTGTAAAGGGTTCGTCCGGGGAAGTACTACAACCACGCCTTTTTCTGCCGCCAAGCAGCAACGCTGTTTTTCGGTTTGAAGAGTGTAGTTGCCGGTGTAATTACAGGCACATGAGGCTTAACATCTGTATGCCTCAAGTTGATGGACCCAGGGCAGTGCATCGTAAGACACGTTCCTATTGTGCGTGACTTACGAGGCGATGCTTTGTTATAGGTGATGGTTACCACTTAACATCAGGTGGGCCTGCTTGTTTCATCAGATAGTAGTATAAAAAAAAGTGCTAGAGAAGTCCGCAAATAATTTATTTTAGGCTCAATTTGGATATTTTTATCAGAATGATTTATGACTCCGGGTCCTGTTACAGACTCTTACATCATTAGACTGAAACACTCCCAAAAGACATCATTAGGTATCCAAAGCTTCTGCTTGAAATATAAAACTCTATGACCGAATGTACTGTATAATGTATATGAAGACTTGTAGGTTGACAGCCACAGTTAAGCTGGTAGTAGCTCTTTCTACGCTGTAGGCCGTGGGTTCGATACCCATTTAGAACAAACTTTTGTGTTTTGAAAACAGATGTTTGTTCTCTGTCTGGGTGTTTATAATTGATCGAGTGAGCGAAGCGAACGAAGATTCTAGTTTCAACTTGGGCGATTTGGCATTTTATGTATGTATATATGTATGTATGTATGTATGTATGTATGTATGTTTGTCTGGCCATAACTTTCGAACCGTTGATCCGATCTGCATGAAATTTGATAAGACGACAGCTTGTACTTGAGAAATTTACTGGTAAGTATATGAGTAAAATCGGATGAAGGGTTTTTAAGATATAGGGTTTTTTAAGGGGGCAAAAATAAAAAAAGTGACTTAAAAAAATCAAGTTACATGTCATACGAAAGGGCTTTGTTTGGACATTACAAAACCATTTTTACTTTTTTTCTGAGACGCTCGGTTTTTGAGATACAACAATAAAGTTAAATTAAGATAACCAGCGACCCAAGAGATCCCATCTCTAAGAGTTTCGTTGGCATCAAGGTTTTTCTACTGGTCGGCCAGTTACTTTGCTTTTTCTTATTTTTTTTTCTTGAAATAAATTAAGGAGGTACTCAGTTCTCATAAAATGGTGACAACGACCAGGTCTGATGATGGAGCCAAGGTCTGTTCAACGGAACTCTTCAATAAATAGGCCAATAGAGTTGAAACTTGGTTACCGTACCAAGTTAGTAGGCGGTAGTCAGAAAAAAGTCCAAACATAATGTTTGGACTTGCCTTTGACTACCACCTACTCAAAGTTTTGGTGCGTTCGTCGGGTCGCATCACGAGATCTCAGTTCGGGGCGAACTACTAGTATTATACATATGTATTTACAAAACAAAAGTAAAGAAGTATTAGATCAGCTATCTGGTTCCCATATTACAAGCTTGGCTTAGTTTGGGCTAGATAGTGCTGTAAGGAATGTTTTGAGGATAATATAGTTAGTATATAGTAAACCCACTTCATCTAAAACCGCTGTCTCGGGACAGATGCGTCCCGTACATAGAAACATGAGTGAAAAAATGGCCTCTGACGCATTGTATGTCATCTACAATAGATGCCAGAATAGAGACCTTTACCACATAGGTGTATCTTAACAAGTGGTGTGTGTACCAAAAAAGCATTCCTAAAAATATAATAGTTATTATTTATTTTTTATAATAGTATATTTTTTTGCAAATAAAAAGTAGCTTCAAATACACTGAAAATATAGTTCAAAACTTATGGTGAAAGGAACTACGCACTAAAATGTTATATAAATATTAATTTATTTGGATGATGAAGATGGTTGGTGATTTTATAGTGTTGCAGTGATCCAGCTTTTCATTTTAAACTGTGTTGAACCATTTCTGCAAATGTGAACATTGGGATGCACCCCATTAGCTTTGAGTACAAAGAGAATACCTCCCAGGAGTTATTGAAAACGGCTGTAGAGAGATTTGATTACGTAATTTGATAGTCATCATCATCATTACGATTACTGGTGGTCTCGCCTTCCGATCCCATTTCTTCTCGATTCCGAAGGTCGTGGTTCAAAACCGGTAGTGCACCAATGAGGAAAACACCGTGAGGAAACCGGCATGTCGTAAAGAACCTAAAAAGTTCTAAAACATGTGTCAACATTTAGGAGTATTAGAGCTCTTTGTGAAGGGCTCGTCCGGGGAAGTACTACCACCACGCACGCCTTTTTCGGTGGTTGTTACCACTTAAAATCAGGTGGGCCATCTGCTTGTTCCATCAGCTAGTTGTATTAAAAAAAACGAGCACTTGACCCTAGTAAGGAGCCTCTTTGCAGCGCTCTTAAAATCCATTCACCACACTATTTCGAAAGAAACTAGTCACGCGATAAGAAGCAGAAGAACGGAAATTTTGAAATTCGTAAAATACTATAAGAATCCATCGACAGCCTTCACAGCTCAGTTGGTAGTAGCTCTGCCTTCTGTGACGTAGGCCGTGGGTTCGATCCTCACCGAGAACAAACATTTGTGTGATGAACATAGATGTTTGTTCTTTGTCTGGGTGATATATAATATTATAAGTATGTATTTACAAAAAAAAAAAGTATGTAAGTGGTATATCAGCTATCTGGTTCCCATATCACAAGCTTTGGCTTAGTTTGGGGCTAGATAGTGCTGTGTGGAATGTCCACCAATATTTATATTTTATTTAATTATTTATTATCTAAACGATTGAACTTTCGCGTTTACATTATTCAAAGTAGGAATGGATTGTTTCCTTCTTATCTTAACTCCACTTAACACAATCGAAAATGGTCTTTTAAAAGCTTGAGGTCCATCAATTCTTATTACACAAGTTTCAGTAAGCAGACGAATTCTTAACACCAATATTATTGTTTTGTCATTGCCGAGTTTCTTGCGCATGAACAGATATTTGTTGTGGTGAAAGAGTATGTCCAACTGAACGTTCCAAAACCATGTTCGTTCGTTCGTCGCCGCTGTCACTGTCATCAAAGGCTTAGTGACTCTGTGGTGAACGAGGAACGATCTTACGACTAGTGACTCGAAAAGACACGGTTACGTTTTGCAAAAGAAGAAATTAAAATATTATTATAATATTATATTGAGTGTGTGGAGTAATTGTGCTTGCCCGGGTATAGCTGTGGACCTGTGGATTCGTGGATGCAAAGGTACGTGGTTTTGGATTATTGTTGGTTCGTATTTCTCATCTCATCAAAACATTCATCGGAAAACTCTCGGCAATTATTCTTACTTCTTACTGTTTAATTGACCCCTGTTGCATGGAGTGCGATTTTACTATCCAGAAGTGCAACATTTTTTGGAGGCCCCGACGAGATATAATCGTCTAATTTCGATACTCAGCGATCGTTTCGATCCAACTACCACGTATCAAGTTCATTCCTCTTTTCTTTCAGTACACACATCTCATCGTAATTGCTAATTAATCATCTAATCGTCTCATTCTAATCTGTAATTAGTAATTTCTCAAAGTTACCCACTTACTTCATAAATCGCATGTACCTAAATTTTATTTTATCTTGTGTTCGAGGGTATTAGTACGGTATCGCATAACGGCTAAAGTTCATTCGTTCATTTTTCTATTCATTCATTTAACATTCACTAATTCACTCCTTCTTTTGTGATTCATTCTTTTCCATTCATTCATTAGAGTTGGGATCTATAGTAAAATAATCGGTTTAATTTCGGTTATTTATTAGTTATAGTATTATTGATTTAGTAGTCACATAACATCTAAAAATGACGTATAAGTTGAATCAACGGCGTAGCTCTTCCAAAAGAGGCAAATCTGGTTCGATTGATATCGTGACTTTAAGTGTGGCAGACTTGCCGGTTTTAAGACGCAAACGCACTTTAGCTCTGAATAGGTTGAAGCGAACCTTGGAAGTGGCTAGGGAAGCTAAGGAAAACGCTTCATTGTTAAATAATTTCTTGGCGCACTTCACGGAAGTACACAAATTGCATGGGAAATTCGAAGAGGCTCATGAGGATATTCTATCCATTATCGACAGTTCATCCGAGGAGGGTGAGGATGCCCTTAGAGCTACCTTCGATGAAGTTTTCTTTGATATTGTTGCTATCCACCGGGAACTTACTTCGACCGAGATCGACCGTAACAATGATTCCTTCCAATGCACTTCAAACAACTCCGCGATGAAGGTGAAACTTCCGAAGATAAAGATTCCGTCCTTCTCCGGCAATATTAAAGCCTGGCCTGAGTTTTACGATATATTCAGTTCACTCATCCACGACAATAATAGCTTGACGGACACAGAAAGAATGCATTATTTGATATCGAGCTTGTCTGGGGACGCGTTAGGATTAATTAAAACCTTTCCGGTGCAGGGGTCTTTCTATCGAGAAGCATTCAAGACTCTAGTTGCTCGTTATCGTGACAAGCGTGAACTAGCATTCACATGTTGGAAGGAGATGCTAATCGTCACTCTTAAACCGAATTCACCTCATGATTTTCGTCGGGTTCTGGATATGTTTCATGAAAACCTGACCATTCTGAAAGGGCTCGGGCTTCCTACTGATCAATGGGATTTTGTCTTATGCTATCTTCTTCTTTCAAAATTGGACTCGAAGACAAGATACGAATATGAACAGTCGCATCCATCTATCGAGCTTCCTCGTTATCTGGATCTGAAAGAATTCCTTCATTCTAAATGCGAAGCTCTCGTGAGAGACAGTCATTTTTCATCTCATGATCGTGCTATCACGTCTCGTGATTCGACGCAGCCATCTACATCTACCGCTTCGAAAAAGGCATCCGCCTTCGTCGTCACCAAGAACGATACTGGAAAGCGTGCTGCCGAGCCTTCTTCACAAGTTCAAAAGACTCCCGTTCCTCTGTCTTCTGTTATGGCAATTCCTAAATGCTCATTCTGTGACCAACCACATACGCTTCCTCAATGCGAGGTATTTCTACAAAAAACTACTGATGAGAGGATTGATTACGCTACGTCTCACCGTTGGTGTTTCAATTGTTTACGTCCATCACACAACCTTCGAGATTGCAAATCGATTTTTCGATGCCGCGAGTGTAATCAAAGGCATCATACACTTCTCCACAGATCATCAACAGTTGATGAAGATACCATTAAACCCGCAGCAACTAGTTCAACTACATCAACTCAGGTGGATAGCGTGCTCGCAAATCTAGGAGAAAGTGGCAATGTACTCCTTTCAACGGCTCAAATCGACATTCGAGACTCCGTGGGTCAATTTCAATCATTCCGAGCGCTTATCGATTCCGGGAGCCAGGCTCATTTCATTACTGATCGCGCCGTTGAACGCTTAGGACTTCATCGATCACAAACAACGCGTAAAATTCGTGGCCTTGGTCAGTCTAGGGCTTCCGTTTCAGGTTCGGTAAGTCTTGAGATTGGCTTCAACGGCAAAACATTCGTCCATATTAATGCCTTGTCTTTACCGAACATATGTGGAGACATGCCTTGTGCCCGTTTGAACCCGGTATCGTGGCGCCATTTGCAGCATTTGACACTTGCTGACCCCAATTGTTATGAACCGGGTCCAATAGATATTCTCTTGGGTGCAGAAGTATTTTCATCGCTTCTTCTGCCGGGGAATGTAAGTGGTGGTGCAAATGAACCGTCTGCGATGAATTCAGTGTTCGGGTGGTTGCTTCTTGGGAATGTAGGTTGTGATGACGATAATGTCCTTAATTCTTTCGTGTCTCTCGAGGATACTCTTCATCAGGAAGTTCAAAAGTTCTGGGTATTAGAGAACATTCCAGAACTTTCTCATTCATCTCCTGAGGAGCTTAGTTGCGAACGATTTTACACCGAGACCACCTCACGCGATCGCAATGGTAGGTATATCGTGGCTCTGCCATTCAAGGATGGAAAAGAGTATACCTTTCTTGGTTCAAGGGACATTGCATTGCGTCGATTTCACTCACTGGAACGCAATCTCATCAAAAGACCACTTCTACGTGAGCAGTACGTAGCTTTCATGGAAGATTATCTGCAACGGGGACATATGAGTCGTGTACCTACAAACGACCTTAGTAAAGGGAAATACTACATTCCACATCACTGCGTTCTTCGTCCTGAAAGTGTGACTACAAAGCTTCGAGTGGTCTTCGATGCTTCTGCGGGAGATTCTACCAACACATCGTTGAACGAAAGAATGCTAACTGGACCTAAGCTTCAAGCTAGTATTCTGGCATTGCTCTTGAAGTTCAGAGTGCACTTCGTGGTGTTCACTGCAGATATGCGTCAGATGTACAGACAAATATTAGTGCGTGAGCCAGATCGTGACTTTCAGAGAATCTTCTGGCGAACAGATAGGACGTGTCCGATTCAAGAGTATCGTTTAAATACCGTCACATATGGGGTATCTTCGGCTCCATTCTTGGCATGCCGAACCATCAACCAGTTAGTGGCCGACGAGGGTAATGATTTCCCACTAGCCCGTCAAGTCCTTTCAGCGGACGTCTATATCGACGATATCGTAAGTGGGAGTAGCACTCTGACCGAGGTTCAACAGATGAAGGACGAAACTATACAGTTGCTTAATCGTGGCCATTTAGAGCTCCGCAAATGGGCTAGTAACAGGCCGGAATTGTTAGCCGACCTACCATCTGACCATTGCCTTACCGATCCTCTTTCCATGGATATTGGGAAAACGATGGATGTTAAAATCTTAGGTTTACGATGGGATCCTGTGCAGGATGTTTTTACCTTCAATGTTGCACCACTGAACCTAAATTGCACGAAACGCACTATTCTGAGTGAATTGGCTCGGATATTCGATCCTTTAGGATTTCTCGCACCATTAACGTTTGTTGCAAAACATCTTGTACAAAAGCTTTGGCTATTGGGCATTGGTTGGGATGCATCACCTCCAACTGAGATCGTACTCCGATGGGAGCATTACTTAAGTCAGCTACCGTGTTTGACACAGTTGAAAATACCACGTTGTATCTCAGTCGCACATTCTGTAAATTCTCAGCTTCATGGGTTCGCAGATGCTTCGGAGGCCGGTTTCGGAGCTGTCGTTTACCTTCGCGCAGAAGATGACCAGGGTATCGTACACATCTCTATGCTTTGTGCAAAGTCTCGCGTTGCTCCAGTTAAATGCATTTCACTTCCGCGGCTCGAGTTGTGCGCAGCAGTATTATTGTCGGATCTCATGCTGTTCATTATGCAGACGTATAGTTCATTATCTGTGTTCAACGATGTATTCGCGTGGTCAGATTCAATGGTGGTCTTAGCGTGGCTCAGGTCACACTCCTCTCGTTGGAAGACATTTGTGTCAAATCGTGTGAGCCATATCCAAACAACCATACCAGAGGCACGCTGGAACCATGTCAGTTCGGCTGACAACCCAGCGGATATTCCCTCACGCGGCATGAACGCTGCAGATCTTGTTGAAAGTTCGTTATGGTGGTCGGGTCCGTCGTGGCTCTCCCTCTCATCGGAATTTTGGCCTTCTGTTCCCACTATCGACAATCCCACCGAAGATCTATGTGAGGAACGCACTCAATCTTTCCTTATTCAGGAGAAAAGCAACGCGCTTGACGCACTATTGGAGAGGTTTTCCTCAATTCGAAAGATTCAAAGAATCCTAGGTTACTGCTTCCGATTTATTGAGAACTCTCGCAGCAATGAAACCCAATCCCGCAAGCATGGTTTTTTCTTAAACAGATCTGAGCTAAATTCCTCTCTGACCTGCATCGTCAAACATATTCAAGCGCAACACTTCCAGAACGAAATCGAGCGTCTCAAGGATGGTCTGCCTCTCCCAAGACAACTTCGAAAACTGGATCCGTTTATGGATGGGCAAAGTGTCCTCAGGGTTGGCGGACGCCTAGCTCGCTCCGGACTCGAGTTCGAACATAAACATCCGGCGCTTCTCCCACGACATTCTCGGCTAACTTATTTAATCATCGAAGCAGTACATCTTGAGAATTGTCACGCCGGTGTGAATACCATGCATTGTTTGATCACACAACAGTTTTGGGTTCTCTCTATGAAACGTGCCATTCGACATTGTCTGTCAAAATGTGTGCCGTGTTATCGGACGAACCCTTCTCCTCTTGAACCATTCATGAGTAACTTACCAAAGGTTCGAGTCAATCAAGCCAAGCCGTTCTCGATTGTTGGCGTTGACTACGGTGGACCTTTTTCGATTAAAGCCGGACGACATCGAGGAGCAAAAGTTTCAAAGGCCTATCTGTGTCTCTTCGTGTGTTTCACTACCAAAGCGCTTCATCTTGAGCTTGCTTCCGACCTCTCAACTGAGGCTTTCATAGCCGCGCTTCGTCGTTTCGTTGGTCGTCGTGGGCGTGTCAACATTATTCACTCCGACCGAGGCACTAACTTTGTTGGTGCCAAATCGACATTTGACGCTTTTATGAGTGATGCTTCACAAGCAGAGCAAATCGAATTTCGTTTCAACCCTCCTTCGAGCCCACATTGGGGCGGTGTATGGGAAATACAAATAAAGGTGGTTAAATCGCATCTTTATCGTATCATTGGCAGTCAATGCCTTACCTTCGAAGAATTAACTACCTTATTCGTACAGATCGAAGCCATGTTGAATTCACGACCGTTGTGCCCTATGAGTTCTGACCCAAATGACATAAGCGCGTTAACACCTGGTCATTTCTTGACTCTAGAGCCTCTTACCGCAATACCTGATGAAAACTTAACAACGGTAAATATAAACAGATTAAACCGATGGCAGTTGATCCAGCGGCTTCAGCAAGATTTTTGGAAACGATGGAAGACTGAATACCTGCAAACACTGACACAACGGGCAAAGTGGACACAACATTGTAAACCTTTAAGCGAGGGCTCAATTGTCATCATAAAATCTGATAACTTTAAGCCATTATCATGGCCTTTAGCGCGTGTGCTCACACTTCATCCCAGCGCAGACGGTGTCGTACGTTGCGCTACAGTACGAACATCTCAGAGTACCTTAGTGAGGCCGCTTATAAAATTGTGTCCATTGCCTGATCAATGTGACACCAAAAATTAATATCGTAACATAATCATCAAGTTTTATAAAACCTAACAAAATGCTCATATCTATTTCCAACTGTTTTCGTTTCATTTTGTTAGGAACCGTATTATAGATTATCTATTTAAGTAATATGTTCCATCTACCGTTACGTTTCAACGACGTTGATTCAAATTATCAAACCGTTTCACATAATAATAAGTAGGTACCGTAGTTACCGTAGTTAAAACCCATATTCTGTAATTGTTATCCGTTATGCAAAAACCGATGTACTAATTATCAACGACGTACAACACTATTGATTAACTATCCCATACTCATTCATAAATATCATTCTTTCATTCACCTCACTCATTTTCATTCATTAGGTACATCATTAAATCATACATATTTGATTGCGATGCAACTACTCATACGGTTGCAAACAACCATTACTGTCCTGCTTTAGTTGAAAATCCAATCAAGTGTATTTTGGTGGCCGGTGTTTTGTCATTGCCGAGTTTCTTGCGCATGAACAGATATTTGTTGTGGTGAAAGAGTATGTCCAACTGAACGTTCCAAAACCATGTTCGTTCGTTCGTCGCCGCTGTCACTGTCATCAAAGGCTTAGTGACTCTGTGGTGAACGAGGAACGATCTTACGACTAGTGACTCGAAAAGACACGGTTACGTTTTGCAAAAGAAGAAATTAAAATATTATTATAATATTATATTGAGTGTGTGGAGTAATTGTGCTTGCCCGGGTATAGCTGTGGACCTGTGGATTCGTGGATGCAAAGGTACGTGGTTTTGGATTATTGTTGGTTCGTATTTCTCATCTCATCAAAACATTCATCGGAAAACTCTCGGCAATTATTCTTACTTCTTACTGTTTAATTGACCCCTGTTGCATGGAGTGCGATTTTACTATCCAGAAGTGCAACAAGTGTACTTTTAATTCAACAACTTTTCGCTGTAACACTGGTTCCTGAAGAAGTTTTGACCGTAATATAACAGTGATCATCGTCAACATAATTCAAAGTTAAACCATCATGCCAACGTCACAAAAATTTGTAATAAGAAACCAGATAACTGATAGAATATTTGATTAACTAAGTACAAAAATACAAAAATAAAACTATTCAAAAAATAATTAAAACAAGTTTCTTTGAGTCATAGTCAAAGTGTTAGTGAAAATAAGCATTTCATTATTTAAATCTATATACATATATATAAAAAATAGTTTTATCGTGATAACTACTCTTAAGGAACACAACGTTTTTTATATAGTCCCAAAAGTTATTATCCGAGTGGGATTTGAACCCACGACCTTCCCCTTGATACGGGAACGGCCTCGTATCAATACCTTAATTACTTAACTTAACCTTCAATAGGATGGTGAAGTGAACGGGAAAATAGTGGCTTCAATAAGTTTGTATGAGCAAACGAATAAAGCCTCCAAAAAATAACTAAAACTCAAAATAGACTTGAATTTCGCTATCAATTTCTAAATCATTTACGGATTTCGATTTTAGCATTCACGAGTCTAAATCTCACTCTCCGTTTGACATCGCTCTCTCTTGTCGTATCACTAGTTTCTTTCGAAACAGTGTGGTGAAAGGATTTTAGGTGCGCCTCAAGAGGCTCCTTTCAAGCACTTGACACATGTTATAGAACTTTTAAGGTTTTACGACATGCCGGTTTCCTCACGATGTTTTCCTTCACCGTTTGAGAGTACTGGCATTGTGCACATCAATTTTTGAACAGAAAAACTCATTGGTGTACGACCGGTTTCGAACCCACCTTAGGATCGGAAGGCGGGGCCGCTACCACTAGACCACCAGTGCTCTCTTTACATCGCTTACAGCCGCTATATTGCGGAATCCGTTTCACAAACAGAACTAAGTTACGTTAATTATTCGTGTTCTGTAAGTGAACAAAAGTCCCTGAACAGGTAACGACAAAAACAAAAAGTTCTTTCCTAAAGTTTTCTTTGATGAAAATTTTGGATGTAAACGTAGGGCACATTATTCATTGAAAAGTTAGTTACTTCAGCCGATGGAAGTATTGGCTTCGTTTCGGTATTGGTACGTGTTGTGGTTAACTTTCTGATGTTTTAGCGGAAGAATTTAAGAGAAAAACGGCATGAAGAATCCATCATCATCATCATTATCACCAACTTTAATAATGTATGCTGCTGGAGATATCATTTATAGACTTATATTATAAGTCTGTCGTTCTGCGGCTCGCGCTTTGACACCTTATTTGAAGCGAGCAACGAGCCGCTCGTTGCTCGCTTTAAAGTGCTCCACCCGGCTCTCGGTTTTTTGTCGAACATTTTGACTGCTACGCGGTTCAGTCAGTACGCTGTAACAAGTCGGCCATCTTGACTGAGAGTGGCTGGCGAATATGGAGCACAGAGTTTTGACGAGCATGTTACGCCGATTTTAAGATGTGTTCTTAAAATCGGCGTAACATGCTCGTCAAAACTCTGCTTCAATGCGTCGAACATGCTCAATGCGTAACATGCTCGATGCGAATGTTACATTACACCTCGTAACGTTGGTCAGTACCCAGCTTTAGGCGAGTCTCACACAACTAACAAAAAATCAAAACTGTTGATAAAAATTGTATAGTTTTAAACTTGTAGTCTGAAAGCAGGGTCTCAACCGACAGGTGAGGATTCTCACAACTTCGACTCGCAAATCCAACTTCGGCTGACTTTGTAGTTGTGCCGTGGATTCGAAAGACACTTGCGCCGCGAAGAAGTTCCAGAAAGCCACTTTACTTGGATTTGTCAAGGCTAATTTTTTATATTTGCCGCTGCTGAATACGGACGTTCCGTCGCGATGTTTTCTTTCGCCATTGCGTTGCTGTGTTTCGGTTTGAAGGGTGTGGTTACTGTTGAAATTACAGGCACGTGAGTCTTAACAGCTGTATGCCTCAAGTTGATGGACGCAGGGCATCGTAAGGCACGTGTCTACGTGCATGGCAATGCATTGTTATAGTTGATGGTTACCATTAAACATCAGGTGGGCCTGCTGCTTGTTCCATCAGCCAGTTATATAAAAAAATAAGAGCATTGTTTGCGTATTTTTTTTTTTTATGTAAACAAGTCTTTGGTTTCGTTGTTCGAAAAGAAAAATGTATTAATGCACGACCGAACCCACTGCCGATGTCATACGTATTCCAGCAACATAACTATGAGATAATTACAATGAAAAAATGCTTCTTCCAAAGTGTCTATAACAACACGAAAAGTGTATATGTACCAAAAGATATCTACCGTGCATTGGGATTTTAGTCATTTATATATTTGATTTAGCCACCTTAACTAATTTGAAATATATAAATATTAAATTTATGGATTTAATTTACTATAAACATTTCACGAAGAACAAGATTTAAGACTGATTCAGCTGACAAATAAGAAATGAACCGACGCAGCAACGGGAAAGAAGCAATAAATAAATCAAGCGATTGAATTGAAACAATTGATTCGAAACAATATACACGTACACTAGCAGTAGAGGAAATATGGTGAAAATTTATTTTCTAACGCACATAAATGAAACGAAATGTATTTATTTGCCTGAAGTATGGACCATACACACCCATACACGTAAATGTTTATGAATAAAAACTCAATATTTAAACAAGATCCACTGATTTACCGTTTCATGTGTATTTGGTAAATACATGATGGTTGCAACTGTAACTGTAACTTTGTAAATAAAATGTCAATGATTCAAAGTTTTAAGTATGTTAAAATTCAATTAATCAATGATTCCATTAAAGCCCATTAGATCCCAGGAAATACATATACATAGGAAATACAGGAAATACATATTCATCGAACTGTTGAGCTGCTGAATATGAAGCGAACGAGTGCAATGTTTGAATGAATTCTTGTATAGCGTTAATGGTATAGCTTGCTTAGTTATTCCTACTATTATCTAAACCAGTTGCTGCGTGACCACTAGAGGTATTTACATCTGAGCGCTTTCGTGCTTTGCAGGCATGTCAAGTTGTCGGTCCCGGCTCTAGAATTCGTTGAGCCAAAGTTGGCTAATTCATACGAGCTTTTTCATAGTTACTCCTACGAATTCATAAAATCAAGTTTTAAGTTTATAGTTATTCTACTGATTGTGAAGTTATTGTGCAATAGAGCTACCGTCTTACTCACATAAATAATGGTGTCTGGGGGGTGACTTATTGCTATATTTTGTGCGTTCAACAAATATTTGGGGTGGAATTTACAGGGGCTTAAAATTTATTGACTGGAAACGAATAACACGCAATTTCCTACAGTTGAAACTTATTGTCATAATTTTAATTGTAAAATATTCTGTATCTTAATATAAATAGGTAAGTTATCGTTAAAAAGTAATTTACTTACTTTTCATGTCTATTCTTGTATTATTTAGAAATTGTATTTACGTGTGTCATATTTTTTTTATACCACTATCTGTTGGAACATGCAGATGGCCCACCTGATGCTAAGTGGTAACCATCACCTATAACAAAGCATTGCCTCGCAAGTCACGCACGATAGGAACGTGCCCTACGATGCACTGCCCTGCGTCCATCAACCTGAGGCATACAGATGTTAAGCCTCATGTGCCTGTAATTACACCGGCAACCACACTCTACAAACCGAAACATAGTTGTATTGTATTGTTGTATAATATTTAGGTACATTGCTAAATTTTCTTGAGATTTCTATTGGGTTAAATATTGTAAAATGCAGCTTACCGTATTTCTACAGCAATGAATATTCTATGCATATGCATATTACAAGATGTAAACTTACTAAACGCCGTTTGGCAACTCGCCATCGCACCTCCAGTTTTCTCTTCAGCGGGATTCCTTTCGGCAATGCCAGTCATAACATTGTGCCATCGTTAGCCGATCCAACGACTAATTCCACTGTAATTGTCTAACGAGTTGTAATAACGTACTACGTCTGATTGCGAGCTCGTAAACTCTTCCTGGCAATATGCTGTAGTGTAGGGCTGTCACATTCAGTCAAATTCAAAGTCAAAAGGTATGTATTCAATAAGATCACAAAGACCACTTTGAAACGAGGTGAATCTAGCCAGTTCCACGCGATCAAAGCCTAGAAGAACAGTCAACAAACTTACGGCTTGGTTCTTACCGTTATTTTGTATGATCCTTGTTACAATGTGCTGTACTGGTTACTTGTCAGTTGCGTAGCTACCGAGTGGCAAAATGGAGTCATACACCGGGGCCCCCAAGTAAACTAGCTACGACTCTGGTCACAGAAGGTCCCCCTCGAGGTCTAAGTATGTTTTTTTTATACAACTAGCTGATGGAACAAGCAGATGGCCCACCTGATGCTAAGTGGTAACCTATAACAAAGCATTGCCTCGTAAGTCACGCATGATAGGAACGTGCCATACGATGCACTACCCTGCGTCCAAAACAAAACCAGTTCCCTAATAAAAACTGTAATGTCAGAATTAAATATTGGCATAAGCTCGGAAACACCAGCATTTAGAAATAAAAACAGCACCCATTACATGTCATGTCATATTTCTTTGTATTTCGTTTGTGACAACCCTACGTGACACATGTCCCTTATATATGAGTGTCGTCAAGTAGGAATTTATAGTAATGTCTTACTACCTTTTTATTCGAGTCGAGTCGAGTAAATATTGGGAAGAACGATTCTTTATGGGGTTCTTAGATTTTGATGAGTTTTATCAGTCACAAAGGTGACGGATAATCCATAAGATACAGCCCTATTGAAAGTTGGCCACTGTATTTATACAACTAGCTGATGGAACAAGCAGATGGTTCACCTGATGTTAAATGGTAACCATCACCAAGCATTGCCTCGTAAGTCACGCTCGATTGGAACGTGCCCTACGATGCACTGCCCTGCGTGCATCGTAGGGCACTGCGTGCCTGTAATTACACCGGCAACCACACTCTTCAAACGGAAACACAGCGTTGCTACTTGGCGGCAGAAAAAGGCATGGTGGTAGTACTTCCCCGGACGAGCCCTTCACAAAGAGCTCTACTACTCTTGTTGGGGTTATCTTTGAAAAAATACAGTCTTCATGTCACGTCACTAGTTATTTCGAAACATAAGAGTTAAAGAGGCCGTGCAATGCATAAAGAGCACTTCCTCGGTGATCGTGCTCTGTAAGGTAATAGATATTGACGGACGCTACAGCTCAATATCAGGTGGGCCACGTATCTTCCATAAATTTACTCGTAAAAAATGAAGCCACGAAAAAGAGAAACATTCTTGGTGACCGACGAAGAGTGATTTCATAAAAATTAGTAATTTATAATATATCGTTTATATTTTTGTTAAAAAAATATATTCTGTACATTTGACGAGATACTAACCCCACTTAGCAATATTATCTATTATTAATGATTATGTGCTTGTTTTGTTTTTCATAAAAAAATATAATCATATATATTAAAATTCCAATGTATTCCTTTCATGGTGATCATTGTTATAAGAAAAAGGAACAGCTTCAAAATTGATTTCGAGGCACGGTAGATATTCTCTCAGATCTCTAATTACCTAGTATACAAAAATAATATTTTTTGTGTGAGATTATTTCAAAGTGATCCTTGTGATTGTGAAGACAATTTTGATTTAATTTTTAAGTTGCATTCTTTGCTGAGAGAAAAATAAACAATAAACAAATTTCGATTCTTTGAGGGTCTCTAAATGGAGTAGTCAGAGGTAAGACAAAATAATGCAGTTGGTTCAGTTTTTTTATTTTTTTTTACGTTTTGGATAAGTTAGCATTATTGCTGTAATTTTGAGGATAATTTCAAACGTCATAAACTCAGCACCATTTAATAAATATTTTTGTAAACTCATGTCCTTATAGCAGTTAGTTAAATACTTAACTGAAGTGTTGTATCCGAGTATATTTGCACAAAGTTCTAACAAGCGCGCGTCGCGGTCAAAGCGAAACAACTTTTACACCCTGTATAATTGCCGCCTTTGTATACAGGGTGTTTGGAAGCATGTTTTTACGACATTTGGCTTTTTGAGAACTTGCAGGCGTGGAATAGCAAGAAAAAGTAAACAGGCATCTTGTTTTAATGATTTGTACGACGTCAGAGGTCATTGCCCTTATTTACGGGATGCTGTCGTAAGCAGGTTCATTAGTACTACTACTTTTTCTGCCGCCAAGCAGCGTTGCTGTGTTTCGGTTTGAAGAGTGTGGTTGCCGGTGTAATTACAGGCACATGAGGCTTAACATCTGTATGCCTCAAGTTGATGGACGCAGGGCAGTGCATCGTATGGCACATTTCTATCATGCGTGACTTACGAGGCAATGGTCGTGGGTTGGATCCCAACCGAGAGCCGATATTTGTGTAATTAACAAAGATGCTTGTTCTCTGTCTGGGTACTATAATATATTTACAAGTGGTATTTACAAAGAAAAACTATCTGGTTCCTATGGTACAAGCTTCCCTTAGTTTGTCAAAGCCAAAGTTTTATTTATTCAATAAAATCACAAGGATCACTTTGAAACGTCTTTGGGGCTAGATAGTGCTGTGTGGAATATCCACTAATATAATATTACCATTTGAGATCACTGACAATACGCATACATTAAAAAAAACACATATTACTCATAAAACAGTCAAGCAATCTAAAAAACCCCTAAAGATCTACAGACAGTGGCGTAGCTCGGTGGACAAGGGCCCCGGTGCATAGAGAAAGAATCGGGCCCTCACCCCCTCTTTTCACATAGCTTGAACTTATATTGGCCTTTAAAATAAATCATTAAAAAAAATTGTGTGAAGGCTCAAGGTTTTCTAGCTTCGGGAGCTGGCTGACCCTTTCTTTTCAAAGCTTAGGTTAGGGGGCCCCCTGAGCTCCGGGGCCCTGGGGCACTGCACCACCTGGCCCTACGATAGCTACGCCACTGTCTACAGATAGCTAAACTGATCCAAATCGTCTTGACTTTTAACGTTCCCGCCATTTGTGAAAGTTTAAAATAACTTACATTAACCATTCCTCAAAATTACAGCTTCAAAATCACACAAAGCTTCGCGGTCGCTCGGCTCCATAAAGCTATGACTGCACCGACGCGATCTCTCTTAATACCTACCAGTTAATTTTTGTTTATAGTTCTCTTTGCCATAGTAAATTTTGAGACTTAAGGCGGGTTCTTATAGACCACTGGTGGTCTAGTGGTAGCGGCCCCGCCTTCCGATCCTAAGGTCTTGGGTTCGAAATCGGTCGTACACCAATGAGTTTTACTGTTCAAAAATTATGTGCACAATGCCAGTACTCTCAAACTGTGAAGGAAAACATCGTGAGGAAACCGGCATGTCGTAGAACCTAAAAAGTTCCTTATCATGTGTCAAGTGCTCGAAAGGAGCCTCTTGAGGCGCACTTAAAATCCTTTCACCACACTGTTTCGAAAGAAACTAGTGACACGACAAGAGAGAGGGTACTATGAGATCCGAGGGGATGACTACCGTACCTGTAAATCAAAGCCGATATATTTTATTTTATTTACTTTTTTGCGTAGAACTTGTACCTACATTCTTTTAGTTTTAAGCCGTTTCAAAGTGAGCCTTGTGATTTTGGTTTAGACAAGGTTTTTTTGGTTTTAGTTGGATACAGAGATATTATTGACGCCGTTCTCATTAAAAATGCAGTGCGTTGTTGCGCGACGGTGCAGCCATAGCTTTATTGAACCGAAATAAATGGATCCAAGGGTCCTTCATTTGCAAAGTTATTGCGAAGTTCAGTTGCGGTGACAAACACGTTGGAGACAGGTACCCTGAGCACTAGTCATTGTTGCTCATATTCCTAACGAGATCGACTTAATTTGGTCAACAAGATACTAATAAGCTTGCATAAGTAGGTATGAAAACTATTTAGGCAAACTTTTTAGTAGGAAAACTTGTTTGGTTATTTATTTAATTTGTAAGTTTTAAGTAGTTATTAAGTTAATTACACAAAAATGATTTTTTGCTTAATTGTGTGCACACAAATTGATTGATTGCGATTTTTCATAATTTATAATTATTTATAATGAATTTATATCTTTCGAAATGATGAAATGTGCGAGCGAGAGGTGCACAAACAGTTGTAATGCCATGTAAAGGAATTCCTGTTTAATAACCTTAAACAGGAATTCCAGAAACACTCTGAAACGTCAAGGTACTAAGGCAGACAAGAACTAATGTACCTCTCGCTCGCACGTTTCGATATGTTTAAAGACAGAATCAAGAAACTCATTTTCGAAAAATTTCAATCATATATTTTGTGTGCAATCATATTGCACACAGTTTAGTAAAAATTTCATTTTGATCGATACAAGTTTTCCTACTTAAAAGTTTGCTTATGTACGAAAACTAGTAAAGCAAACTTTTCACATTAGCTCTTGTATTTTTTTTTTTTTTTTTTTTTTTTTTTTGACGCTGGGAAAAATGCATTACGCATTCCCCCCCATTGGAGGATGGAGGGGATATGTGGGACTCCCCGGTTTTCCGCTCCCGGTATACCCACTAAACAACCCAGCGACACTCCCGCGTCGCCTATATGGAGGGGAACTGGGAAACTGGCAGAGCCTTTTCATCCAGTCCCCCGCCGGCGATTGGCCCGCTCTGACAGCGGGGCCCCCGCAACGCCCCCGCCTTTACGGTGGGGCCCGCACGCCCCCCCCTTTGCAGGGAGGGACCCGGGAACGACCGTGAGTGCCCGGCCGTTCCCGCCTGACGGGGTGGTGAATATGTGCAATGCGGGAGAAGGCCCCTCCAGGTCTTCTCCCACTATTCACCACCATGAGCGGCGCGAGAAGTTCCGCGTCTCTCGTGCGCGCTCTACCGCCTGGGTAGACCCGTAGGTCTACTCTGCCTCATCACACTGTGCCCTCTGCTAGACAGAGGGACACGCGGAGAGGCCCACCGTGTCGGGTTATTAGCCACCATGAAACACGTCCGCAGTACTCTGCAGGCGTGTTTCATGGTGTACCACGAGGAGGTTACCCGACCTAGCACCCCAGCTCTTGTATTTGCCTCAACCGTGAAACAACATCCAACTCGCATTAAACATTTCATTTCAATATTAAAGATATTACATTACTGAGGGTTTTAAGAGTAGTAGAGTGTCTTCTCTTTGTGTGTGGCTCGTCCGGGTAAGTACTACCACCACGCCTTTTTCTGCCGCCAAGCAGCAACGCTGTGTTTCGGTTTGGAGAGTGTGGTTGCCGGTGTAATTACAGGCACATGAGGATTAACATCTGTATGCCTCAAGCTGATGGACGCAGGGCAGTGCATCGCAGGGCACGTTCTTATCGTGCGTGACTTACGAGGTAATGCTTTGTTATAGGTGATGGTTACCACTTAACATCATATGGGCCATCTGCTTGTTCCATCAGCTGGTTTTATAAAAAAAAAGGGTAGTTATGAAAAAGCGCAAATAACCAAGTTTCGGAGAATAACATTAAAAAGTGTTAAAATTTTATATTGATCGAAACAAATTCTACTATCAAAAAATTGTTTAGATACGAAAAGTAGAAACTTTTGAAAGTAAGTTTTTTTGTAAAGGGTTCGACCGAAGAAGTACTACCATGTCTTTTTCCGCCGCCAGGCGGCGTTGCTTTGTTCCGGTTTGAAGGCTGCATACTCCAAGTTGACTTACGAATTGATTTGGCACTTTTTTAAGTGATTAGACGAGGTCAGAAACTAATGCTAAAGGCACCAGAAGTCATCGGAAGACGTTGGTAGCAAAATGGTAAGTTTATTTCCTCGAGCATTGAATAGGAAGCGTTTGCATCTAAGAAATACCAGGGAACTTAAAGACGGTAGTTACTTTAAGTTCCAAGTTGATGTTAGCAACTAACGAAGTAGCACTTAAATGGTAGAAAAGTGTGAAAAAACATTATAATCATTGACATCTTTCACAGCTCAGTTGGTAGTAGTTCTGCCTTCTGTAGGCCGTGGGTTCGATCCCCACCGAGAACAAACATTTCTGTGATAAACTTGGATGTGTGTTCTCTGTCTGGGAGTTATTATATTTGATCGAGTGAGCGAAGCGAACGAAGATTCTAGTTTCAACTTGGGCGATTTGGCATTTTATGTATGTATGTATGTATGTATGTATGTTTGTCTGGCCATAACTTTCGAACCGTTGATCCGATCAGCATGAAATTTGATAAGACGACAGCTTGTACTTGAGAAATTTACTGGTAAGTATATGAGTAAAATCGGATGAAGGTTTTGTAAGATATGGTGTTTTTTAAGGGGGCAAAATAAAAAAAGTTACTTAAAAAAATCAAGTTACATGTCATACGAAAGGGCTTTGTTTCGACATTCCAAAACAATTTTTACTTATTTTCTGGGACGCTCGGTTTTTGAGATACAACAAAAAAGTTAAATTAAGATAACCAGCGACCCAAGAGCTCCCATCTCTAAGAGTTTCGTTGGCATCAAGGTTTTTCTACTGGTCGCCCAGTTACTTTGCTTTTTCTTATTTTTTTTTCTTGAAATAAATTAAGGAGGTACTCAGTTCTCATAAAATGGTGACGACGACCAGGTCTGATGATGGAGCCAAGATCTGTTCAACGGAACTCTTCAATAAATAGGCCAATATAGTTGAAACTCGGTTACCGTACCAAGTTAGTAGGCGGTAGTCAGAAAAAAGTCCAAACATAATGTTTGGACTTGCCTTTGACTACCGCCTTCTCAAAGTTTTGGTGCGTTCGTCGGGTCGCATCACGAGATCTCAGTTCGGGGCGAACTACTAGTATAAGTATGTATTAACAAAAAAAGTATATAAGAATTATATCAGCTATCTGGTTCCCATATTACAAGCTTGGCTTAATTTGAGGCTAATAACTACATAATATAAAACAAAGTCGCTTTCTCTGTCCCTATATCCCTATGTATGCTTAAATCTTTAAAACTACGCAACGGATTTTGATGCGGTTTTTTTTATAGAAAGAGTGATTTAAGAGGAAAGTTTATATGCATAATACAAGCATAATCTCTTAGGGATAACCCACAATAACCGTGCGAAGCCGGGGCGGTTCGCTAGTATATTATATTCAGATAGCAAATTTAATACTTAGTGGTATGGGCATGTCATGAGGAGGGAAGAAAGTCATATTACGAGAAGAGTGTTGGAAATTGATGTGGATGGTTTTAGAAGGAGAGGCAGGCCAAAGAAAAGATGAATACTATCAACTGATCCGATGGCCATTTATGAATAAACCCCCTTCGTCCTAGAAGCGTAGGATTCAAAATCGCCTGTACTTACGGGCTGCTGAATATAAAATCACAGGTCACAGGTAAATGATGCGATAATCGATTCTATGCGCAGCCGTGCGAGCCGATAGCATAACTGTGATTGCATACTAAATTTCAATGCTCGAAAACTTGTAGGTAGCCTAAAATCAAGCGATAGCGATAGCAATTGCAGTCGAATGAGTCGTTGCTTATATATTTCCAACGTCGGAAGTTGTAAATGACAATATGTTATTAAAAAATATTTGAATTTTACCTTGACACTGAATAAGAAGACCAACGTACATGATAAGAAGATAGTAGAGCTCTTTGTGTGAGGCTCGTCTGTGAAAGAACTACCACCACGCCTTTTTCTGCCGTCAAGCAGCAACGCTGTGTTTCGGTTTGAAGAGTGTGGTTGCCGGTGTAATTACAGGCACATGAGGCTTAACATCTGTATGATGCCCTAAGTTGATGGACGCAGGGCAGTGCATCGTAGGGTTCGTTTCTATCGTGCGTGACTTACGAGGCAATGCTGTGTTATAGGTGATGGTTGCCACTTAACATCAGGCGGGCCATCTGCTTGTTCCATTAGCTAGTTGTGTAAAAAAAAGGTGGTAGTGCGGCCTCGTATCAAGGGGAAGGTCGTTGGTTCAAATCTCACTCGGATAATAACTTTTGGTACATTAAAATCTTTGAGATAAAAAATTATCTATTCAGTTACCAAAAGCTTGTCACCCAGAAAAATCGTCCGAATAACCTAGACGTTTTTGAAACGGCCACGTCGATAGGCGTTTGTTAGCTTATTGCAGTCTGGAGGCGCGTGCCTGGAATTGTGACCTGCGGCCTAGGCACGTCAGCACAGTACATCAAGTCTTAAGGTTTTTTAAGTTTTTTTTATACAACTAGCTGATGAAACAAGCGGATGGCCCTGATGTTGAGTGGTAACCTATAACAAAGCATTGCCCCGTAAGTCACGCACGATAGGAACGTGCCCTACGATGCACTTACCTCCATCCATCAACTTGAGGCTTACAGATGTTAAGCGTCATGTACCTGTAATTACACCGGCAACCACACTCTTCGAACCGAAACACAGCAACGCTGCTTGGCGGCAGAAAAAGGCGTGGTGGTAGTACTTCCCCGGACGAGCCCTTCACAAAGAGCTCTACTACTCTTAACATATTTGTTGACAGTCCCCACAGCCTAGTTAATAGTTATACACCACTGTTTCATTTTATTTTATTTGTTTTTAGTTTAGTTGTAGGATTTTTTTTTATTATAAAGTATACATAACGTGTCTGTGAAGTTGAATAAATGTATTTTCTAGGTGGTATTTTCTAGCTCTGCCTTCTGCGCTGTAGGTCGTGTGTTCGATCCCCACCGAAAACAATTTCTGTTTTCGGTGTTCTTTAATCCAGTAATATTTATAATTATTTATTTATTTTTATATAGGGGTTCACGATATGTACTACTTGTTCTCATTCATTATAAATGAGAACAAGTAGTCCTAGTCAGTGTTTAATAAATAAACCAATCTTACAACTATCAATAATTTATTATTATTTATTATTTTATCTTTATTTTTTGTTTTGTTTTTTACTGTTGTTTTGTTTGGTGTACAATAAAGCTTTTTCATTCATTCATTCATTCAATCTTTAAGCAGATTGGATGTCTGTCCGTTAGTTATGCTCGAACATCTAGCATACATACAACCATCCAGCCACCCAAACATTGTGTTTGATATGATCCAATCTCAGTTCAGGGTGAACCATTTGGACCGCTAGAACTAGTTAGAATGCTGAACCTAAGTAGCTGTACTGGGATTAGCTGTGACATCTCGGTGATTCCTAGAATATATTTTCGCGCACGTGAGTAGCTTTGAGATGAGAATATTCTCAATTGATGGAAGTTATCGCTTTCTTGATATAAATAAGTAAATCTAGCAACGGAGTCCGCTGGCCTTCTTCTTGACTTCAGGTGGCCTTCTTCTTGACTTCAGGATTTTTTCTTGATGGAAATCATCAAAAGTTTCTTCCGTGCTTATGAGATATCGAATCGAGGATATGAAAGGTTATCTACCGTGCATAGGTATACAGTGTAAGCACGGTAAAAATTCGTTTAGATCCTCGATGATTAAGAATCTCAGGCACGGTAAAATCAGCATTATTTGTTAAATAAATGTTTTGATAACATCGAAAATATATTTTTTAACTTCGAAAGTGATCGTTCGATTTTCGTTGAGAATAGTTGTGTCACTCGCGTCCGCGCGTACCAACAGTGCATAGTGCTAACGCATCATAACAAAACCGCCGCGACACGGCTGACCGCGATGTTGACCCAGTTACACATTGCGTAAGGCATGCTTACGAACGGCTAATAATATTGTTAAGGCGAGGTAAGTCTCAACCTCAACAATGGATACTCCATCAAAAGAAGGCAAAATTACACTGAAGACAGAAACTGAGGTGCTTTTATACAAGCGTTTCCAAGAACAACGCGACCTCTTCAATGAAGAAAGGCAAGAGCGTATAAAACTGCAAAGCCTAGTACATGACTTACAAAGTCAAATAGATATTCTGCAGCAACAGCTGAAATGTACTATGGAGACCGAACCTACCGCACCTCCATCAACTTCCAACATTGAAAGTTCTTCTCACCAAGAGGAATACTGCACTGATGAAGAAGATCTCGTTAAACAAACAGAGTGGATCAGAACAAAATCAAGGAAAAAAAGAAAGTTGAACACTTCACCCTCACTCTCACCAACACAAATTCTAAATCCAATAGTTGAAAAAACTAAAAAAGTGCCCCCGCCACCACCAATTATAGTAGATGGCGTAAGTGACTACCAAAACTTCTATGACTTCTTGTCTACGAACCAGAACGCTAGCACCTTCAAAATAAAGATGCTAAGCGGTGATAGCGTCAAGGTGAATGCTTGTAATGATGAAGCGTACAGAGCAATAACTAAGTCATTGACTGAACATAACTGCCTCTGGCATTCCTACGAAAACAAGCAAGACAGGCCGATCAGAGTAATGGTGAAAAAGCTGCCTTCTACATGCAAGCCCGATAGAATTATAAGTGACCTTCAAACAAAAGGGTACCAAATCGAAGATGCGGTGAACAAATTAAGCTGGAAAACCAAGGAACCGCTAAATATGTTCATGCTTACCTTCAACAACAAAGAGGATATTAAGAAAATATATGACATAAGGATTATACTAGGGTGCACGGTTGATATACAACCCCTTAGATCGCCAAAACTGATCCCCCAGTGTAAAAGATGTCAGGTTTATGGCCACACACATAAATACTGCGCCAAAGAGCCAAGGTGTGTTAAATGCACTGGTAAACACCTGACCAAAGACTGCAGAAAACCAGCTGATGAAAAGCCGAAATGCGTACACTGCGGTGAAGCACACCCGGCTAATTACAGAGGATGTATCATTGCAAAAGAAATGCAAAAAATAAAAAATAAAACCCAAAAATACCCAAAGGTTAACCAGCACCAGGAAGTTACAAGCAATCAAGCTTCTATCAACCAGCACCAGCCATGTAAACCCAGTTCAAAAGTTATGGCTACTACGAGTAAAAACGTCTCTTACGCTCAAGCAGCCGCTAAGAATCCTACAGCCAGCCAGCGCAACGAGCACACCGATACAAACGACAGTAAGTTGAATGAAATTCTTAAGTTCATGACCTCGTTTGATGAGAGACTAAAAAAAATAGAAAGTAGCACCAAATCGGCTACATTCAAGGCCCAAAAATGATTAGCACACTAAAAATTATGGCCTGGAATTGTAACGGACTACAAAAACATCAGAACGAGCTACAAGTAGTCCTAGACATAGAAAATGTAGATGTGTGTCTAATATCAGAGACTCATTTTACAAAACAATCGCACATTCATTTCAAAGGTTACAACATATATCATGCATTACACCCGGCCAATAAAGGAAGAGGCGGCAGTGCTGTAATTGTTAGAGAACGTATAAAACATCACGAAGAATATAAACAAGAAGAGGCAGAAATTCAATCTATAGCAATCTGCATTAACACCAACCGACAAAGTATTACTTTAGCAGCTATATATTGTCCACCACGCTATACAATCAGAAAAGATGAATACCTGAGTCTCCTACGAAAACTCGGTGAAAGATTCGTATTAGGAGGCGACTTCAATGCAAAAAATACATATTGGGGTTCCCGACTAATAAATACAAAAGGAAGGGAACTTATGAATGCCATAAAAGAATTCAAATGTGACGTTGCATCAACAAGATCACCCACCTACTGGCCAACCGATCCGCTAAAAATACCTGACCTAATAGACTTTTTTATACATAAAAACATATCACCAAGTTACATAAGAACCGATCAGAGCTATGATATGAATTCTGACCACTCTGCTATTTACCTAGAAATAAGTGAAAAAATATTGTATAGAGAAAATACTCTGACCCTAAGTAATAAACACACGGACTGGGAGAGTTTTAAAATAGAATTAGATGATAAAATAGACCTTAAAGTTCCACTCAAAACTCCGGAGCAGTTAAACATAGACTTAGAAAAATTTGTTACAATTATACAGCAGACCGCTTGGAAAAACACACCTCTTTTTACAAAGCGGACCACAAAAAATAATTACCCCAGAGAGATCAAACAGCTCATATATGAAAAGAGAAGACAAAGAAACCAATGGCACCAATCAAGATCTCCACAGGATAAAACAAAGCTAAACAATCTTACAAAACAACTCAAAAGAAAGATCCAAAACCACAATGATGCTCTAACCAACACATTACTACAAAAGTTAACCAACGATCGCAGTACAGATTATTCCCTCTGGAAAGCAACCAAGAACATGAAACGGCCTAGTGCCCAAGTTCCTCCAATAAAGGATGGAAATGGGAAATGGGCCGTGAGTAACGAACAAAAGGCCAAACTGTTTGCTGAACATTTAGAAAACATATTTAAACCGAACGACGGTCCAATTAATTTCGAATCTAGTATCACACATGAAATACTTGATGAACAACTTTATATCCAACTCGTTACACCTAGAGAGGTACAACGTGAAATTAAGCATAACATAAATCCTAAAAAATCTCCTGGATTCGACCTCATCTCTGGAGAAATACTTCATAATTTTCCAAAAAAGGCCTTAGTCAAGCTAACAAACCTCATCAACGCCGCACTGAGACTGAAATTTGTACCAGACCTGTGGAAAGTTGCCGAAGTTATCATGATAACAAAACCAGGAAAACCGCCCCATGACACTTCTTCGTATAGGCCGATTTCCTTGTTGCCCATAATGTCGAAATTATTTGAAAAGCTACTACTAAAGCGGCTTAAACCAATATTAGAAACCAAAGATCTTATCCCAGAGCATCAGTTTGGTTTTAGAGAAAAGCACTCGACCATAGACCAAGTACACCGAATAACGAATGTTATAGAAAAAACCCTTGAGGGAAAAAAAGTCTGTTCCACCATATTCCTAGATGTAGCACAGGCTTTTGATAAAGTGTGGCATGAAGGACTTATGGCCAAGCTAAGAAAAATGCTACCCAAAGAATACGCAGACATTTTAAAATCATATATAACGGATCGGTTCTTTAGAATAAGACAAGACGACGCCTACTCAGACCTAAAAGAAATTAAAGCTGGTGTACCACAGGGTAGCGTATTGGGTCCGGTCCTGTACTTGCTATATACCTGTGATATACCTAAACTAGAAAATAGCACAATTGCAACCTTCGCTGATGACACTGCTATAATAGCTATAGGAAGCACTCACGCAGAAGCAGCAGAAAAGGTTCAATTGGCTGTTAACAAAGTCCACGACTGGACAGAAAAATGGCGAATTAGATTAAATGAAACTAAATCAGTCCATATAAATTTTACAAATCAGAAGGAACATTATTGTCCAGTATATATCAATAATAAGATCATACCCTACGAAAACACAGCCAAGTATTTAGGCATGACACTTGACGCAAAACTTCGCTGGAAAGCTCATGTGAAAAAGAAAAGAGATGAACTGGATATTCGCTTCAGAAAAATGAACTGGCTGATTGGAAGGCATTCCACTTTGTCAGTTCAAAATAAAATCTTATTGTACAAACAGGTCCTAATGCCAGTATGGACATATGGTATACAGCTGTGGGGCTGTACCAAAAAGACTAACATCCTAATTATACAAGGGTTCCAGAATAAGGTGCTAAGAGAAATCGTAAATGCGCCCTGGTACGTCAGAAATGATGATCTTCACCGGGACCTGAATATTGAGTTCGTTGACAAAGTTATAAAAAAATATGCAGAAGCTCACGAACATAGACTTCATCATCATGTGAACGTCGAGGCCATCCAGCTCCTCGACAACACGGACATAGTGAGAAGACTTAAAAGAACTAAACCTTTTGAACTAGTGTAGTGTAAAGTTATAATTCATGTAGTGAAAGTGAAAAACTTTAATCAAGAACACAAGAACAAAGTGTCTTCGCCTTAAATAGAGACAGTAAGAAAAGTGTTAGTGGACACATTCTTAGTTGTAGCTTACTTTAAAAAACTAGGTCAGTGTTAAATTACCTATTAGCCATAATTATGGCTAGATTGTAATATTATTAGAGTATGTTATAAAATAATAACGTACACTATGAAAAAAAAAAAAAAAAAAAAAAAAAAAAAAAACTTCGAAAGTGGATGCAAATCAAAAATAATCTTTAAATTAAAAAATTACAAAATCCTACACTCGAGAGCAATTAGTTTGGTTCACTCTGGCATTAATCTTGATAGCTGGAAGTGTTTGCTTAACGAAGTTAAGGGTGCATCATGCAGGGTTTAAAAACATCACTCAAAAAAATTTAAAGCACACACATAAACCTCATTTCAGAGTTCTTAGTTTCGAGAATGTTTTTGGTCACCCGAATTCAGTGCGCTGAAGTGTTGAAATTTCAGCATCATTAAAGTTTATGAGGAGGACCTAAACGAGGTAATAAAAAAACTTGTAGTAGAAAAGGGAGTTTTAATTATAATAAAACATTTAAATTTTACTGTTTTGTTAACTGATCGACAATTACGAGGGAAGTGAAAGAATTATAATGAAAGTGTTTTTTTCGACCCACAAACATGGGTGCAGTAAAACATAAACAAAAAAAACGGAGGAATAAATGAAACATACAAGAAACTTAAGTTGGCAACTTGCCAACTTAAGTTTCTTGTATCAAAATATTTATTATAGAAATGTTAGTTGTTTTTTTAATATTTGTTTATTGTAAATTAGAATAATTTACAAAACTAAACTATTTTTAATGGAATATTTTTAATGTTAGGTTAATTACTGATATATATATTTTTTGTATTTTATTAAAAAAGGAGTTGAAATAGACAATATCGCCCCTAAAAAAGTGTTCTATTTTTAACGACAAAAAACTATTTTCAAAATATTTATTAAAACGGAATACCGAAGTACTTCAATAAACACTTATTTCGAAACTTGTTTGAAAACAAAAGAAAAGTAGAATTGACAAAGCATCGCTTAGCCAGGGTCTAAATAAAACCAACGTAATAAGTGTTTTATTTCCTACTGAAGAAGAACTATTTTCCAAATAACATCAACAACTACCAATTAATCCAAATTGTATTACCCTGAGTATCAAACTTTTTGTTTTGAAAGAACAAGTAAAATACATTTAATTTGAACATAATCTAATTTCCAAGTTTCTAATGAGAGAGAAAGTTCAACTCATTGCTTTTAATTATAAGCCGTATCTGTTATGTCTTTATTATCATGACTGATCTTATCTGAGCTGGTAGTAGCTCTGCCTGCGGGTTGCTAGTTCGATTCCCTGCGAATCTTTGCATGACCTGTACTTATTATTTATTCGTTCTTGGTGTTTTGGTACTAGCTTCTAGGCTTTAGTCGCGTGGAACTGGCACCTAGAGTCACCTAGCTTTAAGACGTTTCAAAGTGATCCTTGTGATTTTATTGAATTTTATTGAAACCTTTGACTTTAACGTTACTCATACTTTGTTTGAGCCTACGGTTTGGGTTCCTACTAGCTTCAAGTTATGCCAGAATTGTCTTCAGCTCAGTTGGTAGTCTCTGCCTTCTGCGCTGTAGGCCGTGGGTTCGATCCCCACCGAGAACAAACATTTGTGTGATGAACATAGATGTTTGTTCTCTGTATGGGTGTTATATAATATATCATAAGTATGTATTAACAAAAAAAAGTATATATGTATTATATCAGCTATCTGGTTCCCATATTACAAGCTTTGGCTTCGTTTAGGCTTAGATAGTGCTGTGTGGATAGTCCACCAATATTAATTTTATTATTTATACTAGCGACCCGCTCCGGTTATTGTGGGTTATCCCTAAGAGATTAAGCTTGTATTATGCATATAAACCTTCCTCTTGAATCATTCTTTCTATAAAAAAAAACTGCATCAAAATCCGTTGCGTAGTTTTAAAGATTTAAGCATACATAGGGATATAGGGACAGAGAAAGCGACTTTGTTTTATACTATGTAGTAATTATACTTTCTTCAAATTATTTACAAAAGCGTGGGAAACCCTGATGAACCGACCACATCGTGAGGATCGCAGGAACCCAGTGGACGGAGAGGGCTCAGAATCTTTCTATAAAATGTATAGGGGAGGCATATGTCTAGCAGTGGAAAACTTACAGCTAGGTACAGATTATTGTTTGAAAAATAATTAACTACATCTTAAAATAATATATGCTAACTGAAGGCCAATTAAAAGATTCCACGGATAGGTCATATCTATACAAAAAAAAAACAGTACAGTAGATGACTAAACAAAAAATAAGTTAGATTTATAAGGATAAGATAATATAAAAAGAAAATTACAACGAAAAGTATTTACGAAATGTGCAAAATATACATACTATCTGCAGACCGAGACGAACGATCTAAAGATAGCTCAACTGAAATACTTCAACCAAACTGCAGGTATCCAAGTTTACCCCATAAATCAACCCTGAAACCTAATAAAGATACCAAAAACCATATCATACGGAGGTACGCTGAAATGTAGATCTTTATGAAGTCTTCGGAAGCTATAAATCTACCCTCAAATGGTATTATCATAACGGGGACGTTTCGCATACCGCAGACAATGACATTTAGGGGAAAAATAACTTTTGTTTGTAATGCGGATATTTTGGCTCGTTATAATGATGTTTATAGGGTGTAAAACAACCAGTCCTGAAATGTGTAAAAAGTATTCCTTAAATATAAATCTATATTTCTTCATAAGCTGTAGTTATGGTTGTAGTTTTAGTTTATGGATCTTTTAATTGTCCGAAATAAAAATAATTTATTTTATTTATTAAAATATGCACAGCTGCAAAATGTGGTTTTCCAATTGTAATATTTAGACGTACCACTGACTACACACTTTAGATATCCTCTAAATGATCTTGAGTGAATATTTAGTGCTAAGATCCAAATATTACATTTGGTATAACCAACATTTTTCAGGAATTGGTATTCCTTAATTTCAGGTTTCTATAATTCAATAAAACTGGCCAAGTGCGAGTCGGACTCGTGCATGAAGGGTTCCGTGCCATTATCTATAAAAACGGCAAAAAAACACATTTGTTGTATGGGCCCCCTTAAATATTTATTTTATTCTGTTTTTTAGTACTTGTTGTTATAGCGGCAACAGAAATACATCATCTGTGAAAATTTAAACTGTCTAACTATCACGGTTCATGAGATACAGCCTGGTGACAGCCTGGTGACAGCCTGGTGACAGACGGACAGATAGACAGACAGACGGACCGCGGGTCCCGTTTTACCCTTTGGGTACGGAACACTAAAAACTGGGATTTTTCAAATGAAAAATCATATTTTCGTAAACACTCAGGTAGTGTTACGGACAGCGGAATCTTAGTAAAGGGTACGGAACCCTAAAAACTGGGATTTTTCAATTAAAATAATGTTTTTGTTAATACTCAGGTAGTGTTTTACATCCTATATATTCAGAGCGAACAAAGTATTTATTCTGAATATTGTTTTGAAAGTCAAAAGACGCAAAATTATCAGTTAGGAAAGAAACTCGTAAATGCAAAGTTTGTAACCTGGAATAGCATTAGCAACTTTTCATCTGGGTAGGTAACAAACGAGCGCGGCCACGTGGGAATGATAGTTTAACAAAAAAATATGAAATAGGATAACGACTGTTGTCTCTTGGCATGGTAGACATCCCTCAATATTGTTTGAGGATGCCTAAATCCTATAGATATTTTGCGAATCAAGTCTCTTCTCTTGTCGTGTCACTAGTTTTTTCGTGTGGTGAAAGGATTTTAAGTACGCTTCAAGAGGCTCCTTTCGAGTACTTGACACATGTTACAGAACTTTTTAGGTTCTACGACATGCCGGTTTCCTCACGATGTTTTCCTTCACCGTTTGAGAGTACCATACATTTTTGAACATAAAACCTTATTGGTGCACGACCGGTTTCGAACCTTGGACCTTAGGATCGGAAGGCGGGGCCGCTACCACTAGACAGCCAGTGCAATTCAAGTGACTTACCTGTTATTATGCCCATAGTAGTATGAATTATACCTGCCTTATTTCAAAATAATTTGCAGCGCCCTAAGGGGTACGTGTGCTCGCCTTATAGCTACTTAATACCTAAGCTATAAAACTTATGTATGATCAAAAAACAAAACACAACAAACAAACAGCTTCACGACATTGAACCCCAGGCACGGTAGATATCCCCTCACATCTCTATGTACCAAGTACTAACTCCAGATTCTTTGAGGATGTCTAAGGGGTTAGTCAGAGTCACGTCCAAACATTACACTTGGCACATACCCACATTTTGCAGTAGTTGGTACGTTGGATACGTGACAGGTTGCAAGCCCATCGCCGCTGTTAGAATACTAACTGGTTTCCTCACGTTGTTTTCCTTCATCGTTTTAGTCACTGGCATTTGCATATAAATGCACAAAGTGCACGACCGATTCGAACCTACGACCTTACGATCGGAAGGCGGGGTCACTCCCACTAGACGCTCTTTAACATTTGAACATCCAAGCTGGTGCCCGCGACATCGTCTGCGCAGGATACAATCGTCTGCACACAATATCTTTATAAATGTGTTATTCAGATGTATAAGCTATATTATTGTAAAGTTTCATTAAAATCCATTCAGTAGTTTTTATGTGAAAGAGTAACAAACATCCATCCATCCATACTTATAAAATTTTGCGTATATAATATTAGTATAATTGGCAATAAATAAATCTAAATCTATAGGGGTAGTCAGAGGTACGCCCAAAATATATAGTATACTACAGATTATTGTTTTAGTTGGTATCTAATGTTTTATACATGGACATAAACAGCTCATAAAAATGTAAAAGATCTCACGATAAAATCTTTTTTTTTGTAAATAATTCTAGTTCCCGTCACTATGGCCTTAATTCAGTATTGGTAAGAGCTTTTAGAAAAGAACTACCGCTATATAACATTCCTAGATTGTTAAAGGATATTTAAGAAAGTAGTATAGGCAAGGTAGACATATGATTTAGGTTATCAAACAAATAAATAAATATTGGTGGACATTCCACACGGCACTATCTAACCCCAAACTAAGCAACGCTTTTATGGAAACCAGATAGCTGATATAAAAGTATGACTGTTCTTTTGTAAATAAATACTTATAACTAGTATAAATAACACCCAGAGAACATCTACGTTCATCACATAAATGTTTGTTCTTGGTGGGAATTGAACCCATGGCCTACAGCGCAGAAGGCAGAGGTAATAAATACTAAGGGGCTTTAGAGCACTGGTGGTCTAGTGGTAGCGGACCCGCCTTCCGATCCAAAAGTCGTGGTTTCATAACCGGTCGTGCACCAATGAGTTTTTCAGTTCAAAAATGTATGTGCACATTGCCAGTACTCTCATACGGTGAAGGAAAACATCGTGATGAAACTGACATGCCACAGAACCTAAAAAGTTCTATAACAAGTGCTCGAAAGGAGCCTCATGAGGCGCACTTAAAATTCTTTCACCACACTGTTTCGAAAGAAACTAGTGACACGACAAGAAGAAGAAGAGGAATGAGGGCTGTCAAGTGTTATGTGTCCAGTGCTTTGAAGAACACACACACTGTAACACACTGTAAAAAAATGTTTATATTGACTTACTTTCACATCATGGCACCATTTTTCAGGAAACGAAGCCTTGCCTGTAGTTGACTGAACAGAGCATTAGTATGCACATAATGGAAGAAAAATATACCCTCCCCTTTTATGTAGCAATGTTTTTTCAGGAAAGTTGATCTGACCTTAGGGCCAGGCTACACGATGCGATACGACGCTCAGCGCAGTAGCTGTGTCTTACAAAGTGATACTGCATGAATATCTTATTTATCTTAGTGCCTATTTCACTATCTCTAATTAGCTTCATCCAATAAATAAAAATATACTCGTCATTGTTTAAAAAAAGTCTAAAATAGGGACGGAAATTCTTTTATGTGACGCATAGCGGTACTCAAAGATGTTGAAATGGGCACAATAGTTAAATTATCAACTTTCTTGCACCAGATAATGATAGAAAATTGTAAAAAGAAGTAACAGATGGAATGAATGTAAAGGAAATTAAGAAAAATACTTACAAAAAAACATCCAAGGCAAGCAACACAAGAAAATAAGAAATTATTTAAATATTAAAGATTTTAAAAAATGATTTAAATACAGCTTGCTTTTTAAACGCAATATTAATAGTGATTAATCAAATCTATTTAAGACAGAATAGAAAACAAAGTTATGTATTTGGTGCACTCCGCATTCACTTCATGAGACAAGGCAAGTCCTCCACTGGGCTACTGCGGTGTGGAGGGGTAGGGAATCTGCGGCATCCGACGTGAAATCATTGCGGTGCGACACCGCACCGTGTGGCAGGCTTCAAAGGCAGAATATACCTACGGAATACAAGTGAGCTATCGAAACGCTTCGGTTTTTCTGAGGGCAGCTGTTGGTCTTCGCTTTAGAAGTCAATGAGGTACGACTAAGACCTTCAGGCGTCCTACAAATTCGCTTACTAGAACGACTGAGTCATACGAGAATACCGCTCAAGAGATTTAGATTTATTAGTAGTAGATTCTACATCTTCTTGTCGTGTCACTTCAGTTTCTTTCGAAACAGTGTGGTGAAAGGATTTTAAGTTCGCCTTAAGAGGCTCCTTTCGAGCACTGGACACATGTTATAGAACTTTTTAGGTTCTATGGCATGCCGGTTTCCTCACGATGTTGTCCTTCACCGTTTGAGAGTACTGGCACATACATTTTTGAACAGAAAATTTCTTACCTTACTAACGTTACCTTAACTTTTGCTATACGTTGGCAGTTGTATAGTAAGCGAAGTTTTAAGGTCGAAAATTTTTCAAAGTCTAAACAATTTTGTATAAGAGTAGTAGAGCTCTTTGTGAATGGCTCATCCGGGGAAGTACTACCACCACGCCTTTTTCTGCCGCCAAGCAGCAACGCTGTGTTTCAGTTTGAAGAGTGTGGTTGCCGGTGTAATTATAGCACATGAGGCTTAACATTTGTATGCCTCAAGTTGATGGACGCAGGGCAGTGCATCGTGGGGCACGTTCCAATCGTGCGAGACTTGCGAGGCAATGCTTTGTTATAGGTGATGGTTACCACTTAACGTCAGGAGGGTCATTTGCTTGTTCCATCAGCTAGTTGTATAAAAAAAACGTAATATAAGCCAATGTCTTCTTGTCACGTGACTGTATTTTTTCAAAACAGTGTGGTGAAAGAATTTTAAGTGCTCCTCAAAGTTACTCAACACACGTTTCAGATCTTTTTAGGTTCTACGTCATGCCGGTTTCCTACGATGTTTTCATCCACCGTTTGAGAGTACATGATGGTGGCTTATGATGAAAAGGAATGATTAAAAAAAACTAAACAAATATTTCAAATTGTATTTTATTTCATTTATTACTTTCATTCATTTCACTCCACGCTATTGGTCCGTCCAAATCTCTCCTTTTACATAACCATACAAACTAATGGCTTGCTCAGACATTATAATAAAAAAATTGCTTGCGTAACTTTCCTGCCAATACTAGATGATATTATGACCACAATTAAAATGAACCTTTGTTATTACGAATTAAAACTTATATATTTTTGAGTACATAAGTAACTGAAAAAAAAACAAACAGCTTCACAACTTTGATCCCCTCAGATCTTTTAGTACCAAGTACTAACTCCAGATTAATTGAGGACGTCTAAGGGGGGGTAGTCAGAGGTACGTCAGAGGTGTGACACATACCCACATTTTGCAGTAGTTGGTATTCCATACGTGACAGGTTGCAAGCTCATCGCCGCTGTTAGAATACTAACTGGTTTCCTCACGATGTTTTCCTTCGCCGTGTAAAGTTTCAGATATAGGTACATTGTACAAATAAGATAAACAAAAGTTAAAATACCTTAAAGATTTTAACAGGGCATTTTGTTGCTCTTACACAAGAAATAGACTTAAGAAATATCCATGCCCATAGTTTACAGATTACTTAATATGAAAAATGTTGACCAAATAAAAAATATTTTTGTATACATTTTTTTATACAAATACCTGAATATGCAAATTATTGGTAGACTTTCCACACAGCACTATCTCGCCCCAAACTAAGCCAGAGCTTGTGATATGGGAACCAGATATATACTATAGATATATACAGATATATACTACTTATATACTTTTTTTTGTAAATACTTATATATAATATTATATAACACCCAGACATAGAACAAACATCTATGTTCATCACACAAATGTTTGTTCTCGGTGGGGATCGAACCCACGGCCTACGGCACAGAAGGCAAAGCTACTACCAACTGAGCTGTGAAGGCTGTCTAATTTTTTATATTGAACTAATCATTTTATATTCACATACTCGTAGTGTCAGTAAAATTAGAAAAACATTAAACTTGTAAAATATAATTCGTATTTCACCAGAACCTAGAAACTTGAACTAGTTTAAGTTTGTTTCTTATTAAATAAGTAATAAAAGAAAAGTTAAAAGTGAAATACAATCTTGGATAGATAGCTATAATAAAGATTTGGATCAGTTGAGCTATCTCTAGATCGTTTGCAACGGTCTGCAGATAGCTAACTGCTTCATGTGTATTTTGTACATTAAATAAATACTTGTATTCCTTGTAACTTTCTTTGTAGATAATTAAAATTATTGATTTTTACTTAAATGTCTGAACAAACCGTTAGTCCAACATACATTCACTTATTATAAGATAAAATTATAACTGTTGATAACATTAGCTATATTTTTTTATTTATATACATTTTTTACAATATAAGGTAACTATTGAACTAGCAAATAAAAGCGATATAATTTTATTGATAACTTAACAAACTGTTCAACTATTCGTAAAAGTTTACATTATATGAAAAACTTGAATATATTTATTTTTATAACTAGTTGAGTATTATTATGAATTATATACATTATTATTTACGATTATCATGAGTTATAAGTTGTAATATCTACAAAATCTATTACATAATTTATCAAATTCATAATATAATATGATTAATATTAACATTATTGACAGTGCACAACTTATAAAATAAGAACATACAAAAACCCCAACAAGGTCATCCTGTTTTCAGTATTACTTAAAGTTAATCAATTATTGATTAAAGTTGATTCTTAAAGTTAATCAATTATTGATTAACTTTAAGTATTCGAATAACGGTTTTGAAATGTATTTTTTCGGACTAATTTGAAATGAAATGTATTTTTTGGGTCAGTTTAACATATTCGCATAATATTTTTTATTACATATTTGACATGCAAAAAATTATAAGTACATAAAGTCAATTGCTGCATGACTTGCGAGACTTAAAGTCAATTGCTTTGTTAGGTGATGGTCACCACCTGACATCAAGTAGGCCTTATGCTTGTATAAAAATATTTGGCGTGCCAAATTCAACAAAATGAATCACAATTTTTTAACAAATTACTTGTATCAGTAATTTATGTGCGAAATACAAATTAGATAGAAAACAAGTTTCAACACGCTATAATAAAGTTAGGAATATTATATTTAACACTCAGATATGCAATACTCGCTTTTATGTCTTTCTAATAAGATTCATTATTATTATTTGTTTCCTATTTAAATCGTTTGTAAGGTGTACAATAAAGCATTTTCATTCATTCATTCTTTGGCTCTGTGTAGCTCGATCCGTATCCGTCTGTACAGTGTTCTAATGAACAGCATGCAAAATTAATTTAATCAAGCACACTTCCTATTTAAATTAATGCACTCCCAATAAAATTAAATGTGTTCATTAACAAAAGCATTTGAATTTATTTAAACGGCAATATTCGTAAGCACCAATCAGAATTAATTTATTAGTTATCAGTTTTATTAATATTAATTCAATTCGTTTTGTGCGAAATATGAGTATTCAAGCAGATTCAGCTGTAAAGCAGGTTGCCTGTCACTTATCGGCGCTGAGTTCGGATATTCAAGCAGATTCAGCTGTAAAGCAGGTTGCCTGTCACTTATCGGCGCTGAGTTCGGATAGCATAAGTAATTTTTCTGTTATATTTCTGTTATACGGTTGCAAAGTATGTATATGAACGAAAACTAGTAAAGCAAGTTTTTAAGTATGAAAACTCGTTTGGATCAAGATGATATTTTTGCTGATCTGTGTACAATGCGTTTGCACACAACTTGGTTGATTGCGATTTTTTATAAACAAGTTCAGCACTTTTTTATATCTTTCAAAGTGTGCAAACGAGAGGTACATTACCAGTTTTCTTCGCCTTCATATATATTTGTTCCCGGTCTGAGTGCGTATACACGAATAGGCATAAAGATTTACACTGCTTGCTCTTATGTCCTTGTAGAAAGCGTTATTTTTCTTTGGCGTTGTGAAGCCTGATCTGTATCCGAGTGAATAGATAAGTAAACTAAAAGAAATGCTTTTGGTGATGTGTTTATAAAACCGCTGTCGCCAAATTACCTACAATCTAAGCTTAGTAAGTTATAGTATGGATGAGGCTCGACTAATATGCTAGCATAGTCCGATCCAACCGTTTAAATCGGTAACCTGCTTTACGTGTAAATGCGCCTTGATCATTAACACCATTTGACAAAGAGTTATGGACACGCTGTTAATTAAAGCGTTAGTAGATAAAAATTATACAAACTAATTATTATAAACAAAACAAAAATTGTAAAATTATTTTTTTCCGTTCACATAAACACAGACTACAACATTTAAATAAAAACTGATATATTATTCTAAACAAACTTATTAGTTAATAATAAACAAAATTCGAGTTTATGATAAAGTTATACAACTTCAAGTGGTAACATAAAATTCCTTAACCCCATTTGTAAGCATGCACTTTTTTTTGACAAAATACCAGTTGTATTTCATTCCATAACAAAACTGTAATCACAAAAGGAGAATGAATACTTACATTTAGGTTCGAAGCTTTACAATCTCAATCTGAAATTATTCTCGAAACATAAAGTTTAGAACAACGTAATATTAATATTGTTTTAGGGCGACCAATATAATAAAGGCAATGTTTTAGTAAATATTTTAAACTCTATATAACTCTAATGATTGAGTTTATCGACAGCTTTAGATTCGTTTTTGTAATTTTCTTTGTAAATAAACCATTTTTTTCTTCGGTGTTTTTTTAACAAATTTTATCTAGACTTGTATTGATTATGTAGTTTTCACGAATGCTGTAGGCACAGTTAAAAGTACAAATAAAATTTATTTCAAGATTCAAATTGAGTAATAATAAGAACAATCTTCAAATGATGAAATATTGACAGCAAAATATAATTTTATAAGCTAAGTAGTAAAATTGTAAGAACAAACAGCTCGAGGAGTCAATAAAGAAGTTAAACTATCACATCACAGATTTTAATATTATAAAACTCACTCTTTAAGTATTTCTCTGCGTGGACGGCCAGTCCATTAATCTCGTGATGTTTTTATAGCATTTTTAACCACCCCCCCCCTCCTCCCTCTTGGTGATACGTAGTGAGGTTTAAGACTACCCATAAAATCACGTGTTTTTTTTAGTACTTACAAAGAATCTTAAAATTTTTAGAAGACAGGTACTTATAAAGTATAATCTAATTTTATCCTGAAATTACGGACCATGATTAGAAGACATTTTTGTCGCTATTCGGTTTAGAAACCGCGCGTTTGACGAAAAAATAAATACACGTGATATCATCTCCTCCTCTCCCCTAGTGATATTTCGTGATTTTTGCTAGACCTCCTCCCCCCTTTCAAACCTCACGTGATTAATGGACGGTCCCTAACTTGCCTGCGATGGACACTTTATTTGCCTCCAGCAAGCATCTCAAAAAATTTGTAAGTAAACTGTTGTGCCAAAATGATGTTTACGTGTTTATTTCATTAAAATGTTTTAAACGTACGTAACCTATAAATTTGTTATTTCAATATTATTCCCAGCAAGTGAATTTTTGTAATTCTTATGAAAAATAAAGATTCTAAACCAGATAAGTTAATATACTTGATTTTAATAACCTTTTAAATCAGATTTTAATATAGTTATAGATATGGGTATCAGCACAGGGAATTATAGTGTGGGGTCCGATCAAATAGTCATAGAATCAACCCAGAAGTCCTACGTTACGGTTGTAAAATAACTTTTGAAAAACCAAAGCTCTCGATACAAACTCACCCTCGACTAACTATAAAAAGTACAATGTTTTATTAAAGGTAGGTTACGATATTTTCTAGCTGTTAATATCACTGTTTCTAATGTCTTAAGACCACCAGTTTCCACCAGAGATAAGTGGTCTATCGAAACTATCGAATTTCGTATCCAATAATCTTATCGACGTAATGTCTGAAGCCTTTGCACACGAGTTTACGACGTAAGTACAGTCGCCTGCAATGTCGTACATTTTTCATTATGTTTGTATCACATCTCGTAGATCAAACATAAATACAAAAGTAATGGCATAGATTTGATAATTATAAGGTGAGACCATCTTTTTGCAGGGGACTGTACGCGTAGAAACACAAGGAGAAAGCGCTGCACAGACGATACACTCGTAAAAAAGACCACAAGTCTCCTGGCTTCCTAGGTATTCTCCACTCCACTAAGATCAGATAAAGGATCAGCACTTTCGCACTAAACTTGCGTAGCATTATCACTGGTCATCAGAAACGCCTCCTTCACATCACAAACGTTTCTCTTTTTAGGCTTAAGAGGGGGTTTCGGTGCAGTCCGTCTGCCTAAAGTACCACTAACACTGTAATTTATTCGCAAATCCTTAGGGTTCCGGAGTAGACTCTCATTCTCCATCAGCAGAACCTTCAAAGGCCTCTCAGAAGCCTTCAAATTCGCCATGCTCTGTAAAGCTAGCAGCTGGTTGTGAATGTTCGGAGAACTTAAGCTATTCCTGGGGATGATGGCGTGCGGAGTTCCAGGGGCAGGAGATGGAGCCGGCTCCAACTCCTCAGTGTCTCGGAAGTGTGTCACCTTCCCCACTGGACCCAGATCCATCTCACTCTTGTTCAGACTGTAGTAGTTTCCCCCATGACCAAATAACTTCATGTTAAACGTGTCATAGTAAGGTATGACCCCGTTTAAGGTCGAAAAGACCTGAGGGTCAGGGTTTCTTGGTCTTCTTGGCAAGGTTACGTAACCTTTTGGACTAATGAGAGGAACAGAACCTTGGTAGGAATCCTGTATTCTATACATGTTGTTGATGGACGTCACGCTGTACCCTGGTGACTTGGGGCTGTCTGCGCTGTGGTGAGCTTGGGAGGTTCCTGGAGAGACTTGGGGTCCTCTGAGAGGGAATGAGAGAAGATCTGGAGGGTATGCCTGGTGCTCTTGGGCAAGACGGTCCAAGAGGAGCGTCTCTTGTGATATCTTCGCCAGTTCTACTTCTTGTTGGCGAACGGAGTCTTCGGTGGAAGCTGTAAAACAAAAGCACAGTTATACTCCGTATTAAGTTATATTTGTAAGACAATTCACTAATTATGAATGCAGGCAATGTTTTGTTATAGGTGATGGTTACCACTTAACATCAGGTGGGCCATCTGCTTCCATCAGCTAGTTGTATAAAAAAAGACTGTTCAGAATTGGTGGTATTTTTATAGATACCATAGTTTTCAGTTATTCTGCTCAATAATGGTTCTGCTTGGATTTTTAAAAATATCGTCATCCACAAATTGGCTAATTAACACAAGACATCTGAGCTTAGTGGTAATTTTTTTTTTGAGCAAGTCGTAAATCGTGATTGGCTTACGATTGTAGCTCGTTAAATACGATTAGTGATCGTTGTACAAGCGGCCAAGTGTAAAATTGATTTTTAGTTTATTTATTTAACTTTATACCACATAGGTGAAGTGCATAGTAAAGATAGCTTTTTATTAGATTAGAAGAAGAAAATTTATTTATTTACGACGACAAAAGTTAAAGAAATACAAAATAAACATTTAACATAAAAATAAAAATTACCATGATGTATGTTATATGCTTTATATTGAATAGCTAAATTACAGCGCTAGTTATTTAACAGATGTTGTGTACTTTTCCCAAAAAGGTTGATTCGTTAAAATCTCTTATAAATTAATTATAACGGTTTTAACGATTATGATTAGTCATAGTCGTATTATTTATATATATTTTAGTTACATGTCACTAAGAATGGCGATTAATGTTGTTTGTTGAAATGTTATAACGCAATCTGCGTGAAACAGCGGCACCCGTAATCCAGCCAAAACCCGCCTTTAGAAAACATTGCCAACTTCGAGCTGAAACTTTTATGTGAACGTCAAAGAGTTAGTCATCACTTAGGACTTGCAGAAGTTTAAATGAAATGTATTTTTACCGTTGTGTGAACTCGGTCCTTTGTTGACGTCGCGAAAATAATGCAAATGAGGGAAAGGTGAGTCGTGATTTGAATATTTTGGATGGAATTTACATTGCGACGAGACGACGATGGTCTTGGCACATCGTTAAAGTCAGGGAAATAATAGGTTGCAAGTTTGGATCCTACTACGAATACAAAACAGTATCGTAAAGAATTTTATGGGGAACGGAAAAACAAGATGGGTTGCAAAAGATTCAAAACTGACATTGACAAGAGTGACAAAAGAGTGACATTTAAGGAAGAAAGCTTATGCCCAGCTTTGGATTTCTACAAGCTAACATTCATTAAGAAGGAAAACAGTAACCTCATTCTTTTTTTTTAATTTCCATGTAGCTGATAAATGGAAAATATGACTTCAGGTAAACTCACCTAATGCAGTTTCATTTTCTAACAATGTCCTATTCAGCTCCGACATCTCTGTGGCTTCGCTAGTCAGGGAGGGCGGCGGTTCGTACTTCCTAGGCGGCTTTATTACAGGATTTACCTCTATCTTAGTCCCTTTCTCCATCTCTGAGGCTACTGAGCCTTCAATCAGAACCTCTCCATTGGAAGATCTCGCGTCATTCTTAATCAGTCTTTTTATTTCGCCGTTCTGAGTCGTAAAGTAACAAACGACTAATGCAGCCCCGAAAATTATAACTATCGCCGTCAAACAACCAACTAAAATGGCAAAGGAGTCTGTATCCATGCCAGCTATAGTCCCAGGGCCATATCTAGAAAGCACTAGAGCTAGGGTCTTCTCATCACGGCCACCAGGGTTTTCTGCCACGCAGGTATAGTTCCCTCTATCACTGTACCGGGCGTTTATAACTGTCAGATTCACCCAACGAATCAAATCCATCGTGTTTTCAGTTACCGTGTACCGCAACTCCCCGAACGATTTCATCTCGATCATTTTACCATTGAACCGCCACGACACTTCAGGGTTAGGGTTCCCGACGACTTTGCAAGTTAGCGTCACGTTTTCGTCGTAACTTTTGACCGTGGCGCCCGGCGCCGGGTCGAGTATCGTAGGCCGGCACGCGAAGTTGGACGAGTCTAACTCGTTCCAAAGTTTGTCTTGCACCGTCGCCGGCTCGGCGCACGCCGTCGGCGGCGTGTAGAGGTTATGACTGAGCACCCAGTCGCGGAACGTCTGCAGATTGCAGTCGCATCTCCATGGATTGTTGTGCAAATCCAGCCCCGATAAGTTTCTCAGCGCCATCAAAGTTTCCGGCTTCATGTAACTGAGGTTGTTCCCGTCGAACCTGAGAATCTTCAGCTGCGGGAGGTTCACGAACGCCTTCGTCCCGATGCGAACTATGCGGTTGTTGCTCGCCTCTACTTTCTGCAGGAACTTTAAGTTTCGGAACAGCCCGTCCTCAAACTTATCGATCAAGTTGTTGCTTAAGTTTATCAATCTCAACTTCTCGGTGCCTTTAAAAGTGTCGGGGTGCAAGTGACGGATTTTGTTCTTTGAAAGATCGAGTTCGATCATTATTGCGAGAGTTACGAACGCCGTTTTATGAATAATTTCAATACTGCACTCCTTTAGGAAGAGCTTCTTTAGATTGCTTAGTCCAACTTTCTTGAACGCTTCTTGGTGTAGTTGATGTAGATTATTGTTGGAAAGATCTAGTATCTGTACATCGTTGCTTAGGTTCGCGGGTACAGTTTTGATGCTGGAATTAGAACAGATGGCTGCTTTATTCCCTGATTGCCACCGACAGTCGCAAGGTCGTTGACACTCAGTCGTGAAATCGGCAACCGTCGTGGCGAGGAGTGTGAGGGGTATCAGTGCGACTTTCACCCATGACGTCCAATGTTTATGAGCCATTTTGCGATGATGCTGGTCATTGCCTCGTGTTGATGCATTCCTGGTGATGGTTATGCCTGTGACGCATTGGTGTTCTGAAACAAAGAATAAAACATAAAATATCTACGATTATAATTTTTGTAATGGAAGTTACATATAAGAATACTATTATTTATTATGTGTCCTTGATTGGATTCCCAAGTTCTGGCTATAAGTCAGTGAAAAGAGTTTTAAGAGTAGTACCACGCCTTTTCTGCCGCCAAGCAGCGTTGTTGTGTTTCGGTTTGAAGAGTGTGGTTGCCGGTGTAATTACAGGCACATGATGCTAAACATCTGTATGACTCAAGGCATACAGATGTTAAGCTTTGTTGTAGGTGATGGTTACCACTTAACATCAGGTGTGCCAACTACTTGTTCCATCAGCTAGTTGTATAAAAAAATAGACGTTGTTTCATACCTAATGGTAACTTAATCTAGGAAAATTATAACACATTAAACCAAATCTGCCTGCAGCGTTTAAAGTAGGTACATAAAAAGTTCGCTTAATATTCTGCAAAGTTTTCAAACAAGTTTTTTGAAACAACTTGTTCTAGCAAGCATGCTTCAGGAGAATCTACAAGGAAATCTCGATACGGTACACTTATAAGCTCTTAATAACTGTTGGGGAAACTTTATTATCTAGTTAGACTTTTTCACCAGTGTTTATTTTGAACGTTTTGAATTAATTTAAAATGTGTTATGTGTATGTTTATCTTTCGAAACAGTGTGGTGAAAGGATTCTAAGTACGCCAGGGGCTCTTTTGAGTACCTGTTTTAGAACTTTTTAGGTTCTAAAACAAGTGGGTTTCCTTACGATGTTTTCTTTCACTTTTTGAAAGTACTGTGCACATAGATTTGAACGGAAAAACTCATAGGTGCACGACCGGTTTTGAGCCCACGACCTTAGGATCGGAAGGCGAATGTCCGGTTTTGAACCAGAGGATTGGAAGGCGAATGTCTACCATGAACTGGCATAACTTATCGTGTACTAATGTAACCACTATAAATGGGTAAAATATTGGACAAAATACCATTTCCTTTTAAAGCAAAATTGTTTTTATTCAATAACTCACAAAGACCATTTTCAAAGGTTAATAAACTATGTGAATCAGGGCGCCATTTCCTATAGAAATATATATTTTTACAGGAAGAAATAGATTTCAATTCACTTCTTAATAACCTTCCACTGCAAATGCACACAAACAAAATCAAACCAGAAAACGATCGTACCAAAGATATAAAAAAAACTAGATACCGCATTAAATTAATAAATTAATTTTCCACCCTTCAGCCCCAAATTTAGCCAAGCTTGTTATATGGGAACCAGATTATTGATACCACATATACTTTTTTTTTGTAGTACATACTTACAATATTATTTAGCACCCTGACAGAGAACTACTGTTCACTACTGTACATTACATCTACTTTGAGTGCGCCTGTGATTAGCAAGATAATTATGTAAAACCGCAGCTTGCCACATTTTACCTACTAATACCTACCTAGTTTATTAGCATGTAACTGAAAAGAATATAAAAAAACTCTTTTTTTATTTGACCCACATAGATTGGTACTTGCTTGGTACAAAAAAAAAGCAGTAATTAGTAAAACAATACTCAATCTGAGTGCATTGCACTTACTTTGGTGGTAAACAATGGCAGTCAAAGTAGGGGCAAGGCAGTCAAACGTGCTGGCTCAGCCTATATTTTATTTTATTTTTTATTTTTTATCTAGGTACTATACTAGAGGTACTATTTGTGTGATTTTTCTTTGTATATTTTCAGTGAGGCTTATAGCTATATTCGTTTGTTATAAGTTTTTTTTATTTTTAATTTTAGTTTTTGTTGTATCAGTCGTTCTCTCTTTGTATGTTGAATAGAACATTTCATTCATTCAAAGAGAGCAACTTGCGATATCCAGTTCAATTTATGTCTGCGTTCCTACCGAGCTTCATGCCTCAAGAAAACCATTAAAAATCCGTTCAATTTCGATTCAATTCAACTCGCACTGCCAGCGGGCGGGTAATGCTTAGATTGGGAGCTAGTCAGGTGGAAATCTACATTGTTTCCGTGAGGATATTGGACGCAGCTGCTTTTGTTATAGAATACTGAATTGAAAAACAACCAAAACTGAAACAGCTTCATGACATTGATCCCCAGGCACGTTAGATATCTCCTCAGATCTCTTAGTACCAAGTACTATAGTCGCGTTAAACACTCGATGCAAACTCGGTCATAAAACATCTTGACACTAGTGTTGAGAGTACTCGGCGCGGGCGCATGCACGTTATCGATAAAATGAATGACTCAGCGAGAGCGCCCGGTGGTTGCGCGGTCGGAGAGGTCATTATCGGTAGTTGGTATGAATGTTTCGATAGTTCTTATCGTATTCATAATGCACATCTCTGGCATAAACAAAAATATCGTGCGATTCTCCTAAGTGCGAGAGAGAGAGCAATATTTCTGTCTCGTTCCGATAATTTCTGACCGTGTTTGTAGCGAGTGTCTATTGCGACTATAACTCCTGATTCTTTGAAGACGTCTTAGTGGGGTAGTCAGAGGTACATTTGGCACATACCCACATTATCCAGTAGTTGGTATTCCATACGTGACAGGTTGCAAGCCCATCGCCGCTGTTAGAATACTAACTGGTTTCCTCACGATGTTTTTCTTTACCGTATAACAGAACTGGCATTGCGCACATACATTTTTCGACAGGAAAAATATATTGGTGCACGACCGGATTCGAACCTACGAATCGGAAGGCTACTCTCACTGACCACCGGTGGTCTTGGTGGTGAAAAACAACTTCGGATGAAATATTAAATATATTCATTTGGAATAAAAAACATTTTCAGAAAACATTGGAATCTATTTTTATTTCATTATATTTTAACAATTATTTACAAAATGTACAAAATACATATGAAACAGCTGAGCTATCTGCAGACCGTTGCAAACGATCTAGAGATAGCTCAACTGATCCAAATCAGTGCCAATCGGAAGATTTCCCAGATTTATATAATAATACAAATATTTTTATTGAATACAAAAATCATGAAAGTGTTGATCCCGCCAGCTCCCACAACTGATAATACGAGAACTTCCCGAAACTTCCCAAACGATATTTGGGTCCATAACTTCCGCTTGTGAAATTAAGTGCTTGAAAAAAGTTAGGAACATGCTGCGATTACGGGCGTAACTTTTAACAACTTTAACTGCAACGATTTAGCTGTTATATTTTGCAGAATGAGAAATGCAGGTTCTGTTCCCGCAGCGTGACAAATGTTTGTATAGTCTGTAAATACTAATCTTTATTCTTTTGAGATGCATGGTACCTTCCATGCTATTTCCTTAATTTATAATAGGTTAAATATCATAATTTCAGCTGTTACCACTTTTTATGAAATAAGTTATCATTTTTTTTATTGCTAGGATCATTGTCAGGATCGTGGTAAGTCGGTGGATGGAGAGGGCTCGGAACACTCACATACACACACAACCTTTAAATGCAATGGCTGTAAAAAAAATAGATGTACTTAGCATAAGGATAGTATAGATTATATACTGATGATGATGATCAATGATGATTTTTTTATATATTTTTCAATTATATTTCTTCAGGACCACCAATGCTCTCAAATCTCAATTTAATGTCAAAAAAACTACTTAATAATACATAGAATGTATGAAGAACGGTGCTGACCGTTCATACGTAACCATCCACTGAACTGTTGAACGAAAAATCTTTCCTTTCGCATGTAATCACCATTTGAAAATACCACGATCAGGATCCAGACTTCAGGCCCCTACTCCCTAAAACACTTCTACCAACTAACTAAAATAGGACTAAGACACCAACGAACTTTCAAAGTCAAAGTCAATGTCAAAAGGTATTTTCTGCCGCCAAGCAGCGTTGCTGTGTTTCGGTTTGAAGAGTGTGGTTGCCGGTGTAATTACAGGCACATGAGGCTTAACATCTGTATGCCTCAAGCTGATGGACGCAGGGCAGTGCATCGTAGGGCACGTTCCTATCGTGCGTGACTTACGAGGCCATGCTTTGTTATAGGTGATGGTTACCACTTAACATCAGGTGGGCCATCTGCTTGTTAAATCAGCTGGTTGTATAAAAAAAAATATTCAATAAAATCACAAGGATCACTTTGAAACGTCTTAAAGCTAGGTGACTCTAGGTGCCAGTTCCACGCGACCAAAGCCTAGAAGAACAGGCAACAAACTTACGGCTTGGTTCCTACCGTTCTTTTGTCAAAATAACCACACTTCCAGTAAATTAACGAAAACTCTAATAAATTGCTTCTTGATAAGGATGAACGAGACATTTTCCTTGAGAAAGAGAAATCTCACGATAGGTGATGATAAAAAGGCCTATGTGGTGTCACTCGTCTCATATCTCAAGGGACTTAGTCGCCATAGAGCTAGGATAATACTTTTACTCTGAATAGAGACGCTATGACATTACATAATGCCAAAATAATTATTAGCAAAAACTATGAATGGGGGATGATGTTATATAATTTTAACTGACTGTGGATTTTTCAGAAATTTGTGAAAGATTTACCTCTAGAATGTTTGTAGGAAAACGGGAAAGCCTGGATAGAACAGAATGCTTAAAAAATACATTAAATTATTTATAGACAGAGTTGTATACGGTACGGACCCACAATTTTCAACTCACAAGATGCGTTTGACCACTACACTATCGGCGTTATTTCACACTGATCAAAGCTGAGGAATTATTAGTTTGGGATTATTTTAACCGTCTTAATTATTTCAAGGGCTATCAAAACCAATTAAGCTGTTATCGCGTGATTGAGCCACAAATATTTAATATTCAATCATCAAAAATATCATAACTCTGTCTTTTACTCGTAGAACAACTAAAACTATGTATTTTTTAATTAGATTGTAAAAAAATATGGGATTAACGGCAGATTTGAATTGTGCGAATTGTATATATTTGTATTTGTATACAAATAAATACAATTCGTACAATTCAAATACTGAAAATTACTTATTTCAAAAACATTTATTTTGTTTGTAACTTATTTATTTTGCAAACGGTGAATTAATTCGCCAGCCTTTGTATATTTACAGAAAACTACGCCTCATTCTAATTATTCTTGGAATGGTCAGGTTCTGTCTCCATGAAAAGGGATTACGAAATCCTTCCAAGCTCTGTGAGACAGTAGGGTGACCCCACATTATTTAAGAGGGAACTTTATCACGGTAAATGAGATAAATTCAGAAAACTTTGTCTAACTGAGGTTGGTGTATTACTGAGCAAAATATTTGGTGGTTATTTATCAAATGGAAGATTTATCAGACCTTGTAACGGTCGTTTATGGGAAAAAATGAGTACAATATACAGGGCGTCCCAAGATTATGCGACTTGTAGGGAAAGCACCTTAAATATTGTAGATAGGATATTTTGCTAAAAGGAGGCTTTATTTTATTTTTAAAACTTAGTAATACTGCATTCAAAGATTTTTTAAAAATTACTTGCTTCGTCTGGCAATCGAACAAATTAAAATGTGAAAAAAATAACATTTTTTTTATCTTTATCGCAATTTTATGTACAACTTGCAGATGAGGATTTCCTATTTAAAAGTTGGCTATGGTAAAGCAAACTTTTGTGTAGGAAAACATGTATCGATCAAAATGAAATGTTTACTAAACTGTGTGCAATGTGATTGCATGTCAAAATGTCACATTAGCTCTTGTATTCGCCCTAAAAATAATTTATAACACCCAGACACAGAAAAAACATCCCAGACATATGTAACTACGTATCTCCAGGGAAAACCTTACTACGGTCCATATATCTCATTTCCGAAAATCATATCTACCCTCGCCCACAGGCTTTGTCACCTGTCGTCGCCTCAAACAATTGGAAACGTAACGTCTTCGTCTTCTTTGATTCGAGTTTCTCATGTTGTCGCACTGTAAGTGCCTTTTCACACGTACCGGTTGCCGGGTAGCCGATGCCGACTATCCGGTAACACATTCAGCTTTCACACGACCCGATTTAGTATCCGTACCCCAAGTATGAGATTTGAGATTTCGCTGCGTGCTCATTGCGGGTTTTGTAAAGTTCCGTATCGGTATCAATATCGCGTCTTCATACAAAACTCGCAATGAACACGGAACAAAAACGTAAAACGAAAAACGAAATATCGTAAGCAAATCTCATACTTGGGGTACCGGTAGCGTCTTTACCGTCGACGCGAGTACGGTCGCGTAGGCTCTCTCTGTGGTTATACATGGGCGACTGGCCACCGGTGCGTATGAAAGCATGCTACGTCGTCCATGCAGGACTATGCGTCCGGCTGCCGGCTAACCAGTAGGCGCCAACTGGACGCACAGTAGTGGATCCGGTGTGCACCCGGCGACCGCTTGCCGGGCAAATTACGCCGGTACGTGTGAAAGCTAAAGTGCACTTCGCCGCTGGGTACCGGGCGCCGGCTACCCGGCTACCGGTACGTGTGAAAAGGCACTAAAAGTGATGTGACAATTGGAGCTTGTTATAACGTTGTCACGATACGTTTTTTGATTGTACTTTTTTTAAAAGGTAGCAACTATCTTATTTTAGGCTTCTCTCCATTAAAGGTTGTCGAGAAAAGATCAGGAATCTAGTAGAGATAATTTTTGTAATCTAGAAATATTGACGTCAGTATCTGTTTATAGAGGTATTAACGAAATTGTTAAATTTGTTTAAAGTAATTGAAGCGGATTTATGACAAGGAGTACATCCAAAAACTACAATTCAAGAAAACTGAATTGTAGTTCATTGAATTGCTTAAATATATCAGAAAAACTACCGAGATTATTTGGAAAACAGTCTCTTCTCTTGTCGTGTCACTAGTTTCTTTCGAAACAGTTTGGTGAAGGTTTTTTAAGCGCGCCTCAAGACGCTCCTTTCGAGTTCTATAACACATGTTATAGAACTATGTAGGTTGACATGCCGGTTTCCTCACGATGTTTTCCTTCACCGTTTGAGTACTGGTATTGGAAACAAAATTAACACACTGCCTGTACCCCAAGTATGAGTTGTGTTTACCATATTTGGTTTTTCGTTTTTGTTCCGTGTTCATTGCGGGTTTTGTATGAAGACGCGATAGAGATACCGATACGGAACTTTATGTTCTACTACTAATTTTCATCATACTTGCAAGTTACGTATCGGTATCTCTATCGCGTCTTCATACATATACAAAATTTGACATAAATACCCAATACCTATCTAACTATAATTTTTAATATGCCAACAACGATTAAACAGAACTACCTATATAAACCCTATGAACCTACTATTAAATTGAAAACCTCGGCCTGCCTCCATGTTGCCATACCCTATGCAGGATCCATGTGATACTTACTAACACCCAACAACTATGTCTGTACCTAAACTAAACCATGTGTAAGCAATAAATATATTGAGTATTGAGTGTCCACAAACTAACCTCCTTTTCAGAAGTCTGTAAAAATGAAATTCTTTTTCCTATTCCAACCCTTAACTCGGTCCACCCTTGTCAGGCATTTAGTCCTAAGCTGAGTCATCCTACTCAGGTGCCATGAGTCTTCGGATCCACCTTTCACAACGTCCCAATAAATTTACAGACTAGTCTTTAAGTATTTTTGTCACGTGCTTGGCGGAAAAAGTGTGAATAGGAGACATTTTGCCGCAAATATTTAGGTAGAAATATTTTATATGTGAGTTTGTTTTGGGGCGCTCGTGATATTACGCTTTCAGGATTCATGCTTTGAAATGAAATAATTTGCGTACAGTTTTTATTTATATATTTTGGGGCGCTCGTTTATATCAATATCGAAGTATTAATATTTCATTAATTTGTAAATATAATTTTTGGTATTGAATTAGGTTTTATTTGAGGTATTTATTTGAGGTTTGCTTGATTTAAGTTAGCTTATATTCAATATTAGTAAATATTTTACTTTTTGTAGTACCTATACCTATTCCATTTTCTATCTTCTCTTCTTTCAGTGCTCAAAAGGAGCCTGTTTGAGGCGCACTTAAAAACCTTTCACCACACAGTTTCAAAAGAAACTAATGACACGACAAAAGAAGAACTTTCTGTCCTTTCTTATAAAAGCCTATATAAATGTTTGCAATCATAATAAATACGCAAGTTAAGTCGCGGGCGGTAGCTAGTTTACTATATTTTTTCCGATGACGCGTGAAATTTACTGAGTACACTGAGTGAGGAATAAACAATGTTAATGGATACCACTTTATAATAAAGAAATCTCAAAGTGAATATCCCCGGTATTCAAAAACATTGTGCGTTATTTATTTTCACTAAGTTGAGGAATAAAAATAAGTTTTTCAGAGAATCGCATTTTTTATACAACTTATTGATAGAACAAGGCCCAACAGATGTTAAGTGGTAACCATCACCTATAATGAAGCATTGCCTCACAGGTCGCAAGTCACGTTATTACGCTGTTTGCCGGCAGAAATAGGCAAAGTGGTATAATTGCTAGTAATTCCCCGGACAAGCCCTTCACAAAGAACTCTAACATTTCACTAAATACTCAAAATGAGTATGTATTTTTTATGACTATCGCCTATGCTTTTTCAAGCCTTTACATACCCACAGATAACTCGAGATATAAGAAAAGGCAGCCATCGTGTTTTAGAAAAAAAAAATTAAGAAAACTTTACCCTCAACTGAGAACGAATGAGTGAATTTTTCAATTCGTTGCAAAATATGGATACAAAATTCGCGTAATTTTTCCCGCCCTCAGCGAACGATAAATGTCTTTATTTATTTTATTTCTCGCTCGAATCAGCTATAACTAAGGTTGTCAGGTTCGGGAAGAAGGGAAATAATGGCAATCATAAAGTAAACCTGGAACGAACAGTGAATAAAATGAACTGTAGTGTTTATCATGTTTTAAGAGTAGTAGAGCTCTTTGTGTGTGGCTCGTCCGGGGAAGAACTACCACCACGCCTTTTTTTGCCGCCAAGCAGCGTTGCTGTGTTTCGGTTTGAAGTGTAGTTGCCGGTGTAATTACAGGCACATGAGGCAACATCTGTATACCTCAAGTTGATGGACGCAGGGCAGTGCATCGTAGGGCACTTTCCTATCGTGCGCGACTTATAGGTGATGGTTACCACTTAACATCATGTGGGCCATCTGCTTGTTCTATCAGCACTCATAATGATTTTCTTGTCATGATCCCACTTCATGCGTCATTATCCCATATCAGCCGACATCGCAGGATCGAACCCACGTCCCACAGATTGCAGAGCTACCAACTAAGCCGTGAGTCCTGTTCTTTGTGAGGCCTGAAGAGCTATTAGTATTCCTTTATTTTTGGAACCATCTTCCGTAAAGTTTCAGTGTTTCAGCACAACTACTAATTTACTCTGCACGATCCAAATTGAAATGGATCTGTAGTTTCGTATTCAGTTGCTTGTTTTCGTATTACTAAAGATGTGTTGTCTCTTTGCAAAGAAAAACAAACAGAATTTCTTATGTAATCAGGCATGGTAGACATCCCCTCAGATTAGATTCTTAATATTGGTGGACTTTCCACACAGCACTATCTAACCCCAAATTAAGCCAAAGCTTGGAATAATATGGGAACCAGATAGCAGATATAATATATTAATATACTTTTTTTTGTAAACAAATACTTATACTGTTAAATAATACCCAGACAGAGAACAAAAATCTATGTTCATCACACAAATGTTTGTTCTCGGTGGGGATCGAACCCACAGCCTACGGCGCAGAAGGCAGAGCTACTACCAACTGAGCTGTGAAGGCTGTCATACCTTAGTGGTATCTTGATAATTCTTGCCATAAGGGTAGACAGAGGCATGATCTATTATATTTGTGTTTTTTTATACTACTTTTATTATGGAACAAACAGATGGCTCACCTGATGTGAAGTAGTAACTATCACCAATAACAAAGCTAGGTATCATCTGTTTGTTATAACTTTTCTGTGTTGGTCAATAAAATGCTTTGCTTTTTCTTCCTTCTTTCTTTCTCCTATGACAAAAATGTGCCTTGCATGTAACGCACGTTAGGAACTAACGAAATTCACTTTAATTCACAAATAACTTTATCAGACGCTGTTCCTTTATCACAACAAAAAAAAAACGCGCGTTTCCGACGTTGCGTCAAAGCGCAGTGTATAATTTTAGGAAGGTAATTATTTGATTTTCCTTTCTTTCTCCTATGACAAATCAGTGCCTTACAGGTATCGCACGTTAAGAACTAACGAAACTCACTAATACCTTTATCAGCCGCATTATCCGCTTATCCATTCATCACAACAAAACAAATAAACGCGCGTTTCCGACGCCGCGTCAAAACGCAGTGTACAAATTCTTTTAGGAATGTATTTATTTGATCTAAAGTCCATAAAATCGGAACAATCAAATCGCTCGTACGAAAACCAATTTTAATTTGGTTAAACATTTACAAGTCCCCATCTGCTGTTAAACAAACAAAATACAGCCATTTTGATAAGGATCTCTAATTTGGTACCGTTTTTGTTGTTCATTGCTTCTATAGGGGTATGAGCACTGGTTTTTGACGGTATCGAGTCGCCGCGAGTCTGTTGCCAAAACAAATTCTGTTTTTTTATACAACTAGCTGAAGGAACAATCAGATGGCCCTGATGTTAAGTGGTAACCATCAACTATAACAAAGCATTACCTCACTTTACTTGAACTTGCCTTACGATGCATCCATCTACCTGAGGCTTACAGATGTTATGCCTCATGTAACCTCATGTAATTTCACCAATCTGTTATTGTACGCTGGTGAAATGTTTAATCTGGTCTAAATCTTTAAAAAGGTCTAAATCTTTGAGTAGACCAATCTTTTTTTTTTTTTTAAATTTTGGACATTCCACACAGCACTATCTCGCCCCAAACTTGTGATATGGGAACCAGATAGCTGATAATACTACTTATATACTTTTTTTTTGTAAATACATACTTGTAATATTATATAACACCCAGACAGAGAACAAACATCTGTGTTCATCACACAAATGTTTGTTCTCGGTGGGGATCGAACCCACGGCGTACGGCGCAGAAGGCGGAGCTACTACCAACTGAGCCGAGAAGGCAATCTCACCGCTTTCTGTCAAAGGAACTTATCCAAATAAATCACAAGGATCACTTCGAAATGTGTTCAATCTAGGTGAATCTAGGTGCAGTTCTACGCGACCAAGCCTATAATAATTCTTCTGGCAGGTATTTTAACTAGTATTTTTATAATATCCTAAAGTCGGTCTTCTTGTCTTGTCGTGTCACTAGTTTCTTGCGAAACAGTTTGGTGAAAGGATTTTGAGTGCGCCTCAAGAGGCTCCTTTCGAGCACTTGACACATGTTATAGAACTTTTTAGGTTCTACGACATGCCGGTTTCCGCACGATGTTTTCCTTCACCGTTTGAGAGTACAGAGCATTGTGGACATACATTTTTCAACAGAAAAACTCTAAGGTGCACGACCGGTTTTGAACCCACGACCTTAGGATCAGGCGGGGCCGCTAGCACTAGACCGCCAGTGCTCCCTAAAGTCAGTCAAAACCCCGAAGGTGATATAATACGAATTATAATAAAAATCTTTGGTTTAGGTAAACGCTATAATTTTTTTTATACTTCTTGCCGTTGGATCAAGCAGATGCACAAAGCCACGCACGATATAAACATGCCCTTCTATGCACTGTCCTGCATCCATCAACTTGAGGCCCACATTTAAGGCGAATATAAGAGCTAATGTGACTCTCGCTCGCACGTTTCGACATGTTGAAAGATATAAAATCACTAAACTCATTTTCGAAAAATTTCAACCAACCATTTTATTTTTATGTCAGAGTGAGAGTCACATTAGCTCTTGTATTCGCCATAAGACTCATGTGCCTGTTATTTCACCAGCAACCACACCTTTCAAACCGATAGAACAGTTTAACTAGTGTTAGGGTTCCGACCCGATTGGATGAAAGCGTTTTGTTTTTATTTTGGAGATATCAATCGGGTTCAGTGTACACTTTTATTCAGGTCTGAACTGCCTTTAGTAAGCGATTCGACGAAAAAAGCGAAGCGCAAAGCAAAGCGTGATTGGTCATTCGCAAACGATTGAATAAGTCAGTTTTAAAAGTAGTAGAGCTCTTTGCGTAGGGCTCGTCCGGGGAAGTACTACCACCACGCCTTTTTCTGCCGCCAAGCAGCAACGCTGTGTTTCGGTTTGAAGAGTGTGGTTGCCGGTGTACTTACAGGCACATGAGGCTTAACAGCTGTATGCCTCAAGTTGATGTATGCATCGTAGGGCAAGTTCCTATCGTGTGTGACTTACGAGGTAATGCTTTGTTATAGGTGATGGTTACTTAACATCAGGTGGGACATATGTTTGTTCAATCAGCTAGTTATATAATAAAAAAATATATAAGTTATTAAAAACCACTGACCGCTAGTGAGGCTTACTGATTAAACTCTTGTCAACACTTTGATGTGTATAATGCATTTATTGCTTACATATGTTTTACTTCAGGAATAAGAATAAGAATAAGAATATTTTATTGTATAACTGTGTACATAAAGGTGTGATAAAAATAATACAAGAATCAACAGTTTATCCTTTCGGACGAACAATATTTCTGTAAATTACTAATAAAGTTTAAGGTAACAAAGACAAAACTTAACAAAACTCTGACATCACTATAAATCTTAGGCACTAGATGAGATCAAAATACTCCTTCAAATTATAGTGCACTCTGGATAAGCCACTTTCTTAAATTATTTTTAAATAAATTTGGCTTCAAGCTGTTTCAGATCTGTAGGTAAATGGTTATAAATTTTTATGGCAGAGATGTAGGCGCTTTTTTATACATAGTATTATTGATTTGTGGCATAACAATGTTGTATTTATGTTTATTTCTTAAGTTCTCTTTACGGGTGGATTTTATATCAAAAAAGTATTGTTTGTTATTTTTTACAAATAAACATATTTCTAATATATATATTCCTGTTAATGTTAAAAAGTTATGTTCCTTAAAAATGCATCGAAGAGATTGAGTGCTTTCTAAATTATAAATAGCTCGAAGACATTTCTTTTGCATTATGAATGCAGACTGAATGGCCACGGAGTTACCCCAAAATATTATGCCATAGCTTAAGTACGGAAAAACATGACCATAATATGCATTTTTCGCAATAAACTTAGATGAATTATTACTTAATGTTGATAAGGCGTAGCAGTATTTTGATATTTTAGAATTTAGTTTTGTTATATGGTTTTTCCAAGACAAAAATCTATCAATATTGACACCAAGAAACTTGATTTCATTTACTTCATAGTCATATTACGAGAAGAGGGAAATGGATATGGATGGTTTTAGAAGGAGAGGCAGGCCAAGAAAAAGATGGATGGATTGTGTGAAAGATGATATGAGTAAGAAAGGAGTGAGCACCGAGATGACGAATGATAGAGGAGAGTGGAAGAAGAAAATCTGTTGTGCCGACCCCATGCAGCGTGGGATAAGGGCAGGAAGATGATGATATGTTTTAGTTCAGGTACATACATAGTTGTTATACAACTAAACAACTAGTTGATCGAGTGAGTGAAGCGAACGAAGATCTTAGTTTCAACTTGGGCGATTTGGCATTTTATGTATGTATGTATATATGTTTGTCTGGCCATAACTTTCGAACCGTTGATCCGATCTGCATGAAATTTGATATGTCGATAGCTATTTCTTGAGAAATTTACTGGTAAGTATATGAGTAAACTCGGATAATGGGTTATTGAGATATGGGGTTTTTTAAAGAGGCAAAAATAAAAAAGTTACATAAAAAAATCAAGTTACATGTCATATGAAAGGGCTATGTTTGGACATTCCAAAAAAAATTTTACTTTTTTTCTGGGACGGTCGGTTTTTGAATAAAAAGTTAGTAGACAGGTAAAGTGTTGCTATTAAACCATTACTTAACATTAAAATCTAGGTAGGTCGTAGGTTTCTATATAATCGTAGTAGGCACGAGATATTTTGTAGTCTGGTACTGGGTATTTATAACAAAGTTATTATAGAGGTAAGTATTAAGTATTTAATTGATAAAAAATAGTCAATGTCCTTGAGGGCAGGCAACGCAACGACAACACCCCTAGTGTTGTTGGTTTCTAAAAGGTTCTAAACAGTTGTCTGGTAGAGATGGCTGGAGCGATAAGACCGTCCATTTTACTTATTAGTTTTAAGTTTGTTTTTGTGTTATATCTATAAGTTTTGTGCAATAAAGTATTTTTTATTTATCTTTCTATGGGCGACGGTGACTACTTAACATTATGTGAGCTACCGTTCGTCTGGCTTTTATATATTAAAAAAAAACACATTTAGGTCAAAGTGTGATAAAGTCGAATGTTCAATTTCTTCTTCCGATGATGATGATGACGATGAACCAACAGTGCTCTACCACATAATGTTATCGGAATGTATTGTCTCGCTTAAATAGTGCGTTAACTTCGGGTTCATTGAACTCACTTAATGATGTGTTTGCAACAATATAGGCAGCGGTTTCTGAAGCACTCGTATACTTAGCGAGTTCACCCGAAACTGCAATCTTGTGACGAAGGAAAGATTCTCACGTACGTCATCATTGCTTTTTCAATGGAGTAAGCAAAATACCAACCTGGTGTTGAGAGGTTACTTCTGTCAAAAACATTTTTTTTATACAAGAAGCCGATGGAACAAGCAGATGGCTCACCTGATGTTAAGTGGTAACCATCATCTATAACAAAGCATTGCCTCGTAAGTCACGCACGATAGGAAAGTGGCCTGCGATGCACTGCCCTGCGCCCATCAACTTGAGGCATGCAGATAGTAAGATGTGCCTGTCATTACACCGGCAACCACACTCTTCAAACCGAAACACATCGTTGCTGCTTGGCGGCAGAAAAAGGCGTGGTGGTAGTCCTTCTCCGGACGAGCCCTTCACAAAGAGCTCTACTACTCTTAAAAGTCTTTCGAATGAATTAAAAATATGCTGCAATTTCCTGATACTTATGATTTTTCAAAATAGTAAAAAAAGGAAAAACATATTGTATGTAATTTTAAGTCTGGCTAGGCATGAGACTTAACAATTATAGTTAATCGAAAAATGTAGCACGCCATGCTACAACGGTGACCACGTGACTGTGACCTCTAGAGACTGCAGGTGTCTGTGGTCACCGGGGTCAATCGATACTTGACCTTAAAGCCTATAACGCCCAAACAAGCAAAGGCGTTTAATTTTACGTCGGAAATATAATTCAAAAAATCAATTGAAAAATCACGTAATAAATACTGCTGTGGGCGTTCTTTACCAGACAACTTTGACTCAGAGGAAACTCAAAAGACGTTTTAAATTGATTCTTGTGATTTCACCTTGTACTTAACAACTTAACCCAAAACGAATCCATATTATTATACTATTTGCTGAAGCAAATGGCGCACCTGATTCTAAGTGGTTACCATCACCCTAGGAATAAATATTAGTCATTAGTCCATCACCTATAGCAAATCATTGCCTAGTAAATCACACGCGATCATACGCACCCTAAGATCGTCTGGGGAAGTACTACCACCACGCCTTTTTCTACCGCCAAGCAGCGTTGCTGTGTTTCGGTTTGAAGAGTGTGGTTGCCGGTGTAATTACAGGCACATGAGGCTTAACATCTGTATGCCTCAAGTTGATGGACGCAGGGCAGTGCATCGTAGGCACGTCCCTATCGTGCGTGACTTACGAGGCAGTGCTTTGTTATAGGTGATGGTTACCACTTAACATCAAGTGGGCCATCTGCTTGTTCCGTCAGCTAATTGTATAAAAAAAAAAAAAAAAGATACACTGCCCTGCGTCCACGATCCTGAGGCATACAGATGTTAAGCCTCATGTGCCTCATTTCACTTACACCCTTAAAAACGAAACACAGCAGCGCTACTTAGCTAGTACTTCCCCGGACGAGCCACACAAAGAGAACCACTCTCACTGTTTTGCTATGACCTTAATTATTTAGGGCAAGTCTAGACTTCGAGCTCAGTTGTTAGATAATACAATACGGTTGTTCTAGTCGTTTAGATTATCTGTCTCAACAGAGCTTGGATAGGGACCTAGATTCACTTCAATTAGACTTTGACCTAAACAACTATTTGTAGGTCAATTTATTGTCTGTGTTAAATGAGGGTTTTGGAAGTAAGAAAGTCTGAATTGAAAATTCACCTGATAAATACTAAAGATTATTATAATATCCGAGAGAAGGACCTCCACTCTCTTCGAGTGTCAGACTGGGAAGACGTGGCGTCGAATAGGGACCGGTGGCGTTCTATTGTGTCGGAGGCCAAGACCCACTTCGGGGTTGATGCGCCAGGATAGTAAGTAGTAAGTAGTAAGTAAGTATTATAATATCCGAGGGTTGAGTAATTATTCGAGTGGGATTTGAACCCACGACCTTTCTCTTGATATGGGGCTGCGCTGACCACCTGGACCACACTGGAGCTTCAATATTGTATCATAATACATTGTAACAAGGATCATACAAAAAACGGTAGGAACCAAGCCGTAAGTTTGTTACCTGTTCTTCTGGGCTTTGGTCGCGTGGAACTGGCACTGAACTGGAGTCATAGTTTTAAGACGTTTCAAAGTGATCCTTGTGATTTTATTAAATAAATGCCTTTTGACTTTGACTTTGATCTTCTGCTGACTACAATACATCTTTTTCTGCCGCTAAGCAGCGTTGCTGTGTTTCGGATTGAAGAGTGTGGTTACCGGAGAAATTACAGGTATAAGAGGCTTAATATCTGTATGCCTCAAGTTGATGGACGCAGGGCAGTGCATCGTAGGGCACGTTCCAGTCGTGCGTGACTTGCGAGGCAATGCTTTGTTATAAGTGATGGTTACCACTTAACATCAGAAGGGCCATGTGCTTGTTCCATCAGCTAGTTGTATAAAATATATATATAATTTAAACATGTAAAAAAATGGAACTTCGTAATGCTTTTTTTTAGAACGAGGCTGTAAGGAATGGGATTGCCATAAGGTACGATATTATGAGCTTACAATATTCATGACAAGCAACTGTTTTGGATGGCGTGACGAAAAGCAGTCCCTCTGAAAATTTGAAACAGGCTTTTATGAGCGTTATTTATTATGTATGCGAGTGTCAGCTATAGCAATTTATAAATTCAAGTGCGTATGTCTGTTTGTAACGTTTTTATTACTAAATAATGTAAGCTCCACTTTGCGTTTCAATAAGCAAAGTCCACCAATATTTATATTATATTTATTTAATAATTATGAATTTACAAAAACATACGTAGATAAGTATTATAATCAGCTATCTGGTTCCTATATTACAATCTTTGATTTTATTTTATTTTAGAGACAAACAAACGGGCTTACGGCCCACCTGATGTTAAGTGGTCATCTTCGCCCATATACACCAACAACACTAGGGGAGTTGTCGTTGCGTTGCCTGCCCTGAAGGACTTTATTAATTTTTTCTTGAAGCTATTCATGCTGTAAGTGAGCGGGAAAGCCTCCGGTGGTAGCGCATTCCACAGTTTATGAGTATGGGGCAGAAAAGATCTCGAAAAGCGAGCAGTCCGAGAAACCCAAGGTTCCAGTAGATGTGGATAAGCTAGATCCCGGTGTCGAGAGGTGCGGTGGTAAATCTTGACGCCGGCAGGTCAAATAGCTAAATATTTAAATAGCTTTGGCTTAGTTTGGGGCTAGATAGTGTTGTGTTGAAAATCCACCAATGTTTATTTATTTATTTTTTATTTAAAATCAGCGGTACGGACCAATTATTTTGCACGCAAGTACACAGTGGATCGTTTCTGCCAAACTTTTAACTATTGTAATTAGTTTCGGGCCATGGGCAGTGGGAGGCGTCACATGTGTATTTGATGAATCATTAACGACTAATGAAACACCTGTGACTTTGTTCCCGCACTGCCATCATCATCATCAGCCTACTCAGCCCACTACTGGACATTGTCTTCCCCCGGTGATAGATAGACAATTAGCAAATATCATTATACAATTTTCATTTAAAACGAGATTTATAATATACCATGATTGGTTCATTTGATTGTTTCCCGATATTTCGGCACAGTTGCATACACAATGATCACGGGTCGAATTAGTAAAAATATCGGGTATTTATCCCGTTATACAACGTGTACCATAATACCCCTATAAGGCCAAGGACCAAGAAATCAGACCAAGCACTGGAATACTTTGACGTGTGCAAAGTTTTAATACTTCGTTTTCGAAATTCGCATACAAAAGTTAAATTAAAGTTGTCTCAGAAATTTGCCAGAACCCTGATAATGTGTACTCGACCTTGGTATATACCTACGCTATTTGCGTTTACTAATATAATTAATTGGTGGCAGTTCTGTTATCAATTTTATCTACAGTTCATAATGAAAGGTCACAAAACAGCTGTATACAGCTGCGTGATTTTGTGTTAGTTTCATTTTGGCGGAAAGTTTAAGAGGCATTTCAGGAATAAAAAACTTCTAAAGTCTTATATCAAAGTTGGTTCGCCATGACATACAGAATACTGTATGTCATGGCGAACCACCTAAGCTTCAAGGCATAAAGGAGTATTATGTAACACGTTGTATATGAAAATTATGTTCATAACCATGATAGTTCCAAAAATTATATCATTATACAAGTTCAGTAGCTTAGCGAAGTATGGGCGGTCTTATCTCTATAAGCGATCAACAACAAACAACCTTAGGATAAACAGGAAGATGATTCTTCTGCCTTTAAAGACCAAAATGTATCTTAAAAACTGAAAACAGCTTGACGTCTTTCAAAGTCAAAGTCAAAAGGTATTCAATAAAATCACAAAGATCACTATGAAACGTCTGAAAGCTAGGTGACTCTAGGTGCCAGTACTCTTTGATCCCCAGACACAGTAAAAGTCCCTTCAAATATATTAGTACCAAGTACCAAGTACCAAGTACTAACTTAAGATTCTTTGAGGATATCTAAGGGGATAAACAGAGGTACGTCCAATAATTTTAAAATATTGAAGTACTAATTGTTTGTTGTTTAAAAAATACTAATTTTATAATGTTGTGACGTGCTCTACTCGGCTTTGGCTGGTCGATAATTTTCCATAAAAACACTTCATTAACTTTGAAATAGAAAATCGAAAAAACATAATTTACGAATCAGTTGCTTATTTTTATGATGAAAATAAACCTCCATCCATCAAACTCGACTTTATCGTGTGTGTGAACTCGCCCGTTTTTTCAATGTTCGGACCACGAAGGTCTTATGCCGAACTAGTTACTGCCCGTGACAAGGCTCGCAAGGACATTTTGCCACTCATCATCATCATGATGATGAGTGGCAAAATATATGTATATATACAACGCACAGCCGTGTCCCTAGGACACGGGTCCTAGGGACTTAAAATATGTATTGTGTGTTTCATGCAGTGCATAAGGGCACACCAAGATAAATATATAGATAATAAAAAAAAATGCATCTTAATCTATCTATAATTCATCTCAATCTTGATCGGGCTTAAAATTGAGTTAAATCAAATTTAAATTTATTTTTTTATGGCATCACTCCAAGGCATCAAGTCCACTGCTGGACATATGCCTCTCCTACACATTTCCAGGAAGAACGATTCTGAGCCCTCTCCATCCACCGACTTTACGCGATCTCTGAGTAACGCTAAATATTTCCGTCTTTCTTTTTAACAATACTTCTCTTTTTTTAAGTAATTATGAAACAGACAGACAGAAACTGACTTACTGTCTGTTACGTAAGGGTCTCTGTCTGTCTCTGTCTGTATTTTTTAATGTTTATTACAACACAATTTGATACCGTTATTTTGTTATAAATATAAGATAACTAATATTATGTTTATAGCAATTGATAGTTTCAAAAGTTATGTAACGCGCCAGGAAACGTTGCCTTTCAGTTTTATACACAGTTCAAAATTACAGCGATTGGTATAATTAAACAATTATACATTCAAAACAAAAACTTACCAAATAGCTAAATGCTCTTCGCCAAACTGAGTAATCCATTCATATCTGAAAGTAAGAAAAATATAATTTTAATTCATTTCATAAAATGTGAGTTTATGAAAAGGTAATAGAAAAACAGCTATACGACTTTGATCCCCAGGCACGGTAGATATCCTCTCAGTTATCTTAGTACCAAGTACTTAACATTGGTAATAAGCAGAGGTAATTGCTCAAGCGCTTCTTTGGGGATTTTTTATGGGGGGTAGGTAGACGTACGTCCAAATATTACATTTATTCTGAATTTTATAAGTCTTATCCAATATTATACGTGACACGTTGCGAGCCTATCACAGCTGCTAGAATACTGCTGATCCTCATGATGTTTTCCTTCATAAATTGCACTGGCATTGCGCACATAATTTTTTTTAATTATTTAAATCTGATGCACAATTGGACCCACGATCTGGAAAATACACAATCGGATTCGAACCCACAACTTTATGATCTTCTTCTTCTTCTTCTTGTCGTGTCTTTAGTTTTTTTCGAAACAGTGTGGTAAAAGGATTTTAAGTGCGCCTCAAGAGGCTCCTTTCGAGCACTTGGCACAGAACAGAACTTTTTAGGTTCTACGACATGCCGGTTTCCTCGCGATATTTTCCTTCACCGTTTGCGAGTATCAGCACCGTGAACATAATTTTTGAACAGAAAAACTCATTTGTACACGAATGGATTCAAACCCACGACCTTAGGATTGGAATTCGGGGCCGCCACCACTAGACCACCAGTGCTTTCACCACTTTACGATCAGAAGGCGTGGTCACTTCCACTATAGACTCTTCCAAATAGATATCCTAATAAATTAAAACAATTTTGTGTTCATTCATCGGCTTTAAAATTACATAGTTGGCAATTTTTCACCAATTCAATAATTTTCAGTCGGTAAAAAGCTTAAAAAGTTAAAAACATAAAGTCATTGTCAACAAAAATGAATATGTCCAACGAACTGACACAAAGCATTACCACACCGACGCGCAGTCGGTTAAAAAGGCAGCAGGGGCTGTTAAAAATTAAACAATAGATAGTGCGGCTTTGTTCCACGTCCCAGCTTTGCGGAGTGGAAATTGTGACTTTACAAGGATATACGCATACAGGAAACGATTCGAAATACTTGCTACATAGTACATAATAACCACCAGATAGAGAACGAACCTCTATGTTCATGACACATGTAAATAAATAAATAAATATTGGTGGACATTCCACACAGCACTATCTAGCCACAAACTAAGCCAAAGCTTGTAATATGGGAACCAGATAGCTGATATCATAATATATAATAACACCAAGACAGAGATCAAACATCTATGTTCATCACACAAATGTTTGTTCTCGGTAGGGATCAAACCCACGTCCTACAGCGCAGAAGGCAGAGCTACTACCAACTGAGCTGTGAGGGCTGTCAAAAGTATGAGTATTGGGTAGGTATCTAAATAAAATTCATACATTGTACATACAAATTTCAAAAACAATAAAAAACTACAGTCTGCGTTTTTATTCATTTGATTTCCGTATTGCGAGCCTGGCTTTTGTTTAGAGTACAAGAGTTTTCAGCTCCCGCGATAGAGGCGCTTATGGAGTCTCCCAGACTCCCATACAAAATCCGGCTTAACGATACAGAAAAAAAAAGTAAAAACAAATCTCAGACTTCGGGTATGTTCTTCTCATAAAGTTAGAGCAATATATACATAGAAATACTTGTAGATAAGTATATTTTTTAACTACTTGCAGATGGAACAAGCAAATGGCCTGATGTTAAGTGGTAACCATCACCTATAACAATGCATTGCCTCGTAAGTCATGCACGATAGGAACTACCTACGATACACTGCCCTGCGTCCATCAACTTGAGGCATACAGATGTTAAGCCTCATGTGCCCGGCAACCACACCCTTCAAACTAAAACACAGCCAAGCGGCAGGAATAGGCGTGGTGGTAGTACTTCCCCGAACGAGCCACACACAAAGAGCTCTACTACTCTAAGTCAGTAACAGATACTGAATGCAGCATTTTTCTAAATCGATAATACACGGTGTATATTAGTAGGAAGTACGTATATAATGAAGGTTCAACAATGTAACTGGACACTTCCCGAAATGTGCCCTACAGTACATTACCTAATAAACATAACAATAACATGTCTCCTCCACTGCTACTTAGTTCCTAGTACTACTATATTGCGGCTGCTTCGTTTCAGCATTCGTAATTTGGAGTTCCACAACTTTCCCTTTGACGAACGGACATTTTAATAGTTTCAGCCCGAATCATCAGTATATAATTTCAGTCTAATGTAAATAGGCGCAATGCTTTCAAATACAACAACATCCCTTGTTGAATGTGCACTAATTGGTGACCTGCGATATATTACAGGGTTTTCTTTAAAACCTATCTCGAGACACTGGTGGTTTCGCAAAACGGTTTACTTTTTTTTTATACAACTACCTGATGGACAAGCAGATGGCCCACTTGATGTTAAGTGATAACTATCACCTATAACAAAGTATTGCCTCATAAGTCGCGCACGATAGGAACCTGCCCTACGATGCACTGCCCTGCGTCCATCAACTTGAGGCATACCGATGTTAAGCCTCATGTCCCTGTAATTACCACACAACCACACTCTTCAAACCGAAACACAGCAACGCTGCTTGGCGGCAGAAAAAAGGCGTGGTGGTAGTACTTCCCCGGAAGAGCCCTTCACAAAGAACTCTACTACTCTTTAATTGCGATTATTTAGTCGAAAAAGGTACCTTTGATGAAATGATATTGAATAAAAAAAGCCTGTTTTTTTTATCTGTCTTCGTAAAACGTCGAGATTCGCAAAATTCCCATTCATTTAACACAAATCGCGCTACACATGTTCGTGATTCGTTTTTCTGCTTGCGAAAAACAAAGGTATCATTTTTGCATCATTAAAATCGCCGAGGCGTGTGTCACGTCAAAAGAATAATAAACGAGTGCCTAGTATCTTGATTTCAGTCTGACATGACGTTTAACAAAGACCTTTGTAGTGAAATATTATGGAAAATTTTGTTAGAAAGTAAAGAAAGATATAATAGTTTAAGAACCTAAAAAATGTTTATGAAATATACGGTCACTATAGTTTATGTCACCCAGAAAGTGGCTAGCCTCAAATGGAATTGGGTAGGGCTATGGCTCGTATGCCAGAAGATATTTGGGCCAAAATAATGTAATAATGTGTTAATATTCGATACTAGAATGCGTAGCTAATAATTCTAAACGAGTTCCACAAAAGATGGTGATAAAATATGCTTAAACGCGTGTCAAAATTGACACTTGAAAATCTTCAAACATAAAACTACGCATTTTTTGCTCTATTGATTAATTTAAACATCTCTGATGATTTATTTTACGAAATCCAACCTGTCACGTATGTAGTACAAACTACTGCAAAATGTGGGTATGTGCCAAATGAGTTTGGACTTATCTCTGACTTCCCCCCTTAGACGTCTCAAAGAATCGTCGAATTTCCTCTAGATGTCATTTTAAAGACCACATCACTTTATAATAGTATTTCATCCCGACGATTCAGATATATACATCGATTTCAGGCTGGAATGTAAATTTACGCTAGTAGGCGCTGGGTTAAACTGAAACAGCTTCACAATTTTGATCCCCAGGCACGGTAGATATCCCCTCAAATCTCTTAGTACCAAGTACTAACTCCAGATTCTTTGAGGACGTCTAAGGGGCGTAGTGAGACGTAAGTCCAAACATATTTGGCACATACCCACATTTTACAGTAGTTGGTACTCCATACGTGACAGGTTGCAAGCCCATCGCCGCTGTTAGAATACTGTTTTGCTCACGATGTTTTCCTTCACCGTTTAAGAGCATATTAAGAGCGTATTGCGCACATAAATTTTTCGATAGGAAAAATCCATTGGTCCATCCGGATTCGAACCTACGACCTTACGATCGGAAGGCGGGGTCACTCCCATAAGACCACCGGCGCTGGGTTAAATATATAAGTGATTAAGTCACATTCTCCTAAGTTTGTGTAAACTAGTGGCTTACTCTGGAGCTGTTAGGCCGCCTTAAGGCCGTCGCCATCAGCACGCGTCTCCAAGTGCCACCAATGTCCGTCAAGTTCCGGAAAGAAGCCAAACTTCGAAGATACGAAACTTCAGTCAATCCATCTTATCAATCTGCGTACTTAATTGTCTTAAGTTACGCTCTGAAGTTTGGGCCACTGGGCCCCACGAAGTTCGTTACAAAACGTTGGCCGTTATATAACTTTTTTTTATAATGTAGTTTAATTATTTTTTATTAGATTAATTAGTGAAAGTGGTAATAAATTAACCGTTCTTGAGAATTTCTATGACACCTGATTCACCTAACTTTGGCAAACGTTTACGTACCATACTGATACAATTTACATTTAAGACTAAATAGTTTTATTGTGTAGTTATTCAAAGTGATTCTTGTAATTATATTAAACTAGCGGCCTGTCCCAGCTTCGCATGGGTGGTAATAAATTTTTTGAACATTTTAGGATAAACTTAGATCGTGGGTGCGAGCCTCGCGTCTACTTATTTCATACATTTGCACGCGCTTCTCCTTGAGTGAGTGAAATCACACCCCACGCGTGACCCGTGGACCCGTTAACATTTTTAATTTCGTCATATCTTTTGAATGGAATGTCCGATTTGAAAAATTTAAGAAGTAATCTATAGGTATTGAAACCGTCTTAATTATGAAATGATATTTGGATAAGGATTAATACCAAGGTACAAATAAAGACCCTTTTCTAGCGGAGGCATTTCAATTAATTTTTTATAATAAAAGAACACTTATTGTGACATAACTATAATAGTTAGACATATGCTGTTGCGACATTTTTTGTAGATGATGATGTGTTCTACAAAATCGTAGTACATTATTTTGTTCTATCTTCAATAGTTTTCGCAGCGCACGCGATGTAAGGTTTTTGTTTTCCACCTTGGGTTACATTATTGAAGTTTTAGTAAGGACCCTGATTTTTTTGAAAATATAATATAACCTATGTTACCCAGGGATAATGTAGCATTCTAATGGTGAAAGAATTTTTGAAATCGGACCAGTAGTTTTTGAGCCTATTCGTTACATACAAAAATACAAAAATACAAATGTTTCCTCTTTATAATATTAGTGTAGAAGTGTAGATAAAAAACATATAGAAAGAAAACCCGCAGATAATAAGTGGTAACCATCACTAACAAAGCATTGCCTCGCAAATCACGCACGATAAGAACGTGCCCTACGATGCATTGCCTTGCGTCCATCAACTTGAGGCATATAGATGTTAAACCTCATGTGCCTGTAATTTCACCAGCGACTATACTCTATACTATACTCTTCAAACCAAAACACAGCGTTGCTGCTTGGCGGCAGAAAAGGTATGGTGGAAGTACTTCCCCGGACGAGCCGTTCACAAAGAGCTCTACTACTACTACTACTAGTACTTTATTTTATCTAATATCATAATAACGACCGTAAAATGACGATGTTGGCTTCTTTGGAAGTTAAAGCTTTAGTTTAGGACACTTGCCCTTATCCGGGCCTCTATAAATCTATTACACGCCAATTACTGAGCCTAAACCACCATTAGCATAATGGTTTGATACCCAAAATGTCCTTAACTTTTTCAATAAAAGTGATATAGGGTATTATTAAATGAATTAGGTACTAGAATGTGTTGTGATTTTATTTTTCAACGTTTTTATACTACTTACTTACTTTTTTGTAGGAATTAATAGAACTCGATGTATTTCTTGAAAGCATTACCGTGTTTCGGTTTGAAGGGTGGGGTTGCCGGTGAAATTACAGGCACATGAGGCTTAAAGCGTTGCTTTGTTATAGGTGATGGTTACCACTTAGCATCTGATGGGACAACTGCTTATTTCTCTTTTTCCATAGAAAAATATTACTTAAGAGCTACCATCCGTGATTTCAGAAAAACATGTTATAGCTGGTCATGAACTATTTACGTTGAAAGTTTCATTCAAATTGGTGAAGTAAAGAAAAAAACTGCTCCACGATGGGTTGGATCAACAAGCACGGTAGATAGACTTTATAACATAAAAAAAGTGGTGGTCATTCCACACAGCACTATCTCGCCCCAAACTAAGCCAAAGCTTGTGATATGGGAAAGAGATAGCCGATATACTACTTATACAAGGTGTTCCTTAAGTTGTGTATATAAACTTCAGGGAGCTAAAGTACCCATCAATATGAACAACTTTTTCTAAGGAACCAGCACTGTGAACGCGAAAAAAAAAACAGCTGTTTCATACAAAAGTTCAATACCTACCAGGCTAAAATATATGAAACAGCTGTTTTTTTTTTCGCGTTCACAGGGTTGGTTCCTTAGAAAAAGTTGTTCATATTGATGGGTACTTTAGCCCCCTGAAGTTTATATACACAACTTATGGAACACCTTGTATACTTTTTATTGTAAATATATACCTATAATATTATATAACACCCAGACAGAGAACAAACATCTATGTTCATCACACAAATGTTTGTTCTCAATGGGGATCGAACCCACGGCCTACGGCACAGAATGCAGAGCTACTACCAACTGAGCCGTGAAGGCTGTCAAAATTTGGCACGTTACTCACATTTTGCAATAGTTGTTATACCATACATGTCATGTTGGAAGCCCATCAAAGCTGTATCCATACTTTCTGGTTTCCTCACGATGTTTTCCCTCACCTTTTCGTTCGAGAGCATTTAATTTTTATTTTTGTAACTTTTTAGTAAACATTAAAAACATTTGTATAGTATTGTAAGAAGATTATGGACCACAATATACAATAGCACCAAATCTTTATCCTTAGGTTAAAGCATCGCATCGGTTAAAATAAACTGTCACCTGATGTATTTATAGCAGGTTCGAAGCCGGGTCGAGTGATTTATCCCCACCGCTCTGTCTCGGACCTCAAGGGGTGTTTGCGGGTATTTTTTAGCTTAAACAAATGGCCGTCACGTCGGGGTTAGGTTAAAGGTGTTTGCGGATTTCAATTTTTGAAGCCGGTGTAAGATTTATGTCTGTTGGATTAGGGAATATATTTGAATGAAATATGAGAGGTGTGAGTTTGAAGGAACATTTCAAGAGTAGTAGAGATCTTTGTGATGGGCTCGTCCGGGGAAGTACTTCCACCACGCCTTTTTCTGCCGCCAAGCAGCGTTGCTGTGTTTCGTGCAGGGCAGTGCATCGTAGGGCACGTTCCTATCGTGCGTGACTTACGAGGTAATGCTTTGTTATAGGTGATGGTTACCACTTAATATCAGGTGAGGCATATGCTTGTTCTATCAGGTATGAAAAAAACATTGGGGTATGAGAGAAATGTGGTGTGAGAGAAGACGTATGAAAGACGTATTGTAATGAGAGTAGAAAATATAAAAAATGCAACTAGTTGATAGAAAAATGACCAACCTGATGCTAAGTGGTAACCATCACCTATAACAAAGCATTGCCTCGTAAGTCACGCACTATAAAAACGTGCCCTACGATGCACTGCACTGTATCCATCATAAGGCATACAGATGTTAAGCCTCATGTGCCTGTAATTACACCGGTAACCGCACTCTTCGAACCGAAACACAGCAACGCTGCTTGGCGGCAGAAAAAGGCTTGACGTGTCTGTGTTAGTTTAATATGATTGTCTTATTACTAAGTTGGCCTTTAATTACTGTAATTAGTTTCTTATATCGTTGTAATTAAGGTAAATAAATAAATACAAAGAAGCGAACACCAATCAAATGTCGGTTTACTGTAGTTTTTCATGATATTATGAATCTTAGAACAATAAATCGTTTCTGCGTTTAATAATCAAAATCAAAAATGTATTTATTTCCTTTGCAAAGTGTGGTGGTAGGTACAGTAGGATTTATAGTAGGTAGGTAGGCACGAGATACTTATACATATGTCAGTTGCCACTTTGCAAGGGACTGGAGCTCGAGAGAGGTTTAAAAAACGCCTTCGGCCGCGTATGATACCAGAGTTTGGTAACCAGTATCATACGAAGAAAAAATGATCGTCATAGGATACAGGTGTCCAATGAAGACGATTTTTTACTTTTCTGATACCACCTGTAATACAAGTTTCCAGGGCCTTCCGCCATGGATATATAATAGCTAAACTGCCTTTTTCATACATACATCTATGTTTTTCGGTAGTAGGTACACGCCTGTTCATTAAATAATTGATTAGTAGTTGGTGTGAGTGAGTGAGTCTGTGTGTATATTGTGTTAGAGTGATTGCGTGTGATGTATGCTGTGTGGTTGTGTGTGTGTGGGATTATTGCATGCCAATATTTTCATTGAATAATTTAAATTTAATCTAATTATAATTATACCTACTTAACATTAAGGAGGATCATTTCAAAGTGATCCTTGTGATTGTACTGAATAAAGACCGTTTTGATTTTGATTTTTTGATTTTGATTATGTACATCGTAAATCGTCATAGAACTCCCAAATTTAACCTCTTTGTTATTGAAGCTATGGTTGTATTTCTCTGTTTAACGTCATCTGGAAGGGACACGTACAGCACAAGTCTGCTAGGATTTAGTGTAGGGTCTTGAATCTCTAATTATCTACAAGCCATGTAAATTCTCGATCCCTTATGTTCGTCTGCATCAAATTGTATGAACTATATCTATGTGCTTTTTTTTTGCTAAATAAATGATTATTATTATTGTGTAAAGATTCTTATCTACTCGACTTACTAGAGTCGGTGGAATGAATGATGAGCACGTGCCTAAGCCAAGTGCACATCACTAGGTCCAGTTGGTTGTTCTTGGGCACCAGAAATTGATGTCTGCGCATCAGAGAAAAGGTCTGCTTGTAAAAACTTACGTACAATTCTGCAGGTATTTAGAATTACCGCATTTTGTAAAAGAACAAATTATTATTATTGGTAAAATGAAGGTATACTGCTCCTTAACAAGATCTGTGGTCCTCAAACTGCAATATCGTAGGTTACGTCAAAGGATAAACAAACATTATTGCATTGCGTTTGTCAAACTGTCTCTCTCGGGGGCTAAATGAGATTTATAGTTTGCTATGGAACTCTGGGTTCGCAGATATAAAATAATGTGTGGAAGTTTTTGTATTAAACTAGAGTTAAAACTATAAACTAATTATTGGGCACTGATGGTGTAGTCGGAGCAACTCATTCTGATCATAAGGTCGTGAGTTCGAATCGCGGGGCTATCACTAAGTGATCCTCTAGTGTTTTCCTTCACCGTTTGAAAGCACTAGATTTTTGCATCCATATTTTTTTCGATTAAACTTTGGTGTTCGACAGGTGGTTATTACCTAAGAACTAGCAATAGCGATGAAAGTAAAATAAGTCGTTGCCTTTTGAATAATAGTCAATTTTCGTGCCGTCCAAAATGCTAGTTCATCGACATTTATCTCAATTTATTTATTCAACAAGGAATTACCCATTTTCACTACTGCTACCAATATCGCTATTGCTCGGCCTTGGTAACCCCCCTCGTGCACCAAAAAATATTGTACTAAGAAAATATGATGCAATGCTAGTGCTCTCAAACGGTGAAGGCAAACACCTTGAGTTAGTGTTGTATCAGCGTTGAGCTTGCAACTTCTTTCAAAAATCCAAACATCGAAACATTCACATTTATATTAGGTATAGGATATTTTATTGCAGATAACTGTACCAGCATATTCATAATTATCCAATTGAATATTATTCCCACTAAAACATACAAAAGCTCGTGAAATTGTATATACCTACAATGATATACGTCTTTGTTCACACCCACATCAAATTTCAGAGCCCATTTGTTAAACACGTATTTGAAATTTCCCAACGAAATGTCCAGTGAACGTTGACGTAATTCAACATTACAATATTTCGTAGCTACCTGTACCTTTGGCACAGTATAGTTATTACAGAGGGTAAACTTCATGGTTCATAATTTAATAAGGTTATTGATCTAGAGGCTGAGATATAACACATTGAAAGATAACATGGACGAGGATAGTGAGAGACAGAGAAGAGTGAAAGAGCTTGGAGGAGGCCTTTGCCAAAAAAGGGCAAACAGATGAAAGTGTCGATGTCTTAGTGTGAAGTATTGTTTGATTCTATAAATTCTTATCTGCAATAAAAGGGTTGAAATGAAATAAAATGAAAAAAAAATATCTTAAGGTCGTGTGGTCTGAAACGGCTAGATAAAACTTCGGGAGTAAACATAAATTACATTACAGGCACCTGAGGCTTAATATCTTATATGCCTCAAGTTGATGGACGTAGGGCACGTTTATATGGTGCGTGTCTTGCGAGGCATTGTTCTGTTACAGGTGATAGTTGCCATTTAACACAATGAGGGATAAATGCTAGTTCGATAAGAAAGTAGAAAAGTATAAACACCTCAAAGTCATAGTCAGAAGGTATTTATTCAGTTGAATCACAAGGATCACTTCGAAACTTCTTAAAGCTAGGTGCCAGGTGCCAGTTCCACGCGACCAAGCCTAAAGTAACTTAGCTTGATTCCCCGTTCTTTTGCGATCCTTGGACATATCACAGTATTTTTACTTTATAATACCTTCAAAATATCACAGTATATTAATACTATAGAAGCTTTGCCTCTGTTTATTCTATACTGTCGTCAAAATCAGGCAAGCGGAACAGTTGTTGACAATTACTTAGCGTTACCCTATTACAATCAACTGGTCTACGGTGTTCAAGTTTGTTATTGATGGCACGGCTACCAGGGTCGAGGGTTGATGTACTGCTGCCGAAGTTTCCGGCGGAGCTTTTACCTAAGACCAAACAGTAGCGATAGCAACGGCATTCAATCAGTCATATTTAACGGCCCTTTAATCCTTTGTTAATCTAACAGAGCATGGTGAAACCGGCCCTTAAGCCATTATAAAAGAGGAAAATATTTTTTTTTGAAACTAGGTACATTGGTGTCTTCTAGACCGTTCTGTTCCAACGTCGGCTACATCGTCGCTTGGTGAGATTGTAGTCAAAGGACGGTCTTTTCATATAAAAAAAAATTGGTGTTAAGGTTTATTATTGAATCTTTTTAAATTCTAAAATTGTAATGTCTAGTCCTGCCTAAAAGATACGTATAAAAAACACGTAATAAAAAATTGAAAATTAAATGAAAATGTCTAGTAATTATCGAATTAAAGATAAATATAAAATTCAATGTCATGTTTAATTTGTCATATAGAAAGTCATCCATCTTATAATAACTTGGTAAGGGAGTTTTTAAATATATTTAAATCACCAATGGCTCGATCACATCCTTGTTATTCAATTAAATAAATACCTTTTGAGCCAGTCGATGACGATCTTCTGTCGGAAAAGCCATGTCCTAGTATAAGGTTTTTTGATAATATGATAATCGACTAGCACAAAAGACAGCATTCGCAGTGATTGAGAGCAGTAGCAAAAGCATTCAACTAGAAATTTATGAAATAAAATAAAATAAATAAATAAATATTCGTGGACTTTCCACTCAGGACTATCTAGCCTCAAACTAATTCATAGATGATATAATACTTATATACTTTTTTTTTGTAAATAAATACTTATAATTTATAATTATACCCAGGCAGAGAAAAAACATCTATGTTCATCACACAAATATTTGTTCTCGGTGGGGATCGAACCTAGCCTACGGCGCAGAAGGCAGAGCTACTACCAACTGATCTGTGAAGGCTGTCTGTACTTGTATTCATTGTGTAAATATACATAAGAAACGACTGATATTGTTGCTGCTAATGGTACTGCTTGTTTTGAGGTAAGCCTCAGTTTTCAGGCAGCGGTGCTAACAGGGAAACTAGAGAAGAATTTTTGAAATTATTTTTGAAGAATTTGGTAAATTTTCCAATATATAAACTTTGAAATTGTATACCGCATAGATTTAAGAACGCATTGAGGATATTCAATTCAGAAGTTTGTTGTCTTGGAATTCTCTTTAATCTTTGTTTTTCGCCAGTTTCTTGGGGACGCTTCCGATCGGCACTGATTTGGATCAGTTGAGCTATCTCTAGATTATTTGCATTGGTTGGCAGATAGCTCAACTGTTTCATGTGTATTTTGTATATTTTGTAAATACTTCTATTTATTGTAATTTTCTTTGTAAATAAAATATATGAAAATTCCTCACACATCTTAAAGGCGGCAGTTTGAGAAAGCTGATTTTATTTAATTCTTTTTTTTGGTATTTATACCCTAAGTTCCGCAAATTCTTGAGAAACTTGTATTGAATCAAATAAATATTCAATTGTTACGTCGAAATATAGTTCCAGAAATTGTAATAAAACTTTTTGTAACATATTATTCATTCGTATTGTTGAAAGGGTATGGCTAAGTTCCATTTCATTTTACTTTGTAAGTATTTATTTAGCAGGAAAACAGTTGGTATAACAGAAAAAAAAAACCAGTAAATACAAACGATTAATTAGGTAGTTGACAAACTCCATCGTACTCGTTTCGTTTCCGAAGAGCCTTTGTAAAAACAATTCTAGAATATATTTAAGGACCGAACTTTTCTTTTGTCGAAACTGAGTTTTTTATCACTTTTCTTAGCCAGATAAATTACTCTTTCAAACCTTATCCGGACTGCCTATTTGTCACAACTACCCAAAGTGCCTCTGCCACAAATAAAACTCGAATAAAACTGTCAAATTTCCGACCTAAATGACCTTCATCTGTTTTGATCTCAGCAGAAATAAAAGTAGGTATTCTTGTTGTTCAATTTCAGTTACACATCCTATCCTACTATTAACGATTGTTTTTAAGGATTTGAAATTATATAAGGTTTATTTAATTGTTTTTTATCTTCATAAAATTCGTAATTCTTTACAGACGTCTTCTCGCTTTGACTGCTCGAGTATGATGAACGCCCGATTGCCGACTATTCTGTGCTACCATTTTTAAATAATCGGTACAATTTGAACTTCAAAATGTATTAGTGCTCGAAAGGAGCCTCTTTGAGTCGCACAAAAATCCTTTCACCACATGGTTTTGAAAGGTCGAGCTACTACCAACTCTGTGAAGGCTGTCAATCAGCGTAGAAGGCAGTACAATGCTATTGTATTTTGGAGGTTGCCAACACTACATTATAAATGCAAGTATTTTGTGATAGATAAATCAGACTGCGAATGATGATGATGAACGTAATTATGTTACCATCCTTGAACCAGCCGTAACCCATCGTGTTATAAACCATAAAGTAAGCTGACCGTAGGACCTAATCTGCGCGTTAACAAAATATTAATCAAAATCCGTTTCGTCCGAAGTGTACGACACTGCAGATTTAATATGAGTACCTTCTGAAACAATTTAGGGACACCCTTTCAGCGGGGTCGGACGTAAAGGGTGATATAGGGACAAAATAGCTCCGGTATAGCTTAAATCAATATAGCTGGACAAGTTAGCTTGGCGCGATGGAGCGCTTATTCTTCTTCTTAAAATTTGTGGCTGTTCAGTGGCCGAAAGGTTACCACAAATTTGACAATGTCAAGTTGTTATAGACTTATAGAAGGCGGAGATCTGAGTATACCAAAGGAGACTCTGAAGTGGAAGGAGTGGTTAATATGGCGATCGCGGCTTCACTCGGAAACGTAATGTCATGTCATGGACATGTCATGTCATGATTAAACGTGCTATACACCGTAGACCGCATCATCACTTAAAGTCAGGTGAGATTGCGGTCAAGCGTTTTATTGGTTGTAAAAAAAACTCTGTCAGATTAACGCAGATCAGCTAAATCTTCCCAGCAAACATTTTTGGTTTGAATTACGAGTTTTTACACCTATTTTAAGTTGCCATTTTAATGCGACCAAATTGAATTACCTCGAATCTACCTCGAATCCACATCGATTCCACCTAAATGGGGAAAATTGGCACGTGCCAGTTACCTGGAATCGACGTAGCGTAAGTAAATTTAACCTCACGGTCGCAAAGTGGGTAGCTGGTGCGACGTCGATTCGACGTAGTTACAACGTGTCTTAAGGTTGTATTTACTTGTTTGGTCATTACGACTTCTATATGACGTTGATTTGACGTAAATATTTCTTAATTATGACTTAATGAGGTTTAATCTCCTATGGTATTTTTTTGTTGATATATTGCATCAATTTTGTTACGATCTGTATAAAGTCTATTTTTCTTTAACGTTAAACATGAATGAACAAGAATTTAAAAATGGAGTAACTTGATTTATAAAATTTGCTCACTAAATATAAATTATGAATTACAGCTGAACTAGAGGCTAAAATCGTATGCGAAGTAAATTTCACTGTGTATTATGATAATGGTGCTTCGAGAAATAACAACGGGCCTTCAAAATATTGTAATATTAACACAATAAATATTTTATTATATAGATTTCAGTTTCCTACATTTCATAAATATTATGTTTTTCAGGCTAATTATTATTCACCATGATATATTATAATACCAGCATGCCTTATTTATCTAAATTGAAGTTTGGTATAGGAGTAATTAACCAAAAACTCATTCTGTTCCTGTAAAGAATTTTAAATTATAAGAAACAAAATGGAGTTCTCAATTTTCTCTACCATCACGTTAAAACTACTTATTATCCGACCTGTAAGTATTTAGTGACAAAGTAAGGTCGTATTAACTTCGCGTTTAGTAAATGCGACCTATCAAAGTCGCAATTACTACATTGTTGGCTACTTACAAGAAACTTAGCGACCTGTTGGTGACATGATACAGATTGTGGAAGTTGCTGCTAATCGAATCAGAACCATAAATATTCATGCAGCCTTCCAATAATATTTTTGCAATTTTGATATATATATATTAAATACATTTTACAGCTCAAGATTGTGACAGAACAAGCTAATAGTACATAATGTTCATACACTTCTTTAGTTAGAACATCTTTTAGCCCAACAAAGCCCAAGTATAAGAGCATCACACGGTACTCAGTACCCTTCAAATATTTCAAAAACTTTTACACTTCCGATTATCTTTTGTATTTCTTTAGCTCTGCCTATCCTTTTCACGAGATTCTAACATTTCATTAAGCAAATCAATTTCAAATTTTAACAAATCGTTCAAAGCCGATACGGATGGTTTATGGGTCTGCCCATGTTTTTCATTTTTTATTCAACTAGTTGATGGAACAAGCAGATGGCTCACCTGATGTTAAATGGTAACCATCACCTATAACAAAGCATTGCCTCGTAAGTCAGGACTCCATGTCCTCAAGTTTTCATGTAATTTAACTGGCTTTGTGGCATCATTTGTTTCGTCATCTTTTGTGTTATATTCTTCGTCTATCTCTGTTACTATTCTACTATCTGTTGTTATTCTTCATTCTTATTGCGAGTTGACTAAACTTTCTTCTAAAAGCGAGTAATTGCGAAACGAAGTTGTATGTGAAACGAGAGTCATAACATATCTTGCAAAGGTGGAAATGGTATGTTTTGTGATAATTCCTGGGATGAATAATTCTAATCGTTATTAAGCTTGTACTTACATTTTCTATACAATGTACGTATGTGGTACTGGAATGTCTGTACGGTTTTTTATCTGTGCCCATGACAATTTCAAGTTTATTCGATGGCGGTTCTTAAATAAAAATGAACGCTAAGGTGGAAGCGTCTTCTCTCACCAAAATATTACCGAAATGTGACTTATACGAACGAAGTTTAAAGTTCCTGAGACTTGTTGGTTCTATTTCCGAGTTATTGTTACCATAAAGTCGAATAGATGAGTACTTATGGAAATCTAATGGTGCTGATATAGGTTTATAAGTTACTTTAACTAATTGGTTGAAATTTAGTAAACAAATGGGGTAAAAAAAACTTCATTTAAGTCACGATAAGTTGCAATATTTGGGTAGTAATTACCTAAACTCTCACCTGATTTCAACCAACTAGTAAAAATAACCTGACGGCTATTATAATAAGTCTTTCTGGCCTGATTTTAAAACCAAAATACAACCATGCGGTTGTCTAACCTATAAGTTATATAAATTGGTGAGAATGATGAAATTTTTACTTCGATCTTGTCGTTATTGGTAAAAAATTCTAAAAAGTTTAAAATAATGGTGATTAACACGTAATTTCGACTATAATAAGTTAATAAGTCGAAAGCTTAGAAAAGTTGACGTGAAATGTTTGCTGGGTTGATCTTAGTAGTATTCGGTCTTTGAAAGTGGTATTTTTTTCTTCATAATGGGATCAGATCAGTAAGAGTGTTATATAAAAAAAATCATAACATAAATCAAGTAAAGTCTACTATTTAGTTGTACCACAAGGATCACTTTGAAATGTCTTAAAGGTAGGTAAATCTAGACTACAGTTTTACGCGACCATACCTATTAAAACAGGCAAGAAACAGCTTAGTTCCTACCACTTTATTGCATGGTCCTATTAACCACTCGAAACAAGTTTGCTCTGTATTTTTATTTACTTAGTCGAATCATGTGTGTTCAAGCTGTTTTGGCTTCAGCTGTGGCTCAAGCGAAATAGCTGACGTGTAACAGATAACTTGGATCAATGTTTACATAAGCACTTTGTTGGCTCATTTTATTTATGGTAGTATTTCTTGATTTCCTTCGCTGAAAGTGGTCGAGTGGCTTTACTTACTTCCTGCTTTTACTTACTTTCTGGCTACTTTATTTACTTTTGCTGGGTTGTGACTTTGAAACAGTGAATCTTTGAAAAATACATTTTGAATCAAGATACCAGCGCGATTTATTTATTTATTATTTATTTCTTTATTTATTTATTACACTAGTAGTTCGCCCCGAACTGAGATCTCGTGATGCGACCCGACGAACGCATCAACACTTTGAGTACGTAGTAGTCAGAGGCAAGTCCAAACATTATCTTTGGACTTTTTTCTGACTACCGCCTTCTAACTTGGTATGGTTACCAAGTTTCAACTCTATTGGCCTATTTATTGAAGAGTTCCGTTGAACAGACCTTGGCTCCATCATCAGACCTGGTCTGGTCTGGTGGAAAAATGGCGCCGAGCCTTTGTTGACACCGGATCCGCTGTCGCATATTCCGTGATTTTTAATCGAAAAAAGTAGTTAATCTCTAAGTGTGTACCACCAAAATAAAACTATCGGAACGTGCTTTAAATTAGTGAAACCCAAAATAAAAAGTATAAGCGGAGTGTAAAATGCAACCATAATTAGTTTACAAACTACGAAATAGCCGTTAGACGTACTGAGTTGCTCACGGTGACTCACCCGCCGGACAGCTGATCGCCGCGCCGGCTCAAAATACAATTTCATCGACTATCGAAATGAATTGCGTTGCATGCCACCGAGATATTGCACGGGCTGAAATCCTCCCTTGTTGCTCGTGTAAAGAAACCTACCACTATGCGTGCCTTAACATGCTCACATCCTATTTTGTGGAAAACAGAAACGCTCTAATAAGCTCTTGGCGCTGCCAAAGATGCGAAAACATAACAAGACGTACCAGGAATGACAACACACCGATCAGAAAACCTCACCACTCACCCCTGAACGACACTACCATGATGGTCGATGACCGCGAGGATCACAGCGCTTTGGTGAGTAGCGATATTTCTTCTTGTCAAACTAAAGCAACCCAACAAACACAACCAAATGCATCAAGTGCCACTATTACACTTGAACAATTCAGCCGCCTTCTAGAAACAACACTTGAAGTAAAACTAGAAAAACAGAAACAATCAATCCTTGCAGAAATTAAAACAACGGTGGAAAGTGAGGTTAACAAAGCAATAAGCAAACTAAGACAAGAAATAACACAAAATACTGACATTATCAAAATAGAACAAACAAATATAAAAGAAAATATAAACATATTAAACACAAAAATCGAAAAACTAGAAACAGAGAACAACAACCTACAAAAAAAAACTACAAATACATCAACAAAACTCTTCTAGAAATATTGAAAGGGACGAAGACAAAAAGATTGTATTGTACGGCCTACAGGAATATCATAATGAACGAGAACATGAAACTGAACAACAAATCATAGACCTATTTATAAACACTATAAGAGTAGACCTTACCGGATACATTGAAAACATCTTTAGAATGGGCAGAATTGGAAACCGACGACCTATCCAAGTGGAACTTATAAGTAAAAGAATGACAAGATATATACTAAACAATGCGAAACTTTTGAAGTCGATGGGAATATACGTATCTCAATACCTAGACAGGGAAGCCTTGCAAGCCAGAAGAATCCAACATGAAACAACAATCCAGCCCGGGCAAAGGACACAACAGTCACAGAGGCCTATGGAACGAACCAGAAACCAGAACCATAGTCGACCAACATCTCTCCCTACAGACTTACCTACAAGAAGGCAGTGTGACACACTGCCCAGTATTCCTTTCCAGACTACTAAAACGAAATTAAAAATTCTTTTTCACAACATGCAAAGCCTCCATAGTAAAAGACACCTACTTCAGGCATTTTTGGAACAAGAACTAGAAAAATACCAAATAATATGCGTCACAGAATCTATGCTATCGGAAGAAAAGATGAACCTAGTACAAATAAATGACTACATCCTAAAAACATACTTTTGTCGAAAAAAATTCAAAGGAGGCGGTGTTTGCATTTTGTCACACGAAAACTTTTACTGCCAAGAAATCGAAACAATTAAAACAATGTCTGTAGAATACGTAATAGAAATGTGTGCAGTTATTATACCTAAACTAAAGACTATAATTCTAAACATTTACTGGAACGGAAGAGAGGCCGATGTTTTCTATAAACAGATGAGATTAACCCTAGAGTATTTATCAAAGAAATTTAATAAAAATAAAATAATAATAGGAGGAGATTTTAACGTAAACATTTTAGAAAAAAATTATAAAACAAATATGCTATTAAATACAATGTCCGAATTCAATTACACGCAAATAATAAAACTACCAACACGTGAAACATCGCATAGCAGCACATGCATAGATCATGTCTATATCAACTCAGCCGCAAGTAAAATCAAATCTGAAGTTCAAAATCTTGGGTTTTCAGACCACAAAGCTATTACTGTTATGTTTGATGAACCCTTCAACAACGAGACCATACCGTGGAAAACTACAAAACGCTCCTACGACCTGAAGAGCCTTAACTACTTTAAATCAGAATTACAGATTATAGATTGGACTAAAATTATTAACCTAAAAGATGACATAAATAAAAACTATAATTCTTTTAATAAAACTTTGCAAACACTATTAAATAAATGTATACCTAAAAAAACTATAAAGTTAAACCATAAAAATAAGAATCGGTGGCTCACTCGTGGATTAAGAATATCTTGTACCAATAAACGACTTCTAAGAATACACACTAACACATCTAAAAGCCTAGTACTTAGAAAACATAGTAAACAGTACAGTAAAATATTAAAATATGCAGTAAATATTTCAAAAAGACTACATTTCATTGAACGTATAAAAAAATCAGACAATATTATAAGATGCATGTGGCGGATAATAAAAGAACGAACAAATAAAATAACAAAAAAAGTTAAAGAAAATATAGAATTGAACATAAATAGCACTAGTATCAAGGAACCACAGAAAATTGCAAACGAATTTAATAATTTCTTCGCCTCAGTAGGCCAAATAGGAGCCGGTACACCCGCCTACATACCTACTTCGACCTGTACAACAAACAGCATGTACTTAAGCCAGGCGTCACAAAAAGAAATAAACCAAATTATCCGAAACCTAAAAAACAAACAAAGTTGCGGAGTAGACGAAATTCCACCAAAACTAATAAAACTATGTGCTGATGAACTGACCCTACCATACTACTTATTAGTGAACCAATCTTTTCAAGAAGGCAGTTTCCCAGACTCAATAAAAATATCGATCATAAAACCAATTCACAAAAAAAAAAATTCTAAGACCGACCCGAACAATTACCGTCCCATATCATTACTCCCCACCTCGTCCAAAATATTCGAAAAAGCAATGTGTACTCGTGTATATTCTTACTGTGAAAAATACAAGATATTTGACGAAGCCCAATGCGGTTTTAGGAAAAACCACTCAACTACCCTAGCCGTTTATAAATACATAAATAAAATACTAGAAATCTTAGAAAAAAAAGAGTACGCGGTCGGCTTACTTCTGGATATGTCAAAGGCCTATGACAAAGTACAACACAGAATTCTTTTAAAAAAATGCAGGACATAGGTATTCGAGGATTCGCATACAAATGGTTTGAGTCGTACTTACACAACAGAGTACAATACGTAGAAATAGAAAGCTTCGACTACAAAACTGGGTACATACAAAATATAAGGTCAGATGCCCATCACGTGACCAGCTCAATACCACAGGGCAGTGTCCTCGGATGCCTATTGTTCCTGATTTACATAAATGACTTACCAAAACAAGTAAACACACAATGTGTTCTCTTCGCCGACGACATCTCTTTTATAATGCCATGTAGTCGGAAACGCAGTTGAAAAAATACAAAGTACCCTTGCCGATGTCGCAAACTGGATGTCGAACCACAGTTTAGAAATAAATTATACCAAAACAAAGGTTATGGAATTCAGACCTCATCAAAAACCGGCTCTCAGCGTACAAGCAACTTTTAACAACATCCCCCTAGAACAAGTTGAAACTTTCTCACTACTTGGAATCACTATTGATACACACCTAAATTTTAAACACCACATCCAAAAACTTAAGTCAAAAATATCAAGCTTCACGTATGCCTTGCGTGAATTGAAAACAACAACTAACCTTCCTACCGCGTTATCAGCCTACTATGCAAATATGTTCTCACACTTTTCTCTATCAATTATACTATGGGGCAATAGTACAGATGTGCAAGACTTATTTGTTCTACAAAAAAAGTGTATCCGTATACTAGTAAATATAAGAAGACGAGAAACGTGCAAGCCACACTTCAAAAACTTGAAAATTTTAACCTTACCCAGTATATACATTCTTGAAATATGCAAATTTGTTAGAAAGTATCCCCATTTATACAATAAGTTAGATGACCTGCCTCGCAGATACGCAATAAGACCAGGAAGAAATAAAATAATAAAACCGCGATCTCAACTAAAAATGCATAGCGACGGTCCGTATATAATGTCAATAAAAATTTATAATAAACTTCCGACTGAAATAAAAAATATAGAAAAAGATTGCCTATTTATAAAAACACTAAAGACATTTCTAATCAATAAAACCTATTACAGTATAAATGAATATTTAGAATAATCAAATAAACCATTGACATTAAAAATAATTTATGTAACTTATTTTAAATTTATTATAACCTAATATTTAAACTTACCTTAACTTTGACATTTTTAATTTTAATACTTGACATTATCACAATTTGACCTCAATATTTTCAATTTCTCATTTTAAATTAATAAACAAAATTTGACATAAATACCCAATACCTACATGACTATATATATATTTTTTATATGCCTACAACGATTTAATAGACCTACCTAAATAACTTATACGGTATTTATAAAGCAAGACTATACCTATGAACCTACTAGTAAATTTAAAACCTCGGCCTGCCTCCATGTTGCCATACCCTATGCAGGGTCCATGTGATACTTACTAACACCCAACAACTATGTTTGTACCTAACCAAACCATGTGTAAGCAATAAATATATTGAGTATTGAGTATTGAGTATTGGTCGTCGTCACCATTTTATGAGAACTGAGTACCTCCTTAATTTATTTCAAGAAAAAAAAATAAGAAAAAGCAAAGGAACTGGCCGACCAGTAGAAAAACCTTGATGCCAACGAAACTCTTAGAGATGGGAGCTCTTGGATCGCTGGTTATCTTAATTTAACTTTTATTATTTTATCTCAAAAACCGAGCGTCAAAAAAAAAAAAGTAAAAATTGTTTTGGGATGTCCAAACAAAGCCCTTTCATATGACATGTAACTTGATTTTTTTATGTAACTTTTTTTATTTTTGCCCCCTCAAAAAACCCCATATCTCAAAAACCCTTCATCCGATTTTACTCATATACTTACCAGTAAATTTCTCAAGTACAAGCTATCGACATATCAAATTTCATGCAGATCGGATCAACGGTTCTAAAGTTATTGCCAGACAAACATACATACATACATACATACATAAAATGCCAAATCGCCCAAGTTGAAACTAAGATCTTCGTTCGCTTCGCTCACTCGATCAAAAATTGTGATAGAGGTCCAAGTTTTAAGTTTTTGTTCAAAGTCAAAGTCAAAACGGGCACGTTCCTATCCTGCGTGACTTACGAGGCAATGCTTTGTTAATGATGGTTACCATTTAACACCAAGTCCATCTGTTTGTTCCATCAGTTAGTTGTATAAAAAAAAACTCGCAATATCGTCAGTCCATAGTGTAGGAGGGCATCTCACACTTCATTTTTCAGTTCATGGTTGCCATTTGATAGCCTTTATTTTCCCGAGTGTTTGTCAGTTTTTCGAGCAACATGACTTGCCCATACCCACTTCAACTTGCTGATTCTGACTAAAGGATACTTAGCATTAAACAGGCCTTGATAAATAAACAAGTACCTACCTAACCATCCACTTTCATCGCAACTTTAATTATGCCAGAGAAGGCTTTCATTTCACGTTGACACTTTGACATTACAGTGCACACGCTGTATTTCAGCGAAATATCTTTAGTGCAAACATCATTTCAGAGGGTGCAAATGTGACCAGCGCGCTGAAATATGGGAGTCGACTAACTTTATGCTGTAACGAGACACACAGGCGGGCAGATCGACAAATATTTTAACTAAAACAGAAAACAAGTAGTAGAGCTAGTGTGTAGTGTCCGGGGAGCCGCCAAGCAGCGTTGCGTTTCGGTTTGAAGAATATGGTTGCCGGTGGTGGTGGTTGTATGGTTACAGGCAAAAAATCTATATGCCTCAAGTTGATGGACGCAAAGCAGAGCGTAGGGCACTTTACTATCTTGCATGACCTACGAGACAATGCATAGGTGATGGGTACCACTTAACATCAGGGAAGTCCATCATCAATTAGTATAAAAAAACTTTGGCAGGCGTCGCATGGTCCGCAACGTGCTTAGCCAATTTCCGATAGACTTTAAAAAAAAACAAAATTCTTTATATTTCTCTTTTAATTAAAAATATCTTGCTCGTGAGCTCACCAGCCTGTGATTCCACAACATGTGCTGGTGCTTGCAAATATGGAATGAGGTGTGAACGCCGATTTTACGTTGAAGTTTCCCGTTTCAAAGTTTGTTTTAGTTAAGCACATTTTGCAAACTCTGCAAGACTTTTAGAGATTCAACTCAACACATTGAAAACTGTTTGTATTTAACTAGATGGAAAACGAGTACCTACACTTCAGCACCAGCCTGAAAAAGTCCAGGGTTCAGCCTCAGATTTTATCGCTTATCGGCTTGAGGGCGTTCTAGTCTTCATCTTCCTTACTCTCTTTCTCTATTGTCGAGTCACTAGTTTCTTTCGAAACAGTGTGGTGAAAGGATTTTATGTAAGTGCGCCTAAAAAGTTCTATACATGTGCCAAGTGCTTGAAAGGAGCCTCCCTTTCAAGAACCTGTCACATGTTATAGAACTTTTTAGGTTCTACGACATGTCGGTTTCCTCACGATGATTTCCTTCACCGTTTGAGAGTACTAGCATTGTGCATATAAATTTTAAAACAGAAAAACTCATTGGTGCACGACCGGTTTCGAACCCACGACTTTAGGATCGGAAGGCGGGACCGCTACCACTAGACCACCAGTGCTCACATCAGCCTGAAAATGTTCAATGTTCAGCCTCAGATTTAATCGCTTATCGTCTTGAGGGCGTTCTAGTCTTCCTTATAAATAGTAGTATTCCATACAAGAACTAACTTGTATTTACTAGCGTATACTTACTAACTTACCTAGCTCAAACTCTTGATCTAGGTAAGGGTAGTCAGAGGCAAATATAGACGTTAAACATTTCTTCTTTCTGTCCGTCATTCGACAGACAATTTTGCCAGTGTAAAGTGATTTGTATTTAATACTTTATGGTCAAGTCAGTCCATAGTCAAGTCGGCCGTTATTTGTTTTGAAGAAAATGATGGCGGTTTTCTTCAAAACATTCGAAACATTTTCAGTCAAATCAGGATATCACTTATTACACTTTCATTCCAAATGCTTACACTTTGTGCTAAGACCTTAAGTAATGTTGATTAAAATACCACCGAAAATACACAATTCAAAAATAACACTAGAAAAACAATTAAAATGAAAAAGCTATGTTGCTTCCCAAAATGTCAGAAAACGAATCCCGTTAAATTTTATCACAAATTCAAATTTCTGAGACAGCTTTTGTGATGGACGCAATGCAATGCCGTGTAGGGTACGTCCTCGGACGTGCTCAGTAAAGTAATGCAATTTTATTTTTAAAATAAGAGTAGGTACAGTAACCACTCGAGATGAGCCACACGGATCATGTAAATAGAATGAAACAGCTACTGAAAACTGAAACTGAAACAGCTTCACGACTTTAATCCCCAAGCACGGTAGATATCCTCTCAGATCTCTTAGTGCCAAGTACAGGATGTCTAAGGGGGGTAGGTACGTCCAAATATTACATTTGGCACATACCCACAATTTGCAGTAGTTGGTATTCCATACGTGACAGGTTGCAAGCCTATCGCCGCTGTTAGAGTACTAACTGGTTTCCTCACGATGTTTTCCTTCACCGTTTAAGAGCACTGGCATTGCGCACATAAATTTTTCTATAGGAAAAATAGAATAATAATTATTGTAAAACTGTGTTAATAGATGTTACAGAAGTCATTTTGTTCCAACAGTTTTGTTCCATTTCCGGCATAAAATATTGCTTTAATATAGATTGATAGATAAATAGATAGATTGATAATTAGATATGAAAATCTATTATACACTCATAAACACATAGATAGCTTTAAGAAAAAGAGTGATGCACATAACGTTAACACTAGAAATAAAAACAAATTATGTATACCTAAATTTCGACTTCAAAAGGTAAATGGCTCGTTTATGGGGAACGGTATTCGCTTCTATAATAAACTTCCAGAAAGTGCCACTGGGCTTCCTATTAGAAAATTTAAAGTGTACATTAAGAATAATCTAATAAGGAAAGCTTATTATACTTTAGATAGCTATATTGTTGATAAAAATGCGTGGCCCGATGTCCCGGTCGCTCTGCCCATCGGCAGCTAACATGTCTGCAATGTCTGTACTGTACCTACTATTGTGTGTTTTTTTTATTTTTCTCTGATTTAATAGATTGTATTTATGCATTAGGTATTATTAGTTTGAGGCGTAGCGTGTGCTGTCTTATAAATTTGATTATGTTTACCTTTTTCTGTATGCCTACGCCCCACTAAACTTCAATAATATATTATATTATAACATTGTAAAAGGATCATACAAAAGAACGGTAGGAACCAAGCCGTAAGTTTGTTGCCTGTTCTTCTAGGCTTTGGTCGCGTGGAACTGGCACCTAGAGTCACCTAGCTTTAAGACGTTTCAAAGTGATCCTTGTGATTTTATTGAATAAATACATTTTGACTTGACTTTGACTTTGATAGATAGACTAAGTTATAGATAATAAAGTGATAGAACGCGATTAAATGTTCCATTTCTTTTTCTCATACAAAGTGGCCGGAAATAAAGAAGGGATCCTACGTCATATCCATTCATCAAACGTCTCATAACACACCCAACTTTGATTATAAGTAAACCTGAGTTATTAATGATAATTAATCCTCTTTATTTATGAAAATATTTACGTCGTCCCACCAGCGTCCGCTACGAAAACAGAGGAGTTAATTATAAAAGTTTTTCTTAGATAAGGCACACTACAGACTTTCTATTTTTTGTACTACTTTCTGATGGAATAAGATAAATAATAAATAAATATTTATGGACTATCCATACAGCACTATCTAGCCCCAAACTACGCCAAAGCTTGTAATATGGGAACCAGATAGCTGATATAATACATTTATACTTTTTTTTTGTAAATACATACTTATAATATATAATAACACCCAGACAGAGAACAAACATCTATGTTCATCACACAAAATGTTTGTTCTCGGTGGGGATCGAACCCACGGCCTACGGCGCAGAAGGCAGAGCTACTACCAACTGAGGTGTGAAGGCTGTCCAGATGATGATGGCCCACCTTATCTTATTATGAGTGGTAGCCATCACATATAACAAGTAACGCAGAAAGAGAACGTGCTTTACGATGCCCTGCCCTGCGTCTAACTTGAGGCATACAGATGTTAAGCCTCATATGCCTACTACACCGGCAACCACACCTTTCAAACCGAAACACAGCTACGCTGCTTAGCGACCAAAAAGGCATGGTGGTACTTCTCCGGACGAGCCCTTCACAAAGAGCTTCACTACTCCTTAACTTTAAGCAATTGCTTAAAGTTAAGGAGGTTATTGGCTTTATTTACACAATTTTGAGCATTTTTGGATTTTTTATAATAATATTTAAGGCGTTGTTGCCGCGTTGCTCAGCAGTGGAAATCAAAATATCAGAAACGATCCTTCGATCCTCGTTTTGCGTAGTTATCTCCAAGGTTTGATGTATCGTGGGTATCAATGGTCGGTCACCAGCTGTTCTGTAGAAGTCGCTGAAAAAAAATTGTGTCAATTATTTCTAATTATCGAAATTACGACATAATTAACGAAAATTGTATTGTAGTAATTACTAAGCCGAATTACGAAACTATAATTAAAAGTTTTAATAACGTCTGTGTTCAAAACTTTTTGAGGCTGCTTATTACGTAATAAGCCCTTGATGTTTTAGACTAAGGTAACAGTCTGTCGCACAGGATCTAATTAGGAGAGGGTGTACACATCCCACGTGGTTTAGAGGGGGTTTACAGAGACGCGGTACCGGGACTACAACGGCGAACTCTACTTCGCCAATTTAATGGCATTTAGCAAGACATTACTCGTACCTATCAACCAACTATTTTTTGAAAACGACGGCCTGCCTCCATGTTGCTATACCTTATGCAGGGTCCGTGTGATACTTAATAACACCCAAAAACTATGTATGTACCTAAACTAAACCATGTGTAAGCAATAAATTTATTGAGTATTAAATAATCCATTATCTATGAGTTCATATGACATCATCTTCACCATCTAAGAGTAATAGAGCTCTTTGTGAAGGTCCGGGGAAGTACTACCATCACGCCTTTTTCTGCCGCCAAGCAGAGTTGCTGTGTTTCCGTTTGAAGATTGTGGTTGCCGGTGTTATTACAGGCACATGAGGCTTAAAATCTGTTTGCCACAGATTGATGGACGCAGGGCAGTGCATCGTAGGGCAAGTTCCTATCGTGCGTGACTTACCACTGTTATAGTTACCACTTAACATCAGGTGGGCCATCTGCTTGTTCCATCGGCTAATCTCTAATACTATAAGAATCAAAGTCCTGACTGACTGACTGACTGACTGACATATAGACAACGCACAGCCTAAACCGCTGGTCCTAGAGACTTGAAATTTGAGGAGTACATAGGTCTTATGACGTAGAGGTGTACTAAGAAGGGATGTTTGGAAATTCAACCCCTAAGGGTGTAAAAAGGGATGAAAACGTTTGTATGAAAAATTGTATTCCTTGAACCTACAAACTTGAAACTTGGAGTACATGTACTTCAAAGCTAAAAAATAGGAATGGCATTTTTAGTTTTTTAAAACTACCCCTAATAAGTGTGCAAAGGGATGTAAAAGTTTGTATGGGAGTTTTTTGACCGCTGGTCCTAGAGACTTGAAATTTGAGGAGTACATAGGTCTTATAGCGTAGAGGTGAACCAAGAAAGGATTTTTGGAAATTCAACCCCTAAGGGTGTAAAAAGGGATGAAAACGTTGGTATGAAAAATTGTATTCCTTGAATCTACAAACTTGAAACTTGAAGTAGATGTACTCCAAGGCTAAAAAATAGGAAACGCATTTTTAGTTTTTAAAAACTACCCTTAATAAGTGTGCAAAGGGATGTAAAAGTTTGTATGGGAGTTTTTTGACCGCTGGTCCTAGAGACTTGAAATCTGAGGAGTACATAGGTCTTATGGCGTAGAGGTGTACTAAGAAGGGATTTTTGGAAATTCATCCCCTAAGGGTGTAAAAAGGGTTGAAAACGTTGGTATGAAAAATAGTATTCCTTGATTCTACAAACTTGAAACTTGAAGTAGATGTACTCCAAGGCTAAAAAATAGGAAATACATTTATAGTTTTTTAAAACTACCCTTAATAAGTGTGCAAAGGGATGTAAAAGTTTGTATGGGAGTTTTTTGACCGCTGGTCCTAGAGACTTGAAATTTGAGGAGTACATAGGTCTTATGGCGTAGAGGTGAACTAAGAAAGGATTTTTGGAAATTCAACCCCTAAGGGTGTAAAAAGGGATGAAAACGTTGGTATGAAAAATTGTATTCCTTGAATCTACAAACTTGAAACTTGAAGTAGATGTACTCCAAGGCTAAAAAATAGGAAACGCATTTTTAGTTTTTAAAAACTACCCTTAATAAGTGTGCAAAGGGATGTAAAAGTTTGTATGGGAGTTTTTTGACCGCTGGTCCTAGAGACTTGAAATTTGAGGAGTACATAGGTCTTATGGCGTAGAGGTGTACTAAGAAGGGAATTTTGGAAATTCAACCCCTAAGGGTGTAAAAAGGGATGAAATCGTTTGTATGAAAAATAGTATTCCTTGATTCTACAAACTTGAAACTTGGAGTACATGAAGGTACTTCAAGGCAAAAAAATAGGATGTAGACATTTTTAGTTTTTTTAAACTACCTTTATTTAGCGTGCAAAGGGATGTCAAAGTTTGTATGGGAATTTTGTAACGGGTGGCGCGATTTTCCGTGTAAGGTTGTCTTTGTTGTATATGTCATGTTTGTGCTAAGCTCAGTACCTATACCTACCTACCTAATATAGGTAATGTACGCCTATAGGTATCTGTTATACCTACGTAGGTATTTAAAATCCTACCCTAATAATATACAACTCAATGCGAGAGTTACGATGTTTGGATGTTTGTGGCTCAATCACGGCTCACCACTTCAACGCGTGCGAAGCCGCGGGAAGCCACTAGTGGTACATAAAAATTAAAAAAAAATAAGAGTAATAGAGCTCTCTGTGAAGGTCCGGGGAAGTACAACCAACACATTTTTTCTGCCGCCAAGCAGAGTTGCTGGTGTTGCTGAGTGGGTGTGAATTGCCACACCAGTCAAAACGCACCCTTACACGGGTATACTAACATTTGCTAACTGAAATCCTTGACATGTCTAAAATTAAATCGTAATTATGGTAAGTATTAACTTGGTTTGTTTGTTGCCTGTTCTTTACGTGGAACTGTCTCAATTTGACCTAGTTTATAAAATGATTGAACATGATTCTTGTGATTTTACTCTTGTTTTTGAGCGTCTTTATACTTTTTTTTTATATTGTTTGCTTATTTATTCATACTACTATTCATAAAATAAAAACTAACTAACTAACGGTTAGTCTTATCGACGGCGTATTAGCACCTTATAGGCATTATTTATTTATTTATTGGATACAAAGTTACTTAAATATTAGTACAGTAGTGGTTTAAAGTCTTACAAATATTTGTCTAACCACTAGGTTCTCGATTAATATGTCACACAATAACAAAAAATGAGCGCACACTCAAACAACATTGGCAACAGATCAACGTTGTAGGTATTTATCTATTCTTACCGTTCCTGTGGATCAAAGTCTTGTTACTGTTTTTTTAAGACGAAGTTTTTAAGCAATTATTCTATCATGGTGTATTAACTACTAGCTTCTGATTGTTATTTCAGACAAACATACATACAACGCCATCATTCATTTTGTGTAATAAATCATCTCTCGCACCGTCACTCGATCATCATCGTCATCATTCTCCCCTATCAACCGTCATCCCACAACGCACGCTCACATCATCTTTCACACAAGCCATCCATATTTTTAGGCCTACTTCTTAACAACATTTATTTTTTATTTTAATTTTATAGTTGACATTAATTTTGTCACATGACATCCTTCCCACCGTATAACATGTCTGTCTTTACCACTCTAGTCGATTACTCATATTCTTTCCGCTTTTTTAATCCTACTAATATTATAAAGTGAAAGTTTGTAAGTATGGATGGATGGATGGATGGATAGATGGATGTTTGTTACTCTTTCACGTAAAAACTACTGAATGTATTTTAAGGAAAGTTTACAATAAAAGCTTATACATCAGAATAACACATAGGCTACAATTTATAAAGATATTGTGTGAATTGTCCAAAATATGACGTTATGTGTCAAGTAAGTAGGAAAAAATCTACAATCTGCGAGCTATTCTGGCGTGCGCTGCCAAAACCGCTAGAGTTACACATATGTACTACGCCACGCTAATATAAGCTACTCGAAATACTAATCCTGCGCAGACGAAGTCGCGGGCACCAGCTAGTTAATTAATAATAACATAAGAGTGGCCGAATATTACGCGGGGCCGAGATGAGTAAAAATATAAAGACCTTTGCCCAGCAGTAGGGCATAACAGGCTGAATAAAAAAAAACAAGATTGGTAGAATTAGCCTCGTAATTACTACGATAAAGGTGTACTTTACTAACGAGTGCATATCTCCAAACAGACACAGGATTCAATCTTCTAAAACCATTCGACACGTCGTGTCGAAACGATTACTAAAGCCGAATTCGGCAACCGTAGCTCTCGAAATTCGGCATCGAGGCACAAACTCAGTGGAGGCTCGTCCTATATTCAGAAAGTCTGTGAAGCGAATTTTTGAGCCGAAATTCCGACGTAGTTTGTTTGTAATCGAAATCACAGCTTATAAAGTTAATAGCATGGTTACTTCGTATTGCTTGTTTTACTCTGTTTTAACACAATATAATGTTTTGAAATAGAACTTGTTCTATTAAACTTTGTTCGCAAGGAACTGACGCTGGATTAGCCTAATTTATAGGACTTTTCAAAGTGACCCTTTTGACTGAACTGTTAGTACCATTATGATTTTAAATGTTCTGTAATCGTCGCAATTTTACCAAGCAAGTGGCCGCAATTGGCAGTCTCAAAAAAGTTGAAATTGAGGGTGCAAATGACAGCTTACAAGAAATTATATGCGAATCATTGTTTCAAGTTTATTGAAAAAAAAATGACAGAAAGTGTGTATGTGTGTGTGTTTTACATCCAATGTTTTACAAAATAAAATCACGTGGATAGGTAGGTTATACCTGGCCACTTAGTTGAAACTAAGTGGACAGGTATCCTACTTATATTATAAACGCGAAAGTTTGTGTAAGTATGGATGGATGGATGTTTGTTACTCTTTCAAGTAAAAACTACTGAATGGATTTTAATGAAACTTTACAATAATATAGCTTATACATCAGAATAACACAAAGGCTACAATTTATAAAGATATTGTGTGACTAATCCTGCGCAGACGAAGTCGCAGGCACCAGCTTGTAACCTATAAAAGTCTTAAACTATGAATGAACAATTCACACCCTAGGAAAACCTGTGATGTTTGCAGCTAGTCCATTTGCTGTGTATAACTTAAATTTGTGAACTAGCTGTCAAATAGATAGTCTGTGTCAAAGTTTCCTGAATATTGAAAGGCAACAATGTGAATTGGTTGAAAGCCGATCTAAAAGACGAACGAAAACTTTCCCATTGTGATAAATTGCAAAATATTCATACGACGGTAAAGCCTTTTGTTTTTTCGAGCATAAGTTTTTTATTTTTAATGTTCAAAGTGGATCAGATAATAATAATAATAACATTGGTGGACTTTCCACACAACACTATCTAGCCCCAAAATAAGTCAAAGCTTATTTTCGGGCTATATGGAATTGGGGTTGGAAGAATTGGAGTGGGGGTTATATGGAACCAGATAGCTGATATAATACATAACATACTTTTTTTTTGTAAATTCATACTTATAATATTATATAAGTATGTATTTACAATACATATATAACACCCAGACAGAAAACAAATATCTATGTTCGAACCCACGGCCTACGGCGCAGAAGGCAAAGCTACTACCAACTGAGCTGTGAAGGCTGTTAAAATAAAGAATATTCTAATAGAATAAAGTAATTTATTAACGGCGAGAGGTGAGAACCGTTTAAGTATTAATATCACATAGTTCGATAAATAAATAAAATAACTGTATAAGCATGTGCTAAAATTGACTGTGTTTCAAACCTTTGACACCAAATCTTTCTTAATATGTAATCCGAGTAAGGTTACATTTTAAGAAGGATTTTAAATCTTTAATGCCTTACGTCAGTATTGATTTAATCAATAATAACGTGAGGCATAAAAGTTAAATTTTGGCAGCAGTGCAACTCTTGCACTCAAAGTACTTGAATACGGTCAGCAAACTTTGCTCGTTATTTGGGCGCATTGTTCTGATTGACGCTAGCACCTCCAGCAACCGGAGAACTAGAACCTTACCATTTCATACACTAGTGGTTCGCCCCGAACTCTTCTCTTGTCGTGTCACTGGTTTATTTCGAAATAGTGTGGTGAAAGGATTTTAAGTGCACCTCAAGAGGCTCCTGTCGAGCACTTGACACATGTCATAGAACTTTTTAGGTTCTAAGACATGCCGGTTTTCTCACGATGTTTTCCTTCACCATTTGAGAGCACTAGCATTGTGCACATACATTTTTGTACAGAAAAACTGATTGGTGCACGACCGGTATCGAACCCACGACCTTAGGATCAGAAGGCGGGGCCGCTACCATTAGACCACAAGTGCTCTCAAAATTAAAGTAGGCGGTAATCAGAGGCAAGTCCAAACATTAGGTAAAATCGGACTTGCTTCTGACTACCGCCTACTAACTTTGCATGGTATTGAAGAGTTCCGTTGGACAGACCTTGGCTCCATCATCAGATTAGGTCGCTGTCACCATTTTATGAGAACTAAGTACCTACCTTCTTAATTGGATATGACCGACCAGTAACGAAACTCTTACGTAACGGGCTCTTGGACCGTTGGTTATGTAGATTTGTTTTTTTATTTTTAAATTAAAAAGTGGATGCCCTAGAATAAAAATAAAAATGGTTTTGGAATGTACAAACAAATCTTTTTTATATAACACGTAACTGTATATATTTGTGTAACTTTTTTTATTTTTGCCCCCTTTTAAAAAACCATATCTTAATACAGTTCTCAAGTACAAGTTATCGACTTACCTAATTTCATGCAGATCGGATCAACGGTTCGAAAGTTATGGCCCGACAAACATACATACATACGAGTACATAAAATGCAAAATAGCCCAAGTTGACTATAAGATTTTCGTTCGCTTCCCTCACTCAATCAACTACCGCAAAATGTGGGTATGTGCAAAATGTAATGTTTGGACGTACCTCTGACTACCTAATCCTATAACCTTTAAACCGAAACACAGCAACGCTGGCTGAAACCGATCAGGTATGGAATACCATCTACTACAGAATGTGGGTATGTGCCAAATGAAATATTTAATGTTTCTGACTACCTCATCTTAGACATCTAAAAATAATCTTTAGATCTATAAAACGAATATCTGAGGAGATATTAACACATAGGGATCAAAGTCGCGAGGCTGTTTCTGGTTCCCCCCCCCCAGCGGTCCAAAAATGTTTAATTGAGCGACGAACAGTTCTCAAAATGAATCCGAAATTTTTACACTCTACCTCATTATGCCGCTATTGTTGAAGGTGAAGTACCAGGAGGACTGCCAGGACCGGTATTTAAGGTGCAGTTTCAACACCAGCGACCGCGACGCGTGACATTGACATACGTCCCGGTCCAGTGTCGTTGCCATACAAGTGTTAACATAGCAAACTTAGTGTTAAAAGAAAGAAAATAAAATTCATTTGGGTCTAAATTCACGCGTCTTTGTCGCCTATCTTAGAAATTGTATCCCATTAGGAATATTACATTCACTTACATACATGAAAAAAAAAAAATACATTTCGTGTATTTCTAACAGGCGTACATAATATGTATAAATAGCAAAAAATGATCATGATTTGTCGCTTGCCTTCGATTGTGCTCGCTTCTTCTTTAAGATAACGTTCACTCAAAATACTCAAAATAGGCACACTGGTAAATGCGAGCGAGCGGGGGTTCCCGCTCGCTAGCATTCGCTTGCTTTCGCTTGGTTGGTCTGTACCGACATTAGATTCATTGACACTATTATATCCTTAGGGCCGGTTTCACCCTGCTCTGTTAGTTACTAATCAAGGATTAAAAGACCGTTAAATCTAACCTTAGCTGTCAAACGCGTACATTTTGACATATTTAACGGCCCTTTAATCCTTTGTTAATCTAACAGAGCATGGTGAAACCGGCCCTTAATCATATAATTTAATCATACATGTACTTTTGTTTCAAAGATATTTATGATATGGGCCTGCATTTTAATTTGAAGTGTTGCCTGTGAGCTTCAATCTACATCTACACTTATATAATATAATATATAATATAATAATATATAATATAATATATAATATAATAATAATAATATTATAAAGAGGAAACCTTCGTATTTTTGTATTTTTGTATTTTTGTATGTTTGTATTTTTGTATGTAACGAATAGGCTCAAAAACTACAGGTCCGATTTCAAAAATTCTTTCACCATTAGAATGCTACATTATCCCTGAGTAACATAGGCTATATTATATTTTCAAAAAAATCAGGGATCCTTACTAAAACTTCAATAATGTAACCCAAGGTGGAATACAAAAACCTTACATCGCGTGCGCTGCGAAAACTATTGATGATAGAACAAAATAATGTACTACGATTTTGTAGAACACGTCATCATCTACAAAAAATGTCCCGACAGCATATGTCTAACTATTATAGTTATGTCACAATAAGTGTTCTTTTATTATAAAAAATTAATTGAAATGCCGCCGCCAGAAAAGGGTCTTTATTTGTACCTTGGTATTAATCCTTATCCAAATAAATCATTTCATAATTAAGACGGTTTCAATACCTATAGATTACTTCTTAAATTTTTCAAATCGGACATTCCATTCAAAAGATATGACGAAATTAAAAATGTTAACGGGTCCACGGGTCACGCTCGGGGTGCGATTTCATTCACTCAAGGAGAAGCGCGTGCAAATGTATGAAATAAGTAGACGCGAGGCTCGAACCCACGCTCTAAGTTTATCCTAAAATGTTCAAAAAATTTATGACCACCCATGCGAAGCTGGGACAGGCCGCTAGTATTGTATAATTTACATTGTAACAAGGATCATACAAAAAAACGGTAGGAACCAAGCCGTAAGTTGCCTGTTCTTCTAGGCTTTGGTCACGTGGAACTGGCACCTAGAGTCACCTAGATTTAAGACGTTTCAAAGTGATCCTTGTGATTTTATGAATCTTGTGATATTCCTTGTGAATGAATAACCTTTTGACTTTGAAATAAAATTTTATTTATTTATTGCCGCCGTGCGTCATCCGCCAACACCAGAACCGAACCTTACAACGTAACAAAGGAAACAACTCCAACAAACGGGAATTTTTCCACTCAACCAACGAACTCGGACTCCAAATAGTTCCACAACAATCTTGATAAAGCAATAGACCTCGCCTTTATTGTTCTACCGCGGAAATAAATTTTATTGCGACGCTTTATCGGCGGGGACTGTTTCAATTGCCGAACAAAATAATACGTTCAAGTCTGGAGCTATGGTATTACGGCTGGTACCTAATTTAATATACGGAATCGATCTTCCATTACACGAGCTTAAGCTTCATCATCATCATTGGGATGGTGTTTGCCATAATCATCACGCTTGGCATACAAACAAAAAATCAAAATATTTTATTCATAAAATACAAGTTTTAACAAATAAATCGGTTGGGATCTCTTCTTTTAAGTTCAAAGACCTGTATTAGGAGAGTACGGATTGGTGACCGCAGTGTTGATGGTCTTTACACTGGAAATGCTGCTGCCCATTTCCCGGTGTGTTCCCTTAGTCTCCTTTTACGACATCCACGAGGCGATGGAGGGTCCAATTCTGTGCCGGGACCACCACGCTAGTTCATAGACTGCCGAAATTGTTAAGATCGTGGTAATTATGATGACACTTCATCATCTTGTGTTGTATAAATCATAGACAAGTCAATTAAATGCTTGTATACAAGGTGTTCCAATAGTTGTATTTAAAACTTCAGGGGACTTTTTCTAAGGAACCAACACTGTGAACGCGAAAAAAAAAACAGCTGTTCGTACATTTTAGCCAGGTAGGTATTGAACTTTTGTATGAAACAGCTGTTTTTTTTTGGCGTTCACTGTGTTGGTTCCTTAGAAAAAGTTATTCATATTTATGGGTACTTTAGCCCCCTGAAGTTTTAAGTAAAATTATTGGAACATCTTGCATAATTTATAATCACATTATGATCTGTTGGCCAAACACAGAGTAGCGACTCTATGTTTCTGGATGCCGATATCTAGCTAATCCTTTTAAAGAAGGCTTTAGGAGCATTTTTAGTTATTTAAATAATATTATCTTAAATTAATAGCTATATAAATACATCATTTAACCTGACAAAAACATTTGGCCATTACAACAGTTCATTAATTAACTTGCATTTTCAATAGAACAAGAATAATTCAAAATAATTAAATTATTAAGCAATCCAGATAGCTTTTGACGTTTTAGTTAGTAATTAATTAAATTGCCCGTTGAACTGGATAACTTGGGCCAGGTTTTCCGAAGTAACTGCCACTTTACCGGCAGTTACTTCGGAAAACCTGGCGTGACCTGCCTTAAAGATTCTTTAAGTGTTTTGGAGACCTCTTTGGTTCAGTAGAAAGAGGTTGAGAGCATCGGTAGTCAAGAGGGAGTAACCCCGCCCCGAATAAAAAAAGGTTCACGACTTTCACCCCAAGGGAAAGATATCCCTTCAGATATTTCAGCACCAAGTATCGACTCCAGATTTACAGAAACTGAAAAAACAATGAAACAGATTCAGGAAACAAAAAACGAAACGAAGAGTAGTAGAGCTCTTTGTGAAGGGCTCGTCCGGGGAAGTACTACCACCACGCCTTTTTCTGCCGCCGGCAGCGTTGCTGTGTTTCGGATTGAAGAGTGTGGTTGCCGGTGAAATTACAGGCATAAGTTAACATCTGTATGCTTCAAGTTGATGGACGCAGGGGAGCGCATCGTAGGGCACCTTCCAATCGTGCGTGACTTACGAAGCAATGTTTTGTTATAGGTGATGGTTACCACTTAGCATCAGGTGGGCCATCTGCTTGTTCCATCAGCTAGTTGTATAAAAAAAACGGTAGATATCCTCTCATATCTCTTAGTACCAAGTGCAAATTTCAGATTATTTTGGAGACGTCCGAGGGGGGTAGTCAGAGGTACGTCAAAACATTACATTTGGCACATACCCATATTTTGCAGTAGTTAGTATTCCATACGTGACAGGTCGCAAGCCCATCGGCGCTGTTAGAATACTAACTGGTTTCCTCACGATGTTTTCCATCACCGTTTAAGAGCACTGGCATTGCGCAAATAAAATCTATAGAGTGAATAATAATAACCTTAGAATACAAGTGAGTTATACTAACGTCTGCTGAGTTTTAGTTTTCAATCCTATTAAAGTTTATACTTTGTATCACAAAGAGAGAGTACAAACGAAGAGCTGGGCTTTTAAAGTTCCTTTATAAAATAAATAAATAAATGGCTTAATATGTTGTGAAAATACAAAAGATCACTAGTGGTCTAGGGATAGCAATGTTACCTACTGATCTGAAGGCTTTGGGTTCAAATCCAATCACGCACCCGGGGAGCAACCTTGTGTATCAAACACTATTATAGAACAAAGCTGAGTGATGGCAGATTTTGGTGTGGTATAGTATTATAGTATAGTAGTGATTGCTAACATTCATAAGACGTTTTTTTTTTATTGAGTTCCTACATTTTATAAACATCAGTTAAGTTCAAGTTTATCGGGAAGGTAAACTTCAGGATAACCTTTTAATTCGTAACTCTCACTTAAAAGTTACCTAAATGCTAATCCCAGCTACGAGCTACATTTTTCTAAGATTCACCCCTAGTTAAGAAGTTAGGGCGCGATTGGGCCACAAACATCTAAAATCGATTTTCTACAATTAGCACTTTTACGTCTCTAGTGTTTTTTTCTGACTAGAATTATAAAAAAAATAAGAAAACTTTTTAACAATATATCCTTTAGTTGAAAAATAAAACACATAAGCCCCTCGAGGCACAAGACTCTTACTTTGTCCTCAGCTAAGCGTTTGTACTGTCAGCTTTTAAACATTTTTCTCTCCACTATAATTTTCTTTTTAGCTTTTTAGAAAATGTGCATGGTTCTTTTGCGCGACAAAATGTTAGTTCCAAATTTGAAAAACAAAGGCAAATTGACTTAGCAAAGTCTACAGTAACTTAAGGTACTTTACTGAATTCTTACTTTACTGAATTCGATACGAGTCAGTGAATCCCAAACTTTGTACGTCGAAGCCTATCGCGTTCAATGTTAAGAAAGTTTGACGGAAATGGCAAACAAATTGGCGAAACTTTTGATAGAAAAACGAATGTAATGATTATTTTGTTGCCAGCTGAAGTAGTGGTATTACTTGTCTTGTTTTGTTTGCCATGCAACCAAGAAATCTCGGATATTTTTTTATTTGATGCAAAAAAGACAGCCGATTAGATCAAGATGGACGGAGAAACTTGTGGACGGAGAAGGCTCGAAATTATTCTCACTTATTATTACGAGTGAGAATAATTTTGAGTCTTCTCCGCTTATAAAAAGGTTTTTGTCCAGCAATTAACTTCTGTAGTCTGATGATGAAGTGAGATGGTGCCTATGAGAAAAATATCAATAATAAAATGGGCTTAGTTTAAAACAATATGGAAGTGCTTCGAAAGGCCACTTGTAAATAAATCTAATTAAACCATTCGCATTAAATCGTAAATAAATAATTTAAATAAATCTATTTGTTATCAATGTTTTTTTTGTTAATACAAAAACAGAATCAACTTTTGATTCAATGCAATGTTTTTTTCAATGAATACACACATAATTTAAAAAAAAAATGAATATTTAAAAGCATTGAGATTAAATTAAAGTATGGGTTCCTGACGGATGGCAACCTCGTGGTCCGCCGACCACAAGCGAGAGAAAGCGCTGGCGAGAAGATCTAGATACCTTTAAAGTAGATGGTGGGAGTGGAAATTACGAAAAAAAAACTACTACACATGAAACAGATGCTATGTACAAGCCGTTTATTTTTATTTTTTATTGAATATTTTAAATAAAATATTTCGTTCAATATACTATACTAACAATTCAAAAAACAGAAGTAAACAAAAGTTTTTTTATTTAGTCGGAAAGTTTGAGCGCCGCTACCGCTACCTTTCCGAGCAGGTGAATCCACTGTTTTTGTATAAAAGCCTTGCGGCTCGCTGCGAAAGTTTTTTCTATCACACTTTATGCTTATTTTATGGAGGTACGCTCCGGCACTTAGAAAATTATGTACCTGCCCACGGAATAGTAGCATGAGATGGAACTGGAACTATTTTAGGAGTTTTAAAAAGCTTACTATATATTATATACTCTCTAAGATGATGAGAGAAGGTGATACAAAAGCTTGGGATTGAACTAAGCTCTAACTCATTACAAAAACTGAAGAATTAAGTACCATTTGTAACACAGATCATATAAAAAACGCTAGGAACCGGCCGTAAGTTTTTTTGCCTGTTCTTCTAGGCTTTGGTCGCGAGGAACTGGCGGTAGATTCACATAATAGGACGTTTCAAAGTGATCCTTGTGATTGTATTGAATAAATACAGTTTTGATTTTGTTTTATTTATTGTTTTAAGATTTTACCACAATGTCAGTTAAGAATTTGACAAGACACGGGGTTTGATCTCACGGGGGGGAATTGTATGTAGTTGTAGATTGAAATACTCATAGCGCAGGAAACCTTTGTGTAGGATCAAAACTGTATTTTTTTTTTGTTATCTTAGGATAGTTTAATAAAATTTGATCATTAAAAAAAAATATGGATAAATCCGAAAAAAATAAGTTCAAAAACACGGGCTCCTTGTTTTTGAACTTATCTAATTTTGTTTTGGATTTATCAATTTTTTTTGCTAATGTCACAATTGCAAATGTCGTTTGATCAAGGTTTTTAATACAAATTGTATAATTCTACATTAGACGAAGAAAGTTTCATAGCTCTATTAGTTAGTGTTTATTATTTAGTGTCCTTTTTTTTGTTAGTTGTCTATTTTATAAAATTAAATTTAGTAAATGTACTTTTTAACCTAGAGAGACCTATAATTGGCTGTTCTAATGTTTTTGATATATTCTGTTTTATACTATTTTTTGTGCTGTTGGTCTTTTCAATAAATAAATAAAAATAAAAAAGTAATTGGTTATCAGCCGTGTTTATTAAATAAATAAATTGCGAATGTACGAAACTTGGTCTAGACCCATCATACTGTTGATACTTGACTGTGCCTTACTTTGTTGTAACCCTTATATAAGTTAAGAAGGGTAGGTATTGACAGGTGCCGGAGGAGGGTTGCTGTGGTCGGCTGTTGAATGTTTCAGATTATACTGTGGGTCAACTTCTGTTGTAGAAGGTGTGAAGGGTAGCTAACAGAATAGAAGTTTATTTGTCACACAGACATGGGTATAGTGTAATATAACAATAATAAATTAACGAATAAGATAATTCATTCATCAAAGAATTTTCAGAAACTTATTGGGTTGGACCCTCAACACTTATCCTCCCGGTTCGAAACGTTAGAATTTAAACATTGCTAAAAATTTGCATGATGCTAGCTCTCATCAATGGGCATGATCTTGTTAAAAAAGTGGATGGAAAAATTTTGATCGTAAAAGGTCTCTATGGATAAGAGTTAAACTTGTCTGAATGTTTATTATCATTATCTTAAATAATAGTTTTATTATTTCTAAACCTTATTTATCACACTAGGTTAGAACCTGTGCTATCAATGCTAGTTGCATTTTTTGATCATTTGATGCTTCAGGGATTTTTACAAGGACTGTGATAGACGGTTTAGAAATAATAATACTATTAATTAAAATTAAGATAGTAAACATTAAACTTTAAAAAAATTACCAAATTAAATGTTTACAAAATAAAAAAAAATGACATTAAATATACCGACATGGTGGACCTCTTGTAGAAATGCGTTTAAAAAACTTGTTAACTACTTGCGATAAATTGTAAATAGAAAGACCCAGCACGGCAATCCGCTCTTATCTTTGTACCAAGTTCTAAATCAAGATTCTAAGGGTACTCCCCTTAGAATCTTGATTTCAGAGGTACGAGGTCAGAGGTACGTCCAATTATTCACATTTGACACCCACATTTAAAATTTTGTATTTCACTATTTCACATTTGGCATAAACCCACGTTTGTATTCCACTTACTGGCTAAGCTATAAAAATTGGTGTACTCAAAACATGTTTGCAAATCCATCCAATCATCGTGCCCGCTGGGTCCCGTATGCTGTCCATCTGTATTGACATGTTGAGCCCTCTGACAATGGGGCTGTCAGATGCCTACCCATATTCGCTAACCTCGATTATTGTCGCGTTTATTGGAGTTTTTGTTTTTAACATTTTTGGATGTGATTTCTTTTTGTTCTTATTCGCTCCGTTTATGACACCTGTCCGTCATTCAACAGGCAATCTTGACAGTATCAATTCAATTCATTTATTGAATAACAATTCTCTTACAAATCGTGTCTGAATCTTAACCTAACATGAAACAAAATAAAAATTAACAATATAATCAACATAATGTCCCCAGTAATATAACTATATGATTAGCAATAACAATAATTAAACTAATTAAATTAAAATATATAACAATAATTAATATATCACTTCTGAAAATCTATAAATTCTTCAATCGAATAGAAACACCCCTCCAACAAGAGCTTTTTCAGTTCAGAGATAAATTTGATAGGGCTCTGTAAACATATAAATTCTACCGGTAGTGCATTGTATTAAGGGAAATAGATCAAATACTATTTAGTCAAGTCAACAAACGTTATACTAAAGTCGGTCGTCATTTGTTTTGAAGAAATAGATGCCGGATTCCTTCCAAACTTAAAAAACATTTTCCTTTTAAATCAAGATATCACATACCTATAATTATTTTGACTATTTTGATATGAAATAAATGAATTGAATAATTTCAATTGCTCACTAATGCTAAGACCTCAAGTAGTAGTTATAATTCCATGGAAATTTTACAACAGACCAAAAATTAAACTAGAAAAACAATAAAAATTTAAAAGCACTGTTTTTCCCAAGATGACAAAAAACTTATCTTATTTCTGTATTTTGTTCTTTTATTTAAGGTTTCCGACTATCGATTCGGCGGACAATCTCGCTAGGGTCTAGTGGGTTTATTTTTAGTTTCTAGTCGAGTAAATACCTTAAATTGAGCATATTTTACAGACCTTGGCAACACTCTGAAAAAGGTGTTTGTTTCAAAAAGAATACACCAAAGATCAGTTCGAAAATGTTAAGACCAACAACACAATCTTAACCTTCCATTCCCCTAATGTCCCTACCCATTGCTGCACAAAACAACGCAAGCTCCACTACCCGCGGTATAAAAGAAGCAATGCACACAGAACGGGCACACAATGTGCCTTCAATTGCTGGAGTTAACTTCCAAAGGACACTGCAAACGATCCGGGTGAAATGGGATATGAAAGTTGGGCTACAGAATAGGCGATCTGAATAAAACCTTTTTTTATATTAGACAGCCTTCACAGCTCAGTTGGTAGTAGCTCTGCCTTCTATGCAGTAGGCCGTGGGTTCGATCCCCACTGAGAACAAATATTTGTGTGATGAACTGAATGTATGTTCTCTGTCTGGGTGTTAAATAATATTATAAGTATGTATTTACAAAAAAAAAAGCATATAAGTAGTATATCAGCTATCTGGTTCCCATATCACAAGCTTCGGCTTAGTTTGGGGCGAGATAGTGCTGTGTGGAATGTCCACCAATATTTATTTATTTATTTATCATTAAAACACACAGTGAGACCAGTGGTTTAGTGAGAGTGACCTCGCCGTCTGATAGTAAGCTCGTGAATTTGAATCCGGGCACCAATGGATTTTTATATTCCGAAAAATATGCTCTCAAACGGTGAAAGAAAACATCGTGACGAAAACAGTTATTATGGCAGCGGGTTTGCAACCTGTCACTTATGGAATACCAACTATAGCAAAAATACTCTTTAAATATCACCGAAATTAAGAACCAGAACTCAATAACACTAGAAAAATAATTCATAATGAAAAAGCTACTATGTTTTTTCCCGAAATGGCAGAAAACTTATTTCTAAGAAATTTTTAAATCCCGTTGGAAAAAATGACAGATATTTTATTTCAATCTGTGTGATAAATTAGTTTTATAAATAATAGAACAAGCCAAGTAAGATAAAAGCTACGAAAAACCTTTTCACAGCTATTTAAAGACATTGCTATCCAAAACAATATTTAAGTACCTTTCAGTACAGTCAGCCACAAAAGTGGTGAACATTACGGTTCCCGACTGTCAATTCGGCGGACAATCTTGCTAGGGTCTAGTCTCGGTAGGGTCCACTTTTGTAGCTGATAAATTTAAAGTTTGAATATTTCTTAAACTAATGTACTTTTTGTTAAAGTTTTGGCTCATATTAATTTTGGTCGCTGAGCGCTCCACTAGCTAAAATTCCCGATAAGTCTGTTGCATTCTCTTTTCGTTGACAAGCAAGTGACAGTGACAGGTATACTTTATAGAGCCTTTACAAAATGGCGGGGAATATTAACCTGAAGATCCACCTTAAATCTCATGACTGCAAACCAAACTGTTTTTAAAAAGAATCAGTTAAAATATAATTTAAATCCAAATAAGTTTTCCTACTTAAGTTTAATAGAGTATGACAATTTTTAGAATAATTATTTTTGTAGGAAAACTTGTTTGGAACAAAATCATATTTTTTCTGAGCATTCATAATATTATTCCCCAAAACTTGGCGGTTTACGATTACTCCTTTCAGTCAATTGTTTCAGTCAAATCCTTTCATAACACTGTTTCGAAAGGAGACACCAAAAAAAATCTATTTTCGCTATAGTTACAAAAATGTTGAAATGTCGGAGGGAGGTATTTAACGGTTGTTTGCGTTAATCTCCTTATCTCGCTGACTGTACAATCCGAGCCCCAGAGACAGACCCGAAGCGATTTCAAAATAGAATTCGTTCATTTTAAATGAGAGTCTGTTGCAACTGTAAATAGTTGCAAAGTCGCATAAATGACGGCCGTTATATAACGGCGGGTCAAATATCTATAAAACAACCCCTGGCGATAGTAGGAGCAGTAAAAATTTTCATTCCTAATAATTAATAAATAAAAATGAGTCGTTGCTATTTAAGTTGCTGTAAAATTTTATATTTGGCAACTTTAGACATCCTCATAGAACCGGTATGAATACTTTGGTATGAAATGGTACGGAAATGGTACGAAACCCTTCGTGCGCGAGTCCGACTCGCACTTAGCCCGTTTTTCTATTAGCAAATGTGCACCGTGCTAGTTTTTGAAACGGAGAAAAACAATTGAGGTTTCCAGAAAAAAAATTAAAAACGTCTTACGACATTGATCCCTGAGGCGGTAGATATCCCCTCAGATCCTTTTTTTTTATATAACTAGCTGATGGAACAAGCAGATGGCCCAACTGACGTTAAGTTGTAGCCATCACCTATAACAAAGCATTGCCTCGTAAGTCACGCACGATAGGAACGTGCCCTACGATGCTCAACTTGAGGCATGCATATGTTAAGTCTCATGTGCCACCGACACCGGCAACCACACTCTTCAAACCGAAACACAGCGACGCTACTTGGCGGCAGAAAAAGGCGCGGCGATAGTTCTTCCCCGGACGAGCCCTTCACAGAGAGCTCTACTACTCTTATGTAACACACAACTTATGCATCACTTTATTTCTGCAAATAAATATCTTATATATTGTTCATAAGACGGCCGCTGCATTTAAGGAATACCTAGAGCTTAGTTTCAAAGCTGAAAACAATTATATTATGTTATGAAGTTATTTCAAGGATTATGCTTAAAATTCTTATACCAAGAGATTGTGTATTTGTACATTTCGTATTTTGTTTGTATTTCGAAATCGCTTTAGTAAAAAAAATCTAATTCAAACATTTTTAGTAGATAGTAGATCAATGAGACTAAAATGAAAGATATTTATTTTTAAGACATATATAATCGTCAAATAAAGTCGTGAAAAAAAAAGTGCGACTGTCTCGGTATTTTTAAGATATAGATTACCGTCGAATTACTTCTCGCCCAAAAACTCGGTACTCGGATTTGTTACAGGGTAGACAAATAAAAGCCAATGTGTTTAACGTACTAATAATTCAGAGCACAGCCAGTCATATCTTCCTGAAGATGCTTCGAAGAAAGGCGAAACACGTCGAAATCTTGTGAAGTTTATTTTTGTGGTTTGCGGCTGTGTCTACTACACGTAATTACTTTGCAGGGTTTGCAGGTGCTGTAAGGCACACACATGAGTGTACATTTAGTAATTCACTTGCATCTTTATACTTGCTTCAATTCAATTAGACTTCGTAGCGTGTTTTCAGACTGCGATATGTTTGCCGACGAATTCAAGGAGATTATGTCTGTATTTCTTGCATTTTGTGGAAAGAATGTCTGATTTATTTTATTTGCTTGTGTTTTTTTTTAATATAATTAATAGACTGTCGTTTGGCCACAATCTCACCTGATGGTAAGCGACGATGTAGCCAACGATGGAGCAGAACGGTCTAGAAGACACCTATTCACTCTTGCCTTGAAGATACCCAGGTTGTAGTGATCAGGAAAGACAGACGACGGCAATGAGTTCCACTCTTTGGCAGTTCGCCTAATAAATGTAGAAGCAAAGCGCTTATTTATTTGCATATACAAGGTGTTCCATAAGTTGTGTATATAAACTTCAGGGGGCTAAAGTACCCATCAATATGAACAACTTTTTCTAAGGAACCAACACTGTGAACGCGAAAAAAAAAAGCAGCTGTTTCATACATTTTAGCCTGGTAGGTCGTTAACTTTTGTATGAAACAGCTGTTTTTTTTTTCGCGTTCACAGTGTTGGTTCCTTAGAAAAAGTTGTTCATATTGATGGGTACTTTAGCCCCCTGAAGTTTATATACACAACTTATGGAACACCTTGTATAGATTATATCGATATTTTTCATCCATTCATTATTTTTTAGATTTTTATTATCATATATTTTCATTGGTTTTTTTAGATTGAATTAGTGCCATAGGTAATTAATTGTATCGTTCTAATTAAATTAAAAAAATATCATCAGTAGCGTGTATTTAAACCGGCTACCTGCTGCTACCGGTTCCCGTAGTAATCATCATCATAATAATTTATTCATTGCTTCATGTTGTAGAGTAGGTTGTTTTTAGGGGGTAACAAAGTGACCAGGACAGGAGACCCCTTGGGGCATCACAGTAGTTTTAATGCCCATTTAATGGGTATGTTATAGTCGGTTCGTAGGCACCTTAAAAGTTATATAAATTTCAAACTTATCACTTCTTCTTCTTGTCGTGTCACTGGTTTCTTTCGAAACAGTGTGGTGAAAGGATTTTAAGTGCGCCTCAAGAGGCTCCTTTCGAGCACTTGACACATGTTATAGAACTTTTTAGGTTCTACGACATGCCGGTTTCCTCACGATGTTTTCCTTCACCGTTTGAGAGTTTTTGAACAGAAAACTCATTGGTACACGACTGGTTTCGAACCCACGACCTTAGGATCGGAAGGCGGGGCCGCTACCACTAGACCACCAGTGCTCTCGTTATAAACTTATCACTAATAATAATAATCACTTTAGCTTAACTTATAAAAGTTGGACAGCTTCATTTGAGAATGCTCAGAGGTAAATAAGTACTCGTAGCTACGGACCCCCAACGGTTATGCTTAAACAGATTAGATTAGCGGATTATTACCATAATACACTTGCATAATCGCTATTCTCCCAGCCCATTATTATGAAAGGTAAACTGCACTCACTTGCCCCTCAATGCTCATATCGTGTGTTTTGTACCGCATCTATTTTTCCGGTACGCTTACCCTGCAGGCCTGAGGCACGTACGGTTCGAACTGGTATGTTAGAGATATAACTATACAGGCTACTGTTTTAAAGTTATAACTATACACACAGTACCTACTGGTTTACTACTGTTATTGTCCGGGTATGAACGGTAAGCAAGAGTTGATGTTTTACCGGTTAGACTAAACATGTTTACTGGGCGAGCATTTTCTTTTGTATAAAATACAAAAGAAAATGCTCGCCCAGTAACACAAAATACTAAAACAAAATGTTCTATAACATGTGTCAAGTGCTCGAAAGGAGCCTCTTGAGACGCGCTTAAAATCCCTTCACCATACTGTTTCGAAAGAAACTACTGACGCAACAAGAAGAAGAAGACCGAAAGCCTAAATCAAGAAATAATGTCAAATTTTATCGTATCGATAATCCATGCTCGAGCCGTAGGGACATTTAGTTCAAATGCAGGCTATGTTCATAAACATGTGTACTATAAATTGTCTTTCGAAGTCAGATCCGCACAACAAGCGCATGCATTTTAATGTAGGTATCATCATCATCATCATTTCAGCCTGGTATCACCCACTGCTGGGTATAGGCCTCCCTCATGTTTTGCCAGCCTCCTCTGTCCTGTGCGTCTCTGGTCCAGGTGTTTTCAGCGACCTTCACGATGTTGTCGACCCATCGCGCTTTCGGACGCCCTAAACTTCTTTGGCCTGACTTTGGCCACCACTCGGTCAAGGCTTAGCCCGCCATCACCTCGTCTAATGTAGGTGATTATATCAAAATATTAATGAAGCTTCAGTTTGTTTCTCCCCACATTCTATTGTTACTCTTCGACAGTTCGTACTAGCAGGTGAAACGTGTTGAATTAGCTCTGCAACATATCTTTTAATCGATACTTTAGTTCAAATGTTTGTTTTTAGTTCGCTGGGCTTCAAAAAGCTTTGATTTTTAGTACAATAGGCATTTTAGTTTTAGGTTTCATTCGGTCTGTTGCTTTTTTAGAATGGGGGCTGTCGCTGGAAAAAGTTTTGTAGTTTTTTTATTAGATTTGAAATCTTTGTAGCGGTTAGTTTTTATAGGTTATTTGCTTTTTTATAAAATTGTTTTTGACAAAGCTTTGCGTCATAACAGATAATAATCATCACCTATGTTAGTTATCATATTATTGTATGTATCTTTCTAATATTTATCTATTTTGTACAGATTTATAATGTAGAATAATGTTTAGTCTATTTTATTATCCAGAAAATTGCTAAATAAAAGAATAGGGATCTCTAGAGCCCTATTACAGCTATTAAAAGTTACGTCATTTTGATAAACGACGCCAAATGTAATTTGTCTTTCTGTCTCTATTAGAAAATTGTATGAAACTGGCGAGTCAAAGGTCTTTTATGTTATCTACCCACCTAGTATGCTTAGTTATATGTTTTTGAAGTGGGTTTAAGGCATGTTGTATTTTTTGGTTTCATTTGTTGTCTCTGTGTGCTATGTAACGAAAATCTTTTCTATTGTTATCTATTTTATAAAAAGTTAAGGAGATTAATGAATGAAAATTAAAAACTTAAAAATAAACCAGAAAAATAGGAACATACAAGAAACTACATAAAAATAGGTTGTACATAAAAAGTACAGTAGGCACATAAGAATATTAATTAACTAATTTAGATTTCTAAAGTAGATTTTTAGTCCTGTGGATGCTGACCAGCATTTAGTGAGCCAAAATGGTCCAAACTCAGCTTAATGACGAACGCAGGGCTATAAAGAGAAAAGAGAGGGAAGAGAAGAGGGTGGAAGAGTGTGCCTCGAAGGTTCGAACCAAATCGGAATCGCTCCATGTTACGTCTGACGAGCCTCCCGCGGCTGACAGACAAAATGATGCAGACCATTCTGTCCAAAATAAATAAATTTTTGGCAGTGTTGCCAGTTTTTTATTTTCCAACAAAGAAGCACAAACTCGGAATTAAACCAATACCATTTAAATCGTGCAACTGTAAAAATTTTACTAAAGTCCGTTTATTTCTTTGCGCGAGTTAAATTAATGTTTCAACATCTGCAGAGCTGTTTCGAACCAAAAAATCGGACAAAAGAAAAGTTCCTGAAAGCGATAATCGTTACAGAAAACGATTCATTGTTTTGTTGCGTGACGCCTGCCGTAAAGTTGGTGGTGCACCTGGAACTAATTTGTGCCTAAAAAATTTTAGGCCACGGATGTCTTCATTCCTTATACATCTATGTTTAAATTTATTAATTAATTGCATCTTTTTTTCTGAAAAAAAATTGGGTTTTGAAATATTTTTGAAAAAGGACGCCTGCCACCTGCCTGACCATGATCCTAAACGTCATTCCACCACTTGCATTATCGGCTCATTATAACTCAAGTCTTGAATAATCGTTTTTTTTATACAACTAGCTGATGGAACAAGCAGATGGCCCACCTGATGTTAAGCAGTAACCATCAAAGCATTGCCTAGAAGGTCACGCACGATAGGAACTTGCCATACGGTGCACTGCCCTGCGTCCATCAACTTGATGCATACAGATGTTAGGCCTCATGTGCCTGTAATTACACCGGCAACCACTTTCTTCAAACCGTAACACAGCAATGCTGCTTGGCGGCAGAAAAAGGCGTGGTGGTAGTACTTCCCCTGACGAGCCCTTAACAAAGAGCTCTACTACTCTTAGGCTAGGGTTGTGTTTGCATCAATTTAATATTATTTTATATAAGGAAAAATGGTAAGTTAAAGCTGACCCACGTTGACGCTAAGCCATGGCTCATGAAAAGCAGAAAGAGCTTAGCAAATGTAGCTTCGATAAAATGTGAGAATTCCTAGCCATGAGTAAAATCGCCAAGTAGCCGTACTTTTGCTTAGGTCGTTGAATTAAGCTAATTTGTTAATTTGTTAGTTGCATTTTTGACATTGACTTTAAATTAAAAAAGTCCTTAGTTATTGGGAGCTTTCAACATAATTTTTAGGACAAACCTAAATTTGAGATGTAGGAGAAGGAGGAAGGATGTAGAGGAAATATTATTTGAGTTGTGTTTATTTCTTAGTTGTCTAGAAATACACAACTCAAATCAAATCTTCTAAAACTAAAGTAATTACTAGGATGATACTAAGCTTACCAAAATATCAACCAGGTGCAGGTTATGTTTAAACATACAATCTTCTGGGAGACAATTTATGCTATTTGTGGAAAAATAATACACTTCATACACATATTTTGGAACGTGTTTGTTTGTTTTGTTTCTGTTTGTATCCGTGTTTGTATAATTTGTTCCAAGTTTCATCCAGATTAGATCAGTGATGGGGCCGACCGGCACCTCTTATAGCAGTATTATAATAATATTACACTAAAATTTCGTACCATATTATATACGTCATTAAGTCTGTTCAACTACAACCAGATAAAAAAGAATAGCTGACAAGTATTTTCGTACTAGATGACGTTTCAGCTTATAGAAGCTAGAACTGTTTTCAAGATTGTTTTCACAACTGCTAAAATTGACAGTTCATAATATTATTTTAATACTGCTTTATGAGGTGCCGGTCAGTAGGTACCTAGCGCATATATTTCAGTAGTAGCACAGAATATCCCAAACTGCTCTGAATGGGGTCCCAACTTTACGTCAAACCATTGAGTGTTGCCAGCAATGTAACAATAGGAGAAATAAAAGGGCATTAGCACGGGTACAGGCGTTCGCTCCAGCTATTGTTTATGCAACAGCTTAGTTTATGGCCTGCAGTTTACGGCGATGGGATGCTTGGATACTTTTATTGATAACTTTTACTGGATAAAACAGAAAAAATTGGTTCACGACTTCGATAACCAAGCACGGTAGATCTCCCCTCAGATCTTTTAGTGCCATGTGGGTAGTCAGAGGTACGTCCAAAGATTACATTCTCAAAGAATCTTCTATAAGAAAATATGATGGGATATTTAAGAAGTCTGAAACTATTTCGGTTTTTTTTAAATACAAGGTTTAGGTACCTCTGACAACCTCTGTTGGGGTAGTCAGAGGCACCTTTATAGTTTACTAGCTGGTGCCCGCGACTTCATCTGCGCAGGATTAGTATTTCGAGTAGCTTATATTAGCGTGGCGTAGTACATATGTGTAATTCTAGCGGTTTTGACAGCGCACGACAGTATAGCTGGTAGATTTGTTCCTACTTACTTGACACTTATCGTCATATTTTGGACAATTCACACAATATCTTTATAAATTGTAGCCTATGTGTTATTCTGATGTATAAGCTATATTATTGTAAAGTTTCATTAAAATCCATTCAGTAGTTTTTACGTGAAAGAGTAACAAACATCCATCCATCCATCCATACCTACAAACTTTCGCGTTTATAATATAAGTAGGATCTAGCTCCAAATAAGCTGTCATTTTTCACTCAAAATATGTGCATTAGCACACGCTGGTAGTTGGAAGTAAAAATGCAAAATTGCTCGTTTTCAAAACCAGTTCTCGAATCTTCCATTTGACTTTAAAACTTGAAAAATATTCTCGAGAGCAAACATCTTATAAGTCACAGTCACCAACTTGCAGGAGATTGAATTTTATTTACTTTGGGGCTTATTTTTATTTGCTTTAGAAGTGTATTCTTCACACTGCTCCCGGATATTTTCTCATTTTATGATACTTTAGAATTTTACGGTTCAAAAGGTATTAAGAGATATTTTTCGAATAGAAATCTGAAGGCAGACGTACCAACTGTAAATTTCAAAACATTACGTGTACGTAAAACACATAAAAGCTACTACGAATATAGCTTGAGTCAGAGTTTTTAATTGTTTTTTTTTTATTGCGAACTTATTTTACCTGGGTTTGCAAGTTGCGATAAGCGAATCAAAACTTAATTAAACTCGCAATACAGAAAACGACAAACGTACTTGAGGTATGTACCATTCATAATCATCGTCCTTCACAGCCCAGTTGGTAATAGCTCGGCCTTCTGCGCCGTAGGCCGTGGGTTCGATCCCCACCGAGAACAAACATTTCTGTGATGAACATTGATGTTTGTTCACTGTCTGGGTGCTATTATATTATAAGTATGTATTTGCAAAAAAAGTATATATGTATTATATCAGCTATCTGGTTCCCATATTAACAAGCTTTGCCTTAGTTTGGGGCTAGATAGTGCTGTGTGGAAAGTCCACCAATATTTATTCATTTATCATCATCAGCCTGAAAAAGTCCACTGCTGGACAAATAACTACTCTTTCCAGGAATAACGATTCTGAGATCCACCTACCGACTTCCAGCACTCCCTACAGTTTATTTTTTATTTTTTTTATTGTTAATAGCTAAACCTTTGACTGCCATCTCACCTGACGGTAAGTGAAGATGCAGTCTAAGGTGGAACACGCTTAGCTATAATCCACTTGTTCACTCTTGTCTTAAATATTCCTAGGTTATATCGTTCCGGAAATACCGACGACGGTAAAGTGTTCCACTCCTTGGCAGTTTGCACTAAGAACGTGGAAGCAAAGCGCTTCGTGCGATAGTGCGATGTCGTCAGTCCATCGGGTAGTAGGTACCCGTACTTCGTATTCCTCAGCGGATGTCAGTTCTTTGAGATGACCTGCCCATTGCCACTACAACTTGCTAATTCTCTCAGTATAACATACCATTTTTAGTAAAGTTAAGCTATCATCATCTGCTTATAGAGAGCACTGGTGGTCCAGTGGTAGCGGCCTCGCCTTCCGATCCTAAGGTCGTGGGTTCGAAACCTGTCGTGCACCAATGAGTTTTTCTGTTCAAAAATTTATGTGCACAATGCCAGCACTCTCAAACGGTGAAGGAAAACATCGTGAGGAAACCGGCATGTCGTAGAACCTAAAAATTTCTATAACATGAGTCAAGTGCTCGAAAGGAGCCTCTTGAGGCGCACTTAAAATCCTTTCACCACACTGTTTCGAAAGAAACTAGTGACACGACAAGAGAGAGACCTTATTATTTTGGTTTGTCTTCTCAGTATCATCTACCTACCTAATTACTTTGCTTATAAAATGTAAATTCAATTTGGCTAGTGCACAGTGTACCTACATCTAATAGATTAAAATAGACAATAAGAAAAACTGAATCTAAGAATAAATAAATAAAAATGTTGGTCCATGTAAAATATGCATTAGCCCTCTAGATGTGGCTAGATCGTAATACCATTAGAGTACATTATTGTATAATGTACGCTATTAAAAAAAATACCATTACCAAAGATAAAAAGAACAGTGAGTTCGTAAACTAAAAATATCTAGGACGCTTTATATTTTTAACAAAACTATTTAAGCTGCTACTTTTTCTTATAAAAGTGTTCTTCTCTCGTATGAAAATATTTCTACTGAGCAATACTTAAGATGTTGGATCGTAAAAGCAAAAAATGCTTCGGGCACTTAAAGTTTCCTCAACTTTACCACTTATCGAGCTTTTATTTTTACAGGCATCTCAAAACTCTTGCATATTATTTTCCGAAGAAAATTGCAGCCAGGTGAATTAAAAGACTGTAGTTATTTTAATTAAATTCTAAATTAATAGATATTTGAATCAAAAGGATCACATTGAATCTAGGGCGTTTGAAACTAGGATCATTTTGATCAATCCTAGCTTTAATTCGGAAGGTAAGTGAATCTAGGTGCTAGTTTAAGAGTAGTAGAGGTCTTTGTGAAGGGCTCGTCCGGGGAAGTACTACCACCACGCCTTTTTCTGCCGCCAAGCAGCAACGCTGTGTTTCGGTTTGAAGAGTGTGATTGCCGGTGTAATTACAGGTACATGAGGCTTAACATCTGTATGCTTAAAGCTGATGGACGCAGGGCAGTGCATCGTAGGGCACGTTCCTATCGTGCGTGACTTACGAGGTAATGCTTTGTTATAGGTGATGGTTACCACTTAACATCAGGTGGGCCATCTGATTGTTACATCAGCTAGTTGTATAAAAAAAAAATAGTTCGACGCGACCAGGGGCCTAGAAGAACAGACAACAAGGCTCGGGGTCGGGTTTTCTTCTTCCACTCTCCTCTATCATTCGTCATCTCAGTGCTCACTCCTTTTTTACTCATATCATCTTTAATACAATCCATCCATCTTTTCTTTGGCCTGCCTCTTCTTCTAAAACCATTCACATCCATTTCCAACACTCTTCTCGTAATATGACTTTCTTCCCTCCTCATGACATGCCCATACCACGCTAACCTATTGCTCCACTTATCCATCACAGGCGCTACTTTCAAACTTCCTCTAATATACTCAATCCTTATTTTATCCATCCTTGTCACACCGCACATCCATATCAACATTCGCATAATATAATTTTACTAATTTACGAGTAGAATATATCGACTTTGCTTGCGTTAAACTATTTTTATTTACGACCCCCGCTACTCTCGTTCAGGGGATTCAATTTCAGGAATTCCTTTCTTCTTTCCCTACGCACCAAGACTAATGTATACCTTCATAATTTCATGGTTTACGCTTTGCGTTGTATTATTTATTTAATAAATTGCTTCATGGAATTATAATAATATTTATTTAAATGTACCGGGGGATGCTACCGATTAGCACTGATTTGGATTAGATAAGCTATCTCTAGATCGTAACGGTCTGAAAATAGCTAAAATGTTTCACGTTGATTTTGTAAAAAAAATGTTTATTGTAATTTTCTTTGTAAATAAATGGATCGTATTATAATTTAAATTTCTTTTTATTGCTACGCTATCCCTTGTACAGCGAGTACGGATTGCCTACAAGTGTATATATTTTGCACTCTGGTGAAATTCATGAAATACAGCGGTTCACAATATCTCACTTATTTAACGGACTTTATTAAAGAAGAAATTTCTTAATGCGATTGTATGTTGTTTTCTATTCTTGTAACGTGCTAACTCCGCAATTATGAATTGATCTTTATTTATATTTTTCGTAAAAAACGATATAACTTAAATAAAAATTATAAACTATACTTCAGAGATGTCCCATATCAATATTATAGAAATACCTCTATAATCAATATACAGACCAAAAAAACAGACGAGACTCTATTTTGGTTTTGGGTTCCTTTCAGCAAAACTTTTATGTTTTTATAATGATTATAATAATTTCTTTATTGAGGACTAAAACATGTAAAAATATACACTTAGCATAGACAATACATTACTCTTAGTCCTACAGATGACCGTTTGCTTAACATAAGACTTAAAATTAACATAAACTAAGGTTTAGTCACTAGGCGTCCAAATAAAGCTCTACCGCCACAGACAGCGGGTGATGAGCGACCCGGATGTTCACCAACTCCTGAACAGTACCCCAAGTATGAGTTGTGTGTTGTGTTGCAAGTATGATGAAAATTAGTAGTAGAACATCAAGTTCCGTATCGGTATCTCTATCGCGTCTTCATAGAAAACCCGCAATGAATACGGAACAAAAACGAAAAACCAAATATGGTAAACACTATTCATACTTGGGGTACTGGTGTCAAACTAGACTAGGATATTTATTATAAGTATATTTCTTTTAAAAATCTCTCTTCCTCTCATTTTTGGACCAGCCACTTAGTTCCGATATCTCGTACTCAATTGTCCCAACTGGGTCGAGCTGGGAAAGCCGATTTTCGCCATTTAATTAGTGCGACTGGGAGGAATACTGCCAGCGGCGGTTAGTTTTTGCCGATTTACGTACTTGCTACCAGTGATCTTAATCGGTGAAAGAAAACATTGGGGATTTAGATTAATCTGAAGGCGTATAAGTTTTTTTCATACAACTAGCTGATGGAACAAGCAAATGGCCCACCTGATGTTAAGTGGTAACCATCACATATACCAAAGCATTACCTTGTAAGTCACGTACGATAGGAACGTGCCCTACGATGCACTGCTGTGCGTCCATCAACTTGAGGCATATAGATGTTAAGCATCATGTGCCTGTGATTACACCGGCAACCACACTCTTCAAACCGAAACACAGCAACGCTTGGCGGCAAAAAAGGCGTGGTGGTAGTACTTCCCCAGACGAGCCCTTCACAAAAGCTCTACTACTCTTAAAAAAAACTCTTAAAATTAAAACTCTTCATCATCTCTCTTATTATATTATAGCTCGTATTTCCCAGACTACTTCAAGATGTCGGCGAAAAAAATAATTCGTTTTGATCGATACAAGATTATTACGAAAACTAGTAAAGCAAACTTTTGAGTAGGAAAACTTGTATCGTTCAAAATGAATTTTATACTAAACTTTGTGCAATGTGATTGCACACTTGATTGATTGCGATTTTTCAAAAATGAGTTTTGTAATTATATATCTTTCGACATGTCATGACATCGATAGTATTATATTAATACAATTTGGAAATGCTGCGACCCGGTATTTTATTTTGATGGCCTGGTATTGCATCGCGACCCATCAAATGGGAAACACTGGTCTAACTGATACAAAAACATTCTATATCTCACAAAAATCTTATTCATCGGCTTCTAACAAAGCATTTTCATCCCAATTACTTCCAAGATATATCGCACTGATTAGGATTCGCTCGATGCTGCCCAACCATGGGAGGGTTGGCAACGGCACCATACAATTACCTTAATGGCTTTCTTATGGTCTCTTCATTAATTGGGACCATAATTGGGACCAAATAGAGGCGATAGTTTTATTTTCTTGCGTAGGTCCTTAAGAAAGGGTCGAGTACAGAAAACAGAAATAGATTCATGATTTTGATCCCCAGGCACGGTAGATATACCCTCAGATCTCTTAATACTAAGTACTTAAGATTCTTTGAGGATATCGACTACAGCTATATCTTTTAGGTATATAGCCTGACAGCTTAGTTGGTAGTAGTTCTGCCTTTTGCGCTGTAGGCCGTGGGTTCGATCCCCACCGAGAACAATCACTTGTGTGATTAACTTAGATGTTTGTTCTATGTCTGGGGGTTATAATTTATTATTAGTATTTATATACAAAAAAGTATATTAGCAACTTTGTTCTTATAGTACAAGCTTTGCTTAGTTCAGGGCTAGATGGTGCTGTTCGGACAGTCTGCCAATATTTTTTTATACATATAGATACTATATCGGCTACTTTGATACTTGGTAACCTTCGATCAACAATCAACCTAGATTACGTGTGACGGGCTCAAAAACGGCCCGAGAAATAAGAGCACAAATAAATTTGTGTTCTTATTTGAGTTTAGTATGCTCCAACCACAGCCAACGTGCGGACGTGCTAAAATGCCTCAGTGTGCTTTAAAACTGCGAAAATAACCCCTAAAACAGTAAGGTTTCAGAAGGAATGTCTTTTTTTCGGTAATTACATGTCAGTTTCCGTTTTGCAATGCTTAAATCATTGTTAACAATTAAAAACAAATATTTTATCGTTTATTCAAAGTCCGCCATCGAGGCACCTGTATAGTGTGTGTGAGGAGTAGTCAAATACAAAGAAGCAAACAGAAACAAAACGAAACGAAAGTAATAATGTAACTCACAAAGTAATAATGGAGAAAAGTACTTTATTTGTTGCAACATAAGGTTGATTACACAATAAATGTTATTTAACCTATGTCTTTTAATTTCAAGGTGACGGCTGTAATTGACGAATGATCATAAGTGTAAGATAGTATTTTGAAGATTTGTGACTTTATTACAAGGGTTTATGGTTGTAATTAGGTGAACTTGAAACTGTTTAAAAACCTTTGAATCAGTTCGATGTAGCTGTTTATGTGTGTGTAAGTAGATGTTCAAGCGGACAGTTTTTAGCTTTGATTTTGTATGTGACACGGAATCTAGTTGATTGTTGATCGAAGTTGGTAACAGTTGAGGTTTTGAATAGTTTTTATGATATCGGATATGTTGATATGAATATCGATATGGTATGATATCTAACCCATATCCGATATAAGTTACGTTTTGATATATCCGACTCATGTCTAAAGATGATCTTATAATAATAAAGTTTATATAAGATAGTAGTCAGTCCTCACTATAAATGCTTTCTTCCATTATATTATAACTGTCGGAATATACATTATCACACCCACGTAATTTCAAGCTTGAGGTCAGACAAGGTGATATGTGACGAGGGAGTGTTTGTGTACATCATAATTAATGTTATTTTTAGATGGCACCTCTGGCGATGTGCGGAAAATACTCAGAATACTTAAGTTGTTATTTTTTGGATGAAAACATATCTCGCATTTCAAACATACCGTTATCCGTGTAGTAGAGCTAGTGTGTGGCTCGTCCGGGGAAATACTACCACCATGCCTCTTTCTGGCGCCAAGCAACGTTGCCGTGTTTCGGTTTGATGAGCGTGATTTCCGGTGAAATTACAGGTACATCAGGCTTAGAGCTGATTTCACCATGCTCTGTTAGTTACTAATCAAGTATTAACAGGCCGTTAAATCTAACCTTCGATGTCAAACGCGTACATTTTGATATATTTAACGGCCCTTTAATCCTTTGTTAATCTAACAGATCATGGTAAATCAGCTCTTAGTATATGTATGCCTCAAGTTGATGGACGCAGGGTAGGGCAGGCGAGGCAATGCTTTGTTATAGGTGATGGTTACCACTTAACATCTACCATCTGCTTGTTTCAGCAGATGGTAGATGTTAAATAGTATAAAAAGCACAGCTACCTATGCCTTACCTATAAAAATCTATCTGAAAAAAAATAATCAGTAAATATAAATAAAATATTAGTGGACTTTCCACAACAAAAACTAAGCCAAAGCTTGTAATATGGGAACCAGATAGCTGATATAATACACTTATATTTTTTGTTTTGTAAATACATACTTATACTATTATATTACACCCAGACAGAGAACAAACATCTATGTTCATCACGCAAATGTTTGTTCTCAGTGGGGATCGAACCCACGGCCTACGCACAAGGCAGAGCTACTACCAACTGAGCTGTGAAGGCTGTCATATCAGTGTTTAAGCCATGCATATTTTCAATGGGTAATGACAAACAGTGACTGGGCTATAAGTAAAAGTACATACGTTTAACAGATGTCCCTATAACATGTTTTTGTACAACAACAAGTCTAATGAATAAATCAAATACCGTTTTTGTACATCATGCCTGGCGATTATGTTGTAGATTTTATACATGAAACTAGTGGCTTCCCGCGGCTTCGCACGCGTTGAAGTGGTGAACCGTGATTGAACCACAAACATCCAAACATCGTAACTTTTGCATTGATTTGTATATTATTAGGGTAGGATTTTAAATACGTACTATTATTAGGGTAGGATTTTAAATACCTACGTAGGTATAAGGGATACCTATAGGCGTACATTACCTATATTAGGTAGGTAGGTATAGGTACTGAGTTTAACACAAACATGACAAATACAACAAAGACAACCTTACACGGAAAATATGTACTTATTTGTTCCTAGTTTCTACCCCAAAAGCAAACGAAACGAAACAGCTTCACGACATTGATCCACAGGCACGGTAGATCAAATCAAATCAAAAAATCAAATCAAATCAAATATTTATTTATTTGAACACAAACATAAGATCACAAACAATAAAAACAATGCAAAACGTTGAACAGCTGCAAAAAATAATTCAAATATGGTATATATACCCTATGGTATATATACCTATGGATAGGTACCCTCAGATCTCTTCGTACCAACTCAAGATTCCCGTTTTTAGAACATTGACGCCTCGTTGTATTCTTTTTACTCGAGCGCAACGAAGGAGGGTAACGTCTTTATGTTATTTATCCACAGAACACATTTTCTTTTAGTTTAAAGTTAATGACACAGTTACAGTTAAAAATCTTCCATACAAACCTTGAAATTTTGCAGGGGTAGTTTTAAAATATTGAAAACGTGATTTTAAATTATTTATTGTGGAGTATATTTACTTCAAGTTTGAAATCAACCGCACTATGCGTTAAAAATCTCCCATACTAACTTTTACAGTCATTGATTGATGAACCCTTTGCAGGGGAATTATCAAAAGTTAAAAGCGTCATTCATTATTTATTTCTTAGTATATTTACTTCAAGTTTTAAGTCAATCGCACCACGCGCTAAAAAACTTCCATACAAACTTTGACATCCCTTTGCACACTTATTAAGGGTAGTTTTAAAAAACTAAAAATGCCTTTCCTATTTTTTTGCCTAAAAGTTCATATACTCCAAGCTTCAAGTTTGTAGGTTCAAGGTATACTATTTTTCATGCAAACGTTTTCAACCCTTTTACACCCCTTGGGGTTGAATTTCCAAAACCCCCTTCTTAGTACACCTCTACGTCATAAGACCTATGTACTCTTCAAATTTCAAGTCTCTAGGACCAACGGTCAAAAAACTCCCATACAAACTTTTACATCCCTTTGCACACTTATTAAGGGTAGTTTAAAAAAACTAATAACGCCTTTCCTATTTTTTTGCTTTGAAGTATATGTACTCCAAGGTTCAAGTTTGTAGGTTCAAGGAATACAATTTTTCATACAAACGCTTTCATCCCTTTTTACACCCTTAGGGGTTGAATTTCCAAAAACCCCTTCTTAGTACACCTCTACGTCATAAGACCTATGTACTCTTCAAATTTCAAGTCTCTAGGACCATCGGTCAAAAAACTCCCTTACAAACTTTTACATCCCTTTGCACATTTATTAAGGGTAGTTTTACAAAACTAAAAATGCCTTTCCTATTTTTTTGCTTTGACGTATATGTACTCCAAGTTTCAAGTTTGTAGGTTCAAGGAATACAATTTTTCATACAAACGCTTTCATCCCTTTTTACACCCTTAGGGGTTGAATTTCCAAAAACCCCTTCTCAGTACACCTCTACGTCATAAGACCTATGTACTCTTCAAATTTCAAGTCTCTAGGACCATCGGTCAAAAAACTCCCATACAAACTTTTACATCCCTTTGCACACTTATTAAGGGTAGTTTTAAAAAACTAAAAATGCCTTTCCTATTTTTTTGCTTTGAGGTATATGTTCTCCAAGTTTCAAGTTTGTAGGTTCAAGGAATACTATTTTTCATACAAACGTTTTCATCCCTTTTTACACCCTTAGGGGTTGAATTTCCAAAAATCCCTTCTTAGTGCACCTCTACGCCATAAGAGCTATGTACTCCTCAAATTTCAAGTCTCTAGGACCATCGGTCAAAAAACTCCCATACAAACTTTTACATCCCTTTGCACACTTATTAAGGGTAGTTTTAAAAAACTAAAAATGCTTTAACTATTTTTTTGCTTTGAGGTATATGTTCTCCAAGTTTCAAGTTTGTAGGTTCAAGGAATACTATTTTTCATACAAACGTTTTCATCCCTTTTTACACCCTTAGGGGTTGAATTTCCAAAAATCCCTTCTTAGTGCACCTCTACGCCATAAGAGCTATGTACTCCTCAAATTTCAAGTCTCTAGGACCAGCGGTTTAGGCTGTGCGTTGTCTATATGTCAGTCAGTCAGTCAGTCAGTCAGGACTTTGATTCTTATAGTATTAGAGATAGACACAGACATAGACACTCATTTATTTACTACTTATCACACAACATACAAAACATGATAATGAAATATACATATAGTAATAATAATACATCATAACAATAGAAAAACAAAAAAAAAACAATGCTAAAAACCTACATGCTTAAAATGTAAATATGATGTATGCTACAGCAGCAAATGGGTCTTAAGCTCAGCATAATGCCCACTTATCAGTAGACGCTGTTATTCTACCAAGACCCTAACTGCCACAAGACCCTGTGAGAACGTGTGTAATGTGTGGAGAATAAAATCGCAAATTAATAATAATATTAAAGTCTAAAAAAACAGCCTGTACATTAGTTACAAAAGTACTTAAACACAGTATATTTGCGCAGTGAATAAACTTGCCAAAACACTCTTTCACTAAATAAAATATGGCCCTGTCCACTTAGTTACCCGTAACGGGCACGTCTCAGAACTGGGTTAGAAATACACGACATTTCGTTAAAAGACCAACATTTTCCCGTCTCGCCTGTTAAAATGTGACAGTATATAACGTCACGCGACCCTTCAGATATTGCAGTTCTAGAACGTGCGACAAGTGAGCTATATGTAGTGCTATATAGCAGTGAAACTGAGAGCACTGGTGGTCTGGTAGTAGCAGCCCCGCCTTCCGAATTGGTCGTGGGTTCAAAACCAGTCGTGCAGTACTCTCATACGGTAAAGGAAAGCATTGTGAGGAAACCGGCATGTTGTAGAACTTAAAAGTACTAAAACATAGTGTCAAATGCTCGAAAAAAGCCTCTTGAGGCGTATTTAAAATCCTTTCACCACACTATTTCTAAAAAAAATTCTATCACAAGGATCACTTTGAAACATGTTTTAAACTAGGTCTTCTTCTAGTGACACGACAAGAAGAAGAAGACCTAGTTTAAAAGATGTTTCAAAGTGATCCTTGTGATAGAAATAAATATATACACAAAATCTTGTGCGAGCGAAATGTACATTTCTTGATATAATAAATAAATATTGGTGGACATTCCATACAGCACTATCTCGCAATATGTGAATAGCAATATGTGAGTGATTAGCTGAAGTTTTTTTTAATATAGGTACTTCTTGTTGATGAAACAAGCTGATGGCTCACCTGATGCTAAGTGGAAACCATCACTTCTAACAAAGCATTGCATGGTAGGTAAGTCACGCACGGGCCCTATGATGCCCATTTTTTTTTCTTTTCTTGTGTGTTTTCATAACTTTTGTCCTGGCATAAGAAAACACAGGAATCTATACGTGACAGGTCGCAAGCGTATCGCCGCTGCAATAATACCCAATAAAAGCGTACTGTTTTCTATCGCCGCGGAAATGTTTTTCCACGAAATTTCCTTCTCTTTTCCAAATAAGGAAGTCTCCTTAAATTGTGGTGTGAAAAAACAGCAGCTGTGTTCAATTTTGTTTGAATAATTTGTTTATTTTGTGTCTTTTATGAAAAATAAATTCATCGTGCTTAGGATCTGTACCGTAAAAGGTTTATTTCAAGCGTGCTTCTTTAAAACAGGACATTTTGAATACAAGCAGCTTCCAAAGAAAAGCAATGTTTTTTTTTGGATAAGTAATTTCGTATGAGTTAATGCCTAAAGGCAATCAAGTTTGTAGCCCTTACACTTCCGTTATGGCTAAGCGACTAGTATAGCTGACGCAACTTAACGTGCTTGTAAAAAGGGATGTACTCATAATCATCATCATCTTGCTCTTATCCCACTTCATGTGAGGGCAGCACCACATGGGATGTACTCATCTGATATAAAGGCTACTAGCGCTGATCAAAATGGTGACTACGAAGCTTTGTTTAACTAACTATTAGCCTCCTGGGCCTGTAATTTCTCCAGCACCCTCCAAACTGCAACACAGCACTGCTGCTTGGCACCAGAAATAGGCATGGCATATTACAAGCTTGTCTTGTTTGAGTCTAGGTTAGTAATGTCCGCTAATATTCGTTTATTCTAGGTTAGAATAGTCCGCTAAAAAAAGTTTATTTGCTTCTCCTTCTTGTCCTGTCACTAGTTCTTTCGAAACAATGTGGTGAAAGGATATAAACTGCGTCTCAAAGAGAGAAGGCTCTCTTCGGTATTTGCTCAAGGCTCTGAAGATTTCCTGAAGCAGATAAGTAAAGAATAGGTGACAGCAATAGTATGATTGTCTATACCAAAACAATGTCCGATCGTGTTGGCCGGCCCCTGCAGGTATCTCCCGGCGGGCACCAATAATAGAACTGTATGAACAGTACTCGTGCTGTGAATGCAGAGTGTACACAGCATCTCAGCAAACAGCTAAGCATCTGCTAAATTCACCATTAATCTTCATCATGAAAATATACCTATTTCTCTCTTGTCGTGTCACTAGTTTCTTTCGAAACAGTGTGGCGAAAGGATTATATGTGCGCCTCAAGAGGCTCCTTTCGAGCACTTGACACACGTTATAGAACTTTTTAGGTTCTACGACATGCCGGTTTCTTCACGATGTTTTCGTTCACCATTTGAGAGTCCTGGCATTGTGCACATGATTTTTTGAACTGAAAATCTCATTGGTGCACGACCGGTTTCGAACCCATGACCACGAAATACTTTTCATAGAAGATCTCGCACTTGCTTAGGTCTATTTTCGAGAGCACTGGTGGTCTAGTGGTAGCGGCCCCGCCTTCCGATCCTAAGGTCATGGGATCAAAACCGGTCGTGCACCAATGAGTTTTTCTTTAAAAAAAATATGTGCACTGTGCCAGTACTCTCAAATGGTGAACGAAAACATCGTGAGGAAACCGCCATGTCGTAGAACCTAAAAAGTTCTATAACATGTGTCAAGTGCTTGAAAGGAGCCTCTTGAGGCGCACTTAAAATCCTTTCACCACACTGTTTTGAAAGAACATAGTGACACGACAAGAAGAAGAATTGTAATATACTTTGTAATTATTATTTCTAAATAAATTAAATATTAAACTGAGTATTTTATGTAGCAGATGAAAGAACCAGCTGGCCTGTATCAGCTGTGGCAGCCGGTTCTTCCTGTCTTACTCGTACCGTACCCTAATCAAATACTACTTAGACGGATTGAGTTCCGTACAATACCGTGCTCCCAGTATTTGCTCAAATAAATCTACGTACGGTTTCTTAGGTACTTAGAACGAATGAACGGTAAGCTCATCACTCATTCATTCAGTTCTGAGACAGGAAATGAGATACCCAAGATAATACAAAAGTGAGCAATTTAATTAAATAAGGTTTCAGATTTAGCGATTGACATTTAAATTAGATAGGTAGGTTTAAATTAGGATATTTAATTCTATTTTTAACTTGAAAGGTATCTTGATTGTGTCATTTACAGCCTAGATTTTGTTTAAAGGGTGTTAAATTCCAAAAACATATAAACTGAAAAAAATAAGATATTTTGTTACAAATAAATAACAACATGAAAAATTCCTTTAAATCTCTAAGCTCTCAAGATCCTCAAGGACAGTCTTAGGGGGGTAGTCAGACGCACATCTCAAAATTATAAACTAATCGTGCAAATGGTGGATATAATACATAAGTAACTTATAAAAACTTAGGTTTTTATTGCTGTTTTGTTATAAAAAAGTATCACGTCCTTCACGTGAAAACAATATGTACTTATAAAAATTGAATATTACATAACAGTGGCATTAAATTTAAGCTTAAACTTCTTTTTAGAATTCACTTATTGCCTGCACCAACGAACCCCAATATTTGCTTTGCAAATACAAATAAAATGTATTGTTTTCATTGCATTTGTTTATTCTCTGTCATTATTGGTTGTGGTAGATATTTGACATCGTTTTCTACTAGTGAATAATTTATATATTATATACATATATTAAGGCTATGACTACCGCTTATGTACTTCTCGCTTGCACGTTTTAAGAGAGAAAAAAATGACCATTACCTACCAAACAATTTGCTACTAGATTTTGTACTTATGCAAACTTTTTAGTGGGAAAACTTGTTTGGATCAAAGTTATATATTTGCTGAACTATGTGCAATGTGATTGCACACAACTTAGTTGATTGCGATTTTTGATAAAAAAGTTCAGTGGTTTTTTATTATTTCAAAATGAAAGTCCAAAAGAGATGAACATTAGTAATTGGCATCGCCTTAGTCTAAGTCAAAAGGTATTTATTCAATAAAATCACAAGGATCACTTTGAAACGTCTTAAAGCTAGGTGACTCTAGGTGCCAGATCCACGCGACCAAAGCCTAGAAGAACAGGCAACAAACTTACGGCTTGGTTCCTACCGCTCTTTTGTATGATCCTTGTTAAGATGGATTAGGCTTGCCCAGCACTTATACCATCCTCACAGCTTAGCAAAACGTGAAGCAAACCATCGTGAGACCAAACATCTAGTGATTGTTCTCGGTAGGGATTGAACCCACTACATACAGCGGAGAAGGCAGAGCTACTATCAACTAGGCTGAGAAAGCTGTACAAATTACAAGTAAGTACCTACGCACATAAATCTAGATTTTGTAAAGTGACCATCATTATAATCTTAGTCATAGCTCTTATAAAATTTTAATGATATAATTATTATTTTAGATTTTTTGACAGCCTTCACGGCTCAGTTGGCCGTGGGTTCGATCCCCACCGAGAACAAACATTTGTGTGATGAACATATATGTTTGCTGTCTGTCTGGGTGTTATATAATATTATAAGTATGTATTTACAAAAAAAAAAGTATATAAGTAGTATATCAGCTATCTGGTTCCCATTTTTTATTAGCTTTGGCTTAGTTTGAAGCGAGATAGTGATGTGTGGAATGTCCACCAATATTTATTTATTTACTAAGTAATAGTCGTTTTCCTCTGAAACCTATTATTCAAGTGTTGATTTCCACACAAAATGGCATTATTTCGATCAAAAATGGCATTCCCGGAATAGAGAAGCAAATGGAGGGAAATCATGCAAATATGTGCTCAATACGGAAATTGAATCCAAGAGCATCATCCCTTAAAAGCCCAAGTTCTATGGAGAGAAATTCTCGTGCGTTTTGTACGAGAATGCATGCAGTTGTAATGTACTTTCGATTATAGCATTCTTATCGTTTTTTAATAAACTACTGACTTCAAATATACTGAAAAACATAAAACAAACCAAATCAAAACGTCATTGTAATTTATTGATGATGTTGGCGAAGTAATCTCGTATCTAATCTCAAACATACAAAAAAAAACTTTATGTCGAATTGAAAACCTCCGCCTTTTTATAAGTTTGTTAATAAACATTTTTTTTAAACAACAACAAGCAGATGCCCACCTGATCTTAAGTGGTAACCATCACCAATAATAAAGCATTACCTCGTAAGTCACGCACGATAGGAACGTTCCCTACGATGCATTGCCCTGCGTCCATCAACTTGAGGCATACAAATGTTAAGCCTCATGGCCTGTAACTACACCGGCAACCACGCTCTTTAAACCGAAACACAGCGTTGCTGCTTGGCGGCAGAAAAAGGCGTGGTGGTAGTACTTCCCCGGACGAGCCACACACAAAGAGCTTTACTTCGCTGGTTTGCGAATAAGAATACTGAAACAGCTTTACGACTTTGATCCCTAGGCATGGTACATTTCCCCTCAGAAGTCTTAGTACCAAGTGCTAACTCCAGATTCTTTGAGGATGTCAAAGGGGGTAGTCAGAGGTACGTCCAAATATTACATTTGGCACATACCCACATTTTGCAATAGTTGGTGTTCCATACGTGACAGGATGCAAGCCCATAGCCGCAGTGTAATGCCAGACAGATATCACTTTTACTCAGTGGACGTGCTGTTGAATTGTTATAGCAGAGGTATCCACTCAACATCAGGTGGGCCATCTGCTTGTTCCATCAGCTATTTGTATAAAAAAAGGGCCTGGTGATTATTATATACTCACGTGCGATATTGTTTTAACGTTTCCACAATCCGTCAAACTGTATCCATGTAAATATTGAACTGCGCTGGCATATGAACCAAAACGAGAAAACTTTGTTCTACCATTTGATTATGCAACTGAAGAACTATGGTATTTTTAAGGCTTCCGCACAAAACAATGTTATTGCTAGGAGCACTTATCGCTAAGAGCATTGTCAACCAGAACAAGTTGTTTTTAGATCTAACAAAAAATTGTTGAGGTATCTGCAGACCGTTAAACTATCTAATATTAACACTAGAAATAAAGATAAGCTCGCTGTTTCCACTACAGGCTCACTAAACTAAGCAAATCGTTTGCAGGACAATGTGTACGCTTCTTTAACAAAGTCCCAAGCGAGAGTCATCAGTTGTCAATTAGCTAAAACATAATAAAAAGAAAACTTTTTACAAAAGCTTACTATAAAATATCTGATTATATAGATGACAAGCTTGGGACTGAACTATGCTCCAACTCATTACAAAAACTTAACAATTCAGTACCATAATTGTACAAGGATCATTAAATAAAACGCTAGGAACCAAGCCGTAAGTTTCTTGCCCGTTCTTCTAGGCTTTGGTCGCGAGGAACTGGCGATAGATTCACCTAGTATATAAGACGTTTCAAAGTGATCCTTGTGATTGTACTGAATAAATACCGTTTTGATTTTGATTTTTCTAAAGATAGCTCAACTGCCCCAACTATCCACTTAACATTAGGCCATATACTTGTTCCATCAGCATAAGTTAACATTCTTCTTCACTGATTCTTCGGGATCACTAGAATTATTCAGCATCATCATCATCAAGGGTAAGCGTTAGTGGCTCCGCCTTCCGATCCTAACCATCGCGAGTTTTTTAACTCACTGTACTGTGTAATGTACTGTGCCAGTACTCTCAAACGGTGAAGGAAAAAATCGTGAAGAAACTGGCATGTCGTAGAACCTAAAAAGCTCTAAAAAATGAATAAAGCGCTCGAAAGAGGCTCTTCAATAGGCCCTTAAAATACTTTCACCACACTACCAACTACTGTTTCGAAAGAAACTAGTAACACGACAAAAAGAAATTACTAAAACTTTATATTTAGAACAGTATTTGACATCTCAGTTAGCTCTGCATTCTGTGTCGTAGGCCGTGGACTCGATCCCCACCGAGAACAAACATTTATGTGAGTAACATAGATGTTTGTTGTCTGTCTGGGTGTTATATTATAAGTATGTATTTACAAAAAAAAGTATATAAGTAGTATATCAGCTATCTGGTTCCCAGATCACAAGCTTTGGCTTAGTATGGAGCGAGATAGTGCTGTGTGGAATGTCCACCAATATTTATTATTATCATTATTGGGTGTATTGTTTGCCCAAAAGTCGGTCAGAAAAAGGTATGGTTGAAAATGGAAGCCGACTTAAATAAGGCCGGAGTGTATCGCACGTTGACACGTGGTTCTTATCGTCGTGGATTACGTCTGTTTGTGCCTGGATTATTCTTCCTTCTGACACCAAGCTTATGAATGCGGTTTAAAAGAAATACTTTAAACCATTGATAAGCTTAGCTCTGATTTCACCATGCTGTCTTAGATTAACAAAGGATTAAATGGCCGTTAAGTATGGCAAAATGTACGCGTTTGACATCTAAGGCTAGATTTAACGGCCTGTTAATCCTTTATTAGTAACTAACAGAGCATGGTGAAATCAGCTGTTAACTTATTATTGTTAGCACTGAAATCTTTTTACATTACATAACAACTTTTTGACAGCCTTCACAGCTCAGTTTGTATAACGCCTTCTACGCCGTAGGTCTTGGGTTCGATCCCCACCGAGAAAAAACATTTTGTGTGATGAACATTGATGTTTGTTCCCTGTCTGGGTGTTATTTATAAGTATGTATATTATACAAAAATGTACATATGTAAAATCAGCTATCTGATTCCCATATTACAAGCTTTAGCTTAGTTTATAGATAGTGCTGTGTGGAAAGTCCACCAATATTATATTATTATTATTATTATTATTAAACAGGCGTTTAAGGTCAGGGGCAGTATTTTCAACCGTGTTAGAAATAAATGTTATAAGTACTAGTTTTGGAACTTAATTTGCAGTTATGCATGATGTAACAAAGATCATACAAAAGAACGGTAGGAACCAAGCCGTAAGATTGCTGTTCTTCTAAGCTTGGTCGCGTGAAACTGGCACCTAACTTTAGTCAAAGTCAAAAGGTATTTATTCAATAAAATCACAAGGATCACTTTGAAACGTCTTAAAGCTAGGTGACTCTAGTTAAGAATAAGAATCAGAATTAGATTCAATTAACTCAAAGATTCAATGTGATTCAATTGAACAGATGCCTTTTGACTTTGGTTTTAAGTCAAAATTACCAAACAACTTTAGAAACGTGTATGCAAAAGTAGTTAAAATTGAGAAAGTTTAATTATGAACCCAGGGATTTTCATTAAAATATGTCATGCTGACAAGGTAGGGTAGGTAATAACTTTAGTTATATGTAATAAGTTATATGGTAAAGTGCGAGACCAAATTTCGTATACGTATAAGTTTTTGAACTCAGAAACTACAAAATTAACTTGAATTTTGATCACATACGAATTTACAAGTAAAGTTATGGGACTAGAAGTACGCTTGAACACACTATACCTGGACGTTCCGCTGACTACCTCTTTCAACATCCTCAAGAAGTAAGAGTAATAGAGCTCTTTGTGAAGGGCTCGTCCGGGGGAGTACTACCACCACGCCGTTTTCTGCCGCCAAGCAGCAACGCTGTGTTTCCGTTTGAAGAGTGTGGTTGCCGGTGTGATTACAGACACATGAGGCTTAACATCTGTATGCCTCAAGTTGATGGACGCAGGACAGTGAATTTTAGGGCACGTTCCTATCGTGCGTGACTTACGAGGCAATGCTTTGTCATAGGTGATGGTTAACCACATAACATTAGGTGTGTCATCTGCTTGTTCCATCAGCTAGTTGTACAAAAAAAAAAGTATTTTTAACAACCGTACCTAGGGATTGAAGTAGCAAAGCTGTTTCTGTTATTTATTTACTATATTAATTGTTTATCGTTGCACCTATTGAAAGAAAGAAAAGAAAGAAAATTTATTTATTTACGACGATAAAAGTTAAAGAAATACAAATAAACATTTAACATTAAAAAAAATATATATATACATATATAACTTTGTGCTTCGCAAAACGGACTCTGATTCAGCAATAAGTTGGTTGCAAACCAACGCTGGTCTTCCATCAGAGCCGTTCGGTGATGCCACGGACGATTTAAACTAAACCAAACCTAAATATAACAATAATATAATATTTCGACATAATAAAGAATAATAAAAAATAACATGGCATTGAGACACAGATTAATTAAATGAAAAATTTAACAGTAAAAAAGTTAAAAGTACGATGACTATTTCCTAAGGCAGACTATTGCAGATATGTTTTGTGCACTCTAAAAGAAAAAAAAGCAACAAAGCAGACAAAATAGGGTACGGTAAGAACAAAATAATTATTTTTAAATACCTATATCAAAACTATATTGCACCGAACTGACTCGTTCACGCCACCGAGAACGCCAATTGGACGCATTGGTTCTCTATAACGATCAAATGTCATCGGCACGTTGCGTTAAAAAGCAATGCAGCTTTAATAAACATATTTGCCACTCAAAGTTTTCTGTTTCAGCATTTTTATGCTATAACGCAGTTTTTATGCTCTACTCTTTTTTCATTTCAGTGCAACAGTGAATTATTAAAAACAGCTAAATGCTAAAGCCTTTTAGAAAAAACATATTATTATAACTGAAATTGGAGCTTCGTCACTAGAAGACACATGCAAATCTTAATTTCTTGCTAACATTAACATTAATATTAAATTAGTTATCGAAAAATTTATGTGCGCAATGCCAGTGTCCTTAAACGGTGAAGGAAAACATCGTGAGGAAACCAGTTAGTATTCAAACAGCGGCGATGGGCTTGCACCCTGTCACGTATGGAATACTAACTACTGCAAAATGTGGGTATGTGCCAAATGTAATGTTTGGACGTACCTCTGACTACCCCCTTAGACGTCCTCAAATAATCTGGAGTTGGTTCTTAGTACAGAGATCTGAGAGGATATCTACCGTGCCTGCGAATCAAAGTTGTGAAGGTGTTTCAGTTTCAGTTTTATTAATATTAAAAGCACTATCCTATTTTGATATTCATAATTTTTTTAAACCTTGTTACCGGTGTTTTTTCGGGATAAAAAGTAGCCTTTAAACTAATACAGGTTTTAAACTATATTTTTCTTAGTTTAATACCGATCGGTTTAGTGGTTAGGGCGCCACAACAATAGTACACGCACGTATACGCTGCCGGCATCTTTTATGTCATTATAGTAAGATAAATTTTTCTTTCACTTTAATAATTATTTATTAGGGGCAGTTTGAAAGTGGCGCCAGTGACTGAAAAGATGAGGAGTAATAGGTTAGCGTGGTATGGGCATGTTATGCGAAGGGAAGAATGTCATGTAACGAGAAGAATGCTAGGGATGAATGTGGATGGATATAGGAGTAGAGGTAGGCCAAAGAAAAGATGGATGGACTGTGTGAAAGAGGACATGAGTAAGAAAGGAGTGACTGCTGAGATGACTGCTGAAGAGGAGAGTGAAGGGAAAAACACCTGTTGTGCCGACCCCACATGAAGTGGGATAAGGGCAGGAAAATGATGATGAATTGTCTTCGGTGTCGTAATCAGTAGGTATCCGTGTGTATAATAAAGAAACACAAAAAACAAGAGCCTACAATTTGTTTATTTTCAAGGAAACAGTGTTTATACCTACTATTATTTCTGTCATTGAGTTTGTATAATTGTAACAAATAAAATTTCCTCGACAATAAGGTTCTATGAATATTTTAAACGCTCTACTTCTCTGAATTATTCTAAAGCTTATTTCAACGAATTTGAAAACAAGATATTTTAAGAAATCAGTTTCTAAGAACTCCTCGTCGTGAGAGAGAACGATTCTTTGCTCAATTAAGCCAGTGCTCTCAATCGGTGAAGGAAAACATCGTGAGGAAATCAGTTAGTATTCTAACAGCGGCGATGCTTGCAACCTGTCACGTATAGAATACCAAGTTCTGTAAAATGTGGGTATTTGCCAAATGTAATATTTGGACGTACCTCTGACTACCCACATTATCCTCAAGGAATCTTAATTTACTACTGCGTACTGAGAGATCTTAGATAATTTAGCGTGCCTGGAGAACATAGTCGTGAAGCTATTCAATCAGTTTCAATTTGTTCAATTAATTACTACTTCAGATATTGAGCGGGTTTACAAACTGTATCTCTTCAAGGCAAAAATGAACAAAAATCAATAAACTTTCGGTTCCAGTACAACACTAGTTTCAATGGCGCTAAGTTTAAGACACGTCTCAAAGTGATCCTTGTGGTTTTATTGAGTGAATATACTCTTTATATTACTGTGACTCACACACGGAATTTTGATGCAATAATTCTTCCGTATGGGGCTGACAACTATCAAATAACTTCTCGCTCGCACGTTTCGACATGTTGAAAGATATAAAATCACTAAACTCATTTTCGAAAAATCGCAATCAACCATTTTGTGTGTAATCACAATGCACACAGTTTAGTAAAAAAAATAAGTTAAAAGTTTGCTTATGTACGAAAACTAGTAAAGCAAACTATTGAGTAGGAAAACATATATCGATCAAATTTAAATTTTTACTAAACTGTGTGCAATGTGATTGCACACAAGATGGTTGATTGCGATTTTTCGAAAATGAGTTTAGTGATTTTATATCTTTCAACATGTCGAAACGTGCGAGCGAGAGTCACATTAGCTCTTGTCTTCGCCTTAACTTAAGGTTTCTTAAATATATCTTTCTCATAAATTATAGAGCAACATTTCGAAAATATACGTTACTATAATAACAACAAAATAAAAGATATTTATTTTCGAAAGTGTGGTAAAACGTGTAATTGCCTGCCATGTCCGCTTGCCCTAAAAATATCATTCACCATTTTGTAGTAGATTGAAACATGAATAAAAAATGATATAATTGTTGTTACATACTATTTGGACACGCTACTTTATTTTCTTTTTTTATAAAAAGGCTTCATACTTGTAAATGTTCGTATGTATGTATGCCTTGTATGCCTCAAGTTGATGGATGCAAAGCAGTGCATCGTAGGGCACGGTTCTATCGTGCGTGACTTACGCAATGCTTTGTCATTGGTGATGGTTACCACTTAACATCAGGTGGGCCATCTGCTTGTTCCATTAAGAAGTAGTATAACAATGTTTTAGAAGCTTGAAGTATTACATTAAAAGGAATCTTCTTATTTAATAATCTTGCTATCTCGGTCAAAAATCCAAACTGACCAGTAAATAAACCGATTTAGATTTTATTTTTTTATGACTCATAATAAATTTTCAGCCGTTTTAAGATAGACTACTTTTTTAGTTGAGAAAGAGTCAGGGGTTTCTTGTGGGAAGAGTCCGTTTTAGGGTTCCGTACCCAAATTTAACCCTTTGGGACGGAACCCTAAAACGGACGCTATTACTAAGACTCCGCTGTCCGTCTGTCTGTCTGTGTGTCCGTCTGTCACCAGGCTGTATCTCATGAACCGTGATAGTTAGACAGTTGAAATTTTCACAGATGATGAATTTCTGTTGCCGCTATAACAAAAAATACTAAAACACAGAATAAAATAAATATTTAAGGGGGCTTCCATACAATAAACGTGATTTTTTGCTGAATATTGATAACGGCAACAGGTAGACGCTTGAAATATTTAGTTATATATTCACTTTAAAATAAATAATTAAATTAAAATATAACAAATAATTAAAGAGGGCTCCCATATTGTCACAACAGACATGATTTTTTTGCCGTTTTTACGAACCCTTCGTGCGCGAGTCCGACGCGTACTTGGCCGGTTTTTTTAATTTAGTTTTATTAATAGAGAATATTTTCTAGATATTTAAGATGACGAGTTGATTTTAAATCAAAAGTAGTCTACTTTAACATTTTCGGAGAGTTTACACAGACATTGTGTCAATAATAAAGAGATTTTGTTCTTGGAAGTTTTTAAATTAGCGTACCTTAATTCTGCAGAAATGTATTTCGATAATATAGACAGACAGATTGAAACTTACATAAGAAGAGTTTGACAGCCTTCACAGCTCAGCTAGTAGTAGCTCTGCCTTCTGCGCCGTAGGCCGTGGGTTCGATCCCCGCCGAGAACAAACATTTGTGTGGTGATGAACATTGATGTTTGTTCTCTGTCTGGGTGTTATATAATATTATAAGTATGTATTTACAAAGTATATATGTATTATATCAGCTATCTGGTTCCCATATCACAAGCTTTGGCTTAGTTTGGGGCGAGATAGTGCTGTGTGGAATGTCCACCGATATTTATTATTTATTATTATTTATTAACTGTATATAAGACTAATAAACTAAAATGCCAGAACTCTCAAGCGGTGAAAGAAAATGTGAGGATACCAGTTGTTGGTTACCACTTAACATCAGGTGGGCCATCTGCTTGTTCTATCAGCTATTTGTATTAAAAAAAATTACTATCTTTCTCGCAATTTTTCCATGTTTTCTCACCGTTTAAACCTTCCCTGGACTACGACAAACATTTCAAAACCAAAATCAGCTAAATCGGCCCAGCCGTTCTCGAGTTTTAGCGAGACAAACGAACAGCAATTCATTTTTATATTATTAGAGATTGATATATATATATATATAATATAATAATAATAAATTTGTTTATTTGGACACAGATTATACACACGTAAGAATTTAAATATAAATGAAATACAGTATAAAGAAGGCTAAGCTTATTTTAAATAAGAAGCTACGCCTTACGCTAATAATTTTGTCACATTTCAAGAAACATTATACAATTCAAATTACTTACTGTAATCTAGTAGTGCGCTAAGAACCGGACTAGATTGTCTGTATCCCGGCTCTCAGCACCCCCCAACGGGGGGTATATATATACAAGGTGTTCCTTAAGTTGTGTATTGAAACTTCAGGGGGCTAAAGTACCCATCAATATGAACAACTTTTTCTAAAGAACCAACACTGTGAACGCGAAAAAAAAAACAGCTGTTTCATACATTTTAGCCTGGTAGGTATTGAACTTTTGTATGAAACAGCTGTTTTTTTTTTCGCGTTCACAGTGTTGGTTCCTTGGAAAAAGTTGTTCATATTGATGGGTACTTTAGCCCCCTGAAGTTTCCATACACAACTTAAGGAACACCTTGTATATATAGAGATAGAGATAGAGATTTGTGAAGCTGTTTCTGACAAAATTATGCCAAAAACCCCAGCAACGTGAGCCCAAACTAAATCCCATCGGGCTTACACACAAACTTTATCATCCTTTCACCGCGCGCCAAAAAGCGAAAAACTCAACTATTTCACGTTGTCATGGTAGATTTTTATTTTGTTAGCGCACCTGCCAAATAGGCAAGCTTTATGCCAAACTTCTATGAAAGACATCAAAAAGATTGGAAAATAAAATGAAATAGGCATGTTCATTTTTAGAAAAATATTTACTTATTAATAATCAAGCATCTACACTTGTCTTCTGAGCCGACTTACCTAAGGAACTTGCTGATGGCCCACCTGATTTTTAGTGGTAACCATCACCAGTAATAATGCACTGCCTCGCAAGTCACGTAGAACGATGCACTGCCTTGCGACCATCAGCTTGAAGCGTACAGATGTTAAGCCTCATGTGCCTGTAATTACACCGGCAACCACACTCTTCAAACCGAAACACAGCGTTGCTGCTTGGCGGCAGAAAAAGCATGGTGGTAGTACTTCCCCGGACGAGCCCTCACAAAGAGCTCTACTACTATTATATCTCAATATAACTAGTTAACAGATAACTTGTCCAGTTGGCGGAGTGCCAAGTGACCTCCGTTGAATAGCCAGGAGCAAATGAAACTGTAATATGGATGAACTGAAGCGCAATGTAGTGCTCGGAATTTCATTACTATAAAAAACATGATAAAATCAGTATTCTAGAAGTAGTAGTAGTTGTCATGTTGTACTAACAACTGCACAACTTGCAAGTTTTGTGTCGCCTTTTTGTTTGTTGTACAAGTATCATACATCCTAAAGTATATAATACATTGTAATAAGGATTATACAAAAAAACAGTAGGAACCAAGCCGTAAGTTTCTTTCCTTCTAGGCTTTAGTCGCGTGGATCTGGCACCTAGAGTCACGTAGCTTTAAGACGTTTTAAAATGATCCTTGTGATTTTATTGAATAAATACCTTTTGACTTTGTCTTTGACTATTTTTTTTTGTTGTGATGGGGGCAAACTTTCTATCCTGTCTTATATCTATTGTATGTTCAGAAGTGTCAAAACTGTACCAAACCATTGTTTTAAGATCTTGTCTGTATATTCTACAGTTAAAGAAAATACAATTCTGAAAAAGAAAATATTATATTATTTACTTAATATTTTTATTGGATGTGATTCTTACTACCTACTCCTTACTCCTTTTTGATGTACAGTATATCCCTTCATCATCATCATCAACCTATGTTAGTCCACTGCTGGACATAGGTCTCCCTTCAGGTATTCGTTTCGTTTAAATGCATTAAGTAATAGCATAACAAAGCTTCATTAGGCATCAATTTGTTGAAAGGATCATTCAAAATGTGAAAACTAAGTGTCTTGGACCTAGGAGAACTTGGCTTGGTCGCGTGAAACTGGCATGGCGCCTAGAATGACTTAGATAATACTTATTAGGTTTAAAAGTGCCCACTTTTAAAGGAAAAACTATTCAATAACTCCCCAAGGTTTAACTTTATAGAGACCACTTTTAACTTTACATTTTCAACTCTTTTTATGTCCCTAGTTAAAAAAAAGTAGGTACATTTTTATGTGCCAAATGTAATATTTGGACATACCTCAGACTACCCTAGACATCCTCAAACAACCTTAAGATGGATTTGGTACTGGAGATGTGAGGGGATAACGATCATACCTGGGTATCAAAGAACTGTGATCAAATCCTTTCACCACACTGTTTCAAAAAGAACTAGTGACATGACAAGAAAAAGGAGAAAGTGAATCTGCTTTTGTTTCTTTTTCTGTTTTATTTCTTTTCTTCAAAGTGATCCTTGTGATTGTACTGAATAAAGACTGTTTTGATTTTGATTTTGATTTCCGGGCAACGTATACGCAATGTGGAGTGAAAGAAGATGTAGTGATGAGGGTAGAGAAAGGTATGTTATTTTTTTTTTATAGTGTTTACCTAGACCCACTCGGGTAATAACTTTTGGGACTATATTAAAACTTTGAAGGTATGTTATGATGGTTTGAGCATGTGGAAAGGATGGATGAAAGGAGATTAACGAAACAGGTGCATCAGGCGAGCGTAAATGGGACTGTTGGGAGGGGAAGACCTAGGCGAACGTATCTCGATCAGATAGCAGACGTTCTAGAGAAGGGCCAGGTCAAGAGTACCCTAAGCCGACGAGAATGTATGAAGAATGTTATGAGAGTGAATGAAGCGAAAGAGGTATGTAAGGACCGTGGAAATCCGTGGTCTCTACCTACCCCTATGGGAAACAGGGTGATTTTATGTATGTATGTATGTATACGCAATTGCTGTCACAACAAGTTTGTGTCACATTTTCTCGTTTCAAGTCCGAAATATCAGCCTCGTATGAGCTCGTTGTGCAATGAAATTTATCCAGTATTCATACTTCCACACCTAATCTTCATTTTGCAGGCAGTTTTTCCCAAAGCTCACTAAAATTTTCACGAAAAATCTTGTTAGCCACTTTTCTTTTGTATCGTGTAAAAACCATGCATATTAAATATTATAATTTCGGTTACTTCAGCGGCTAACTTGATTGTATTTTCATTATTATTTTCTGACTTCGTGTAAAGGTCTCATTTTTGTGGAGGAAGCGTTGTTTTCGTCAGATAATGTAACGGAGCAGATTTTTACCCGACTTAAAAAAGTAGTACATAATAGGTTCTCAATTCCACTGTATTCTGTATTCCACTCCACCATTTTTTTTGTTTGGAAAATCATACTACAGAAATTAAATAAATACCTAGGTATATTTTTTATCGAAAAACATTCAGTGCTTTTTGTAAAAAATCAACAAAATAAAAAAAATATACACAGATGACGTTTTGGTTTGTGTTTAATTCCGTTGCCTTCAGCAAAAAAAAATATTGTTAATTTTTTCAGTGTATTTAAAATCGGTTGTTTTTTGCAAAAAATATGTTATTTAGGGTTTGCGTGCTAATGATCATTATCATCATCTTCTTGCCCTTTGTAGAGTACGTCGAACCAAACTTTTTTTTCTGTATTTCTGGGAGTTAATTATTGTTATTATCTGTAATAAAACTAAAAACATTAGATAATATCGGTATCATGGGTATCCATACTATTAGAATTGGGGTGTACACGGTTCTTATTATTTTATTTGCAGAAGGGTACAATATTCTTCGCGATATTCTAGAAAATCCTTCAACATTCTAGAAACCTCTTATAATATTATTATTTTCCAATATGTTGAAAATATCAATGTGTTGAGTTCTGCGCTGATTTTAAATTGAATTGTAATCCGTCTGGACGTCGCAATAAGCTGGAATTTCCATCGGTACCCCATGTCTGAGTTTTCTTTTTCAAAGTCTAAGTCAAAGTCAAAAGGTATTATAAATCACAAGGATCACTTTGAAGCGTCTTAAAGCTAGGTGACTCTAGGTGCCAGTTCCACGCGACTAAAGCCTAGAAGAACAGGCAACAAACTTACGGCTTGGATGTTACCGTTCTTTTGTATGATCCTTGATACAATGTAATATAATACAATATTGTAGCTCCAGTGTGGTGCCAATCGAATTTAGTGAAGCGTAGGCAAAACAGAAAAAGGTAAAGATAATCAAATCGCTTTGTCAGGCCGATACAGGCCGTATGGAGACCCGATGAGCGCCTCTATCGGGCATGCTGAGAATTCACAATTCTACTGTGAATTATGATACTGAGAATGGCAACAAACTCAGACTTGGGGTACCGATGGTAATTCCAGCTGGATTGGCGTCAATGTGTCTTCCATTTCGTTCCAATAATATTGCACAGATTGGACGCACAGCTCGTAGGTCTGTACAATATTATTAAAAATTTTACAATACAATACAAAATCATTTAATTTTATTTAAAGGGCATCAAAAAACTTCTCGCTCGCACGTTTCGACATGTTGAAAGATATAAAATCACTAAACTCATTTTCGAAAAATCGCAATCAACCATTTTGTGTGCAATCACATTGCACACAGTTTAGTAATAATTTCATTGTGATCGATACATGTTTTCCTATTTAAAAGTTTGTGGATAGTCCACCAATATTTATTTATTTATTTATTTTATCAGTTAAGATTTGTATAGATTTACACTGATAATATTGCATGCCATCCCGAGTTGATCACGCAAATGGGGATTGAGACCACAACCTACGTCACCTCGTAACCTTAAGGGGCTGACAACTATCAAACAACTTCTCGCTCGCACGTTTCGACATGTTGAAAGATATAAAATCACTAAACTTATTTTCGAAAAATCGCAATCAACCATCTTGTGTGCAATCACATTGCACACAGCCTAGGAAAAAATTCATTTAGATCGATACAAGTTTTCCTACTTAAAAGTTTGCTTATGTACGAAAACTAGTAAAGCTAATTTTTGATTAGGAAAACATGTATCGATCAAAATGAAATTTTTACTAAACTGTGTGCAATGTGATTGAACACAAGATGGTTGATTGCGATTTTTCGAAAATGAGTTTAGTGTTTTTATATCTTTCAACATGTCGAAACGTGCGAGCGAGAGTCACATTAGCTCTTGTCTTCGCCTTAACTCGTAGGTCTGTACTCGTAGGTCTGGTCTGTGCGTATTCTGCTATAGCATTTATGCTGAGTGACGGACAATTTATGTCACTTGCAAAGATTTTGAATATAGTCCCAAAAGATATTATCCGAGTGGGATTTGAACCCAAGATTTTTCGAGACGGGGCCGCGCTAACCAGCTGGGCCATCGGATTCTAATCTCGACGAATAACTCAGGGACATGCTACTACGGTACTTATGCGGCACAGCGCACCTACTACATAATGTTAAATTTTCTGTATTTTTTCTGAAAATAAATAACTATTATTATTATTATTAACTCGGGATGGCATGCAATATTATTAGTGTAAATCTATACAAAGCTCAATTGAGAAATGCTTTGAGATTTTTTATTAAGAGTAGTAGCTCTTTTTGTGTGGCTCGTCCGGGGAAGTACTACGACCATGCCTATTTCTGTCAAGCAACGTTGCTATGTTCCGGTTTGAAGGGTGTGCCGGTGAAATTACAGACACATGAGGCTTAAAATTTGTATGCCTCAAAATGACGGACGCAGAGTATCAGTAGTGCATCGTAAGGCACGTTCTTATCGTAACTAGCGTAATAATACTTTTAATGTTACTTTATACAAGGTGTTCCAAAAATTGTGTATATAAACTTCAGGGGGCTAAAGTGAACGCGAAAAAAAAAACAGCTGTTTCATACAAAAGTTCAATACCTACCTGGCTAAAATGTATGAAACAGCTGTTTTTTTTTTCGCGTCCACAGTGTTGGTTCCTTAGAAAAAGTTGTTCATATTGATGGATACTTTAGACCCCTGAAGTTTATATATACAATTTTTGGAACACCTTGTAAACCTATGTTTATTATAAGCAAAAAATTCAAGTATACATTTTCATAAAAAGTACTTAAATATATTATATCCATATGGGTTCAAGATTTGGCTTAACATGGGGCTAGATTCTCCATCTATATAAATGTATTTTATTAAGTACATAATATTTCACCACACACCGACACCCCAATATAAATTAGCCCAATCTTAATGACGGAAATCTTCATACAGAATTATTAATTACAAATTATTACACCGATTGCACTCCGAATCCGTAAATTTATCCGTAATTTACGGACATTTGCGGCAAAGTTCGGACAACGCTTGGATAAGTAGATACTTATCTGTTTGTTCACGATTCTATGTAATTAATTTGATGTGTTGTGACAGTGGGTATGATAATTATTACCGTATTGAATTCGGACACACAATGTAGTCGTTATCATTAATTTGAGCATTATTATACTGAATGATGGTAGTTTTGAGGGATGGAGATATAATGGCTGACGTAATTACAGTCAAATGACTGTCAGACGTGCGGTAATCAACTGTCAGAGCACTTGTAGCGATCCGAAGGTCGTTCAGAAAAGGTCGCGCACCAATGATTTTTTCTTTTCAAAATTTATGTGCACAGTGCCTGTGCTTCAACGGTGAAGGAAAACATCGTGAGGAAACCGGCATGTTATAGAACCTAAAAAGTTCTAAAACATGTGTCAAGTGCTCGAAAGGAGCTTTTGAGGCTCAGACGCAAAAAGTGGTAAACTATTACATAATTTTTTGAATATTACTGATTTTTCCTAAAATCTTTTCCTAAAGAATCCGATTAACACAGAGGGATCCTAAAATAATATATAGAAATAAAAAAGACGCTTACCTACTGTTAGCGACGCAAAATAATAAGTACTTAATTACCTAAAAATATCATATTAGACAAATAATATGATATTATATATGTAACAGTGCATTCTAGAATGCGCCTGGGCACGAGAGGGGTATGAAGGGCGCGCGGGGAAAGCTTGTTAAAAACATCGATTTAAAAATTATGTCGGTATTCGACCCCGCGTACGCCACACGCACCTTAGCTGCCCTAACCTTTTTTCTAACCGCGAATAAATTACTATTTTACAAAAGTTTCGCTTTGTTTGGCTATCAAACCTACTGCTATAACCATATTATTGCCTGCACCGCTAACACCTACTACAAGAAATAAAAACAAGCAGTGTAGCCTGATGCGTAGCCGCGTGTATAAAAAATACTTTTTGTAAGTAGATAAAAACATCTTTGTACCTCAACAAAACATGTCAAACTTTGATATTCTACCTTTTGTCTTCCCTTACATCTGAAGGAGTTTAACTGGAAACTTTCCGGAACAATAATTTCTCACCGCAAAGTTTCCAAGTACCTACCCAGCAATGCGTAAAATTTTGAATAACGAGTAATATTTGCTAGCGATTTACGGGGAAATATTAACGTTGGGAAGGTTAAAGTTTTGTGTTTTTGGGATCTGTGGTATTTTAAACGCTAAAAACAACAAGCTGAAAAGGCTTTTGGAGATCATAGAAATTGTTAGAAGGCGGATTTAAAAGTTTAATAAGCTGACAAGCATGGCAGCCTTCATAGGTCGGTAGTAGCTTTGCCTTCTGCGCCGTAGGCTGTGGGTTCGATCCCCACCGAGAAAAAACATTTGTGTGATAAAGATAGATGTTTGTTCTCTGTCTGGTTGTTATTATATATATAAGTCCTCTTGAGGTGCACTAAAAATCCTTTCACCACACTGTTTCCAAAGAAACTAGTGACACGACAAGAGAGAGTTTTACTATATTAAAAAAAAAGTATATATGTATTATATCAGCTATCTGGTTCTCATATTACACGCTTTGGCTTAGTTTGGGGCTAGATAGTGCTGTGTGAAAAGTCCACCGATATTTATTTATTTATTTTACTTATTTTTTTTCTGACAAAGTAAATATTAATTTACCTCTGAAACTCCGTACATATAACATCTATTAATTGAGACATATCACTCCATAGTTGAAGCTGTAACTTGTTCGTCAAACACCAACTCTCAACTATTTGAGTTATGAGTTTGTCGAGGTTTAGGGATAGCAGAACTATGCTAATTTAAACTAATGGCTGAAGGAATTCATAGGTAATATTGATACCTGTTAAGTTTCAAGTTCAATTGATTGAACGTAATTTATTTTAGAAGTTTTGTTTGATCAACTTTGTTGAGAAATAAACATAAAAGAAAACGTTGTTACGAAGTTGATCCTGTGCTGTGAGGAAACCAGTCAGTATTCAGTTAGCAGCGATGGGCTTACAACCTGTCACGTATGGAATACCAACTACTCCAAAATATCAGATTTCCCACCTGGTGTTAAGAGGTAACCATCAGCTATAGCAAAGCATTACCTCGTAAGTGACGCACGATAGGAACGTGCCCTAAGATGCACTGCCCTGCGTCCATCAACTTGAGGCATACAGATGTTAAGCCTCATTTGCCTGTAATTACACCGGCAACCACACTCTTCAAACCGAAACACAGCGACGCTGCTTGGCGGCAGAAAAGAGCTCTACTACTCTTCTTTGAGATGTTACTGTTTTTTCTTCTGGTTTTGGTAGTTGGATGAACCTACTGACGACCCCAATTAGACATATGTTTGATTTTCTATATAACCAGCCCAGGTTGAGAGGATACCTACCGTGCCTGGGGATCAAAGTCATGAAGCTATTCGTGTCTGTTTCCTCACCACAATAGGTACTACACCTATTGTTACAGAAATTGTGCTAAGTGATAAAACAAGCACGTGAGTCTATTTTCCCTCAAAAATACGAACACTACCGAAATAGGGCAACAATTCAGTGAATATTCCGACCCGACTCAAAAATTTTAATCTAAATCCTGGTTTTACTCTCAGTTTTATACTCGAAATAACTGCAGAAACATCCATTTGACCCGAGCTTGGTAACAGTGCACAAAAAAGAAAGGCAACGATGATACACTCAACTATGGAGTTAGTTAGCTGGATACGGTTAGGTTTTTTGCATATTTCATTTATTTTAAGTTGAAATTTCAGGCACATCTACAATGCCTCAAGTTGATGGGCGCAGGGCAGTGCATCGTAGGGCATGTTCCTTTCGTACGTGACTTACGAGGCATGCTTTGTTACCACTTAACAGCAGTTGGGCCATCTGCTTGTTCCATCAGCAGTTGTATAAAAAGAACATCTTTCGACATTTCAAATTTCAAATTGTAAGGTAAAGGGTCATAAATCCTTTTATACTAATATTTATTTATTTATTTATTTATCATCCTTATCCTTACAGGTTATCCTAATACGAAAGCGTAATTTCATTAAGTACCTATACAATTTTTATAATTAACCAGCAAATCAAAAACCAAATATCAATCATAAATAACATTAAAAATCGTACTTTTAATCACATAAAAATAAAAATTAATTATTGAAAAAAATTGAAATAAAGTAAATTATCAATTATTACAAAAATTATATTCTAAAATATGCAAGGAAGCCTTTGCGAATTCGCATAAAGAGCATTGAATACGTCAATATTTTCTGCTACTGGATTTAGTGTTCTAACCGCCCGAGTCAGAGGTGCTTTGCCGATGACGATGTTTGAATGTATGTGGCACAACCACGATCACTGAACTGATTGGGGGAAACTTAAAAGAAAATATAGTTCGTAACCTGGATGAGTTCCGAAGAGGTAAATGTTTGGACATCTTCATACATACACTACATACAATAAATACCTTTTGACTTTGACTTTGATCAGATTGGCTACTTTATATGCCCGGGAATGATGTAGAAAAAACGATGGAACACAATCGCAAAACGCGGCAACAAGTGTTGTCGTCTGCGTGGATTCTAGATGTTCGCACATCGTTGTTTTTAACAAAAGCCTATATTTTCCCATTCAAATCCGAGCGGGTGCATGCGACAAAAACCATAACTTAGTTTTATCCGTGGGCACTCGCTGACTGGAACCTTGGCACTCGCGTTTTAACTATTTATTAACAAGGATCATACAAAAGAACGGTAGGAAACAAGGCGTGAGTTTGTTGCCTGTTCTTCTAGGCTTAGATAAGGCCAGTCGTCCAGCCGTCCAGCAACGTCGAGTCCTTGCGCTGGCAATACTAGCAACACTTACTTGATAAACGGCACGCGAGACGGAGCTGCCCAGACTCATATAATAATATATTTGTGTTTTATTGGATCTAAAGAATCCCACAGCCAGGCCAAGAGTACCCTAAACCGACAAGCACGTACGAAGAATGCTATGAGTGAGTAATGTGAAAGAGGTATGTCAGGGTCGTGGCAAGTGGAAATCCGTGGCCTCTGTCTACCCCTATGGGAAACAGGCGTGATTTTATGTTTGTATACAATACATGTCTACGAAGCTAGGTCGCGTGGAACTGGCACCTAGACTTAACAAGCAGATTGCCCACCTGCTGTTAAGTGGTAACCATCACCTATAAAGTGCCCATCACGTTTCAAAGTGATCCTTGGGATTCAATTGAATAAATTCCTGTTCTCTTTGACTTTTTAGTCTCTAGTGATGTAAATAATATATAATAAATGATACAAACATACACAAATAAGGGGGATTTCTGTAACTGACAGTCAATTGGAAAATAACTGAATCGGGGCTGAATTTTGACATGCCAATTTCAACCTTGTTTTGATAATATTAGAGAACAGCATTTGTTATAAATAAGTTTGCATCGAAATTGGAATTTGAATATGTAATTACATGATTTGGCCTTCTGATAAAAACCAACTTATTTTATTTATTTAAGATACTCAACCGTCTAACAAACTTCTCTCTCGTACATTACAAGATTTTTGATAATATAAATCACTGAATGTTGTTATCACAAAAATAGCAGAAGAACAAATTTTGGAGAATGACATTACAAAATAAAATATACAAACCAGTTATCTACCTAATCATTATTTAGGTATCTAAGAAAAAAGGTACATATTTTTTTATTGAGAAACTTATTTAAATCAAAATAATACCTACCTACTCTTGCTGAACCTTTGTAATGTTAAATTGTAATGTTAAAAACACACAAATTAATCACAGATCAGTAACAAATAATTTTGAAAATTATGAAGTATAGTTTTACAGTTTTACACATCTGTGTACTAGTAGACCTCTTTGTGAAGGGCTCGTCCGGGGAAGTACTACCACCACGCCTTTTTCTGCCGCCAAGCAGCGTTGCTGTGTTTCGGCTTGAAGAGTGTGGTTGCCGGTGTAATTACAGGCACATGAGGCTTAACATCTGTATGCCTCAAGTTGATGGAAGCAGGGCAGTGCATCGTAGGGCACGGCCTATCGTGCGTGACGTACGAGGTAAAGCTTTGTTATAGGTGATGGTTACCACTTAACATCAGGTGGGCCATCTGCTTGTTCCATCAGCGAGTTGTATAAAAAAACCAATATTGTTTCAGAAACTTACCAAACACAATAATTTAGTGTTATTAAAAACATCCAAAACTGGTGCTAAGGGTTTATAGATCCTGTTCGCAACTCATAATATACATGCAATTTATAGTACTACTATATACTACTACTACTACTACTACTATATACACTATATCCAGACAGAGAACAAACATTCACCAAATAAATGTATAATGTCGGTCAAAGTCAAAGTCATAACGTATTTATTCAGTTGAATCACAAGGATCACTATGAAACGTCTTAAAACTGGGTGAATTTAGGAGCCAGTTCCACGCGACCAAGCTCAGAAGTGTATACTTACTAAGAGAGTAAAACATTTAAAAATAAATCATTTATGTTGGTTTCCTATTTTAATCCCTTACGGACCAACATTTTGTGGGCCAAAATGGATAATATTAGTAAGATAGAAAAATATTTGTTAATAGCTGGGGATTTCCACTCCATTTGAAAAGCAAAATTACGCCCCATTTATATAGAAACGGAACGCAACCTTCAAATACCGAATTCACCGAAAAGGGTTTTTATATTCTGCCATCGGGGGAAAAGGGATAAACCTATTTTTCACACATTTCGACAATATCGAAAAGCAATAGCTGTGTAAAAGTCTCCTGCTCAAACGAGCATGAAACGCCAATGAGGCGGCTTAGCTTAGCCTTGGATCTTCATCTACCCTCCAAACATAATACTGTATTTTCATTTAGACATTCGCGCTGCCATTCGCGTGGACGGAAATGTTGCCGTCCATATGTCTGCGGCAGCGTCGCCGGCAATGTGTGTTCACGCAACACGGGCAACGCGAGCGGCAACGCGAGTGGACATGGAAGTGGCCTGTTTACTCTCGCATTGCCCAAGTCCCTGGGCATGTCTCTGCACATTTTCACGGACATGAGCATAAAAAATATGCTACCGACTGACTGATTGACTGACTGGCAGTGCATCGTAGGACACGTTTTATCACGAGACCAAGATTATACGTAATGGTCACCACTTTACATCAGGTGGGACATCTGCTTGTTCCATTATCAGGTAGTAAAACGAAAAAATAGTCTTATCCAGAAATTCTAGGTGTATGAAATTCGGAGGTAGCTTCTTGCTCTAGTGTAAGGGTACTTAGAAAGAAATTCTCTAAACTGAACCCAAAGTGGGTCCAGCGAAGGTTGAAAATCGTATCTCACGCGAACAAGGTCACGAGGTATTCAACTAATCATGGAACATTTTAATCTTCTATCGGAGGTAAGATTTTATGTCCTTAATTGGGTTAAAAGGCTTTAATTGGGTTTCTAGGAAAAATAAATTTAGTTTTGTAGACAAATAATCTTTCCTGTTGTAGCTACAACACCGTTTGTCTAGTCTAGTGGGAGTGATCAAGCTCGTGAGTTCGAATCCGGTCATGTAGGTACCAGAGGATTTAATTTCGATAAAAAAATTGCGCTATGCTAGTCCTATCAATGGTTAAGGAAAACAACCAACCAGATTGTATTCAAGCAGCGGCTATGGGCAACCAAATGATAGTTTTTTTTTTAAACAGCTACTAGCTGATGGAACAAGCAGATGGCCCACCTGATGTTAAGTGGTAACCATCACCTATAACAAAGCATTACCTCGTTAGTCACGCACTATAGAAACGTGCTCTACAATACACTGCCCTGCGTCCATGAACTTGAGGCATACAGATGCTAAGCCAAATGTGCCTGTAATTACACCGGCAACCACCCTCTTCAAATCGAAACACAGCGTTGCTGCTTGGCGGCAGAAAAAGGCGTGGTGGTAGTACATCCCCGGACGAGCCCTTCACAAAGAGCTCTACTACTCTTAAAAGTGTATATTTACTCTAAAAAGAACTAGAATTCACAAAAAAACCACACCGAAACTCCATCAATCCACGAAGTGTCGTTGAAGCGGAAAATACCAGGAATTCCACGTTCACTACGAAAAGAGGAAAAAATAGGAAAAAAAGTGTCGCGTGAAATATCTCGAAAAATCAGGCTTGGCTGTATGAATAGTTCTTGAGACAAGAGTCATTTGAGCTACACGGAAAACATGCTACGGGAAAATGGAGCTTACCGGGAGGTGATAGAGTGGGTTTTCGAATGGGGGGGAACTAATTATCGCATGGCAGGCAAAGAATGGCAAGAAGCCTGTGAAATCATGCGACGATAACCTATAATTATAAGGAGACGATTATCGTTTGGCTTCTTTAGTGATGGGACTTAGATAAATATGAATTTTTAGTTAAATATTAAATAGATCAACCGTATATAAACGCGTCCAGAATGAAATCCTACGACAGGACATTATATCTATACAATATATTTAAACAAAACAGGTATTTGTAACAGCATGTAGATTGTAGGCATCTGCACTACGCAATCTGCTGATATATTTATTTTTATATTGGTGGTAGTTTATGGGTATTTTTTGTTTATTTTGTATATAGTCTGTACGGAGGTAACATAGTCATTGAGAAAAAACTCTCATTTAAATAACATACAACGTGTGACATAAGACCAAAGACCAAATGATCAGACCAAGCACTGGAATACTTTGACGTGTGCAAAAATTGAATATTTCGTTTTCGAAATTCCCATACAAAAGTGAAATTAATGTTGTCTCAGAAATTTGCAACAACCCTGATACTGTCCTTGGTACATACGCTATTTGCGTTTACTAATTGGTGGCAGTTCGGTTACCTATTATATCAACAGTTCACAATTAAAGATAAACAAACAGCTGTAACTAGGGCTGCGACATGTTGTGATAATTTCAAAAAACATTTGAAAAGGAGTAAAAACATAGAAGACGGAATATGGCTCCAAAATTGGTTTTCATCGACAATATTTTTAATCGATAATTTTCCCATCACTACGTGTAGAGTGCTGAGTCTCCACGCCGTGGTTGCAAGCCTTGCTTCACGAAGGCATGTACAGTCACCTTCATTAATGTGGTTATGATTCTAGAAATTGACCGCGTTGTTTTTTTTTGGCTAACTTATCTTATTATGTAGATATATAGCATTTGCATCGATGTTGCATCTACGACTTTTTGCCACATTTAACAATGAAGTTCAGTCGTTTTACAATCAAGACGTTTTAAATACATAGACATTTTCTATCCAGACATTTTGCTCACACAGACGTTTTACAATGCAGACCATACGAACCAAACCCTTGGCTGTATAGTAGGTATACCTAGCCTTGGCTTCATCATTATTCCATATTGATTTGCCTGTTACATTTTGATCATTACTTGTAAGATATTTTGCTGAATAATAATAGTTGAATAAAATATATTTAAAAATCATTGGGCTCATGGGATTCCTGAGTTCATATAATGACCTCATATGAGGTCATTTTTATTCCATATGATGAGGTGATAATATAATATCGACTAATAATATTAAATAAAATGACTGACGATAAAAATTTTAGAGAAAATAAAGCATTATTATGTTTTTTTTTAGTCAACTAGATTATAGAATAAGAATAAATAAGATGGCCCACCTGATGTTAAGTGGTAACCATCACCTATAACAAAGCATTGCCTCGCAAGTCACGCACGATAGGAACGTGCCCTGCCCTGCACTGCCCTGCGTCTAACCACTTGAGGCATACAGATGTTCAGCCTCATGAGCCTGTTATTACACCGGCAACCACACTCTTCAAACCGAAATACAGCAACTCTTCTTGGCGGCAGAAAAAAGCGTGGTGGTAGTACTTCCCCGAACGAGCCCTTCACAAAGAGCTCTACTACTATTAATATTCAGAGAAGTTATCAACTTTTGATGCTGACTGTACTTATTCGTATGATTCATTAGAACATGCAGCCTTCGTTACAGTGCCTTTTGGGAACTCTATACTAGTGCCATTATAATTGTACACAAATACTTTGAAAATAAAATAAAATTGTATTGTTTCGACAACGGATTGTGACAAGACATTGGGCTAGATGTTTGTGTGACTACCATCTCTTAAACTTTGAATATCTAAATCAAATCAAATAAAAACGTTTATGTCACAAAAATATAGGAAAATTTATATGTTTTTTTATTAAATTTTTATATCAATTTTTTGGCATTGTATTCATTTTGCTTTTGTTTTATTTTATTTATGTGTAATGAATGTATATGTATATGATAGGGTCTTTAGTCGTTTCGTACCACGAGCGATTCGAATCGCGGTGCGAAAAACCCAAGCACTGTTTCTGAATGGGGCCATTCGCCCCGCAGTGGTCACGGCGGTGCAAATCGCCCAAGATTCTTTGGAAAACGGTCGTTTCGAACCACGGGAAAAAACGACTATAGTTTATTTTGTATTTTGAAATTGTTTTTATTATCCCTTTATTGTTTTATTTTAAATTATCTACTGTTTTTCATTTGATAATGTTTTTTCCTGTGTTGATTATTTTCTTTGTTGTTTGTTTATCTCTTTGTTTCTATTTTTAATTGTCTGTATTTTAATTTTAAGAGTAGTAGAGCTCTTTGTGTGTGGCTCGTCCGGGGAAGTACTACCACCACGCCTTTTTCTGCCGCCAAGCGTTGCTGTGTTTCGGTTTGAAGAGTGTGGTTGCCGGTGTAATTACAGGCACATGAGGCTTAACATCTGTATGCCTCAAGTTGATGGACGCAGAGCAGTGGATCGTAGGGCACGTTCCTATCGTGCGTGACTTACGAGGCAATGCTTTGTTATAGGTGATGGTTACCACTTATCATCAGGTGGGCCATCTGCTTGTTCCATTAGCTAATGGTATAAAAAAAATAAAATGGTGTAATTGGCTGATGCCGTTCCGGTTAAATAAAATAGGAGTAATACAGAGAACAATATTGGTTAAGACAACAAAATCGGTCTTCACTCAGCTTTTGCCATAATAGTGCATTAATTTAATGCACTTCAACGCCGGTCTTCCGTGAAGCTGGTGGTATGATAGTCATTTTATAGGATTTTTTATATTACTTTTTATAGTATAGTGTGGGAACGGTAGGAACCAAGCCGTAAGTTCCGTTCCGTAAGCTGTTCTACCATCGGACCACCAGACGTACGGAAACGAGACATCCATTCATGGTTGACATACCTACTGCCCGCACAAAGCGCTTTGCTTCTTCTTTTAAAATGCGAACAGCCAAAGAGTGGAATTCCTTACCGGCGTCCGTTTTTCCGAATGCCTATAATTTGGACGTTTTCAAGAGACGATTGAATGGGTATTTTCTAGGTAAGCGTGTCACAGCGTTCTACCTATCACATGTAAAAAAAAAGTCTGTTGCCTGTTCTTCTAGGTTTGGTCGCATGGCACTGGCACCTAGAGCCACCTAGCTTTAAGACATTTCAAAGTTATCCTTGTGATTTTATTGAATGAACACCTTTTGACTTTGATTATAAGTTAGTAAGTTTTACATAGTTTTATGGTGTTTACTTATTTAATTGTATCCGATTCCGATATTAACTTTAGAACATTTAAAATATAATATGTAATATCTTTGTTTTATTATTCTCTAAGAAAGACCGACGTTGGTTGCAACTAATGCTGAATTAGAGTTCATTTTGCGACACACAACTTAAGAGTAGTAGAGCTCTTTGTGTTTGGCTCGTCCGGGGAAGTACTACCACCACGCCTTTTTCTGCCACCAAGTGTGGTCGCCGGTTTAATTACAGGCACATGAGGCTTAACATCTGTATGCCTTATGTTGATGGACGCAGGGCAGTGCATCGTAGGGCACGTTCCTATCGTGCGTGACTTACGAGGCAATGCTTTGTTATAGGTGATGGTTACCACTTAACATCAGGTGGGCCATCTGCTTGTGACATCAGCTAGAAGTATTAAAAAAAAACACAAAGTATTTTTTTTGTTTCTCTTTGTAAACATTTTTTGTATCGGAAATAAATAAATTTTCTTCCTTTCTTTCTACGGACAATATATATTGATTAGATTAGATTTTTATTTTGCACCTAAATAAAGTACACAGGCGAACTTAATGCTAATTATCATTTTCTTCCCTTCTATTGTCTCATAGATTTTATACACTATAATTATAACACTAACAATATAACTATATTGCACTTCTACCGGCTGATGTAGATGATGTCGATTCGCCATTAATAATTCCCAAATAACTTTCAGCTTCCGCTCCAGAACCCAAACTCTAAACTCACAAACGGCGAACAAAGCGAGCAATAGATAGATTCTGGAACTTCCAACAGCATCAAGTCTACTTAGTCTTTGGTGGCAAGTGCAACGAACTGAGCCTTAGCACCAGTCTTCTTCTTGTCATGTCACTAGTTTTTTTCGAAACAGTGTGGTGAAAGGATTTTAAGTGCGCCTCAAGAGGCCTTATCTCGAGCACTTGACAATGTTATAGAACTTTTTAGGTTCTACGACATGCCGGTTTCCTCACGATGTTTTCCTTTACTGGCACTGTGCATATACATTATTGAACAGAAAAACTTATTGGTGCACGACCGGTTTTGAACCCACGACCTTAGGATCGGAAGGTGGGGCCTCTCAATCTGCGGTGCTGAGAACTGAGTCTTCATACAAAAAAGGCCTGATGTTAAAAAAAGCTAAATTCGATAGGTAAAAAAAACTAAGACTTTGGGTACAGTTCACAGTTCTGAGTGTGGGTATTGGTGGTGTAGTGGTAGCTGCCCCGCCTTCCGATCCTAAGGTCGTGGGTTTAGGATCGGTCGTACACCAATGAGTTTTTCTGTTCTGATGTTTATGAGCACAGTGCCAGTACTCTCAAACGGTGAAAGAAACATCGTGAGGAAACCGGCGGCGTGTCGTAAAACATGTGTTAAGTGCTCGAAAAGAGCCTCTTTGAGGCGCGCTTAAAATCCTGTGTCGTGGTTAAAACAAGATCGTATATTATTTGATTTTGAGAGGCTTTCACCGCCACGGGCGGTACTTACATATTATAGTTATTTTTATGGTTAGTTTCACTTATTTGATTTATCTTTAACTTTTTATAATTAGGATATTCAGTAAAATATAATAAAGTTAAGTTTAGTTATGTGTATGTCATTAAAGTTAAAAAATCGGGTAAGTAATTTTTTTCAAGTCCTATTGTGTAAGTAAATAAAACTATTTTTATTTTATTTATTATATTATTCGATTTGCACATTTGATCTGGTGGGGTAATTCAACAGCCTTCACAGCTTAGTTGGTAGAGGCTTCTGTGCCGTAGGCCGTGGGTTTGATCCCCACCGAGAACAAATATTTGTGTGATGAACATAGATGTTTGCTGCTGTCTGGCTGTTATTATCAAAGTATGTATTTCCAAAAAAAAAAGTATATTATGTATTATATCAGCCATCCGGTTCCCAATATTACAAGCTTCTGCTTAGTCTGGGGCTAGATAGTGCTGTGTAGAAAGTCCACCAATATTTATTTAATTTGACACACAATGTGCCTCGATCGCGTTAGAAACGGGTGCTTATTCTACTGAAATGAAACAGATACGGCTCGTTGCGCTGCCATAAATTAATTTCAATCTTGCTGATACAAGTATGCAGGTAGATCGGGTAACGTTTGGTGGTAAAATTAGTTTTGATTCTAAGCCGTTCGAAAATAACCACAAGAATCACGATCTGGGAGATTGAAAGTTTTCAAATTTTCTTAAATACTTATTTTATTCAGTACTTTTAAATCTTCAAAAATGTACGAGCGAGAAGTAAAGAAATAAAGAAAAAAAAACATTTTTATTTGATCCACGAACAAAAAAAAATAAAACAATAAACAGTGGGTATACAATAACAAAGTCGTTTGATGGTTGTCAGCCTTTTAACATATTTTATACAAGTTGATGGATGTGAGGCAGTGCATGTCCCTATCGAGCGTGACTTGCTTTGGTGATGGTTACCACTTTGCATCAGGTGGGCCATATGTTTGTTCCACCAGCAAGAAGAATAAAAAAGGTTTTTCTGATAATGACAGCCTTCATAGCTCAGTTGGTAGTAGCTCTGCCTTCTGTGCCGTAGGCCGTGGGTTCGATCTCCACCGAGAACAAACATTTGTGTGATGAACATAGATGTTTGTTCGCAGTCTGGGTGTTATATAATATCATAAGTATGTATTTACAAAAAAAGTATACATGTATTATATCAGCTATCTGGTTCCCATATTACAAGCTTTGGCTTAGATAGAGATGTGTGGTAGTCCACCAATGTTTATTTATTATTTATTTATTTATAATAGCAGTCAACGCTGCTGATATATCCTCAAAGGGTAAAACCTATTGCCCGGCAAAGTTCAATTCAATACGACGACCCCGACCAATTATTAACGGATTAAAAGCATTTTTTACACAAACTTCGGGACAAATTGTGATGGATTGTTGGTCGTTACATGACATCAATTTAAATTCGTCAATTAACAGGAGTTTTGCCTCACATCATAAAATTGAGCTGGACTTATAAAAACTTATAAAAAAATAACGAAAAAATAAACTATAAGTAAAAAAAGGATTACAGTTTATTGTGTCTTTGTGAGAGTAGTACAGCTCTTTGTGTGTGACTCGTCCGAAAAAGTACTACCACCACGCCTTTTTCTGCCGCCAAGCAGCAACGCTGTGTTTCGGTTTGAAGAGTGTGGTTGCCGGTGTAATTGCAGGCACATGAGGCTTAATATCTGTGTGCCTCAAGTTGATGGACACAGGGCAGTGCATTGTGGGGCACGTTCCTATCGTATGTGACATGCGAGGCAATGCTTTGTTTTAGGTGATGGTTACCATTTAACATCAGCTGGGCCATCTGCTTGTTCCATCAGCTAAAAAATAATGAAACCAATATGAAATTTCCACGTGGATGTCGGATCATCAAAATGATCAAAGCAATTAGCCAGGCAGCACCTAGCCTTGACACAGCAATATATAACTGTGTGTAATGTGATTGCGATATTTCATTAATAGAATATAATAGAATAAAATAAAAGATATTTAGAAGATATTTAGAAGATTTTATTTTATAAGGTTCGCCTTAATAAGCGGGTCCGACTCGAACTTGGCCGTGTTGTTTAAACCCATTAGTTGCATTACATACAGGCCCGTGCTTAATCTTGATACCAATTGGGGGCTCGACCTATTTTTAGGCTGTGGAGTAATTTGATGAAGGCTGTCGTAATTGTATTAATGGAAATGAGTGATTTCCTTAAAATTCGTTTAATCAAGGTTTTTGTACCTCTAGATATCGAGGCTAATGTTTGGACTGCGAATGGTGATAATGTATTGATCTGGTTGACTTTATTTTATTACTAGCGGCCTGTCCCAGCTTCGCATGGGTGGACATAATTTTTTTCAATGTTTTAGGATAAACTTAGACCGTGGTGGGTTCGAGTCATTTGCACGCCCTTCTACCCAGCGCGGGCCCGGGCAAGGCACGATGCCCGGGCCCGCGCTGGGTGAGAACGCGCCCCGTGACCTTTTATTTTTAAAATCTTTTGAATGGAATGTCCGATTTGAAAAATTCAAGAAGTAATGTATAGGTATTGAACCAGTCTTGAATATAAAAAATTTATTTGGATAAGGATTAATACCAAGGTACAAATAAAGAGCCTTTTCTATCGTTACATACAAAAATACTAAAATATAAAACTTTCCTCTTTATAATATTAGTGTAGATGTAGATAGATAATAAAAAAAGTATACATAAAAAAAACCGGTCAAGTGCGAGTCGGACTCGCGCACGAAGGGTTCAGTACCATTATAAAATCACGTTTGTTGTATGGGAGCCCCCTTAAATATTTATTTTATTCTATTTTTTGTATTTATTGTTATAGCGGCAACAGAAATACATCATCTGTTAAAATTTCAACTGTCTAACTATCACGGTTCATGAGATACAGACGGACAGACAGACGGACGGACAATGGAGTCTTAGTAGTAGAGTCCCGTTTTAACCTTTGGCCGTACCCAAACCCTAAAAACTATTAAAAACTCTAGTTACCTAGCAGCGATGGGCTTGCAAGTGACAGAATTATGCAACTTTCGCAGGGTATTTGCCAAGTGTAATATTTTGACGTACCTCTGACCACCCCCGTTAGACATACTGAAAAAATGTTGAGTTATTAGTAGTACTCAGAGATCTGAGGGGATATCTACCGTGCCTGGGGGTCAAAGTCGTGAAGCTGTTTCAGTTTTGAGTTTAATTGTCATGAGATAACGAAATGTTTGATGCCGATGCTCTTAAACGGTGAAGGAAAAATCATGAGGAAACCAGTTAGTAGTCTAACAGCGGCGACGGGCTTGCAACCTGTCACGTATGGAATACCAACTACTGCAAAATGTGGGTATATGCCAAAGGTAATGTTCGGACTTACCTCTGACTACCCTCGACGTCGCACTCGCACGTCCTCCTCCCTTAGACGTACTCAAAGAATCTGGAGTTAGCACTTCGTACTAAGATATTTGAGGGGATATCTACCGTGCCTGGGGATCAAAGTCGTGAAGCTATTTCAGTTTTCGGTACAGTGCGTAGCAAGTCTTGCTAATTTTCCACTTAACATCAGGTGGGCCTTCTGCTTGTACCATCAGCTAGTTGTATTAAAAAAAAATATCGATTTTATTTGGTTTGGGACATGATAGTGTTGTGTGAAATGCCCACCAATATGTTATTTATTTATCGTCGTTTTAGCACTTTACAAGCTTAAAGTAGCTCGAAGAGAATCACCAGAAGTTGAATTGTGTTAACATTACAACCACTTTGTTTCGAAAGTTTAAACTACACTTTCAAAGCGCTCTTAATTCCGAGTTAGTGAGCTCTATTACTTTTGTAAAACGATGTTTAAGTACCTGTTTAGTTTCAGAAAGAGTTCGTCCGGAGAAGTACTACCACCGTATTTTTGTAGACATGAGCACTTCCCCGGGCGAGCTGTGTGGCTCGTCCGGGGAAGTACTACTGCTATGACTTTTTCTACCGCCAAGCAGCGGTGCTGTGATTCGGTTTGAAGAATGTGGTTGCCGGTGTAATTACAGGCACATGAGGCTTAACATCTGTATGCCTCAAGTTGATGGGCGTAGGGCAGTGCGTGAGTCACGTTGCTATGGTGCGTGACTTGCGAGGCAATGCTTTGTTATATTATAGGTGATAGTTACCACTTAACATCAGGTGGTGAGCTTGTTCTATCAGTAAGCAGTATAATAAAAAAGAACTTAAAAGTACCTGATAATTCGTCCTATATTTGTGATAAATATTCTCATGAGGTGAGTTGTAAAGTTAACTTTAAGTTAGTACAAAGAGATCTGAGGGTATATCTACCATGCCTGAGAATCGTCGAGAAGCTGTTTCAATTTTTTTCTATTCAATAAAATTTTGTATGTCTACCGTGCCTGGGGTTCAACGTCGTGAAGTTGTTTTTCTTATTTTTCTATTCCGTTTAATTTTGTATAACTACCGTGCCTGGGGTCCAACGCCGTCAAGCTGTTTCTATTTTTACAAGCTTTTATTTAACTTGCATTGTATTATGTAACTTTGTTGTGGAATCTTGCAAGTTTATTTTTTTATTACATTAAACTTTTCTACCGGAAATGACGGCCGTAAGCTGCTGGTTCCGGTGACCTAAGCGCTGATCTCGCTGGCAGGCAGGTGCCCATGTTTGAGCTATCCTCAACTTTCGCGCCTCAGGCACTGCGGTGCTCTAATTGCTGAGGCAGACTTCATTCAGCGTATTTGTTTATGAAGCAGTATCGGGAATCGGAAGCAGCTTGAGAACGCAAGCACTAGTTTTGAATCGCTAACGAATTCGTAACGGTACAGCTATTTATCTTATAAGAAAATGCAAATCTTCTCCTTCACTAGTTTCTTTCGAAACAGTGTGGTGAAAGGATTTTTAAGAGGCTCCTTTCGACCACTTGATACACGTTTTAGAACTTTTTAGGTTCGTCATGGCGGTTTCCTCACAATGTACTTGTCATTCACATTATTTTTACATATTAATTTTGTCTTATAAAAAAAAGGCATTCTGTCATTTTAATATATTCAAAAATTTAGAAAAATGCAAACTGTTATAAAAGCTATGAAAAATCGCAAACAACAAAGTTTTTGCTTAGATGTCTACCGTGCCTGGGGAACAAAGTCATAAAGTTGTATATTCTTTAATAATTTATTTTTGATTACTCAAAGACACTAGAAACAAAATGTCACAAAATCATACTATACTTAGCTCTTAAATAAATTACCCAAGACTATCAATTTCACCAATAATCCTATTCAGTGGTTGGAGTAGTGGGGATTTACAAGTGGTCATTCTTTAATCATTTCATTTTGATTACATAAAGACGCTAGAAATAAAACACACAAAAACTAGACTTAGCCCTTAAAAAAATTGGCCAGGTCTATCAACTCCAACCGAAATCATGGTCTGTGGTCACCTTGTAAATCCCCATCGTCTCGGCTGAACAATGCACACGGAACACATCCTGAGAGCGGCTGCATAATGAACACGTGTCACGGCTAGGTGCTGCCTGGCTAATTGCTTAGATCATTTTTATGATCCGACATCGAGGTGGATATTTCATATTGGTTTCACCTTTTTTATACAACTAGCTGACGGAACAAGCAGATGGCCCAGCTGATGTTAAGTGGTAACGATCACCTATAACAAAGCATTGTCTCTCAAGTCACGCCCGATAGGAACGTGCCCCGCACTGCCCTGCATACATCAACTTGAGGCGTACAGATGTTAAGCCTCATGTACCTGTCATTACACCGGCAACCACAATCTTCGAACCGAAACACAACAACGCTGCTTGGCGGCAGAAAAAGGCGTGGAGGTAGAATTTCCAGGACGCCCCTCACAAAGAGCTCTACTACTTGTTAATTTATTTATGAGTTTGAATTATTTGAGACACATTTTATAATTTCCCAAATGTGAGTGGAATTTGAATCAACAAAATCCTCTTGATACTAACTTACTAACTATATAGATACTAATACTAACTTAGGGATGGGCTAACCACCATCAAAGTCAAAGTCAAAGGCAAAAGGTATTTATTCAATAAAATCACAAGGACCACTTTGAAACGTCTTAAAGCTAGTTGACTCTAGGTGCCAGTTCAAAGCGTAAACCAGAAGTATGATATAATTTAAGAAATATGTGAACTATAAGACAGTCAAAGGACATATTTCATTCATGTGTTTGGTATATTTACACCAATAGAAACATTTGAAAAAAATAGAAGATACAAGTGCGATTTCATTTATTTGTAGGAAAATAAAGTTGCGATACCTAAATGTTTATCTGGTCGAATCTTTTACTATGTGAACACTTTTAGAGCCGCCATGACAGTCTGTGATTGACATTTGACATGATGCATTGAAATTTTTCGTTTTCTGACAGTTCCGTTGCTTTTGTTGACGGTAACGAGTTCCACTCTCAAGTTTGACATTTACAACAGTTACAGTTGTCAAAATGATATTTCACGCATGTCAGTCCTCCTCATTTTTAGTAAATTATGTTGCTCTCTTTTATCAAGAAAATCTTGAAGCGCAAGAAAACGAAGACAAATGAAGAAAAAAAGCAATCAAAAAATCTATATTGATAAGCGACATTTATATTCACTGTACACAGACCCAACTCAGGCTCCATACATTTATGAAACAACGCCTTTGAAATCTACGTATTATCAGTTCAAAAATATCGTATCGGAAGGAGGAAAGCGGCTTCCCTATTCATGTACAGATTGTGCTTCTTGGACTATTTGCCTAAAACAACAGTAGCCCGTAGCAATACATTACAGAATAGCATAGAAATAGGATAAATTAAATTTAAATGTAATATTCGGACATACCTCCGCCTACCCCATTAGACATCCTCAAACCATCAAAGTTAGTACTTAGTACTATAAGATCTGAGGGGATGTCTACCGTGCCTGGGGATCAAAGTCGTCAAGCTGTTTATGTTTCAGTTTAGATTGAAATTAAATTTTGGCCATATATTGTAATGTTTTTCTCCGAATCTTGTTTGTTTGCGATTTTTTATGACTACCACCAGTAATTTTTCATTTCAATTGTTGAAATGTGCAAGCGTGAAGTATATAAGCGGTAATTTGCGTCTTAATCTCAAATTTATAATAAACCTAATTTCTACGTTGCAATTTTTAATTTTTATTTATTGACAATTTAACAAGTACATACATTTGATATGTACTTGTTAAATTGTCAATAAATAAAAATTATAATACATACATTTTGTAAAAAATCTCTATATATAAAAACGTATTGCTGAATGTGTTGCTGAAGCTCAACCGATTTCGCTAATTCTTTTTTTGTTGTATTTTTTATTGTCAGGAAAAGGTTCTTATAAAAGAAAAAAAAAATTGCGCGGAAAATTAGAAAATTTAAGAATAACCACCATATAAAATTATTTATAATCTATCCTTAGCGCTTTGGACATGACGTTTAAAATATAATTGACAACACCGATTGATTGGTGTGTTATACCAATTCGAATTTAATATTCATAGTTAAGACAGGACAACGTCTGTCGGGTCAGCTAGTATAAAATAAAAATAAAATACTATATACGTGTGGATAAAGTCAAGAGCCAGACCAAGTTATTAACTTTATTCATCCCTAGATTCTTATCGTACCCCATCGTTCACAATCCAACCCAACAACATATTATTATTTATTATCAGGCTTATCATAATTGCCTTTACTAGCTGTCAGTTTCCGCGCCAAATTCGCCGGAAGTAAGTAAACGGAGCGGATATCCGTGACGGCCATGTCTAAACGAAAAATAACTTAAATATGCAAGTCTTGTTCCACTTGTCGGTGGATTTCTTTTGATGTTGTAATGTGCATTTGAAGGAAAGGTAAAAACGTAGTCCCTTGAATGTTAAAATGGTGAGAGTGTAGGTACTATCGATAAATGAATATAGGGGAAATAGTTAATTTTCTAGGCCGTTCTAATCTAACGTCGGCTACATCGTCACTTGCTATCAGATGAGATTGTAGTCTAAGGACGTGTACCTATAGTCTAAAAAGTTTTGAATTTTAAAATAAAATCCTGAGCAAGGTAGCGATATGCGAATATGCGAGGGATTTGGTCATATATTGAAAAAGGTACAGACCTGGTAACATAATATTTAGTTTTAATAATAAGTTACCTGTTTAAGCATCTCTTCTACTGCCCATAGACAAACTTTCCTGAAACAAATGAAATAAGTTTTACTCACACACACTAACTTACTCACAATTATTATTATAGCATCTTTATATAATATAGGTAGTCCAATAGCTCTCAGAAAGTTGATGTGGCAATAGGCAGGTCATAGCTTCTTGGAACCGACAACCTCTGGGGAATAAAGTCGCATCGTAACCCGATATTCCGTTGACCACATCATCACTAATGAATCAATCAGATGTGATTGTCGTCAAACACAAGCCTATAAATTAAAAAAAAATCGTTCTTGGGGATTCAGATATTACAGATCCTATTTATGTATACGCGATAGACATCCTCTTCGATCCCTTGGCCTTGGTATAATAGCACTAGGGCCCATATAAGATTATTTGAGAATATATCTAATGGGTGTAGTCATAAGTACCTCATACTGATATTATAAAAGTAATCTATGACCTACACTAATAAGATAGTAAGCTATCGTAAATTCGTTCATTTTTCGTCAATATCTGTTTCCTATTTATGACTCTGATGAAAGGTATCTATTACTTACTTTCTAAGACAAGCTAAAGGCCAGTGTACACTTCTTTATGATTTAATTTTATATCCTTGGCCTAATTTTAGCAAATACAAATTAAAAAACACTTTTTTTTGTAAGAAATCAGAACGTCACAAGTCTGCAACTTAAGGCGAATGGATACCCCGATACTAGCGCCTCTACATATTTTATTTAAACATTACGTTATACAAAGGAATTATCAAAAATTCGGACCGCGCGTAGACGATACCTATTACAAGCTTTTTTTTTAATGTATCTGTAATAGTTTTATTTTGTGTTACTCAGTCAGATACCTTGTTTGGAGAGCTTGGTGGCCACCAATAAGAACTAAACTCTTGAAACAAGTATCTGCCTAATTATTACTGTTGCAGCGCCTACTACATTTACAAGCGCAACGTCACTACTCGGCGGCGCTTCTATTACTTTTACGTCAGGAACAAACATTACTTTCGGACCCATTGTGCGATGCACGTCACAAAATTGTAACTTTATATCTAAATATATATTTCACCACATTTAAAGCATCAAAGTCTTATTAATCATCATCCAAATAGAAATTCCCTTCAAGTTAACCCAAAGGATTAACAAATTGGCGACCGTGACAGGACCAAAGTCTGCAATTACAAAATCACGCGTGTTGTCCACCATCTTGTACGTGGCCCGGTGACCGGCCGGCAAAGAAATCCCAAGAAATTTCTACGAGGATTATTGGAGTAATCACGCTATAAAAGCAAACAATCACACTGCCTGGAAACCTGGATGCATTATACCATAATTGCCACCCCAATCACTGGCTGGATGACACTATATTTTTACGAAAAAGCATAAGGAATCTTTGCAAATCATTGGACATTGGACTTGGATTGGATATTGTTTTGATGGTCCAGTGGAACAGCTAAAGTTCCACGCCTGCGGAGCAAGAACCCATGAAAGCTAAGTGCCCTTCCTTTGTTTAAAATCCTACTAAAATCCCTATGTTTTTCCATCCTACAAATTCATAACCTTCTTTATTCAAAGTGTACATGAAAGGCACAAGTCTGAAGTAATCAATCAAAATTCATAATCTAAATACGTGCCTAAACACGTACCTAATAACTATAAAAAAGTATAATTAAATTGTATAATTAAGCTTCCCACAAAATTGCATACCAAAATTCAAACAGTTTTATGTATCTAAAAACCTAACTAACTTTGCCACTAGGTAAATACATAACGCTTAAAATTACCTATACCCAAACATTCAGAATCAAGTGCTAAAGTGATTCATAATTTATACAAATACCTAGATATAATTACCACTAAATCCTGCAAAGGAAAATAGATTTTATATCTGCATAATTAGATAAGATTAACTACATAAGATATTTACAAAATATTTACATTATATTTACAAAGCTATTTACAGTTAAATTATTCCTCCACTTGCAATAAAATCAAACTTATAAAATAACATTAAACTAAATTGTAGTTTTGTGTTGACCAAACAAACACAGCAGGATTGTTAATAGACTAACGGTTTCTTACGAACTTAAAATCAATTATCTACTCATTCTCGTCATAAATTCAATAAAATAACATTATTTTCTAACAAATTAACGCGTATTTGGCTGAACTATTCCAGGATCTGTGCCGAGTGCACACAGTTGGCGTATAGGCAGTGCCATTGAACTGGCTCGGTTATCAGTTACCTACTGCTGCTAAACAAAGACGATCAGCTGTTCATGAGCCGATTGCACTAGCCTACCGGATTCCGTACGACACCTGCCGCAGTTTTCGCCAGATAAGGAGCCTGAGAATAAATTACTTTTACATTTTAACTATCTCGAGCCTATTGTTGAGCTTTGCCGAGTTGTTTTGTTGGTTTAAACGTACCTAAATATCCTCTAAAGATCGTACCTAGTTTTCTAAATTGACAAACTAACAAAATGACTGAAAAATCGGAGAAATTAAAGATGTTAACGCTTAGACGAAGCTCAATAAAAGGACAAATAACCAAGTTTAAGAAGTACATAGATGAATTAGTAACAAAAAAATCGGATTATTTAGAACATTTAGAATTAGCCGAATTGACTCTTAAACTTGGAAAATTCGAGATGCTGTCTTCTAAATTTGAAGAGGTGCAGAGTGAGCTAGAGATTCAGAATCCTGACTGTATAGACGTCGAAATTGATGCACGAGACCTCATTGAGCGCGACATAATAAGGCTGATGGCTATGGCCAAAGATTTATTGGATCAAAATAGACAAAATAGTTTGGAGAGTACCCGAAGGGAATCCCGCGCCCATTGCGGTCACGAGCATAAAGAAATAGGTGTTAAATTGCCAAAAATTGAAATTGCAAAGTTCGATGGTGCTTACTTTCGTTGGCTGGAATTTCGTGATACATTTACGTCTTTGGTGCACAAAAATGAACGGATATCTTCCATACAAAAATTCCATTATTTGATATCATATCTCGAAGGTGATTCAGCTCGATTAATATCAAATTTGGAAGTGTCCTCAGATAATTATGTCACTGCTTGGAGTTTGCTGTTGGAGCGCTACGACAATAAGAGGTTGTTGGTAAACCACCATTTGAAGTCATTATTTAATATTCTTCCGATTACTCGCGAGTCTGAGAAATCGTTGCGTTTCCTCGTTGACCACGTCACGAAGAATTTGAGAGCTTTATCAAGCTTGGGTCAACCCACCACTCATTGGGACATTCTGTTAATTTATATGCTGTCCGCTAAGTTGGATAGTCGTACTCTCGAGAAGTGGGAGGAGATGCGCAACAGTTTCTCTGACATACCTACTTTGGAAAACTTCAAAAAGTTTTTAACTGATCGCGCGGATGTACTTGAGGCTTTAAATCGCTCTAAATTCGATAACAATAATATAAAAACAGTAAATAATAATAATAAACCTAACTACTCGAGTCAAGCTCAATCATTGCCCAATAACAATCAACAAAATCGTTCCAACAGTAATCACCAATATCGTCCAAATTATAACCAAACAAAATCATTTGCAAGTGCTGCGCATGGTTCGGGCGTTTTCGTCTGCATCATTTGTAACTCTTATCATAGGATTTACGATTGTCCAACATTTAAAGCTAAAAATATTCAGGAGCGATTGGCTGACGTAAGTAGGTACAAGCTGTGTGCGAATTGTCTCAGGCAGGGTCACCCAGAGAGTGACTGCCGCATGGGATCTTGTCGAGAGCGAGGCTGCAAGGATCGGCACAACTCGCTACTGCACCAACCAGCTCAATCGCAACAAACAGTCGTAAACTTCTCAAAAGAATGCAACAATAGTACAGTTAATCGTCTGGTAATTTTATCTACAGCCATAATTGAGGTTCAAAATCCAAACACGAATCGATGCGAGAAGGTGCGCGCTTTGTTGGATTGCGGCAGCCAATCATCGTTCGTAACAAAATCATTACAAGAAAGATTAGGTTTAAAAACTAATTCTATAGATACAATTAACGTAATCGGTATAGGTAACAATTGCAACAATCGTGTGACCGAAAGTTGTGTCGCACGGCTAAATTCACTGACCACGCAATTTAGCGTGACTTTGTCATGTTTTATTCTTGATGAACTTACAGCGGAAATTCCAAAGTTCCTGATAGACATCAAGAATCTAAAGATTCCACAAACTATAAGATTGGCCGATCCAGAATTTGACCAGCCTGCACCTATTGATATGTTGATTGGTGCAGACATATTTTGGGATATCCTCGGATGTGATCAGCGTTCATTGGGTCCCAACAACCCGAAACTGAGGTTGTCTAAATTTGGCTGGTTAATAGCTGGCCCAATATACACCGTTAAATCTAAATTGCAAAATAATGTCCACTGTAATCATGCATATGTTTCAGATGGTTCCAAAATGAAAATTTTGACGAAATGCTCACTAAATTCTGGTCGCTTGAAGAATTACCGCAAAAGTCTTTTTTAAGCCCAGATGATAGGAAGTGCGAGGAGCTTTTTAACTCTACCACGACGTGGTTAGAGTCAGGCAGATTTTGCGTAGAGTTACCACTAAAGGACTCCCCTGACTGCCTGGGCGATTCGTACAACATTGCCAAAAAAAGCTATTTCTATTTAGAAAAGCGATTTCAAAATAATCCTAAATCAAAATTGTCTGGTCATCTAACGGTTAAAGAATTAAATGATTCGTTTCAATATTTGTGCTCCGTTGCTCAAAGGGAATCATTTCCTGATGAATTTAAGTTGCTGTCTAAAGGTAAACTGCTAAATCATAAGTCGAAATTGTTGTCAATGTCACCATTTTTAGATGACCATAACTTGATCAGAGTAGGTGGTAGAATCGAGTCGTCTAACTACTCTTATGAGAACAAACATCCAATCGTACTCGATTCGTCTCATCATCTGACTAAATTATTATTCGAGCAGGAACACTTGCGCCATCTTCATGCTGGGCCTCAGCTGTTACTGGCTTCTATTCGCCAGTCCGTTTGGCCCATCAACGGGCGCCGCCTTGCTCGCCAAATTGTTCATCGATGCGTTCGATGTAGACGTGTGCAGGGTAAAGTCTTGCAACCCAAGATGGGTAATTTACCCGCACAACGTATAAATCCAGATTTTCCATTTATTTCTGTGGGAGTCGACTACGCTGGTCCCTTCCACATTCTAAATCGTAAAGGTCGTGGTGCTAGGTTACAAAAAGCTTATATGTGTTTGTTTGTGTGCCTAAGATATAAATGTATCCACTTAGAAGCCGTATCTGACTTATCAAAAAATGCATTTATGATGTCTCTTCGCAGATTTGTAGCACGACGGGGTAAGCCCATCGAGGTTTTCAGTGACAATGGAGGTAATTTTACTGCTGCCGCTAAAGAGCTAGGTACCTTCCTTAAACAAAACTCTGAATCACTGTCTGACTCTGCATCTCAAGAAGGCATCAATTTTATTTTCTCACCAAGCTACGCTCCTCATTTTGGCGGAATCTGGGAAGCAGGTGTAAAATCCGCTAAACATCATATCCGTAGAATAATGGGAAACACTAATTTAACTTTTGAAGAGATAGGTACTTTGTTTACGCAAGTGGAGGCCATCTTAAATAGTCGTCCTTTGTGTCCTCTCTCTTCCTCACCAAACGATCTCCTTTTCCTATCCCCAGGGCATTTCCTGATTGGGAGACAGCTAACCGCACTGCCAAATCAAAATTTGTTGGACGCCAAAGAAGGCCATCTTCAACGTTATGCTCGAGTTGAAAAGCTGCGGCAACATTTCTGGCAACGATGGCAGAAGGAGTATATCGCTGAGTTACAACTTCGCAAAAAATGGCAAACAAACAAGAGTGTTCTAAAAGTTGGGGATCTGGTCTTGCTGCATGAGGATCATGTTCCTGCTCTAAGCTGGCGTCTCGGAAGAGTATCTAGATTATATACTGGACCTGACGGTATAAACCGTGTCGCAGATGTGCTCACTACCCGAGGCTGTGTTAAAAGAGCGCTCATTCGTCTCTGCCCTCTGACAAATGAAGAAGATGTTAAAGAAAGTTGAAAAAGGATTTTTCAACGGGGGCAGGATGTTGCAGCGCCTACTACATTTACAAGCGCAACGTCACTACTCGGCGGCGCTTCTATTACTTTTACGTCAGGAACAAACATTACTTTCGGACCCATTGTGCGATGCACGTCACAAAATTGTAACTTTATATCTAAATATATATTTCACCACATTTAAAGCATCAAAGTCTTATTAATCATCATCCAAATAGAAATTCCCTTCAAGTTAACCCAAAGGATTAACAATTACAATACAAAACTATTACAGATACATTAAAAAAAAAAAGGTTGTGATAGGTATCGTGTACGCGCGGTCCGATTTTTTGATAATTCCTTTGTATAACGTAATGATAAAATAAAATATGTAGTGGCGCTAGTATCGGGGTATCCATTCGCCTTAAGTATTAAAAACCTACTTTTTTGTGCCAAAAGTTACGTTTGGCAGCAGTAATCGCTTTGTATTTGCAGCTAGGAATTGCCGAAACTTTTAGACTGCATTACCAACTAGCGTCATAATAATTTCGTAATCAATCTTTCGTGAGTATAAATGAAATTCTTTTGGTAAAATCATTTCGGTAAGAAGGATTCATTTACACCCACCATAAATTGATCACGTGCTTAGGTCATGTTATGGCGCTTGTTAGTGAAATAATCAAAAAGTTGCGGCAATTCCTAGCTGCAATTGGTTGGCGTTAATGCAAGTATTTTATCAAAAGGGCAGCTTTAAGTACAATTGCAGCAAATAATAAAACTGACACAAAACTAGCATTTATGATTGCCTTTGTGGCATTTGTAAGCGAGCTAAAGATCCCAGCAATTTGTGGCTGCAATTGCATACGATTGCAACAAATTTGTTTTATTGACTTTAAACTAGCATACGATTTTATCTACCTTTTTTTCAGTAAAAGAGGGTCAGCTAATAGTTTAAATAATAATTGCAACAGTAACTTGCCACAAAACTAGCCCATAACATAAATTATAGCCAAAATTGCCCACTTACCCGAACTAATAAAATTTTTGTGTAAATTAACCTTTATCCTCATAGATTGAGGGTCCACTTTCTATAAAAGTCCATTTGATCGAAGAATAATGACATCTTAATAAATATCTTGGCTTCGAGCTCCTTCACTACACTAATGTTAGAGTGAAATATCTTGGTTTTCTATATCGAGGGTTTTGCTAATGGAAGATGATCCCAAATAGTTTCTTTGAAATCTGAGATATATTTATTACGTCCATTAAGAGTCAATCGAGCTCAATCAATTAGTCTGACAAGGTACAGTCAGGTCAAGGGTTTGTTTTATTGATAAATCCCTCCCCAGTACGATACAAGTCAGGTTAAAATTTCAGCTTTTTCTTAGCTTTGGAAAGTTATTTATTGACAATATTTTTTTACAAAATTACTTATAACTAAACTGTTTAGTTAATTTCAAATTGCTTAACTCTTGCAGGAAATGCCAAATTCGTATGAAGCGTAACAAGAAAACTAAGGCCCATCTAAAAGAGGCTTTTAAAATAAAATTACTATTTATAAACTACTATTGCACTGCACACCTCATTATGTCCTAACTTTTAAATCTACATTTTTGTTTTATTTTAATATCCACGAGCTCTTTGTATAAAAGCTATTTTTATGGTCGTGTCTTTATGCAGTAAATACTGCAAAATGTGGGTATGTGAATGTTATTTTTGGACGTACCTCTGACTACCCCCCTTAGACGTCCTCAAAGAATCTGGAGTAAGTTCTTGGTACTAAGAGATCTGAAGGGATATCTATCGTGCCTGGGGATTAAAGTCATGAAGCTGTTTCCGTAAATAGATAAATGTAAAAATCTACGTCTATATCACCAACGCTATAATTCCCGGCTCGTAAGATAGTAGCTAATTCTCGGCAACGTTAGCGCAACATCGGCCGTAAACTGGCGCGCATGCTGCGGACGGCCAAGTTATGGCTGCAATATAGCGGCACCTACTCAGGGCAACTGGTATACTTGGCCTAGTTTCCCCAGACGACCGTTAGGTGGCGGCAGGCGCTTTTGTTTACTTTTTCGCGCAATTTTGTTGAAAACAAAAGTGGTCTATTTTTCCAGAAGCTGTTAGTAGGCTGGAAACTGTCAAATAACTTCTTGGTCAAACAACACACAAAAAATTTAATACCCCGTTTACACTCAGCTCATGTCCGTGGAAATGTGCAGAGACAGATTAATCAAAAGAATAGGTAATGTCCCAACGGAGCTCATGTCCTGGACATTTTGTTACCCCCTAAAAACTAATATATACAACATGCAAAAATTAATAAATGATTCTGATTATAAATATAATACAGAATCAAAAAAGATTAATAAGAATTTTGAGTTTGTCCTAAAGGGGATATCTACCGTGCTTGGTCGTGTCAAATTCGTGAACCTGATTTTTTTTCATGTTAATATCATCATCATCATCATCATCAACCTATGTTCGTCCACTGCTGGACGTAGGTCTCTCCCAAGACGTGCCACTGAGCCCGGTCTTCGGCTCTTCTCATCCAATGTTTGCCAGCTACATTTCGCAGATCGTCGCCCCACCTCGTCGGGGGGCGTCCTACACTACGCTTACCTAAACGCGGTCTCCACTCAAGTATTCGTTTGCTCCAACGATTGTCGTTTCTACGGCAAACATGGCCGGCCCACTGCCATTTCAGCTTGCTAATCCTTTGAGCTATGTCGACTACTTTAGTTCTCTGTCGGATAACCTCGTTTCGGATTCTATCCTTCAGAGAGACTCCGAGCATAGCCCTCTCCATAGCTCGCTGAGCGACCTTCAGCTTGTGGACCGACCCTACTGTTAGTGTCCACGTTTCGGCAGCATAGGTCATAACAGGTAGGACGCACTGGTTGAAGACTTTCGTCTTCAAACATTGAGGGATGGGCGACGAGAAGACCTGACGGAGTTTCCCAAACGCAGCCCAGCCCAGCTGAATTCTCCGGTTTAGCTCTCTCTCAAAGTTGTGTCTACCCAACCGCAGGGTCTGCCCGAGGTAGACATACTCCTGCACAACTTCGAGAGGCATTCCAGCGACAGTGATCGGCTCTGGGGTGATGCGATCATTAATCATGATCTTAGTTTTGTCCAAGTTCATACCCAGGCCGATCCGTCGTGATAATACGATCCGTCGTGAGTTAATATAACTGAATATATTTATGAAAAACCAAGTTTTGTAGTTGGATCAAGTGTTGGATTAATAGAGACGATACGCATATTATAAAGTACAGAAGTATTTATTTATTTAATAAACCAGCACAATTGCAGTATGAATATTGAGCCCTATAACCCCCAAATTAAACAATTTCACGTTTTTACCCCACACTTGAGTTTATCCCCACATTCCAAAAGAATTCAGTAATTCTATTGTCACTGGCTAATCCCCAAATTCACACTCCGCCACAATATCTCTAATTAAATTTCCGGTCTCAAAACAAAACAGGCTCAAACAAAACCGCAATTTATATCCGGACGAGCGAACCGACAAATTAATCTGGGCGGTCATAAACATCTCTGGCAGTGCGGCCACGCCTTATGCTGTCTTCAGCGAGAGCATTGCCGGACATGTTTCTATCATCATCTCCCTGCGTCCACGTGAGGAATTCTTTTTTCAACCTTTTTTTTTACTTCTTTTTCTTAAACCTTAACCACAGTCCATCACTGCTTGGACCTGCTTACTATAGGTACTATGGGCGTAAGATATGCTTATCCACCTTAAGGGTGATTTTTCTGTAAAGTGACCGATTGCCACCCCCGGCTTGCTCGTTTTCTTTTGTCTTTAAAGACCAATAGGAGCTACGTATTTCGTAAGGCTGGTCAAGTACTAAAAATGCCGCTTTACCTGATTGTAATAAAACTCTCTATTGGTCAAAATAGACAACAAAAAAAAGAAGGTGTGACCAGTAACCCAAAACCAACGCAAGGCAAAATTGTTTCAAACTGGATAGCTATATCTTACGCCGAGTACATCATGGTTTTTTTATAGTTTGTAAAATGGATGGATTGTGGACAGATGACATGTAAGAAAGGAGTGATGGCTGATAGAGGAAAGTGGAGAAAACTTATTGTGCTTACCCCGCATGAAGTGGATTAAGGGCAAAATAATTATAAAAATAAATAATAAAATATCACAAAATACTTTGATTTTGGCATTTTTTTGTATTAGTATATACTTACGACCACATTCATAAAATCTGATGACGTCCTATGTTTTTTTTTAATAATTATGTTTTATTCTTAGCACATTTTTATGCGATTTTATACCAAATTTTAAATTAATTAAGCTTATTTTAATTTTAGCCAGGGCCTCCGCGCCGAACCTTGCCATGTAATGCTTCAAATTTCCCGCACAGCAGCGGAGTAATTGTTTACATCTCAGTTGACGTGTAACATAGCCCACTCACGGGAGCTACAAGTGAAAGCTCGAATGGCAAAGCTAAAAGATTGAGCGGCTGTTGGTGTGGATAAATAACGAGTGTTTGAGATTCTCGAGATACACCAGTCCTTTGGATCTTGAAAGATTTTACAGGAAAAGTTGAAGATAAATATAAGCACTTGGCGAGATATTTATGAATTTATCTTATCTTGCATTTCTGTTTTTTTTAATTTTGTAGCAGCTTGTAGCTTTGCACCAGTGCATTAAGGCCTTAGAAAAGGTTTATTTGTGAATATTATAGGGCATATTCCTATCGTGTGTGACTTGCGAGGCAATGCTTTGTTATAGGTGATGGTTACCACTTAACATCAGGTGGGGCATCTGCTTGTACCATCAGCTAGTTTAAAAAAATATGTTGCAGTTGATGCTGTTTAAATTATTAGTATGGCTATTAAAATGACTCCTCAATATTTATACTTGAATATTTTTTTAATATAAATAATTTGGTAATGATGAAGCTCACGCCTAAGCCAAGTGTAAAAAAAAAACATAATTTGTTTGAATATTTACGTCATTTTGTAGGAATTTCTTAACAATCCGATATGTATTTAAAATATGCTTGCTTGGGGTATATTAGGTTACATTAGAAAATTCTTTAGTACTTAAAAAAGAAGTACATAGGCAAACTTATTTCTAGTTAGCATTTTCTTCCAGTCAGGTATATCGATTACTTTCCGGTATTGGTGAATGCATGATTATTATTATTAGTTCTATTATTATTACTTCTACAATAAATGTTCTATTATTATTACTTCTTCATCAAAATTTGAACTGGTAAGGGCTCTCTAATGGAAGTTCATGAGACTTCATAAAAATATTTTGTAAACACTTACGGCCGGTTTCTCAAAGCCCGATCAAAACTAATCGCATGTCAAGTCACTTGCTATCTCTATCTAATTCGATGTAATAGCTGAAATGGCGAGTGACTTGACATCCGATTAGTTTTGATCGGGCTTTGAGAAACCGGCCGTTAGTAGTAAATAAAATAGACTGCGGTAAATAAAATAATATTTGATGAGACAACAGCTGGAGACGGCGACACAGAAAATATTATTTTAATAACATCTGTGTTACTCTTATATTGAACATCGTTGGGGGCCGGTGCGTTATTGTATTTTTAATGGGCTTTTGTTGATGTGATGACCTTTGACCTTTGCCCTTTGCCCTTTGACATCAAACTACAACCTGAACCGGCATAGTAAAAACCAGCCAAGCGCGAGTCGGACTCGCGCACGAAGGGTTCCGCTATCTATAAAAATGGCAAAAAAATCACGTTTGTTGTATGGAAGCCTCCTTAAATATTTATTTTATTCTATTTTTTTATATTTGTTATTATAGCGGCAATAGAAATACATCATCTGTAAAAATTTCAACTGTCTTACTATCACGGTTCATGAGATACATCCTGGTGACAGACAGACAGACGGACGGACAGCGGAGTCTTAGTAATAGGGTCCCGTTTTACCCTTTGGGTACGGAATCCTAAAAAGCCATCTGTTTTTTCCAACAGCAAGTAGTATAAAAATACTGTATCGGGAGGAATATGTATTATTTAAGACTTCTTCAGACTGTTAATGATAATTTATTTTATTTTACTTGCTGATGGAACAAGCAAACGGCCCACCTGATGTTAAACGGTTACCATCTTATAACAAAGCATTGCATTGCCTTGCAAGTCGCGCGTGTAATTAACGTGCCTTACGAAGTCAAAGTCAAAGTCAAAAGCTATTTATTCAATAAAATCACAAGGATCACTTTGAAACGTCTTAAAGCTAGGTGACTCTAGGTGCCAGTTCCACGCGACCAAAGCCTAGAAGAACAGGCAACAAACTTACGGCTTGGTTCCTACCGTTCTTTTGTATGATCCTTTTACAATGTAATGTAATATATTATTGAAGTTTAGACGATGCCCTGCCCTACGTCCATCAACTTGAGGCATACAGATGTTAAGCCTCATGTGCCTGTTATTTCACTGGCAACCTTTCGACCTGAAATACAGCAACGCTGCTCGGTGGCAGAGATGGACATGGCGGTAGTACATCCTCTGACGAGCCCTTTACAAAAAGCTACTCTTAAAATTATTATACACTATGTCTGAAGGTTCTAAGCAATTTCTATGTATTCTGAACGGATTTTATTCTATTCTTGGAACCAATTTAGTATCGTTAAAGCAATTGAATGAAACAATTCATTAGTTTCGCCTCGTGCTTGAACGAAGAATGAAAAAGGGATTCTAAATGTATAAAGTTTTTTCGAGAACATAATCAACGTACAACCTCCACCATAAGACCCTGAAACCTGGAACATGAAATTTCGCAAGGTTTCTTTTGTAGTATAAGGGTGTATTAGGGAAGGAATTCCTGCTTCCTTTTGGTAATAGGGCAGGTTTAAGATTGCAAAGTAACACCGCGCGTTCGAAGTCACGAGTTTTATTTATATTGCTAAAAATAAATAAAACTAAATATATCTGTTTAAATTTTTTATTTGTTTTAAAGTGTTTAATCTATACTTTAGAATATCACAAAGATTTTATTTTTATTTTTTTATTTAATTGCCAATCATAGATGCCTGACAATGATGATGTAATGTATTATTTATCATTGAAAATGCGCCCTAGCCTTAAACCGATTTAGATCAAACTTGAAAAAAAATTGTATGTAACCTGAACTAACAGAAAATTACTGAGAACGGGGAAAAAATATGAATGAATTCTATAAAGAGAAAACTTAACAGCTTCAACGTCTAAGGTAAATCTTATATATAAAATTCTCGTGTCACAATGTTAGTTACCATACATACATACATAAAATCACGCCTGTTTTCCATAGGGGTAGGCAGAGACCACGGATTTCCACTTCCATACATACTTCTTTCGCTTGATTCACTCTCATAACATTCTTCATACATGCTCGTCGGTTTAGGGTACTCTTGACCTAGCCTTTCTCTAAAATGTCCGTTATCTGATCCAGATACGTTCACCGAGGTCTTCCTCTCTATTTGCCATACTCCTCCGAAACGGCTTGATCGATTTTTATGAAATTTTACTACTACCTATTATCTATTTTTCATACCCCTAAGTGATAAGGGTTTTCTACCCCTAACTTTTTTTTTTAATTTTTATAAAAAAAAATAAGTTTATGGCAAAACAGCATTCCCGGGTCAGCTAGTTTAAATATAAATTTTGCAAATATCTGCAAATAAAACCTCATTGTCAAAAAGCTATTGTATTATCAATTACATTGACCTATAAATACCAAACAACCGAAAATAACCTCTGCCAAGAATGAGCCAAATCCTTATTTATACGCGTTTGTCATGAAAGAGCTGATTTATCGGCAGCAAACAAAAATCCTCTTCGCCATAACGTCGAGTACGAGCCGAGGTGAACCATCAACATGTCAGCTTGCGGATTCTTTAGGGGTGCCACAAACGGAAATGCTATTTGAAGTTAATAAGACGCCTTTTTCTGCCGCCAACCAGCGTTGCTGTGTTTCGGTTAGAAGACTGTGGTTGCCGGTGTAATTACAGGCACATGAGGCTTAACATCTGTATGCCTCAAGTTGATGGACGCAGGGCAGTGCATCGTAGGGCACGTTCCCTTCGAGCGAGGCAATACTTTGTTTTAAGTGATGGTTACCATTTAACATCACTTTAACATCTGCTTGTTTCATTAGCTAGTAGTAAAAAAAAGATTTCAAGCTCAAATTAAGGCGGGTTGACTACGCAAAAAAAACTTTTTAGCTAAAAAAAACCGACTTGAAATACACTGTAAATAATAAAAGAAAATTTGGTGAAAAGAACACTAGACCGAAACGTTATCTGTGTATTTTTTTTATGTTTTGTTAATTTTATTTAAAAAAACGCTTATATTTGACCACTATTAAGGTATGACCTACTAAACAAAAAGTGTAGAACTGACACTTGGATTCATCTAGCTTTCCTATTTAAGACGTTTCAAAGTGTTTCTTGTTATTCAATTGAATAAATACCTTACCTATTTCTTTAATCTATGATTCATTCATTTTTAAATTGTATAATTATTGCATGCTTTTTTAAAGTGGAATATGGAAGAACATTATTTGCAAACCCTGACATCTGTATTGACATGTACCACCTTGAATAAGACCTTTTGACTTTGACTTACTGAAATAGTTTGTGCCAGCCCTAGCCTACACTACATCGTGATGTATACATACATCTTCATTTGCAGTAATGTGAGCCGCTGACTAATGGGATTAGCCGAGATCTGTGTTTAGTGCACACGAATTAACTGCAAGTCTGCGAGATAAACTTGAGATGTGTGTACACTTAACACCGACTGGCTTTAAGGCGCAGATAACTATCAATAACTTGTCGCTCACACATTTGAAGCTTAAAATGTCATCATCATCATCCACAGCCTGACTTAACCCACTGCTGGGTATAGGTCTCCCTTAGTTTCTGCCATCTACCACGATCCTGTGCCAGTCTAACCCATTTTCGACCTGCGATTTTAGTTATGTAGTCCACCCATCTCGCTGCAGGACGTCCCACACCTCTGTAACCGGTTCTTGGCCACCATTCGGTTGTCGCCCTACTCTATCTGTCATCACGTTTTGTGTCCTCCCCAGCTCCATTTAAAATGTAACTATGTAAAATTGCAGACAAACAAGTTTCAGAGAATAACATTACAAAGGCTCAGTAGAACGTGCTCTACATGCACTGCTCTGTGCATTCATCAACTTGAGGCATACGTGCTCATAATTTCACCGGTAAAGACACTCTTTATACCGAAACACAGCACCGCTGCTTGGTGTTAGTCCTATCCGTGCAGAATGGTATGTCAAATAAATATTAATAAATAAATATTGGTGGACTTTCCACATAGCATTATCTAGTCCCAAACTAAACCAAAGCTTGTAATATGGGAACCAGATAGCTGATATAATACATATATACATACTAACTGACCCGTGCCCACTTTGTTTGGCGGTGTCAAATTTGCAATAAAATAATATTGCGGCTATAAATTGAGATGAAGGCTATCCTATCTTTTTAGTTAGGCCAAACTGCACACGGTGCGCAAATTTGATTGAAATCGGTTAAGTAGTTTAGGAGTCCACACAACGAGCGGACAAACAACGCGACGCGTAATTTATATAAATTAAGAAATACTTATATTATATAATAACACCAAGAGAGAACAGTCAACCACAGAGAACAAATATTTATGTTCACACACAAATGTTTGTTCTCGGTGGGGATCGAGCCCACGACCTACGGCGCAGAAGGCAGAGCTACAACCAACTGAGCCGTGAAGGCTGTCAAAAAAGGCCCCGACTCCCTTTTTGCTGCCTAACAAAGTAGGTAACCTTGCCTTGGTTTTTAAATAATTAAAGCTATCGCTATTTTGACAGCCTTCACAGCTCAGTTGGTAGTAGCTCTGCCTTCTGTACCGTAGGCCGTGGGTTCGATCCCCACCGAGAACAAACATTTGTGTGATGAACATAGATGTTTGTTCTCTGTCTGGGTGTTATATAAAATTATAAGTATGTATTTACAAAGAAAAGCATTTATGTAGTATATCAGCTGTCTGGTTCCCATATCACAAGCTTTGGATTTGTTTGGGGCGAGATAGTGCTATGTGGAATGTCCAATATTATTTATTTATCACTACATAGTATAAAACAAAGTCGCTTTCTCTGTCCCTATATCCCTATGTATGCTTAAATCTTTAAAACTACGCAACGGATTTTGATGCGGTTTTTTTTTATAGAAAGAGTGATTCAAGAGGAAGGTTAATATGCATAATACAAGAATAATCTCTTAGGGATAGCCCACAATAACCGTGCGAAGCCGGGGCTGGTCGCTAGTAATTTTATAATTTATTACTTAAAAAAAATAAACGCTATTCACAAACCTTCACTAGCTAGCCAACGAGCTTTTTTCAAGTCTAGTAGCTCAAAGCACTGGGGGAGGGAGGAGAAGTAGGGGAAATAAAACCCACATGTGAACGGTTCCATAATGAGGTTAATAGCCACTTTGTCGATTCTTCTTTCAAACGGCGAAAGGGCGGGTTGGGGGTTGACGCAAGTGACAAATGATTTTTGAGGCCTACATTCGGGTAGATATGCAAAATGTTACATACATAGATGGTGAGCAAGTTTGGCGTAAAGGCCATTTTCTGCCGCGAAACAGTGTTGCTGTGTTTCGGTTTGAAGAGTGTGGTTGCCGGTGTAATTACAGGCACATGAGGCTTAACATCTGTATGCCTCAAGCTGATGGACGCAGGGCAGTGCATCGTCGGGCACGTTCCTATCGTGCGTGACTTGTGATGGCAATGCTTTGTTATAGGTTATGGTTAGCACTTAACATCAGGTGGGCCATCTGCTTGTTCCATCAGCTAGTTGTATAAAATAAAAGAAAAACAAATACAGTTTCAATGTGCTGCCAAGAGACTGAAAATATCATCAGGAGGAATTGGTTGGTGTGGCACTATCATTTTACGTTTTTTTTATACAACTTGCTGATAGAACAAGCAGTCGGCCCACCTGATGTTAAGTGATACCCTTTTGGGCTTCTTGTTATCCCAAAAAATCACCGGGAACGGGGTAAAAAACAAGAACGGTTCTAATAAAAGGAAAACGCTTCAAGGCTAGGGTGAGCGAAGCTGGGGGCGGCAGCTAGTTAATTTGAGCATGAATTTGGATAGATATTCATAAGTCATGAGTGTGTAGTATAAGGCCAAAAAAGATGGATGAATTATTGTTTGAAAGATGACAAGGGTAAGAAAAAAGTGGCAACTGAGATGACGTCTCATAGAAGAGAGTGTTGAAAAGATTTATTTTGAGACGAACTAAAAATAAAATAAATATTGGTGGACATTCTATACAGTATTTATCGCCCTAACCTAAGCTTCTATATAAAACGATGGGACCCAGATAGCTGATATAATTACTGATATACCTTTTTTTGTATATGCATACTTATATGATAATATATAATACATGTTTTTCTACTCAAAAGTTTGCTTATATACTCTAGTAAAGCAAAACTTTGAGTTGGAAAACAAGTATCAATCAAAATGAATTTTTAACTAAACTGTGTGCAATTGTGATTGCACACAAAATGGTTGATTGCGATTTTTCCAGAATGAGATTTTATATATTTCAACATGTTGAAACGTGCGAGCGAGAGACACATTAGCTCTTGTATTCGCCTTAATGACGAATGGATATCGGATACACTGGAACTCAAATGCTACGCCGTAGCAATTAAAAGCTACGCCGTAGTTAGAAAGCTACGTCGTAGCAAGATGTTTAAAATAAACATTCGAAACGTTCAATTTGAATCTGAATTTAGCGGTCGGTTGATATATGTATATTTTTTTGGATAAAATCCCAAGGATATTCAAATAGTTAAACTGAAACTTACAAAAGAAGTCAAAAGGATTTGAAAAATTCACGAATTATTTTTTCGTTTCATTCAACCAATCATAAAGTTATTGATTCAGTACAATCACAAGGATCACTTTGAAACCTCTAAGAGTTCTGTGAATCTAACCACCAGTTCTATACAACTAACCTTCGACGTACAGGAACAAACATGTCACTTTGTTCAAGCTCTTCAAGTGTGCTACAAACTGCTAATCCAATTTAGTGTGGCATGGTTTTATCTCGTTTAAGATTTAGGGAGTAGTCTTTAGACACCTTGTAGAAAATTCTTTGAGGATAATACCATTTGTACAGATAAATTATATTTGAGTATTTTAGATCCTGCCCGAGGCTCTTCAAAAAGGTTTTCGGTATTTGCATTAGGTATGGCGAAATTGGACAGTTTTAGAACTGGAATTGAATTATCTATGTGGAAGGTATGAATAAAATAAATAGTTTTAATGGCTTTTTTGCATATTTTTGGCTTATTTTTTGCTATTTATACTAACCACTACATTTATTGTTTTAATCACATAAATAAAAAAATAACTACGCAGAATTAGGGTGATGTTAAAGAACAAAAGGTTTAACATGTCATGTTAACCAGGTAGGTATTGAACTTTTGTATGAAACAGCTGTTTTTTTTTCGCGTCCACAGTGTTGGATCCGTAGAAAAAGTCGTTCATATTGATGGGGAATTTAGCCCCCTGAAGTTTATATACACAATTTTTGGAACACCTTGTATATATGTGGTTATTTATTCGTGTTGTACATATGTGTGTGTCCAAAATAAATGTATTTTCTTCTTTCTTTATTTCTTTCTTTTTATATTTCTTTCTTTCTTACAGAAGTGGACTTCTTCAAGCTGATCGTGCCACTCACCCTAACTTCTGTAACTTACACCACACCTCAAAATTCAATTGACGAAAGCTGAATTAGAGTTGCTCTGTATTTCGTTTGGAATCACCCCCAGCTACTTATTTTACGAATACATTTCATAATATTTCAATCATAACATTATTCTATGTGTAAAATATCCCTAATTGGATACCTACAGTTTCTTATTTTGTTTTTGCTGATGGAACAAGCAGATGGCCCACCTGATGTTAAGAGGTCAAAATCAAAATCAAAATCAAAATCAAAACGGTCTTTATTCAGTACAATCACAAGGATCACTTTGAAACGTCTTATATACTAGGTGAATCTATCGCCAGTTCCTCGCGACCAAAGCCTAGAAGAACGGGCAGGAAACTAACGGCTTGGTTCCTAGCGTTTTTTTGTATGATCCTTTTTACAATTTTATTATGGTACCTACTTAATTATTTAGTGTTTTTAATGAGTTGGAGCATAGATCAGTCCCAAGATTTTTTGTCATCTATATAATCAGAAATTTTATAGTAAGCTTTTGTACAAAGTTTTCTTTTTATTATGTTTTTGAATTTGTTAATCGACAACTGGTGAATCTCACTTGGGACTTTGTTAAAGAAGCGTACACATTGTCCTGCAAACGATTTGTTTACTTTAGTGAGCCTAGTAGTGGGAACAGCGAGCTTATCTTTATTTCTAGTGTTAACATTATGATGGTCACTCTTTTTGGCATATAAATTAATATTTTTTCTAACATACATTAAATTTTCGTATATGTACTGACAGGGTAAAGTCATTACATTTATTTCTTTAAACTTATTTCGTAACGATTCTCTGGGACCCATGTTATAAATTGCACGAACAGCCCTCTTCTGCACCACAAATATGGTGTTAATATCTGCAGCACTCCCCCACAACAAAATGCCGTATGACATAATGCTATGAAAGTAGCTGAAATAGACAAGTCTTGCGGTGTCCACGTCTGTAAGAAGGCGGATCTTTTTGACTGCGTATGCTGCAGAGCTAAGTCTCTTCGACAATTTGCCTATGTGTGGGCCCCATTGAAGCTTATTATCTAAGGTTATGCCTAAAAATACGGTGGTATCCACGAGGTCTATTTTTTCATTTTTGATTTTTACATCAGCATTTATTTGTTGGACATTTGGTAGTACAAAGCGAATACATTTTGTTTTATTTTCATTAAGTAACAAGTTGTTTACATTAAACCAGTTTACGACTCTAGAGATTGCATTGTTTACATCGTCATAGTTAGTTTGTCGTCTTTTCAATTTGAATAAAAGTGAAGTGTCATCTGCAAACAGTACAATCTCGTGATCATCTACTACTTGAGGTAGATCATTAATGTAAATTAAAAACAAAAATGGCCCTAATATAGAACCTTGTGGTACACCCATTTTTACCACTGACCCCGGAGAGCGCTTTCCATTCACGTCAACACTTTGTATTCTGCCATTTAAGTAAGAAATGAGTAGGTCTAGAGCAACACCTCTAACACCATAGTGGTTCAGTTTTCTGACCAACGTTTCATGGTGCACACAATCGAATGCCTTGGAAAGGTCACAGAAAATGCCTAAGGCGTCTTGCGACTGTTTCCAGGTCTGAAAAATATATGTTATTAACTCAACACCAGCGTCGGTGGTTGAGCGACCCCTTGTAAATCCAAATTGTTTACTGTCAAGTAAGTTATTTATAGTAAAGTGCCTTTGTAACTGATTGAGTATAAGTTTTTCGAAAATTTTACTAAATGTAGGTAGTACTGATATCGGGCGAAAGTTACTGGGATCAGAATGACTACCTGATTTAAATAAGGGTGTTATTTTACTATGTTTCATAAGGTCAGGAAAAACGCCACAATCAATACATTGGTTGAATATAAAAGCTAGATCTGGTGCAATAATATCAATCACAGGTTTTACGGCAAAAACAGAAATGCCCCAGAGGTCCGTGGTTTTTTTTACATTTATCATTTTAAAAGCTTTGATGATATCATTAGTATTCACATAATCGAATTTAAACTGTTGTTTGAATTCTGATAAGTTATCTTTTAACAATGACTCTGCGATTATGTGGGAAGAGCTTAAGGACTTTGTAGTGGAGACTGGAATGTCAGTGAAGAAGGTTTCAAATGCATTGGCAACATCATCATCTTTGGTAATGATGGTGCCGCTAACATTCAAGTTATATACGGTGTTCTGTGTCTTGACTCTTCCTGTCTCACTATTAATTATTTTCCAAGTAGCTTTGATTTTATCTTGACTAGTTTTGATTTTTGAACTTAAATATTGTGATTTAGCAATGCGACACACGCTTTTGAAAATTTTAGAATAGTTTTTAATTTTTTCTTTTAATTCTTCACTGAAATTGTATTGTTTTTCACTATAAAGGTTGTACAATGTTTCTCTGCTTTTATAAATACCCGCTGTTGCCCACTCACAAAATTTAGAACCGCCAGAGACCATTTTCGATTTGGGTGTGAAAATTGAACTGAATAAGTTATCAAATTCATAGAAAAATTGATAATATGAATTGCCATCATTACTGTAAGTTATTCTTGGTAGTCTAGAAATAAGGTTCAGTTTCAACTCTTCCAAACGACTTATGGTCAATGGGACGAAAGTAATTTTTTTTAATACATCGTTTTTAGTTTTTGCTTCTATTTTAATTATTTGACCAAGGTGGTCTGAAGGAATATTACTTATTAGATTTTTACTTATTATTTTTACATTAGTAAAGATATTATCTATACATGTGGCCGAAGAGGCAGTTATCCTAGTAGGCTCCATAAACAAATGTTCCAGGTCAAATGATTTAAAAAGACTAATTATCCTGGTATTTAAAGAGTAGTGAACTAGTAAATTAACATTGAAGTCGCCACATATGATTAGTTGCTTGTTTGATTTAGATATTTTATACAAAATTTCTTCCATAGCTTTTTCAAAAATATCGAATGAGGCAGAAGGTGGACTGTAAGCGCTTATAACAATGAACTGCTCCAACTCCACGCAAGCTATTTCAATGTGTCTTTCTACAGAGTGGTGGACAATATAATAATAATAATAATAATAATTTATTCAAAAATAGGACATACATTACATTTAATTACAGGACAACATTAGGTTAAACACCTGAGTTGTGTCGCAAGTTTGTGACGTGCAGAGCCTACACTAAGATTGAAAATCTTGTGTCGCAGGTTCTGCGAAGCCTTCGATTGTTACAACTGATAGTCGAGCAGTGTTATTGTGTACTGTGTTGCATAGGGTAAGCATGTTTTTTTCTATTTCTTCTTATGTTTCCGGTATTTAGTTTAATATCAATTGCAAAATAATAAAACAAACATAAAAATTAAAAAAAAATAAGATAAGATAATTACCTATCTACTAATCGCATGCAATTGTGTGAGAGTACGTGTATAAATGTGTATTAAAGGGTATATGCGTGAGGTAAAGAGTGTGTGTGAGGGTGTGTGTGTGTGAGGGTGTGTGCTTGTGTGAGGGTGTGTGTGTTTGTGTGAGGGTGTGTGTGTTTGTGAGAGGGTGAGGGTGTGTGTATGCATGTGTGGAGTTGAGTACGGTTGTCCTGATTACACGAGTCTCTTAAGAGCCAAGGTTTCACAGGAGAACCGCACAGATGATCGAGTGAGTGTGAGCGTGTGCGTTTGGGGATGAGGGAGTGGGAGGGGGAGCGAGTGTGAGGGAGACAGTAAGTATTTGTGTGTGAAATGTGTGCGTGGGTGCGTGTGATAATTACCTATGTTAGGTTATAACTTTGAGTAGGTTTTCTGTTTCAGCGTGGCTGAGGGTTCTCAGCCATTTGTTAAGTGCAAGTTTGACTTCCCTGTTGGTAAGTGAGACTAGTGTTACAATTTTGCTTGTGTTGTTGTAGAGATATGGACCGAGAAAAGATTGATGAAGTTGTGCAAGTTTTGAATTTAATTTATGTTTAGGAAAAACACGGTGTTTACTTCTTCTGACTGAGGATTGGTTTACAAGATGAGGCGTCGCAAGTTTGTGTTGGGCCAATATAAGGTCGTGTATATAAAGTTGTCGTACTGATAACACTCCGCAGTCTTTGTATAGCTCAGACGTAGGGAATCGGAAAGGTCTAAAGGTGGCAACCTTTAAAACAGCGCGTTGGGCACGTTCTAGTGCAATCAAATGGGTATTACATGCTCCTCCCCATGATGTGTTGCAGTAGGTTAAGATAGACTTGCAGAGTGCATTGTATACATTAATTGTTAGAGCTCTATCAGCCACATCGCGGAGGTTTTTAAAAACATATATGAGTTTCCGAACCCGCTTACTAAGAGTGTCAATATGGGGTTTCCAGGTCATATGACGATCTATTGTCACCCCTAGGTATTTGATATGTTGGACACTCTCTAATTTACAGCATGTGCAGTTAATCTTTTTACAGCTCGAATGCGCACTGATACTGAGGGAGGGCAGTTTCCTGCGAGTGTTCGAGAAGGCGATGAATTTAGTTTTCTCTACATTTAGAGAAAGTAAATTTTCACGAAGCCAGTCAATGACTCGGTCCAGTCCTTGTTCGGCATAGGTCTGTGCCTCCTCCCAGGTTTTGCCAACGAAGACTAAGGCGGTATCGTCTGCGTATGAGAAGATTTTTCCCTGTTCTAGCTTCAAGTTGCAGAGGTCGTTGACATAGACCAAGAACAGACTTGGGCCCAACACGCTACCCTGTGGAACGCCAAAGCTTATGTCTTCAACCTCACTAACAACATTATTGATTTTAGTTTTTTGGGTTCTTCCTGACAGATAGTCTCCTAATAAGTTCAAAGTGTTGTCTCGTATTCCAATTCGCTCAAGTTTTCTTACAAGGATGGGTACAGAGACAGTGTCGAACGCTTTGGCGAGGTCCAAAAATACTCCTATAACTTTATTTTTGCTGTCAAGTTTATCCACTATATATGTTGTCAGTTCTGATACTGCATGCTCAGTTGAGCGGCCAGAACGGAAACCAAACTGGTTTGGAGAAAGAATGTTAATTTTTTCTAAATATGCAGTCAGTCGCCTGTTTATTAGTTTTTCTAATACTTTTGAGATTGTCGGGAGTATCGAAATAGGTCTGTAATTCTCGGCACTGTCTCTGTTGCCACCCTTGTGGATTGGAGTAATTAAGGATGTCTTGAAGATCTGAGGAAAAACTCCAGACGACATAGACAGGTTACAAATGTGGGTTATGATTGGAGTTAAAATCTGTGCTGAGTCCTTTATTACTTTGGTAGATACACCGTCAAAACCGACCGCGCAGTCGTTTTTGAGCCCTCTAATTATTCCTAGAACTTCATCATCATCAGTAGACAGTAAACCTATTGAGTTCACCTGTGATGGAGGTTCGGATATTCGGTTAGTGTCGCTACGGCGGCCTACTTTTATTCTTTCCGCCAGATTCTTTCCTACATTTGCAAAATATTTGTTTACACTGTTCACAGAGTCGAGAGGATTACTTTTAATTTTTAATAAAGCTTCGTTAGTGTTTTTCTCTTTGGTAGTATAAGTTATTTTTTTAATTGTTTCCCACGTCTTTTTTATGTTGTTTTTATTTTTTTCCAGTTCCATCTTGTGATAGTTGATTTTAAGTTTTTTTAATAGGTTAGCGCAGTAGTTTCTGTATCTAGTGTAAGTTATTTTAAGCGTTGTGTTGTTAGGATTTTCTTTTAAGTTAATATGCATCCTATCGCGAGTTCGAATACAACGAAGGATACCAAGAGTGATCCAGGGTTTGAGAATACGCTGGTTGTGTGGCACCTTAAATAAGCGAGTACTGGCTTTAACCACTTCCATAAGTTTATGCATTAAGAGTGATGTAGCCACGTTCGGATCAAGTGATTGAAGGACTTCCGAGAAATCAAGCAGTTTAATTTGCTTTTCAATTTTGATCAGATCTGTTATATGTGACACTATTTTGGGACATGTGGGGTTTGCTGATTTATTTGCAATATTTAGAATGACGGGACGATGATCAGTAATATACGTATCTAATACAACTGTATTACATTGGTTTTTACTTTATAACATGGTCGAGGCATTTAAGTTCACGGGTCGGAATCGTATGACTAGGTATTAATCCGTGACTGGCAAGGAGTTCTAAATAATTGGCTGACCTTCCGTCATTGTTATGTTCTGCTATATCAATGTTAAGATCTCCAATAACGGAAATTGTTTGAAATTGTTTGATATTCGTGAGGACATAATCTAATGAGTCAAGAAAAATATCAATTTTTGAGAAGGAGGGGGATCTATATAATGCTATTACGGCTACATTTACTCCAATTCTAAGTAACAGACAATTTGCTTCAGGGAAATTGGGTTCCTCTATTGTCATGTCAATGCCAGATCTTGAATGTACGATAACACCACCATTTTGATTAATACAGTTATTTGTGAACGCCTTGCTGTAGTTATCCATCGATGGAAACTGTTTACTGTTTTCTATCCAACATTCAGTTAGAATTATGACATCACATTTAAAGCCTAGACGGCACAGGAGTAATTCCAGGGCAGGAAAATTCTTATTTACGCTCCTAATATTCATCATGAGTATTGTAATTGTTTTATTGTTAGAGGTGATGCTGGCTTTACACGACTCCGGTAAACAAAGCTTCGGATCATTGAGCGTAAGGGTGTCTATGAGATGGCATAGATTATTTTCTGGGCTTTTATCCATTACTGTTATTGTAAAACAACGGGGCACTTATTAGGGAAATTGTAGTATTTAGTTTATCACACTTGATACTTGAGGTTATGTAAGAGTCAGTGTGTGGGTGGGTGTGTCTGTGTATGATGGATATAAGAATGTGTGATTGTGTTATAGTATGAGATGAGATTTGTGTGTGTAGAGGTGACGTGTGGGTTTGAAAGTTATATAACATTAAAATTACATGCATAATTATTTGACAAGATGTTTGGTTTAGGGCCCCTAAATAACTTAGCCGTTTTTTTGTTTCAGATCTTCGAGTTGCTGTTCACTTGTGATTACTATTGGGGCTGAGCCAACAGCCTTGCGCAGAAATATTCTACCAGCAGAAGTCCAGCAGAAGTCATAGCTGCATATCCTTGCTACATCGCGTGCCAGGAAATAGAGCCTCCTAGCTTTCGGTATCAGGAACTCTGACACAAACACCGGGGACTTTGTGCACTCCAACCCTAGGTTGCTTGTGTTCAGTCTGTCAGTCGTATTTGAGGCATTGTGTTTTTTCACCGCTTGTAGAATTAAAGCCTTTGTCATAGTAGTAGTAAAGTCTACCACTATCGGCCTTTCTGCGTTCGGTTTACCCTTAATGCGGTATATGTCTTTAATAGTGTTCTGCTGCCCGCTCACTTTTAATTTTGTTTGAAGGTTTTCCACCAGGCCGCATAAGTCTTGCTTGGTTTCAGAGGGCTTTGAGGGGACCCCACGAATTTCCAGACAAGTACTTCTTGCATGTCTATCCACCTCCTCAAACCGATTCTCCAAACTACAAATGTATGTCTCTCGTATAGCTTTTTCAGCTTCCAGAGCCATCACTCGGTCCTGCATATCGTCGCATTTTTTTATATAAAAATCCAGCGATTTTTGTATATCGGAATGGGATTTACGAATTTCCGTAATTTCGGATAGCACTTTTGTAAGCATTGTTAGAATTTCCTCTTGTTTATTCGGAATCTGGAGGGGCGTTTCCTCAGGGTTCATACTATCACCGTGTGAGGTTGAGGGCGAGTTGCCTGGACACGGTCGTTTCTTTCGTTGACTCAGCATAGCTTTATTCGGTGACAGCGGAGGTGGTGTACGTCGCATACTCGTATACAATAGCAGCAGGCAAGGCAAGGCAAGGCGGTAGCGCGGTGTCAAGGATCTAAACAGTCGTAAGTAAGCGTCGCGCCTTGAACGCAGAGATTATCGACGTTAACTACTGGAGTTAAGAGTTGCTGGATAGGTAATGGTCGTGTCGTCCGGTCAATAACTAAAAACTAGCCGCGGGCTGTAGCACGTGCGAGCGGGAACAAAATATTGGCTTACTCTTACTCCAGCGGGGTTGAGGAAGTGTCCCTCCGCGGCTTCGACGACGACGCAGGTACTCGGCGCTTGCGATGCTCGCTAAGCGAATACTTTTTATTTATTGTTACTTTCTTGGATGAGATGGGAAAGTAAGCTTTATTGATCCAGTTATTGTGATGATAATAGCTCGACGGATTAAATATTTTTGTGGAAAAAATGACACACGTCTGCTCTCAAACAGTTCTTGGACGGAAGGGAATTGAATATCTTTGCGTTCTTTAAATTTAATTTTATTATTAAGTAATATTAATGATCCACCTCTAATAAAGTGTTCTCTGCAGAAAGCACTACCAACCTGGTGATCACTGAAGCCAAACATCAGCTCATGACTTTTCAACCAATGTTCAGTAATACAAATTATGTCAATATTGTTCGAGGTGATGTACAATTCCAGCTCTAATTCTTTACTACGCAATCCTTCAATATTTTGATGCACCAAATTGGTATGCTTAAATTTGTTTAATTTGATAGATTTAATACTTGACTAACTTTGTTTATTATGAATTTTATTTTTATTTAAAAAATTAATGCTAGAGACTTCCTCTATTGTCTGGTAATCTAATTTAAATGACTTGGAATAATTTCCAGAGTCTTGTTTTGTATGTCAAGACAATGCTCAAAAGAAGCATTTTGTTTAGCCAAGTTTTTGGCTGTAATACTAAAATAATATGATAGCGAGACAGCTACTTGTCGTTTGTGGTAATTAGAAAGGTAATAACTACCTTTAGATAAAACATAATTTTGACTAACAATAGTGTTGGAGTCAACTAAATGTATCAAATTATTATTGCATGTTAATGTATGCAATCTCTCTAGAGGAGGTAGGGCATAACGGGATTTTCTCGTTCAAAATGGAGCTGCCCGTCTGGGGAAGTACCTCCGCCTTACAGAAGACTGCAGCTAAATAACACTAAGTATTTGGTGTTGTGTTCCTGCAGTGAGTAAGGTTGCCAGAGCTCTTTTAGGGAAGTGTTGTGCTGACAGTTGGGGGACAAGTGGTGACAAAACCGTCATTGGTTGTGTATAGGCGCGGCATGTTAGCGCGGCGGTCAGGGAGACCCGGTGAAACGGCTGACCGCTGGCCGCCCGCAGGCTGAACGGGTTCCCGAACCCAGGGAATACTCTAACCTCCGCCCTGGGAGGCTGAATCGCCAGCATGTGTAAAGTCCCTGGATTGATGGTCGTGCCGGAGAAGGAGACCGGAGTGGACCCGACCATTACTTTCAGGGGGGGACCGGGGGCCCTTCCGCCCGCCGCGCTAGCAAATTGCAAAACCTATGCCAACCTTTTTCGAAATGTTACTGCGAATATTTTTCAATGAACTGTCAGCACAGCGGTTCCACATCGCCGCTTTTAAAACCCCCAATTAAACTTATGACACGTAAAAAAATGAAAAGTAGTTTTTCAGCGGCACCATCGTCCACAATGAATATGGACTTTTGCAACATCAGAGGGCTTCACGCAAATCTCAACGCAGTTCACCAGCATCTTGAGACTGCGCAGCCGACCCTTCTTTTTCTGACGGAGACACAAATATCTAGCCCAGCCGATACGTCTTATCTGCATTACCCTGGATATAAGCTGGAGCACAACTTTGTGCCTCGTGCTGGGGTTTGTGTGTACGTTCGGGAAGATGTTTGTTGTCGCCGTCTTCATGGCCTTGAAGACAGAGATCTGTCGATTTTATGGTTACGTCTAGATCACGGTGGCCACACCCGCATCTATGCGTGCCTTTACAGGTCTCACAGCGGTGATCTGGACATAAGTCGACTCATTGAGCACCTGCAATTGACGGTTGACAAGGTTAGTGAGCAGTATCCTTCTGCGGAATTAGTGGTTTTAGGAGATTTCAATGCCCACCACGTTGAATGGCTTAGTTCTCGGTCCACTGATTTTGCGGGAAGGTCTGCCTATGAATTTGCCTTGGCCTATGGCTTCTCTCAACTGGTAAGTTCTCCAACGAGAATTCCCGATATTGAGAGTCATACAAGCTCCTTGTTGGACCTTCTGCTGACAACGCGTCCGGACGGTTACTCCATCTCGGTGGATGCACCACTTGGTTCATCGGACCACTGTCTCGTCCGGACAAAAGTGCCCTGTGCTCTGCCCGTTCCACCTCGGCCAACACAATGGCGTCGAATGTGGCACTACAAGTCAGCAGATTGGGATGGATTGCGTGAATTTTACGCGTCATACCCATGGAAGCAGCTTTGCTTCACGTCAGAAAACATCGATACTTGCGCAAATGCCGTTACTGAAACTATCCTGGCAGGGATGGAATGCTTTATTCCTAATCCGGTTGTTGCTGCAGGAGTAAAACGGCGACCGTGGTTCAATAAGTCTTGCAAAGAAGCTAGACTGTGCAAGCAAGCTGCATACCAGGCCTGGACCACGGCTCGATCCAGTGAGTCTCCTGATGTATCTGACGTGAAGCGAAAACTCAATGCTGCTTCGAGGTCCAACAAAAGAGTGACTGCCAAGGCAAAATTCGATTTTATCGGCAGAATTGGTGAACGGCTAGCGCGTTACCCGTCTGGGACTCGTGCATTCTGGTCGCTTGCTAAAGCTGCCGAGGGAAATTTTTGTCAGGCGTCCTTGCCACCACTTCGGAAAGCCGACGGAAATCTGGCCCATAGTGCTAAAGAGAAAGCCGATCTTCTAGGTAATCTCTTTGCCTCAAACTCGACTTTGGATGACGGAGGAGCTGTGCCAACTCCCATACCGTGGTGTGGTATTTCTATGCCTGAAATAACCATTACGCAACGGGAGGTCCGGCGGGAGATGCTTACTCTAGATATTCATAAGTCGAGCGGGCCAGACGGTATACCGGCAGTCGTACTCAAGCGGTGTGCTCCCGAATTGTGTCCAGTTTTGTCGCGCCTTTTCGAGCTTTCATACTCCACAAGGCAGGTTCCATCTTCGTGGAAGACTGCTCATGTCCACCCAGTGCCCAAAAAGGGCGATAGATCAGACCCATCAAATTACAGGCCAATCGCTATAACATCCCTTCTCTCTAAGGTCATGGAGCGTGTGCTTAATAGACAACTCCTCAGATACCTAGAAGGACACGACTTGATCAGCGACCGCCAATACGGCTTCCGCCATAGTCGTTCGACTGGTGACCTTCTAGTGTATCTTACACATCGTTGGGCTCAGGCCATTGAGAGTCAAGGTGAGGCATTGGCTGTCAGCCTAGATATCGCGAAGGCCTTTGATCGGGTCTGGCACCGCAGTCTTTTGTCGAAGTTGCCATCTTATGGACTGCCCGAGGGTTTGTGCAAATGGGTTGCCAGCTTTCTGTCCGGCAGAAGCATACGAGCTGTAGTTGACGGCGGTAGCTCCGATCGCATGGACATTAACGCTGGCGTCCCGCAAGGCTCTGTATTGTCCCCAACGCTATTTCTGCTGCATATAAATGATATGTTGTCAATTGACAACATTCATTGCTATGCGGACGATAGTACTGGGGACACATTCTATAAGGGCCGTGCTAGCATCCCTCGTTACATGGTGGAAGAAAGCCGAAAACAACTTGTGTCTGAGATAGAGGGCACATTAACCAGAGTTTCCGAATGGGGAGATCAAAACCTGGTTCAATTCAACCCTACCAAGACACAAATTTGCGCGTTTACGGCAAAAAAAACCCTATTTACTGAGGCACCTCAATTCCAGAACATGACCCTTTCCATCTCCAAGAGCATTGGGATCCTAGGCATCAACATCTCCAGCGACGTTCAGTTCCGTAGTCATTTGGAAGACAAGGTAAAGCTGGCATCCAAGAAGCTCGGTGTGCTAAACAGAGCGAAGTTGTACTTCAATGGGGGACAACGACTACTTCTCTATAAGTCGCAAGTCAGACCCCATATGGAGTACTGCTGTCATCTCTGGGCAGGAGCACCTGGGTACCAGCTTGGTCCTTTTGACTCGGTCCAAAGACGTGCTGTGAGAATCGTTGATGATCCCAAGCTCACAAGCTGTATTGAACCCTTAAGTTTGAGGAGAGACTTCTCCTCTCTGTGTGTGTTCTACCGCTTGTATAATGGGTTGTGTTCTGTAGAATTGTTTGACATGATGCCCACAGCTTCATTCTATCATCGCACTGCTCGCCATAGGCAGGGGGCTCATCCACATACCTTGGAACCAGGATGGTCGCGCACTGTTCGGTTTCAGAGGAACTTCCTCCCACGCACTCTAAGGTTGTGGAATGCGCTCCCTGCAGATGTTTTCCCTGTAGAGTACAGCATGGGGTTCTTCAAAAAAGGCGTTCTAAAACATTTAAAGGGTCAGCAACGCGCGTGTGACACCTCTGGTGTTGCAAACGTCCATAGGCTACGGTAACCGCTTCCCATCAGGTGGGCCGTACGCTTGTTTGCTTACTTGGTAGTATAAAAAAAAAAAAAAAAAAAAAAAATGCAAAGTCATATTTAGCTTATATCTTAAGTTATTTTCTGCTTGTGGCAAGCTGTTGCTGTAGGGGAATGTAAACATAACAATTTTGTTCACTTGTAGAGAGCATAAAGTTTCAATATATTTTATCAATTCAACTTTGTTTACATTGCCCCTATTTCCAACCCAAATTATGAGATTTGAATCACATTTGAGAGTACATTTTGATATTAATTTCATGATATCATGCAGGCTAGAATCAGGTAAACAATTATTCATGATGGAATGTCCTATTCTTGAACTTAATATCTGGCCCATGTTTTTTCCAATTTCATCGCTGAACATTATAGTGTTAGATGTTTGGTTTTGTGGACTGTCACACAGCTGGGAAGTTGACAGGGCAGCACACACTGGCCCTGGGCTTGCAGGATAATGACAGTCACATGATACTTGACTGGCTATAATAGAGTCATAGCGGTCCTTATAGTCATAGGTAACCATCACCTATAAAAAGCGTTGCCTCGTAATTCACGCACGATAAGAACGTGCCCTACGATACACTGCCCTGCGTCCATCAACTTGAGGCATACAGATGTTAAGCCTCGTGTGCCTGTAATAACACCGGCAACCACACTCTTCAAACCGATACAGCGTTGCTGCTTGGCGGCAGAAAAAGGCGTGGCGGTAGTACTTCCCCGGACGATCCTTCACAAAGAGCTGTACTACTCTTCTGTAATCCTACCTATCTATTCGATCTGTTCGTGCTGTTAAGTGTGTTGTGTAAAAATAAATGTATTTTCTTTCATTAGATGGCCCACCTGATGTTAAGCCCATCATCTATTACAAACCATTACCTCGCAAATCACGCACTATAAGAACGTGCCCTACAATGCACTGCCTAGCGTCCATTAACATAAGGCATACTGATGTGAAAGTGAGAAATGTGAAGCGTGTTTATTCCTGCTGTTGAAAAGGGTTCCGTCGCAGGGAACTCTAAAACCTGTCCAGCTACCAATCGTGCATCCACCCATAGAGGTATTGTGTACAGTGCATTCGGGAGAGTAAGCAGGAACCTGCTACGTACGAGCGTGTACAGTTCACATCAAAAGAAGGATCTTACAAAAGAAAGGTAGGAACCAAGCCGTAAGTTTGTTGCCTGTTCTTCTAGGCTTGGTCTCGTAGAACTGGCACCTAGATTCACCTAGCTTTAAGACATTTCAAAGTGATCCTTGTGATTCAACTGATTAAATACTTTGACTTTGAAAAGTAAATGTCGTAAATTATCGATCGAATCCATAGTATTTCATTAAAAATAATATCTTATCTTCAAAAGTCGAGAAGATATAGTTTAAAAAATGGATACAACTGCGATCTCTATTCTTTAAGATATTTCATCATTTCAGCTCCAAGAATTTCAAAGCTGGATATATGTTTCCCCCCATAGTTTAATTATAATAATTCAAAAGATATGAACCGAGAAGGATTCGAACTCACAACTCTTGTCTCGATGTCAAAGGTGGAGCGAGTAGTCAGAAACAAGCCAAGAAACATATTTGTAATTTCAGATAAGATAACTCGTTAGCTCATCACACAAAAATAATACAGGACTTATAAATTAAGCAAAACAATTGAAGACCTTATCTCTCTTCTCTCTCTCGTCTCTTCCAGGTAATAGTTAATTAATCCCAGGACTAGTTCTCTAGTTACAAACCTTCAAGGCAAGATTTGAAGACATTCTTAGAAAGGTACGCTCGCGAACGATAAAAAAACGAAAAGTCAATTTTACAGTTTACTGACATTGACTGTACTACGCGCACGTGCTACGTTAGTGAGTTGCATGTATCGATGGAGGGAGCTAGATATTAACAAGATGTAGGTAGAAAATTGTATTGTGACGGGTCAAAAGCCAACGTACGCTTTTATATCATTTAATTTAAATTTTTAATTCATAGAATATGTTAGTCCTCTTTCTTAAATCATAAGTTTCATTCAGAGAAAAAGGTATAGAAGTAAATAGTGTTATGTGGAATGTACACGAGTATTTATTCATTGCATTAAACAAAGTAATTAAAACAAACAGGACAAACTAAATTAACTTTATCATCATCATCATCAGCCTAAAGAAGTCCACTGCTGGACAGAGGCGTCCCCTATACATTTCTTGGAAGAACGATTCCGAGCCCTCTCCATCCACCGACTTCCCGCGATCCTGACAATGTCGTCAGTCCATCGGGTGGGAGGGCGTCCCACGCTTCGTTTTGGGAGTGGTAACTGGGTCTCTGTCGGTGATTCTTAGCACCCCCTGTTCCGCCGATACCATGACCGCCACCTGTGCCAGGAATAACGGAACTGCCGGGGACTGGGGGTCGTCTATCTATCGAGTTCATCATTCAATTAACTTTAGATGTAATTTTGAATAACGGCCGGTTTCTGAAAGCTTGATCAAAACTAATCGGATGTCAAGTCACTCGCCATTTCTGCTATTACATCGAATTAAATAGAGATAGCAAGTGACTTGATATCCGATTAGTTTTTATCGGGCTTACATGTATCGTAAGTCTAAAACTTTAACAATACATTATTCTACTGCGGTTAACAGAATAGTAGATACAGATAATTTGTCGATGGATGCAGTGACCGGGACATCGGGTCACGCTACATTATTAACTAGCATCCGCCCGCGGCCCCACTCGCAGCATTAAATAGCCCATAAGTTATATCAGGTCACGCATTATGTTCCAAGTTTAATCAAAATACGTTTGAATACGTACGTCAATACGTTCATATAATTATGTTTTTAATATGTTTTTTATTGTTTTTTAATGTAAGAAATAAGAAGAAGTATTTTATATGTATTTTGTAAATACTTGTATTCATTGTAATTTTATTTGTAAATAAATACTATGTTATTATTAAAAAAAACTTGAGAGCACTGGTGGTCTAGTGGTAGCGGCCCGCCTTCCGATCCTAAGGTCGTGGGTTGGAAACCGTTCGTGCACCAATAAATTTTTCTGTGCAAAAATTTTTGTGCACAATGCCAGTACTCTCAAACGGTGAAGGGAAACATCGTGAGGAAACCAGCATGTCATAATACTTAAAAAGTTCTATAACATGTGTCAAGTCCTTTCACCACACTGTTTCGAGAGAAACTAGTGACAATACCAGAGAGAGAGATAAAAAAAAGAAGAAATTAATGTTAGATATATACTTCTTACAGGCTTCAACATCTGCATTCTTTATTATGCTCGTTCACGATTTCTACGTATTTTTTTCTGGATAAAACATAGCTAAATGTTAATCAAAGTCAAAGTCAAAAGGTATTTATTCAATAACATCACAAGGATCACTTTGAAACGTCTTAAAGCTAGGTGACTCTAGGTGCCAGTTCCACGCGACCAAAGCCTAGAAAAATCCAGATTACGAACTATACTTGTTCTTAGGTTCATCCCAATCGTTTCAGTCGTGAGAGTGTGATCTAGCCACAACCATCCAATGCAAACATTTTGACGTTTGACTGCCACTTGTCAATTGCCAATGAATCTCACATTTTGACTTCTTTATCAATCCTTTTTATAACATCGCAACTTTCGCATTTTTTTATGAGTGGGATAATAGGATAGGATTATGTATGATACAAAAATGATAGAGTACTAACACAAAGGTAGGATAGAAGTATATATTATGCAAAAATGATAGAATACTCAAGTATCAGAACAAACACAGCATACTCTTGTCAGGAATATCATGCATTATTTGCCCACAATGGCGTCTGTTTGTGGAGCCCACTTGTACGTCTGTGATTCCAAGTAGTGCATCGGATGGTGAGTAGAAGTATGTGACAATACGATAGTATTGATACCTGTATCATCTTGTTATTGGCTCATTGTCGTAACAATTGAACAGACGAAATTAAAATCGTTGAAAAAATGTATAATAAATCTGTATGCCTCAAGTTGATGGACGTAAAGCAGCGCATCGTAGGGCACGTAATAAATCATCATGCCTCCAATTGATGGACGTAGGGCGGCGCATCGTAGAGCAGGAAATAAATCATCATGATGGACGCAGGGCAGTGCATCGTAGGGCACGTAATACATCATCATTCCTCAAGTTGATGGACGTAGGGAAGCGCATCGTAGGGCACGTAATAAATCGTCATGCCTCAAGTTGATGGACGTAAGACAGCGCATCGTAGAGCAGGAAATAAATCATCATGATGGACGCAGGGCAGTGCATCGTAGGGCACGTAATACATCATCATTCCTCAAGTTGATGGACGCAGGGCAGTGCATCGTAGGGCACGTAATAAATCATCATGCCTCAATTTGATGGACGTAGGGCACGTAATAAATCATTATGCCTCAAGTTGATGGCAGTGCATCGTAGGGATCGTTCCTATCGTGCGTGACTTACGAGGCAATGCTTTTTTATAGGTTATGGTTATCACCTATCATCAGGTGGGTCATCTGTTTGTTTCATCAACTAGTTGTACAAAAAAAAAAAGAATATCGCTAGTGAATTCGCCGCGTGACCAGCCGACATTATCACGTCTCGCCTTGACCCGCCGGCGACGTGTAATAAGGTTAAATTGACAGTTATTTTACTAATCCTGCCGAATCAGGCTTCCGTCGGCGACTTAACCGCGGTTCTTTCAATAAACGGTACAATTACGGCCGGAAAAGGAATAAGTCCATAATCAGTGTGAACGTTTTATTAGTTTTTATAGAGTTTTATACACTGAAGGGAATTACTAAGATTAGTAATGTTAGACATAGGCATAGACATTTATTTATGTAATACAAACAGATAAAAACCAGTAAGGGCCGGTATCACCATGCTCTGTTAGATTAACAAAGGATTGAAGGGCCGTTAAATATGTCAAAATGTACGCGTTTGACAGCTAAGGTTAGATTTAACGGTCTTTTAAATATGTCAAAATGTACGCGTTTGACAGCTAATATTAGATTTAACGGTTTTTTTTTATACTAAGGGCCGGTTTCACCATTACTAATCATCCTTGATTAGTAACTAACAGAGCATGGTGAAACCGGCCCTTAGTATAACAATAATACACACACAAGACTAAACGTTATAGAAAACTATTTAGAAAAGTCGGGAGCTGTTAAAAAAGCCTACAAACATCTTAGCAACTCAAAGCAATTAATGAGCCAATTACAAAATGATGCTGGTATAACAATCACAAATAGGAACGAAGTGTTGCTAGTAGCTACAAACTTCTACAAAAAACTATACGCAAAGACAAATAGTTGGAACCAAAATCAGGCTGCAAACTACATAAACAACGATCCTGTACCAGCTTTCAGAGAAAACGAAATCTACCACTCATTAAACAAATTAAAAGCAGACAGAAGCCCAGGGCCTGATGGAATCACAAATGAGATGCTTAATACCGGTAAAGATATCCTCGTGAAACCACTTACAAACCTTTTTAATCTAGTACTCTCAACGAACGAGATACCTAAACAATGGACTAACTCTAACATAGTACTGCTCTACAAAAAAGGAGATGCCAAGATGATCTCTAACTACAGGCCCATCAGCCTCATGTCCTGCTTATACAAAGTATTCTCTACCACTCTACTGAGACGTTTGACAAAGGCTATAGATGAAAACCAACCGGTTGAGCAAGCTGGATTTGTAAAAAACTTCTCTACAGTGGATCATATCCATACGTTGAAGCAAATAATAGAAAAATATTGTGAATATGATAAACCCCTATACCTCTGCTTCATCGATTACAGCAAAGCTTTTGACTCAATATCACACAACTCCATATGGCACGCTCTATCGGTACAAGGTGTAAATAAAGAGTACATCAATCTGGTGCAAGAAATATACAAGAACAGTACCTCACAAATAACTCTAGATAAACCGGGACCTAACTTCAAAATTGAGAGAGGTGTGAAACAAGGGGACCCCCTCTCACCCAAGCTTTTCATCGCCGTACTCGAAGAAATATTCAGAAAGCTAGACTGGGACAGTAAAGGTATAAATATACACGGAAAATATCTATCGCATTTACGCTTTGCAGACGATATTGTTTTGCTCTCAGAAGATCCACAGGAAATGCAAACGTGTTTAAAGGAACTGTGTGAAGCAAGTAGAAAGGTGGGACTGGAAGTCAACTGGGACAAGACAAAAATAATGACAAACAGACATAAGGCTCCCATGACCATCCCCATCATCCCATATCATCTAATCTTGAGTATGTCGAAGATTATATTTATCTAGGTCACCTGATCACATTTAAAGCATCTACCGAAAAAGAAAAAGAGCGAAGAACTAAGAGCACATGGAATAAATACTGGGCGTTGAGAGAAATTTTCAAAAACAACCTACCCATCCAACTGAAAACAAAAACAATGCTTCCATGTCTCACTTACGCATGTCAGACATGGGCCCTTACAAAAAAGACGTTAGAAAAAATTCGAGTGTGCCAAAGGGGAATAGAGAGGAGCTACTTAGGCCATAAACTAAAGGACAAGATTAAAAACAGCGTTATAAGGAAAAAGACCAAAGCAAAAGATGCCGTTAGAAAAGTTCTTCGCTTAAAATGGAAATGGGCTGGACATGTGCAACGAGTGGCAGATGACAGGTGGTCCAAAACGACTACGAATTGGTACCCCCTCGATAAAAAGCGCAGACCAGGCAGATTTAGAAAACGATGGAGTGACGACATCGCCAAAATAGCCGGCTTTGCTTGGAGTAGAGCGGCTAGAGACAGAACGGAATGGAGGCAAATGGAGGAGGCTTTTACCGCTCTAGGCGGTACTTACACCGATACTTTTTTTTATGAAACTTATATAATAAATAGATGTAGATTAAATTAGAATAAATATGTTAGTAGTAGCTAGTGTGTAAGTAAGAAATAAAGCTTTTTATTATTTTTTATATACAAGATAACAATAATATAAGAGTACTAGCGACCAGCCCCGGCTTCGCACGGTTATTGTGGGTTATCTCTAAGAGATTATGCTTGTATTATGCATATAAACCTTCCTCTTGAATCACTCTTTCTATAAAAAAACCGCATCAAAATCCGTTGCGTAGTTTTAAAAATTTAAGCATACATAGGGATATAGGGACAGAGAAATCGACTTTGTTTTATACTATGTAGTGATAACGGCAATAAGAGTAGTAGAGCTCTTTGTGAAGGACTCGTCCGGGGAAGAACTACCAGCAGCTAATGCATAGTAATTGCGAAAGTCATCGATAAGCGATTAATTGAATAGAAATTTCCTTAAGTCGGCATTCCGCTATTACCTGCATTGAATACTGCAAAGTCGGCAAAGTGCGCAAGTCGGCACTAAGCTCCGAAATCAGACGTTCACGACGTTCAGACGGGTAGCAGCATTTCTTGAAACTTAACACTAACACTTCAAATTGATCTTTGTGATTCAACTGAATCAACCTTTTGACTTTGACACTGTTGTCACCACTCCGACAGGCAAGCGTGATTACTTCGGCAACAAACGTATGCGTGTTGCAAACCTGTCGCAAATAACGTAATAGCCTCACAAATCGATCGTCATAATCTTGGTAAGTTGAGAGGCTTTTTATATTTTTTAAATAATCATACCTTATATTTTTAGAATTCTTGAAGAGCCGAAGGGTGTTTTATCCGATAGATAAGCAGGCTGTAGGTTTCAAAAAGCGGTGGCCGTTATAAAACGGTCGTCGCGAGTGGTAACGTAGAAAGTTGTATTATACAGGGCGTCCCAAGACTATTCGACATGTAGGGAAAGTATCTTAAAAATTGTAGATAGGATATTTTGCTGAAAGGAGACTTTATTTTATTTTTAATACTTAGTAATACTGCATTCAAAATTTTCTATAAATCACTTGCTTCCTCTGGGAATCGAACTGTCTACAATGTGAAAAAAACACCCCGTATTTTAGTGTTTTTTTTTTCACATTTGAGTCGGTTTGATTCCCAGACGTACTAAGTAATTTTTAGAAAATCTTTGAATGTTGTATTACTAACTTTTAAAAATGAAATAAAATCTCCTTTCAGCAAAATATCTTATCTACAATATTTAAGATACTTTCCCTTCATGTCGCATAGTCTTGGGACGTCCTGTATATAGATTCACTTAGCTTTAATACGTTTCAAAGTGATCCTTGTGATACAATTGAATAAATACCTTTTGACTTTGACTTATAATGGGAAGAAGTGAGGGCACTGCCGTCCCAGTCTAATGAGTTTTTCACTCGAGAGAGGTTTTTACAAATCCTGCGGCTCACTTCGCTCGTGTGTAATGACCATGTCTTTCTCTTTGATAAAGCCATCTACCGTTAGTAAACTTAAGACGCAGACTTCTGTCAAACAAAAAAAATTATTGACACTAGTTTTTTTACTTAATTCTGTTTTAACTTGTTTTCGTAGTTAATCAAGCTTAAAGAAAAATTGTTTGGATCAAAATATTTTTTTTATTGTCCCTCTGTTATGACTCTCTGCTTGTTCCATCAGCTAAAGTCACCAAAGTAAAGTAAAGTCACAGTAATTGTATATAAATTAAAATATTCGAAACATTTTTTTTTACAAAGCTCTAACAGTAATAACTAAATTGTCATTGAAAATCAATTTAAACTACCTATTATCTAACTATTATCAAACATCAAAGCGCTTTCTGATAATTTCGTCAGAGAAACCACAAAAAGGTCAAATCCTCTTCGCTCAAACTATTGATTAAACAAAGAGCCCTTGTAATAGGACTACCTTCAGAAGGTTGGTCCTGCCTTTAGGGACTAGCAGCAGCTTGACAACTCAACAACTCGGATGTTTGCGATTTTTGCGGATGTTTGCGAACTACCTTCGAGAGCCTAACGCCTTCCGATCCTAAGGTGTTCCGAACCGGTCGTGCACCAATGAGTTTTTCTGTTCAAAAATGTATGTGCACAATGCCAGTACTCTCAAACGGTGAAGTAAAACATCGTGAGGAAACCGACATGTCGTAGAACCTAAAAAGTTCTATAACATGACATGTGTCAAGTGCTCGAAAGGAGCTTCTAAAAAGGCGCACTTAAAACCACACTGTTTCGAAAGAAACTAGTGACACGACAAGAAAGAGAGAAGAGAAGAGATAACTACCTCCAGTAATTATATGATTTATTTGAATAAATACCTTTTAAGTGGAAAGATTACATGAAGATCATAAGACCTGTCGTACTGTATGGATCTGAATGTTGGGCAATCAAAGAGACGGATGAGAGAAGAGTGCATGCAGCAGAAATGCGAATGTTGAGGTGGATGTGCGGAGTGACAAGGATGCATAAAATAAGGAATGAGTATATTAGAGGAAGTTTGAAAGTAACGCCTGTGATGGATAAGTTGAGGAGCAATAGGTTAGCGTGGTATGGGCATGTCATGTGGAGGGAAGAAAGTCATATTACGAGAAGAGTGTTGGAAATGGATGTGGATGATTTTAGGAGAGGCAGGCCAAAGAAAAGATGGATAGATTGTGTGACAGATAGCATGAGTAAGAAAGGAGTGAGCACTGAGATGACGAATGAGAGGAGAGTGGAAGAAGAAAACCTGTTGTGCCGACCCCATGCAGCGTTCCTAAGGGCAGGAAGATGATGATTTGAATAAATACCTTTTGACTATTACGACCGTCATGTTGACCGTCATCAACTGTTTTCTTCAAACACCGACTTAAGTATACCTATCTAATTAACTACGAACAAGGAACGCTCGACAAAAGAGACGGACAATCGATTTTTATTTGAATTAGTTACAAGTCATTGAGCTGGTGTTATTTCTATGTAAAGTTGCGTTCCAATACGAATACCAGATTCACATTTGCGGTTTCAATTCTTATTCAAATTACCCTTAGAACTTTCTCTTCTGTCGTGTCACTAGTTCTTTCGAAATAGTGTAGTGAAAGGATTTTAAGTGCACCCCAATTAGGCTCCTTTCGAGCACTTGACTTAGAACTTTTTAGGTTCTACGACATGCCGGTTTCAGGCACATGAATATTTTGACCGATATATTCACGATCGGTTTTAAATCCACGACCTTAGGATCGGAAGACGGGGCCGCTAGCCCTAGATCAGTGCCCTCACTTTGAACTAAAACATAGCATCTGCTTGACGGAAGACATGGCCATGGCGTAATACTTAAGAGACGAAGGAAGAATCTCTCCATTTTTTTTCCTGAAAGTCAAGACGCGTGGACTTTTTCAGGATGGTGAAAAATCAACACAGGAACTACGATAGTTTATTCTCAAACAGTTCTACCCAGTGTATGTCGGAGTAGGAAATTAAGATTAAAGACCTTTGTCACACTAAGCTAAAATGAACGCGAAGGACATGTTTTTCCTGCTTGCATTAACTTTGCAAACTTGGAACATAAGAAGAAACTTGGAAACCACAGAATTGCTGAATTTGTACTGTGTACAGAAAACTTATTCTTCTGAAATGCTTTTTCAGGACAAATAAAACTTTTTATTAAAAGAAATGACGGAACAAACAGATGGTCCACCCGATGTTGAGCAAGTACCTCTGGGGCAGAGGTACTGGCCAGAGATTATTTTTCTTTTTGTACAGACTCTTAGTCAAGTAAGCTTATTTGTTACACTCCTAAATGCTGGAACGAGTAGATGGTCCACCTGATATTGAGCAAGCACCTCTGGGGCAGAGGTACTGGCCAGAGGTTATTTTTCTTTTTGTACTGTCAACTTAGCTTACTTATCAGCTTAAGTTAGCTTATCAGCCCTATCATCCCCATTTTATAAAAAAAAATTACAATTTTATAATAAGTACACACAGTAACAGATCAAGCTACACAAAGCTAAAGGAAAATGACGCTTTTTTTTACAACTAGCTGTTCGAACAAGCAGATGGCCCATCTGATGTTAAGAAGTAACCATCACCTATACCAAAGCATTGCCTCGTAAGTCACGCACGATGTACTGCCCTGCGTCCATCAACTTGAGGCATACAGATGTTAAGCCTCATGGGCCTGCAATTACACCGGCAACCACACTCTTCAAACCAAAACACAGCGTTGCTGCTTGGCGGCATTAAAAGGCGTGGTGGTACTTCCCCGGACGAGCCCTTCACAAACGCTTACTGAAAATACATAAAAGTGAGCAGTGTATAGCCTGATGCGTATCCATGTGTACTTTATTTCTATAAAATATAACTCACACATGAAGTTTAAATATTAATTTTACATTGCGAATTGTTGTACACGGCATTTCTAAATTGCTATTATTTTCCGGTAGCTGGATGTATTTGTTACGAATATTAAAGACGCGACTTAAAGTCGCTACAACATGTTTTAAATTAATAATAAACTTTCAAACGCTATGACTCTGGTCTTAGTTAATTAAATACGCATGGGTTTTATGGCCTGACTATATAATATCTTCTTCTTTTTCAACTTATTGCTAATACTGAGTGAAATTCTCTTACAGATTACGCCACGCATTTTGGTTTTGGGCCATTCGCATCCAGCTAACTCCACCCAATTTTAGTATTCGGTATACCAAAGTTTTTATATACTTACTTTTGTGGCCAGTCCTCAATCTCCAAGACTTATTATGCTGGTTTAGATGCCCCTCTCTCTCTCTCTCTAGAGGCCTAGGAACTGGGGATTAGAGTCGTGAGTTTGTATCTGTTTTTTAGCACCTACCAATCGCGAAACTGTATCTGTTTCTTTATACCACTTATACTTTTAAGTAGTTTAATATTCTGTGGGTGCTATCATTTTGTTTCTGTTTTTATTTAATAATCATTTTGTTTCATTTAATAATAAAAATAAAGGCTAATCTTTTCTTTATTTTTTTTCTTTCGTTCTTTCGCCATAGTTTCAATAACAGTTCGAAATACTACATGTAATAATAGCGACGCCTTCCATTATGCAATTGCAAGTCGCGCTACAAAGTCGCGTCCGACACATGCGTCACGCTTACGTATGCGGCACTGCAATATCGGACAATTTGTTTTGAGCTTATTAATCACACGTGCGTGCAGCCACAGGCTAGCACTAGTTAATTATAAAATGTGGGGAATGCATGCCATTATAAAGGTGTCTTCACACATATTAAATTTATTTTCATGTTACATGTTTTTTTGATCTAGAAGACCAATAACATACCACACCTGGCTCAGAAGCTTTCTGTGACTCGAACGCCGGTCAAGGCTAGGAACATGGTACAACCATACCAACTGGCGATGGGTCCGGGCTGCAACGGCTTCCAACTCGCGACGGCAGAGGAACGCACCAGAGGCCAGCATGCGACCACACCAGGAAACCAGGTGCGGGGACTCGTTCAGCTCCTTACGCCACCAAGCGTCCAATATGGCTGCCAGTCAATCCCCGCTGGAGGGTGATCTTCGCACGTCCGCTCGCGTTGCTGTCCCCGGACCAAGAGAGCGAATGAAACCGTTGGTTATCGAGAGCAAGTCCGCTCCATCTCGGTATCTAATATCTCGCTCGCTCCTTCATACGCTTATAGTCGGGTCTGCCCGAATGTCAACTAGTCTGCCACTGTCAACGCGACCGCTGCCAATCAGAGCCGAGGTACTAATTCGCGCCGACCCGCGTCCAATGAGTCTTCGACGTCTCTTTGCCGCACGAGCAAGTCTTCCAAGGCCGCCAACCCACAGCAATGACAGCTAGACGATAGTGCCAACTTATATAAAAAACCCGCAAACTTTAAAACTAAACACATGTAACACTACAGTACTGCACAAGAGTTCTCCAAGTTTCCGCGTTACTAGGTTTTCACCGAAGAATTGTTTTATCCGTCATTTTCCGAAATGCCGCCAAAACGGTTTCCAATTTCACCACATCGGTAAGTGGCGCTGGTATCGCCAAAATCGCAGGCGCGGGATGCCCGCCAGCCATGGCTTTTGAGATGACATTGATATTATTCCAGACAGAAACTTCAAGCACATGTAAATGGGCCCTTAGCACTAAATTATGACAAGTAATTTAGCACGTGTAATATTCCAGTACGTTCTGGTGAAAAATGGCGTTACTTAGTTTTGCAGCTGCGGCGCGGCAGTTACTGAAACTAACGTTATGTTCTTACGACCTTATTCATATTTCCCTCCAGTTTAAAGCGGCTCTATAGTGTACCTTGTCTCTATCATTTTGTGTCACTGAAAAGAGACAGCAACAGACCTGAAAAACAAACGGAAACCGCTTCACGACTTTGATCCCCAGACACAATATAAATAAATAAATATTGGTTAACTTTCCACACAGTACTATCTATCCCCAAACTAAGCAAAGCTTGTAAAATGGGAACCAGATAGCTGTTATAATACTTATATACTTTTATTTTTGTAAAAACATACTTATAATATAATATAAAATAACACCCAGACAGAGAACAAACATCTATGTTCTATATCAACTCTCGCGCACGATGGCTTCCGTACCATCTCTATCTCTATCTCTAATACTATAAGACTCAAAGTCCTGACTGACTGACTGACTGACTGACTGACATATAGACAACGCACAGCCTAAACCGCTGGTCCTAGAGACTTGAAATTTGAGGAGTACATAAGTCTTATGGCGTAGAGGTGCACTAAGAAGGGATTTTTGGAAATTCAACTCCTAAGGGTGTAAAAAGGGTTGAAAACGTTTGTATGAAAAATAGTATTCCTTAAACCTACAAACTTGAAACTTGGAGTACATATACTTCAAGGCAAAAAAAAAGGAAAGGCATTTTTAGTTTTTTAAAACTACCCTTAATAAGGGTGCAAAGGGATGTAAAAGTTTGTATGGGAGTTTTTTGACCGCTGGTCCTAGAGACTTGAAATTTGAGGAGTACATAGGTCTTATGGCGTAGAGGTGCACTAAGAAGGGATTTTTGGAAATTCAACCCCTAAGGGTGTAAAAAGGGTTGAAAACGTTTGTATGAAAAATAGTATTCCTTGAACCTACAAACTTGAAACTTGGAGTACATATACTTCAAGGCAAAAAAAAAGGAAAGGCATTTTTAGTTTTTTAAAACTACCCTTAATAAGGGTGCAAAGGGATGTAAAAGTTTGTATGGGAGTTTTTTGACCACTGGACTTAGAGACTTGAAATTTGAAGAGTATATAGGTCTTACGGCGTAGAGGTGTACTAAGAAGGGATTTTTGGAAATTCAACCACTAAGGGTGTAAAAAGGGATGAAAACGTTGGTATGAAAAATTGTATTCCTTGAACCTACAAACTTGAAACTTGGAGTACATATACTACAAGGCAAAAAAATAGGAAACACATTTTTAGTTTTTTAAAACTACCCTTAATAAGTGTGCAAAGGGATGTAAAAGTTTGAATGGGAGTGGTTTAACCGCTGGTCCTAGAGAGACTTGAAATTTGAAGAGTACATAGGTCTTATGGCGTAGAGGTGTACTAAGAAGGGATTTTTGGAAATTCAACCCCTAAGGGTGTAAAAAGGGTTGAAAACGTTGGTATGAAAAATTGTATTCCTTGAATCTACAAACTTGAAACTTGAAGTAGATTTACTTCAAGGCTAAAAAAATAGGAATAACATTTTTGGTTTTTTAAAACTACCCTTAATAAGTATGCAAAGGGATGTCGAAGTTTGTATGGGAGTTTTTTAACGCGTGGTGCGATTGATTTAAAACTTGAGGTAAATATACTAAGAAATAAATAATTAAGAATAACACTTTGAAGTTTTGATAATTACCCCCGCAAAGGGTGCAAATGACTGTAAAAGTTAGTATGGGAGATTTTTAACGCATAGTGCGATTGATTTCAAACTTGAAGTAAACATACTCCACAATAAATAGATTAAAATCACGTTTTCACTATTTTAAAACTACCCCTGCAAAGGGTGCAAAAGACTGCCAAAGTCCCAAGGTTTGTTGTTGTATGGGAGATTTTTAACGCGTAGTGTAATTAACTTCAAACTAAAAGAAAATGTGTTCTGTGGATAAATAACAAAAAAACAGTTTGATTTTCGAAAACAACCCCTGAAACGTTACCCTCCTTCGTTGCGCTCGAGTAAAAAGGATACAACGAAGCGTCAATGTTATATTCTGTGTTATATATGGGATATTCTCAAAACGGGAATCTTGAGTTGGTACGAAGAGATATGAGGGTATCTACCGTGATTGGGGATCAAAGTCGTGAAGCTGTTTCGTTTCGTTTGTTTTTGAGGTAGAAACTAGGAACAAATAAGTACATATTTTCCGTGTAAGGTTGTCTTTGTTGTATTTGTCATGTTTGTGCCAAACTCAGTCAGTACCTATACCTACCTACCTAATATAGGTAATGTACGCCTATAGGTATCCCATATACCTACGTAGGTATTTAAAATCTTACCCTAATAATATACAAATCAATGCGAAAGTTACGATGTTTTGATGTTTGTGGCTCAATCACGGTTCACCACTTCAACGCGTGCGAAGCCGCGGGAAGCCACTAGTTATCTATAAAAACGGCAAAAAAATCACGTTTGTTGAATAGGAGCCCCCTTAATTTTTTTTTTTTTTTTTAGTATTTGTTATTATAGCGACAACAGAAATACAGAATCTGTGAAAATTTCAACTATCTCACTATGATGCCTGGTGACAGACGGTCAGACAGACAGACAGACGGACGGACACCGGAGTCTTAGTAATAGGGTTTTCCCCTTTGGGTACGGAACCCTAAAAAGTGTCACGTATGGCATTCTCACTACTGCTGTTAAGTGTCAAATGTCAAATCGACGTTACTACCCCCTCAGATATACTCAATAAATAATAATAAGTTGGTACTACGAGATCTGAGGGAATATCTACCGTGACTATGGATCAGATGTTTTTCTGTTAAGATAGGTTAAGATAGCTTTTTCTGCCGCCAAGCAGCGCGAGCGTTGCTGTGTTTCGGTTTGAAGAGTGTGGTTGCCGGTGTAATTACAGGCACATGAGGCTTAACGTCTGTATGCCTCAAGTTGATGGACGCAGAGCAGTGCATCGTAGGGCACGTTTCTATCGTGCGATACTTACGACGCAATGCTTTTTTATAGGTGATGGTTACCACTTACCACCAGATGGGCTGTCTGCTTGTTCCATCAGCTAATTGTATAAAAAATAACCCTAAAACAGTAGTATTTCCCTTTCGTCGCTGAAATACGCAGTTTGTATTCTTTAAAGTTAAGCTCAGGCAAAGCTCAGTTAAACGTGCTTCTTTATGAATAATGTTTGAATTCCACCGCCAAATGTATGTTAATCCTCGTTTTGGCGTGTATAATGAATGTACTGAATGAGAGTAACAATTAGGCAGGGCTCAGAACCGGTTTCAAATTTACCGTTAAATAGCCGGTTATGATAGATAGAAAATACTTTTTTGCACACAACTTATGGATATAACAAAAAACTACAAATTACAATGGGCGGTCTTATCGCTAAATAGCGATCTCTACCAGACAACCGTTGGATGAAGTGTACTCATTCAATTTAGAAGGGGTGCTTGTGTGCGTGGAGTTAAAAAATAATTTGTGTGTGAAAAAGGCTACATACATATAAAAGAGAAAGAATTAGAAACATATATAACAAATATATTAATGTTATTTGGAAACCTTATGAATATTGTTCTTTGCATTAACCGTTTAATTTAGAGTTTTTTAGAACGAAATAATAAACGCTGTAGGTATTTTAAGTGAAACCGGTTTCAAACTTTTTCCGGTTTCCAAGCCCTGCAATTAGGTAATAAGCTGTGAAAGATTTTTTTATTCTACTCGCTGATGGAACAAGCATATGGCCCACACGTTAAGTGGTAACCATCACCTATTAATGAATGCACCATAGGATCGTCTACGATGCACTGCCCTGCGTCCTTCAACTTGAGGCATGTAGATGTTAAGCCTCATGTGCCTAAGGGGAGTAGTCAGAGGTACGTCCAAACATTACATTAGGCACATACCCACATTTTGCAGAAGTTGGTATTCCATACGTAACAGATTGCAAGCCCATCGCCGCTCACAAATTAGGGTGACGTTATTGTAATTGCGAAAAGTGTGTCATTTTTTTTAAATTGTGTTTAATTAGGTTACGAAAAATGAATATTTACTATTTTATAGTACACCTTAACGGATTTCTTCTACTTTTAACATTCTTTTTTTTTATAGTTGCAAATTTAATTTTAGTATTTTGTTCATACTCCAAAAACCACGCTTTACAGTCCATTCTTACTCTACGGAACCCTCCAGTGCTCGGAACAGTGTTTCCATTAATATCCCGTTTTTAAAAAAGGTTTACTACACCTGCAGAGCGTTAATCAAAGTGGTTTAAATGTTGATGATACCTGCTACTTTGTTTGCACTGACCTCTGGTTTGTGGGAGTCGGTACCGCAATTTGCTAGACTTAATAAAAGTTGCTTGTTTTTACACAAACACGGAGAGCACTGGTGGTCTAGTGGTAGCGGCCCCGCCTTCCGATCCTAAGGTCGTGAGTTCGAAACCAGTCGTGCATCAATGAGTTTTTCTGTTCAAAAATGTATGTGCACAATGCCCTCTCACACGGTGAAGGAAAACATCGTGAGGAAACCGGCATGTCGTAGAACCTAAAAAGTTCTATAACATGTGTCGTGCTCAAAAGGAGCCTCTTGAGGCGCACTTAAAATCCTTTCACCACACTGTTTCGGAAAAAACTAAACTAGACAAGACAGAGCTCTCACGTTGATATTTTCACCGCCAAGGCAATTTTTTTTAGTTTTTTTAAGGTGACATTTCTACTTCATTGTTGCACGACCGGTTTCGAACCCACGACCTTATGACCGCTACCACTAGACCAGCAGTGAGTGAGTAAGCGAAGCTCGGATCCACTACGTGATACTCCCCGTGATCTAACTTTTTACGGAATAGCACTGGTGCCATTTTAGATAGGCAATAAGACAGCTTCTGACAGAGATTTGTGAGACAAGCTTGCAGCCATAAAACAGGACAGACAGACGTCTGCATGACATAAACTATAGTTTTACTGGTTTTACATTCCAATCTCCGTTCGCAAATCCGCAAATCCTAGAACATGCGGACTCATTTTTGATTCGATTCGAACTATAAACTCGACAAGAATTCTATTGTATTCGGTGGTTTTGCCTTTAGCAGAAGTTTCATGTTATCGAAAACTGTTAGTACTGTTAAAATATATAATTTTATATAATTATATAAAATTCGAATCTGTACATACTACACTGCCTTAAAATCAAAGTCAGTCTTTTTTTTTATACAACTAGCTGATGGAACAAGCAGATGGCCCACCTAATGTTAAGAGGTAACCATCGCCTATAACAAAGCATTGCCTCGTTCATCACGCACGATAGGAACGTGCCTCACGATGCACTGCCCTGTGTCCATCAACTTGAGGCATACAGATGCTAAGCCTCATCTGCCTGTAATTACACCGGCAACCACACTGTTCAAACCGACACATAGCAACGCTGCTTGGCGGCAGAAAAAGTAGTATTTCCCTGGACAAACCCTTCACAAAGAGCTCTACTACTCTTCTTAAGTCTTAAGGTATTCAGTTGAATTAAAAAGTTTACTTATCGAGGTGCCAGTTCTACGCGACCAATGCTACCTATCTAAGCTCAAACTAAGCAAAGCTTTATATGGGAACCAGATAGCTGATATAACACTTATAAAATATTATATACTATATAATAAAAACATTATATACTTATTAATATTATATAATTAAAATATAATATAACAGACAGAGAACAAAATATCTATGTTCATTACGCACATGCTTGTTCTCAGTGAAATCGAACCCACGGCCTAAAGTACACGTCAGAGCTACTACCAACTAAGCAGTGAGGGCTGTCTGTGTTAGCTGTAAGGAGTGATGATGATACCTTGGCGACAGCATCCTTAACAATTCGGAAACCAGTGCTTGAGGTACCGAAAATGTCTTCGAAGAATCAAAATATTCCTATTTCTTCGAGTCACTGAAACTCGTCCCCTTATTTCTTTGTCTATACAGCTGGTGACAAAGGAATACTTGAAGGAATCTTCAATTTGCACCTGCCACTGGCCCTGGCTTGGTCGCTTGGTACAGTCGTTGGAAAGATATAGTTTAGTTTATATTATATTTGTATTTTTTACATTTCACTGAAAATGGGTTGGATTTCTTAGCGGCGTCTGCTTTTTCAAATATACGTCTATTCGGATGTTTTATAGAGAAGATTGAATGTTCTAGTTAAGAAAATCAATAAATTCTAAATGAAAACGGTCTTTATTCAGTACAATCACAAGGATCACTTTGAAACGCCTCATACACTAGGTGAATCTATCGCTAGTTCCTCGCGACCAAAGCCTAGAAGAACGGGCAAGAAACTTACGGCTTGGTTCCTAGCGTTTTATTTAATGATCCTTGTACAATTATGGTACTGAATTGTTAAGTTTTTGTAATGAGTTGGAGCATAGATCAGTCCCAAGCTTCTTTGTCATCTATATAAACAGATATTTTATAGTAAGCTTTTGTAAATAGTTTTCTTTTTTAAGCATGCTACATTGTCATATTCATTTATTTCCTCTTTACACATGTAACATGTTCTTAGTGTCAACCACATCATCACTTAAGGGGCTGACAACTATCAAACAACTTCTCGCTCGTACGTTTCGACATGTTGAAAGATATAAAATCACTAAACTCATTTTCGAAAAATCGCAATCAACCATTTTGTGTGCAATCACATTGCACACAGTTTAGTAAAAATTTCATTTTGATCGATACAAGTTTTCCTACTTAAAAGTTTGCTTATGTACGAAAACTAGTAGAGCAAACTTTTGAGTAGGAAAACATGTAGCGATCAAAATTAAATTTTGAGAGTCACATTAGCTCTTGTCTTCGCCTTAAGCGAAGACTAGCTTAACTCAAAAGTTTGCTTTACTGGTTTTCGTACATAGGCAAACTTTTAAGTAGGAAAACTTGTATCGATCAAAATGAATTTTTTACTAAACTGTAACCTTTTTTTAAATTTCTATTTGTTTTAGTACTATTAGTAGAAATTAAAAAAAAACCTTTATCACTCTTCTAATATAGGCGTTGGAAGCGCTCAGATGTAAATACTGCTAGTGGTCACCCATCAAATGGTGACCGCGTAGAACGATACGTTATACCACTTTACCACCATTATTCGTAAGTCGGTTTAAAATAAAACAGAAACATTCACAGCAAAAAATACTAATATCTTTCATCTGCATGATACTTTTGTCGTCAACCGTACCGGATGTACAGGAAATATAGCCGGATATCGATTCCACCGTCTATTCGATACGCTGGATCTTATGTTGTCGCCTATTCATGTTATAAATAAGAAATAGTAGATTGTTTACCAAGGGAGCAAACAACTATTTTTATGGCGAGAGTGTTTTTTGAATCCAGAGCGGAGCGAAGTATTCTAGAGTAGAATCCCGAGCGTAGCGAGGGATTCTAAAGTAGAATCCTAAGCGTAGCGAGGGATTCAAAGTACTTCACTCGAGCTTAAAATAGTGTTGCTCCCGAGGTGGACACTACTTTTTATCACCCTCTATGAGAAAATAACTTAGTGCAACTTATGAATAATCATAGTCACAAAGTCACAAAGTCACAAAGTCACAAAGTCACAAAGTCACAAAGTCACAAAGTCACAAAGTCACAAAGTCACAAAGTCACAAAGTCACAAAGTCACAAAGTCACAAAGTCACAAAGTCACAAAGTCACAAAGTCACAAAGTCACAAAGTCATAAAGTCACAAAGTCACAAAGTCACAAAGTCACAAAGCCACAAAGTCACAAAGTCACAAAGTCACAAAGTCACAAAGTCACAAAGTCACAAAGTCACAAAGTCACAAAGTCACAAAGTCACAAAGTCACAAAGTCACAAAGTCACAAAGTCACAAAGTCACAAAGTCACAAAGTCACAAAGTCACAAAGTCACAAAGTCACAAAGTCACAAAGTCACAAAGTCACAAAGTCACAAAGTCACAAAGTCACAAAGTCACAAAGTCACAAAGTCGCAAAGTCGCAAAGTCGCAAAGTCACAAAGTCACAAAGTCACGGAGTCACATAGTCACATAGTCACATAGTCACATAGTAACATTGTCACAATGTCACATAATCTCATAGTCATAATCATGTATTTATTGTAATTTTATTTATTTTCATAAAACTAAGTAAAATCTGAATTTGAGTAAACAATTATGAACAAAGGTGGAATGCGCGTTTCACGTGTTTTTGTTTATTTTTATTTAGTTCAGGCGCTTTTTTTTTAATCATAAAGCCTGCTTGTTCATACAGTGTTCGTGATCTCTTTGGTGATTGGAACTTTTACTCAATAAGCACATTCCAAATTCAAATCACATTACCGCCCTTGGGCGGTAAAGTACTTTACCGCCCTTGGGATCAAAGTGCTATTTTGCTACCTGTTTTCGAAGAGCAAACTATCTATTTTCGAATTGATGTGATAAAAAGATATATTATAATGTTACATTTTGTTTGAAACGGTGTTGTTACCGTTAGCTCTGATTTCACCATGCTGTGTTAGATTAACAAAGGATTAAATGGCTGTTAAATATGTCAAAATGTATGCGTTTGACATCTATGGTTAGATTTAACGGCCTGTTAATCCTTGATTAGTAGTCCCTTAAAGAGCTAAAATATTGGCAAAAGAAAAATCGAACCACTTAAATGAAAATCACCCATAAAGGAAATGTACCCTGCATTTGCATTTTGACAGCCTCCACAGCTCAGTTGGTAGCACGTGGGTTCGATCCCCACCGAGAACAAATGTTTGTGTGATGAACATACCTCTAGATGTTTGTTCTCGGTATGGCTGTTATTACCTATATATTATAAGTATCTATTAACAAAAAAATAGAAGCATCAAAGTATGTATTATATCCGCTAAATGGTTCCCATATTACAAGCTTTGGCTTAGTTTGGGGCTAGATAGTGCTGTGTGGAAAGTGCACCAATATTTATTTATTTTATTACACTTAGAATTAACAAAAAAAGATTTTTATTAATTAAATCTTAACATTTAGACAGAAGGGAAAACCTCAAAAATTTATAAAAGCGATATATTTCTTGTCGAGTAGACTTGAAGGAAGCCGCCACCATTTTCTTCAAAACAAATGACTGCCGACTTTTAAGTACTGACTTGACCTAAAAGTGTTTAATCTTGACTTGACACTGGCAAGATTTTCTATCGGATGACGGACAGGTGCCATAAACGGAGCGAAAAAGACGAAAAAAGATAGCGCAGTCTGTTTGTTGAAAACAAAATTCTCCGTAGTACTACCGACAAGCCCAGTAGTACGAAGGAATTTTATTCCACAGATTCGTGAATAAATTTGAACCCCACTTGTTTGTTTAAATAAATAGGAATTTAGGCTCAATTGTTATTGTCAGGTGTCAGGGGGGTAAACAATAAATAATAACAAAAATATCATCATAAAATATGTAGGCAGATGACTACATATTTTATGTTAAGACAACGACGCCCCTTTACAGAAATTATTCATTTTATATTTTCAAAATTGACAAGGACACCAAGAAACACCAAGCGTTGCTGTGTTTCGGTTAAAAGGGTGTGGTTGCCAGAGAAATTTCAGGCACATGAAGTTTAGCATCATGCCTCGAGTTGATGGATACAGGGCAGTGCATTGTAGGGCACGTTCCTGTCGTGCGTGATTTGCGGGGCAGTGCTTTGTTATAGGTGATGATCTACTTAATATCAGGTGGGCCATATGTTTTTTTTTTTTTTATACAACCAGCTGATGGAGCAAGCAGATGGCCCACCTGATGTTAAGTGGTAACCATCACCTATAACAAAGCATTGCCTCGTAAGTCACGCACGATAGGAACGTGCCCTACGATGCACTGCCCTGCGTCCATCAGCTTGAGGCATACAGATGTTAAGCCTCATGTGCCTGTAATTACACCGGCAACCACACTCTTCAAACCGAAACACAGCATTGCTGCTTGGTAGCAGAAAAAGGTGTGGTGGTAGTACTTCCCCGGACGAGCTCTTCACAAAGAGCTCTACTACTCTTAAAAATGTTTGTTCCATTAGCTAACACTATAAAAAACATGTAACTGAAAGTCTACAACCCTCTCAGCAATGTAAAATGCTGAATTTCAATAAGATTTTACACCTGGCCACTTTTTACTGAGATCGTAACGATGCTGTTTCAAATACAGTTATAGGGGCCGTAAAAAACTTATATGAAACCCTACGACCATACCTGCCCCGGGCTGGCCATAAAATAAATTGAAATTTTGCATCTCCGTGACGTCACGCTTGAGAGTGACACCACTGGACGTGAAATAAAAGTTTTAAATTAATAAATAAAAGTTTAAAATTAAAAATGGCTCTGAAAATTTGGCTGTTATTTTGTGTTTTGTAGCGATGTGTGCACTAAAAAAGGATTACAAAATATAAGCAAAAATGTGTTTTTTTTTTACCAAGTCATGGGAAATATTCTGTTAAATTCACTGCACTGATTTGGATCACTTGAGCTATCTAGATCGTTTGCAACGGTCTTCAGATAGCTCAACTGTTTTATTGTATTTTGTACATTTTGTAAATACTTGTATTCATTGTAGTTTTATTTTTAAATAAATTGATATATTCTTTTTCTTTATAAATTATTTTTAATATAACTTTTCGCTCATGCCACTATTTACGGGATTTCATTTAAAAGAAAGAAAAAGAAAGTAAGAAGATACATTTATTTGACATACACACAAAAAAAAAAAGTAAAACAGAACGGACAGGTACAGACAAACAAAATACCTACCAACTAAAAAAAAAACTCACAACAATGAAAAAGAAATAATACATTTATTTTTTTTAATAATATAAAGCTGGTCACAGACCCGTACCGTTGCAGAGAGTTTTATGCCAAAAAGGCCCAGACACAGCTTTTGCTGCTTAAGGCGAAGGCAAGAGCTAATGTGACTCTCGCTCGCACGTTTCGACATGTTGAAAGATATAAAATCCCTAAACTCATTTTCAAAAAATCGAAATCAACCATTTTGTGTGCAATCACATTGCACACAGTTTAGTATAAAAATCGTTTTTATCGATACATGTTTTCCTACTCAAAAGTTTGCTTTACTAGTTTTCGTACATAAGCAAACTTTTAAGTAGGAAAACTTGTATCGATCAAAATGATTTTTTTTCTAAACTGCGAAATACCCCTAGCGAAAGGTTTTTGGTTGTGGTATAGTTTTGGCAAGTAAAGGAAGCATGATTGGCCCTAAGGGTTAAACTACCCCTACCCATAAAGTAAAGTGGATGAAAGTTACCTCCGCGACATTTTATTGGATAAAGATACATTATAGTTGGACGACCAAAAACTTTGAGCCCGCACTTTTTGTTTAGTCGCGGGATCTTCATAGGATACATAAGTTACTTGATCACGGAAAGAACCACTTTAGACCTTATGCCGAACACCATTGAGTAAGTAATTGACTGAGCCTCATGCGCTGGAAGGATGTATTTTTATGAATAATTTCGTCTATTTTACGGCCGTTTAACTAAAGCCTGGTTTTCGAGGTATTACGATGCTTGACGTAAGCTATTATTTAATACATTTTCTGGGTTTATCGTTCAGAGGTATTTAATTTAGCAAAGTATTCATTTAAAAATTGGAGCATAAAAACTAACATCTAGAAACTTTTTTACCAAACGTACAATAAGGATTACGCAATTTTGAAAATTATGAACTGCTACCATTATTAAAAAGTGAACCTTAATACGACGGCATAAAAGTCATTGAAATTTTCGAGACACAGCAATTCAAAGAATTTTTTAAACTACTAAGTAAGCACACTATTGAACGGCCCACCTGATGGAAAGCGGGAAGCGTGGGTTCCTGCAACACTAGAGATATCAGACGTGCTTTGCCGACGCTTTAGATATTCAAACCCTTTTTGAAGAACCACATGCGGTAGTTTATAAGAACAACCCCACTGGAGCGCATTCCACAACTTTAGAGTGCGCGGGAGGAGGTTCCTCTGAAACCGAACACGTGAACATCCTGGCTCCAAGGAGTGTGGGTGAACTCTCAGCCTATGGCGAGCAGGGTAGAAAAAAATCATCATGTCCAACAATTAGTCAGTACACATCCCGTTATAGGGTAGAACATACAAAAGATAATTGCATAACAAGAATGGGTTCTTTTTGGGTCCTGGTGCCCCTTTTGTGTCGTAGGTCTTAGTGCAAGCGACTGTTTGTATGACGCTGAAAAATTGAATTAAATTCTCCATACGACAAATACGCGGCGAGTGAAATCATATTTACGATGAAAATGAATTTCTTTTAACATTAATTTCACTTACTTCGTTTCGGGCATTCGAGAATATTTAAACCTGAAGTTGACCTAGTACCAGAAATATTATTAAGTCATTTGAGACTTGTTTCTGCACGTGACTTCACTTGTAAGGTACCCAAACCTTTGCTAATCCACGGATCACGTACAACAGATATATCTGTTCAAAGTCTAATCAATTTGCCCAGCCGTTGGCATAGGCAGTCACGAACATCCAAACATTTAAACTTTTCAATAGGTAAAACATGTTAGTAGGATCACTCATAGATCGAAATCATAGCTCGCAGAATTAGCAAGTTGACGTGACAATGGGCGGGCAGGTCGCTCGAATAACTGACAATCGCTGGTGAACTGATAAAAGGTTCTCGAATGGTGACCACCCTCCTGCCCAATGACATTGTGAGGATCCGAAGAAGTTGATGGAAGTAGAGGCCTCAGAATCGTTCTTCCTGGAATTTATTCCATTGAATCACAAATCACTTTGAAACGTCTTAAACAAGGTGAATCCAGGTGGTTGTCCCAATCTAGAAGACTTACTTAATTTCTCTCTCATTGTAATGATCAGGAAAACATACGAAAAGGCAAATTAACTATCTATAGTCGCGTTAAACTCTCGCTGCAAACTCGGTCATAAATCATCTTAACACACGCTTAAACAAAAGGATCGTCCGTTCTCCTAAGTGAGAGAGAGAGAGAGCAATATTGCTGTCTCGTTCCGATAACTTATGACCGAGCCTGCAGAAAGAGTTTAACTCGACTATAGTACCTTATCCCATCCTAGTTCTCAAATGCACAAATACAAAATAATAGCAACAATTAAACTAAAAACAATACAGATACGCCGCCATGTCAGGTGAACCCCACAAAGAGCTTTCATTTTAAACATATTTCAAAGATAAGACTGTTTTTAATATTCCACGGTTATAATATTCGAGAACGGAGTCCTTTTGTGAGTTTACACGACGTGTAATGAATAAAACATCTGAACCCTGAGCCTAAGCTCATCAAGCGGACGTGTCCCATTGAGGAAGGGGAGATATGGTCTGGAGGGATGACGAGTAGACCAATCACGCTTCTCGTAGTGTCAAGACACACTCAAACTTTCTTCGACCAATATGCTGCTACCTCAATAGCTCTATGCGTTTTTTTTTACCCTACTAGCTGATGGAACAAGCATATGGCCCTCCTGATGTTAAGTGATAAAATAACCTATAACATTACCTCGTAAGTTACGCACGATAGGGACGTGCCCTGCGTCCATCAACTTGAGGCAGACAGATGTTAAGCCTCATGTGCCTGTAATTTCACCGGCTCGACCATGTGCACTTGGGAGGACTTAAGTGGGGCAACGGATCCTAAGTTTTAAGAGTAGTAGTGCTCTTTGTGAAGGGTTCGTCCGGGAAAGTACTAACACCACGCCTTTTTCTGCCGCCAAGCAGCGGTGCTGTGTTTCGGTTTTAAGAGTGTGGTTGCCGGTGAAATAACATGCACATGAGACTTTACATCTGTATGCCTCAAGTTAATGGACGCAGGGTAGTGCATCGTAGTGCACGTTTCTATCGTCCGTGACTTATGAAGCAAAGGTGTTTTATAGGTGACGGTTCCCACAAAAAGCTTTACAAACTTATTATCCGTGTGTTCGTTCGAGCCGCCTCACAGCATCATCTAAAACGTCTGTCATCTTGGATTCCATCTCATTTCGCGGACCAACGACTCCTTCCTTTTGATACCAGCTCCCCTTCATATCCTGTGTAATCTATAACCCCCCGGAATCATCCGATAACGGTGGAACTACAGTTTTATAATTAAAGGTTTTTAGTAGAAAAAAATACAGAAGCAGATAGCCTACCTGATATTGAGGCTACCTATGCCCGTAAAAAAGCATTACATCACTAAACTGTGCTTAAGTATCAGGTGGCCCATTTAACATCAGGTTGGCCATCTGCTTGTTCCATCAGCATTTGTTGTTATAGCGGCAATAGAAATACATCATCTGTGAAAAAAAATCAACTGTCTCACTATCACGGTTCATGAGATCAGCCTGGCGACAGACGGACAGACAGACGGGCGGACAGCGGAGTCTGAGTAATAGGGTCCCGTTTGACCCTTTGGGAACGGAACTCTAAAAAATATAAAGAATTGAGATTATCTTCATCGACCTACATCCCACTTAGCAATGTCTTCGATTCATAGGATGGGCCTACGGTCTTTTCCTTGTTATCGGGTTCAACTGTAAGAAAGAAAGAAAGAAAGAAAAGGTATTTATTTGTCACACAAACATACGTGGACTTTAGATTTAAAAGCTAGTAATGCCGAGTGCGACAAACAGGTCCCGTCTCAGCGAGATGCTGCTGACCATCCATAGATAGTAAGCAGCGCTGGTTTTCAGACGAGACCCGAGGGTGGCTTCACGAACACAATACTTACATAAATAAATAGGTGATGATGTACGTAAACTAATAAATAAATATTTTGTAAATCTCTATCCCTAATACTATAAGAATCAAAGTCCTGACTGACTGACTGACTGACTGACTGACTGACTGACTGACTGACTGACTGACTGACTGACTGACTGACTGACTGACTGACATATAGACAACGCACAGCCTAAACCGCTGGTCCTAGAGACTTGAAATTTGAGGAGTACATAGGTCTTATGGCGTAGAGGTGTACTAAGAAGGGATTTTTGGAAATTCAACCCCTAAGGGTGTAAAAAGGGATGAAAACGTTTGTATGAAAAATAGTATTCCTTGAACCTACAAACTTGAAACTTGGAGTACATATACTTCAAGACAAAAAAATAGGAAATACATTTTTAGTTTTTTTAAACTACCCTTAATAAGTGTGCTAAGGGATGTAAAAGTATGTATGGGAGTTTTTTGACCGCTGGTCCTAGAGACTTGAAATTTGAGGAGTACATAGGTCTTAAGGCGTAGAGGTGTACCAAGAAGGGATTTTTGGAAATTCAACCCCTAACCCCTAAGGGTGTAAAAAGGGATGAAAACGTTTGTATGAAAAATTGTATTCCTTGAACCTACAAACTTGAAACTTGAAGTAGATGTACTCCAAGACAAAAAAATAGGAAATACATTTTTAGTTTTTTAAAACTACCCTTAATAAGTGTGCTAAGGGATGTAAAAGTATGTATGGGAGTTTTTTGACCGCTGGTCCTAGAGACTTAAAACTTGAAAAGTACAAAGGTCTTATGGCGTAGAGGTGTATTAAGAAGAGGTTTTTGGAAATTCAACCCCTAAGGGTGTAAAAGGGTTGAATACGTTTGCATGAAAAATAGTATTCCTTGAACCTACAAACTTGAAACTTGGAGTACATGTACTCCAAGGCAAAAAATAGGAAAGGCATTTTTAGTTTTTTAGAACTACCCTTAATAAGTGTGCAAAGGGATGTAAAAGTTTGTTTGGGAGTTTTTTGACCGCTGGTCCTAGAGACTTGAAATTTGAAGAGTACATAGGTCTTATGGCGTAGAAGTGTACTAAGAAGAGGTTTTTGGAAATTCAACCCCTAAGGGTGTAAAAGGGTTGAAAACGTTTGCATGAAAAATAGTATTCCTTGAACCTACAAACTTGAAACTTGGAGTACATGTTCTCCAAGGCAAAAAATAGGAAAGGCATTTTTAGTTTTTTAGAACTACCCTTAATAAGTGTGCAAAGGGATGTAAAAGTTTGTACGGGAGGTTTTTGACCGCTGGTCCCAGAGACTTGAAATTTGAAGAGTATAGGTCTTATGGCGTAGAGGTGTATTAAGAAGGGATTTTTGAAAATTCAACCCCTAAGGATGTATAAAGGGTTGAAAACGTTGGTATGAAAAATTGTATTCCTTGAACCTACAAACTTGAAACTTGGAGTACATGTACTCCAAGGCAAAAAATAGGAAAGGCATTTTTAGTTTTTTAGAACTACCCTTAATAAGTGTGCAAAGGGATGTCAAAGTTTGTATGGGAGTTTTTTAACGCGTGGTGCGATTGATTTAAAACTTGAGGTAAATATACCAAGAAATAAATAATTAAGAATGACGCTTTTAACTTTTGATAATTACCCCTGCAAAGGGTGCAAATGGCTGGTAAAAGTTAGTATGGGAGATTTTTAACGCATAGTGCTATTGATTTCAAACTTGAAGTAAATTTACTCCACAATAAATAATTTAAAATCACGTTTTCAATATTTTAAAACCACCCCTGCAAAGGGTGCAAAAGACTGACAAAGTTTCAAGGTTTGTATGGGAGATTTTTAAAGCGTAGTGTAATTAATTTCAAACTAAAAGAAAATGTGTTCTGTGGATAAATAACAAAAAGACAGTTTGATTTTCGAAAACAACCCCTAAAACGTTACCCTCCTTCGTTGCGCTCAAGTAAAAAGGATACAAAAAGGCGTCAATGTTTGTAAGGGACATTCTAAAACGGGAATCTTGAGTTGGTACGAAGAGATCTTAGGGTATCTACCGTGCCTGGGGATCAAAGTCGTGAAGCTGTTTCGTTTCGTTTGTTTTTGGGGTAGAAACTAGGAACAAATAAGTACATATTTTCCGTGTAAGGTTGTCTTTGTTGTATTTGTCATGTTCGTGCTAAACTCAGTACCTATACCTACCTACCTACCTAATATAGGTAATGTACGCCTATAGGTATCTCTTATACCTGCGTAGGTATCCTACCCTAATAATATACAAATCAATGCGAAAGTTACGATGTTTGAATGTTTGTGGCTCAATTACTACGGCTTACCACTTCAACGCGTGCGAAGCCGCGGGAAGCCACTAGTACTAATATAAGTACCTATGTGATATATTTAAAAAACAAGATAATTAGGATAAGTATATAATTAAAATATATTTACTATAATAAACAATAAAATAAAGGATAGAATTATGAATAAATAAGTAGAATATAAGTTCAGTCAATGTGATTATATTTAAGGAAGGGAAAAACACTTTGGGTTCATTTTCTGTGATCTTGAGAAGCAAAATAGCGAATTCATTTTTTTATGATGTTGTTTATTTTAAGTTCTGAGTCATAACTCCTAAATGGTGGTCCGTAATTAGCATAAAGTGTAAGCAATAAAAATGTATTATATGATATCCTGATTTTAAAGAAAAAGTTAGGTACTGCTTAGCACCTAGGAGCGTTTCTGCAGTGCTAGATGTTCCCTCTTGAGTGCTGTTTTAAAAGAACTGTAGATATTACTTTATTGTTTTTTACTGTATGGATGTTTATGGACCACGCTCTAACCACTGAACCAATTTGGTTGAAACAAAGGTTTCGTAACCTGAATAAGTGTTACATGCTACTTTTTATCCTGAAAATTTACCGAAATTAGGGTAGAAAACATGAATGTACCCAATAAAGGCATGTTAGCGATCACTCAAAATCAAAATCAAAACGGTCTTTATTCAGTACAATCACAATGATAACTTTGAACTACTAATACAAGTAAAGCTGCAGGCGGCACTAGATCACACGTTTGGCCTTGTTTCTCCTACCAATTTCCTCATTTTAAATTCTACAAGAATATAAGCAATATATTAAATAGGTAGAATTTCCCCAATACATATTATAAATCCCCTTCAAAGGAATGCAGTATTTGTTTATTATATTTATTTCCGGAGATTCCCTCGGGAGCTATTTACTTTCATTCAATATTGGAGCAGAGACTTCATCTTTCAAATGTTTAAAGAAATGGGAGTTTCGCCTCTGAGAAATTTTAGGAAGGAATTTTTAGAGTTTTAGACACAAACCGTCGAAAAATTAAAATGAAAATTCTTGATTATTTTATACTTGATATTAAAGAACAAAATAAATGAAATAGAAAAACAGTAAATAGAATCAATAATAATTAAATTGATTAATTGATTTAAAATACATAAAAATACACATTAAAATAACAGTCCAAAGGCGGACTTAATGCTATAAAGCATTATCTTCCAGACAACCTTTGTGTATTGTGGACATTGGTTGTGTCAGTAGTGCAAGGGAGAAGAATTAAAGTAGATAGGTAATAGGTACATTTATAAAGTAGTAAAATTACATACAAATGCTATTATTCAGTATATTAAATATTTATCCAAGTAGTTTTGAAATTTTTAGGTAGGAAAACTTGCTTGTTATAATTTTACTGCACTTTAGTAATGTTATTCTCCAAAATTTTGTTATTTGCGATTTTTCATAACTTCCTTCAGTAGTTTTATAATCTTCATAAACGTAGAAATGTGCAATCGTAATCGTGATGTTTGTAAGGTGGTCAGCCTCGTAAGTACTTTTACTAAAAGCTTATTTGAGCGAATGACAAGCTCTTGCCAACGTAGTTTTTAGGCCAAAGGTCTCTGTCTTATCACGGAAATAAGCCATGCAACTGCTAAAGTTGGAACTTAACGAGCCCTCCGAATCACGTACATGCATTACATCTAAGTAAACACTATCACTCATCCCAACTTTGACTACGCTTTGACACCACAGAGTAAGAGTAGTAGAGCTCTTTGTGAAGGCTCGTCCGGGGAAGTACTACCACTACGCCTTTTTCTGCCGCCAAGCATCAACGTTGTGTTTCGGTTCGAAGAGTGTGGTTGCCGGTGTAATTACAGGCACATGAGGCTTAACATCTGTATGCCTCAAGTTGATGGACGCAGTGTATCGTGGGGCACGCGTTCCTATCGCGCGTGACTTACGAGGCAATGCTTTGTTATAGGTGATGGTTACCACATAACATCAGCTGGGCCATCTGCTTGTTCCATCAGTTAGTTGTTTTAAAAAACCACTGATGAAAAAAAACTTAAGGCAAGTATGACGCGGGAATTCTCTCCTATAGTCATCAAAAGTACTAACGCAAAAGTTTATGTGTGTGACTCAATCACTGATGCAGGAATAGAATGAAATTTAGAATATTTTATTCAGTTACTTATTATGTAGCCACACGCGATGCCTCGACAAAGACATTTCTGATAAAAAATGCAGCAAAAATCTATTTCAGATATAGAAACAGTTTCACGGCTATAAATCCTCAGGCACGGTAGACATTCCCTCAGATCTCTTAGTACCAAGTTTCAACTCAATATTATATCAGGATTTCTAAGGAGGGGTAGTCCGAGGGGTCAGAAGTTTTGAGACTACATCTAGATTTGACTAGATAGCATTATGACTAAGTCGCTTTCTGACTAAATCTCGATATGACTACCTCGCGTTAGGACTAAATAGGTGTCCGACTATATATGCATACGTCCTGTTATCAGATTGACTTGATATCGTTAAGACGTACAATAGTATCCAAAAGTGGCAATTTTTTTTTTTATGTGATTATGAATCGGGACTTATCAGTGCCTTTCGGACCGTGTATCCTTATGCAATAATTACAGGATGCTTTTATCATAAATTATCAAAGCATTGTGGAAAAAGACGAATGATATCGGTCTGACGAATCCAAAGAGGAACGAGACATCACTAGGATCACTACCTTTCTTACCTTCATCTTTGCCGCTGCTAGAAATCCAACTGGCTTTCTCACGAGGTTCTACTTCACCTACTTTATAAGACGTCAAAGTGCTGAACTGAATAAGGACTGTTATAGTTATGTGTCAGACCTGTAGATGGAACCTCGGTCGCTTAGGTACCGTAGGAGCATGTCCCTGAGTTATTCATCGAGATTATAATCCGATGGCGTAGTTGGTTAGCGCGGCCCCGTATAAAGGCGAAGGTCGTGGGTTCTAATCCCACTCGGATAATAACTTTTGGGACTATATTAAATCTTTGTGATTTTCCTGAAGTGTAGTTCAACTCTATAAAACAAATAAAAATTAAGGACTGCTATAATTTAATTTTTTTACCGTTTCAAAGCACTGAAGCACACATATATTTTTCGAAAAGAAATAAACATTGTTGACCACCGGATCCAAACCCACGTCCATACGATCAGAAGGCAGGCCCACTACACCACCGATGCTCTCAGGTACTGCAGTGGAATTATTCGTATTGACAGCTTAGTCCCCAAGGAGCCTCCCGTCAGTGACGTCATGTCATGCGGTTACAGTTATAATGCGGGTGGAATACCTGATGGTAGCGCAGAAGCATTACTCACTGATTGGAAAATATAAATATCGCTATAATTGTCGCGGTCAAATAAATATATATAAATTTATGTCTAATTATATTATCATAAATTATATTATATCCTATTGTTTTTTTAATATTATTGCTGATGCCCTCCTACCCGATGGACTGACGACATTGTCAGGATCGCGAGAAGTCGGTGGATGGAGAGGACTCAGAATCGTTCTTCCCGGAAATGATTAGGGGAGGCCTATGTCCAGCAGTGGACTTCTTTAGGCTAATGATGATGATGTTGATTGCTGACGGAACAAGCACAAGGCCCATCTGATGTTAAGGGGTAAGTAAGTCGTATAGTACCTACGTAAGTCACGCATTATATGAACGTACCCTAGGATACACTTCCCGGCGTCCGTCAACTTGAGGCAGATGATTAGCCTCATGTGCCTGTAATTTCACCGGCAACCACACTCTCCAAACCGAAACACAGCAACGCTGCTTGGCGACAAAAATAAGCATGGTGGTAGTACTTCCCCGGACGAACCACACATAAAAAGCTCTGCTAGTCATAACCTTCTAATAATTTTCCCACTTTCCTATCCCACTTATAGATAAATGCAAAAGTTATGATTTTTAGATGTTTTGTTTGTGGCTCAATCAAACCCTAATTATTCGACTGATTTGGATTTGGAACTAAACTTTGTGGTCTGGATTTACATATAAGGTACTATTTATCCCGAAAAATCTTTACAAAATATATACAAACTCATAAACGGAAACTGTCTTAAAATTTGAGTGAAGCCGCGGGCGGCCGCCAATCTCTAATACTATAAGAATCAAAGTCCTGACTGACTGACTGACTGACTGACTGACTGACTGACTGACTGACTGACATATAGACAACGCACAGCCTAAACCGCTGGTCCTAGAGACTTGAAATTTGAGGAGTACATAGGTCTTATGGCGTAGAGGTGTACTAAGAAGGGATTTTTGGAAATTCAACCCCTAAGGGTGTAAAAAGGGATGAAAACGTTTGTATGAAAAATTGTATTCCTTGAACCTACAAACTTGAAACTTGGAGTACATATACTTCAAGACAAAAAAATAGGAAATACATTTTTAGTTTTTTTAAACTACCCTTAATAAGTGTGCTAAGGGATGTAAAAGTATGTATGGGAGTTTTTTGACCGCTGGTCCTAGAGACTTGAAATTTGAGGAGTACATAGGTCTTAAGGCGTAGAGGTGTACCAAGAAGGGATTTTTGGAAATTCAACCCCTAAGGGTGTAAAAAGGGTTGAAAACGTTTGCATGAAAAATAGTATTCCTTGAACCTACAAATTGAAACTTGGAGTACATGTTCTCCAAGGCAAAAAATAGGAAAGGCATTTTTAGTTTTTTAGAACTACCCTTAATAAGTGTGCAAAGGGATGTAAAAGTTTGTACGGGAGGTTTTTGACCGCTGGTCCTAGAGACTTGAAATTTGAAGAGTATAGGTCTTATGGCGTAGAGGTGTATTAAGAAGGGATTTTTGAAAATTCAACCCCTAAGGATGTATAAAGGGTTGAAAACGTTGGTATGAAAAATTGTATTCCTTGAACCTACAAACTTGAAACTTGGAGTACATGTACTCCAAGGCAAAAAATAGGAAAGGCATTTTTAGTTTTTTAGAACTACCCTTAATAAGTGTGCAAAGGGATGTCAAAGTTTGTATGGGAGTTTTTTAACGCGTGGTGCGATTGATTTAAAACTTGAGGTAAATATACCAAGAAATAAATAATTAAGAATGACGCTTTTAACTTTTGATAATTACCCCTGCAAAGGGTGCAAATGGCTGGTAAAAGTTAGTATGGGAGATTTTTAACGCATAGTGCTATTGATTTCAAACTTGAAGTAAATATACTCCACAATAAATAATTTAAAATCACGTTTTCAATATTTTAAAACCACCCCTGCAAAGGTTGCAAAAGACTGACAAAGTTTCCAGGTTTGTATGGGAGATTTTTAAAGCGTAGTGTAATTAATTTCAAACTAAAAGAAAATGTGTTCTGTGGATAAATAACAAAAAGACAGTTTGATTTTCGAAAACAACCCCTAAAACGTTACCCTCCTTCGTTGCGCTCAAGTAAAAAGGATACAAAAAGGCGTCAATGTTTGTAAGGGACATTCTAAAACGGGAATCTTGAGTTGGTACGAAGAGATCTTAGGGTATCTACCGTGCCTGGGGATCAAAGTCGTGAAGCTGTTTCGTTTCGTTTGTTTTTGGGGTAGAAACTAGGAACAAATAAGTACATATTTTCCGTGTAAGGTTGTCTTTGTTGTATTTGTCATGTTCGTGCTAAACTCAGTACCTATACCTACCTACCTACCTAATATAGGTAATGTACGCCTATAGGTATCTCTTATACCTGCGTAGGTATCCTACCCTAATAATATACAAATCAATGCGAAAGTTACGATGTTTGAATGTTTGTGGCTCAATTACTACGGCTTACCACTTCAACGCGTGCGAAGCCGCGGGAAGCCACTAGTAAGTAATAAGAATAATAAGGTAAAAAAAAAACGTGTATCTGATAAGTCTAATGATAAAAAAACATAAACGGAAAGTGCTTCAGACTTTTATCCTCAGGCACGCTAGATTTCAGTCAGATTTTTTGGTACAAAGTAACCCAGTTAAGATTCTGAAAGCCAAATTCAAAGACAAAAGGTATTTATTCATTTGAATCACAAGGCTCACTTTGAAACGTCTTGAAGCTAGGTTAAAGCGAATAAAAGAGCTAATGTGACTCTCGCTCGCACGTCTCGACATGTTGAAAGATATAAAATCACTAAACTCATTTTCGAAAAGTCGCAATCAACTAGTTTGTCTGCAATCACATTGCAGTGGTCTAGTGGTAGCAGCCCCGATCCTAAGGTATTGGGTTCGAAACCGGTCGTGCACCAATGAGTTTTTCTATTCAAAAAATGTATTTGCGCAATGCCAGTACTCTCAAACGGTGAAGGAAAACATCGTGAGGAAACCGGCATGTCGTAGAACCTAAAAAGTTTAAAAGTTTTTAGAACATGTGTAAGGGGTCGAAAAGAGCCTCTTGAGGCGCACTTAAAATCCTTTCACCACAGTTTCAAAAGAAACTAGTGACACGACAAGAGAAAGAGGAAAGGACTTCTTCCGGCTGATGATGATGCTGATGATGAAGCTTTAATCTTAGTACAAGTCTTTTCCTCACATAAAACCTATTACAGAAAATTACACGAAGATCAAGTGACAATTTCACAAATAGAAATCCTCACACAACCTCATAAAAACTATAGGAGGGCTCAGGCTTTGACCCTAATTGTTAGCATGCTTTTTTATACTACGAGATGTTAAATGGTAACCATCACCTATCACAAAGCATTGGTTAGCACTTCCCTGCGTCCATCAACTTGAGTACGTGTACTGAGTGTAATGCTTCCCATTTTGTAGAAAAGTAAAGATACTTTAGTTTCTAAGTTGAAAAAGAGTGGGTCAGTGTTTTGTTGTTTTATGAATTTAAAGAGTATATGAGCACAGGCTCAGACTATCAAGGGGTCTACTCTTCAAAACTATAATTCAGTGTTATTTTATTTATATTACGCAGCTGGTCACATCTCGACACATTCGACTTTTGTTCCCGCATGTAGTGTCTAACAATATACTATGCGCGCTGACTGGGGAGGCAAGAGCGTGTGGGTAACGACGAACGTGGTGGGGGCACTCAATTCCAGCCAGCCGAACCAGGCGGACGCTACTATATCTCGTTCTCGTGTTTTATTTGGTACCCAAGCAACCTGTACAGTACACCACACATGCCACGCAAAGTAATTTAAAATGTTTAAGGGGCTGACAACTATCAAACAACTTCTCGCTTGCACGTTTCGACATGTTGAAAGATATAAAATCACTAAACTCATTTTCGAAAAATCGCAATCAACCATTTTGTGTGCAATCACATTGCACACAGTTTAGTAAAAATTTCAATTTGATCGATACAAGTTTTCCTACTTAAAAGTTTGCTTATGTACGAAAATTAGTAAAGCAAACTTTTATATCTTTCAACATGTCGAAACGTGCGAGCGAGAGTCACATTAGCTCTTGTCTTCGCCTTAAAAGAAACTTCTTTTACTATTTTTCAGAGTAGCCCGCCTATTACTGCATTTTTTATACAACTTTCTGATGGAACAAGCTTGTGGCCTATCTGATGTTAAGTGGAAACGATCACCATAACATTGCCTCGCAAGTCACGCACGAAAATACTCATGTCGCGTGTTTCTTCACAATACCCTGGCCCGGTTAAAGACACCAGTTGGTTTATCGTAAATAATACATTGGCGATATGCGTGTTAAGCCTCGTGTCTGTAATATCACTGGCTCCCACACATTTCAAACTGAAACACAGCAACTCTTGGCAGAAAAAGGCGTGAGCAGCAAAGTGTAAAGCATGCTTACACATGTGGCTGTAGCCCCAGCATCTCTATAACAACAACGATTATTATTATTATAGAGAGTACCGCGCGGTATGTGTTGCGAACACAGAGTTTGATAGCTCTACGATTATTTGGTCTTCGCTGTTCAAACATATCCTTATGTTATTTCAACTACTTGTGTACGCAATTGCATTTTTATTTTAAGGTTCCGTAGTTCAAAATGAAAAACGGAAGCTTTTGTTGTCCATTTGTCGGACTGGTAAGAATCTTCGAAAACTTTATACCAAAGATTTTTTTATAATATTCCAGAAGTTATTGTCTGAATGGATCAGATGGATGGACTGTGTAAAAGATGACTTGAGTAAGAAAGGAGTGTGCTCCGAGATGACGAATGATAGAGGAGAGTGGAAGAAGAAAACCTGTTGTGCCGACCCCACGCGTGGGATAAGGGCAGGAAGTTGATGAGTTATAAAAAATGATGTATATCCTCTACACACGTAAACCACCTTAGCATATCTTTCTCTACTCTCACCACACGCCTTTCACAAGTCTTCTCATACACCACATTTCTTTCATACATGGACAGACATAGACATAGACAGACATTTATTTGCTACTTTAACACACATATTACAAATTATTAAAAAAACTAAAAAAAGAAACAATATAAAATACATAATGATTGAATGAGATGAAATTATATAAATATAGTTGTAACAAAAATAAATGGACAGATAACAAATGGAGTGAATTAACAAAAATAAAAAAACTTAAAGATATGTGTGCTACTGCAGCAAATCGGTTCCAGCTCAGCAAGCTCATACCCCAAAGGAAGATGAATAAAAGTTCAGATGAAGCTTGCAAGAAAAAATGGCTGAAACTTAAAGATGCGTAGAATAAAGATAATTTGATAAGAGATGGTTATTGTTCTGTTGTTTTTGTTTTCAAAGCGAGCTGATTGCATCGCCATCTTAAACTTCAAGAGCAGTTTAATTTAAAAGGGTGGCATGGCAACACTGAAATTGGACAAGTTCCCGACAAGTGGGGAGTTGCGGAAATTATCTGGGATCCAAGATCCGGGCATCGGCCTCCTTATTAAGTAACACGCGACCGGTCCGCGACATGTGTTGAAGGGCATTTAATGCTTCAGCTTTCCTTTTCATCGCCTATGAGAAACGAAACTATTATATAATTGTAAAAAAAATGAAAAAAATCATTGCATAGTCTTTAAACCACAGAAAATTTTAACAGTGTTTAAAGAGTAGGTATCTTGTGTTTTACTTATAACATTTTGAGATCTAAAAGGCATTGTGTAATAAAAAAAATAGTTAAGTGTCCACCAATTTCCTTTTCATGTTAAGAGGATAATAACCGTCATTTAATTTCCTACCAAAAAAAAATATTTAACTAGTTTTCGTACCAAATCAAACTTTTAGGATTTAAGGTTCCAAATGATATTTTAGCTAAACCTTTTTTTAATTTTAGAAGATATAAAATGACGGTCGCCTGCCCCTTAACCGCGGCTCGGCAAGTAACGTAATAAGGGCACCGGGTTAGAATATTGTTATGTTGTTAAGGTTGTTATGCAAAGCTTTGTTCAGATACTTTTGAGCCGGAATTAGTTCGGTTCGGAGATTCCAAATTAGATCCAAACAAACTTATACACTTTGAGAATAATCGGAAGTATGTTTACAAACCCGGCGCCAAAACAGAACTACTATCTAATAAAAACAAAGCGAAGCCACCCTTTAATCAGATTAGAACCCTTCGCCAATTCAACTAATATCTATTTTAAGAGCAGTAGAGCTCTTCGTGAAGGGCTCCTAGGAAGCACTACCACCACGCCTTTTCTGCGGCCAAGCAGCGTTGCTGTGTTTCGGTTTGAAGAATGTGGTTGCCGGTGTAATTACAGGCACATGAGGCTTAACATATGCCTCAAGTTGATGGACGCAGGGCAGTGCATCGTAGCACACGTTCCTATCGTACGTGGCTTACGAGCCAATGCTTTGTTATGATGGTTACCACTAAACATCACGTGGGCCATGTGCTTGTTCCATCAGCTAGTTGTATAAAAAAAACTTAAATGCGAAAGTGTGCGTGTGTGCGTCTCTAATTCCATTCATACTAGTTTAATATAGGAATTATACATAGACAATTTATTTTTAGTATCTATCTACTTAGTTAACTACACACCATTTTTGTCTTTTGTAATGTCCTGCGCTTTCCATGTATGTGCATAAAATAAAAAATATGAATGAATAAAAAATACTTTATTGTACACCAAACTGAACAAAAAAAAAACACTTTAAAAATATAAAATGAAGTAGTTCAATGGGCGGTCTTATCGCTGAATGAGAATGGAGAGGATTGATAAAGTATGTAGTAGTAGTAGTAGATTGATAAATATTCGATTTTATTTCCATAATGGCTGAACGTATTTGGATGAAACTTGGAATATACATCGTTCCTAAGGTTTACCCCAAACTCTTAGACAATTTTTCGTTTATTTTACTAAATAAAAAAATGAGGGTAGACCTAGGGTTTATTGAAAAATAGGGGGTGCGGTTTTATGAAGGTAATGTTGGTTTGCGATTTCTGTAAAAAGGTTTAGACACGTTCTGTTTTTATCGGCTGGTAGCCATAACCTATGGTTAGGTTACTTAGGATCGGATAATGTGTCTGTAGGTTTTCCTAGTTATTTAAAAAGTCCTTCTTTCAGTTTTTTGAGATTTCTAAGGAGGTAGTCAGACGTACGCCCAGGTACGTCCAAACATTTAATTTGGCACATACCCAAATTATTTAGTAGTTTATTTCCACGTGACAGGTTGTAGGCCCATCGTCGCTGTTTAAAAAATAATCTGTAGTTCGTACTTGTTTCTAAGAGATTTGAGGGGATATCTACCGTGCCTGAGGGTCAAAGGTTTCTTCCTGCAACGAGCAAACGACGGGACGTGCAGGGATAGGGTCGAGATGAGTGGAAAGAAAATGCCTTTGCTTAAAAGTGAGACAAAACAGGCTGAATAACAAAAAAACGGTCAGGTGCGAGTCGGACTCGCGCACGAATGCTCCGTACCATTATCTAAAAAAACGGCAAAAAAACCACGTTTGTTGTATGGGAGCGTATGGGTAATGTGTTTTTTAGTATTTGTTGTTATAGCGGCAACAGAAATACATCATCTGTGAAAATTTCAACTGTCTAACTATCACGGATACAGCCTCGTAACAGACAGACAGACAAACGGACGGACAGCGGAGTCTTAGTAATAGGGTCTGTGGGATTCTTTAGATCCAATAAAACACAAATATATTATTATACGAGGTTATGCCCTCCGCCCGGCCACGCCGTCCAAGCAAGTGTGGCCAGCCTGTCGCTAGTGTTGCCAGCGCGACTAGGCTAGACACCACATCCTCATCTTTATTAAAATTTACAAATTTCAGAACACTTACAGTAAACCATATTTGTAAAAGAGTCAGTAATCATGAAAGTATAAGGCACAGTTTAATAGTTATGGATTAGTTTATACTTTATATTATTATACTTTGTATATAACACATTTATAAACAAAGCAAACCACAACTTATACAGGTACACAAAAATGTATAAAACACACATGATGCAATGGAGCATTTGTAGCTCTTTGCAAACGCTATTATTGATTACTTACATTTTAGATTGTATTGTCACCATTGATTTCCTTATTTACTTACCCATATTCAATACATATTGTATTATGTAAGTACATACCTAAATTATTGGAAATGTAGCATAGGTTGAACAAAGATTAAACACGATGAAATAAATAGTAAAATTAGTTTGTATAACAGTTATAGTATAGGTACAACATTTTAAGTCAACACTAACATTTTCAAATATTTTGGAATAGTTATAGGTATTATAAATAATAATTGATTAACTCTTTCTTCTTACTATCACTACCTATATTCCTTCCCCTTATCCTTTTTTTTTTAAATCCTTAACCTTAAACTAATACCAGGTAATAGAATAAAATTTGACCGATTCAAAATGTTGAACGTTCCGTTCGCCATTCTATTAATTTGCGGCCTTTAGTATTGAACATTGATTAACATATGGAATTTTAAAATTTCAAAAAGTTAAACTACTGGTAGAACTTACAGGTTAGTCAAGGCACTAATATTTGTTTATCTGTGGTCAAGGCAATCCATTCGTGCTCTTTGATTGAATTTTACAATTCATATTCAATAAACTATACTAAAAGGAAACTAGTTAAAATAGTTGGGTGAGACATCATATAGAAATCATGCCGATTTCACCTCTTGTTACTTTTATTTGCTGGTTTAAATCTAAAAGTTCTTACATTGTATCAGCATGAAAGATGCTTTATTTGGTAATATTAACATGAACATTTTTGTAGGTACATTTACATATTTAATAATTGAACGAATAGATTTCAAATTCATCGTATTAGTAGAAGGATAGATATTAGTTAGTAGAAGGATAATAATAGAAGGATATTTCTACAAGAATAAAAGCATAATTCTTCATAACTCATAAATCTTGTCTGATGCACAACAGATTTTATATAGAAATAGAATAATATCATTATCATAACATTGATTTTGTCAGTCGTTTCAAATTTGATTGTAACCTCTTTAGTAAGCTGAAAGAACAATTTAGCCTAACTTGGTTCCTAGTAGTTTCTTCATAGCTCAATTCAATTCAACAGGCGATTCGTTTTCTGACAATTTGGGAAGCAACATAGCTTTTTCATTTTAATTATTTTTCTCATCTGCGTCTAAGGTTTTTCTAGTGTTATTTTGAGTTGTGTTGTGTAATTTCGGTGGCATTTTAACCAACATTACTTGAGGTCTTAGCACAAAGTTTAAGCATTTGGAATGAAAGTGTCTGTATACAGGGTGTAAACGCTTGTACGACATTAAATTAATACACGTGTAGTGCTACTATCTAGTATTGATTTAAAAAAAAAATATTGAAATTCATTCATAATTAGTTTTTTTTTATTTTCAAACAAACTAATCATCAGTTATAGCATAAAATTATACAGCACTCTGTATACGTACACAAACAACGAAACGTACGTTCATTCATTACTCGTCGTCGTCGGTGCCTATAAGTGCGAATATGCCGCGCACTCACGGCGCGGCGCTCAAAGGCGCCGCCGCGCCGGCCGGTAAAGCCGAAAGTCGAGCGCGCGGCAGAACACACACAAAATGTACCGCACACTAAAAATAAATAATAAATGTACCTAGGTTACCTCAAATCCGTAGGTTTTCAATATCCCCCCGAACGTTGCACACACAAATTTAATTGACGGGGAACGTTCGCCCGTACTTTCACCAACACAGCTGTTCGACACTTGCCTTCAGTTTGTCGAAAGCACCTAGGTACAATCCGTCTGCGCAGCTCTTGCACTGTATCGACTTCTTGTGCGTACCTCTTCTTTGTAGAAGCCCCACAAAAAGAAATCTAGTGGAGTGAGGTCTGGCGATCGTGCTGGCCACTACACTTAGTTTAATAACAAAAAAACACATTCACAAGCGACAATTTCGCGGTAACTAGATCGGTAGGTACGTATTTAGTTTATTATGAAAAAAAACACACACAAAAAGCGTCTATTTCGCGGTACCTAAATCTAGCAATGCAACAAATATGCAATTTTCAAAATTAGATGGGTCAAGGTTGCTACCGAAACAATTACTAAATCATACGCGCTTCCTCAGTCAGTCGCTCTGTGGCTAGGCGTGGGCGACGCGGGGCGGGGCGCGCTTCTCTTCTCTTTCCGACACGCACGTGAAATGTATCTGTCCTGGTCACATCGTCTAGATCGCACTTTTTGATTGTTTATTCTGCTCAAACGCGTGTAAATTTGGTATTTTTCTCTTTTTTTTCTTTTGATTCATAGACATATGATTTCGTGACCCCGGAAAGTTGACCTGAACACGACTGATAATAGGTACAGGTTGTTTAGAAATGATTTATTGGAAAAGTATCGATATCTCGTTAAATATTCAGGCTTTTTTTATAAAACCAACTCCTAAAATCTAAAAATGCCATTCCGAGTACGTGTTTCAATTTAATGTCGTACAAGCATTTACACGTTGTATATGATATCCTGATTTGGCCGAAAATGTTTCTAATGTTTTGAAGAAAACCGCTACCATTTTCTTCGAAACAAATGATGGCCCACTTGACTATGGACTGACTTGACTAAAAAGTATTCAATACAAATCACTTGACACTGGCATGATTGTCTGTCGAATGACGGACAGGAGCCATAAATTGAGAGAAGAAGAAGAATTCAACAGGCAGAACATTTACCTCCATGGGCAGAACAACTCAGCTCTTGGCGTTTGTTTTGTGTTGATTAGCATAATCTAGTTCTTGCCGGAATAGGTACATAACATCAAGAAGAGTCAATCCACCGGTCTGATCCAAGATCCGTGCGGATACAATCGATCATACTTTGAAGCAGTCTCTAATTACCCAATTATCAATTTACCTAACCCATTGAAGTATGTAATCACTGATTGATTCTGTTACTCAGATACCCCCCATTTTCCAGATAGGCAGGTACACCAAAATTTACAAGTTTATACAGGACCTTTAGAACAGCTAGGGACTAGGGGTATGTAGGTATAAGAACTGACCAAATCTACCACCAATCCAATTGATAATGTTCTCTAGGCTATGTATAACTTTCATTAGGTATCCATGGCAGTATCAAATAGATTATACTTAGGTCAGGTTCCATCGCCCCTACTGCAGCCGGCAAATATGAAGTATTTTAGATAGTACCTAAAACACACTCAAGGTGAATATAGGTCCGCCCAAGCAGGGGGTGTGAAAAGACGTAAACATTTAAAACAAAGATGAAGATCTAGATTTCATATTTTGTCTCTTCACTCTCAGACCATTAACAGACATATCATGGAAAACCAAGGTTCTTTCAAGATAGGTACAATGTTTAAATTTTCATCATAAAACCTATTATCTCTTTGAACTTCTTGTACTTAGTAATTTTACCTTGTTTTAAGTATGTACCTACCTAGGTAAATAAGTAACATAATTTATTTATTCATCATCATCACCTATAGTATATTGATATAGGTTCAATTCATTAATACAGTTGATATAGCTTTTGGTAGAATCCTTACCAGAAGAAGATACGCTTTGATATATTCAGCTTGTTCATTAGATGTCTCATGCCTTCAAAGAGTCTAGTAACTTTTATAAGTCAGTACGTTCTTTTTACAGTTGCTCACTACCAGTCTGAGTGACCAGTAGATTTTATCAACATTATCAAAATCATACAACACATTGAAAAACTTACTTAGTGACACATTAAGAACTGTGTGCAAGGCCAAAGTTAAGTTTTAGTAGAGATAAAAAGTACTTTTTCTCCATTATCAGATAAAACAGGGTAAAATAACAATTTCTATCAAAATGTTGCTCAAACATTTATTTTTAATTGTTATGTATTACTGTTATTTTATTTCTATTCAAAACCAGTTTTTAAACTGTACTTTGTCAAGTTTAGTTAAACCAATGTAATTCTTTTCCTTTTGTTTACTTGATCATTATATTAATGTCTATTATAAATCTTCATTTAGTTCACTAATACATACCAAGGTAGGCAGGTTGAATGTTCTATTGGCTTGTGATAAGCAGATAGGTTATTTAATACTTACTTTCACACATAAAATTGATGCTAATAGCATTCTCTATCAATCATCCAGGAAATACAAGAATATAGTGAGGTATGACTGTCTCTACCTAAGTATATAGGCATCGGTACAATAATTTTACTTTTTACGTGGATGTTCCATCCATACACCATGTTTGAACATAGGCACAAGTCTCTTTTGCTGCTGTTGCTACAGAATGCAAACTCCTACTAACACAATTTCTGCTTTTGTTTCCATCATTCCTGTAATTATTATTTTTTAGAAAATAAATAACCTTTATTTTATTTTCGTAAATGCTGTCGACGTTTCTTTAAATAGATCAACCACTTTTTAAACAGTTTGATTTACGTATGGCTGTTTTGAATTTATATAGTGTTCTACAATGTAGGTAGGTAGCTCAAAAACTCTCAACAAAATATGCAGTTATGATTACCATTCTATGGATAGTATAAGTATATAGTAAGTATTTATAATAGCTACCAAGCAGGTCGGTCGATTTTTGGAGTGTTCGTACCCGAGTGGGTTTTACCGCCTTGTTTGCTGTAAATGATGATGGTCTATCTTACATATAATATATTAGCAGAGTTATAATAACATAATTAGAATAAATTGTCAAGGCATTTAATTATATTATGTATTCGTGCATATTTATGCATATTCGTGGCGTTATCAACTGTTAACAGTTGCATTGCCGTGTTTGTGGAGGTTAAGTTTCTTCTTAATTTCTTGTTACATAATACCTACTCACATTTTAATAATGGGAGGTAGTTTGATATTCTATATTATTACGGAACAAATATTTTTATTTCTTTCTTAAGATGCGGTAATATTATTATAAATTGTGAAATTCACAACACACATAAACTTTTGACAGTAAAGCAACCACTACGAATAATCAACGAGGTAGATTATACCCACCCAGTAGATGAATTATAATGATAATGGTAAGTATATAGTATGTAACAAATGAAACGGAAATCGCGATAATACCCAATAATCTTCCTGTGTTTTGCCTGCCACACCTGGCATTATTATACTATAACACAGGGTTATTCTAGTTTGGGTACAAATGTTGTTCGAACAGGAAACATCGCAAATGTTTAACATAAACCCAATTTAATAAAATACTGTAATGTTTTTTAACGATTTTAAATAAATAAATTTCATTTCATCTAAAACACTCAAAAGCTAAGTGTTATTAAGTATGTTTGTGATCCAGTTTCCGATGCATATTTAACAAATATGAATTATTCATGGCCTTTAATTTTTATTATATTGTCACATGATCACACACAGTGCATTTGATGATTTTTCATTTCTTTTGCCTTTTTGTCATTTCCGATGACCATTTATTAAATGCATGGCTTTGTTTTCCATCTCTGATGAAATATTTCTTGCATGGCTTTTTGGTTATCTTTAATAACATTATACATAGCCTTTATATCATCTCTGATGACATTAATTACATGGCCTTTACATCATTTCTGATGAGATTAATTACATAGCCTTTCCGTCGTCTCTGATGTGATGACACTTATTGCATGGCCTTTATTTACATGACCGGTATTTGGAGCCTGTAACATAACATTTTTCATATTAGATATTGTTTATTCATTTTAGGCTGTGGCTCATGCTCAGCGCAACAATAGTATAGCTACTTTGTTACATTGCCCTTAAAACTGGTGCTGGTTTTTCAGTCTAGATTTCAGTTGCAATAGGTAGGTATAAAAGATATAAAAACCATTCACCTAATTGCTAATAAAAAATAATAGTAAAATAGCAACAGCCTCAAGACTTTGATTCCCAGGCACGGTAAATATCCTCACACATCCCTTAGTACCAAGTATCAACTTAAAGATTTTTGAGGATGTTTAAAGTGGTCAGATACGTCCAAATACTTTTAACATTTGGCACAAACCCAGTACAGGTACAGTAGTTGGTATTCCATACACTGTAGTACCTGGTGACATGAGTCAAGACGTACAGATATGGTTGATGATGATATGATGTGTCGTCCATGCCGATTTTGGCTACGGCAGCATTGTTAATGCTAATGATTTTCAAAACATTTCTAACTTCATAGTGATCAAAGTAAAAATCTTTTCTTTCACAGAAGGTTTTCGTAGGTTAGGGTAGGCAGGTAAAATTATTATGCAGCGATAAATTTTTCTAGATCTTTTTCTAACAGGTATCTCAATTACGTAAGTAATACTTTGATCTAATATACGGTACCCTCGTACTGTACATGTTAGTTCAACGTAGGTTTCGTACCTTGTTTATTGAATTGGAACTTGAACTTCAACTGCAAAATAATTACTTTGGAATGCCATCTATCCCTTCCTTTTCAGTAAAATGAGTTAAATTACTCACGTTCTCCTCAGTCGCCACTTTGTGGGATTCTTTAGATCCAATAAAACACAAATATATTATTATACGAGGTTATGCCCTCCGCCCGGCCACGCCGTCCAAGCAAGTGTGGCCAGCCTGTCGCTAGTGTTGCCAGCGCGACTAGGCTAGACACCACAGGGTCCCGTTCTACCTTGTCGATACGGAACCCTTAAAACAGTCGTACAGTTGGTGAGGATGAAATCTGCTTTTACTAGGTCTGCAATGGAAAAACCTTACTCAACATTAAGGCGGAAACAAGAGCTAATGTATCTCTCGCTCGCACGTTTCAACATGTTGAAAGATATAAAATCACTAAACTCATTTTGCATAAATACGAAAACTAGTATCTCTCTTGTCGTGTCACTAGTTTCTTTCGACAGTGTGTTGAAAGGATTTTGAGTGCGCCTCAAGAGCCTCCTCGAGCACTTGACACATGTTATAGAACTTTTTAAGTTCTACGACATGCCTCCCTCACGAGGTTTTCCTTCACCGTTTGAGAGTACCGGCATTGCACGACCGGTTTCGAACCCTTAGGATCTAACTAGTAAAGGAAACTTTTGAGTAGGATAAGTTGTATTGATCATAATGAAATTTTTACTAAACTGTCATATTTCCACAATGTGATTGTGGAAATATGACAGTTTAGTAAAAACATTACGGCTCGGCGCTGACGGAAGATCAGCATTAGTTGATGGCCAGCTAACTTTATACTGAGTCATGTACGCTTTTGCAACTTTTTTGTTCTTATTATAGATTTCAGATTTAAGTATTGATGTATTTGTTTTTGATGTTTTATTAAAGGACAGTGTGGTAGCCCAGCGACAAAGCCCTTAAAATAAATAAAAAAATAGTTTTTAGTCACGTGGTGTGTATTTTAATACTCGTAGCTATAAATAAATATGAAAATTTATATGTTTTTTTCTTTCTTTCCTTAAAATAGGTTGAAAAGATTCTTAAGGCCGGTTTCTGAAAGCTCGATCAAAACTAGTCGAATGTTCACTCGCCATTTCAGCTATTACATCGAATTAGATAGAGATAGCAAGTGACTTGACATCCGATTAGTTTACATCGAGCTTTCAGAAACCGGCCGTTATTCTTCTAAAGACATGCGATAGCCCGCGAATGTAGATGTGTATATTAGTTGAAACTACCCTAAAGTTAAGGGTGGCTTAAATCTGATAACGGTCCAATTTCAGGCTAACCAGTAAAGTTCAGGAATTTCACAAGTTCAACATTTTCAGGTACATGGTATGTGGTGTGAGACTAATTGGTTCCTACCTTTAAGAGGCTGATACCCGTCAAACAATTTCTCGATCGCACATTTCTACATTTTTGGATATATAAAATTATTCAAGGTATGAATAATCGCAAACAACTATAAGCATTACTATTCGGTGAATAGTAATGCTATCCTTAAGATTCAGCAAGAATATAATATGGATTCAAAGAAGTCTTCCTACAAGTTTGATTTGAACAAGGTATCTACGAAAACTAATTGAGCATGTTTTTGTAGGCAAACTAAGAAAATATGAGAAAACAGGCAGTGCATCTAAAGGCGTTGCTGTGTTTCGGTTTGAAGGGTGTGGTCGCCGGTTTAATTACAGGCACATGAGGCTTAAAATCTGTATGCCTCAAGTTGATGGACGCAGAGCAGTGCATCGTAGGGTACGTTCCTATCGTGCGTGACTTACGAGGCAATGCTTTACGCTACATCTCTGCAGTGACTCCTTTCTTACTCATGTCATCTTTCACACAGTCCATCTATCTTTTTTTATACCTATTCCTACATTACATGACCTTCTTCCCTTCTCATAACATGCCTATACCACGCTATGAAACATATTCCTCATCTTTTCCGTCACTATCTCTAATACTATAAGAATCAAAGTCCTGACTGACTGACTGACTGACATATAGACAACGCACAGCCTAAACCACTGGTCCTAGAAACTTGAAATTTGAGGAGTACGTAGTTCTTATGGCGTACAGGTGTACTAAGAAGGGATTTTTGGAAATTCAACCCCTAAGGGTGTAAAAAGGGATGAAAACGATTATATGAAAAATTGTATTCCTTGAACCTACAAACTTGAAACTTGGAGTAGATATACTTCAAGGCAAAAAATAGGAAAAGCATTTTTAGTTTTTTAAAACTACCCTTAATAAGTGTGCAAGCGGTTAAAAAGTTTGTATGGGAGATTTTTGACCGCTGGTCCTATAGACTTGAAATTTAAAGAGTACATAGGTCTTATGGCGTAGAGGTTTACTAAGAAGGGATTTTCGGAAATTGAACCCCTAAGGGTGTAAAAAGGGTTGAAAACGTTGGTATGAAAAATTGTATTCCTTGAACCTACAAACTTGAAACTTGAAGTAGATGTACTCCAAAGCTAAAAAATAGGAAAAACTGTTTTAGTTTTTAAAAACTACCCTTAATAAAAGTGCAAAGGGATGTCAAAGTTTGCATGGGAGTTTTTTAACGCGTGGTGCGATTGACTTCAAACTTGAGGTAAATATACTAAAAAATAATTAATTAAAAATGACGCTTTCAACTTTTGATAATTACCCCTGCAAAGGGTGCAAATGACTGTAAAAGTTAGTATGGGAGATTTTTAGTATAGTGCGATAGATTTCAAACTTGAAGTAAATATACACCACAATAAATTATTTAAAATCACGTTTTCAATATTTTAAAACTACCCCTGCAAAGTAAAACTATCTCCTGAACAAATAAGTACATATTTTCCGTATAAGGTTGTCTTTGTTGTATTTGGCATGTTTTTGAGTCTCAGTACCTATACCTACCTACCTTTATAGGTAATGGCCGTTTATAGGTATCTTTTATACCTACGTAGGTATTTAAAATCCTACCCTAATAATATACAAATCAATGTGAAAGTTACGATGTTTGGATGTTTGTGGCTCAATCACGGCATCACTTCAACGCGTGCGAAGCCGCGGGAAGCCACAAGTAATACATATACATATTTTATGCATGAAAGACATCCTTTAAATGTAAGCCAGGGTAACAATCCGTTGATCTTTTAATTTAAGTGGTATAGTATAAGGGAATTATTTTTAAAGCGGGATGATTAATTTGTAAAAAAAAGGATACAATTAATAGCTGTACGATTTGCAGTTGTCATGAATAAATCCACTTTAATTTAAATTAATCAATGAAGTTTGTAAATTAAATCCTCTTTAGTGTGTAATGATACTGAAAAATGTGGGTAAATGGACGTACCTTCGAGACATCTTCACATCCTCACATGCTCACATGCTCACATGCTCACATGCGCACAAGTTTACTAGTTATAAATAAAATAAAAAGTTCGCCAAGCGCTGCTACGTATAAGCAGCCTTAGTGCTTGACCTAATAAATCCCAAACGCACGGCTAACAAGGATCTCAGCTTAAGCGCTTGTAAAGGCAAGTAAGTTTTTTAAGTAACCATTCGTCTACAGTGAAGCTACGCAGAAGGAATTCTAAGTAAAGTAGAGTTTAACCGCATGTGGGTCTATTAAAAACGAGCGCATAACTTCCTAGGGTCGGCTGTAATGGTATTACAGCCGTTAGGCCCTAGACACAGCCTGCGTGTACACAGCTGGTTAACTCACATATAATTATTAATCTCTCTTTCCAAATTTCAACTCGCCATCAGCAAGCTACGCCAAAATTGTATTGTGCCCGTTTTTTTTTGTTTTACACAGCTCTTCTAGCCCCAAACTAAGCCAGAGCTTATTATATGGGAACCAGATACAATACATAAATACTTTTTTTTGTAAATACATACTTATAATATTATGTAGCACCCAGACAGAGAGCAACATCTATGTTCATCACACAAATGTTTGTTCTCGGCGGGGATCGAACCCACGGCCTACGGTGCAGCAGGCAGAGCTACTACCAACTGAGCTGTGAAGGCTGTGTGATTCTTCTTTATATTTTCAAATTGTTGTTTGTTTGTTATGTTCGTTGGATTAAGCATTCTTTATAGCGTGAAATTTTCTTTTAAGTGTCATTGTTCTGTTTGTTTCCCATTTACAAATATTTGTATACAAATGCAAAATAAAATATTGCTCAAAAACAGGTAAATAAATATTATGATACCAGTTCTATACAAAGACCAGTTATATCCCTGGCATACCCCATTTCCAGGAAGAAAACACCTATCCCTCGCATACTCCAAACATTTCCAGGAAGAATGATTCGGAGCTTCACAATGTCATTGGTCCAACGGGTAGGAGGGCGTCGGGCGTCCCACGCTTCGTTTTCCAGTACGTGGTCGCCGTTCGAGAACCTTTATTCCCCGGAGTAGTTGAGAGTTCATCTGTACATTATAAATACTAATATTATAAACGCGAAAGTTTGTAAGTATGGATGGATGGATGTTTGTTACTCTTTCACGTAAAAACTACTGAATGGATTTTAATGAAACTTTACAATAATATAGCTTATACATCAGAATAACACATAGGCTACAATTTATAAAGATAGCGTGTGACTAATCCTGCGCAGACGAAGTCGCGGGCACCAGCTTGTTATAAATATAGCCACTCAACCTGTATCTAATAAAATATTACTCTCTAACTTTAGCAAATGTAAAAATCTTATGTGTCTAGATTGAAGTAGGAACTAAAATTTGTTTCGAAAAAGTTTATAATAATTAGTAAATATTATTTATTCCTCATTCAAGCTCAGTCTAGGAATTTGAATTTGAGCTAGCTGAGGTAAATTTTTCAAGTGAAAAATTGTTGTTTTTCAAGTGAAAGTAAGTTAACCAGCCATTTTTCAAAATCTATGTACCTACTAGATCCCATATTACGTTATGGTAATGTAATCTGCACGCCTTTTGTTATTTGCTTTATTTTTACCGTTTTCGTAACCAACCAGGATTGTTTGCTTATTTATTATGATTTTCGGTCCTTTCTTGTGCTAAGCGCCGCTTTACTTAATAGCTGTGACCGTTTTTAGACTACCATCATCATTATGATCAGCCTTAAGTCTACTGGACATATTACATCGGCCTTATCCATAGCGTGGTGACTACGCCAAACCCCCCCCCCCCCCCTTGTATATAGGGGGGATATCCAGCAAAATATTAACGGCTGGTTTCTGAAAGCTCGATTAATCGGATATCAAGTAACTCGCCATTTCAGCTATTACATCGAATTAGATAGAGATAGCAAGAGGCTTGACGTCCGATTAGTTTTGATCGGGCTTTCAGAAATCGGCCGTTATTCAGGCTGGTGGGTAGTGACTACCAAAGCATTGTTAGACAGTCAGTCACGCACAATAAGATATGCTCTTCGATACACTGCTCCGAGTCCATCAACTTGAGGCATACACTATGTTAAGTTAAGTAAAAATTTCACTTTGATCGATACAAGTTTTCTTATACAAAAGTTTGCTTTACTAGTTTTCGTACTAATGCAAACTTTAGGAATACTTGTATCGATCAAAATGAAATTATGATCGATACAATTTCCTTTGCGATTTTTGATTGCGATTTTTCGAAAATGAGTTTAGTGATTTTATATCTTTCAACATATCGAAATGTGCGAGTAAGAGGTACCTACCTACATTAGCTCTTGTCTTCGCCTTATGGCCCGTGTGCCTGAGGTGTTCCTTTGCGATTTTTGATTGCGATTTTTCAAAACTGAGTTTAGTGATTGTTTAGTGATTTTATATCTTTCAAAATATCGAAACGTGCGAGTGAGAGGTACCTACATTAGCTCTTGTATTCGCCTTAAGGCCCATGTGCCTGTTATTTCACCGGCAATTGAAACACAGCAATGCTGCTTGGCGTTTGAAATAGATATGGCGGTAGTACTTCCCAGACAAGTTACACAAAGAGCTCTACTACTCTTGAAGTCTTGTCTAGTCTAGTTAGTAACTGTTTAAAATTAACACAACGATTTCCTATAATTAACCAAAAATAATAATAATTCTAAATATCTGCACAAATGTTCGTAAGTTTTTACAAACAGACTTGTACTTGAGACTTGTACAAACAGAATAAAATTTCTAATTTTTTCCTGTTTGAAATTATTATTTTTAATAATTGAGTATTGGAAACTTGCCTATAATGTATTTTTTTGTTTTTTTTTTAAGTAATTTATTTGTACCTCTATGATAATAATTTATTCATTGTTCAATCTGTTCACTGCTACTTTGTTATATTTAATTGAGGAAACTTTGTTGGTTTATGTGTTTTATATGTTATTTTTTTTTACTGATCTATTGTACTGTTTGATTCCCAAAAAAAAAAAAAAAGACCGTTCCTCTGATGCGCGGACATCAATTTCTAGTGCCCAAGAACAACCAACTGGAACTAATGATGTGCGCTTGGCTTAGGCCCGTGCCCATCATTCATTCCACCGACTCTAGTAAGTCGAGTAGATAAGAATTTTTACACAATAATAATAAATATATTTATTTCCAGTAAAAGGTTAATCAGTAGGTTAACAAAAATAATGAAGTGCAGTAGTAGTGGTCTATAAAATATAGCTATCGTCTCCATTTAAAGGTTGTCAGGAAGATCGCTTCAGCGATAAGATCGGTAAGCTAGTGGGATTGAACCAGCCTTTAGATCGTGAGTTCGTAGGTTCGAATCCGGTCGTGATCCAATAGGTTATTGAAAAATTAATGTGCGCTATGCCAGTGCTCTTAAACGGTGAAGGAAAACATTGTGATGAAACCAGTTAGTATTCTGCTGTGCCTGGGGATCAAATTCGTGAAGCTATTTCAGTTTTTTTAGGGTTCCGTACCCAAAGGGTAAAACGGGACCCTATTACTAAGAATCCGCTGTCCGTTCGTCTGTCTGACTGTTCATCTGTCACCAGGCTGTATCTCATGAACCGTGATAGTTAGACAGTTGAAATTTTCACAGATGATGTATTTCTGTTGCCGCTATAACAGCAAATACTAAAAACTGAATAAAATAAATATTTAAGGGGGCTCCCATACAACAAACGTGTTTTTTTTTGCCGTTTTTATAGATGGTACGGAACCTTTCGTGCGCGAGTCTGACTAGCACTAGGCCGGATTTTTTTCTAGTGGTCTGTTTTGTTTGTACAATAAAGTAGTTTGAACTATGGGTTCAAAAACTACGTAAATCCTAGCAGGAACAAAAGGTTTTCAATTAAAGTTTGTTGGCAAAACTCCATTGTTATATTGCACCGGAAGTTTTCATATTACACATCAAACCAACTCAGAAAATATCAAGAATTTTTCCTCCGGCGGCCGCGACCATAAAGTAAGATTGGACGCGTCCTAGATAATAAGTAGGGTGAGTACATAGTGGCGTAGTATCACGTGATACTACGCCACTATGTACTGTTCTATTATAAAAGTATGTACATACTTTTATAATATAATATAAAATATAATACTAAATAATATAACAGCTTCACGTCTTTAATCTCAAGCACGGTAGGCATCCCCTCAGATCTCTTAGTAAAAATTACCAATTCAAGATTCTTTGAGGATGGAGTGGGTAGTCAGAGTATGTACTAATATTACATTTGGTACATACCCACATTTTTGCAATCGTTGGTGTTCCATACCTGACGGGTTGCAAGCCCATCGCCGCTGCTAGAGCACAAACTGGTTTCCCAACAAAGTTTTCTTTAACTATTTTGAGCCCTGACAATTGGCTTAAAAAGCCTTTTTGTTATTCAGGTACTTAATATAAATAACAAAAAATTATGAGTTCCCATGAGTAGTAGAGCTCTTTGTGAAGGGCTCGTCCGGGGAAGTACTACCACAACGCCTTCTTCTGCGTTGCTGTGTTTCGGTTTAAAGAGTGTGGTTGTCGGTGTAATCACTGTCACATGAGGCTTAACATCTGTATGCCTCGAGTTGATGGACGCAGGGCAGTGCATCGTATGGCACGTTCCTATCGTGCGTGACTTACGAGGCAATGCTTTGTTATAGGTGATGGTTACCACTTAACATCGGGTAGGCCTTCTGCTTGTTTCATCAGCTATCAGTTTAAAAAATCATTTACAAAAAAATCATGTTGAATAAAAGGTTCTGTGGTGTGCGACCAAATTTAAACCAACTACCTCAGAGTCAGAAAACGGGGTCGATCACATTCACTAGATTTACAATTGCCAACATTGCATTTGATTACACAAGACAGTATCCGTAGCCACTGAGCAAATAAACGTGAGATTTTGCACAAAAGGAAGCTCTAATAGCACGGAATACTTTGTTTTAGTATTACTACAAACGTTTAAACTTATTCCAACTCTTTTAGCTTCGCGTGAGCGGAATTTAAATGGTTTTTAGTAACTGCTTTATATTGACCGTGGAATTTTTATAAGCAAGGAAAATGGGAATTTTCGTGAGCCAGGAAATTGTTGGGTTAATTCGGGTTTGCACAGCTTCAAAATTGAGGTTTTATGAAAATGTACCGGCCCGTTTGAAAATCAAAGTTGTTTCTGTGGTTTTATTAAAATAACATTGTAAGAAGCGAGAATAAACGCCAAAACCAGAAGCAGCTCCACGGCTATGGAATATGTATGGAATAACAGGCCTTAGAACTCGTACCCAGTACTAACTCAAGGTTCTTTAAGAATTTCTAAGGGGGTTAGTCAGGTGTACGTCCAAAAACTACATTTTGCACTTACTCAACCCTCATTTATGAGTTTTGCAAACTTAATAAATATGACTAAAAAAAACTCCACCACGCCTTTTTCTGCCGCCAAGCAGCGTTGCTGTGTTTCAGTTTGAAGAGTGTGGATGAAATTACAGGTTTATGAGGCATATCATCTGTATGCCTCAAGTTGATGGACGCAGGGCAGGGCACCGTAGGGACGTTCCTATCGTGCGTGACTTACGAGGCAATGCTTTGTTATAGGTGATGGTTACCACATAACATCAAGTGGGCTTGTTCCATCAGTTAATTGTATTATAAAAAAACATTTTTTTGTTATATTAATTCACTAGTATCAGTATTATAACGATTTAAAAAGCGGTAAAAACAAACAAAATCACTTGCTCTGATTGCAGGCTTGTCGGCATGCAGCACCTACCAGGTGATGGATTCCACAAAACATGGGACAATACAAAAGATGGCTTTTGAACGCATTGTTGTGTTCCAGAGATGAATTGGGGAAAACGAGAACTAAAAAGCTTCACGCGGCACGGTAGATATCCCTTCGGCACTGTAGACATCTTTTCAAATCTCTTGGGAGCGTACCTACTCGATATTTTTTAAGGTTGCAAGGAGATAGTCAGATATACGGCCAAATATTACACTGCACAGAGCAACATTACAGAAGTTGGTATTCCATACGTGAAGGGATGAAAGCCCATCGTCGCTGCTACTAACTGGTTTTCTTACTATGTTTTCCTTCACATGGGCTTTACATGCCTCAGACAACACTTTTTGGTATCCTCAACAATGATGATGATGTTTATATATATTATACCAACATAAATACTAAGCATCCGAACATACCTTCATCTATTCTTGTCTATAGTCTAAGAAAAATACTTGTCATTGCTTCTGTGTCATCAACTTACTTACAGTCCACTTTTATTGGAATAAATACTTTAAAAATACATATAATCTTTTCCTTTGTCGTTGACAGATGATCCCAGACTCAATCAAACAAATAGTAGGATATAGACACAGCGACAGCTGCTCGTCTATAAATAAATAAATGAAAATAAATATTGGTCGACTAAATTAGTCGACCAATATTTATTTTATTCAATGATTTTTCTTTATTATATCTTTCTCTCAGCGGCGGCTTACAATCATGAAACTATTTCATTTCACGCCATTTTTCTTTCAAAAACGATCAATACTAATCGTAATTTGATTTAAAACATTCATTTTCTCTTGTATATTAGATAGATAGATTGATAAATGCTTTATTGCACACAAAGGAAAAAACACATCCAGAAACATAAATAAAATATAGAACAATGGGCGGCCTTATCGCAAAAATTAGTATACTTGTGGTACGGCGATCGCACAAGGGGTTAAACAAAGGTATACCTGTGGTCTACCCTGCGCCCATCACTTCCCACCGTCACCATAAATCTCATTCGGACTAAAGCTATCATCATAACTTTGGCCGTGCGTTGTGGCATCAACTAGGTTCAGCAGGTTAGAATGCGGCCCTTTCCGATGCCCGCATTCTGTCTCGTACAGTTTGTTTAAAACAGCAAGTTCAGTCTGCAGCCAATAAAATAAATAAGGAAACATATTCACGACTTTGGAATAAAGCAAGAAAGAATAAAAAAAATTATACAACTAGCTTTTTTTTTATGGAACAAGCAAATGGCCCACCTAATATAAAGTGGTAACCATCACCTATAACAAAGCATTGCCTCTTAAGTCACGCACGATAGGAACGTGCCCTACGATGCACTGCGTTCATCAACTTGAGGCATACAGATGTTAAGCCTCATGTGCCTGTAATTACACCGGCAACCACACTCTTCAAACCGAAACACAGCGTTGCTGCTTGGCGGCAGAAAAAGGCGTGGTGGTAGTACGCACCACGGACGAGCCACGCACAAACAGCTCTACTACTCTTAAATAAAAGTTTTTTTTTTTCAATTTACATTTCAATCTTAAAATATTCTACCAAAAGATACAGAAATGTAATTTATTTATCATTCATTATACATAAAACAAATACCTTAGAATAAAATATTGCAAGTGAGAGATGTCTGCAACATAGGCAAAAAGCAAGAACCAGCTTTAATACTTAGTTCGAAAACCAGGCGACATGAGACTTTGATCTCCACCACGATAGATAATTAGACCAATTTAAATTCTTTGAGAATGTCTATGGGGAGTCAGTGCATAATGTCCAAATATCACATTTGGCACATACTCTTCGCATTAGTTAGTATTCCATACGTGTCAGGTTGCTCATTTGTCAGGCTGGAAAAATAATTACACTTAGTGGTCTATTAGGGGAACAATCACATTGTGTTCAATGAATAAAAAGCGACGATGGTTGTTTTCAGTTTATTTCAACCCATATCGTTTCATTGCTGTTCAAGTCGCCCTAAATCGGTTGCAGACTGTCTCTATCCCTTGCTCTTTTTCACCAATAATCAATTTCAATTTTAAAATAGCTTTATTTACAAATTCAAGTGTAAATTTAATCCTAGAAAGTAACAATCGAAAATATGAACGTAAATCAAGCTTGTGCGCTTCTCAAAACATGTAAATAATCAAAATTATAGGTACTTATTACAGAGTTTAAAAAGAAATTGAGTTTGTGGATTACGATAATTATTTAAATTAACTATGTAACCTTTAGTCAAGCGTTACATTTGATACCATACCTACTACAATTAGCAATAACTATTACCTACATGACACTATAATGCACTTTTTCACGATAATGTCTCGAAAGCGAAAAGATCCTCCTTTCAACGTTTTAATGGCCACCCACACCCATAAAAGCTTTTAAAAACAGTCAGCTAATTCTTATTTTCTCTCTGCAATCTCTATTCTTCTTTACTCTTTCAGGCATGTAGCTTGCGTGGTACGCACAAGGCACGTAGACATTATGCTACAGGCTCAGAGTACCTGTTTATAGCTCTCAGGGTGACAACGACAACATCTAAAAATGACAACTTCTGAAAACAACAAATCAAAAAATTTGCATATAAAACAAAACTTTGGACTTAGTTTATTGATACTAATGAAATGGTACAAAGGACAAAAACGAATGAAAGTACAGTTAGCGGTAAAAGTCCTTTAAAGGGTCGAGAATACGCGTTTTCGGAAGTTGACATTCTAAAAAGTTGTCGTTTTTGAAAGTTGTCGTTTTCGGAAGTTGTCATTTTAGGAAGTTGTCATTGTCACCCTGAGGGGTTTATAGTGGAGTAGATGTCCTCTTTCAGCTGCATTGGACTGCCGCAATAAATCCGCAAAGGGGGGTCACGCAAGCTTTTTTACCTCGTGAAAATGCAAACATAATGTCACAACACTACTCTCACACGTGTAAGGGGGGAGGGTTGGGCTCGAGCGTATTCGCAAATCATTTCAACGCACGCGATTGGCCCACTTGCCAACTGATAAAAAAAATTAAGTCAGTACACCTAACTCAGTAATTTGTTTTTTCTTAACCTACTGACTAAGAAACAACGCATAGCTTAAGAGCTGATTTCACCATGCTCTGTTAGATTAACAAAGGATTAAAGGGCCGTTAACTATGTCAAAATGTACGCGTTTTACATCTAAAGTTTAATGGCCTGTTAATCCTTTATTAGTAACTAACAGAGCATGGTGAAATCAGCTCTAAGCCAGAAATCGTACGATTATGATTCACAAGTCATTTGTAACTCGGCTAAGTAGCTCGGCCTTCCGCGCTGTAGGCCGTGGGTTCGATCCCCACCGAGAACAAACACTGTGTTATGAATATATTAATAAGTAGATGTTTGTTCTGTCTGGAAGTTATAATAAGTAGTTACATAAAAATAGTAGTATATATCTTGTCGGTTTCTAATATTACAAGAATTGCTTTGTTTGGGGCTAGATAGTGCTGTGTGGAAAGTCCAAAAATGATTTTTAAGAAAATTTACATGAAAATAACTTCACAACTGAAGCCGCGTGGTTTATAACATTATTCTATTCTACTTGAGACACGAACTTAAAATCTGTCGCGTATGGAAGAGCTAATGCAAAATTTGGGCGTGTGCCAAAATATAATGCATTCTCAAGGATGAATAAATGTATGGAAGACACTTTATTGCACATTCACTAGACACAAAATGATGGTCTGAGTACATAAGATGCAGAACATCAAACAATTTCTAGCTCGCACATTTAAAAATTTTTGAAGACACCAATTTCCTGCTGGCTGATCACGTAACTTTGGTGCAATCAGTTTCAATCAGTTTCTGTTTGTAATAAGTAAATATGACGGCTATGCGGTTACAATTTAGCTGCAGTTGCTAACAAAGTTAGATTACAACTGGTGTTTCTATTGATTTTATAAACTTATTGGTTTCATATAGAAACTGATTGCAACAAAGTTACGTAGTCACCTTGCAGAAGGCTGTTAAAAGTAAGGTTGTTATAAGGAATCGTCAACTTTGTTATTTGCAATTTTTCAGTAAATATTTTGATGTTCGAGCGCCTCGTCACTGTCAGCCTCTTAAGTATCATCAAAAATATTAAAAACGGTTCCCGAAAGGCGACCACAAACCAGAAGACGAAACATAAGATGCCTCTCTACTCGATGGAACGACGAAATTGTGAAGATAGCGAAAGCCAGTGGATGGAGAAGGCTCAAAATCGTTCTTCCTGGAAATGGTAGGACTCTAGCAGTGGACTTCTTCAGGCTGACTATGATGATGATTAAGCGTAATCAATTCACAGTGTCTCTGTGGCATGTATTCATTTAAACATTATCTTTAACTTACTAAATAAACAGCTAATTCTAGCGAAAGGTATCGAAGTTGGCAGCACTACGTTCGTAAATATTTGACGAAGGGCTGAAGGCAACACTTCGAAGAATGTGGGCTTAGCAACTATCCCGTGTTTGGAGTTTTTAGGGGTATTTTAGGGGCTCATAGGGGTTGGTTTTAGATTCGGGCTTCACCTACTACTTTGCATTGTTGCTACAGGTTTTGGTTTTGTTAGGAATGTAGATTAGATAGATAATGATAGATAGATATATAAGGTACTGTATTGTACACAAAAGAAAACACATGCCTATAGAGATACAACAAATTTTGATTAAGTTTTGAAACTTTCTTAGAATAAAATAGATCCGTCCTATCTTATTGATTTTAAGATGTAGGTAATAGTTATTTTTAGGGTTCCGTACCCAAAGGGTAAAACAGGACGGCTATTACTAAGACTCCGCTGTTCGTCTGTCTGTTTGTCTGTCACCAGGCTTTAGCTCATGAACCGTGATAGTTATACAGTTGAAATTTTCACAGATGATGCATTTTTGTTGCCGCTATAACAACAGATACTAAAAAAAATATTAATATTTAAGGGTGCTCCCACACAACAAACGTGATTTTATTGCCGTTTTTATATATAATGGTACGGAACTCTACGTGCGCGAGTCCGACTCTCACTTGGCCGGTTTATTTATATTCAATTTGCAGATAATACCTTACTAGCGGCCGTCCGTGGCTTTTCTTGCGTATTCGTGTTAATTGCTTACATTAATATTTGAGGCGTTTTTCCTTTACTGGTTCGTTCATGTTTTTCACCCCATCGGTAATAAAATATGCAAATATAAACATGCTACTCCAAAATAAAATAGTAAGTTAGTGGTAGTGGGCGAGATTGAGTCACAAACTCCCATACATCTAAACATCCATACATCCAAACATTCTAAGAAGGTATCGAAATACTTTACATTTAGACATTCGTGCTGCCATTCGCGTCGACGGAAATGTTGCCGTCCATATGTCTGCGGCAGCGTCGCCGGCAATGTGTGTTTAAAGATTATTACAAATTATCAAAGGATCACAAGCGGCGTCTAGAAAATTCCTTTATATTCTAGTCTCAAAACTTAAGCCACACACTGAAAAAAAAAATCATTAAAAAGAACTGATAAAACGTTCATGTGTACTGCTTTGAACAGTACCAGGGGAGCCTGCCGAGCAAATCAGTAACATTTACTGCTCCTAAAACAGTTAAAGTTCGAGGCAACATTTTACCGTTATGACAGTAAATTTAAATGTTTAGAGTAGCAAAAATGTGTAAAAAATGTTACTGTTTTATACAGTCAAAAAATTTTACTGTTTTAAACAGTAAAAAAAAATTACTGTTTTAAACAGTAAAATAAAGTTACTGTTTTAAACAGTAAAAAATGTTACTGTTTTAAACAGTAATATAATGTTACTGTTTTAAACAGTAAAAAAATGTTACTGTTTAAAACAGTAAAATATTAGTACTGTTTGAAACAGTAAAAAAACTAATGTGCATGCACAGTAGCGGGTACTGAAGTGAGCAGTTACAGGTAATGTCAAGGATAGTACTTTTTAATGCGCAAGAACAGTAGCGGGTACTGTAAGTGCACAGTTACATGTAATGTCAAGAATAGTACTTTTTAATGTGCAAGAACAGTAGCGGGTACTGTAAGTGCACAGTTACATGTAATGTCAAGAATAGTACTTTTTAATGTGCAAGAACAGTAGCGCGTACTGTAAGTGCACAGTTACATGTAATGTCAAGAATAGTACTTTTTAATGCGCAAGAACAGTAGCGGGTACTGTAAGTGCACAGTTACATGTAATGTCAAGAATAGTACTTTTTAATGTGCAAGAACAGTAGCGGGTACTGTAAGTGCACAGTTACATGTAATGTGAAGGATAGTACTGTTTAACGTGTACGCACAATATCGGGTACTGTACTTACTGATCAGTAACAGTACCCGCTACTGAGAATGCACATTAAAAAGCACTATCCTTCACAATACCTGTAACTGTACACCTACAGTAGCGAGTACTGTAAAAGCACAGTAAAAGGTTGTGAAGGACCGTCCCTGATACCTACTGCCTACGCAGTACTGCATAGGTAGGCAGGTATGCAGGCGACCTGAAATAAATTAAAAAAGATTTAATTGAAGTAATTTATTTAAGATGAAAAAACTAAAAATAAAAACGTTGGTCGCTCTTCCAGGACATTTCTGTTTCATCTTCGATGTGTGAAATAAAGCTTTGGCGCACTTCTGCGACTCATGTTCTTTTTCGTTTCATTTGCACCGGGCCAATGATGTGCGGCAGAAGTAGCAATAAGTCCAGGTTGCTCGTTTCGGGAATTTGATCTGTAAAGCAACAAGAACGAAAATTAGTGACTAAGATTTTTATCGTCGAACGTTTATAGGTACCTACTCTTTACTCAGGAATTATACTGACAACTGGTTAGTTCTATGGAAAAAAATCGTGTTGAATGTGACAATACATTAAACTAATTTAAATTACAAACTAACCTCGTGCAAATTGCTTCAATTCTGCCAATGATGTGTGGCAGAAGTAGCAATAAGTCAAGGTTGCTCGTTTCGGGAATTTGATCTGTAAAGCAACAAGAACGAAAATTAGTGACTAAGATTTTTATCGTCGAACGTTTATAGGTACCTACCTACTCTTTACTCACGAATTATACTGACAACTAACCAGTTGTCACATACAACACGATTTTTTTTCCATAGTACTAACCAGTACTATGGAAAAAAAATCGTGTTGTATGTGACAATACATTAAACTAAATTAAATTACAAACTAACCTTGTGCAAATTGCTTCAATTCTTCCACAAATGGTGATCGTGTTGATGATGAGGAGTAATTTGCTCTTTAGTAGCGGTAGTTTATCATCCAATGAATGTTCATTTTGAGGATACCAATGATTGAAGTCTGCAGTGAGCTGGAATTAAGAGATGTAATGAGAGAGAAGTATGTTGTTAGAAAACCCCGAAAATTTTACGACTAAGTCCAATACAAAAAGTCGTAAACCGGGTGCCATGTGGTTGCACACAAAATGGTTGATTGCGATTTTTCGAAAATGGGATTAGTGATTTTATATCTTTCAACAGGTCGAAACGTGCGGGCGAGAGGTAGGTACCTACATGAGCTCTTGTTTTTACCTTATACGCTCAATCTCTAATCTCTATCTCTAATGCTTATGAATTGACTTACCTTCAAAATAATTCACGAAGGTACTTCTCGAATCCCCAGTCTGTAAAAAGTGTTTTTGTGGTATCGTCACTCATACACTTTCGCTAAGATTGATACACATCATTTTGCACTGTCACACACAACTCAACTGAAAAAAAGTTAAGGTTTATATGATTCTTCCTAAATTGTCATATTATTACAATTATAAAACCTCTATAATATTGAGTTCACACACAGATAGTCAGATACGGATAAGTTTACAATATGTCTGGCTTGTCGCGAGGTCAGGAGGGAAGAGAGCGAATGTTTCGTTCGCGGCAACGCGCTCACAGAGGCGGGTTATGTTAGCTGCCTGTGAAGGGGCGTCGCCGAACCGCGCGGCAAGTCCTACCATTGGCGGCCACACACAGTGCAGCCATCACAATGCCAAGATGCGTTCGGAATATACAATAATAGATGATTTCGGAATACATTAATAGGTGCGTTCGCCACAAAAGATTGAAGAAATAATTAACAACTTGCCGAAATAATACTGAACTGAACATAGCGAAGGGTAGAAGGCAACTAGCGTGTCGCACGCAGCGGCCAGCGGCGGCGCGGCGTAAGCGCGGGGGGGGGGGGGGCGGAGGAGCGGCGCGTGTTACGTACTTAAGCGAGAGAGCATTTGCGTTTATTGTTTGAAACATTAGATTCAATTGTGTAATGAGATAAACAATATTTTTAATTGTTTTAATTATTATTAACAGTTAGTTTAATCGTTTATTCCACAAAATGCAACTCGTAGGAGAGGGGAAGGTTAAAAGATCCACATGCTTGGAAAACAACAGCTAACAGCGAATACCAAACAATAAACACGAACATGTAGATGGGTGTTTGTTTGTTTTTGTTTGTGTTTGGCTGTTTTTGTTTGTGTTAGCTAGTGATCGACGTCGGTGTCGGTTTTTGTGCACAAATCAAAGGTGTTCGACAAAGGTGTCGGTGATGTATCCAAAAGCTTGTTAGGTATCTAGCAAGGCGGCGGCCTTGTACGATTTTTGTGAATTTTGATCATCCACCATCGTCTTCGTTTCCTTCTTTTCCCTCAAACTCGTCGTCCGCCAAGTTTGCCCATCCGGAATATAGGTACTTATTAGTAATCTTAATATAGGTAGGTACCTACTAATGTTTCGATAATCGAAATGCACGGTACCTACCAGTCTTCCGAACAAGTGAAAATAAAAATTTTCGTGTCAACAATTGTCAATAAATATGTGTACTTAATATAATAAGCCTAATAAGATATACCTAATATGAGGAGCTTTTGGAGGGCACCAATGAGCATGGAAAACAGACGGACAGACGCGAAAAGAAACTTTATTTTATACCTACTATGTAAGGATAATATATCTATTATGGATTACGGTTGTTTGAATTAGGTACCTATCCTACATAGGTACCTAATTCAAACAACCGTATGTTGGTAACCTACCTACCTACCTAATAACTTTACGTGAAGGTATACCAGAAGTTAGTAACTATCTAGTAGTTATTTCTGTCTAGTGCACTAACTTCTGGTATACCTTCACGTAAAGTTACTAGGTAGGTAGGTTACCAACATACGGTTGTTTGAATTAGGTACTGACAGTAGGTTGGTTATAAGTAAGTAAGTACCTATATATGTATATTTACATAAAGGTAGTTTTTTAAACAATTTGGCAATCAAATATTTATTTCGGTTATATAACAAAATAGGCACATAGGTTCAACTACCTATGTGCCTATTTGTTGGTACCTATTTTATAAGTAAGTACTACACTACGTAAAGCTATTTATTATAGTGCAACTATTAACACGTCCGGGTAGGTCAACTAATAATCGTACCGTTTAACACAAAAAGTAAGAGTACGGCACAAACCAACGAGACAAAATTCACGTTTTCATCATAGTCACAAAAATGGTTAACTCAGCGCCAGCGGCCTTTTAATATTCGAACGGATATAGCACCTGAAGTATATATTTTATAATGGCTTGAAAGTTATTAGTTAATGAATGAAACTGATGAAATAACAGTTAAGTACATTCATTTACTGAACGTTCAAATAATTAAAATATACTGCTTTAATACATATCTATCTTTTTAAGAGGTGGTGGTCAGTCAGTTTTAATGTGATATCTTTTAAAGTAACTGTTTTGTTCATTTAGTGATAACGTTCAAATCATTACAATTTACTGATACAATACAGATAATTTTGTAGAGGTCATGTTCAGTCAGTTGTACTATTCTAGCATTTAAATTAACTGTTTTGTTCATTTAGTGATAACGTTAAAACCATTACAATTTACTGATCCAGTACGGTCAGTTAGTTGTACTATGGTGAGTTAGTTGTACAGTGCTATCAGTTGAAGTAACTGTTTTGTTCATTTAGTGATAACGTTCAAATCATTACAATTTACTGATACAATACAGATAATTTTGTAGAGGTCATGTTCAGTCAGTTGTACTGAGCAAACATTTAAATTAACTGTTTTGTTCATTTAGTGATAACGTTCAAACCATTATAAGTTACTGCTTCAATACTGATAATTTTAAAGAGCTCATAGTCAGTCAGTTGTATTATACTATCCGTTAAATTAACTGTTATGTTCTTTTAGTAATAACGTTCAAACCATTACAATTTACTGTTTCAACACAGACATTTATGGAATACCATGGACAGTTAGTTGTACTGAGCTATCCGTTTGATTTACTGTTTTGTTCATTTGGTGATAACGATCATACGATTACAATTTACTGCTACAACACAGACATTTATGGAATTCCATGGACAGTTAGTTGTTCTGTGCTATCCGTTGAATTAACTGTTTTGTTCATTAGGTGATAACGATCAAACCATTACAATTTTCTGCTACAACACAGACATTTACGGAAAACCATGGACAGTTAGTTGTACTGTGCTATCCGTTGAATTAACTGTTTTGTTCATTAGGCGATAACGATCAAACCATTACAATTTTCTGCTACAACACAGACATTTACGGAAAACCATGGACAGTTTGTTGTACTGTGCTATTCGTTGATTTAACTGTTTTGTTCATTTAGTGATCACGATCAAAACATTAGAATTTACTGTTACAATACAGACATATTTGGAAACCCATGGTCAGTTAGTTGTACTGTGCTATCAGTTAAAACAACGGGTTCCTTCATTTAGTGATACGGTTCTAACCATTAAAACTTACTGACATTACAGTGATGGCAACAATTTTTTTTTTTTTAGTTTTTTTAGTAATTTGTACTGTTTAATCAGTTAGAGTTACTGTTTTGTATTTAACTGTTATTGAAACATTTGTTGATAATGTTTAAAGTAGTTAGTCTTAATGAAAATCTCTTAACTGTGTGACAGTAAGCAATCATTTTTTTCAGTGCATGAATTTTAATAAAACCATAAGTCGAGCCAATTTTACTGGATCATCACGTAATAACCGGCTTTTTGTAAAAAGTGTATATTAAAAAATAGTGCTTTGTTAACAGCTTTGTTCGCGTTCAGTTGCCGTAGGCCACATGATTCGTGCCCTACCATAGTCGCTCGTGGCTCTAGCGAAATTGTGGTAATTTCGCAATCTGGTTGTGCATTTTGAAAAATCCCTTCATATTTTCAATCACAACAATACGGCTGTCCTACTGTGTTCTAAAAATGATTTTCAAATTCTGCTAAATATTTGTGATTGGTATATTTTTTTCACTATTATTCAGAAAAATGTTAAATCATGAAAATTACTATTTTTTACTAATATACTTCTCACTATCACATTTTTTACATTTTTGAAGATATAAAATCACTAAATACAATAAAATAATAAATAAATATTGGTGGACTTTCCACTCAGCACTATGCTTAGCTAGTTCTCGTAATTCATCAATCTTCTAAGTAGAATAACGTATGTGAATCAACATGCAATTTTTGCAGAACCTTTGTGCCTAATGCGGAACTAGTTTTTTTTGCAATTTTATATCTTCAAAATTCCCTTCATCCATTTTCTTATCCAGAAGTTCGTTCTAGCTACGAAATGTTGTATTGTGCGAGCGAGAAGTTGTTTAACGGATGTCAGCCTCTTAAGCCTTAATATAAAATTGCTGTAACTACCCCACCATCAACAGCATGAGACATAGAACAGGCATATTCACCGGTCGTCCGTAACGTATCCACCTTGATAGTTAGACAGTTGAAATTATCACAGATGATGTATTTCTGTTGCCGCTATAACAACAAATACTAAAAAACAGATTAAAATAAATATTCCGACTCGCCTTTGGCTGGTTTTTCTTTATAACCACTACACGAATGTTAAATTACTGTGAGTTTTACGGTTAAATTTATTAAAAGAACTTATTGTGTTAATAAATTCGGCCACAACGTTAAACCACGTTCCAAAATATATTGTGGTGCTATTATTAACGCCCCTTTCAACACTCAATGTTCTGATTGGATTTTGAAATATAATATACTGATAATACATTTTTTTTGTATATTATGTATGCTCATAATATATTATGTCGATGATGTTCATTACACAAATGTTTGTTCACGGTGGGGATCAAACCCACGTCCTACACAGAAGACACAGCTACTATCAAATGATCTATGGATATTGTCTATTGTCAGAAATGATTCGAATATCATCTTAAGAGTAGTAGAGCTCTTTGTGAAGTGCTCGTCCGGGGAAGTACTACCACCACGCCTTTTTCTGCCGCCAAGCAGCAACGCTGTGTTTCGGTTTGAAGAGTGTGGTTGCCGGTGTAATTACAGGCACATGAGGCTTAACATCTGTATGTCTCAAGTTGATGGACGCAGGGCAGTGCATCGTAGGGCACGTTCCTATCGTGCGTGACTTACGAGGCAACGCTTTGTTATAGGTGATGGTTACCACTTAATATCAGGTAAGCCATCTTTCCATCAGCTAGTTGTATAAAAAAAATATATTTATATTCTTTTAGATGATGTTTAAAAAACTGTTTTCTATTTATCTTAGTTTGGAGATAGATAACGCAGCGTAAAATGTACGCTAATGTTTTTTTATTAAAAGAATCTTCAAGTAAAGTTCTTTTCAGAGTTTCTCATTGCAAAAATAATAAACTATGCACGTTACACTTCCGAATCATTAGAGAAGATTGTGCCAATTTGCTGTGGAGTTATTTTTTAAATTCTAGTCCAATCGAATGTCTTTGGAAGTAAGATGCAATTTAAATATAACCGGCCAAGTGCGAGTAGGACTCGTACAATTATCTATAAAAACGGCAAAAAATCACGTTTGTTGTACGGTAGCCCTCATAAATATTTGTTTTATTTTAATTTAATGATTAGATTTAAAGTGAATATATAACTAAATATTCTGTGAATATTTCAAGCGTCTACCTTTTGCCGTTATCAATATAGAGCAAAAACGAACAAAAAATCACGTTTATTGTATGGGAGCCCCATTAAATATTTATTTTATTCTGTTTTTAAACATTTTTTTGTTAAAGCGGCAATATAAAAACTAACACGGTCTAACTATCACGGTTCATGAGATACAGCCTGGTGACAGACGGACAGACAGACAGACGGACGGATAGCGATTATTTTATTTATGTCACAAAAATATTCCTTACAAAGAGTAATTTGGAAATTTTGAGGTACCTGGAAATACCCCAGAAGTTTTGGATTTTAGTGATTTTTAAAGTTCATATTTTCCTGTCAAGCTGCAGAACCCTAAAAACTGTTTAAAAAGGCGGTATTTTTTTATAACGTTGCTCTTAAAAGGTACTGAACACGTGTCGAATTTCTATTAACTTCGCTAATGTTACGTTAAAGTTATTAACATTTAAAGTTATTCAAGCGCTAAAAGGTTTTTCCTGTGAATTATTTAAATAATATTGTTCGTATTTAAAAGTTTTTATGGGCCGTGTCAGTCAACCGCAATTTAAAATTACTCATTTTTACAATTCTGCCGCAACACGAAACACGAATAAATGAAACTAAATTAACTTTACCCTCGTTGTTTGTGCAACTAAAATAAATTTGTAGTTTTAAACTAGTGGTGGACACGCGGCTTTTCTCGTAGTGCTATTTTCTACAACCCTATGAAAAATGTGGGTATATTCCAACAATGAAATATTTGGACATCCGTCTGAGTACCCCAATTAGACATCATCAAAGAAGAAGTTGGTTCTTTGTACATACATCTGATAGGATAACTTTTTTTTGATACAACTAGCTGATGGAACAAGCGGGTGGTCCATCTGATGTTAAGTGGTAACCATCACCTATAACAAAGCATTGCCTCGTAAGTCACGCACGATAGGAACATGCCCTACGTTGCAGTGCCCTGCGTCCATCAACTTGAGGCATACAGATTGTACTGTACAGGTTGCTTGGGTACCAAATAATACACACAATAGTTATAATAACGCTAACGTCTGCTTGGTTCGGCTGGCTGGAATTGAGTGCCACACGACGACCGCGTGTTTAATAGCTACCCGCCCACGCTTGCCTTCCCAGTCAGCGCGCATAGTATAATGTTAGACACTACATCTACCTTTTACAAAAACAAAATATTAATTTAGGAACTTATGAAGTAGGTAATATAAACTTTATAAAACACATCTAGTTCATAATTCGTTAAGAATCACAGTCAGCAATATTCATTAGCAGTTGTACTAGCTTCAAGATATATTCATACAATTCACTTAGTTTTAACTATTAGTGGAAGTGATAACGAAGTGCCCAATTAATAAGTTACAAGTTACTAATAGCCCAATCGCATAAGCTTAAACCTCATTTTTAAACCTCATTTAATTTCAGGATATAGTAGCCTAGTAGAAATGCTATTACAATATTGTAGCGGGTCGCATCTCACAACCATGAAACTATACTAAATAAATCTCTCCATCTATATATCTACTTGTAAACAGTCCTTCCATTTTCTTCAGACCTTCGACTTTCCTTTACCTTTATACCTTTTTTAACTAGTTACCGATTCCAATTTTACTCTCTGTAGCACATCTTCTTATGACGTCATAACGAAATATCAGCATACTCTTGGTAGTGGGATAGTTCTATCGGTCTGGTCAAGGTTTTTACGTTCTGAGTTCGCACAGCTGACAAGAGACTCATTAACAAACATTACCTTTGCCTTCATAGGTAATGTTAGATATTGCTAGTGAAGCAATAGCACACCTATAAGTAAAGTTTAGTTAAAGGTATCAGTTCATGGAAAAACTGCATCAAACTCTCCACAATTGTAGTTGGTACTAAATTTTTTAGATGGCTCCCCTTTCCTGCTTTTGTAAATATGTAACACTTTCGTCTAGTAATATCTAATAGTTATAATATCTTTTAGTTTTTTCGTAAATGTGAATTTAGCATAAATCTAGGAGTATCATTATTTTTAATGTTTCTATTGTTAATATTATCTTTTCTGTAAAGCTATCTATGTTAATAAACCACTTATATAAGAGTAACAAAGTTCCATTTTCTAAAACTAAAAGGCATTTATGGCATGTATATTGAAAAAACAATACGGTTTGCATATATATATGGCAACTGCTGACTCCCAGAGAAAGTTTACGTAACATCATTATTAGGTATACCATAGAAGTAAATAAAATAAATAGCTGTTAGCATCATCAGCAAGTTAGCAACCATCTTATTGTACTATCTGCTACAGTCTACCAGAGTGTTTCAATGTGTGTACTTACTGCAATATTGCATCAACTTTAAGTCCAAAGAAAATATTAGAATCGGCAAGGTTTACTGACTCCCCATTTAATAAAGTATCACGTTTTGCAAGGTAAATTAAATTCAATTCGTTTTCTTGATATTAACAAAATCATTATTAACAACGGGTGAGCCAGTTAAGTATTTTTTTTTCCTTGTGACCAGACAAACAGACGGCCCACCTGCTTTCAAGTGAGAACACTACCCACAACAAAGCACCGCCACGCAAGCCACGCACGATAGGAACACACCCTGCCATGCACTATTTTACGTTTAGTAAAACTGTCAATGTAAGGGTCAATGACCTGATTTAGGATGCTATAATGTTTTAGTTTCACTAACCAACATAATGTTTTTTTTTTTTTAATTTTTCGACACTTCGCATTAATCCCCAACTCTTTTTGTAGTGTTCAAAGATCATGTACCAACATAGCAACAGTCGTTTATTGACCTCTGTTAAATCCAAGCTATGGTGTACAACACAATGTTATGATTTCATACTCGTAAGAGATACTACCTATATTAAAACCACCATTGGTTTCTTCATAGCACAGGTACTTTTTTTTCAAACTCAATATCGAAAAATTACTTTGAAAGCTATGTGAATCAGTCAGTACGTCAGATCCACGCAAAGTCTAGAAGAACAGGCAACAAAGTTACGACTTTGTTCATAACGTTTTTTTTCTGTGTGATAATGGTTACTAAATACCATAATAATGATTTATCCTCATAATTGTTGGTACATTTAAATACATTTCAAAATGTCTTTCTTGAAAAATACTTGTCTGGCTTGGTCAGGTATTGCAACACCCGACTCAGCTGTTACTTATATGCGTACCCGCAAATATTATGAGGTCGGTAGGTATATGTACCGAGCTTATTGTACCGTGATTCCACCCATGCCAAAACATCGTTGTCCGCTGACTCAGTAATATACATTCCGATCTGAGCTGAAGCGCCCTTTTACATTTCTTCCAACTTCTAAAGCTGACTCACTCCAACAATCTAGACTATAATGGAGATAAGTAGGTAAAGTCTCTAATGGGGGTTTTTGATACATGTTCATTTTCTGTCATCATTTAGTGATAGAACTGTGTGGAATGTCCACCAATATTTATCATATCATATCATTTCTAATTGGGCTACTTAAAGATAGTAATTCCCTTTTAGGTACTGGTCAGATTTATCAAAACTACCGTTTAGAAAACATAATTCTGATGCTTTTCAACGTATTCTCAAACTGTCATTTTGTTAAAACTTTAGGTACCATTCTGTTTTTCCAAACTAACCTTTAAAATTCATAATTCAGATACTATTCAACGTATTCACAAACTGTAATTTTGTAAGAACTTTAGGTACCGTTCGGATTTTCCAAACTACCCTTTAAAATTAATAATTCAGATACTATTCAACGTATTCTGAAACTGTCATTTTATAACAACGTTTAGGTACCGTTCAGATTTTTCCAAACTACCCTTTAAACTTTTGAATACTACTTATTCAACGTTTTCTTAAACTATCATTTGCTTTAACAACTTTTAAGTACCGTTCAGATTTCTCCAAACTGTCTCTTGAAAACATAAATCTGATACCGTTCAACCTTTTGTCAAACTATCAATTATAACAACATTTAGGTACCGTTCAGATTTCTCCAAACTACCTCTTGATTCTGATACCGTTCAACATTTTGTTAAACTATCAATTTTAACAACATTTAGGTACCGTTCAGATTTCTCCAAACTACCTCTTGATTCTGATACCGTTCAACATTTTGTCAAACTATCAATTTTAACAACATTTAGGTACCGTTCAGATTTCTCCAAACTACCTCTTGATTCTGATACCGTTCAACATTTTGTCAAACTATCTCTTGTATATAACAACATTTAGTTAACGTTTAGATTTCTCCAAACTACCTTTTTGTTCTGATACCGTTCAAAATTTTATCAAACTATCAATTGTAACAGCAATTTTATAGGTACTATCGTTTGTTATATCAAACTACCTCTCCAGTGGAACCTTATAAGTTCTTAGTTCTCGACATTAAAATAGGCACAAATAGTACTTTCTAGAACTATTAGCAAATTAGCAAAAGTAAATTCGCTCACTTAGGTAACATTCACACATTTTACTCAGTGTATTAGTGTAGGTAGTTATTGACTTGTGAAATTCATTTTTTTCAATAAACAGAATATATCTGAGTATTTCTGTAACTGGTTTATTAGTATAGAGTATTTATCTATTTGTCAACAATTAACTTGATGTTACACTGTTTTTTGTATGCGAGTACTAAAGTTTACTTTCTGCAAACGCAACGGCGACAGGCCTGTTTGTAGGTACAATCAGTGATAAAAACCAGCATTGTCCCATAAAGTACGAACATCAAAAAGTTGGTAGCGTATTGATTTAAATTTTGTTAAATATTTTACCCGAACAAGTGGGTAGTACTTGCTACTTGTACATAAATTGATGTTGTTTTATCTTACTTCATAAACGAATGTTATGAAAGTTAACCCAGCCGAAAAAAGGTTACTACCTGCCAACTCAGGTGTTTCGTAACTAGGTACGTAAGTTCTATAAAAATGCATTAGCTAGCGTTCGTTTGCAGAACAAAACCGACTTTTTTTTTTTGTATTTTTTTGGTACTTACTGTAATGGTTTTGACCACTGGCAGGGTCGCCACTTGTACTGTACAGGTTGCTTGGGTACCAAATAATACACACAATAGTTATAATAACGCTAACGTCTGCTTGGTTCGGCTGGCTGGAATTGAGTGCCACACGACGACCGCGTGTTTAATAGCTACCCGCCCACGCTTGCCTTCCCAGTCAGCGCGCATAGTATAATGTTAGACACTACACAGATGATAAGCCTCATGTATCTGTAATTACACCGACAACCACACTCTTCAAACCGAAACACAGCAACGCTGCTTGGCGACAGAAAAAGACGTGGTGATCTACTTCCCCAGACGAGCCCTTCACAAAGTGCTCTACTACTCTTAGATGACCTGGGATCGAAAAATTAAAATTAAATTAATAATTAAATTAAACTCTGTAGTGAATCATCTTTCATAATTAGTTACTTGAGATATGGTAGCGGAAGCGTGTTCCATCGATATGACACGAACCGAAATACATAGGTTAGACATGTTCATCAAGTAAATTGTATAATGACACGTTATCACGTATACTTTAGTATATAAGATACAACTTATGCAAAAATAAAGGTTAATCATTCAAGATGTGACTGTACGTTTTATTTCCTCCACGCCTCCGGCACACGATATTACATGGCGACCATGACAGGACATACACGATATTACATACTAATTAGTACGAATAACTATTTTTGAATTCGTCAAATACTATTTCCAATTTCCGTTTTCATTTGCTGATCAAAAAGCATTCGATTCGCACAGGATTCGAAATCTCAAACGCGGATTCCCCTAATTACGGGACCATCGTAAATTGGTACTAGTATTCCAACTCAAAAGCTGAAATATTAATATTTGCCATGCCTATTTCTGCCGCCTTTTCGTTGCTGTGTTTCGGTTTGAAGAGTGCGGTTGCCGGTGAAGTTACAGGCACATGAGGCTTGACATCTGTATGCCTCAAGTTGATGGACGCAGGGCAGTGCAGCGTAGGATACGTTCCTATCGTACGTGACATGCGAGGAAATGCTATATTATAACAAATTATAGGATAGAAAAATCTCTATTTTGACTGTTAAAAATCGAAATATACAAAAGAGCTGTTATAATTTTGATGACAAAAAAGTCCACCAGCATTTGCTGTAAGAGCTCAAGCCCATTCAACGCTGGTTTTCAGTGGCGCCATAGTGAGTATTATTACCAATGTTTACCATTTAAAGTTAAGTGTGCCATAGGATTGTTGCATAGAAATTGGAAAAACTAATTGGATATTTCACACAACTCTATACAATAAAACCTGCCTGACCTAGATTATTATTAGACTAGATTCCTATTTAACGACGATTTTACTTTTCAAGTTATGACTTTGACTTTCACTAAACAAATTTTCGAAAAATCGCTATCAACCATTTTGTGTGCCCATTGCACACAGTTTAGTAAAAAAGTCATTTTGATCGACACAAGTTTTCCTACTCAAAAGTTTGCTTATGTACGAGAACTAGTAAAGCTATTTCACTGGCAATCACACTCTGTTGTACAAAGTGTTTGTCATTCATTTCATTAGAAACTAATGAAATTAATGAAAAACACTAATGGTCTAATGATTAGACCATCATTCACTTCATTACTCCGTCGCCACAAGCGTTTTCGTTGTACCCTCTCGCACATTATATTAAAACCTAAATATTCACATCGAATTCCATGCCCTAAAAACTTGCGAGGGTTTAATTAATACTGAAAAACACTCTAATTAAGATCGACACCCGGGCGTGCCCGCAGCAGTGGGCTAAGCTCCGTTTTTGTAAATGCGGTAACGGTCTATGATGGCGGTAGTATAACGGTAAATATAAACATTTTTTCGTGATCACATAAACTCCTTTTTTTTCAAAGTGATCGTTACACTAATATTGAAGCACTACCACATTATACAAAGGTTAACTTGAAGAAAATGCTAACTAGCATTAAGTTCGCTTATGTACTTCTTTTTGTGCAATAAAGAATTTTCTAAACTAATCTAATCATCGTGATTTCATTGAATAAATACCTTTTGATTTTAACTTTAAATCATGAAAATCGGTGACAAGACTGTATAAAAGCTATCGTTGAGTTTGCCCGTTCTGTCCCTCCTCTTTTCTGTATCATCCGACATCTTAAAACACTCCTTTCTTAAAGATTTTTTTATTTTATTCCGAAACTCCTTCATTCATGAGTAAGTTATCCGAGTGATATTTGAACTGACGACCTTCCCCTTGATACACTTGGCTGCATTAACCACCTGCGCCCTCGGACTATCTTACGGCCGTTTTATGACGGCAGCATACTCCTGCATGCACTAGGGCCGTTAGAGGCTTCAATTACTTTTATAGAGTGATCATGTGAGTTTCCGTTTTATTTATTACGTAATTAGAGATGTTTGTACGGCGATATTTCAGTCATTTGGGACATAGGATTAGGTTCATAGGATTGGGTTTGCATAATATGCAAAAGCATGTTAACTTGAAAACGCAAAAAAACGTTTTAAATCTACAACATATTATGTTGTAGATTGTTTCAGTTCATGATCTAAATTAGACTTCGTCTAATGAATGAATTAGTTATTAAATGTTGTTGCAAAATTAAAGCCACAGGTAATTTTAAGGTAGTGACGTTCCGAAACGTAAAAAAAAAAAAAATTCGTCAATTATTATTAATTAAAAAGAAGCATTGCCATAACCTGAAACAAGGTGACGTCAGCAGATCAGCTAAATGGAGTTGAGCAGTGACCTACTACATAGGCGAAGAAAAGAGCTAATATACCTCTCGCTAATATACCGCTCGCACGTTTCGACTCGTTGAAAGATATAAAATAACTCATTTTTAAAAAATCCCAATTATTTATTTTGTGTGCAATCACATTGCCCACAGTTTTTTTTTTTTAATTTCATTTTGTTACAACTTTTCCTACTCAAAAGTTTGCTTTACTAATTTTCGTACTTATGCAAACATTTTCAAAAATGAGTTTAGTTATTTTATACCTTTCGACGAAAGAGAAAGACCCGCCATATTGACAATATGGCGGGTGTCATTCTCTTTCTTTCTACGATTTTGGTAATTTTTTTAAACCAATAATGACTCAATTCACCATGGTACACCCGCCATTTTGACTATCGCCAAGAATCACAATTCATAAACATGTGTGTTTAAACCCGCCATCAAATAACAGTTGATGCAGACAGTTGAATAGCAAGCGGAGGCTACGCTCAAACAACGAGCGCAAGTCAACATGCCAGCCGCGGTGTCGGTGACACGGCGTCGACGCCTGACAAGCGGCGCTCCAAGAAAATCCCATCGTTATATGCCAACCGTTTAACAAACACCTACAAAACGCAGTTATTGCCAGTGCAATCGCGTTACACAGATACGACTAGACAGCGGCGGGAAATCGGACAAAACCGTATTCCCTATGACGTAGTTGTCATTCCTAGTTGTCATTCTTAGTTCATTTTTTGGTTTATGAATCGCGTTTGCGTTTACACCACGCTGTGACTTCACACGGTTATGGCACGGAATCTCCTATGTCATAGAGAATAATGCCCCTGTACAGGTTGCTTGGGACCAAATAAAACAGTTCGAGTAACGTCCGCCTGGGTCAACCGGCTGGATTTGAGCGCCCCACGACGACCGTGCGTTTCGTGGCTACCCGCACACGCTTGCCTTTCCAGTCAGCGCGCATAGCTTAATGTTATACACTACAGTATCTATAATGTCTGGTTATTATTCATTTAATTTGTTTTTATATTGAAAGATACATGTGACATGTTAAGTGGTAACCATCACCTAACAAAGCATTGCCTCGTAACGTCACGCACGATAGGAACGTGCGCTACGACGAACATAAATAGGCGAATTTAATGCTAGTTAGCATTTTCTTTATGAGACAAAAAAGGGAGAAATATCTACCCAACATAAACTAGGTGATTAAAAAAAATGTGAGACCGCTTCAACACAGTTAGAATTACGGCGTCCGCTTCTTAGAAACCCCAAGCTTCACGGAATCGATACTAAAATAACATACTGATTGAATTCAAGACTGGCATAGATATTATGTTCTGTGAACTGATACTATTAATAAAGTCAAAGTCAAAAGGTATTTATTCAATAAAATCACAAGGATCACTTTGAAACGTCTTAAAGCTAGGTGACTCTAGGTGCCAGTTCCACGCGACCAAAGCCTAGAAGAACAGGCAACAAACTTACGGCTTGGTTCCTACCGCTCTTTTGTATGATATGATATTTAATAGAATACATAAAACACAATACCATACATACGCAGAATAAACAAACAAAGTTTATTTTTTGATTGGGACCTAGACTAAGTCCGGTGTGGGTCATAAAAAAATCCGACCAAGTGCGAGTCTGACTCGCGCACGAAGGGTTGCGTACCGTTATCTATGAAAACGGTAAAAAGTATATATTTATTTTGTTCTGTTTTTTAGTATTTGTTGCTATAGCGGCAACAGAAATACATCATCTGTGAAAATTTCAACTGTCTAACTATCACGGTTCATGAGATACAGCCTGGTGAAAGACGCACAGACAGACAGATAGATAGGCAGACAGACAGACAGACAGTCGGACAGCGTAGTCTTAGTAATAGGGTCCCGTTTTATCCTTTGGTTACGGAACCCTTTAAGAACAAACAGAATCAAAACCCACGTTGTTTTGATTCTGTTTTTGGTGCGCACATCCATTATTAAAACTGAAAAATCTTTTTTATTTATTCTTCTCGCTGATGGAACTAGCAGATGGCTCACTCGACATTAAGTGGTAACCATCATTTATGACATAGCATGGTCTCGTAAGGCACGCATGATAGGAACGTGCCCTTGGATGCAAAGCCTTACGTCCATCAACTTCCATAATGTGCCTGTAATATCATCATCGGCAACCTCACTCTTGAAACTGAAACACAGCAACGGTGCTTGGCGGCAGAAAGAGGCATGGTGGTAGTACTTCCCCGGACGAGCCACTCATAGCGAGCTCTACTACTCCATTGGTGCACGTGTGGATTCAAATCCACGACCTTACTATCAGAAGGTGGGTCTATCCCACTAGGCCACCGGTGCTATCGGTCATTGTCTAAGTACACGTATGTTCATCCAAACAAATGGGGGTATTCCTCGTAGAGCACCGATCTTATTCCTTGTAGAGCACCTGCAGTGTAATAGCTGCTGGTGTTGGGGTATTCTTTATATTCTACTAAATACTGGCTAAATTTTATGAAACAACAGACGATGTAATTATCTGTATCAATAAACAAATAACTCACCACTTTTATAATCTCCGTACAATCATCAATCTGAAACAATAACAAAATTTTGAATTATTTATCAGAAGTACTTGACCTTCACCACACCATACTTTCCTGGCTGTCAAAACCATAACGGGCTCGAATGCAGACTTGCTCGCTGCGGATTGATGTTTGAATTTTTACTTTTTGTGGAGAATAACCTGTCAGTTAAACTCCAAAATGAAAAAGTATCACCAAAAAAACTGCATTACTAGCAATGTAGCATGTTGCAGAACTTTTTAGGATATGCCGGTTTCCTCACGATGGTTTCCTTCACCGTTTTAGAGTACTGGCACAGAAAAACTCATTGGTGCAAGACAGGTTCTGAACCTAAAGTAATGTAAATAAATAAATATTGGCGAACTTCCCACACAGCACTATCTATCCCCAAACTAGGCTAAAGCTTGTAATATGGGAACCAGATAACTGATTAATACATATGTACTTTTTTGTAAATACATACTTACAATAAATATAATAACACCCAGACAGAGAACAAACATCTATGTTCATCACACAAATGTTTGCTCTCGGTGGGGATCGAACCCACGGCCTACGGCGCAGAAGGCAGAGCTACCAACTTAGCTGTGAAGGATATACTTTAAGGATAAATAAATCTGAAGCCATCTCAATACTGCCAAACCCAAATTATTATTACAAGGCTAATTCTGTAGAATAAGCGGAAGTAGGCTGGAGGCTGTGGGGACTGAAAAAACAAAGCCAAATCTACATCAGTAAGTCATCTCAAAACTCCCTGATGCTTAGGGCGACCCCATCATGTGCGCATGGAATCCCCTTTTGCTATCATTCCATGCCCAATTGCCCGAACCAAAAGTCAATTCGATGCGAACCCTATGCGTCTACGTTTTCGACTTTTTTTTCGATAGTAATCTCTTTCGATGATTACATCGATTATTACATCCTTTCGAATGTATTTTTTGCCAATGTCGTTTTTTTTACTTACCAAACTACGACTAAAAACGCGTAACAATGTTGCATGCCCTTAGAGACAATAATTCGGGGCTCTGTTACAAAGTAAAAGTAAACTATTTTATTGGCTTGTCACTGCACAGGGTCGTCGAATCTCCTAAAATATAACAAAAATTGTATAGTACAGTAGTATAGATTATAAGAAAGCTTCTACAACATTTCTAGTGCTGTAAAATTATGTAAGTTAAGGATAATGCTATAAGCCTAAGATGACACTGCATTTGTACATTCGTTTCTTTGTTTTTTTAATTTATCGGATGTCACACGCACTCAGCAAAATGTCAGGCAAACATTGGTAAAATAGAGCTGCAACGTCGACCAATGTTTTTTATTTTTGCATCCCAAAACGTCAATCCAAACTCCTATGTATCGTGTGTCACGCGAGTGCACTTTCTTTTGTAAATTTCTGAATAAAAAAACATTGTTGGCGTTTGGGTTGATAAGGTGGCTCCATGCGCTCATATACAGCCGGAGCCTTTCATTACTTACTCTGATATGAGAAGTCTGATTAATATTAAATAAGCACGGAAGCTTGTATCTTCACGATTTGAGAAAATAAATATAACATTTGCTGGTCGTTTCTCAAAGCTTAGCTTTGGGGGAATACACGTGTATTTCAACTGAACGGTTGTGGAGTCGTTTCTTGAAATATTAAAGCTTAGACTAGTTGAATACTACTGGTTCGGTAGGCTGGCATTATACATGGTGTTAAAATAACTCCGCTGAAAACTTCAGAGGGCTAAAGTACCCATCCCAGGTAGGTATTGAACTTTTGCATGAAACAGCTGTTTGTTTTGGCGTTCACAGTGTTGTGTATTGCGAGCTAACATCCTTTACTATCTGGTAGTTAATACCAAAATAAAACAAATGAACTAGCTTTTTTTTACAACTTAAAGATAAAACGTTTGATCGCAATCTCACCTGATGTTAAGTGATGATGCGATCTACGGTGTAGCATGCTTACCTAGGAAATACCTATTCACTCGTCTCTTGAAAACATCCATATTATAGGCATTCGGAAAAATGGACGCCGGTAAGGAATTCCACTACAGAAGAAACCTAATAATATTTGGCTGTTTGCATTATAAAAGCAGAAGCAAAGCGCTTTGTGCGGTCAGTAGGTATGTCAACCATGACTGGATGTCACCATGACTGGAGTTGTGGACTTAGAGTAGGTAGGTATATGTTATAAATATTATTTACGAGTAGAATTAGATAGGTCTACTTGATTTATATTCGCTGCCTAAACACGAATCCAAATACAACAACATCCCTTGTTGAGTCTTAAAAATAGGGCACTGGTGACCTGAATTACAGGTTTTTCTTTTAAAACCTCTTTCAGGCACCAGTCTCTCAGAACAGACAAAAAAACTCGCGCAAAACCAGTTGAACTGGTTTAATATCTTTGCTTGGAAATTATTTTTTTTGTGCAAACAAAACAAATAAATTATCTTATCTTATTCCATTATATACTATTGAGAGAAAGAATACGGACTTCGTAATTGGTACCAAAACATCTGAGGGGATGTCTACCGTGCCTGGGGATCAAAGTTGTGACGCTATTTCAGTATTGAGAATAATTCAAAAAGTATCCTTCATTTAAATTTTATATTATTGTATTCATATAATTATAATGATGTCATGTTTTGGAATACGTTGTGATAAAGATCCAGTAACCATTTTAATATCCCCTACATATAACAAAGTTTGACAAACATTAATAACCCTCGTTCAATATTGGGCGAAAATTAAATTTTCATGGCATCGAGCGAAAATTGAGTTGTTTAGATACACATAATTCAGTCACGTCGCTATTCAGAATAATGTTGGTAGAGATTCCACACAGCACTATCTAGCCCCAATCTAAGCAAAGCTGGTACTTTGAGAACCAGATAGCTAATTTTTAATACTATTTTGGTAATTATAAGATAAGATAAGATCAGAAAATTCTTTATTGCACATAAATAAAGTACATAGGCGAACTTAATGCTAATTAGCATTTTCTTCCACACGCCTTCCACCCTTCTAGTCTAGTCTAGGGGTAGGTTTTAGAAAGTAAAATATTCAACAGGCAGCGGATTCCACATAACACACCACAAAAACAAATATTTGTACATAAAAACGAACATATATTTGTTCTATAATTTTTAAAGGTTTTTCTCCTTTGTGTTATGTGGGGCGGGTGGAAGGGTGCTCTTTGAGAAAAAAAGGAGAAAAACCTTTAAAAATTATAGAACAAATATATGTTCGTTTTTATGTACAAATATTTGTTTTTGTGGTGTGTTATGTGGAATCCGCTGCCTGTTGAATATTTTACTTTCTAAAACCTACCCCTAGACTAAAAGTTTTATAAAAACTGATGTACACCCGATGCTAATGGCGGATGCATTTGTTCATCACAGCACCGACATGGAACCCCTTTCTCCGTACGCCATCAATCTTCATGTCCATTCAAATTCTATTTCAGGATTCCCGACCCCTGTGGATTCTTTGGAGATTTGAAAAGCAAGAATGATGGCTAGATACAGTGTAAATTATATAAGTAATAAAGATTTTGATAAAGAAAATTACAATAAGTAGGTATTAACAAGATGTACAAAAAACACATGAAACATTTGAGCTATCTGCAGAACGTAGCGAACGATCTTGAGATAGCTCCACTGATCCAAATTAGTGCCAATCGGTTATCTTAGTAGGCTAATAAAAATAAAAATAAGATTGCGAGTTTTGTGTCGTCAATTCCAGGTTTTTTTAAATTACTAAGTTTATGAGCAGCTATGCCTAAAGCTCAATTATTTCAATAAAATAACCCAAGTATCAGACGAAAATAAGAAGACTTGCAAATACGATTGAGAAAGACTTAAAAAAATACGATTGACAAAATAAAAAGTGGCCGCAAAAACTTGCGGCAATGAAAATCCCGCACTTTTTGAGCCGAAACAGACTTTTATGGAAACGTCCTGAAACCTTTTTACGTTTTCCAGAATTAAGAATTCCTTCAATCAGGCCAGGGCTCTAAAAGCGCCTTAAAAGGGGTCCATTCTGTTACCTGTCCCTTTTATAAACTAGCCAATCTGCGTGTCGATTCTCTACACAAAATCACGTAGAGTATCACTCAGTGAAGTGAATCCAGGCTCACTTCGCTCATGAGTTTTGCATCATTCACGTTAGCATTTCCATTTTCAAAACACTTACGCGATTGGTGAATGTATTATTGAATGTAATTTTTTTTTGGGTGGACAGTTCACACAAAAGTATCTAGCAAACTAAGCAAAGCTTGTTATCTAAGAGAACCAGAAAGCTGATATAATTTAAATATGTATATTTCTTGTAAAGACATAATTATAATATAATATTAACACCCAGACAGATAACAAACATTCATCACACAAATGTTCTTGGCCTCGAACCGATTGAGGCCTCGAACAAAGTTTAGGTATAAAATATAATTGAGTCGGTCGTCAATTGTCGGTGAATTGAAAACTCACTCAGATTCTACGGTCACTTGGGTGAATTTTGTTTACGGAATATCACTACTAGTTTCTAAGACCAACACAAATATTTAAACCGCCTGAAGTCTTTTATAGACGTAAAATACACGACGGTCCTAAAAAGATTATGTTCTACCGAATTATGATATACTGTAATATTGGTTTGTACAATCGATCAACTTTTAAAAGGTAACTTGTGAGGCAATGCTTTGATAGGAAGTACCTACTCGTAGTATAAAAACATAAATAGTTATAATATTTTTTGTTCTATTCCAGGGTAAAATTGATGATGATGTATTCAGCGAAAACATTGTTTATTTGTATCTAAAACAATCATGGTACAAATTACAGTCGATGCTCAGAGCAAAACGTCCATTAGTAAACGAAGGCTTCGAAAACAGATAAAAAGGGAATCTACAAAGTACTTATCGCTCAAAACCATTTGATCCATCCACTAGGTTTCTTTCCATTCCATTATTTACCGATTTGAAACATCGTAACGCTGTGGACTAATAAACAATACAAGCATAGAAACGCAACTCATCAATAAATAAATACTGGTGAACATTAACACTAAAAAAAGGAACGACGTCCGGAGTTCCCGAAATAGTTTTAACTAACTTTAATTTAACTTCGATAGTAACAGAGTTTAGATATAAAATATAATTTTAAATCTAAGGCTAGTTGACTGGTTCGAGGTGTGAACCGAAGTGGGCTCCTGGGCGAGGGGCGCATAGCAGCAGCGGTGCGCCTCGTGTTCTTCGATGCGCCTCGTGTCAATGTCGATTACTCAATGCTCTATTTTATGGAAACGCAGCGTATGCAGAATTGGTGGTAGCGGTAGGCGTAACACACTGCTCCTAAACTGAGCATAGCTTGTAGGTACTATGGGAACCAGATAACTGATAGAATACCAAAATTTTTGTTGTAAATACATACTTAACCATGAATGCGTAAATAATAGTATTATAACAATAAAGTAATAAAAAATAATAATAGTAGCATACACTATTACAGCTGCTAGTCTTCCGAGAGATACATAAAAAAACCATGTTTGTTTTCAACAAAAAATTATCAAAATTTGTTTTGGGTGCAGGCATTGGCTGAATTCTGAAAACCTTCTTAGTTATTGTTAATAAAAACATAATAATATAATAATTCATTTATTTGTTCAGACAACAATATCATCCATGGTGTTATTAACAGAAAAAGTTTTTTTTACAGGAAAAGTTAGTAACTTATAACTAGTAGCGATTTGGTCCTCTGGATGAGGTTACATACCAGAGGACAATTTAGTTTGTCATCAATCGCATTTAGATTGCCGTTGCTACTCCCACGCAATCTGTTTAGCAGAAACGCTGTTTTTTTAACATTTACCACACATGCATTGTATTTATGCGTATAATAGATATATTGTCAGATCTTTTACTGGATATTTGATATTACTTAAAAAACTGTAATTTCCATCCCGAGTTTCGCATCTTTATACAACTAATTACATACAGAACCATCAAACGGTTGGAATATCGCTCGGTCGGCTTATCATAAAATTTGATACTGCCCTTTTCTTGATTATCCCGATATCGCTTCTATTGCGATAAGATCCTATCTATTGAATGATTTGGTTATGAGCAGTTACCGCTTTGTTCAAGGCGCGGGAGGGTCAAATACCCTCGATTAGACATGACATGACAGCCTTCACAGCTCAGTTCTGCCTTCTGGTAGTAGTTCTGCCTTCTGCGCCGTAGGCCGTGGGTTCGATCCCACCGAGAACAAACATTTGTGTGATGAACATAGATGTTTGTTCTCTGGGTGTTGTTATATATTATAAGGTGTTCCAATACTTGTATTTAAAACTTCAGGGGGTTAAAGTACCAATCAATATGAATAACTTATTTTAAGGAACCAACACTGAGAACGCGAAAAAAAAAACAGCTGTTTCATACAAGTAGGTATTGAACTTTTGTATATTGATGGGTACTTTAGCCCCCTGAAGTTTTAAATACAAATATTGGAACACCTTGTTTATGTACTATATCAGGTATCCGTTCCCATATTACAAACTTTGGCTTGGTTAGTTCGAGTGAGCTCATTGAGAGTTGATAGTGCTGTGTGGAAAGTCCACCAATATTTATTATTACTTATTTATTTTGAACCTACTACCAGGAAAACGGATCGTAGCTGCTTAGATTACCAAGATTTACAATCATTTTCCTGGTTATTATCATTACAATGACAGAAAACTACTTAGAATGAGTTGGCTCTTTGTGTGGGGCTCATCCGGGGATACGACCATATCCATTGCTGCCATCCGCCATTCCAAAACCGCCTTTAATCAGTACAATCACAAGGATCACTTGGAAACGTCTTAATTATATACTACGTGAATCTACGACTTACGGCACGCGGTTCTACGACATGCCGGTTTCCTCACGATGTTTTCCTTCACCGTTTGTACTGGCATTGTGCACATAAAATTTTGAACAGAAAAGCTCATTGGTGCACGACTGTTTTCGAACCCACGGCCTTATGATCGTGGCGGGGCCACTACAGCTAGACCACCAGTGCTCTCACCTGATGGTAAGCGACGATGTAGCCGATGTTGCAGCAGAACGGTCTAGAATACACCTATTCACTCTTGCCTTGAAGAGAATAATACTTTTATACCTCGGACATATAGCTTCCGGTCTAATATTAAATATTCCTGCTATATTTATATAATTATGGGGTAGAACCTTGTGATCACGATTAATAACCCCCTTTGGACTTAATAAGCACCTATATTCGTATTAATTATCGACAATTTAAAAGACATGTTACATAATAGTAAGAATGTGGACGTGGAATTCCACCGTGCATGGAGAGCCGCAAGCTCGATCTGAGAGGATATCTACCGTGCCTGGGGATGAAAGTTCTGAAGCTTTTTCTGTTTCTGTATGAAACAAGTTAGTGTTTCAATAGCTGCGGCGATGGGAAAAAGAAATAATTTTGATGTCCTGAAAACTTGGGCCTAAAATTTCGTATGAAATATTAAGACTGCAATTTGTAATATTTGGACGTGCTTTTGAGTACCCCTCTAAGACATCCTTGATCTTGAGTTAAGTACCAACTTGGTACTAAGAAATCAGAAAGGATATCTACCGTGCCTGGGATTTCAGTCGTGATCCATTTTTTTATCTAATGTTAGTCTTAAGAAACTTAGGATTTCTACCGTGCCTGGGATTACAGTCAACATCGTATTTGTTTTTTTTTTCACTATTGTTATAATGTAACTAGGAAGCAACGTTAATTAATTAGAATGATATTAAATTACATCGTTCGTTTTCATCAAGGTTTCCTATAAATCTTAGAAACTGAAAATTTCTAGTCTTTCCCTGCTTGAAGTGACTTTGTTGGCTTCGGTCCAACGACGACCCCGCGCTGGACACAGCAAGTCCACTCCTTACAAGCTGGGACGTATATTAATTAGCTCTTCAGAGCAAAAGATGACGTTAAATGAAGCTTTGTCAAAATTTTAATATAGACACAAACATTTGGGACTATCTCTACTACATACTAGCTCGTGTGCTCTAGATGTGTATCTCTTATTTAAACATTCGCTAAGTTAGAACTTATAAAGTATGCATAAACCTTTTTTTTTACTTTATAGATGCGCCTTAGTAGTGGTCTAGTTATGAGTTAGCACTTCACTAAACAGTTTAAATTTAAGTATTTTTTCTTGTGAAACGTAAATTTAATTGATTTTGTTTCTAAAATGTTTAATTTCTTTTATTTTATAATTATTAAATTCTTATGTTCTTTAATGAATGTAATTGGTTGTATGTGACGTTTTAATTCAAGTAAATAAATAAATAAATACAAATCATTACATCCTTATGACCCAAACAAGTTTGCCAACCAAAAATCATTTTAGGTACGAAGAACGTGTAACACTTTGTTTTTTTGTGGTGAATGAATAATTATTTCTATCTCATTTCTTGCTGTCGGAGTGAACTATCTGTTCTTCCCTACACCCTCGGTCCCAGGACGTAGGAGTGTAACCTACTACGTCCTAGGTACGCGACTACACGAAGAATAGCTTAATTCCTTTTAAATTTGTTCGTGACTACGAGCTCTTTTTGCGAGCCATTTTTAAAATGGAATTCTCGCTCAGCTGTTTGTTAAATCAATATTCATGAGCGGAGAATACCTAGAGTAGTTGCAAGGCGATTGAACTGTTTGGTTATTGAGTTGGGCTGGATAGTTGATAGATTAAACTGTTAAGGTATTTAACTGGATGATAGTTTGAGCGAATTCTAGTGTTCGGGCGCAGTTTTTTTTATTTCTTTTGATATTACAGGCACATGAGGCTTAACATCTGTATGCCACAAGCAACATCGATGAACGCAGGGCAGTGCATCATAGGGCACGTTTCTATCTTACGTGGCTATCTAAGCAATGCTTTGTTATAAGTGATGGTTACCACTTAACATCAGGTGGGCCCTATGCTTATTTCTCCAGAGAGAACTTAAAAATAAGAGATCGCTTTTTCTAAAAAACACGGATAAACTAAATAAAATACAAATCTAAAAACAATATAAATCGTAAAACCTGAACATAAAATTCGCTCTATTCAAGCAAAAAACGGTTGATTCAACTCGAAATTACAAAAAAATAACTCCTTTAGCTATCTAAAAAACGGCAAAGCGTTTCGGGTTCAAATAGAAGGTGTGAGAGGCACAAACAAGGAATGTTTAAAACGGCAAATTTACCATTACCCTGCTATTGCGAATGATATCTTTGTGGTGCGGCCCAAGAACGTATTCAGAACAGAATATACTCATTTTACTTCTTAAAACATTACGTTACAATACAGATAGGTAAGATAGATTAGGTATAACTAGGGGTGCTAGGTCGGGTAACCACCTCGTGGTGCATCCTGGTAAAACCAGAAGAGTTTGAAGAGTGTGGTTGCCGGTGTAATTACAGGCACATGAGGCTTAACATATGTATGCCTCAAGTTGATGGACGCAGGGCAGTGCAACGTAGGGCACGTTCCTATCGTGCGTGACTTACGAGGCAATGCTTTGTTATAGGTGATGGTTACCACTTAACATCAGGTGGGCTATCAGCTTGTTCCAACAGCTAGTAGAATGAAATAAAAAACTAATAACCCGACACGGTGGGCCTCTCCGCGTGTCCCTCTGTCTAGCAGAGGGCACAGTGTGATGAGGCAGGGTAGACCTATGGTCTACCCGGGAGGGTCTGGGCTGTATGCAGCCCGGATGGACGAGGCGGTAAGCCGTGCGAAAGACGCGGAACTTCTCGCGCCGCTACGTGGTGAATAGCAGGAGAAGACCTGGGGACCATCGAAGGGCTGTATATCAGTAGGATCGGATAGGATAGGTTTGTACTAATCGCGTACTCTTATCACATGAACCAAAGGTCCATTCGGACGTTTATAAAGGACATTAAAATTAAACGGATCCTTTTCTGAGGGTTTCTGAATCTCAGCATATTTTTTTAAAGAAGATTATTTTGAGTTGAAATGGGTCTTGGAAATAAATTCATTAATGCGTTTATTAAAATTCTTATTAGCCGTTCTACTGATTTTATTAGTTATTTGTGCTGTTGGTTTTTCGGCTTAGTCACACGACTATTCCCATAACGGGCTTGCTCCTTTATTTTAAGTCGCAGACAACCTTCAAACAACTTCGATAATTAGCTTAATTTTACATTATCTCGTGTAATATTTGGTAATGTTTTTTTTTATACAACTAGCTGTAGGAACAAGCAGATGGCCCACCTGATGTTAAGTGGTAACAATCATCTATAACAAAGCATTGCCTCGTAAGTCACGCACGATAGGAACGTGCCCTACGATGCACTGCTCTGCGTCCATCAACTTAAGGCATACAGATGTGCTCATGTGCCTGTAATTACACCGACAACCACATTCTTCAAACGGAAACACAGCGTTGCTGCTTGGCGGCAGAAAAAGGCGTGGTGGTAGTACTTCCCCGGACGAACCCTTTACAAAGAGCTCTACTACAACTAAAATGTACCTCCGACATCCTCAAAGAATCTTAAGTACTTGGCACTGAGAGATTTGAGGGATATCTACCGTGCCTGGGGATCGTGACAAAATCGTGAAGTTATTTCAGTTAATTTTTTGTCTCGATAAATAATTAAACCTATGTAAGACTGTGCTTACACCTTCAGACTTCACTGTGTAGACTTCGGAATTAGATTTATTACGTCAGTTTACTACCTCGCTATGTTCTGCCAAGTAAGCTTCTACCTAACTGAATTCCAAACAACTCGAGCAGGCTTGCTTGGTTATAATACAGCGGTTAACGTGATCCACTTTGAGGTGGTAACGGGTATTTAAATTTCATGAGCTGCTTTGACGGCGTTGTCATTAAACTTCGGATCTTATTACCAAGCGATAAGGTACTGTTTGTCGCATCAACATCGCTTAAAGTCTACTGTAGTTTGAGCTGTATTTCCTAGTGGTAAAGTTGAAAATGGTGAAGGAATGTGGTGGAATGCAGTGTTTGAATTTAGAATACAAAGGAGGTATGAGTGTTGGTTATAAAGGCCGAATAATTTATTGATACGGTTAGTGTATTGACTTAAATTCATATTTTAGTTGTCGTAGCTTAGGTAATCAGATTTATTTTGTACGTTGTTTGAAAATCGAACACTGAGATTCAAATTTCGAATTCTGTAAGCTTATTGACGTCTGTCGTAGCGATGCGCGACTTTGAATAAAAACAAAAGTCTCGTCATATTGGCAGTCATTACAAGTATTACTTTTTTGTATGTACAATAATAATATTCTACAATTTCACACAACCTCTCTGAGGAGCAATTTAATCTTTTAACCACACTGGTTCCTTCACCAGGGGTCGGAATAGGTAGAGTTTTTAAGTACCAATTGGATAACATGGATTACTTAATAAAAATAGTTTTCTAAAACTTATAGGTTTTTTATACAACGTGTTTATTAAGAGTTGTAGGGATCCGAAAGCAGGATATTCTACCGGTCATAACGAACAACTTTTGTTCTACGACTTTTAAAATTTCAAAGTTTTTCATTCATCAAATGCCTCTTAAACTTTTATCTAAAATGAATCTAAACGCATCATGAGGCAGCCCTATTTACAGCTGTTCTTTGACCTCTAGTTGTCAATTGTAGATAAAATAGGTAACAGAACTGCCACCAATTACCTAGTAATGTGCCTACCTAATAATGATGTTGCTGTTTTTAAAAATCTTGGTATGTAAAAGAAATATTTTCGCGACTGCAATCCCTAGTCACGGTAAACATTCTCTGAGATCTTTGGTACTAATACCTATTCAGTAACTAGGTACCTACGTGGCTACGTACTCAATATTTAATAGAATATTTATTTTTGTTTGATTACTAGATGTCGTAAAGCAATGTTTATGATATTCATAGTTCTTTAAATTGTAACATGTTACTTTACCACCATGGTTCATTGACACCACAAAATTATTCAACTGCAATTTTGGGAAGTGTCTAGTCTGTCCTATTTATTCTTTGACATACCTGTCTGTCATTGGTTGCATTTAAAAACGCATATCCAATCAGGACGGCCGACGGCCGCCGATCAGTGTTACCATTTGTGGCAGATTTCTGCCATTTGGCAGATTTTAAATATTTCAAGAAAAATCTTATTAGTTTGAATTTTTAATGAAATAATATTTATAATTTATTTATTTTTTACCGAACTGGAAACTTCTTATTCTTTTTTAACCTTTATTGATTTGGTTTCTAAACAACTTCTATCTCGTTTTAGATAACTGCAAACCGTTACAAACGATCAAAAGATAGTAACTGAATGTAATGTAGGTATTTAATTTATTCCGTAGCCACGAAGGAGATGGTATGAAGTCATATTTTTGGTATTTTTATCGTCAAGCTTGGTAGATTTTGACAGATTTTTTGGCAGGTGTGTGGTAGAACCGCCACTTTTGAGATGGTCACCCTGTTTGTGTTTACATGCGTTGTTGTACATTGTTTTGTTGAGAAAATGTCATCAAACGTGATAAAATGGTGATTGTTATGTAAAAAGCCGTCGTCAGTCAGTGTGTGTATGAGCAGTGCCTACGAGGTAATGGTTTAGTGTGAAGTTCGAAGCCTGTGTCGTGCGAAATCTCGCAAACTTACCAAAATCCAGTTTTATCCAGTGTTATTATAGCCAGTAAATAATGACAAAATCCATAGGAACCAGTAAAAATATCGTGTCAGGGGATTGGCGGCGTACCTACCTACCTACCGAAAGGTAAGTATTTCAAATTATCTCGTAGGTTATCGTTGTTTTTTTCTTTCCTAGATAGAAGCGCGCGTGCGTGTGACCTTGACACGTACACAGAAAGGGCTGTTGCAAATTTCTGAGAAAATATTAATTTTACTTTTCTATGGGAATTTCGAAAACGATGTATCCAACCGTTGCACACGTCAAAGTATTCCAGTGCTTGGTCTAAATACACGCTCTTTGTTTTCCTACATAACACGTTGTATACAACTAGCTGATGTTAAGATTGAAATCATTGTCTTCTAAAACTCTTTTTTTTCTATTTTAAACACAAACTAAGTATCGTTACACGTTACACGTACAGCAGAGCTATTTCAAAACATTTGGAAAGGTTTCGAATCAGCAACGTCAGTTTTTATCACATTTGATTTCGTACCCGAATCGTTTCCGACACGGGCATTAAAAAAGGCATATCCATGTTTAGATTTCATAGTAGCGTATTTGACGTCATTTGGTACTTAAAAAACTCTAGCTATTCCGACCCCTGGTCATGACCCTTTTATTCATTCGAGAGAACGTAAAAGAGACGCAGCAGAATGAAAAACCATGATTAGTCGTCGTTCGTTCACTAAATGAGTAGGTACTTGTCGCTTGAACGAATTCACGTTAGTCGAACAGCTCGAATGATTTAATTTTGCAGAGTACTGGTAGTCTAGTGTCAAAAGGTATTTATTCAATAAAATCACAAGGATCACTTTGAAACGTCTTAAAGCTAGGTGAGTCTAGGTGCCAGTTCCACGCGACCAAAGAACAGGCAACAATCTTACGGCTTACCGTTTTTTTGAATGATTGTGGTTCAAAACCAGTTCTACACCAATGAGATTTTCTGTTAAAAAATGTATGTGCGCAGTGCCAGTACTTTGAAACGATCGCATTAGAACGAAAACATGGTGAAGAAACCGGTATCACTAAGAACCTAAAAATATCTAAAACATTACTCAAGTGCTCGAAAGGAGCCTCTTTTAGGCGCGCTTAATATCCTTTCACCACACTGTCTCGCAAGAACAAGCTAATCGACAAGAAGAAGATTTAATTTTTATGAGATTAGAATTTATTATGATGTGTATACAAGGTGTTCCAATACTTGTTTAAAACTTCAGGGGGTTAAAGTACCCATCTTTCAGTACCCAACTTTTTCTAAGGAACCAACACTGTGAACGAGAAAAACAGCTGTTTCATACATTTTAGCCAGGTAGGTATTGAACTTTTGTATGAAATAGCTGTTTTTTCACGCGTTCACAGTGTTGGTTCCTTAGAAAAAGTTATTCATATTGATGGGTACTTTAACCCCTTGAAGTTTTAAACACAATAGACATAGACATAGACAATCATTTATTAACTACTGAGCACACAACATACTAAACATGATAATGAAATATACATATTATAGGAAGAATAATAGATTATAACACTATAGAAAAAAAGGGAGAAAAAAATATAATTACAGAACAATGTTTAAATATGAGGTATGTATGCTACAGCAGCAAATGGGTCTTAAGCTCAGCATAATGCCCACTTATCAGTAGACGCTGTTATTCTGCCAAGACCCTAACTGCCACAAGACCCTGTGAGAACGTGTATATAATAAAAGTGTAGTGTAGTAATTAGATAAATATAATATAAAAATAATGATCAAAGATAAATAGAAGTGATAATAAATAAAATAATATCGAATGTGTAGTTTTGAGCGCATGTGCAAGTGTGAGTGAGAATCGTACACAAGTATTGGAACACCTTTATAAGTAGTGCCTATAATTTTGTAGTTCTAGCCTGCGGCGCTCACGACGCGTGGTAGAAAAATGAACTAAATTTTATTACCATTATTGAATTACGCGTTGGTAAAGGAATGACATACAATTTGTATTCTGCAAGGGACTTTTCCAGTCACCTCAAAACTCGTCACAGACTGACGTGCCGAGTTCGTTTGTGAAGTGGAAAGTTACGAAGTGGCGAATGAATTTTCATTTTCTTGTCATGTCTCCCGAACGAATTTTGCCTCGCATTTGAACTTTCGTAATTACGTTACGTGCTGTCAATATTGTCAAAATGACATATAAACCAATTTATAGATACGAAAGTCTGTCTGTCTGTTTGCTTCTTTTTCACGGATATTCCACCGAACCGCTCGGGATAAATTTCGGCAGAGATAGCTTGCGTTCTGAAGATGCTTATAATGCTACTGGCTTTCTAATAATCTAATCAATTTTTTTTTGTAATGCACGAGTTCATATAATAGAAGTTTTTTATATGATATCTTACAAATTATGTATGCAATATGAAAAATGTCAAATAAATAAATCTTCCCATAACTAACTGTCATAAAAAATCGGATGATTTTAGTTTCATTTTGTCAGTTAAATGTTTAAATAATCCATGCGTACCAAAGCGGATCCATTAGCGTTCAAAAATATATTCAAAGTTTAATCCAAAACGGCCCAACCATCATTGTATAACTTTGAAACTTTCGCAATAATCATATTAGTAAGTTCAAGGATCTTGATCATATTTTGACGACACACCAACCATCTTATTTTTTTGTAAAACTCAGATTCACGAACTATAAATGATTTGATTTGATTAGATTAGATTTGAAAATGCTCCGAATTCAGAAAAAAATCTGACAAAAACAGCTTTAAGGCTTTGATTCTAGGCACGGTTTATATCCCCTCATATAAGTATATAGTTATATAAAAAAAAAAAATTGCACGAACCTACAATCTCTTTGAGTATTTGTTATTATTTAATTATTATACCTACCTTTATACCTTTATATTTTTTTTTTATATTTCCTTCAAGATTTATCTACCTATCTTTCAGCTTAATATAGGTACCTATCCTCTGTTATTGTTATTGTTGTGGGTCAAATAAATATGTTTTCTTTCTTCTTCTTTCTATATTATAATATATTCACCATCATAATCATTCACAGTCTGACTTAATGATGAATAATATAATTATTAGAATATATTATTATTTCATGATTTCGAATATCAAGGTTCGAATTCGAGAGATCAAACTCTGAACCAGATTAGCGATAACACATTTTGAAGCCAGATATTGATTAACAACGAACAGTTAAACAGTACTTATGTTATATAGTTATATTATAAGTTTATGGTTCATACCGAGGGGTTACGACTCTGTCACCTAATAAACTCTTTACTACCGGCATCTTAACTCAGAGATTTTGACAGTGACACTTTTTCACTAGACTATAATCATCGTTCGCTTTCTAGCCATTTAATCCTACTTCAAACTATATAAAGTAGCGATGTAACGATCTCGAATTTTTTCAAACCGACTCAAACCGGTCTGAAAAATAAGCAAACCGACTTGTAAATCGAACCGCAAAAATCTATGTAAACCGGTTTGAAACCGGGTTACAAACCGAAATGACAAAGTCAATACGACGAACCAATTTGTATTGCTCATGCTAGAATTTTATGTCATGGAAACCGAAACGAATGAGTTAAATTTGTATTCATAATCCGGTATGAATACAAATTTAACTCATTCGTAGAACCCAAGAACAAATTGAATCGACTTTGTCAAGTCAATCTCATTTTCATATTTCGGTTCGGTCCGACCCGAAGTACCGACTCGCGGTTCCGCGCCGCACCGTGCGTGAGTTGAAGAGGGACAGCGATCAACAAACCGCTCGCTTACTCAACTCGTCCAGATCGGTTTGGCATAGGTTCAACCCGACTTGAACGGTTTGAAGCTCAACCCGGGTTGAACCGGGTTGGTAACCCGAGTCGTAACATCGCTAATATAAAGTGTTTGTACAGAGTTCCGAAAAGACATATTTATTAGCATAGCCAATAACTAATTTTATTTTCTTTAGGTTCGATTGTGTATTTTTTATGTTTGTTTTTGATATCTTGTTTTTCTATATTTTTTTTTGCAGTTTGTATACTTTAATGAAATTTTTTGTCAGTCTGTTCACATGCTATTGTGTATAATTTAATGGTGGAAACTTCGCTGGTTTTTGTGAAACTTAAATCTAGTTATTTATAATTATTATTGTACTGTTTGTATCCCAAATAAAACAAAAAATAATAATATAGAGAATGGAGAAAGGTATGTAAGTAGATGTAGGTATATTTAAATTTTAGTACTTGAGGAGCCTCTTGAGGCGCACTTAAAATCCTTTCACCACACTGTTTTGAAAGAAACTTGTGACACGACAAGACACAGAGAGAATTCAAGTACTTTTTAAATTTTGTTTTATCTGTGTCATTCGTTATATCTATGTTTATTTATGTGTTTAATATAAAAATCATTCATTTGTAATAAAACATTGCCTCGCAAGTCACATACAGGCACACAGAAGCTATGCCTCATGTGTCTGTAATTTTACCGGCAACATCATCATCATATTCAAAATACCCAAAGTACAAGTTAATTGTCATCGAAAAATAAAGAAATAATCAACATGTTCGTGACTATAATTATTTGGGGATTACACCGGTAAACATACCTTTCGACAAAACTAGTATGAGGCTCATACTGAAAAACTGAAACTGAAACAGCTTCACGACTTTAATCCCCAAGCACGGTAGATATCCCCTCAGATCTCTTAGTACCAAGTACTAACTCCAGATTCTTTTGAGGATGTCTAAGGGGGTAGTCAGAGGTACGTCCAAACATTACATTTGGCACATACCCACATTTTGCAGTAGTTGGTATTCCATACGTGACAGGTTGCAAGCCCATCGCCGCTGTTAGAATACTAACTGGTTTCCTCACGATGTTTTCCTTCACCGTTTAAGAGCACTGGCATTGGCATTGAGGCTAATACTACTTATATATAAATGTGTATATGAATGTTTGTTACCACATATCTCCGTAAATATTAAACCGGTTTTGATGAAATTTGAAATTTAGATAGTTTAGGTTCTAAAATATTGAATAAGACAAAAAAATCAGATTTATATAGCTATTCTAAGACGGCGGTATTTGGCAAACGCATAATTTTATAAGCTCTTCTAAATTAATATTCTGTCAAAAGGCACTTTGACTACGCCTAGTATAAGCACCCTATTCCCTCAGGTAAGTACATAACACTTAATCAGAACTATACTAAAGGTTATTAAATTCTACTATCTGTTGCCTGCGACTTTACTCGCATATCTAACGGCCAAAACTCCCAGAATAAGTTCAGAATTATTATAATAACTTCATAAATTAGGAACGCATAAGTTGGTTTAGAAAATACCACTACCTAAAAGTAAATGTAAAGGTGAGCGCGCATTTGTGCCTGCCGAACGACGTGCACGAATCCAGCTATCAAATTATTTGTATGAAAAATCCTAAAGAATTTTTAACAACGTAGCATGTCACGCGCCTGCCTCTTAGCGCGACTTGGCTACTGCATCCACTATGTACAATACAATACAAAATAATTTATTTATGCCACACGTGAATACAATTTATAAAAAATACAAGAGTAGACATGAAAAGTGAGTAAGTGACATAAATTGGCTTTTTTAATAATCTTCAGATTATTTTTGGTCAAGGTGGGAAGACGACCTTAAACTCACAGCTGGTCATCACTGGAGAAGGGTAGCACACGACAGAACCCAGTGGAAAATGTTAGAGTAGGCCTATGCCTAGAGAGGCACACTGAACTGCGGGACATCCTATAACTTAATTTATAAATAATTATATATATACCAAAAAACATCAAAACGCAAAGTTTGGAATAAATGGCATAACTTATCTTTATATTTTTTACCTAGTTTCACGGTCGATCCGGAGTAATGCGCGTTGACCTTAAGATACCTTTAGAATAGTGCACAAAAGGCGCCAGACCTGGCAGTTTTGTAAGTGAAATGCTAATTATATTCCAGAATTTCTAAGAAACGTCTACAAAGCACCTGTAATAATTCAGTGCGCGGGCAACGAACGAATTCACGTTTATTATAACAAAGATAACTTCTTAATGTTGATGCAAGAAGTAATTTAATTTAGTAGTTTTTAATTTGCCATTTGCAATTTGGATTTGGAGAGGCGAAGTTTTGGAAATTAGACTCGTAATTTTGTGATTATGAATTTGATTACTTTTGAGAATTTTGAAGAAAATGAATTCATTTCTTTTTAGTTACACTGACGTTCTAGAAGTTTTTTTGACGTGAATCTGATGGAAATTGTTTATTAGAATATATTATATTAATAACATAGTGTTGTTATTCAATATAGTGCGTGTTTTTGCCTTCTTATTTCGAACCTTGATTATTCTCCATAAACATCAAGGTACAAGAAATCAAAAGAAAAAAAAATCTGCCAAGTGCGAGTCGGACTCGCGCACGAAGAGCTCCGTACCATTATCTATAAAAACAACAAAAAAATCACGTTTGTTGTATGGGAGCCCCTTTAAATATTTATTTTATTCTGTTTTTAGTTTTGTTGTTATAGCGGCAACAGAAATACATCATCTATGAAAATTTATACCACGGTACTTGAGATACAGCCTGGTGACAGACAGACAGACGGACGGAGAGCGGAGTATTAGTAATAGGGTCCCGTTTTACCCTTTTTGTACGGAACCCTAAAAAAGAGCAAGATAGACAAACTCTGACTTTTGTTTTAAAATAGCCCTGCTGAAGAGATTCGAATGAAGCCTTGAATATAAATAGTTCGTGACCTAAAATAGCACATAGGCTACTACTATACTTTCGCCAGCGTATAACTACCACGCGTACTGGGGGCGGACCTATATAAAACGTGTTAAGTTATTTATGTGACCTACTTACAGGCCCTATAAAATGTGTTTTAAATGAAACTTGTTTATTCAAATAACTGGCTCTTTCAGACGAGATAAACCTTTTTATTAAGGCTATCTCAGACTGCGGCGGGCTGCCGTATCTCTACATTTTTAATGGCGAGCGCAGACTTCGGCCAGCCAGTAATAGGCTAGTACGTGCTTTGGCACTAAATAAATAAAATGAGTTATTGAGTGAAAATAATTTGCTATGGGACAGACTGACGTAATTATTCATTCATTCTTTCAAAAAATTCTGAAAATGTGGCGCAAGTAACTGAAAAGATGAGGAGTAACGGAGTAACAGGTTAGCGTGTTATAGGCAAGTCATGCGAAGGTTAGAATGTCATGTAACGAGAAGAATGATAGGGATGAATGTGGATGTATACAAGGTGTTCTAATACTTGTGTTTAAAACTTCAGGGGGCTAAAATACCCATCAATATGAATACCTCAAAAGTTCTATAACATGTGTCAAGTGCTCGAAAGGAGCCTCTTGAGGCGCACTCAAAATCCTTTCACCACACTGTTTCGAAAGAAACTAGTGATACGACAAGAAGAAGAATATGAATAACTTTTTCTAAGGAACCAACACAGTAAACGCGAAAAAAAACAACTGTTTCATACATTTTAGCCAGGTAGGTATTGACCTTTTGTATGAAACCGCTGTTTTTTTTTCGCATTCACAGTGTTGGTTCCATAGAACAAGTTATTCATATTGATGGGTACTTTAGCCCCCTGAGTTTTAAACACAAGTATTGGAACATCTTGTATAGGAGTAGAGGTTGAGCGAAGAAAAGATGGACTGTGTGACATGAGTAAGAACTAAGTGACTGCTGAGAAGACGGCTGATAGAGGAGATTGGCCATAAGTGGGATAAGGGCAAGAAATACATAATTATGATAATAATAGCCTTAATGTAACACTATTATCCCATCTTAACATAGCTTAACATCTGTATGCCTCAAGCTGATGGACGCATGGCAGTGCATCGTAGGGCACGTTCCTATCGTGCGTGACTTACGAGGCAATGCTTTGTTATAGGTGATGGTTACCACTTAACATCAGGTGGGCCATATGCTTGTTCCATCAGCTGGTTGTAAAAAAAAAAAAACTGTTTGCCCTAGTTTGGCATAGGCCTCTTCCAACATTCCACTCGTTTCTATCCCTGGCAGTTCTCAACTACATGCCAGCAATAACTTTGAAGTCATCTTCCCACCTCTTAAACGGTCTTCCACATTTCCTCTTTCGGTTTCTTGGTTGCCAATTAGTTTTCCTATTGCCAATTTTGCTCCACCTTTCAGTTCCTCATAATGTGTGACCAGTCCATCTCCATTTTTTTTTCTTACTATTAGGGTAACATTTTCTATTTTGGTTGTGTATCTTATCTTTTTGTTTCTGACTTTGTCCGATTTACAAATACAAAATTATTTATTCGGGAATTCATGATGATAACAAAATTATGATATTCCATAAAAAAATTCACGGTATGAAAATAAGGTAAAAATAAAAGCCCATAAGTACTGGGTAGACAGTGCTGTTAGCATGAAGTCCTCCTAGAACTACGAGTACATTATTCTGGGTGAAAAGCCCATAGCCATACCTACAGGCAGAGTTACTACCAACAGAGCTGTGGCGGCTGTGAATTTGTATTTATTTTCAAAAACGATTACCTGAAAGAAGTGCCAAACGTACCACTAGTTTATTTATAAACCTAGACGTCAGTAGGTGCGACCAGCTTATCAGCGAACTCGAAGAAGTCCATAAAATATTTACACAAGCTCGTCACGCTTGTGCCGGCGCCGGCGATAGTTCAAAGAGAACTTTGTACAATAAAGTTTCACAGTTCAACTACCTGCTAGTAGAGATGGGTCGTACTTGTTAAATCGTGTACCAGGGCTTGCAAAGTAATGCCAAAAATCTAGCTTCAAATACCTTTGAGTATTTTTATTACTATACCTACTACTTAATAGAACAAAATACAAGATAATTAATTGATTCAGGCGTGACTTTGCGGATTTCCATTGTTAAACATAAATTTAATGAAACAAATATATAGTTCTAATCCGCTAATCTAATCTTATGTAACTTAACCAAATGTAGACTTGTCTGTGCACCCTTCACTGCATCTTCGTAGAGAGGCGAAACACGTGTCGAAGTCTTGTTAAGTTTTTTATTTTTTCTGGTATTTTTGTTGTGTCTAATACACCTTTTTTCACTTTGCAGTTTGCAGATGCAGTGTAGGGTGCACACACAAGTCTACATTTGGTTAACTTACATAAAATTAGATTAGCGGAATATATAGGTATTTTTTTCATTAAATTTATGTTTAACAAGATACAAGTTTAGTCGCAGAAATAAGTGTTACATTAGTTATCATGGAGGCACTGCACTGCAGACTTGTTCACTCTTTTTGGGTGTTCAAAAGATGGCCCACGTTAAGTGGTCATTATCACCTATAACAACGCAGCCTCGTAAGTCATGCACGATAGGAACTTGCCCTACGGTGAACTGCCCTGCGTCCATCAACTTGAGGCATTAGGCATACTTCCCCGGACGAGCCACACACAAAGAGCTCTAATACTCTTATGTACTACACAGACTTGAAATATCATACATAATCCTTTTTGTTATGAAACGTATGGCGCGTATGTCGCGAGGCTCAGGGCAAATACTTGCATAGGAAAAATATCTACCTTTATACAAATAAGGAGCACAATTGCGTTTGCAGAAAAAGTCCATTCAAAATACTTGCAGAAAATTGAACCCTGTACTTTTGTAATAAGGAGCAAAATCGCGCTTACGAAAATGACGTTGTCGGTCTCGTCCGTTCCTCCCCACCCGACGCGGCCAAGTGTCAACAGCGAGTCAACAACCATCCCCCAAGTGACCGCGGAATCCGCAGTGAAATTTTAATTTGGCATTCTGTTATACATTCCCCATCAATTACAAAGGTTTTGACGGTAAAAATACCAACGTGAGTGACGCGAAGCTTGTGATCGAAGTGAGCGCGGATCCACTAGGTGATTTTGCTGTTTACAGAATAGCAAAACTTGTGCGACTGGTGCAACGCGACCTCTTATCTTAAATCATCATCCTGAAATAGTCCACAGTTTGACATAGCCCTCCCCTATATATTTCCAACGAATTTAAGCCCTCTCCATCCAACGACTTCCCGCGATCTTCACAATGTTTTTTTTATACAACTAGCTGATGATAAGTGGTATCCATCACCTATAACAAAGCATAGTCTTGGAAGTCACGCGCGATAGGAACGTGCCCTACGATGCACTGCCCTGCGTCCATCAACTTGAGGCGTACAGATGTAATGCCTCATGTGCCTGTAATTACACCGGCAACCACACTCTTCAAATAGAAACACAGCAACGCTGTTTGGCGGCAGAAAAAGGCGTGGTGGTAGTACTTTCCCGGACGAGCCCTTTACAAAGAGCTACTACTCTTAAAACTGATGAACAATGATTCTAAGCCCTCTCCATCCACCGACTTTCCGCGATCTTCACAATGTTCAACGGTCAAATACTTATTTTCCAAGCCCTGGTATTTCAGGTCGCACGTCTAAGTAGGCGTATTCGCAAATAAATAGGTACCTAGTATAAAAACTTAGTCCCGTAAATACACCTCTTCTCTAATCGTTGTTTCACGACAGACATACTAAGCAGGTAGCCGTTTCAAATTGGTAATTAAATTCCTTTCTTCCTGAACATGCGCTGGAAGTGCAGCATGAGACAGCTAGAATCTAGATTGAAATGAAATTTATTTAAAATCAGTAACAAACTTACAGAATCTTATATAATTGGGTTTATGAATAACATTTTCGATATTTCCTGGATGGACAAACTGGGTACATAACATTGGCACCATAACCCTTGTGTTGTGGCGAATATATACTAAATAAATATAAATATTATAATTATATTTATTATAATTCCGAACAGAAAAGGCTTAAATTTTAAATAACAATATCATAGATGTACAGATCTAGTAAAAAAATACAGTGCCAGTACTCTCAAACGATGAAGGAAATCATTGTAAGGAAACCTGCTTGTCGTAGAACCTAAGTTCTAAAACATGTGTCAAGTGCCTAAAATGAGCTTCTTTGAGGCGGACTTAAACTCCTTTCACCACACTGTTTGAAAGAAGACACGACAAGAAGAACAGAAGAAAGAAACAGCTTTCTAACTTAGAAGCCAGGTAGCTGTTATAAATAAAATAAATAAATATTAGTGCATATTCTGCACAGCACTATCTAGCCCCAAACTATCGAACTCACGGCCTACAGTGAGCTAGGCAGAGCTATTACTATTACCACCTCGGCTGTGAGAGCTGCCCCGCGTGCGTTTGTGAAGTAAGATCTAAGGGGAGATATTCTCTTAGATCTATCAGTACCAAGTTCCAACTCAAGATTCTTTTATAGGGTTCCGTACCCGAAAGGGTAAAACGGGACCCTATTACTAAGACTCCGCTGTCTGTCCGTCTGTCACCAGGTTGTATCTCATGGACCGTGATAGTTAGACAGTTGAAATTTTCACAGATGATGTATTTCTGTTGCCGCTATAACAAAAAATACTAAAAAAACAGAATAAAATAAATATTTAAAGGGGCTCCCGTACAATAAACGTAATTAATTTTTCTGCCGTTTTTATAGGTAATGGTATGGATCCCTTCGTGCGTGAGTCCGACTCGCACTTGGCCGTTTTTGAAATCATTAAATTTATGATTGATGATTAAAAATTATGAAAGGGTTAACAACATTATGATTTATGATTATGTTTTGTAAACGTATGTTACAAGTTAGAATAACAATATAAATACAATTTCATATTTCAACTAGCGGCCTGCCCCAGCTTCGCATGGGCGGACATAATTTTTTTCAATGTTTTAGGATAAACTTAGACCGTGGTGGGTTCGAGTCATTTGCACGCCCTTCTACCTCGCGCCTTGCCCGGGCCCGCGCTGGGTGAGAACGCGCCCCGTGACCTTATATTTTTAAAATCTTTTGAATGGAATGTCCGATTTGAAAAATTTAAGAAGTTATCTATAGGTATTGAACCCGTCTTGAATATGAAAAGATTTATTTGGATAAGGATTAATACCAAGGTACAAATAAAGACCCTTTTCTAGCGGCGGCATTTCAATTAATTTTTTATAATAAAAGAATACTTATTGTGACATAACTACAACAGTTAGACATATGCTGTGGCGAAATTTTTTGTAGATGATGAGGTGTTCTACAAAATCATAGTACATTATTTTGTTCTATCATCAATAGTTTTCGCAGCGCACGCGATGTAAGGTTTTTGTTTTCCACCTTGGGTTACATTATTGGAGTTTTAGTAAGGATCCCTGATTTTTTTTTAAATATAATATAGCCTATGTTACTCAGGGATAATGTAGCATTCTAATGGTGAAAGAATTTTTGAAATCGAACCAATAGTTTTTGAGCTTATTCGTTACATACAAAAATACAAATCTTTCCTCTTTATAATATTAGTGTAGAAGTGTAGATGTAACGTAAAATAACTAAATATCAAATATCCAATTTGTCACCACGTAATTCACAAGACGAGCTTTGTTTTTGTTTATTATACTTATTTTCATTATTTTTGTGTTGTTGGGAACAAACACACGTATTTACTTCTATTTCTGTAATTAATATGAACGAAAACAATGGAAGCAAACTTTATCTTATGAAAACTTACTTGGATTATTAAAAAATATATTTCTGCTGAACTGTCTGCCATTAGGTATACACAACTTTCTTCATTGCGACTTTCATAAATAAGTCTAGCGATTTTTTACTTCAAATATTCCAAAATGTTTGAGCGAGAAGTACATTAGCGGTAGCTATGTGCAATAAAGCCTCTCCACGAGAAAAACTTATTCCCGAAATTCCCGTGAGTAGTTTTATTTCCATTTAGCGCACGCCCTTCAAACGTCACTTGCAGAACCCCCACAGAAACGCTATAGGCTCTTTAATTTACCAAACCACGAACTGACATGGTCGTTTTTTTACACGTATATTGGTATATTGCTTTGATATTTCCGTGGAAGAATTGGTGATTTTTAAAAGGGTAAAACGGGAGCCAATTACTAAGACTCTGCTGTTCGTCTGTATGTCAACCTGTCTGTCTGTCTATCTGCCTGTCTGTCTGTTGCCACTATAACAACTAAAAAATATAATAAAATAAATATTTAAGGGGGAGCCCCCTACAACAAACGTGATTTTTTGCTGTTTTTATAGATAAAAGTACTGATCCCTTCGTGGGTTGTTTTTTATAATATACGCTGGTGGAACAAGATGATAATTTTATATGGTAACCATCGTGGTAAGCAAAGCATGCATTCAAAAATCAAACACGATAATTAATGAACGTATCCTAAGATGTACTGCCCTGCGTCCATCAACTTGAGGCATACAGATGCTAAGCCTCATTTGCCTGTAAGTTCTCCCGCTCATCCGGGGAAGTACTACCACCACGCCTTTTTCTGCCGCCAAGCAGCAACGCTGTGATTCGGTTTGAAGAGTGTGGTTGCCGGTGTAATTACAGGCACATGAGGCTTAACATCTGTATGCCTCAAGTTGATGGACGCAGGGCATCGTGGGCACGTTCCTATCGTGCGTGACTTACGGGGCAATGCTTTGTTATAGGTGATGGTTACCACTTAACATCAGGTGGGCCATCTGCTTGTTCCATCAACTGGTTGTATAAAATAATAATAATAATAATAGGCGTGTGAAAGACGACATAGTACCTACTAAAACAAACAATATAACCCAACGCCTAGGAGATAAAACGCTACATTTTATCACGATAAAACGAGACCATTCAAAGAAGTGTTCTTCCACGTCAAAATTATCTTTTTAATAGAAAAAATTGGGGCGGAAAATTCCACATATTTCAGGAGCCTCAAGGATTTGAATTTTCACATAAAAAGCGGTGACAATGTGCCGGATCCCGGCGTAAGTGACCGCGGTATCATCCCGGGGAGGAAGTAAGAAGATAGGTATCATCTTCCTCGACACGCACTGGGTATTCAAACGCTGCGATTTCTTCTTATTTTCTCGTTTATGGCTCCTATCCGACAGTAGTTTTTAAACTCTCGCGATCATAACACATATTTAAAAGTATTACACGGGTATTTATCGCGTTTACCTTTATTATTTTCACGACGTTTCGGCTATGTTGCAGTAGCTGTGGTCGCGGACAGACTGGAGCATTGAACTTGAGATCTGTTGATTCGACAGACAATCTTGCCAATATCAAGTGATTTGTATTAAATACTTTATAGTCAAGTCTATTCATTTTGTTTATTTTTGGTAAAAAAGCTGACATACTTGACGTAATGTTATAGATATAATATGCAGAGGTAACTGCTCAACATAAGATAGGCCGGGCGCTTGTTCAAATTATTTTTAAAAATAATATTAAATATAAACTACATTCAGAAATACTACAAGTTCCTTTGTTGAGTCGCCTGCAAATGATACGTTCAGTTATCGGAAGCTGTTTTTTACGCCCTGTAGACTTAATAAGCAATTTGAAAATCTAATTTCCTTGGCATACACGCAAAGGGGCACCGTTCTTATGATGGAAGGCTATTTCTGCTCAAAGGCGGTACCACCTATTCATTAGCGCAGCATTAAAATAATTCATGAGCTGCTTTTGTCTGTTATTAAAGAGTATATTTCGAACCTTTGATTTCTGGTGTTCTGAGGCAATTAGCTGACCTAAGCTCGGTTGGTAGTAACTCTGATTTTTGCGCTGTAGTTTCTGGGTTCGATTCCTACCGAGGACCAACTTTTGTGTGATAAATATAAGTGTTTCTTCTCCGTCTGGATTGAATAAAGTATTTACAAAAAAGTCAGTCATTTGGCTTCTATAGAACAACCTTTGCTTTGTTTGGGGCTAGATCTAAAGCGAAAGGAGAGTTTTAACGGTAGGATAGGTGATACGAAGTAGGTACACCGGGTCATCTAGTTTAGTTATAAAATCATTTCTCTTACACTTTTATTGTTTTTTTTTTTATGTTTTTTACGCTGCGTTTTAGCTCCCAGTGCGTAAGCCCCAAAACTCGAGGCATTCTTTAATCTCCCTTTTGCAGAATAAAAGCCTTGTCCTGTCTCTTTCGGGTCCCGAAGTAATTTGTACGTTTCACGCAGCGTTACGCGCGGGTCATTGACTTGGGTCACTGCTATTTTATCGCAATGCGAAATGAGCTTTATTGCAACCACTTTATATTCAAAATCCCAGATAACGGCACTACTGTGAGGTGGCGACTTGGAAAAATCTGTCAAAAAGATAAACAATGCAAAGATTGGTGGCCGAAATCGGGCCGACGAAATCTGGGCCGACCGAAAGCGCGATGGGTCGACAACAAAGGTTGCCGGAAACACCTGGACGAGAGACGCACAGGACAGAGGAGGCTGGCAGAACACGAAGGAGGCATATACCCAGCAGTGGGTGATACCGGGCTGAGATGATGAGGATGATGATGATGCAAAGATTACCTTATTTAGGCATAAGCTTTTGTTAAGATTGTTCAAAATGGAAAGAGCATAGAGAGGTCTATGCCCAGCGGTCGGCTAAGTCAGGCGGCCGGTGATGATGATGAACCTTTTTTACCAAAAGGCAAACTAATTGCAAACAGAGTGTTTTTTTTAATACCACTTGCCGATGGAACAAGCAGTTTGCCCACCTGATGTTGAGTGGTAACCATCACCTATAACAAAGAATCACCTAGTAAGTCACGATATTAACGTGCCCTACGATGCACTGCCCTGCGTCCATTAACTTAAGGCATACAGATGTTAAGCCTAATTGCCTGTAATTACACCGGCAACCACACTCTTCAAACCGAAACACAGCCACGCTGCTTGGCGGCAGAAAAGAGCGTGTTCGTAGGTAGTACTTCCCCGGGCGAGCCCTTCACAAAGAGCTCTACTACTTTTAATTATTAAGCGATAGTTGGTATTAAGTGTCAGGTTGCAGGCCCGTCGCTGTTAGAATAGTAACTGGTTTCCTCACGATGTTTTCCTTCATCGTTTAAGAGCACTGGCATTACGCATATTATTGGCATTTTGGCATTATTATTTATCTATTTAGTATTATCTATATTGAACAATCAAAATAGAGAATACTAAATAGATAAATATTCGTGGACATTCCACACAGCACTATCTAGACGCAAACTAAGCCAAAGCTTGTGATATGGGAACCAGATTGCTGATATACTACTTATATGCTTTTTTTTGTGAATATATACTTTTAATATTATATAACACCAAGACAGAGAACAAACATCTATGTTCATCACACAAATGTTTGTTCTCGGTGGGGATCGAACCCACGGCCTACGGCGCAGAAGGCAGAGCTACTACCAACTGAGCTGTGAAGGCTGTAAAACTCTCTACATGTTGCTATAGCCGTAGTGAAACTCCTAAGGTACTAAACTACTATTTTATTCTGTGACACGACGCTTCTTTGATCACGGCCCGAGTTTTTTTTTTACTGAAACCTTTAACTCTTTTATTGTGAAATTGCCTGTTTTTATTTTTTTAATGTTTTTATACATACCAAAACAAAAAATGTGACTTTAAAAACTGAAACTAGGACATAAAGTTTTAATAAAGTTGTGTGTTGTCAGGATTAAAGATGAATTCATCATCATCATCATTTCAGCTCGTTTGCACCCACTGTTGAGTGAGAGTTGAGAACTCCTCTTTAATACGCCACTCTATCCGGTCCTTGCGAGTCTCATCACTCCATCCAGCACTACCATGTCGTTTGACCAACGGGCGAGTGGTCTGCCTTTAGGTCTTTGAGCATCCCTTGGCCACCATTCTGTTGTCACCTTCGTCCATCTCCTGTCGTTCCTTCTTGCCAAGATGAATTATTAAGACAAAATAAAAAATTAACAAGAACTTCAGATCCCGAAAGTTATAAAAATAAAATAATTAAACGAGTTCGAAAACAGGTTTCAAGGCTTCTAGGCTTTAAAGGTAGGTAAAGATAACCGCCATGCCTATTTCTGCCATCAAGCAGCATTGTTTCGGTTTGAAGAGTGTAGTTGTCCTTGAAATTACAGTCACATGAGGCTTAACAGCTTTGAGTCTCAAGTTGTTGGACGCAGTGCATCGTAGGCCACGTTCCTATCGCGCGTGACTAACGACGAAATGCTTTGTTATAGGTGATGGGCACTACTGAACATCAGGCGGACCATTTGCTTGATCCATCAGCAAGTAGTGAAAAATAAAAATATAGCTAGTTCATTAGCTATATTTATTTTTATTTTTAAAAGCATAAAAGTGCAACCTCATTTAAATTGAGTTGGACATTTAAATGTTTGAGAAGCTTACGGCTTAAATCTTAAAAGCTTATTTATGTAAATACCTATATAAAACTATTTCGTAACTAGCTGACTGACCAGAACAGAATCATTTAATGACAAAGGTGGCTTAACAATGATAATCAATATGTTAAGCAATCGGCTACAGCACCTGTGTTTCTCGCGAATCGCGCCGCGTTTCGCAACGATCTACCTGCCGCGATCGATACAAAGGAAATGCTACCGCTGCGTTTTCCATTAGGTGTCGTACAGTGCGACTTTTTGGACATTTTACAAGTGATTCACTTCTGTTCCTCACATCGGACATTGGTACATTAATATAATTAATTTGTAATTTCATTTTATTAATTAAATTTTAATCAAACAATTCGGTCGTTTTGTATCCTCCCCCGCAGCCGTACATAATTAATAAAAAAATATTGTTGTTATGGTTAGCAAACCTAAAGAAGCCAAACCTTATGTATTTCTACATAACATTTCTGAAGATAAAAAATAACTAAATAAAGTTATGAAAAATAGCTAACAACAAAAATTCGAAGAATAACAATATTACACAGGAAAGGCTTGTTTTTGTACTCAATAAAACTTTTAAGAAGGAACTTTGTAACTATTCTCCGAAAGTTGGTTGTTTGCGATTTTTTTTACTACCTTCAATAATTTTATATTTCATTATGTGAATTCTCTTGTGAATAAAGTTATTTACCTGACCACAAGTATCTGCCTTCAAGAATATATATAATATATATTCTTGAAGGCAGATAACCTTGTATCATATGAGTCTTCATAGCTGTGTGTAGCATGCCTCTGGTGCCAAAAGCTAAGTCACAGAAACCACTCACCAACTGAGCGGAAATTATTGTATACCGACATAAAAATAAAAAATACACTTGAAACTTTGCCTCGCAATATAAAGTGGGACTGAAAACATACATTTAGGGCCGGTTTCACCATGCTATGTTAGATTAACAAAGGATTAAACGGCCGTTAAAAATGACAAAATGTACGCGTTTGACCTCTAAGGTTAGATTTAACGGCTTGTTAATCCTTGATTAGTAACTAACAGAGCATGGTGAAATTAGGCCTTAGTGTGGTACACTCGGATACGCATCAGGCTATACAATGTTCTCTTTTATTTCCTTATTGTAAATGTCTTTTTCTTTGGTTTAGTAAAGCGGGCATGGTACACAAGGAAATATTTTTTTCTCGACTTCGTCTAGCTTGATCTGTGATCGTGTGTACATGCCCGTTTTCAGAAGTTTTGAAAGAAATAATACCAAGCAAAGTCCCGGGCGCTTCGCTAGTTGTATAATAAAAAACTTCTGCTCAACTTACTTGCAAAACTCACGCTTGGCTCAAGTTGTACGGCTTGGATCTTCTTTGATGCAAAGATAATATTTTTACTGGATTTTTAACCGTCTTTTGAGTGGAAAACTAATTAGGGATTTGGGAAGTTTTGTTGCGAAAGTACTGACTTTGTAAGCGCTGAACAATTGTTTAATACTTTGTATAAACCGTTTTTTTTTTATAAAAGTGGGCAGCAGCTTTGTTAGCATACTAGTTTTAAGTTGTGCCACTTTTCTAATTTACGTCACGTTCAATGAACTGAGTAACATCGAAATCATTCTCCAAGTGATTCTTTTGATTCATTACGACTTTGACATAAGCTAAGATATAACTTCGGTACACACATCTCAATCCAGTCATATAATTAATGCAGCTCTTTCGGCCTAAATGTAGCAGAAAAGTAGCTAAAAAGTCTCCCACTTCCCGCTTATCCCGGAGCCGCGAAATACTAAACTTCATGAATACGGAATGAGAAGTTCGTTTCTTTTTATATTTCAGTTGATGTAAAGGCCTAGCTACATGGTGCGGAGAAACCCCGCGCGATTCAACACTCAAAATATTATTACTATTTTTGCCTTTTTCTGCCGCCAAGCAGCGTTGCTGCGTTTCGGTTTGAAGAGTGTGGTTGCCGGTGTAATTACAGGCACATGAGGTTTAACATCTGTATGTTATGCAGTGTGGTCCACACACCAAATCACTTGCTCTGGGGGAAAGCTGCTGATATTCAAAGTATATTTGTACTTCAAAAACGGGCGATACGTGCCATTTATAAAATGAAAACTCGTGACTCATTGAGGGAGCGATTTAAGGAAATTAATATTCTCACAGTCATTTCCCAGTATATTTATGAAAATCTATTATACACTCATAAACACATAGATAGCTTTAAGAAAAAGAGTGATGCACATAACGTTAGCACTAGAAATAAAACAAATTATGTATTCCTAAATTTCGACTACAAAAGGTAAATGGCTCGTTTATGGGGAACGGTATACGCTTCTATAATAAACTTCCAGAAAGTGCCACTGGGCTTCCCATTAGAAAATTTAAAGCATACATTAAGAATTATCTACTAGAGAAAGCTTATTATACTTTAGATAGCTATATTGATGATAAAAGTGCGTGGCCCGATGTCCCGGTCGCTCTGCCCATCGGCAGCTAACATGTCTGCAATGTCTGTACTGTACTGTGCTGTCTTATAAATTTGATTATGTTTACCTTTTTCTGTATGCCTACGCCTCACTTAACCATAATATATTATATTACATTGTAAATGGATCATACAAAAGAACGGTAGGAACCAAGCCGTAAGTTTGTAGAATAGAATCAGTATCCTAGAAGTACCTAGAATCACCTAGCTTTAAGACGTTTCAAAGGGATCCTTGTGATTTTATTGAATAAATACCCTTTGACTTTGACTTTGACTATGCCTCAAGTTGATGGACGCAGGGCAGTGCATCGTAGGACACGTTCCTATCGTGCGTGACTTACGAGGTAATGCTTTGTTATAGGTGATGGTTACCACTTAACATCAGGTGGGCCATCTGCTGGTTCCATCAGCTAGTTGTATAAAAAAAACCTGCTTGCGCCGTCTAGCGAAGGCCGTAAGTTGATGTAGGTCAACGGCTCGTGGGGCGTGAAGTTCAGATTATTTGTGCATTTTCGACAGAACAAATTAAATTAAAACAACGAAGTAAACACGGAAAATCCAGGTTTACTCGATGTGGAAGTTACGATTGCGTGCACTTACGGAAATCCAATTTGTGCAAATTGCTAATTAAACAAAGTAGGTAAGTTTTTCCGAAGAAACTGAGGACTATTGGCTTCGTAAATTGGTAGTTTAGTTCTTGTTATTTCAGGAAAAATTGTAGGTTAGTTTAGCTGGTATCAAGAAATTGAGAACTAATTCTTTATTGCTATATATGGCTTTACCAATAAATATAGGTATTTAGGCAAGTTTCAACCCCTGTTATGGCAGGCTAAGAGCTGATTTCACCATGCTCTGTTAGATGTCAAACGCGTACATTTTGACATATTTAACGGCCCTATAATCCTTTGTTAATCTAACAGAGCATGGTGAAGTCAGCTCTAAGTTATTTGTTCCTATTATAGCGAATAGAAGAGCTAATGTGACTCTCGCTCGCACGTTTCGACATGTTGAAAGATATAAAATCACAAACCTCATTTTCGAAAAATCGCAAGCAACCATTTTGTGTGCAATCACATTGGACACAGTTTAGTAAAAAAAACATTTTGGTCGATACATGTTTTCCTACTCAAAAGTTTGCTTTACTAGTTTTCGTACATAACAAACTTTTAAGTAGGAAAAAAAACTGAGTGTTTTAGTCATTAACAATAAAAATTGTGAAAACTTATTCGTTTCATAATAAGTTTTTATTATAATTTATAGATGTTTCTTCTTGCTTGCTAACTAAGTCTTTAACTAAGTCCAGTTGTGGGAATAATACAGGTATAAAACATTTACTTTTATATTCTTCGATCAGAAGTACAATTTCTCGGGGTGGAACCGACAAAAATAGCTGATACTGTCAAAACAACAAACGACATAATAAACGTGTAGAAATAAGATAGATCAATCGTCCTCGATATAAAATAAGACGTCAAATAAAGAGAATGTAATATGGCGTTTGTTTCACAGCAGGAAAAAGTTTTTTTTTTGTCGTCGCTTGGGCTAAAGTTGGCACGACGGATTGTGTCGAGATGACACGGTCGGCCACAATGACCAACTTTTTACGTTTAAAAAGAAAAAAGTTCGCTCGTTTTTACGTCTTGGGACAGTTTTAACACACAGAGCTTTGCTTTTGATTTTGTGCGTCGATTTTTGGACGATTCTTAAGTTTAGAAACGAATTTAAAGCTGGATTAGAGAAAAGCTTTTTCTTTAAGAATGAATGGTTAAAAATGTTGGCAAAGGAAGAATATTTTTTTAAGTTAATTATGGGGAATAAACAACTTAGAGGTATATGAATGAAAATGCCTACCCAACTAGTGTTCAGGCAGCGGTAATGGGCTTAACAAAACCTATCACCGCAGTGGTCACTTTTTTGAATACAACTAGCTGATGGAACAAGCAGATGGCCCACCTGATGTTAAGTGGTAACCATCACCTATAACAAAGCATTGCCTCGTAAGTCACGCACGATAGGAACGCGTCCGACGATGCACTGCCCTGCGTCCATCAACTTGAGGCATACAGATGTTAAGCCTCATGTGTCTGTAATTATACCGGCAACCACACTCTTCAAACCTTCGACTCTTTAACTCTTCTTGCGTGAATATGGACTATCAAATGGACTCGACTTGACTTACAAATTGTTGAATGTACCAAATATAGTGATAAGATGTGCCATAACTAACCCCATTCTTCTATACCTACTGAAAATAATGTGTTGGCAATTACGCATAACCACTGAACTGATCAAGATGAAGCTTGGAACAAAACCGGACTTCGTAACCGTAAAGTTTCAAACTAGCGTTTGTAGCTTTAATTAGCACCTTTTATTTCGAAAAAGTACCGGATGATCCCATTAAAGAGAAAAAGCCTCATATATTAATGTTGGCAATAACTATACGCTATAGAAGCCGCGGTCGGCAGCTAGTTACAAATAAATATATTGAGAGCACTGGTGGTCTAGTGGTAGCGGCCCCGCCTTCCGATCCTGAGGTCGTGGGTTCGACCCGGTCGTGCACCAATGAGTTTTTTCTGTTCAAAAATGTATGTGAACAATGCCAGTGCGGTGAAGAAAAATATCGTGAGGAAACCGGCATGTCGTAGAACCTAAAAAGTTCTATAACATGTGTCAAGTGCTTGAAAGGAGCTTGAGGCGCACTTAAAATCCTTTCACCACACTGTTTCGTATGAAACTAGTGACACGACAAGAGAAGAGAGGGATAGAATTATGAAGCTAGACACAATTCCCGCCCGTATATCTCACAATCATTACGACAACTTCTGTCATAGAGCCGGTCCCCCTCCCTTGAGACTTGTTGGAGTACACCCTTCCAATTTGCTAGTACATGTCAGCCGCGGGCTTGTCAGCAGAGAGCGGCTACAATACTATTGTAAGTGGATTCAATACGATACAGGAGTGTCCTGAATAATTTGTGTTCAGTCGAACGTCTGTGAGCGGAGATGTTACGATTTGAAGGGTATGGATGCCGGTGTATTGCATATGAGACAAGATAAAGATATTTTATATACAAAACAGCCTTCACAGCTCAGTTGGTAGTAGCTCTGCCTTCTGCGCCGCAGGCCGTGGGTTCGATCCCCACCGAGAACAAATATTTGTGTGATGAACATAGATGTTTGTTCTCTGTCTGAGTGTTATATAATATTATACGTATGTATTTACAAAAAAAAAGTATATATGTATTATATCAGCTATCTGGTTCCCATATTACAAGCTTTGGCTTAGTTTGGGGCTAGATAGTGTTGTGTGGATAGTCCACCAATATTTATTGATTTATTTTATTTTTAAAACATATGTAGAATTCTGCTTTCTACGCTATAGGCTGTGGGTTCGTTCGCCACCGAGAACAAAAATTTGTGTAATGATGGTTGTTTGTTCTCTGTGTGGGTGTTATATCACTACATAGTATAAAACAAAGTTGCTTTCTCTGTCCCTATATCCCTATGTATGCTTAAATCTTTAAAACTACGCAACGGATTTTGATGCGGTTTTTTTTATAGAAAGAGTGATTCAAGAGGAAGGTTTATATGCATAATACAAGCATAATCTCTTAGGGATAACCCACAATAACCGTGCGAAGCCGGGGCGGGTCGCTAGTATAACATATTATAGTAGATATGTAATTATGAAATAGAGCGTGCAAATTCTTATTTTATCAAAATTTTTGTTACATAACTCAAAAGTAAAAAAATTAACTTAACAATTTAGCGTTTTAGAGTTGGATACGTGTTTTCTCGTAACCGGTATCGCACGAGGACGAATTATGTTTAGTTCGTGAAATGACAAGAATTTGATAGCTTGCAAGAATATTTAGATAAATAAGTGTCAGTCATAAATAAGTACCTACCAAAGTAAACTATAGTTCCTTTAAAATAAAGTTAGATTTATAACTAAGAAGATTTATTATGTTAGATAGAGATAAAATATATATAAAAAAAGTTTAGGTATGTTATACCCACATTTAAATTGATAGAATTTATGCAAAAATGTTTGTAACATTTAATTGTACGTCCGAATAGGGCAGACTGTTTGTACTTTTTATATACTCCACCTTATACATTCAACAGTTTACAATTAAGATTATTCTGTTTCGTCACTGGTTACGAAGCTCCGGTTTCGTAGACGGCCGAAGGGGAAGTGTCACTGAGCGCACGGGCAGTGCATCATAGGGCACTACCCTGTGATAGGTGATGGTTACCACTTAACATCGGAACCATCTGCTTATTCCATCAGCAAGTATAATTAAAAAAACCTATGAATTCTAAAAATTATACGAATACACAATATTTTCGAACAAAATATTACAAAATGTTCTTCTTAAATTTTTCTTGCATGAAGGTCTCATATCAGTTATCGAGGGTAGTCCGTTTACACTCAAAAAACGTATATATTTTTAAATCCAAATTTATTAAAAGCTTAAAATTTTTCATTTATTAAAGCTTTTCAGTGAAATCACTACGATAATTTATTGGAGAGGAATGGAAACATAAATGTATTTAGCACTAAATGAGCCAACCGTACTACGTTGTACTATTAACTATGAGTATACTATCGCTCTCTAAATACGATATCCATTAGGCTAGTCACTTTTTAGCACAACGGAACGTGAACGGACCGGTTTCAATCATCAGCAAACTCAAAGCTAAAATCAAAAGGTGTAACTCAGTTGAATCAGAAGAATCACTTTGAAACGTCTTCAAACTAGGTGAATCAGGGTACCAGTTCCACCAAATCCTAGAAGAACAGGCAACAAACTTACGGCTTGGTCCCTACCGTTCTTTTGTATGATCATTGTTACAATGTCATATAAGTATTGCGAGAGCACTGGTGGTCTAGTGGTAGTGGTGCCTCCGAATCGTAAGATCATGGGTTCAATACCGACTGTGCACCAATGAGTTTTCTGTTCATTAATTTATGTGCACAGTACCCTCAAACAGTGAAGGAAAACATCTTGAGGAAACCAGCATGTCCTAGAACACAAAAAATCTGAAAAATGTGAATCCGTTATTGGCTCTTAGCTATACTCATATGTTACATTCTATATTATTAAAGAGTTGTGGATTTTGTTAAATAAATATAATAAAAAAATATTCATCACAAATTTATTTATTGTGTAGTAACATTAAAAACCTGCTGCAAATTCCGCGGTAACTTGGCTGAATGTTGTTGACAGAATAGCGTGCGTGCCTTTGGACTATGGTTTTCCGTCAAAATTCGCGTTTCTACAAAACAAAAGCATCAATATTCCGCTGTTTTTGTGTTATAATACATCAACTTGTCACCGGTCCACCGACATACCCTTTGCCGATCTGCCAACTGTCATCCACGTGTCATGCCTTGACGCCGTTTGCAAAAAGCTGTTTCTATTTTAGTCGATAATAGTGTTCTAGTGTCTAATATAATGGTTTTGGGCTTTCGCAATAAAAGTCAGCAACCAGTTAAAATTTAAAAGTTGAATTCCAATTAAAACGCCTTTTTCATCCATTTCTTATTCTATCGATAGGTTAGTCAATGTTGTCTCTTCTCTAGTCACTCACACGAATACATATCGACAACTGCACACTAACAAAAAACGGACACGCCAAAAACCGAAAGGCTCCGTTTATATAATACTTCGTCTAAGATTTTAGTTTTTCGCATGAGTGATGTGTTTTACCACCTTGTAAACTATGACATATTTTTTACGCTTGATATGAAAATATTGGTTATCCCCTTTCTTCGTCTTCCAAATACATCATTAATAGCCTGTAGAAGTCTAATGCCTTCAGAATAACGATTTTCAGCCAACTACATACTGCGGTCTTCTGTCGGTCCATCGAGTGGGTGCGTCCTAGGCATAGTCTTCCGATTATTTGTTCTTCAAAATGCGGGTATAGGTTTTTTTTTTATATAACTATCTGATGGAACTAGCAGATGGCCCACCTGATGGTAAGTGGTAACCAAAGCATTATAACAAAGCATTTCCTCGTAAGTCACGCACGATAGGAACGTGCCCTACGATACACTGCCCTGCGTCCAACAGCTTGTGGCATACAGATGCCTCATGTGCCTGTAATTACACCGGCAACCACACTCTTCAAACCGAAATACAGCAACGCTGCTTGGCGGCTGAAAAAGGCGTGGTGGTAGTACTTCCCCGGAAAAACCAGATATAAACCTCATGTCTATGTGTGGTAAATATCCACCCAAAATTTTTATCTCTTCAATTAAACATCTACAATGGTTTAGAGTATGTACCAAGAGATCTGAGACAGTGCCTACCGTACCTGACTACATTCGTGTCCCAAGTTTCTATTAAAATTTTCATTCCCAAATCTAAATCCAAGCGAGTTCCATTTATGGGTAGACAGTGACGACTACTGCATCGCTCACGTCCCTTAGCTATGAAAACCCCAAGAATCATTAGCTATTTGTAAAGCGGCCTTCTCATTGTGGGGTTAATTGAACCCCGATTGTGAGGGGTGGCGGACTTGCCCCATAAATCAAGGGCTACTTGAAAATGGCGGTGCTCGGGTCTTAAGGAACCTTTGTGTGTTTGAAAACTTAGTAGGTTGTAAAATAAACTAGAAAACCGAGCCGAGCTGACATGTTGGTTTAACGTCAGGTTTTTCACCACCTTTTGTTAGCTTAGAGCAGTGGCGTAGCTAGGTGGACACGGGCCCCGGAGCATAAAGAAAGAATCGGGCCCAGACCCCCTCTTTCCACATAGCTTAAACAAATTGGCCCATAAGATAAATCATTAAAAAAAAATTGTGAGCAGGCTCAAGGTTTAGCTTCGGCAGCTGGCTGACCCTCTCTTTTCAAAGCTTAGGTTAGAGGGCCCCCGGAGCTCCAGGGCCCTGGTGCACTGCACCACCTGGCCCTACGATAGCTACGCCACTGTTAGAGTAGTAGAGAGAGGCACTCTTATTGTGTGGCTCGTCCGGGGAAGCACTCACCATGCCTATTTCTGCCGACAAGCAGCGTTTTTGTGTTTCAGCCTGAGGGTTGCTCACCAGGAATGCTCGAAAGGATCCTCAGAGCCCTCTTAGAGCCACTTAAAATCCTTTCACCACACTGTTTCTAAAGAAACTAGAGACACGATGAAGTTTGAAAGTTAGTTATGGTTGCCGGTGAAATTACAGGCACATGAGGCTTAACATCTGTATTCTTCATGCAGATGGACGCAGTGCATCGTAGGGCACGTTCTTAATGTGCGTAGCTTGTTGTAAAATGTTGGAATATGCGAGTGCGATATTTTCTGACGGTTGTCAGCGTCCTACGCAATTTTTAAATTACTGCCATCAAAAACACTGACTGGATTTATTTTCGGCCGAAACGTGGCGTCATCATTTCTAATGACATAAACTCGAATGTTTCTGAGTTAGGCCCCTGCTGTAAAATCCTTTTATTTTTCTTCGTTTCACGTCTAGGTCGACGAGGTCATGCAATGTACTTCGGTATTAGGTGCACACGTTTGTAGAACATAAAACTACCCCTTTACTTATTACATCCAAACATTTTATGATTATAGGTAAACTTTATTTGATTGCAACCCCTAGTTCAGCATGACCTGGGGCCTTATGCTCACTTCGAGCGAGATTATCTCACGGTGGAGATGACGTCATATCTCGTTCGATTTCGAAAAGTCTTTAAACAAGAAAAATTTGTTTTTTTTTTATAAAACCAGCTGATGGAACAAGTTGATGGCCCACCTGATGTTAAGTGCTAACCATCACCTACAATAAAGCACTACCTCGACAAAATCTAGACAAAGCCTAGAAGAACAGGCAACCAGCTCACAGATTGGTTCCTACCGTCCACTGGTATGATCCTTGTTAGGAGTGGTTCGATGATGCACTGGCGCTGAGGTGAGTGAAGGAACATCGGGTTTTTAGTCATTATGTTGTCACTATTGACGCAAACCCGACTTCCTCTCCTAATCTTTCCAAGTAAAAGGGCAGGGTAGTGCATCGTAGGGCACGTTTTTACCGTGCGTGACTTACGAGGCAATGCTTTATTATAAGTGATGGTTACCACTTAACATCAGGTGGGCTATCTACTTGTTCCATCAGTTAGTAATTAAAAAATAAATACACAGGGTTTCCAATTAACTTTATCTGAAGCAGCGTTGCCATGACATTTGTCGAACGGTACCCAGGATAAGACCCGTGCACTTTGCTACACTAAAACTATATCGGAGAATATTTTACGCTTATTTTATGGCTTCCTATAGGGCACGCCATAAAAACGCTTCGCACTTCGCCTGTGAGAAGGTCACCCCATAAATCATGAAAATGGTAGTCGCAAGAAACAATGAAACGTGAAAAAAGTGGAAAGTATTAATTATTATTCGAAATTTTAGCTTCTTTAAATTACTACTGCTATATTTTTATTTTGTGTTATACTAAAAATCTCAAATAACGAAAACTTAATTTTCTAAAGCTGTAGCAAACCGTATGTATTCGGTACTGAGTAACGGGTTCGCCATCTAGTAACGAGTAACGAATCGTTACTCACGAATCCATCTCGTTACTCGCATGTTTCGTATCACGGGTACCTACCTACACTGTTTCGGTTGAACCGAATCGGTTTACGCAATTACCGTTGATGCATGTATTAAAAATTTTGATCATCGTATGTATTTTTTGAATTTAAAAAGTAGGTTCGTTACAAAGAAAGATGTTTGTTTATTTTGGAAATTCGTCGTCCTTGGTCTAAGTATGTTTTCTACAAATTACGAATGTTGAGACGCCGCCGCGCCGCAACGTCATACTGTACGGCGTACACGTACGCAATACGACTCGATTCGTTGCTCTAACATGCATGATGAATGAGGTACCAGAAGTAACGATTCGATTCGATTCGATAGTAACGAGTATTTTTTGTTAAAGTAACGAATACATACGGGTACGCTTTATCTCGTTACTTTTACACCTCTATAATTTTCATTAAAATAATCTGAATGATTAACAAAATATTTTGCAGAAAAATAATTTTATTGTTGTTTTATTGTTTACTATTGTTTTTGCTTTAATATAGTCATCATAAAAACAGCTTTGGATTTCCGTTGGACTTAATCCAAAAAATACTTTTATATGCCACATTTTCTAAGTGTTATCACATGAAACTTTTTTAGAAGTTTGACCCAAAATCGTTCATCCTGGAATTTTTTAAAGGAGGCCTAGTACAGCAGTGGACTTCAACAGGCTGATGATGATGATCATTAGTCGCCTGGAATTAACCTATATTCAGCTAGCTTTAGTTCCAAAAAAGTGCTTAAAAGGAAACTCATTCAGGACTTAAAATCCTTTCACCACACTGTTTCGAAAAAACTATGACACGACAAAAAGCTTTAAGACGTTTTCAAGTGATCCTTGAGATTCTTTTAAATAAATACTTAAACAACACGTCTACTCTGAATATGGAATCACGTAGGCGTTTACATATGGCAGTACTGGTCCACTGCGTTATGATGTCCGGTAAGCCAGAGTATCTATACGCAAAACTTGATCACTCCGATAGCAAGTATAGCCAAAGGTCTACAAGGAATCTGCTGCACTATAGTAAAAACAAAACCGTCGCATTTCGGGGGAGTTTTCGCTACCAGGCAACCAAGTGTTGGAATAATATTCCACCTCCTTTACGACTGTTGAAATCCAAGTTTACTTTTAAAAAACGTTTTAAATGTTTCGTTCTGGAGCAACAGAAAACTGGGTTGTCTGGTGTGAATAGCTATAGTGCACCATTCACTTGTTAGATTATAAGTTCATATATTTAGTCTATGTAAAATGGTAACAACGACCAGGTCTGATGATGGAGCCAAGGTCTGTTCAACGGAACTCTTCAATAAATAGGCCAATAGAGTTGAAACTTGGTTAACGTACCAAGTTAGTATGCAGTAGCCAGAAAAAAGTCTAAAGATAATTTTTGGACTTGCCTCTGACTACCACCTCATCAAAGTTTTGATGCGTTCGTCGGGTCGCATCACGAGATCTAAGTTCGGGGCGAACTACTAGTAAATATTAAGTCGTGACTTATAGATAGCCCGACATCGCGTGTGCTACGCCTAGGGCATCGTTCGATAAAGCTAAAAGATTTAACACGAGATACCGAAACCCGAACCTATCAAAATAAGTCAACGAACCCGAAATGCCTTCAGCTATTTTACATTATGCAAATATAAACACCAATCGCCACTTCTGAGTAAAACATATTTTCCATTTCAAAATGTCGACGTATTATTAAACATGACTATAATGAATTTTTGATGCTCTTTCAAATTCAGAGTTCAGTATTTATTAAATTATCATCTATGGAAGATCAAAGTATATAAAAAGAACGCTCTACTAAAAAGACAGTGAAATAAAGGATAAGATGTCAAAATGCATGGATTATTCAAGGAAATTTATTATAAATACGTACGGCTGACTAAAATTACCTATATTCTTTTAAAAGGCGTAAATTCAAAAAGAGTAGTAGAGCTCTTTGTGAGGGTTCGTCCGGGGAAGTACTACCACCACGCATTTTTCTGCCGCCAAGCAGCGTTGCTGTGTTTCGGTTTGAAGAGTGTGGTTGCCGGTGTAATTACAGGCACATGAGGCTTAACATCTGTATGCCTCAAGTTGATGGACGCAGGGCAGTGCATCGAAGGGCACGTTCCTATCGTGCGTGACTTACGAGACAATGCTTTGTTATAGGTGATTGTTACCAGTTAACATCAGGTGGGCCATCTGCTTGTTCCATCAACTAGTAGTATAAAAAAAAAAGTTAGTTTAACCATGATTACTTTCAAAGGCTTACGGCCGGTTTCTGAAAGCCCGATCAAGCCTAATCGCATGTCAAGTCACTTACTATCTCTATCTAATTCGATGTAATAGCTGTAATGGCGAGTGCCTTGATATCCGATTAGTTTTGATCGAGCTTTCAGAAACCGGCCGTAAATTCATCTAAGCGCCAGCTCCACATAAACAAGCCTAGAAGAACAGGCAACAAACTGTAGAGATCTGAGAAGATATCTACCGTGCCTGGGGATCAAAGTCGTGAAGCTGTGTTTTTTTGTTTGTACTTTTTAGATTTCTTGAGGAGCTATTTCACACCTCGTATAATTTTAACAAAATATCCTATTTAGATAATATAATTGTATCTGACAGCTAACAAGCAACAGCACTCACAGTGAGATTATAAACCACTTACAAATGCCTAAGTGAGCCTGTCTGTCTGTATGTACACTGTACAGTTAGACGACGCATCTACTTAGACTTTAAATAAATTCTAATCAAATCAAAAATGTTTATTTTGTGTCACAAAAACGTGGGCGAAGTACAAAGAACAATATTGGTTGAGACAACAAAATCGGTCTTCACTCAGCTTTATGCTGTAATAGTGTTAGATGCACTACTACAACGCTGGTCTTCCGTGACGCCGGAGTACAAGAGCAGCTACTGCGGTGCACAGCACCACCATTTCTTTATTCAATATTTTAAGAGTAGTAGAGCTTTTTGAAGGGCTCGTCCGGGGAAGTACTACCACCACGCCTTTTTCTGCCGCCAAGCAGCAACGCTGTGTTTCGGTTTGAAGAGTGTGATTGCCGGTGTAATTACAGGCACATGAGGCTTAACATCTGTATGCCTCGAGTCGATGGACGCAGGGCAGTGCATCGTAGGGCAAGTTTCCATCGTGACTTGCAAGGCAGTGCTTTGTTATAGGTGATGGTTACCACTTAACATCAGGTGGACCGTCTAGCTGTTCCATCAGCAAGTGTCGTTTAAAATAAGCGTAGTTATGAGTGTATAGGGTGTCTTTTTATATACTACTAGCTGATGGAACAAGCAGGTGGCTCACCTGATGTAAAGTGGTAACCATCACCCAAGGCATTGCCTCGTAAGTCATGCACGATTGGAACGTGCCCTACGATGCTTTTGCAATGCAACATTGCTGTGTCTAACCTGATGTGCTGACTGTACCTTACCTTTGAAGCTCTCACGCAAGTACAGCACATTTTATAACCTAGATTTTACTTAAAAGAAAGAAATGGTCAAGAAATGCCCTAGTTTTATAAGTAGAGTGTGACCCCAATTTTGTTATCTTAAAGCACTCAACGCCAAGCAGTAAATACAAAAACTCAAGTAATTTACATGTATTTTTTTATACAACTAGCTGATGGAACAAGCGCATGGCCTTGATGTTAAGTGGTATCCATCACCTATAACAAAGCATTGCCTCGTAAGTCACGCACGATAGGAACGTGCCCTACGATGCACTACCCTGCATTCGTAAACTTAATCTTAGTTCAGTAAAATCACAAAGATCACTTTGGAACGTAAACAAGTAAATCTGGACGCCAGTTACTAACGACCAAACTTTGATGAAAATACTTAGCTTACTCACGCGCCTATATTGTAACATACCTACTCACACCAAACATACGCACACTTACTAAATTTTATATTGAAGAGTAGTAGAGCTCTTTGTGAAGGGCTCGTCCGGGGAAGTACTACCACCACGCCTTTTTCTGCCGCCAAGCAGCAACGCTGTGTTTCGGTTTGAAGAGTGTGGTTACCGGTGTAATTACAAGTTGATGGACGCAGGGCCATGCGTCATAGGTATCACTTATAGGTGATGGTTACCACTTAACATCAGCAAGATGTATATTTTTTTTTAACATAAAATCCACATTAAAAATTAACACAAGACGAAATGGAGAAAGACCTTTTTGATATTTTGAAAGGCGATTGTTGTTGTTCTATCGGGTGGAGACCGCCTACGCTTCGTTTTCTGTAATTCGAAAACCCTGATTCCCCAGCGGTTTTCGGTTCTTCGAGCTGTAAAATTCATAAAAACACCCAATAAATATTTTATGGACGTCTAAAAAACATTTCGTAATTCAAAACAACATTCGCAATCCACGTGCTTACTTCTTAACCCAGAAATTATAATTAAAAACTGAATTTTCCATCATGTGCCGTGTAATTAAGCGACGAAAATGTAGCGCGCTCTGTTGGAATGCCTGCCGAATGTAAAATGAGCTTTACTTCGTCGGTGTTGGATTCAAAATGGCTTAACCGAGTAATCACTGGCCAAAGTGGACAAGGCAACAGTCATCAAACGAGAATGACCTATTATATGTGAACATTAAGTTTTAATATCGCTTGCATGAATTTTGTTGTAGTGTTCATACCTAACACTGGTTTCTAGCATTATCAAATCATGAACGAGTTCCTCTCGCTCGATTAATGTTCGGTTAAGCAAATAGGTTCCAATGTTTATTTATTTTTATAATAAAAAAGCAAATAATAGAATTTTTTGCTTATCTAAAAGTCCAACAGGCTTCATGTATTTATTTTCAGTGTATTACGTCAAAAAGTAATTGGTCAATATTTGACCTAGTTGATCGACGCGATTCAAAAAAGTTTCAACCTGCCAACCCTACACTGTTGTATTTACAGCGCTAATATTAAACGTTGTGTACATTGCGCGGTGAGGCTTCAAAGGCTACGGCGTCTGCTGATTAAACGAGAAATGTATATTTAACAGAGCGATAAGCGTGGCACTAGTGCAGCAATTAACGTTACGTGTAGACGCTGACATGGATATTTTATGAGTAAGCCCTTGGGAGTTACGATAACATGAGTAAAAGTAATTAATTACGGCAATACTTTGTTGTTTCTCCTTCATTTGTATGTAGGTCTACTATGAGTTTTCCCAGGCTAACAGACGCTAGCGAGTAATGTTCTGGGAAAGCTCAAGGTTCATCTACTGGGCGTATTGTCTTTTCTTCTATGTTTCTAGCTATCTACTTTTTTTTGTATTGTTTCTCTGTGTTTCTCCCATTAATTTTGTATTGATGCTTTTTTATATAAATAATTTGTAATGTGTGTGCTATATTAGCAAAAAATGTCTGCCTATGTCTATATCATCTGAGTAGTATCTGTTTCATGTTGATTTATAAAGTCCATTACATAGGTACCTACAGTTCTGCCGTGGATGGAACTATACAATATGATTGGGACCATTTGATTACACATGTGAGGGTAGCCGGCGATCACAATATGCGCTGGGTATGGCCACTATGTCATTGGAGCCGTAAAAAGCCAACCTTTCTCCTACTAAAGTTACTAAACAAACCTTAATTTTCAGAATCTGTCTTTCTACTCCCTGTCTCACTCATCATTTGCAAACTGAGGTTCATTAGAAAACCAGTGAAGTAATGAACACACACTCATAAAAATAAAATAAACATTCTGCAGTGGTGGGCAAAGTGGCATTAAAAGTTCAAAGAAAACCAAATACTAGCAGAATTTTATAAAATGTTCAAAGTCGGAAGCATCCTAGTATAACAAAATGAGTAACATGTGCAAATATTGCGTAACGTCAGTGCTCTCAAACGGTTGAAGCTTCATGAGGAAAACCGCGATAAATTAACTCAGCTTACCATTAGTTTCTAACAAGGCAAGTGTTTTTTTTACCTACTCCTTAGTGCTGCTTCATCTTTGGCTATATCCTCACTTACCATTACCTATTTAAGAGTTGTAGAGCTTTTTGTTAAGTGCTCGTCTGCGGAAGAACTACCATCATGCCAAGCAACTCTGCTTGGCGGCAGAAAAAGTTCCCTGAATGAGCCCTTCACAAAGAGCTCTACTAGTCTTAAAATAAAATAACAATGCCTAGCTGTGAGGAAGCTGTACGCTGGTATTTTTTTGAGACCTTAAGCCAATAGACCCATGGTTAAGGGTTCCATGATTGAGCCAAAAACTATATATCTATAACTATACATCGGAACTATCGCATTTATAATGTTAGTAAGATAGACAAGGCTATTCAGTTAATCTAAATAATTTAGAAATTCACAGTATATTGTACTGTAAATTCGGTAAACGGTAAATAACAGTTTGCTCGACCTAGGCAGTTAATTACATGGCCTAGTACGAGTACATACGTTACGGACAAAGTTGGACTAAAAATGCCAGTTTTCAGGTTGAATGAGCGGCTATTAAATACGCGATATCGTTACGCTTAATTTTATGTACTATGGAAAGTACGGATTGCCAAACAAAATTGCAACTGTAGTAAAGGTTGGGCTGATGTACGCAATTGAACTATCAAGGAATCCGACTGTGGATCTAAGTTTAGTAACCAGTAGAGTTTTTTTGTAAGATTTTTTCCGGGGAAGTACTATACCGTACCAATTTGTGCCGCCAAGCAGCATTGCTGTGTTATGGTTTGCAAGGCATATGTGACTTAACATCTTTACATCTTATAGTCACACAGTGACTTGAGCTGTGTGACTCTAAGACGTAAAGATGTTGTATGTTGACATGTGAGGTAATGTAATGTACTTGTTACAGGCAAAGGTAACTGTAATGGTAAGGGTAACATCAGAGGCTCCTCTGATGACGAACTAGCAGAGTATGGTGTGGTCGTGTTTTACAAATAGTATAGTGTGATGACATGTTGGATGACGTCACCTTCATCCATCGCTTATCCCTCCCCCAATGCTTTTTCCAAGCGTCAATATCAAGCGGTGGTCGCTTTTTATCAGGTGGGCCGTACGCTTGATTGCATAATTAGTGATAAAAAAAATTGGCCTGACTGTAAATGGTTGCTGTACAAAAGCAGCAATATTTGAATAACTATGTTTCTCAGTAAGCAATTTTTTTTAAATTTTATGAGAAATAAGTATCTTAAACCATAAACCATAATTATTAAATTGAATCAGAAGGATCACTTTGAAACACCTAAATAGTGAACCTAGGTACCAGCAGGTATGTATATTCAAAAAGGATCTACATTCCGATTCCCTGGTTGTGGGTTTGTATAGATTTAGGTCAATCTACAACATTATACATACAGTTAATTAAAAAATAATACAGCAGTCGCGATAAATCCATATACATTTGTTATAGTTAAGCCGCTTCTGAACGACGTGTTATTATATTCATACTGTTACAACAGAGTTTGGCTTACTTGACAGTTAGATAACAATTTATTGTTCACCACACAGAAACATAAAACAGGAATTCTATAATATTAGGCAAAACAATGGGAGACCTTATCGCTGCGAGCGATCTCTTCCAGGCAACATTTTATGGGAATAAATTAATTGAAATTGACGGCGGTGTAGTCACTTACGGAAAATAATCACCAGAATCTGGAAATAAGTCTTTCATATATAATTATAATATATAAAAATATTGGCGGACTTTCCACACAGCTCTATCTAGCCCCATACAAACCAAAGCTTGTAATAAGTGCACCGGAAAGCTGATATAATACTTATATTCTTTTTTTACACACATATACCTATAACACATAATTTATTTCATATATTTCTAAGGACTTTGCGCCGCTTTGAAGGTAAAGCAGTATATAAACTGCCAACCGACAAACAACTTCTCGCATTTATTAACATTTTTTAAAATATAAAATTACTGAAGGCTTTTTGGAAAAATCATAATCAACTAAGTTACTAACCGCCGGTTTCTGAAAGCCCGATCAAAACTAATCGGGTGTCAAGCCACTCGCCATTTCAGCTATTACATCGAATTAGATAGAGATAGCAAGTGACTTGACATGCGATTAGTTTTGATCGGCCTTTCAGAAACCGGCGGTAAGTATAGTGCTTTACCCGTGCGCAAACACATCCCCGCAACTTTCTTCCAGTTCCCTAAGTCTAAGTTTTGTTTACCATTTTTCGTATATAGTTTTTCGTAACGGCAGACATTTTTGGATGAAGACTCATCAGTTTTTAGCACGCCCGATAGCGGTGCTTATCGAATCTCCATACAAAAAAGGCTTGACGTTACGAAAAATGAAATACGAAAAATGGTAAACAAAACTCAGACTTGGGGTACACCAGCCTCTTCTCTAGTCGTGTCACTAGTTTCTTTCGAAACAGTGTGGTGAAAGGATTTTAAGTGAGGCTCCTTTCGAGCACTTGACACATGTTATAGAACTTTTTAGGTTCTGCATACCGGTTTCCTCACGATGTTTTCCTTCACGCACCGTTTGAGAGTACTGGCATTGTTCACATAAATTTTAAAAAAGAAAAACTCTTTGGTGCACGACTGGTTTCGAACCCACGACCTTAGGATCGGAAGGCGGGGCACTAGACCACCAGTGCTCGGGATCGGAAGGCGGGGGGGGTACAGCAGTAGACATAAGCCTCTCGGTCAGCTCGCTAGCGCTGTGGCCGCCACAGTAAGTGCTAGGCTGGCGCCATTAGCGAATTCCGCTTTATTACAACTTTCTTTATATAGAGAGTGCTCATGATAATCACTTGTTTTATGTCTGTACCACGTGAAATATACTCACAAAGAAATATGGACTTTGTAGTACTAACTATGGGTTTTACGATAGATTCACGTAGTTTATAAGCAAGACCTTTCAAAGTTCTTAAGAGTAGTAGAGCTCTTTGCGAAGGGCTCGTCCGGGGAAGTACTACCACCACGCCTTTTTCAGCCACCAAGCATCGTTGCTGTATTTCGGTTTGAAGAGTGTGATAGCCGGTGTAATTACAGGCACATGAGGCTTAACATCTGTATGCCTAAAGTTGATGGACGCAGGGCAGTGCATCGTAGGGCACGTTCCTATCGTGCGTGACTTACGAGGCAATGCTTTGTTATAGGTGATGCTTCCGTTAGAACCGATGGAACCGTGGGACGATTCCATCGTCAGCCTTCCTATACCTACACTTATAACTCATTAGGTCAGTTACAGTGTGCGCCATGTAACAGGACGCTTAAGACAAAATTTGGCTTTGCGAGTCATATTCGCTCACATGACCGAAGCTAGCAGGGTTTGCCTTTGACGGATACGTTAAGAAGGACATCATCAACATCAGGTGGGCCACCTGCTTGAACCATCAGCTATTTGTATAAAAAAAAGTGAAAACTGATTTGATTTAGATTTTTCGTGTTTATAATAAGAATTCTGATATAGTGGTACCTACGTACAAACGGCCACAATAAGTTTTTAAGCGTAAATGTGTTAAGCTTAATGTGCCTGTAATTCACTTATATGTTGATTGGAGCTTCATTATTGTATGTAATTCATGTGATTATTAATGCTTCATTGTCCAATTATTTTGTAACAAGGATCATACAAGAACTGTAGGAACCAAGCCGTAAGTTTGTAACGAGTAACAAACTTGGCTTGGTCTCGTAGAACTGGCATCTAAATTAAATTAGCTTTAAGACGATTCAAAGTGATCCTTATGATTTAATAAATGCCTTTTGACTTTGTTGTGTCACCCTGAAATTATATGAGCCGAGTGAACCTATCGCAACTGTTGAAGGTATGATAACAATTACTGTTACAACCAAGGTCGTTCGATTTTTACATAATAAGCTTTTAATGTATTGAAATTGTGTCTTTTGTCCGGCGTATAATAGACGATAAATTAATAGCTCAGCTATATTTATTTTCTTTATTTTTACACTAGCGGCCTGACCCAGCTTCGCATGGGTGGTCATAAATTTTTTGAACATTTTAGGTTAAACTTAGACCGTGGGTTCGAGCCTCGCGTCTACTTATTTCATACATTTGCATGCGCTTCTCCTTGAGTGAGTGAAATCGCACCCCGCGCGTGACCCGTGGACCCGTTAACATTTTTAATTTCGTCATATCTTTTGAATAGAATGTCCGATTTAAAAATTTAAGAAGTAATCTATAGGTATTGAAACCGTCTTAATTATGAAATGATTTATTTGGATAAGGATTAATACCAAGGTACAAATAAAGACCCTTTTCTAGCGGAGGCATTTCAATTATTTTTTTAAAATAAAAGAACACTTATTGTGACATAACTATAATAGTTAGACATATGCTGTCGCGACATTTTTTGTAGATGATGACGTGTTCTACAAAATCGTAGTACATTATTTTGTTCTATCTTCAATAATTTTCGCAGCGCATGCGATGTAAGGTTATTGTTTTCCACCTTGGGTTACATTATTGAAGTTTTAGTAAGGATCCCTGATTTTTTTGAAAATATAATATAGCCTATGTTACTCAGGGATAATGTAGCATTCTAATGGTGAAAGAATTTTTGAAATCGGACCAGTAGTTTTTGAGCCTATTCGTTACATACAAAAATACAAAAATACAAATGTTTCCTCTTTATAATATCTTTATTTTTACATTACTTCGCTATAATAACAGTTATAATTATTTCTAATGGATTATTTACTGAGGCACATGAGGCTTAACATCTGTATGCCTCAAGTTGATGGACGCAGGGCAGTGCATCGTAAGGCACGTTCCTATCGTGCGTGACTTGTAGGATAGTGTTTTTTTATAGGTTACTCAACATCAGAGCCATCTTTATTTATTTATTTAATTCTTTATTGCACCAAACAACAAAAGTTTGTACAAAAGGAGAGCTTAATGCTAGATAGCATTTTCTACCAGCCAACCTTGACAGGTGAAAAACAAAGAGGTTGGCGTGCTTAAAACTAAAGGAGACAATTTGGTATTACATTTACTAACACAAAACTTTATACTACTAAATATAATAAATAAAAATACTATATAAACTACAAAATAATAAAAATAAATATAGATGTATTTATATATATATACACATACTATATATATATGATATATATTCATATATATATATAGTATCACGTGGTAGAATTAAAGTAGTGATCATGGACAAGGCGTTTGAAAGCGGGTTTTGAAGACGTCTTTTTAATACTTAGGGGAAGTGCATTCCACAAACCCACAGCCACCACCTCGAATGAATTTCCTCGATAGCCAGAGGAATGTCTGGGAGTTGATAGGCAGAGAGTGTCTGAGGACCTTAAGTTACGATCGTGACTGTCCGAAAGGTAGGAAAACTTTGACTTCAGGTACTGAGGAGAGCTTGGGTCTTTCAGAATCGAGAAAAGGAGACATAAGATTCTCATATTTCTCCTCTCTCTGATTGGAAGCCACTTCAGCTTTCTACGATAAACGGACACGTGGTCATATTTACGAAGACCGTAAACAAAACGGATACAACAGTTCAGCAGGCGATCCAACTTGTTGAGGTGGTCAGCTGAAAGGTCGAGGTATGCAACATCTGCATAATCTACTATAGGAACTAATAGGGAATTTACCAAAGATATTTTCGTTTTCTCAGGAAGAAAGTTTTTAAAACGTAAAATAGAGTGGAGACAAGCAAAAAACTTCCGAGATACCTCTTTTACTTGAGCGGACCAACCCATATGTTCTCATCCAGCAGAATGCCGAGGTCTTTTACTACAGGTGAAAAAGGAATAGAAATAGAGTTGATACATCTTTGAGCAAGTAGTATAAAAAAAAAAAACATTTTTACATAGCTACAGTCAACATTCTACTCAAGGAAAAAGAATGATTTTATTAGAAAGAAACAGTAGTTCCTCAAATTTATCGTTCCCCAGGGCAGGTGTGATGTTTCTTGTTGCTCCCCGTGCCGATAACTCTTACTAGTACAGCCTTTGTTGTTAGTTTTTGGGTTTTTAGTGTTATGTTAGGAAACCGGCATTTCGTAGAACCTAAAAGTTCCAAAACATGTGTCTTGTGCGGGAAAGGAGCCTTTTTGAGGGTTGAAGTACAGCAAAGGGTGTGCAGCTATAAAAGACTAATAAATTTTGAAGAAAAATTTATGTATGTTATAAGCCTCCTTTTTTATGATTGCATCCTGTAGGGGGTTTATAGAACGGTATACTTTGTTAAGGTTATTGACCTCTGAAGTCAACAATAACAGAACTAGGGTCTAATAACGGAACTCCGTTACAAGGGCAAAAAGACTTTGATTTTGAAATCATCATCATCTTCCTGCCCTTATCCCACGCTGCATGGGGTCGGCACAACAGGTTTTCTTCTTCCACTCTCCTCTATCATACGTCATCTCAGTGCTTACACCTTTCTTACTCATATCATCTTTCACACTGTCCATCCATCTTTTCTTTGGCCTGCCTCTCCTTCTAAAACTTTGATTTTGAAATGGTGAAAGTATTATAAGTGCGCCTCAAAGGCGCACTTATAATACTTTCACCATTCACTACACTGTTTCTTAATAAATTAGTGACATAACCTCAAGAAGAAGAGGAAAAATGTGTTTTGTGTATTATCGTTCGTGTTTCTGTTATGCCCACGCCTCACTTAATTCGATTGGAACCACATTTGAGCTTCAGTATTATATTTTTCGAGTAACAAGGATCATACAAAAGAACGGTAGCAAACAAGCCGTGTTTATTGCTTATTGTAAGCTTGGTTACGTAGAACTAGCACCTATAATGGCTTAGCTTTATATCTCTAGACGTTTTAAAGTGATCCATGGGATATAATTGAATAAATACCTTATAGATTTGACTTTGAGATCTCACAGTACCAATACCCACTCAATTTATTGAGGATATCTTAGGGCAGAGATGGCAAACCTATGGCACGCGTGCCATTGATGGCACGTGACACAATATTTTGGTCACGCCAAGTATAAAAAATTGCAGTTTTAGTTCAAACCGCTACTTTGCCCACCCGCCCCATCCGTGGGGCACCGGTTGGAATTTTCGTTGATGATTTATTTTAATGGATATTAATATTAATATTAGTTTATTATTTTTTTCTAACCTATACTGCCCCACTGCTGGGCAAAGGTCTCCCCCATGCTCCTCCACTCTCCTCGGTCCTCGGTGCGTTGTACCCACTCGCTGTTGAAGCAGTCTAATTCTTCTCGCCAGCGCTTCCTCGGGCGGCCGCGACGTCTTCTACCCTCGATAGGTACCCATTCTGTGACCCTTTTGGCCCATCTTTCAGGTCTCATTCCAATTTAGTTCAAATTATTTTAGGGCACGTCTAGGACCTCATATTTTTCATTGATATCGATTTGATTGATTTGTTGATTTAAAAAGGTTCACCGCCCCTGTGTTAGGGTAAGTAAGTCCGAATGTTACATTAGGAATTCATCCACATTTTGCTGAAATTAGTATTCCGTATGAGACAGATTGCAAACCCATCCTTATTTCCCCTTCTTTAAATTGGCCTGAGCCCTATAAGAAGCAACATAAGGCAGTTGACCCAAATAAGTTTAGCGAACGCTATGGGGCTGTGTCGGTAAGTGGGCGTTGAAAATACACGCACGTTCAACTAACCTTATTTTCATTACGCAGTGAGCGTTTTTGAGGCGAAAGTAACCGCCGTGAATTTACACTTCTATCTGTCAAATTGGTACGGTTACGGGCTTATTTGCTTCTATAATAAACTTCCAGAAAGTGCCACTGGGCTTCCTATTAGAAAATTTAAAGTGTACATTAAGAATAATCTTATAAGGAAAGCTTACTATACTTTAGATAAGTAGCTATATTATTGATAAAAGTGCGTGGCCCGATGTCCCGGTCGCTTTGCTCATCAGCAGCTAACGTGTCTGCAATGTCTGTGGTACCTACTATTAATAATAATATTAATAAAATCTTTATTTCAGACAACTTACAGGTCCATAGTAGGTACACATTAATTACACAAAAACACAAATAAAAGATAATATGGCTTAAAAATAGAAATAAAAATTAGAGTAAAATAAAATATGTATACAAATCAAAAACAAACACAACTCATCTGCTAAACTATTCGACGGTAATTTAACCATGTTAACCCAATAACCATGTTAATTAACTATTGTGTGTTTTTTATTACTTTGAGTTTGACTATTCACGCAGTTTTCGTACGGTTTTGACGTACGACCGTATTTTTTTGACTTTGATATTAGTCATGTATGAAATGTGTCATATCTGTAAACAAATAAATGTAGTTCAGTACGCAGTGGCTAAACGATCGTGGTTTTGTTTTGGCACTACCTCTTTTGGAAGCAAGATTAGATAGATTTGCTTGCAACCGCAAACAGTATAAAAAACCGGCCAAGTGCGAGTCGGACTCGCGCACGAAGGATTCCTTACCATTATCTATAAAAACGGCAAAAAAATCACGTTTGTTGTATGGAAGCCTTTCAATATTTATTTTATTCTGCTTTTATTTGTTGTTATAGCGGCAACAGATATACATCATCTGTGAAAATAACTATCACGGTTCATGGGGTACAGCCTGGAGACAGACGGATAGACAGACAGACGGACGGACGGACAGCAGTCTTAGTAATAGGGTCCCGTTTTACCCTTTGGGTACGGAACGCTAAAAAAAGTAATACTTTATTGTTTAGAAGGATAACATTAAAATAGACATAACCTAATAAATAACAAGTGGCCTTGCCACTGTAAGTGATTTCGTTCAGGCAACCTTACGGTAGTAAATATTCAAATTCCTAATATCCATGATCAACGTAGGCGTCTTGAAAATATTTGTGTTTTTGAACGCACGTTCCCAAAGCACGCATCAAAACGCCCCATGTGTTCCTCCCTTTATGAGGCTGTACACATCTGCTAGATAAAACATCTTGTTTACACGAGGAGGTGGAGATGGCAGTGATAATGTTTCAGACCCAGACATAGTTTACTTTGCATTTACTCTCATTGAAAGCGACGAACCCAACCTTTGTACTTTAGTTTTTAAACGGGATGCGAGTTTAATTTAAACTGTGGAACATCTGGTGTTATTTTCTTGCAACCTTGAACCTTCTTAACCTAGATTAAGAGTTGAATTTTTCAAATCTCGTTTTTAATGCATCACTACCGTTACAAAATAAATATACCCATGTTTCAAGACCGTCCTATTTTCACTTTTCACTTTGAATAATCTTTTCTGAGATTAAAATAAACGTGTGGCTAACCAAAGCAGACACACAAGAATTCAGTCAAAAAGGTATCATAAAAATGAACATTTTCCAGCGGCTTATGCCACAAAATGGTATTCAGCTCAGCATAATATACTGTACTATACTGTGGGTGTATTACTAAACTCTGATTTTCAGATGAAACCAAGGATTTTTTTAGACATCCCTCATAAGGTCGTTGGTAGTAACTCAGCCTTTTGCGCTGTAGGACGTGAGTTTGATCATCTACATTTGGCGGTTTATTTCGGACATAACTCGTATTTACTGGCATGTCCGGGAATGCCGGAAAAGCATCAGAAAGGCCACAAAGCCCGACGGCCGTAAACCAGTTACGACAACTCGTGGATAAGCTGATTAGTTGCTTGTCGGTCGGTACAGAATATAAAATAACTGGCCTGTTATGGATATGCAAACGTACAGAGGATTGGCGGTTTAGGCAATTGACATGTTGGCTCGAGGGGCTTAGCGGCTTAAAAACACCGCTGGAGCTTTTTACGAGTCTGCTAAACAAAAAGATAGGAAGTAGCCGTAAGTTTCTTATCTGTTCTTCTAGGCTTTGGTCGGAAGAAACTGGCGCATAGATTAACATAATTTACAGGACTTTTCAAAGTGAATCTAGTGATTAAACAGAATAAAAACCGTATGGATTTAATGAAAATTAGAAAATTTATTTATACAAACTGTACATGAAACAAAAAATGTAAAGCTGTCCTAGATCGTTCACAGCCATCAAGTTGGTCGAAACATTATTTAGAATTTTAGATTAAAAAAAATTCAGTGACGATATTTAAGCCGTGCATAGCCAGGGCATCTATCAATATCACACATGGATTTCATTTTATTTTATTTTTTATCTGCTATGTTTTATCTTTTTATATGAACCTATAGTTTTTATAAAGTTATATTTAGTTACTTAAGTTCTTTTTAAATTTTATGTGTTTGTTTTTATGTGTGTTAAATAAAAAATCATTCATTCAAAAAAAAAACGAAAGATGTTTTTTTATTACTCGTGCACCTGCAATCAATCTTCCATACTTTAACAATCTTCTCTTCCAAAGGTCGTCTGGAAGAGATCGCAGCGATAAGACCACCCATTGTTTATTTACTTTATTTTATATTTTTAGGTGTTTTATATTCAGATTGGTGTACAATAAAAAAAATCCTGAATATTTAGGGATTGAAATAACGTCAACCTTATTTCTCTTTAAACAACTTTATTTTGTTTTAATTATTTGTTTTGTGTACAGCGTTGCTTAGAGTTTTGGTGGTCACGTGGTATTTTTCGAGTAAAATAACTTTTAGAAAAGCCAGAACAACAAACTTTCGGTCAAAACAAAGCACGAGCAGACCACGAAATTAACATCCCCGCACTACAAGTCCTCAAACTTGGATATTTTACTCAAACTCACATTTTTCCCTCCATCAAACCTCAGTGGTGTACAGTTAGCGACAAAAATCATATCTTCATATCAATCATCTACATCTACACTAATATTATAAAGAGGAAACCTTTGTATTTTTGTATTTTTGTATGTTTGTATTTTTGTATGTAACGAATAGGCTCAAAAACTACTGGTCCGATTTCAAAAATTCTTTCACCATTAGAATGCTAAATTATCCCTGAGTAACATAGGCTATATTATATTTTCAAAAAAATCAGGGATCCTTACTAAAACTTCAATAATGTAACCCAAGGTGGAATACAAAAACCTTACATCGCGTGCGCTGCGAAAACTATTGATGATAGAACAAAATAATGTACTACGATTTTGTAGAACACGTCATCATCTACAAAAAATGTCACGACAGCATATGTCTAACTATTATAGTTATGTCACAATAAGTGTTATTTTATTATAAAAAATTAATTGAAATGCCGCCGCCAGAAAAGGGTCTTTATTTGTACCTTGGTATTAATCCTTATCCAAATAAATCATTTCATAATTAAGACGGTTTCAATACCTATAGATTACTTCTTAAATTTTTCAAATCGAACATTCCATTCAAAAGATATGACGAAATTAAAAATGTTAACGGGTCCACGGGTCACGCTCGGGGTGCGATTTCATTCACTCAAGGAGTAGCGCGTGCAAATGTATGAAATAAGTAGACGCGAGGCTCGAACCCACGCTCTAAGTTTATCCTAAAATGTTCAAAAAATTTATGACCACCCATGCGAAGCTGGGACAGGCCGCTAGTCAATCATAATTTTGATTTAAAACGGGATGTTTACCATGTACTCAGTTCGGTCCGTGATCATGGCGCATGCAACTGTGCCGAAATATCGGAAATAAATCGAAATCAATCAAAGTCACAAATAATTATGAATATTCATGTTAGTATCAAAAGTTAAAAAGATGATCCGTGCTGATTTTTAAAACTAAACATGTATATACCCACCAAGTTTTAGATCAAATTTTTTACGTATCTACAGTTTAAAATCAGCTTTGCACCATGTGAGATAGCCAGAGAAAAAGAGCATTATGAGTATTAGAGCTCTTTGTGAAGGGCTCGTCCGGGGAAGTACTACCACCACGCCTTTTTCAGCCGCCAAGCAGCGTTGCTGTGTTTCGATTTGAAGAGTGTGGTTGCCGGTGTAATTACAGGCACATGAGGCTTAACACTTGTAAGCCTCAAGTTGATGGACGCAGGGCAGTGCATCGTAGGACACGTTCCTATCGTGCGTGACTTACGAGGCAATGCTTTGTTATAGGTGATGGTTACCACTTAGCATCAGGTGGGCCATCAGCTTGTTCCATCAGCTTGTTCCATCAGCTAGTTGTATAAAAAAAAGCATTGAATATAATATAATAAAATAAACCTTTATTTATCATCAGTATAACGCACAAGCCTGAAATCAGTCAAGAGGGTAGGTAACATAAAAATCATAATTTTCAGTGATACAAGCGACAACCGCATTACGTATCTATATGCTAAAATGGAAAAAATGAAATTGTTTGAAATGTCATTTTTGGCGCTGACAGTACAAGCGCGATAAAAAATATCTGTTGTATCGCTGAAACCAGCAGCTGCGGTCCCCGTGGTGAAACTTTTTTTATGTTCAGATCAACGCATAAGAGGAAGCGATTAAAAATTATTCCTGGAGCTTCATTATTATATTATTTTGTAACAAGGATCTTACGAAAAACGGTAGACACAAAGTGCCTATAGGCTTGGACGCGTGGAACTGACACCTACTTTTAAGATGTCTCATAGTGATTATTGTGATTCAATTAAAAGAGCACCGGTGGTCTAGTGGGAGTGACCCCGATTTCCGATCTTATGGTCGCAGGTTCGAATCCGGTCGTGCACCAATGGATTTTTCCTATCGAAAAATGTATGTGCGCAATGCCAGTGCTCTTAAACGGTGAAGGAAAACATCGTGAGGAAACCAGTTAGTATTCTAACAGCGGCGATGGGCTTGCAACCTGTCACGTATGGAATACCAGCTACTGCAAAATGTGGGTATGGCTAATGTAATGCTTGGACGTACCTCTGACTACCCCCCTTAGACATCCTCAAAGAATCTGGAGTTAGTACTAAGAGATCTGAGGGGATATCTACCGTGCCGGGGAATTAAAGTCGTGAAGCTGTTTTTAAATCAATCACTTTTCACTAGGAATTGATGTGTTTATCTTTATGTAGATCTGAACTGATCCAAACCAGTGCCAATCGGAAAAAAATATATATGTATTTATTTTTCTTTACAAAAGTAAGGTAATAACTAGTCATACAGTAGTAGTAAGTAATAACTAGTAAGAGCACTGGCGATGCGTAGCGGCCCCGATCCGATTAATGATCATAGGTTCAAAACTCGTCGAGCACCGATGAGTTTCTCTGTCCGAAAATGTATGTGCACAGTGCATCTCAAACGGTGTAAGAAAATATCGTGTGGAAACCGGCATGTCGTAAAACCTAAAAATTTCTAAAACATGTCAAACCCCAGTGAACTCAGCCCAAAATTGTATGTCTACTTTTTTGATACAAAACGCTATGTAATTAATACAAATGACATAGTGTTTTTTTATCTAAGTCTTAAATTCATGTTTCACTAAAATTCGGATTAGAAATGTCCAAAGGTCTGACCACTACGAGACCACAAGTGCTGTGCTGGTATTTGCATAACATCTGGGAAGTGACAAGGCATTACACCGTCAACTGGAGGCTTTAAGATATCAGTCAGGCCCTAATCCCGCCTTAGGTCTCAGGGTCTTAAGATCGCCTGAAACGGAATTAATTTTCAACTGATTTTGTGATGATTTATAGAGCCGAAAAGCCATAACTAGACTTAGATAATTATATTAATATAGGTGGACTTTCCGCACAGCTATATATAGCCCTAAACCCTACCCTACCTACCTACTTCATATTTACCTATGTTAGATTGAAATTGTTTGATTGTTATTATGTGTTATTTTTAAGTTTGAATGGATCTATTGGCATCTGAATAAATAAGTTTTTAATTTTAATTTAATTTAACCTAAGCAAACCTTGTAATATGAAAACTAGATGGCTTCCTCTGCTTCTTGTCGTGTCACTAGTTTCTTTCGAAACAGTGTGGTGAAAGGATTTTAAGTGCGCCTCAAGAGGCTCCTTTCGAGCACTAGATAGATATTAACAGATAGATAATTAACAAAACCTGAGACGTTAGGTCACTACATGTTAGTTAAATTCTTATTATCTAACATGTAGTGGACTTATCTTCTCCTTATCTATTTCTCTCTTATGGATCTCTCTGATCCCTTTTTTTTAATTGTATGGGTATGGTTTTAGAGGCAGTTTGAAAGTGGTGCCAGTGACTGAGAAAATGAGAAGCAATAGGTTAGCGTGGTATGGGCATGTCATGCGAAGGGAAGAATGTCATGTAACGAAAAGAGTGTTAGTTATGAATGTTGATGGATATAGGAGTAGAGGAAGGCCAAAGAAAAGATGGATGGATTGTGTGAAGGATGACATGGATAAGAGAGGAGTGACGACTGAGATGACGGATGATAGAGGGAAGTGGAGAGAAAAGACCTGTTGTGCCGACCCCACATGAAGTGGGATAAGGGCAGGAAGATGATGATGGTTTTCGGTTTTCTACGATTCCGGGTTGTGTATGGATCTAACAGGGGCTTATCGCGTTACCATACAAAGCTCGGGCACAAAATAAAAACACCTACCACTATTTTTTTTTATTATTATTATGAGCCTTCTATGTCCCACTGCTGGGCAAAAGCCAACTACTACTAAAAACCAAAAAACAACAAGTTTTTAACGTTGAAAAAACAAACCAAAACGAAAATTGTCATGATTGTTTTTTTCGCCTTTCTATAGTTCTAAGGACAAAAAATAAAAATATACAATAAACATAGCAGTTTTTTGTGTATTTTTTATTTTATTGTTGTATATTTTTTTCTGTGAGTTGAATTACATACTTTCAGTTTATCTAAAACTGTTTGAAAATATTGCTTGGGCTCTGGTGAATCTCCACCCCCCAAATCTTCAAGTAACGCTCATATCTTTTATCAAAAGTACTCTGCTATGTATATCTCAACTTTACAAACCGATAATGTTCATTTATTTTGATCGCGGGCTTTCCTATGTATGATCGATTCAAATTATTTCAAGCTACTATTAATACAGTCTTTTAATTGACTTCATCGTCAGGGACAGGAATAACCGAAGACACATTTCAATTATTCACGATCAAAGTAATTATATAATCGGTTTATTTATTCATCGGATCGCTTTGTACAGTCTCGTAACGAGGTTTTACATCATTCATTATCATCAGTATAATTAACCTGAAGAAGTCTAATTCATCATAATCATCAGCCAGTTAAGTCTTCTCACCATCTAATTCTAAAGGCACTAGCTAATCTGTCCGCTCCACCCCATTTGAAAATGTTTTTTTACCTTTGGTATGTAAGTTTATTACTTTATGAATTATCTATTTTATTTCCACTCCTGGCAACACCGGCCCTTCTTTTTTCCACAATACACAAATCTGGATCTTATCTGGAAGATATTGCTTCATAGCATTAAGTTCGTCTTTGTTCTGTTATTTTAATGTCCATTAAAGTTTTTTTTATATAACAATCTATTTTTTACAGGGATAAAACATAATGCGTCTCAGTTGAGACAGAACTTTTGCTAAAAAATATTGAGGATTAAACATGTGAAATGATGACTGACTGACCCCTGAAAAGTCCACTAGAACGAACTCACGTGTACCCACTAGTATAGAATAAGGAACGTAAAATAAGGAAAAGAAAATAGTCCACAAATACCTCTAGAAATGCTATTTACCATTCAATAGCGTATTTTGCACTTTCCCGCCAATTAAGGCAATTATAACATTCCTGAGTAAATCTAAAGACTCTTGTGAAGTTATTTTCCAATTACTTACAAATATTTTGATTGCTTGTATCAAATTAATTAATCAATTATTAGTTGTCAGTTCACGAAGTATCTTTACATAATCAATTCACCAATAACTTATTGATTTATTGAAAGATTTCTACGAACCCGTAATTATAAGCGAGGGTTAGAATTACGTTAAATTACTGTTTGGGTATATTATCTATGAACAATCAGTGGCAATAGCAATAGCAAGTAAATCTTCTTCATCTTCTTTTCTCTGTTTAAACCTATGTGAAAGATAAAAGAAACAGCGAGCTTCACGACTTTTATCCCACGCACGGTAGATATCCCCTCAGATCTCTTAGTACCACTTCAGAGTCAGTCAGAGGTACTTTCAATATTACATTTGGTACCACCCACTTACATACAGTACCTACTACCCCCCCTTAATCCTTAAAGAATCTTGAGACTTGGTACGTACTTTCTAAGAAATGTGATGTACGCCTTTTTCTGCCGCCAAGCAGCGTTGCTGTGTTTCGGAGAGTGTGGTTGCCGGTGTAATTACAGGCACATGAGGCTTATGCCTCAAGTTGATGGACGCAGGGCAGTGCATCGTAGGACACGTTCCTATCGTGCGTGACTTACGAGGCAATGCTTTGTTATAGGTGATGGTTACCACTTGACATCAGGTTGTTCCATCAACTAATAATATAAAAAAAAATGTGTCAAGTCATGAAGCTGTTTCTATATTTTCTCAAAAGTTTCAAGAAAACAACATCACACGTCCAGGGCATTCTAGTTACGATTGATGACGAAAATCTTCACAATACGGCCCTTGTACTGTAAAAGCCGCTCGCAGTCCCACGTCGCTATCGTTACGGTCCGTATTTCAAAGTTTACAACTTACGCCACACACAGATTACGGGCCCTACGAGCGTAACTTGGCCCATATGTTTCCTTTTTACTTGCTCTTTATGCAGATTCCTTTGAACTCTTTGTTTGATCATCCGCGCCTGTTTTATTGTTGGGTACATCAGAAACAGAGACTGGGTTTCACACTTGCACTGTTATCTTAGCTATGGCGTCGTTAGTCATGCGCTCATTCGAGTATGCTTATGTCGTCACATAGTTCAACTTGCTACTCTCTTCTCTTGTCGTGTCACTAGTTTCTTTCGAAACAGGGTGGTGAAAGGATTTTAAGTGCGCCTCAAGAGGCTACTTTCGAGCACTTGACACATGTTATAGAACTTTTTAGGTTCTACGACACCTCCTTGTTTTCCTTCACCATTTGAGAGTACTGGCATTGTGCACATAAATTTTTGAACAGAAAAACTCATTGGTTCACGACCGGTTTCGAACCCACGACCTTAGAATCGATAGGCGAACACGAAAGCTTGCTACTGCTGGTAGCAAAGCGTCCAATTTATATGTATAGTATAAAGTGAATGAATGAAAATACTTTATTATATTCTCTGAACCTCATTCATCTCATTCAATTCTCTGCCATTTTAAAACGGCTCTTTTAAGCATACTTGTCATGTCAGATTCATGTAAACAAAAGTCAAAGTTAAAAGGTTATTACAGCTTTTATTACTTATTTTCAAGTGAATGAATGAAAATACTTTATTATATTCTCTGAACCTCATTCATCTCATTCAATTCTCTGCCATTTTAAAACGGCTCTTTTAAGCATACTTGTCATGTCAGATTCATGTAAACAAAAGTCAAAGTTAAAAGGTATTTATTACAGCTTTTATTACTTATTTTCAATTTAGGAATAACTTAACTTAGTAGTACTTAGTCTCATAAATAATTGTTACGGAAGATCGGGATTTCCTAACACAGGTATACTTAAAAGGAGATCTCAAACCCTTATAATGTAAACATAGATTAAATTACTTACTGAATAAAAAATTTGAATTTGAAATTTTATTTTATTCTTTTCTTCTTCTTCTTTTCGTGTCAAGACACACTCAAACTTTTCTAGACCAAAATGCTGCCACCTCAATAGCCCTATCTGTTGCCTTGCTTAAGTCCTCCCAAGTGCAGGTGGTCGTGCACAGCGGACAAGAAAGCAGGTGTGGCATGTCCTGTATGGGGGCTCCGCAATTGCTCCGCAATTGCGTTTTATTCTTTTGAATCACAAGGATCACGGAAAGCCGTCTAAACGGCTAAGGTTGTTTTTAAAAAACAACGACAAATAAAACGCGCAATAACCACATTTTAAAAACTGTTTTTTTTTTATTTGGTTTTTCACACACCACTATTTATTAAACTCACGACGTCAAAAACTAGATCAGTCTTGGTACCATTTCCACGCGGATAAGCCTAAAAGAACAGGCTAATATTACGGCTTGGTTCCTACCGTTCTTTTGTATGATCCTTCTTACATAATATAAGAATTAAGCTACACTGTAGTGCCAATCGAAATTAGTGAGGCATTAGCATTGTAAAGTATTTTATTAGGTTATTAAATACTAGTTTTATAGTGTTTTATTATTTTACTACGTTTTTTTTAAACACAGAAACACGCAAGCATCATACATAGACTGACTTTGTTCTTGAACTTACTTGAATTAATTTTTCATTTTCAGAGTAGTAAGAGCTCTTTGTGAAGGGCTCGTCCGGGGAAGTACTAGCACCACGCGTTTTTCCGCCGCCAAGCAGCAACGCTGTGTTTCTATTTGAAGAGTGGTTGCCGGTGTAATAACAGGCACATAAGGCTTAACATCTGTATGCCTCAAGTTGATGGACGCAGGGCAGTGCATCGTAGGGCACGTTCCTATCGTGCGTGACTTACGTGGCAATGCTTTGTTATAGGTGTTGGTTACATCAGGTGGGCCATCTGCTTGTTCCATCAAGTATTCGTATAAAAAAACACATCATTATCTGATAACCTATTCCTACGCTCTATCACAATATCCGTGCTCTCAAACGGTGAAAGAAAACATTGGAAACCAGTTAGCTGATATTCGTGCATAGGGCTTGCAACCGTCGTATGAAATACCAACTACTGCTAAATGTGGTATCAAATTTTATAATTGGACGTATCTCTCACCCCTTAGATATCCTCAAAAATCTTAAGTTATATCATTTGGCACTCAGAGATCTGAAGCGATATCTACCGTGCCTAGTCGTAAAGCTGTTTTTAATTATTCGTATGATCTATAAAGTGTTTTTCGTCCCTCATTCAAAGTAACGGTTATAAGTTTGGGGTGGTTTGGGATAATTTATAATGGTATTCTGAATAATAATTTGTCAAAACGTTATCAAACCTCGTTAAAAATTGATGCTGGGAGATTGTGCGGAGAGCCCCTGAAGGCAGATTTTAGTTGTAATCCTCCGCCACGCCACGACCCGCCGTCATAATAACATTTATTAAACAGCCAGAACTACTTATTAGACAGTTATAAACAGAGGGACTATGATTAGTGATGCAGCTTATCGATGTAATAGCTAAGTAACTGATAAACATCAAAGTTGGCACTTTACATCCCTATTCGTTTTCGCATATGCATCTTATTTTCCCAAATATGACGATGTGACTCTATTCGCAAATACACGAATGTTCGTGACGACAGTTTGTTCGAGTTATAGTCGCGTTAAACTCTCGCTGCAGGCTCGGTCATAAGTTATCGGAACGAGACAGCATTATTGCTCTCTCTCTCTCTCGCACGTAGCAGAACGGACGATCCTTTTGTTTAAGCGTGTGTTAAGATGATTATGACCGAGTTTGCAGCGGGAGTTTAACGCGACTATAGTCGGACTTCTGCACAATAAATTCAAATAAAGGGAAAATAAACGAGAAAACCTACATTCGAGTAATTGAGCTCCTTGTCCGTGGCTCATCCGAGAAGTGCCTGCCACGTCTATTTCTTCCGTCAAGCAGCGTTGCTGAGTTTTGGTTTGGAGGGTGTGGTTGCCGGTGAAATTACAGGCATATCAGGGGTAGTGGATAATGATGACGATGAGATTTGAGGGGATATCTACCGTGCCTGGGGATATCAGTCGTAAAGCTGTTTATTCTGATCTAGCTGTTATATTTTTGGTCTGCAACGATGCCCCTCATCAGGTTGTAGACAAGTGGCAATTAATTACCGCTGGCATCACAATGGCGGAGGTGAGTTCCTGATATTTCGCTGATTTATGATTCCACTTTCGAAACCGCTCGCTGTGCTCATTTGAAAAGGGTTAGTCACTGTGCTTGTTACGGCACTGAGTTCGTTTGTATCCAAACAGATGCATTTGTTATTTTTTTTTGTAATCCTCCTTAATGATTCACATTTATTGATGAATACGGTGGGTACGTAGGTTAGCAAGCAACGACCTTTCTAGTGTAAAGAAAGTTTATTACTGATCCACAGACAAGTGACGGCTACAGATGTTCGAATGGTAGCAAGTAGGTAGGTACATACAGATAGAGAAGGCATGGGTAGTATTGCTACGCTCAAACACATCATATATCTATTGGTTTATTTATTGATTTTTTTTTTGGAACTGTAAATAAACTAGGAACGTGCGCTACGATGCACTGCCCAGCGTCCATCAACTTGAGGCATACGGTTGTTAAGCCTCATGTGCCTGTAATAATACCGGCAACCACACTCTTCAAACCGAAACACAGCGTTGCTGCTTGGCAGGAAAAGGCGTGGTGGTAGTACTTCCCCCGAAAGAGCTCTACTACTCTAATATTATTGTGTAACATTGTATGAAAGTTTCGTTTAAGTTTTTACGAGAAATCTTTTTACAGCATATAGTACTCGTATTTAGAGCAAAAAACCTTGCGTGGCAGTAAATAAATTATTATTATACAATAAGCATGCATGCCATATTGTTATTGCACGTTTGATGACTTCTCACATGAATTAGCTCGGCTGTCGTGTAAAAGGCTATTTTTGTTTTTAAAAACAAACACAAAGAAGACGCACAAAAACCACGTTTGAAAAACGTTTTTTTTTTATGTTGGTTTTTTCACACAGCACTACTTAAACATACGATCTTCAAAAACTAGGTATGTTTAGGTGCCGGTTCCACGCGACTAAAGCCTAGAAGAACAGGCAACAAACTTACGGCTTGGTTCTTTTGTATGATCCTTGTTACAATGTTTTTCTCCGAAACTTAGTTGTTTGCAATTTGCTATAACACATTCGGTGATTCATCATCATCAGCAGCAGCATCTTGAAGCAGTCCACTGTAGTACAAACTCCCCTCCCACCCCTATACATTTCCAGGAAGAACGATTCTGAGCCTTCTCCAGCCACTTCCCGCGATCCTCATCGTCGGTCCATCGGGAGGGAGGGCGTCCCACGCTTCGTCTTCCTGTTCGTGGTCGCCATTCGAGAACCTTTATTCCCCAGCGGTTGTCAGTTCTTCGAGCTATATGACCTGCCCATTGATTTTGCGAGGTATTTTGGCAAGTATTCAGTTATTATTCAGTTTGACAGCCTTCACCGCTCAGTGGGTAAGTAGCTCTGCCTTTTGCGCCGTAGGCCGTTTGTTCGATCCCCACCGAGAACAAATAACTGTGTGATCAAAATAGATGTTTGTTCTCTGTCTGGGTGTTATTATATGTATATTAAAAGTATGAATTTGCAAAAAATAAGTATATAATATGTAATATATCAGCTATCTGGTTCCCATGTTGATTAGGCTAGGTTGTGCTGAGTGGAAAGTCCATCAAGAAAATGTGTCGAGCAGCAATTATGCTGAGACCGGACCTGTTTGACCCACACAACACAGATGAGACTAATTGGCCTCTAATATTATTACTTACTATTTTTTTTTTTTATCCTTTTCTGTTTTTGTATTATTTTCTCTATTGTTATTTCTGTGTTCTCTGTGTATTGTGTGTCAAATAAATGTTTCTTTCTTTCTTTTTTCTTTCTTCAATATTTATTTATTATTACCTATTTATTATTATACATGTAAAAAATAATGTGCGAGCGTGAAGTTCTTTTTCTTAATACTACTTTCCGATTGCACAAGCAGATGGCCCACCTGATGTTAAGTGGTAACCATCACCCATAACAAAGCATTGCCTCACAATCCATGCACAATAAGAAGATGCCATAATTTAAAGCCTCATGTGCCTGACGTCATTGTCGGACAGTTGTCTGCGTTAAAAGTAAGACTTTCGCATGTGAAAAGTTACTATATTAGATTTCTTTGAATGTTGCGTGCCGTATGATTTATATGGGGTGAAAAACTCGATAACTTTGCAAAACTTTATGAAACTATCGTTGTTTGACGAAGTTCGTTACTTTTCTATGTTAATGTGAGTGTTTTCCGTGATTCTGTCTTGATCTATTATTCAAATCAAATCAAATCATTTATTGTTCGTGAATCTGGGTTTTACAAAGAATAAGATGGTTGGTGTGTTGATAAGAATCTCCAGATCCTGCTGTTTAGCATACAAACAAGCATGCAAGCACATTCAGCATTAGCAAATTGAATCTGGTTCGAAAAAGACGCAAAAATATGTTAATAACATGTGAAGTTTTACAGGAACCTTCACATATTATAAATAAACACAGCGACTGGCCACCTGACGGGAAGTGGTCACCGTCGTCCATGGCACACCTGCAACAGGATATGCTAATGCTCGGCAGTACATTCAAAGGTAATTTTTAAACAAATTAAACAAAGTATTCTTACTTTGTTTAATTTGTTTAAAAATTAGTAGAGCTCTTTGTGAAGGGGAAATACTACCACCACGCCTTTTTCTGCCGCCAAGCCGCGTTGCTGTGTTTCGGTTTGAAGTGGGTGGTTGCCAGTGAAGTAACAGGCACATGAGACACAACATTTGTATGCCTTAAGTTGTTGGATGCAGGGTAGTGCACCGTAGGGCACGTTTCTATCGTGCGCATTCGTAACTTACAAGATAATGCTTTGTGGATATTTACGTGTTTATTTAATTTAAATGTTTTGAACGTACATAACCAATAATTTTGTTATTTGAATATTATTTTAATATTATTTATTTATTTATTTAATTCTTTATTGCACCAAACAAAGTTTGTACAAAAGGAGAGCTTAATGCTAGACAGCATTTTCTACCAGCCAACATTGACAGGTGAAAAAAAAAAGGTTGGCGTGCTTAAAACTAAAGGAGACAATTTGGTATTACATTTACTAACAAGACTTTATACTACTAAATATAATAAATAAAAATACTATACAAACTAATATTATTCAGCAAGGGAATTCTTGTAAATTTTTATGAGAAACTAGCTGGTGCCCGCGACTTCGTCTGCGCAGATGGTAGATTTTTTCCTACTTACTTGACACTTATCGTCATATTTTGGACAATTCACACAATATCTTTATAAATTGTAGCCTATGTGTTATTCTGATGTAAAAGCTATATTATTGTAAAGTTTCATTTGCATTCGCTTTGTACTACCAAATGTCCAACAAATAAATGCTGATGTAAAAATCAAAAATGAAAAAATAGACCTCGTGGATACCACCGTATTTTTAGGCATAACCTTAGAGAATAAGCTTCAATGGGGCCCACACATAGGCAAATTGTCGAAGAGACTTAGCTCTGCAGCATACGCAGTCAAAAAGATCCGCCTTCTTACAGACGTGGACACCGCAAGACTTGTCTATTTCAGCTACTTTCATAGCATTATGTCATACGGCATTTTGTTGTGGGGGAGTGCTGCAGATATTAACACCATATTTGTGCTGCAGAAGAGGGCTGTTCGTGCAATTTATAACATGGGTCCCAGAGAATCGTTACGAAATAAGTTTAAAGAAATAAATGTAATGACTTTACCCTGTCAGTACATATACAAAAATTTAATGTATGTTAGAAAAAATATTAATTTATATGCCAAAAAGAGTGACCATCATAATGTTAACACTAGAAATAAAGATAAGCTCGCTGTTCCCACTACTAGGCTCACTAAAGTAAGCAAATCGTTTGAAGGAAAATGTGTACGCTTCTTTAACAAAGTCCCAAGTGAGATTCACCAGTTGTCGATTAGCAAATTCAAAAACATAATAAAAAGAAAACTTTGTACAAAAGCTTACTATAAAATTTCTGATTATATAGATGACAAAAAAGCTTGGGACTGATTTATGCTCCAACTCATTAAAAACACTAAACAATTAAGTAGGTACCATAATAAAATTGTAAAAGGATCATACAAAAAAACGCTAGGAACCAAGCCGTTAGTTTCTTGCCCGTTCTTCTAGGCTTTGGTCGCGAGGAACTGGCGATAGATTCACCTAGTATATAAGTCTAGTATAGTACGTTTCAAAGTGATCCTTGTGATTGTACTGAATAAAGACCGTTTTGATTTTGATTGATTTTGATTTCATTAAAATCCATTCATTAGTTTTGCATGAAAGAGTAACAAACATCCATTCATCCATACATACTTACAAACTTTCGCGTTTATAATATTAGTAGGATTCTAAACCAAAAACAAGCCAGTCTTGCCATTGATAAAGTTGATTTGACAATTATGTCTATTGTTCGTAGAAGCTGGGCTCAGAGTGCGGACCCTAAAACTTGATTACAGTGCCTTCATCATCACCCCTCACTTGAGACGTGGCTGCTGTCTCAAGTACCAGAAGAAAAGAATGGTAGTATACCTAAGTATACCTTTAAAGCCTACACGGAATTTTTTATATGCAAACTTTCTTTAAAAACCTTTAAAAAACTTTCTAAACAAATATTTTATCTGACCTTCTTTTTTTATCTGTAGCTTTGGTTTATGATCAGTTTTTTTTATTATCAAATACTTAAATTTCATTTATACCTTTACAAATTAGCTGAAACACTTTATATTTGTGTGGTGATGGGCCTGCAACCTGTATCATATGGAATTTCTTTTTTATAATATCCTCCAACATTTATAATATATTTTTATTTAATATTTCAAGGTAATTTAATATAGCTAATCAGTTAGAATCGCGTTAAATTGAATTAATTTACAGCCAAATTACGTTTGATAAATCTCCTTTGATTTTTAAAAAGATAATTAAATTCTTTGACATTTGACCAACAGTGATTAGAGCCCCAAAAAGGTCGATTTATAAAATGATTGAACAAAATCAACTTAAAAGACCCTTTTGGATAAATTACATGAAAAGGCATCTAAAACACGAGTTTTGGAATAAATTTGACCCAAATAATTTTTGCAAAAAGCACTTATTTAAGTTAATTTAATCAATCAACTTTTTTTTATAATAAAATTGAAAGCTAAACAAAGCATCGCGATTAAGATTATTTCATAAAAATAAATTAATCGAAATCCAAGCCTTTTTTCATTATGTCATGAATAAAATTTATAGAATTAATGAACAAATTTTTTATTCAACACACACACATAAACATACACAGAGAACGACCGACAGATAAAAACTAAAAAAATTAAAAATAACTCAAATAACGAATATAAGGCTAACAGAAAATATACAAATAAAAAGGAAAACACAAAATAAATTAAATATAAAATTTGACGTTTTGGCACAACGTTGCCCCTGTTCGGCTGTGGGTCAAATTTGGTCCCATCTCAACATAAAACCACACACATTGTGTTATGAAGCGACGCTGGTTTTCAGATGGGCTGAAGGCAGTAGAAACACAAGGATCACTTTGAAAAATAAGACTTAAACAAAGTGTATCTAAGCGCCAGTTCCTCGCGAGAGCTGTCAATAAACTGCTTCACTAAATTCGATTGGCACCATTCTGGAGCTTCAATATTGTATTATAATACCTACATTGCAACAAGGATCATACAAAAGAGCGGTAGGAACCAAGCCGTAAGTTTGTTGCCTGTTCTTCTAGGCTTTGGTTGCGTGGAACTGGCACCTAGAGTCACCTAGCTTTAAGACGTTTCAAAATGATCCCTGTGATTTTATTGAATAAATACCTTTTGACTTTGACTTTGTCTGGACGTGCAGAGCCACGTAAGTAGTCCGAGGTCTACCCTCCTTAGAAAAATATTTAAGGAGTTGCGTGTCGTACACATAATGCCGTACGTCCATAATTTTAAAATAAAGTTTTTCAAGCTACATTATGGCTTGGCCACACTGTCAGCGGTTAAAAGATGAAGCACAATTTCCAGCTCGTAAAAACGACGCGAATAACACAAGCTTCTTGATTCTGTGCCAAATGGCAGCCGTTTAAATTATTTATTTTTCTTTGCGACGCGAGAATTCGGTAATGAGCTTTTTAGGGACTAAACAGCCTCGGAGATTTATAATAATACCTTGCCTTTTTGAGTTCAAAATGAAACCACGTAATCACCAGCGAGAGAGAGATTTTAAAAAAAGTAGAACTCTTTGTGACGGTAAGTACTTTCCTTAGGACTACTACTTTGTCTGAGGAAGTACTACCACCACGACCTTTTCTGCCGCCAAGCAGCGTTGCTGTGTTTCGAATTGAAGGGTGTGGTTGCCGGTGCAATTACAGGCACATGAGGCTTAACGTCTGTATGATTCAAGTTGATGGACGCAGGGCAGAGCATCGTAGGGCACGTTCATATCGTACGTGACTTGCTTTGTAGGTGATGGATACCACCTTAAAATAAGGTGGGCTATCTCTTTGTTCCATCAGCAAGTTGCATTAAAAAAGGTGGACCTTTTGGTTACGTCACTAATAAAAAAAAATATTATTTTTAAAACTTAATAACTTGATATTTCGCATTGGTGGGGACAAATTATTCCAGCATTTGGAAGCGGCATACCTAAAACTCCCTCTGAAACTTTCAGATCTGTGATGTTGAGTAGTGCATTTCCTACCAGCACAGCTACGTTCACTAGTCATCCAGCTCAATTTATCATACAGATACATAGGCGTCCCAAAGCTGATGACTCCAAAGAGGAGTCAAACCAGATGGAGCTTGTGCCTTGTTTTCATTTTGAGACTGTAGTGCATGTTAAGGAATGGAGTAATATGGAATCTAGGAGAAGAAATTACGAAAACGAGGAAAAACTAAGAAATTACGTTACGTTTACGTATTTTTTTATACCAGCCTGTAAAAAAACCTAAATGTTAAAATCGCTACTCGCTCCGCTACACGCTGATCTTACCACTCAAACCGTGCCATGATGCCAGCAATAGAGCCTAAAGGTTAAGTGAAATATAGCCATTGGACTTATAGCAAGAGTCCCATAGGATTAATGTGTCTCACTGGTGCTAACATTTTAACTGACAACTGGAGTAATTAAATCAAGCTATAGAGACACTAGATGTATGTAGTCTATATAATGTAGTTAATTAAATTAAATATCGTTTATTGTTCAGAAAAAGGTAACATAATTATAGTATATCTATGTGCTATTACTAGAAGCTACAGGCATACTATGGTTTGGTGCTCTGAGCTTCGGACAAGAAATTCTGTTTCCCGACTCTCAGCACCCGCCCCTCGTATAAAATGGTAACATACATAGATATAGGACAAAATAAGGCATAAAATATTAACAAAATAAAACTCAAATGACAAAAATTTGAGTAGTTGATCATCTGGACCGCGCTAGACTGGAGCGACGCGGTCCAAATGACCCCAAGAATAAATATATTATTTCTGTTGGTCAACTGTACCGCTTTGTTTTATTGAACTAAACTCATTGTGATTTGTACAGACAACAACAGAAGTGTTCATAGGTTTTGAAATAAAAGAGATTTAGTAGATATTAATCAAATATTTATTACTTGTACAAAGAAGATGAAACTAAACATAATCAAGTATATAAGTTAAACTAAGTATATGTTGCAATTGGGTAGGTATTGATGTAAGACAAAAAGAGATAGGGTCACAAAATTTATAATATTAAGTAAGTATTATTAATTAACCTGTGCCAACCAGCCTCATAAGAGTCTGGTTATTACAGGGTGCCTAAGTATGAGATCTACGTCTATATGTATTTTAAGCCTGATTGTATGTGTTGTGTTTTCTTGTGGCAAATAAATGATTGTCTATGTCTATGTCTATGTCTATGATTGTAGTATAGGGTGCATGTAAATAGGTGTGTTTGGGAATTCCACAAAACACACAAACTTAGATTAGAAAAAAACCACCATCTCATCTCATACACAATTGTGTATGAGATAAGATGGTGGTTTTTTTCACTTCGACAATTAAAGTAGGTGGTAGTCAGAGGCAAGTCAAAACATTACATATTTGTTTTTCTCACTATAGTTTGCTTAAAGCACTCCATTCAACTTACTAAAGTAACTGCTAGTTGATCTGCGACGTAACTAACAATAAACTTTGGGGCACTGGATTAAATAGCAGATTTATGTAGCACATAATGTAGTACATAGCCGGAGGGTCGCGGGCTGAGTGAATGAAGCAACCGACGGCGGTACGACTCAATCAAATTTACTCATATGGTACAGGACGAGTCAATTAGGTATACGAATTAATTTGTAAAGCTTTTGTACAAAATATAACTTTTTTTGTAAAAAAAACTACCTAATATCAAATACCCCGAGAAATATAAAACCAAACATTTTCTGAAGAGAACCACAAACCGAAACGTTATCTGTGAATATATTTTTTGTTCTGTTGATTTTTCAAAAGCTCTGAATATATTTCGATAAAATTATTGTGGGATTGCCTATGACCTATCAAATTAAATAAAAATCAAATATACAAAAAAAATAAGAAACCTCATCTTTTTTTAAGTCGGTTAATAAACAATCTAACAGGCAGATGATCTAACTGATGTTGAACACGTTACAGATCACGCTTACCTATTAACACGCATACATACATAATATATATATGCATAAATTGCCAAATCACCCAAGTTGACTGTAAGATTTTCGTTCGCTTCGCTCACTCAATCAACAAGATCAAATCAAGATCTTACTACTTACTACACACTTATCATAGACCGACTGGACTAACTATAATCAAATTATTATAGTTTGGATGCCAATACGTAATTCGTCACAATCTTCAATCTGCCACCAACCGTTTGAAGGGTGTGACTTCCGGTGAAAGAAACTTTCAGCAACTTTCAGGGAAAGTTTTGAGGCTAAGATAGCGCTACGTAAAAAGTAATAAAAGTCCAATACTTTTAACAAAAAAAATTTTTCAGGATTATAAGCGAACAAAATTAAATCTTCAGAAAGGTGAATCATTGGGGAGCATCTCCTATTTACTCGGGATATCGTCCTACACAAACATGAAATGAAAAAATTAACGTTTATTTTACCTCAAATATTTTTACCGCAAATTACAATTACAATCTTAGTGAATAGGATTTCGTGGGTCGGGCACAACCCCTGAAATCCGAGGCCTACACACGACCCTGTCAGGGCTGTATTCAGGATTGTGTAATAATCAATCCGTTCGGGAATGCGTTTGTCAACCGAATTGTCATAAATCTATTTAAACAAAATGTTTTGTATTAATGTATGTTTTAATTATTCTTTATGCATGCTATGTAAGAGCGATGCCCCCTTAAACAGGTATTTTTTTCATATAAGAAGGCATTAAACTACTGTTAAGATTAGAGCTGATTTTACCATGCTCAGTCAGATTAACAAAGGATTAAAGGGCCGTTAAATATGTCAAAATGTATGTGTTTGACATCTAAGGTTAAATTTAACGGCCTGTTAATCCTTTATTAGTAACTAACAGAGCATGGTGAAATCAGCTCTTACTGTAACATTTTTGAGAAGGAAAATAATTATTTGTATTTTTGTATTTGTATTGAGTTTTTGAAGAATTATTTAAGAAGCTAGTTTTACGTCAAGAAAATTACAATGCCGGGTCTCCGTCATTTCCTTTCGAGATAGGGTCCATATTAAAACACCCTTTTTGCACTAAATGATTAACGGCCGCTATCTAAGGGCCGGTTTCACCATGCTCTGTTAGATTAACCAAGGATTAAAGGGCCGTTAAATATGTCAAAATGTACGCGTTTGACAGCTAAGGTTAGATTTAACGGTCTTTTAATCCTTGATTAGTAACTAACAGAGCATGGTGAAACCGGCCCTAAAGCTCGATCAAACGTAATCGGAAGTCAAGTCACTTGCTATTTCAGCTATTACATCAAATAAGATAGAGATAGCAAGTGACTTGAAGTGGTTTAATCGAGCTTTCGAAACCGGCCGTAAGAGACATGGTTTAGTCTATCATAAGTATGTCGGCAGCAAAGCTTCGAGTTTTTCATTCACTTATCGGACACCGGAAGCCCAACCTTCCGGTGTCCGATAAGTGAATGAAAGGAGGAAGGCACTCTCGGCACGGACCGGCGCCGGACACACTCTTCGCCAGATCACAGACCCTAGTAGACATTTCTTCATTAATCAATAGAATTACTTGTATAGTCTACTTGTATCTCTAATACTATAAGAATCAAAGTCCTGACTGACTGACTGACTGACTGACTGACTGACTGACATATAGACAACGCACAGCCTAAACCGCTGGTCCTAGAGACTTGAAATTTGAGGAGTACATAGGTCTTATGGCGTAGAGGTGTACTAAGAAGGGATTTTTGGAAATTCATCCCCTAAGGGTGTAAAAATGGATGAAAACGTTTGTATTAAAAATTGTATTCCTTGAACCTACAAACTTGAAACTTGGAGTACATATACTTCAAGACAAAAAAATAGGAAATACAGTTTTAGTTTTTTAAAACTACCCTTAATAAGTGTGCTAAGGGATGTTAAAGTATGCATGGGAGTTTTATGACCGCTGGTCCTAGAGACTTGAAATTTAAAGAGTACATAAGTCTTATGGCGTAGAGGTGTACTAAGAAGAGGTTTTTGGAAATTCAACCCCTAAGGGTGTAAAAGGGTTGAAAACGTTTGCATGAAAAATAGTATTCCTTGAACCTACAAACTTGAAACTTGGAGTACATGTACTCCAAGGCAAAAAATAGGAAAGGCATTTTAGTTTTTTAGAACTACCCTTAATAACTGTGCAAAGGGATGTAAAAGTTTGTATGGGAGGTTTTTGACCGCTGGTCCTAGAGACTTGAAATTTGAAGAGTATAAATCTTATGGCGTAGAGGTGTATTAAGAAGGGATTTTTGGAAATTCAACCCCTAAGGATGTATAAAGGGTAGAAAACTTTGGTATGAAAAATTGTATTCCTTGAACCTACAAACTTGAAACTTGAAGTAGATGTACTCCAAGGCTAAAAAACAGGAAAGGCATTTTTAGTTTTTTAAAACTACCCTTAATAAGTGTGCAAAGGGTGTCAAAGTTTGTATGGGAGTTTTTTAACGCGTGGTGCGATTGATTTAAAACTTGAGGTAAATATACCAAGAAATAAGTAATTAAGAATGACGCTTTTACTTTTGATAATTACCCCTGCAAAGGGTGCAAATGGCTGGTAAAAGTTAGTATGGGAGATTTTTAACGCATCACATCACCTTTTCAATATTTCAAAACCACCCCTGCAAAGGGTGCAAAAGACTGACAAAGTTTCAAGGTTTGTATGGGAGATTTTTAAAGCGTAGTGTAATAACTTCAAACTAAAAGAAAATGTGTTCTGTGGATAAATAACAAAAAGACAGTTTGATTTTCGAAAACAAACCATAAAACATATTTAAAAGTATTACACGGGTATTTATCGCGTTTACCTTTATTATTTTCCTGACGTTTCGGCTATGTTGCAATAGCCGTGGTCGCGGGCAGACTGACGATCAAGTGAGGGTAGTTGTTGAAACTGCTTCCACTTCTCGACGACGGTAGATCTCAAGTTCAATGCTCCAGTCTGCCCGCGACCACGGCTATTGCAACATAGCCGAAACGTCGGGAAAATAATAAAGGTAAATGCGATAAATACCCGTGTAATACTTTTAAATATGTGTTATGATCGCGAGAGTTTAAAAACCCTAAAACGTTACCCTCCTTCGTTGCGCTCAAGTAAAAAGGATACAACAAGGCGTCAATGTTTGTAAGGCACATTCTAAAACGGAAATTTTGAGTAAGTACGAATAGATCTGAGGGTATCTACCGTGCCTGGGGATCAAAGTCGTGAAGCTGTTTTGTTCGTTTGTTTTTGGGGTAGAAACTAGGAACATATAAGTACATATTTTCCGTGTAAGGTTGTCTTTGTTGTATTTGTCATGTTTGTGCTAAACTCAGTACCTATGCCTACCTACCTACCTACTATAGGTAATGTACGCCTATAGGTATCTCTTATACCTGCGTAGGTATCCCTAATAATATACAACTCAATACCCTAATAATATACAACTCAATGCGAAAGTTACGATGGTTGGATGTTTGTGGCTCAATTACGGCTCACCACTTCAACGCGTGCGAAGCCGCGGGAAGCCACTAGTTTTATATAACCTATAAACTGAGTAGGTGGATTGCACCCTTGGATTGCAGGTCAATGACCTTCTACTCTCTCCCCCTCACCTGAATTCGGCCACTTTGAACCTTGGGCATAAACTCACCCGAGGTAATTACACAGAGATATGTAAATGTTACCGAATGGACGCAAATTGAGAATGATAAAAAACTTTATGAAGTGTAAAATTTTGGGGGAAAAAATGGTGGTAATCTCTCGAAAATTTTATACTTGTGGTATCGCGAGGTTTTACTTACTGTGTTTACTACCTACTTTTACCTGTATTTTTATATATTATTCCAACTAAACGCTTCCGATCGGCACTGATTTGGATCAGTTGTGTATCTCTAGATCGTTCGCAACAATCTGCAGATAGCTCAATTGTTTCATGTGTATTTTACAGATTATAAATACTTGTATTCATTGTAATTTTCTTTGTAAATAAATTCATATTATGTTATTTTTGACAATCATGACGTAACATTCTAGTAGCCCACCTTATGTTTAACGGTTACTTCTTTGCTTAATACAAGTACCTTACACAAGTGTTTGGTACTTCCTGTAATGCACTCGAGAAGGCCAAGATTCAAGCTCCACGCCTAGTTTGGTCTTCGATCGTAACTCAACTACATTACTCTGTACCTCTCTAGCATCACAAAGTGTTCTTGTAAAATCAAACATGATTTCACAGATAAGAGATACATCTCTTTTATGAAATAAATATTTGTATTTTACTGAGAACGAAAATGCCCAAATGTAGCTTTTTTCAGACGCACTTAAAATCCTTTCACCACACTGTGAAAGAAACTAGTGACACGAAAAGAAGAAGAAGACTGAGGATGAGAAATATGTGATATTGCATTGCATCCGAGAAAAACGCGTTGCCATTTATACAGAAAACAGGAACCGCTTCACGACTTTGATCCCGAGGCATGGTAGATATCCTCTCAAACGTAGCTAGCAAAGTAAAAACCCTAGATTCTTTCAGGACGTTTATGGGGTTAGTCAGAGGTACGTCTAAACATTATCAGGCACATGCTCACATTTTCCATTGTTCTACAAATAATAGCAGACTTACACATCTCATCTTTGAAGATACAGCAGACCCTAATAACGGAGACCTCATCATGACAGAACGCTACCCAAAGCCAGAAAGGCATCACTCCTCAGATCCGTAATCTCAGATCTGGACATTTAGCACCAGTTTTGAATGTGTTCGTAACACTTGCGAGTGCTACAAGTGATTAAAGATTTTAACATTATATACGATACTTCCCTATAAAGGTAAATAGGCATTTTGTTCGGACCTGTGACCCACCAGCGACCACGAACGATACTAGTCCAAGTATGTTAAAGACCATGATTACAATCTAATGAAATCAGTCGCATTCCTCAAAACTATGGGAAAGTTTTTTATTTTGCAAAACAAGAATTAATATAAACATAAATAAATAAATATTGGTGGACTTTCCACACAACACTATCTGACCTCAAACTAAGCAAAGCTTTTTTGGTACATACATACTTATAATATATAATAACACCCAGAGGGAGAACAAACATCTATGTTCATCACACAAATGTTTGTTCTCGGTGGGGTTCGAACCCACGGTACCTATAGTTCATAACTTTACCCTATTTTTAGGAAAACTAACATAGCTAACAAGTCTGTTAGTTTACGAACAAAATATGGATCAAATGCTGACTGAATCAAAGATCAGTTTTCAAAACTTTGGAATTGTATTACTTTTTTGTATGTTATGTAGAAATTAGTCTCATGGCCGCAAAAATATGTTCTCCTTTTTCTACCTTCTTCCTTCTTCCTTTTTTTCAGAGTCTTCCAGCCCATGTGAACCCACCAACTAGTGCTGACAGTACAGAGCGTCCCGTATTCATCCTGGAGGCTATTCAGAATGCCTTTATTCAGATGTCATATCTTTATCTTCCCCTTTTGTAAATAAAAGACAAAAGCGGTTTTATTCAACGGTATTACGGTGAGTTTGGGTTATTTGGCTGGATCGGAAATTTGTTTTATGTGTGGTAAATGGCAGCGGTTAGGGAAAGTGTGCGAGAAAGATTTGAGAGCTACCCGTTCTAGACCTGACGAAATAAGAGGAATGTGATGTCAATATGTGCTGCCTGTTAAGATTGTGGGAGATTTTTGACTCATTTTATTGAGACAGAAATCTTCCTTCAAATACGAGTACATCACGTCTCGACTTTTATTAAGATTCGGAAGCTGAGGCCGTTTTCTCAATACGCTTTTGCCCAATGTGTGTGGAAGGCGTCATCGATCATGGCGTCCTCAGTGGTCAGCACAATGACGATAAATTTCTTTGTACTGTACGCGACCCTTCACACAAACACGCCAGCTTCAACGCGTTAGTTTGCCCAACGATTTCTTCTTTAGATCATCTTCCACACAGATCGGTTCGCTCTTCATTGAAGTTGGTACAGCCGACTTCTTCTTTGTGTCACTAGTTCTTTCAAAAAAGTGTGGTGGAAGGATTTTAAGTGCGCCTCAAAGAGGCTCCCTTCTAGTCTGTCTGTCTGTTTTTTACTTGAAACCGGGGCGATATCTCTTACTACCAAACACTGTTCACTTGTTTATCCTAATGCCTTCGATTTACGCCTTTGATTTTGTATAATTTATATTGATATTTGCTATGTTCCTATTCTACTCTCTATTTTCCATTCTTTCTGAACAACAATCAGGTTATTGTAGTTTGGATTATGTTTGTTTTGCTAGTAAAGTGGTCTTTGTATCTTTGTTTGGTTTTGTTTCTTTGTTTTTGTTTGTGACTGAACACAGACTAGAAAATCGCCACAGATTAAAAAAGCACTCCCACAGACTAAGTTTACCCGCATAGTATTTCTGAATCGACAAAAAATATATTATATAATCTATCTCTAATCTATCTTTGTAATAAAATATTATTATTTTTACCTACCATCATCCTCACTTATTTATTTATTTATTTATTGGTAGTGACGTTACCCTATTCAAGGCTCTGACTGAAAACCAGCGCTGCTTGGCAAGGTAGATTCTACTTTGATGCAGCAAAAGCTGAGTCTGGGCCTTTTTGGCATACCACTGCAACGGAACGGGACTGGCTATGACCAACTTTTAATGTATTTTCTTTTTTATTGTTATGTATTTTTTTTTTTTAGTTGGTATTTAGGCATCTGTTTGTCTATACCTGTCCGTTCTGTTTTATTTTATTTTTTGTATGTAGGTATGTCAAATAAATGTATTTTCTTTCTTTCTTCTAGCACTTAACACTGTTATTGAACCTAAAAATAGTTCAGTGACATGCCGGTTTCCTCGCGAGGTTTTCCTTCACCGTTTGAGAGTACTGGCACTGTGCACATAAGTTTTTAACAGAAAAACTCATTGGTGCACGACCGGTTTGGAGGATCATTTAGGATCGGATGGCGGGGCCAGCTGACGGAAAAGTTGAAGGTATTGCACTGAGTCCGTCGCTCGGAGGCATACATGTGTTAAGTCTCATGTGTCTATACGGCACCCATACCCTCCAAATCGGAACACAGCAATAATCAGACAGGAATAGGTACGGTATCTCTAACTAATTTCCTAAACGGCGGCACGCCTCGCCTAAAAGAAAACAAGTTCGTGTCTGTGGCAATTTTGTTTCACTGAAATGATAGTACGCAAGTAGTTACAGCCTAACTTCGTAATTGAAATCCAGAATTATTACAGTGGAAAGAATAGCAATATCGTATGATTTACATATAAATAAGCAGCCTTGCTAGTGTTGGGACAAAAATCCGAACTCCGAATAGTGCTGCGATTAAGATTTTTCAAAAGCGATGGAATGCAACATTCTCAATTTAAACGCTAGGAAAGAGGAAGTTTTGAAAGGAAATAGATGGTTGGATGGATTCGAGGAATACCTTTACCGAGCAGTGTTTTCAACATACGTATACAAATAATATATTTATTATAAATACTATATTTGTATTTGTTGCATGTGTGATGTGTGTTCGCGTCTCTCCCAGCTAGTAACAGGGGAGACAGATCAAACTTTTTGTTCCCATCTGTCACCTACAGGGGACAGAAATGGGTGACAGATAGGAATAATCCCCCACAGATGTTCCAGTGCAATTAAAAAATACCAGTACCATTGTACCCCAAAGAGCTAATATTTTTAGATCATGCAAACAAACACATATTTTTATTGAAACTCATGTTCTGTCACATGTCACTTAAACAAAAGTCGCCATAAAATTTTCGGATATTCTCCTTTCGGATTTTCTTGTCCCATCACTAAATAGACGCTTGAGAAAGTTTCATACTATCTATTTATTCCACGCGGTTTCGTATCAAAACTTACTTTAATATCTTTGGAATTATTAAACAGATTTTAATAAAACTATACAGGGTTACAGGAAAAGTCGTGCTAGATCCGTTAAGGGCGTGGAGTACCCATCATTCCTGACATATTTCACTATGAAACACCCTACCCTAAACTAAACCCTTTTCGAGATATTCGACTTTTAATTTTTTTATTGAAAATTGCCGATTTTTAGGCAATTAAATTTATTTTTGGTTGTTTTGTGTATCTTATTATTATTATTATTGCATTTTTACATGTGTAATTAGATGCTTTAGGACGTCAATCATTAAAATAGTGCATAAGTTAATTGAATAGACCGTAGTAGACAAGTGAAAGTTAAGAAATAAAAAAAAAATTAGAAAGTTTATTTTTCTCTAAGGGATATCTAAAAAAAATATTATGGCAATTCTTCGGCAGATGTTTTTAAAAATATCTACGTTTCATCAGCTATCTAACGAGGTATAACAATCTAGGGTTTGTATTACATTTCGTGGAAAAAAAGTAGTTGGGACGCTCCAGGTAGCAGTTCTAACGGTCCCGCGCCTATTGTCCTTCAAGTTCAGACACACCGTGAGAGCGAGACAAGTGACGATTTATGTAGGTATGAATGAAAGAAAAAATGTGTAGAGACCGGTTAGGGCTGGGAATACAACAGGGGGTATTGTTTTGGTTGTCAGTCTGCTTTTGTGCTTCGTACATAGTAGATGTGATATCGTTTTGCTCTTTTTCTCGACTTGGCTGTGATTCTGGACTATTTCTTCTGATTTGTGACTACTATACTTGTTAACCGGACTCTGATTTGTACCTGTGATACGGAAGTGTTGAAGATGACGTCCTACACACCTGAGGAATATGCTGATATGCTTATTTGTTACGGATACTGCGATTGTGTATCTGCGCAAGCTCGCAACGAATACGTAACTGGCTACCCCGGTCGTCGAGTGCCGGATGTGGCCGTTTTTGACAGAGTTTATCGAAGACTTCGAGAATCTGGCTCTGTTTTGAGACGTAATACAGACATGGGTAGACCACGAATTGACGACGAAGAACAGGACAATGAGATAGTGCAACGCTTTCGAGCGGATCCGACTACTTCCACTAATATTGTTGCCCGTGATCTGGGACTTTCGCAATGGAGAGTGTGGTTTACAGTGCATACTGCTGGCCTATACCCATACCATTACACGCCGGTACACGTTATTGAAGAAGGAGACCCCGCGAGAAGATTGGACTTTTGCAGATTTATGCTAAATGCTGACGTAGAAGACCCAGATTTTCTAAGAAATATCTTGTGGACGGATGAGTCCAAATTTGATAAAGATGGCATAACTAACTATCACAACGCCCATTACTGGGCCCCAAAAGCACTAAGGAATCCCAATAAGAAAAGAGTGAAGGGGTCCCAACGAAGATTCAGCGTGAATGTGTGGATGGGCATTATCTCCAATCATTTGATTGGACCTTACTTTCTACCGGATAATTTAAATGGGGAAAGCTACGAAAATTTCCTGAGAGCAGACTTGAGTGATTTGCTGGATGATCTGCCACTCAACCTGATCAGGGACATGTGGTTCCAACACGATGGCTGCCCTGCCCATTTCAGGAGAAGTGTCAGAGACTGGCTGGACACAAATTATCCAAACAAATGGATAGGACGAGGTGGGCCGTTGCCATGGCCAGCAAGAAGTCCGGACCTAACCCCCATGGATTTTCATGTGTGGGGGTGCATGAAAAGTCTTGTGTACAGCGAGCCGAATCCAGTTTCGTCTGTGGAAGACCTAAGAGAAAGGATTGTGGATGCAGCAAATAAAATGAGGACCACGTTGACCACTGGAGTAGTGAAGACTGGTCTCCGTAGAAGGATGCGACAATGTATCAGAAATAGAGGCGGCCATGTTGAACATGAACTGTAGAATAAGAAAAAGTTGTGTGAAAACCTTTAATAAATGACATTTCATGCTTACCTATTGTTTTACTTTTACTTTTTAGGGCTAAGTATAAATTTTCTTCTCCACTGTCGCCTATAAAACTAATTTTTTTTCAATGCAATTGAATAAAACCCTAGATTATTATACCTCGTTAGATAGCTGATGAAACGTAGATATTTTTAAAAACATCTGCCGAAGAATTGCCATAATATTTTTTTTAGATATCCCTTAGAGAAAAATAAACTTTCTAATTTTTTTTTTATTTCTTAACTTTCACTTGTCTACTACGGTCTATTCAATTAACTTATGCACTATTTTAATGATTGACGTCCTAAAGCATCTAATTACACATGTAAAAATGCAATAATAATAATAATAAGATACACAAAACAACCAAAAATAAATTTAATTGCCTAAAAATCGGCAATTTTCAATAAAAAAATTAAAAGTCGAATATCTCGAAAAGGGTTTAGTTTAGGGTAGGGTGTTTCATAGTGAAATATGTCAGGAATGATGGGTACTCCACGCCCTTAACGGATCTAGCACGACTTTTCCTGTAACCCTGTATACATTTTACCAAAGTAAATCAGTATAAAAGCCAATTAGTGGCACAAATTAAGCTCCTTCCAGTATGGCCATAACCGTATAATTTCATGGAAACCGCTAAATTAAAATTGCTTATTAAAAATGAAATAATAAAATCGTTCATTTCATACAACAAAGTCCATAGCTTTTTGTTTATACTACTTGGTGGAATAAGATGGTCCAACTGATGTTAAGTGGTAACCATCACCTATAAGAAGCATTGCCTCGTAAGTAGCGCACGATAGGAACGTGCCCTACGCAGCCATGCACTGCGTCCATCAACTTGAGGCATACAGATGATAAGCTTCATGTGCCTGTAATTTCGCCGGCAACCACACCCTTCAAACCGAAACACAACAACATTTCCGGAGTCGGAAAATCGGAGTGGTCGACTTTTTCGGTTTTTTTCCCAGCACTACTAGCCAGCTATGGGCATGGCGTGACTGCCGACTGTTAAGGAGTTTTGAGTTATTTACATTGCGTTTTCTACTTTCAGCGTTAATGTGTAGAGTTGGGGAATTATATGTTTGCGGTCGGTATATGGCGTTTAGCTGCGTTAATGGTTGGCTGGATTGGTAGTGTTAGGGATGAGATCACTGTCCCCTTTTGTGTCCCCCTTTCGGTATGTATTGTAACATATTATCATCGTCTGTACGATATCACGTAAGATGGTATTATAGAGACTGACGAGTAGAGTAGTAGAGCGGGGAAGTTCCACTACCATGCCTATTTCTGCCGCCAAGCAGCGTTGCTATGTTTCAGTTTGAAGGGTGTGGCTTCCGGTGAAATCACAGCAGTGAGAAGAAATAAGCTAAGAAAAAAATCTTCAGTGGTGCTTTATTTACATTATTTTGTAGAAGGCTCATAAATATAAACGGTAGAAGTCAAGCCATACATTTCTCACCTGTTCTTCTTGGACTTGGACGCGTGAAATTGACGCCTAGATTTACCTGTGATTTAAGGCTAAGACAAGAGCTAATGTATCTCTCGCTCGCAAGTTTCTTCTTATTGAAAGATATAAATTCACTAAACTCATTTTCGAAAAATCGCAATCAACCATTTTGTGTGCAATCACATTGCACACAGTTTAGTAAACAGATCATTTTGATCGATACAGGTTTTCAAAAGTTTGCTTAAGTACAAAAACTAGTAAAGCAGCGAGAGGTACACTAGCTCTTGTCTTCGCTTTAAGTGATTTAAGACTCCCGCTAATGCACTACTTATTTAGCTGGGAAAATTAAAGCATAAGCAGAAGAAGTAGTAAAAACTTCATTTCATCCAAACAAGTATTCCTACCAAAAAATATGTTTAACTGGTTTACGTTGGTACTTAATCAAACTTTCAGGTAAGAAAACTTGAAAACTATTAGCCATTCGGTGGAATGAAGCGAAGCATATAATTTTGATGCACGGGGCTGTTTTATACTTCGCTTCATTCCACCGAATAGCTTAACATCCCTAGCAATCATTCGATTTTAGGCCACAGTAAACATTGGGTATTAATTTTGGAACTACCCTCAAAATTAACGTTTTCAACGAAACCTATTCATTAGTTACGTATACATCGGTTAATTTAGTTTTGCAAATATTTACCGCCTTATCTAGCTTTCACACACGACTTTGCTTGCTTAATACTTAAGTGAGTTGTTGTAAAGCTAAAGCTGAAATTAAAAATTGAATTGAAATTGAAAAGTTGAAGTTAATGTAGATGTTGGCATGGGGTGCTAGGTCGGGTAACCTCCTCGTGGTACACCCTGGTAACACCATGAAACACGCCTGCAGAGTACTGCGGACGTGTTTCATGGTGGCTAATAACCCAACACGGTGGGCCTCTCCGCGTGTCCCTCTGTCTAGCAGAGGGCACAGTGTGATGAGGCAGGGTAGACCTACGGGTCTACCCAGGCGGTAGAGCGCGCGCGAGAGACGCGGAACTTTTCGCGCCGCTCATGGTGGTGAATAGCGGGAGAAGACCTGGAGGGGCCTTCTCCCGCATTGCACTTATTCACCACCCCGTCGGGCGGGAACGGCCGGGCACTCACGGTCGTTCCCGGGCCCCTCCCTGCAAAGGGGGGGGCGTGCGGGCCCCGCCGTACAGGCGGGGGCGTTGCGGGGGCCCCGCTGTCATGGCGGGCCAGTCGCCGGCGGGGGACTGGATGAAAAGGCTCTGCCAGTTTCCCAGTTCCCCTCCATATAGGCGACGCGGGAGTGTCGCTGGGTTGTTTAGTGGGTATACCGGGAGCGGAAAACCGGGGAGTCCCACATATCCCCTCCATCCTCCAATGGGGGGGAATGAGTAATGCATTTTTCCCAGCGTAAAAAAAAAAAAAAAAAAAAAGATGTTGGCATACGAATCGCGAGGCTTAAGTGGAGATACCTCTACTTAAGCGTTTGGTTTAAGGGAATGACAACAGATGGACCAAGGCAGTCACAGAATGGTGGCCAAGGGATGGATGCCGACCCCAAGGTAGACCTCCAGTTCCGTGGCTCTATATCGTGGCGGCAGCTGGACAGCAATGGGTAGGTACGACAAGCACAAGATAACTTGGCATTATAGAGAGGAAGTATATACCCAGCAGTGGGTACTCGAGGCAAATACTGAGCCAGGGACCTAATTGGTCTAACATAGCATAGGATACCTGCCTACCAGTTTTCAGTACCATGTTTTATTTGTCTGTGTTGGTCAATAAAATGGTTTACATTCGTTCCTATTTCTCGAGGCTGTTCAGATAGATTCAGCTTAAGATTTCAGGTCACAATTATATATTCTGTTTCTGTCTATAAGGTTCATTAATATTCATAAACATACTAGACATGTAGGTATACTATTAGGATCATAGACATCATATTAGGGATAGGATTGCTTGATATCGCCTAGTTAGGTATCAGACATTTTAATGGTCTATTACTCTTCTCTGTGAAGAAGAAGAGGAAATGGGTTAATCAATTTATGACGAAAATTCATGACTATTTATCTTTTTTATCCGCTGATTTTTGCCCAGCGGTAGGACGTAGAAGACTAATAAAAATAATTAATCTTCTTTTTCTTAAAGGATGGAAGAGATTAACGGCAAAAGTTTCTTTTCCAATTTGTTCTATTGGTGCACGGCTATTATTTGGTGGATTTATATATTCACCCAGTGCTTATTTTACCAATGCTCTTTTAAACCTACAAAAACATGCACGATAGGCAATATCTTACAGCAGTCGGCTGAAAGCCTGAAATGATTAAAGAGCTCTGATTTAGGTTAGAATTTATAAATTTCCCAACAGATTTCAGAAAAGCCGTTAAATTTGAGCTCATCGTCCCATCGCCCGGCTCAATTTCAACTCCTTATCTATAACTCGGTGTAAAGGGATCTTTAGGGTGGCTCCAAACCCCAAGATCTTAAACATCAATTTAAATAAAACGGACAAGTGTGAGTGAGACTCGTGTTTTGAGAGTCCCGCACTGTAGGTCTGCTAAGAATTTCCCCAGACTACACTTGCTTGCTTGACTACATTTTGACATGTTTGAGATCCACTATAGTTCTTGACTGCAAAAACATAGTATATGTAACTAACATACGGGTGTTACCTATATGAGCGATGACGTATTATATCAGCTAGGTATATTTGGTTTGGTTCCACAATACAAGCTTTGTTTAGTTTGAGGCTAGATAGAGTACTGTGATAGTGTGCTAGATATCTAAACCCCATAAATAAATACTGGTGGACTTTCAACACAGCACCATCTAGCCCCAAACTAAGCAAAGCTTGTAATATCGGATCTAGAAAGCCGTTATAATATTAAATACTTTTTTTGTAAATACATATGTACTTATAATATAATAACACCCAGAAAGAGAACAAACATCTATGTTCATCACACAAATGTTTGTTCTCAGTGGGGATCGAACCCACGGCCTACGGCGCAGAAGATTTTATTTATGATAATGAAATAAGATCCTTGCCTTGGCCGCGTGCTAGAGTTTCTTGTGGCGCGTGTATCGGCCCACAAGGTTGTGGTCACACTCAGGCTCACAATACAAAAGTATACAGTCAGCTATATCACTATACTTCGATGTAGTGCCTACCGTTCTGTACCGTACTTACATTTAGGTAGGCTGTACTAAGCCGTAAGTTTGTTGCCTGTTCTTCTAGGCTTTGGTCGCGTGGAACTGGCACCTAGATTCACCTAGCTTTAAGACGTTTCTAAGTGATCCTTGTAAATCAATTCAATAAATACCTTTTTGCTTTGATTTTAATTTAATAATATAATTCTGTCATAAACTAATTACATTTTAGTTTTAATAATAATAGTAAATAATAGAAATGATGTCACAGCATCACAATAAACAGATATAGAGCTAAAAAATTACTCATAAAAATAGGGCCACGCCAAGGGTTCCTAGGTCATGGGGTGTACCTACTTAAATAAAAAGTTTGATACTAATGTGTTAAGTCATCATCATCATTTTCTTGTTCTTATCCCTCTTCATTGTGGTGTCGGCACAACTGGTTTTTATCTCACCATCCTCCTTCTTCATCTCCTTTTCTTTGACCTACCTCTACTTCTAAATCCATCAACATTTAGAGGTTAGAATGCGAAGATTTTTTTATTTTTATTTGAGCCCGATGTTGAGCCGTTATCTCTACATACAACAGTAGCAACTCACAGAGGACGCTTGGTACCGCTTTTTTTTATAGGTACAACTAGCTGATGGAACAAGCAGATGGCCCACCTGCTGTTAAGTGGTAACCATCACCTATAAACAAAGCCTTGCCTCGTACGTTAGGAACGTGCCCTACGATGCACTGCCCTGCGTCCATCAACTTGCGGCATACAGATGTTAAGCCTCATATGCCTGTAATTACACCGGCAACCACACTCCTCAACTCCGGAACACAGCGTTGCTGCTTGGTGGCAGAAAAAGGAATGGTGGTAGTACTTCCCGGGACGAGCCACATACAAAGAACTCTACTACTCTTAAACCCGCTATTATATACAATTCTTAAACCGCTAGCTCACGGAGAAATAGTGTGTCATCTCACTGTGTTACCACCTTAAGGTTTGGTACTTACCAATTCTTGGTATATTATATTCCTTTTTATACGAAGCCGATCTGAAGAGACCCCATATTCACAAAGAAGTCACAGCAAAAACGCTATTAAATCTACCCTAATCTACTGCGCCGCGTATTTTTATAGCAGTGACAAACAAAATAAACCGTTGTGCTAGTCATTGTATTGGCATGTTATTGTCTACTTTCCGGGGTGCTTCTTTGTGAATACAGTCCCCGGATTGGATCAGTCTGTTCACACCTGACTGGATAAAGGTTTTTCAAGTCACTTGACAAGATAACAAATCGTTTAAAGAATGGTAGGTACTTAGGACGAATATTTTTAACTTTTAGATTGTTTTTAATATGTTCTTCTTTGAGTTTAGTTGGTAAAGACAATTTGAATTCATAAGAAGGGCAGATAAACCTATAATCCTATAATAAGTAATATAATAAGTCGTCTAGTGGGATCGGCCCCGCCTTCCGATCGTGGGTCGTGGGTTCAAAACCAGTAATGATGTTTGGAAGATAAATGAGAATTAATTAACTTCACTATTGTTTTGTCAAATATAAACTTATAATAAACGGTGTTAATATTTTAACATGACTGTAATTTCGCGTTATATTATAATTTAACAAAGTTAGGTATATTTTATATCTAAATGAGGCTAGTGTTAAATAAAGCGTAATATGTGGGCTCATTCAAAAAGGTGTATAACGTCACGTTGCTATTTTGTACAGTCAGCGACAAAAGTAGAGTTACTATTTCAGTTATATACCCGTATATTCAAAGCTTTGTTAAGAGTGTCTGTGAAAAATAACCGTGCATAAAAAAATCAGGAACTTAGTAACAGGGAAAATGCCTTAAATTTGAATGTTAGCGATCACTATACTTATAAACGAGCTAAACCACGGGTGGCCGCTAGTAAATATATACCTAAAAAGAGAACCTAAAAAGTTCTAAAACATGTGTCAAGTGCTCGAAAGGAGCCTCTTTGAGGCGCACTTAAAATCCCTTCAGCACACTGTTTCGAAAGAAACTAGTGACACGACAAGAATAAGAAGAAGCTTGTAGAATAAAATAATTCGGAATGCCGAAATACTGTGCTATTTGTCCACAGAAACTTAAGGTTTGCGTAAATACTTAGTCGATCCGTTTATGGGGAAAACTATTTATATTCCGAGTCAATAAGCAGAACCATCAAATTGACCACGACGGTTTTCCTGCTATATTTTACGTATAATTTAATAATTATCTCACTGCTATCTTCTTCAGTAATCTGATCTCACCAAGAAGTAATCTGTTGGCCGTTATATCAAGATTTCAGTTACGACAAGATTTAAAGCCTAATCGGGCGCTGAGGGCTCCATTAGCTCAAATAACCGATAAGGCTTCACAACTCAGTTGGTAGAGCTCTGCCTTCTTCGCCGTAGGCCGTGGGTTCGATCTCCACCGAGAACAAACATTTGTGTGATGAACATAGATGTTTGTTCTCTGTCTGGGTGTTATTTAATATTATAACTATGTATTTACAAAAAAAAGTACTTATGTATTATATCAGCTATTTGGATCCCACATTACAAGCTCTGGCTTAGTTTGGGACTTTCCACACAGCACTATCTGCTGTGTAGAAAGTCCACTAATATTTATTAATAGCCAAAACCCACCACTAAATTCAAGAAAAACCAAACAAAATAAAAATTCCTCCATCATAATAACTTCCAACTTGGCCGACCCAAAAAAGATTGGTTTCAAATACGAATACCGAGCAGCCAGACCCAGTGGAGCTTACCAGGAGTTTATGATCCTTCCTAAATATGAACCTTACCTTCACTGTTTTCACACCACGCCCCATTTAGCGAGAACGGCTGTGGCACAGTATACTTGCAGACAGTATAATAACATAAACTTATTTTTTTAATACAGATGGCCCATCTGATGTTAAGTTGTAACCATCACCTTTAACAAAGCATTACCTCGTAATTCACGCACGTTAGGAACGTGCCCTACGATGCATTGCCCTGCGTCAACTTGAGGCGACAGATGTTGAGCCTCATGTGCCTGTAATTACCCCGGCAACCACACTCTTCAAACCGAAACCCAGCAACGCTGCTTGGCAGCAGAAAAAAGCGTGGTGGTAGCACTTCCCCGAACGATCCTTTCACAAAGAGCTCTACTGCTCTTAGAAACACTACAACTTGAATCATACGCGTGAAAAAATAGACAAACTAATACGAAAGATTTTCTCTCAGGCTTCGTTCAAGCTTATTGATAATAAACACTTGGGGTCATAAATAAATTCTATTCTTGCTAATTAAGAGTAGTAGAGCTCTTTGTGAAGGGTTCGTCCGGGGAAGTACTACCACCACGCCTTTTTCTGCCGCCAAGCAGCGTTGCTGTGTTTCGGTTTGAAGAGTGTGGTTGCCGGTGTAATTACAGGCACATGAGGCTTAATATCTGTATGCCTCAAGTTGATGGACGCAGGGCAGTGCATCGTAGGGCACGTTCCTATCGTGCGTGACTTACGAGGCAATGCTTTGTTATAGGTGATGGTTACCACTTAACATCAGGTGGGCCATCTGCTTGTTCCATCAACTATTTGTATAAAAAAAAAAAAAAAAAAAAAAAAAATTCACACCACCTAGCTCCAAACTAAGATTCTTTTACAAAGATAGTATTTTTAACTTAGATAGTCAAAGGGAGCTCTTTCAGGCGCACTTTAAATCCTTTCACCACACAGTCTCGAAAGAAACTAGGAACACAACAAGAAGAAGACTAGGATAGTAGAATTTAGGTTCAAAGTGCTAGCTAGGTTTCGTTATCTGAAAATAAATTAGATTTAGATTTTTAGATTTATTTATTTCATATACAAATAAATCAGCAGCTTAAAAATAAATCTTTATTTTGCGTTTTAAGACAAAACTGCGTACTTACTTTATTTTGCGTGACTAGATAACAAAATAAAAAATCACAGTCATAAAGCACGACGAGCAAAAACTGTCACACGCAAGTTGATCTACTGTTTCTATTATACTGTTGCAAGTAAAATAGCAAGTATTCCATTAAACGGAATGAAATGTTCAATTTTACACTTGCAGGTACACAGTGATCAATATTCTAACAGGTCTTTCACTCCTTTCGTGCCCAAATTGTGCTTAGAGCTCAAACGCATTAAGAGGCCTGCGACCCGTGCGACCTTGAAACCAAAATGGTAATGGGAATGAAAACTTTGATTGATGAAAAAAAGAGTATTGTGACAGCCCTCACAGCTTCATCTATTATTATCTATTATTCTATTATACAGGTGTTCCAATACTTGTACTTAAATCTTCAGGGGGCTAAAGTACCCATCAATATAAATAACTTTTTCTAAGGAACCAACACTGTGAACGCGAAAAAAAACAGCTGTTTCATTCATTTTAGCCAGGTAGGTATTGAACTTTTGTATGAAACAGCTGTTTTTTTCGCGTTCACAGTGTTGATTCTTTAGAAAAGGTTATTCATATTGATGGGTACTTTAGCCGGATTAGTTGGAGTTCGTGCCCCCTGAAGTTTTAAGTAAAAGTATTGGAACACCTTGTATAGTAGTAGTTCCTGGTAGTGGCTCTGCCTACTGCGCCGTAGGCCGTGGATTTGATCCCCGTGGAGAACAAATATTTGTGTGATGAACATAGATGTTTGTACTCTGTCTGGGTTTTATATTATTGTTGGAAGTGCCACTAAAAAGCGCTATAAAAGCAGACTACGCGAGGATCGGATCCCGTAAATTGACAATTATTATTTGTTTTTTAATTGTTAATGTTTTTTCGTTTTAATTGATTCTATTTAACAAATTTTTAGGTTAATAAAATTGAGTTATTTTATATAAAACCTCATCAGATTCCTAAAAATATAGTATAGGTATTATTTACAAAATAAACTATGCATATAATTATTATAACAACCAAAGTTCCCATATTAAAACAAAAACCTTACATCGCGTGCGCTGCGAAAACTATTGATGATAGAACAAAATAATGTACTACGATTTTGCAGAACACGTCATTATCTACAAAAAATGTCGCGACAGCATATGTTTAGCTATTATAGTTATGTCACAATAAGTGTTCTTATATTATAAAATATAAATTTAATTGAAATGCCGCTAGAAAAGGCTCTTTATATGTACTTTGGTATTAATCCTTATCCAAATAAATCTTTTCATATTCAAGACTGGTTCAATATCTATACATTACTTCTTGAATTTTTCAAATCGGACATTCCATTCAAAAGATTTTAAAAATATAAGGTCACGGGGCGCGTTTTCACACAGCGCGGGCCCGGACTGGGCGCGAGGTAGACGGTCGTGCAAATGACTCGAACCCACCACGGTCTAAGTTTATCCTAAAACATTTTAAAAAATTATGTCCGCCCATGCGAAGCTGGGACAGGCCGCTAGTTTTCTATATAGAGCTATTTTAAAGCCTTCAGAAATGCTTGTATTTGTTTCTTTTGCTCGTGTTTAATTTTTTTTTTTTTTTTCAAATAAAACATGAGCACTGAGAACTACTAACTGGAACTTTGGCAGAAACTGGCGTTTCCGAATGTTTCAAAATTAACTTAAATAACTTTACAGTCAGTGCGACTTTTGACCGCCGAATGCGTTCGTGTCCTTAATTCACCGTCTGTAGACTTGGGTTGGGTCACTTGAGTGGGTGGTGTGTTAAATGTTCCGTTGTCTAGCCCTTGACAAAGGGTCCAAATGATACATAACTCCTGTAGGAAGGCCACTGAGATTTTATGGAGATTTCCAAAATGTCTGAAATTCAAGTTATAAAACATTACTCTCCTTCTGCGCAGTCGGGTAATAAAATAGGCTCACAACTGTGACCCTGCATGGTAGACATTCGTATAGACCACTTGGTACTCAGTATCCTTGAGGGTGTGCGAGAACGTGGTCAGAGACAAGTCCGGATCAGAGAAGTGACTTGCCACGTCAAATAGTTGTATTGCTAATATTATTTTGAACCTGATTATTTTATTGAAAAAGCTTGAATGTCGTGGCTAAAATTCTGATGATGTCTTCTGTATAGATATATTATGTTGGTATGGATAATATAAAAACAAATGAAAAACGAAACATAAAATTCTGTAAAGTGAAAAGTCCCACGCGCTCGAGTTTTTTTTTATATCAAAATCTTTTCATCGCCTACAAACTAATTTATCATCTACAAGATTTGCTAAATTAAACTTACGCAATATCCGTTCTTTTCTGCAATCTTAGTAGTTAAGTACCTGAAAAAATAAATAAATTATTATTCTAGTGATCTAAGATTAATTATTTTTTAAATTCCCACGCGATTTGATTCATTTTTTGTCATCATCATCATCAGGCTGAAGAAATCCAATGCTGGCAATCTATCATCCAATCCAATACTGAATTTACAAGTACATGAGGCTTAACATGAGTGTGTCTCAAGTTGATGGAAGCAGAGCAGTGCATCGTAGGGCACGTTCCTATCGAGCGTGACTTATGAGGCAATGCTTTGTTTTATGTGATGGTTGCCACTTGACATCTGGTGGGCCATCTGCTTGTTCCATCAGAAAGAAGTACAAAAAAAACAAGTTAGTTTGTTGCCTGTTCTTTTAGGAAAGGTCGCTTGGAACTGGCTCCCAGATTCACCTAGCTTTAAAACGTTTCAAAAAGTACCTTTGACTTTGAATATGGGGTACAAAGCCACCGCGTTTGGTATGCTAGAGCCTTAAATCGGCTCAAACAAAGCAAGTTGTTTGCAAGTTTTACACACAGACGGTACGGATTGGTATACTAAACTTTTTAAAACAAGAAAAACGGGAAGCGAATCGCCAAAAAATATCTATGATCTATCTATGATGATGAAAAATATGTTTCTTCAGTAACGTAAGTCAGACGTAACGTAAGTAACAAGCAGATGGCCCACCTGATGTTCAATGGTAACCAACACCTATAACATTGCTCCGTAAGTCACGATCAATAGGAACGTGCCCCACTGCCCACCGTCCAACGGCTTGATGCATACAAATGTGGTACTTCATGTGGGATAGGCACAACAGGTTCTACTTTCAAACTGCCTCTAAACTCATTCTTTATCTTCTCCATTCTCGTCGCATCCATCTCATCATTCTCATCTCCGCTACATGCACTCTTCTTTCATCCGTCCCCTTGGTGGCCCGGATTTCAGATTCATACAAAACGACAGGACTTATGAATGTTTTGTAAATTTTCCCCTTTAGTTTGAGAATCATTCGCGGATCGCACGTTGTTCCTGTGACCTGGCGCCATTTCATCCAACCTGCATTTATTCTGTTCTTTACATCCCTGCCTATGAATCAACTAATTATCCCTGGCAATCTCACCGTCATTATGTACTACTGAACCGACGTACCTATAATCGAAGCAGACTGGTAGGGATTTGTATTTGTGGTTATTTATTTACTTTTAGGGCACACCATTTAAGGGAATGTCTTTTGATTTATCTTACTTTTATTAAAGTTTATTTCACAAAGCGTTTGCTCGTCTATTAGACGCAGGTTAGTCAAAGGAAAAATAATTCCACTTGTAATATTTCCGTCGAGATAGTTTTTATTTATTACTCGCATTTGCACCCGTCTCCATTCGTTTGGAAAGTCCGATAAGCTCTACGTGCAATACATTTTTATCACTTTTTTACAGCATTGTCTGTTATAGAGTTGTCTAAGTGTTGTGTCTCTAAGGATAGTTATGAAAACCAAAAAGTTTTATGGTAGGAAAACTTCTTTGGGTCAAAATTATATATTTACTAAACTTTTGCAATGCCTACGAAGCACTTGTGGTCTAGTGGTAGAGGCCCCGCCTTCCGATCCTAAGTTCGTCGGTTCGAAACCGATCGAGCACCAATGAGTTTTTCTGTTTAAAAATTTATGTGCACAATGCAAGTACTCTCAAACGGTGAAGGAAAACATCGTGAGGAAACCGGCACGCCGTAGAACCTAAAAAGTTCTATAACATGTGTCAAGTGCTCGAAAGGAGCCTCTTGAGGCGCACTTAAAATCCTTTCACCACACTGTTTCGAAAGAAACTAGTGACACGACAAGAGAAGAGAGTCTACGAAACTTTGTTATTTGCAATTTTTCATTGAATTTACCTACACTATGAAATGAGACGTACATTAGCGTTACACTTAAGTCGAGGATTCCTGACACCGTTTTAGATATTGGATGTCACAGATTATTATTTTAGGAAAATATAGAATTTTTATATTCAAAAAAAGCCCACGTTATTCTGAGGGGTTCCTACATGGTGAATAACAATTTTCCGTTTCTATTTTGATTCCAAGTTTTGTACAGCGACAAAACGAGAAAAAAAGAAAAATCGGAGGTACCTATTGCGTAAATGAGATAATATATAGCTTTTATATATACAAGGTGTTCCATAAGTTGTGTATATAAACTTCAGGGGGCTAAAGTACCCATCAATATGAACAACTTTTTCTAAGGAACCAACTCTGTGAACGCGAATAAAAAAACAGCTGTTTCATACAAAAGTTCAATACCTAGGCTAAAATGTATGAAACAGCTGTTTTTTTTTTCGCGTTCACAGTGTTGGTTCCTTAGAAAAAGTTGTTCATATTGATGGGTACTTTAGCCCCCTGAAGTTTATATACACAACTTATGGAACACCTTTTATAGTCTTGAAAATAACTTTTTTATAGTTTAAGAAACAACTAAATCATGCAAAAAATGGGATAATCGTAATGCGCTTTGTTAGAACTAGGTTGTAAGGCATGGAATTACCGGCCTTAAAGATAAAAGGGATCATTCACACGAGCCGTGTGTCCAACAAGTAAAATATTAAAGTAGCGCCGCAATGCGGAGGCTCAAGGCCGCGCCGCCTTCGGACACCACTTCCGGCTGCCATCCTTACCAACATTCAATGGCGAAGACAACTGCTTTGTACCTCTCGCTCGCACATTTTATCATTTTGAAATATATAAAATTACTTAACTTATGTAAAAACTGAGACTCTGAAGACTCATAATTAGATCAGGAACTAGCTTTTTTTATTCAACTAGCTGATGGAACAAGCAGATGTGGGTCATCTGCTTGTTCCATCAGCCTGATGTTAAGTGGTAACCATCACCTATGACAAAGCATTGCCTCGTAAGTCACGCACAGCAGGAACGTGCCCAACGATGCACTGCGTCCATCAACTGCCTGTAATTAACCCGGCAACCACACTCTTCATACTGAAACACAGCAACGCTGCTTGGCGGCAGAAAAAGGCGTGGTGGTAGTACGTCCCCGGACGAGCCCTTCACAAAGAGCTCTACTAGTCTTATTACGGTACCACCCGTGAATATACTTATATGTATTTTATTAAGGTATTTATAATTTGGGCTCTGTGTTCTAATTTTAATTACTGCGTTGTCTGAAATAAAGGACAAATTCTTAAGGTAAAATAAAAAATAACGCATTTCCTCTTTAGAGGTTGGATTGTTTGGAAGAGGTAGGTCATTATCGTTATCTACCCTTTTCCCGGTAATTTTTAGAAATAAAAAGTTACAATTATGCTAATTCAGGTTACGAACTATATTTGGTATACGTTTCATCTCGATCGATTCAGTGGTTATGATTGAGCCACAAACATACAAACATCATAACTTTCGCAATTACAATATTAGTAAGAATAGGATGCCCTTAAGAATAGATAAAGTCAAAGTCAAAAGGTATTTATTCAATAAAATCACAAGGATCACTTTGAAACGTCTTAAAGCTAGGTGGCTCTAGGTGCCAGTTCCACGCGACCGAAGCCTACCGTTCTTTTGTATGATCCTTTTACAAAGTAATATAATACAATATTGAAGTTAAGTGAGGCGTAGGCATACAGAAAAAGGTAAACATAATCAAATCTACATCTACACTAATATTATAAAGAGGAAAGATTAGTATTTTTGTATTTTTGTATGTAACGAATAGGCTCAAAAACTACTGGTCCGATTTCAAAAATTCTTTAACTATTAAAATGCTACATTATCCCTCAGTAACATAGGCTATATTATATTTAAAAAAAATCAGGGATCCTTCCTAAAACTTCAATAATGTAACCCAAGGTGGAAAACGAAAACCTTACATCGCGTGCGCTGCGAAAACTATTGATGATAGAACAAAATAATGTAGAACGATTTTGTAGAACACGTCATCATCTACAAAAAATGTCACGACAGCATATGTCTAACTATTATAGTTATGTCACAAAAAGTGTTCTTTTATTATAAAAATTTCATTGAAATGCCGCCGCTAGAAAAGGGTCTTTATTTGTACCTTGGTATTAATGCTTATCCAAATAAATCATTTCATATTTAAGACGATTTCAATACCTATAGATTACTTCTCAAATTTTTCAAAGCGAACATTCCATTCAAAAGATATGACGAAATTAAAAATGTTAACGGGTCCACGGGTCACGCACGGGGTGCGATTTTACTCACTCAAGGAGAAGGGCGTGCAAATGTATGAAATAAGTAGACGCTAGGCTCGAACCCACGGTCTAAGTTTAACCTAAAATGTTCAAAAAATTTATGACCACCCCTGCGAAGCAGGGACAGGCCGCTAGTCTATAATAAAATAAATGAACATTGAAAAGTAATAATAGTTAGAAATAAGTCCCAATTCTACAAAGTAATTTTTATTACGCAGCTAACCAGAAGCACTATTAAGAAATATCAAAGCCCTATCGGTAAATTCAATCGGTAAATGAAACCATTAAAATGTACAAAATGCTCCTTTTCATATAATTTATTGATTTCGCGAAGAGCCAGAGAGCATCAGTAGAGTCCTGTGACGACCTTAGCTTTTTGTATACCACTTTCTGATGAAGCAAAGCACTGGCTCATAGGGCACGTACGTAAAAACTTGTCTGTCAATGCCATGTCCTGCGCCCATCAACTTGACGCTTACAGGTGCTAAGTCTCATGTGCCTATAATGTTACCCATCATCATCTGCCTGAAGAAGTCCACTGCTGAACATAATCTTTAAGAGTACTAGAGCTCTTTGTGAAGGGCTCGGCCGGGGAAGTACTACCAGCACGCCTTTTTCTGCCGCCAAACAGCGTTGCTGTGTTTCGGTTTGAAGAGTGTGGTTGCCGGTGTAATTACAGGCACATGAGGCTTAACATCTGTATGCCTCAAGTTGATGGACGCAGAGAAGTGCAGTAGGGCACGTTCCTATCGTGCGTGACTTACGAGGCAATGCTTTGTTATAGGTGATGGTTACCACTTAACATCAGGTGGGCTATCTGCTTGTTCCACTTATAACTAATAAAAATATAAGACCTCTCTCATTTCCAGGAAAAACGATTCTGAGCCCTCTCCATCCACTACCGCAATCTTCACAATGTCGTCAGTCCATCGGGTAGGAGGGCGTCCCACGCTTCGTTTTTCAGTTCATATTCAATAATAACCAACACCCTCTCAAACTGAAATACGGCTACGCTGCTTAACGACAGAAATAGGCAAGATAATAGTAAATTCCCCGATCATGTTCTTCAACAAGAAATCCCTACTAATAATAAAAAAGTTGTTTCATCAATATATGAAGCCTGGGTCGGCTCTGTGCACAGTGTATATATAAATATCGCTTAGCAATATAGATAACTGTTCTGATTGCTTATTTTATTCATTTTTACATCATTTTCTTGCGCTTCAAGATTTTCTTGATCAAAAAGAGCAACACAATTTACAAAAAATATGGAGTACTAATAATTTTGACAACTGTTGTATAAGTCAAGCTTGAGAGTGAAAGTCATTACCGTCAAAAAAAGCAACAAAATGGTCAAAAAATTAAAAAATGCAATGCGTCATATTAAACGCCATGTCAAACTTCAATTACAGACTGTCATGGCGGCTCTTGAAGTGTGCACACAGTAAGAAATTCGAACAAATCAATATTTAGTGATGACAACTTTATTAGCCTACATATTAATGAAATTGCATTTGTACGGTAATCTTTTTTTTTTTCTATGTGGGTTACATAGTGTATTTCGCACTGGATTGTTTTGCGTTTGTGGGGTCATCCGTCTCTTCTCTAGGCCCTGTCTGAAAACCAGCGCTGCTCCCCACGAATGTGTGGAGCAGCAATTATGCTGAGACGGGACCTGTTTGGCCACACAACACAGAGGAGACTAAAATTAGACTCTATCATTAATATTGCATTTTACCCATTTTCTGTTTTTGTTTTGTATTGTTTTCTCCATTGTTATTTCTGTGTTCTCTGTGTATTGTGTGTCAAATAAATGTTTCTTTCTTTCTTTCTTTATAGACCAGACCCAGAATAAAATATGTTCTTTTGAACATAAATCCTCTCTCTCGCTCTATCAGAACAAAAACTAGCTGTACTCGTCTAACCTATACGATGTGCATCCAATGCATACAGAAATAAACTATCTCCAAAATCGAATGCGACAGGCAATACAGAATCTAATTTAAGTTTTCGTCCGAGCGCAGAATTTTATTTGTTCAAAACCAATTTCGTATTCGTCGCCTTATACCTAAGCGATAGAGTCTGGATTGCATTGGAAAATAACGAAAACGAGGGATTTAGCATCTTGTATACCTAGGCCAAGGCCTACTACGTGACTGGGGAATTATTTTGCAAAATGTCAAAAATAGCTTCTGAATTTTAAAATAGTATGGGTGATTTGAATTTCCTTTCTAGCGCCGGTTATAGTCTAGTTAGTTACCTATCATTATCACAAATCATTACCCATTCTACCCATGATCGTCATAGCTATATATTTTTTTTTAAATATTTTTAACTAAACAAGTATCTTAAACCAAGATAGTTTGAGGATAATAAGGGAGATTAACTAAAGGAGATAATATAAGACATACGACCATGTATTACAGTTGTCACATACATTTATGGGTATAGTTTATTTTAAAGAAAATTATATTAGTTAAGTTTTGTTTTCCTTTTCTTATTTTGTCTATAATTCTTGCTTATACTGTGCAATAGTGTTTGAACCAAGGTCAAGCATCGGCAATTGTTACCGCGCGAGGAGGACGAGTACAGAGTACCCTCCGAGATACAGTTTTTTAACTAGTTCGGAGTGTATTGCAAATCTGATTCGGCCACCAGCCACCAGTTATATTATAAAAATGTTATTCTATACCTATTACCTACGTATTGTTAATTTTAAGTTTAGATAGGTTAGTGGTCTGTACGAGGTCTTTTTTGGAAATAAATAAATAAATAAATAAATAAATAAATAAATAAAATATTTATTTATGTAATATTTTTGACTACCACTCTTGTAACTTTTCATGCACCTGCGACCAATCTACCATACTTGAACAATCTCTTCCATCCAATGGTTATCTGGAGGAGCTTTCAGCGATAATACCGCCAATAGTAGTAGGTATTTTATTTTATATTTTAAGTGTTTTTTTGTTACGTTTGTTGTACAATGAAGTATTTTTCATTCATTTTTATTCCTGTGCGTCCCTTGTATTGTATTGTAGTGTATCGTGATTTCTCCGTGATCAATCAGGGTAAATTTTCAAATCTTTAATCAGATTTTTGTTACAAAATAAAGTATTCCAATTATTTATAAGTTACTTAAGTGGTAACCTAAGCTGAGGGAGTTCACAAAAATCTTGGTTAACAAGTTTAGCGCTGAGAGAAATTTCTCCTTTGAAAAAAATTATAAAAACAGCCTCACGTATCAGCCGGCGACGCTACCGCGGATATATAGCCGGCCACATTTCCGTCCACGCGAATGGCAGCAGGAATGTCTAAATGTAAACACGGTATTAGTACCAAGTACAAATACAAACATTCCCATGAACAGTCTAAAGTCTAAACTGATCCACTGGCTTTTAAACTGCTGTTTTATTCAATGAGCGAGTAAATTTAACATTGTAAAAATAATAATGTACTTGTACCTTTTGTATAAAAAAACAATGAAATTACCTTTTGTGTTAAATAATGAGTAATCATTAAAATTTGTATAATTTATTTTTGATATTAATTATCCTACTAAATTATAAACGCGAAAGTTTGTAAGTATGGATGGATGGATGTTTGTTACTCTTTCACGTAAAAACTACTGAATGGATTTTAAAGAAACTTTACAATAATATAGCTTATGCATCAGAATAACACATAGGCTATAATTTATAAAGATATTGTGTGACTAATCCTGCGCAGACGAAGTCGCAGGCACCAGCTTGTTTTTGCATATTAAGGCAAAATATAACGAAACCTATATTACCTACTTTAACACCTGAATGTAACTATGTTCTTTTGACATTTATTTTTTCTTTTGACATTTTTTTATTTTTTGGTTCTTTTTTTTTGACAAAATAAAACCTTTTAATGTATACCTACCTTTTAATGTAGAGAATAAGAACTTATTATAAAGTTCATAAGCCACTGTACCTATTTGACGTGTAACCTGTGTTATTAATAAATGAACTTTGAACTTTAACTATTCTACTTATTTTTTGCAAATAAAATATCTTTATCTTTATCATGATTATTTGAGGATGTAGGTATTAAAAGGTAATAAGGTAAAGGTCCAAATAATACATTTAGTACATAGTAACTGCAATTCCATAAGTGACAGGTTGCAAATACATCGCTGCTGCTAGAATACTAATTGGTTCCTCGCGATGTTTACCTTCACCGATTGAGAGCACGCGCACATATTTTTTTCGAAAAAGTCGTTAAAGGAAAAAACAAATGTCATTCCTTTTATCCTTATAACAACTAAATACTTCCCATTCATAGTTTTTTTTTTTATAAAAAATGTTGATAGACCAAGCAAATGGCCCACCTGATGATAATTAGTAACCATCACCTATAACAAAGCTTTGCCTTGCAAGTCACGCACGATAGGAACGTGCTCTACGATGAACTGCCTGCGTCCATCAACTCAAGGCATACAGATGTTAAGCCTCATGTGCCTGTAATTACACCGGCAACTACACTCTTCACACCGAAACACAGCAACGCTGCTTGGCGGCAGAGAAGGGCATAGTAGAACTTCCCCGGACGAGCTACACACAAATGTTCCATCAGCGATTTAACGACAAACCGTAAAACATCCAAACTTCGGAATGCAATGTTAGTTTAACCGGAGTGCATTGCAAACTTCATTTGGTTAAAAATTCAATTTTTCCATCGAGCCAATTTGTAAGGGATTCCATTGCGTCGAATGTACTCAGCAAAATGCATGAATAAAATATTGAATTTTACGTTTTAAAGTATTTAGTGAAAACGCAGTGGTGTGTTAACAGTAGAAACATTTAAACCAGTTGTGTAAAATTTGAATACTACAAACTAGATTTCGCCTTCAGCTTTGCTTATGAATGTTAAAAGTAGTAGAACAAAGATGTTTGTGGCTCGTCCGGGGCAGTACTACCTTTACTGCATTTTCTGCCGCCAAGCAGCGGTTTGAAGAGTGTGGTTGCCGGTGTAATTACAGGCACATGAGGCTTAACATCTGTATGCCTCAAGCTGATGGACGCAGGGCAGTGCATCGTAGGGCACGTTCCTATAGTGCGTGACTTACGAGGCAATGCTGAGGTGATGGTTACCACTTAACATCAGGTGGGCCATCTGCGTGTTCCATCAGCAAGAAGTATAACAAAATGAGCGAGTGAGAAGCACATAAGTGGTAGTCATCGCCTTAAGTAAAGGTCTTGAATAACAATACGACGTGACTTTACAGCCTGGCCTCACATCCCCATCAGGAGGCCCCATAGGACGCAAACGGCGCGCGGGACATTACAACGGTACGGCCTATTTGTTTTATCATTACACTGCGACATGGCGGTCGGATTGGGCGTGTTCTTAACCAAACCCAGACATAAAATAAGTATAAAAAAACTGCTATTTAAGCTCTCTTTATAAAAATATATATTCATACGATTCGTCTTCCAGTTCGTGGTCATCATTTCAGATCCTTTTTTCCTGGTTTTCTTTTTACATTATTGAAAGCGTCAATTTTATAAACAAAAAAAACTGAAGTGTTATCAAAAAATCTATAATAAATACTCTAGTCTAGTAGGATGCCTGGTTCAGCGCTGAACCGGCGAAAAAATTAATCTAGAATTTGTACAAATCAGTCTTGGATTTATTCATTTGAAACGACATCTAATTCGGAAATAGCGTCCGATGCGAGGAGACGAGCAGGGGTGGCGAACCTTTTTGAATCAACGTGCAAATTAAAAAATATATATATATGAGGCCGTAGACGTGCCCTCAAACGATATCAATCAAAATACAATAATATTAATATCTCTATATATATAAAAATCAATTGCTGTTCGTTTGTCTCGCTAAATCTCAAGAACAGCTGGGCCAATTTAGCTGATTTTGGTTTTGAAATGTTTGTCATAGTCCAAGGAAGGTTTAAACGGTTGGAATTTCAACGAATATTACAACTGGTGCCACGTGCCGCAGCGGTTTAGCCAATTGGTCTCTGACCGGATCAGGCGGGCTGGCAAAGTAGCAGATTATAGTTTGAACTAAAAATGCAAACCGTTTTTATCCGTCGCGTGCCCAAAATATTATGTCACGTGCCATTGGTGCGCCATCCCTGCTATAGAGTATTAGAAAATACAGCCAATTGCCAGTCACACTCACGCACTTAGGGTTCCATAAATTTCTAACACTCTTGTCGTGTCACTAGTTTCTTTCAAAACAGTGTGGTGATTCTAGAGGTATATGCGCCTCAAAGAGGCTCCTTTTGAGCACTTGACACATGATTTAGAACTGTAGGTTCTACGACATGTGCACAGAGCCAGTACTCTCAAACGGCGAAGGAAAATATCGTGAAGAAACCGTTCTTCACGATGCCTTTCTTCACCGTCACCCCCAAAAATGTTGTCTTTTGTTTTAGCAAACGCGGTGCCGGTTTCTAAATATTACTAAAAGGTGTAAGGTATTAAGCTCAGGTGAATTTTTGAACAGAAAAACTCATCAGTGTACGGCCGGTTTTGAACCCACGACTAGCCCAGTGCTCTGAAAGAAGTAGACAGACTAGTGGCCGCCCGCGACTTTGCTCGAGTTTATTGCTAACATCAACATTTAAGGAGTTTTTCAAATTGGGTTCGTTCCGGTTTTTGAACCCATTCGTGTGGGTTTTTTGGGATAATTCATTCAGGATACGAACAATACCATGTTTCACCACAATTCACAGCTCAGTTGGTAGTAGCTCTGCCTTCTACGCTGTAGGCCGTGGGTTCGATCCCACCGAGAACAAATATAGATAGATAGAAGATAGAAAACTCTTTATTGTACACCACAGTAAAATAACATAACACTTAAGAATTAATTTAAAATACAGCGAAGTACAATGGGCGGTCTTATCGCTATGAGCGATCTCTTCCAGACAACCTTTGGATGGACAGGATTTTATTAAAGTCAAATGGCGGTGTCACAAAGGACTTCTACACTAATTTTATTCCAAAAATAAAATATATTAATAAATAAAAAATAAACTAATTATTGTGGGAATGAATACTTAGAATACTATATAAGCATACATATAAAACATATATATATATATATATATATATATATATATATATATATATATATTTATACACCCATACATATACAACATATATACATAAAATGTATAATGAAAACATAAATGTAAATAAATATCCTAATAATAATAAAACAACATAAAAAATCAACTAATTCAAACAAAATAGTGGCTGTGCAAAAGCTTTTTGAACACGGGAAGCGACTTGGCTTTTCTGATGTCAATAGGAAGAGAATTCCAAAGGCGGATAGCTTGAACAGTGAAAGAATGCTGATAGAAAGTAGAAGAGTGAAGAGGAGTTTTAAGTTGCAGAGTTTCAGAGGAGCGTAAGGTACGAGAGTTGGAGAGATTTAAATATTCAAAACGTTCTTTCAGATAGGGCGGGGTGGAAGGGTTAAACAAGACACTGTACAAGAGGGAAAGAAAATGAGTATTCCTGCGAAAGCGAATTGGCAACCACTTGAGCTTATTGCGAGAATCGGAGACATGGTCATACTTGCGTAAGCCAAATATGAACCTAATAGAGAAGTTTTGAAGTCGCTCAAGCCTATCTAGTTGTGCCTCAGTGAGATCAGGATAACTGGCGTCGGCATAATCAAGTATAGGAAGCAGAATAGATTGAGCAAGCGTAACTTTAGTAGATGTCGGCAAAAAGTTCTTTAATCTTCTCAGTGAGGCAGCTGACGCAAACATTTTCCTGCTTAGCTCAGTCAGGTGAGGCTCCCACGACATATTTTTGTCCAAGATAACTCCCAAGTTTTTGACAGAATCACTGAAAGGAATAACTGTGTTATCAAAGATTACTTGTGGAAGAGTAGACCAATCTATCCGGGAGATCATCCGGGAACTGCCTAGAATAATGACTTGGGTTTTTTTTGGGTTAACAGTGAGTCCATACGTTTTACTCCAAGTGTGAATTCGCATTAGGTCGCTGTTGATGTTAGCGATAGCTCCATTCAAGTCATTAATTGAAGCTTGTGTGTAGATCTGGAGATCATCTGCGTAAAGGTGGTAGGAGGAAGTTAAGGTTTGGGAGATAGAATTTATAAAAATAGCAAATAGAAGAGGAGATAAAACGCCGCCCTAAGGCACTCCGGCAGTGAGATCACACCACGATGAGAAAGTGTCATCAATACGGATGCGTTGCCGGCGTCCAAACAGGTAACTATGAAACCAGTCAATAGTCGTTGGAGATACGTTAAGAGAGCGTAGTACACCCAGAAGAATGTCAAAGTCCACGTTGTTGAAAGCATTGCTAAAGTCAAGCAGTGTCAACACAGTTACATGTCCACTGTCCATACCCAGACGAATATCATCAGTAATCTTAGTCAGAGCCGTAGTAGTGCTATGACCACGACGAAACCCTGATTGCAATGGATTGATGAGGGAATTTATGGTTAGGAATGTACTTAATTGGTTGTGAACGAGACGTTCTAGTACCTTAGATAGGAAAGGAAGGATGGATATTGGACGATACTCAGAGAATGTGGATGGATTTGCTTTTTTAGGATAAATATTTGTGTGATGAACATGGATGTTTGTTCTCAGTCTGGGTGTTAAGTATATTATGTGTTATATTAGCTATCTGGTTCCCATATTACAAGCTTTGGCTTAGTTTGGTGCTAGATAGTACTGTGTGCAAACTCCACCAATATTTATTTTATTTATTATTTACAGTCGGTTTATTTGTTAGGACATGATTAAAAACAAACATGCAAAAAATGGTACTATGGCATAGTCCCAAATTTAAAATTATATACAAGTATGTATGATTGTCTAACAGGATCCTGTTTGCACCTTATAAGTACGGAACCATAAACTTCAGCTTTTATTCTGTAAAAGTCTATTTATTTGGGTCACGTTAGGAGCGAGCCCGGAGCGCAAGCCTTCATTTTACGCCCTCCCTCGGGACGGATCTCTATTTTTTGTTCACTAGATTAGACCACTCAGGAATTGACTTGTTTGTAACGTTCCGGAAATACCATTAGATTCAGGTTTTCTTTTGCGTTTGCAGTTTTGCGGCCTTTTATTAATTAAAAAGGATTACGACTGTTATCCTCAGGCACGGTATGTATCCAGTATGGTTTATGTAGTTAGGTTTATAATTATTAGTTTGTGCTGTGTGTGGTTCGAATCCAGTCGTGTATTAATTAATATTGGTGGACTTTCCACACAGCGCTATCTAGCCCCAAACTAAGCCAAAGCTTGTAATATGGGAACCAGATACCAGTACCCCAAGTATGAGTTTTGCTTACCATATTTGGTTTTTCGTTTTACGTTTTTGTTCCGTGTTCATTGCGGGTTTAGTATGAAGACGCGATAGAGAAACCGATACGGAACTTTATGTTCTACTACTAATTTTCATCATACTTGCAACATAAAGTTCCGTATCGGTATCTCTGTGTCGGTTGTTCTGTGTGGGGATCGAACCCACGGCCTACGCAGTAGGCAGAGCTACTACTAAGCTGTGAAGGCTGTCAAATGGACATTTGTAATGGAAAATGTATGTGTGCAATGCTAGTGCTCTTAAAATGGTGAATGAAAACATCGTAAGGAAAATCGTGGCGCGCACGTTCGACCATCTCCTGTAGACTGAATAAGGCTGAAAAGGCCTAATAAGCTCTAAGGATGTTAGTGTAGAAGCGGGAGTGACAAATAGTTGCATAAATCACCTATTTTAGAATAAAATAGAAAAATCTTTATTTTACCTCTTAAATATCTGAATTTACAAAAGAGCTATTATTTTGTATGGACCTCCACTCCGCATTTGCTATATGAACTCAATACGGAGCTAGATTTCAGTGATGCACAGGCCCAGTGGCGTAGCTATCATAGGGCCAGGTGGTGCAGTGCCCCAGGGGCCCGGAGCTCAGGGGGCCCTCTAACCTAAGCTTTGAAAAGAGAGGGACAGCCAGCTCCCGAAGCTAGAAAACCTTGAGCCTGCTCACAAAATTCTTTCTCTATGCACTGGGGCCCTTGTCCACCTAGCTACGCCACTGCAGAGGCCTGTTTAATTTAACTAAAACCATAGTCTAGTTATAAAAACACACTTTCGCCCTATTCAGGCCAGTGAGTAAGCTCTAAATTTACACCTATCGCTTCCATCAATAACAGACACGCGACATTTTTACGAAATTATTGTAATTGGGTAGTACGAAGGGCGGATATCGCGTGAGACCTTGGCCAAACTCTTATTCAAAGGTTTTAACGAGATTCCGTAAACAAAGGCTTTATTGTTTTGTAAATATCGTCAAAAATAAAACGTTCTTGTTTGTATCAAAAAACCCTGAGTTGTTTGCTCATTATTTTTTTAAGGAAGAGTTGAGTTATGGAACAAGGTCACGGCCCACTCGATGTTGAGAATGCCTATTTAATCAGCGTTGCTGTATTTCAGCTTGAAGGGTGTGGTTGACGGTGAAATCACAGGCACATGAGGCTTAACATCTGTATGCCTCAAGTTGATCGACGCAGGCCAGTGCATCTTAGGGCACGTTCCTATCGTGCGAGGATTGCCTCGCCGTCGCTTTGTTATAGATTATGGTCTTCTTCTTTTTCTTGTCGTGTCATTAGTTTCTTTCGCGTACTGGCATTGGGCACATAATTTTTTTAACAGAAGAACGCATTGGTGCACGACCAGTTATGAACCCACGTCCTTAGGATCGTTAGGCGGGGCCGCTACTACTAGACCAGCAGTGCTCATAGGTGATGGTTAAAAACCTACACTAAAACCAATAAACTAAAACACAGAGGACTTCCATTGAGGTCGCGTCCTTTATGCCATCACCATGAGATATAAAGGGTTAGAGTCCCATGTGCTTGTAATTACAACTAAGGTATACTCTTCAAACCGAAACACAGCTAACCGAGCAACACTGTTTGGTCACAAAGAGCTCTACTACGACTTAAACTACCTACTTCATAGGATTTCTAGACTTATGAGGTAAATAAATAAATAAATATTAGTGGACTTTCCTCACAGCACTATCTAGCCCCAAACTAAGCCAAAGCTATATATATAGAAACCAGGTGGCTGATATAATACATAATATACTTACTGTTTTTTGTGAATACATACTTATATTATATAATAACACCCAGACAGAGAACAAACATCTATGTTCATCGCACAGATGCTTTTTCTCGGTGAGTATCGAACCCACGGCCTACGGCGCGGAAGGCAGAGCTACTACCAACTGAGCTGTGAAGGCTGTCGAGGGTAACAATGATGATAAGTCACCGAATTCAACTATGTAAATAAAATAACTTAGCAAATAAACGCACAATATACAGTGATAATACTATCTTAATATTACTTAAATTACAACCCGTAAAAAAGTTTGCACGAACGAGCCTTATCAGATTACCCCTTTACTACTTATCATTTGTGCCTAATTTGACCGTGGGAACCCAAAGCTGGGGTTTTTATCGAACCCGTGACCCTTATTGTGGTTTGTCGTGGATAGACGTACCTATTCAGTGCGGCGGCGGCGGACTTTCAAAGTGATTCTTGTGATTGAACGGAATATTTATACTGTTTTGATTTTGAATGGATTGTAAGTAAAACAACGTGTTACGGGGGTGAGAATGGACAAACAACTTCTTGCTCGCACATTACGACATTTTAGAAGATACAAAAGGCGTAAGAGTAGTAGAGGTCTTTGTGAAGGGCTCGTCCGGGGAAGTACTACCACCACGCCTTTTTCTGCCGCCGAGTAGCAACGCTGTGTTTCGGTTTGAAGAGTGTGGTTGCTGGTGTAATTACAGGCACATGAGGCTTAACGTCTGTATGCCTAAGTTGATGGACGCTGGGCAGTGCATCGTAGGGCACGTTCCTATCGTGCGTGACATACAAGGCAATGCTTTGTTATAGCTGATGGTTACCTCTTAACATCAGATGGCCCACCTGCTTGTTTCATCAGCTAGTTGTATAAAAATATATATATATCTTAAAATATGACCAAATGTGCGAGCGAGAGGTCCATTAGCGGTGGTTTGCGTGTCAAAGAAGGCCAATCACTAACACTTTCTCGTCAATACATCTTATCTTACCTCGCCCCGTCCACAATTTCATAGTTTTCATTCTCTCACGCCTACGCATCAGGTAGTCTGATGAATAGGTGTAGTGTTTGAACTTTGATCTATTTGAAATTGAACGCTGTCAATCGTGTGAGAAGGTGCGATATGCTATTATTTCGTTCGCCCACTAACGCGCCACCCGCCATCGCACCGTCCCTTTCCTACCATTCTTTGATAGACAGCCTTCACAGCTCAGTTGGTAGTAGCTCTGCCTTCTGTGCCGTAGGCCGTGGCTTCGATCCCCACCGAGAATAAACATTTGTGTGATGTACATAGATGTTTGTTCTCTGTCTGAGTCTTATTATATTATTATAAGTAAGTATTTACAAAAAAAAGTAAGTAAAAAGTAAAAGTGTAAGAGATATAATTTGGGACCAAGAAACAAGATAGTGTTATCTCTGCTAAGGTTGAGATCCTACTGTTTTTATTTATCTTTATCTAGTGGTCGAACAAACACTACTCCATCTTTTTTTATTTATTTCAATGTCATATTTATTTAAAAATATCGCACTAAACAATGTCTACCTACTTTTATCAAACTACTTTCATCAGAGACCCTTAAACTTATTCAACGAGACCCTTACGTCCGGGTATAATAGGACAATCCACTTGTCAAAATCATCATATTTTCCTCAACCCTGACAGATTTCCTTCAATTGGGGTCACTTCAGTCTGTTATACGATCTGCTGATGCTTAAAATCTGCAAAGGTTGATAAAGGTGCTCAAGTTGGTATGAGAAATAATTTATTTTCCACAATCTACATCTACACTAATATTATAAAGAGGAAACATTTGTATTTTTGTATTTTTGTATTTTTGTATGTAACGAATAGGCTCAAAAACTACTAGTCCGATTTCAAAAATTCTTTCACCATTAGAATGCTACATTATCCCTGAGTAACATAGGCTAAATTATATTTTCAAAAACATCAGGGATCCTTACTAAAACTTCAATAATGTAACCCAAGGTGGAAAACAAAAACCTTACATCGCGTGCGCTGCGAAAACTATTGAAGATAGAACAAAATAATGTACTACGATTTTGTAGAACACGTCATCATCTACAAAAAATGTCGCGACAGCATATGTCTAACTATTATAGTTATGTCACAATAAGTGTTCTTTTATTATAAAAAATTAATTGAAATGCCTCCGCTAGAAAAGGGTCTTTATTTGTACCTTGGTATTAATCCTTATCCAAATAAATCATTTCATAATTAAGACGGTTTCAATACCTATAGATTACTTCTTAAATTTTTCAAATCGGACATTCCATTCAAAAGATATGACGAAATTAAAAATGTTAACGGGTCCACGGGTCACGCGCGGGGTGTGATTTCACTCACTCAAGGAGAAGCGCGTGCAAATGTATGAAATAAGTAGACGCGAGCCTCGAACCCACGGTCTAAGTTTATCCTAAAATGTTGAAAAATAATACAAAAGAATGGTAGGAACCAAGCCGTAAGTTTGTTGCCTATTCTTCTATGCTTGGTAGCGTGGAACTGGCACCTAGATTCACTTAGCTCTAAGACGTTTCGGTGTGATCCTTGTGATCCAATTAAACAAATAGCCTTTGACTATACTCATCATCATCTTCCTGTCCTTGTTCCACTCTATGTGGGGTCGGCACAACAGGTTATTTTCTCTTCACTTCCCTTTATCATCCGTCATCTCATTAGTTACTCCTTTCTTTCCCATTTCACTTTCTGCTCGGCGCTCGACGAGACAACACGTCAAGGTGACGTCATTCGTTACAGGGTTGACGAATAAAAACTAATGTGTTTATCGTCTTAATTTCAGTGCACAGCAAGTCAATCTTCCTGAAGATGCTTCGTAGAGAGGCGAAACACGTGTCTTGTTAAGTATTTTATATTTTTTGTGGTATTTTTGTTGTGTCTAATACACCTTTTTTCACGTTACAGAATTTGCAGAGTATGCAGAGTTTGCAGATGCAGTGAAGGGTGCACACACAAGTCTACATTTGATTTACTTACATAAGATTAGATTAGATAAGATTAGATTAGGGGATTAGTACTATATATTTATTTCATTAAATTTATGTTTAACAATGGAATACCGCAAAGTCACGCCTGAATCAGTTAATTTTCTTTCCCATGTCATCTTTCACACAATCCATCCATCATTTCTTTGGCCTACCTCTACTCCTTAATCCATCCACATTCATATCTAACACTCTTTTCGTAACATGACATTCATCCCTTCTCATAACATGTCCATACCACACTAACTTATTGCTCCTCATTTTTTTGCCTTTGACTATACTGTACTCTTTAAAATATAACTTCAAAATTGATCGTTACAAAGTTTTGTTTATTACAAAAAAAACTTGTTGTGCCGACCCCACATGAAGTGGGATAAGGGCAGGAAGATGCTGACACTACTATAACGCCGACCTTCCGTTTTCGCATCAGTGTTTTTTTTAGGGTCCCGTACCCAAAGGGTAAAACGGGGGATGATGATGATGACCTTATGAACCGTGATAGTTAGACAGTTGAAACTTTCACAGATGACGTATTTCTGTTGCCGCTATAACAACAAATACAAAAAAACAGAATAAAATAAATATTTAAGGGGGCTCCCATACAACAAACGTGATTTTTTTGCCGTTTTTATAGACGATGGCACGGAACCCGTCGTGCGCGAGTCTGACTCGCACTTGGCCGGTTTTTTTATTATATTATGTAGATGTACTCGTATCCCAATTTAGCTTTCAGGTAAATACCACACAATTACAAGGAGGCTACGTTTGTCACGTTAATTATTTTGAGAAAGTGGTTCCTTCACGTAAATGAATGAATAATAATGAATTTCTGAGAACGTGATCTTTGAAAGCGAATTATTTCATTCGGAATATTCATTGTTATTATAACCTTATTTTGGATAATGTGTTAATTAGCCGGTTGTTTAAATGTCAAGCTTTGTCATCTTTTCGTAAGAATCAAAGTCTCATTAATAAAAAATACAACCCACACTTTAAGCGACTGGTCCTAAGGACTTGAAACTTAAAGTGTTTACAGAGGCGCACACAAAAGACGGAGTTAACTTCCTAAAATTTGGGACATAAAATACATTTTCTGGATGGTTGAAGCGAAAACTTAATGTGTACGGACACTATTTTAAGCTCCGTACTCACATTCGGTATTACTCGTTTTGGAGTAAAACTATCGAGTATTACCGAATGTGAGTACGGAGCTTTAGAATATACAGCATCAACCAAGTTATCTTATTTAAACTGTCAATATTTTACATAAGGCATCAATACTTTGAAGGGTTGCTATTGAAGAAGTTTTAAACCCCAGGTTGCGGGTTTAAAAATCCGGACTTCAACTTGCAAACTCTGAGTGCGAGCGAGGCGTTCGTGGAAGTACTACTGTTCAATCTCTCTCTTGTCGTGTCACTAGTTTCTTTCGAAACAATGTGGTGAAAGGATTCAAAGTGCGCCTCAAGGCTCCTTTCGAGCACTTGACACATGTTATAGAACTTTTTAGGTTCTACGACATGCCGGTTTCCTCACGATGTTTTCCTTCACCGTTTGAGAGTACTGGCATTGTGTACATACATTTTTGAACAGAAAAACTCATTGGTGCACGTATGGTTTCAATAAAAAGTCTAGAAATATTATGTAATTAACTAATTTTAATTAATTTTAAGTTTTAGCAGAAATACCACGTCGTTGCAGAAAAGTTGTTAGAGCGAAAGGGAAGATACCTGGTTGCCGCTGACATTACAGGCACATGAGGCTTAACTGTTTGCCTCAAGTTGATGGAAGCATTTCAGTGCATTGTAGGATAAGTTCATATCGTGCGTGACTTGCAAGGTAATAGTGGTGACTATCACTTACAAAACATTACCTTACAAAACATCACACGGTCATTATTGTGAGTGACTCGCAGGGTAATAAAAATAAATAAATAAATATTAATGGACTTTCCACACAGCACTATCTAGCCCCAAACTAAGCCAAAGCTTGTAATATGGGAACCAGATAGCTGATATACTACATTTTTTTTTTTTGTAAATACATACTTTTAATATACATATAATAACACCCAGACAGAGAACAAACATCTCTATGTTCATCACACAAATGTTTGTTCTCGGTGGGGATCGAACCCACGGCCTACGGCGCAGAAGGCAGAGCTATTACCAACTGAGCTGTGAAGGATGTCATAATGCTCAGTTGTAGGTCACCACCTAGCATCAGGTGGGCTACATGCTTTTTTCCATCAGCAAGTAGTATAAAAAATATTTAAATGACCTGGCGGCCTCGTGGTCGACCGAGAGAGCGCTGGCGGGACAATTTGGATGCTTTTGAAGGTAGATGGTGGGAGGAATCTCGGAGTAGATAGAAATGGAAGTCCTTGGGGGAGGCCTTTGTCCAGCAGTGGGACGAAAGAGGCTAATAAAAAAAAACACCTGTCTACAGAATTTTTTTTTCTGATTTTATCAAGTAATGAAACTAGCATCTCTCTCATCTCTCTCTCATCATCAGCGACTTTCATCCAATGCACAAGAAAAAATACCAAACAGTAAAAACTAACCGCAAATTAAGTATTAAAACCTCCCACATACAATTTAAAAAACAAGTAAACCCCAAGCTTAACAAAACGTTGTAATTACTGGAGAAAAAACCGAGAAAACTGAACAAAAGCCTTTCCAGAGCGTGTTGATGGCTCATTAGAGGACGTATCTAGACTAGCCTCAGGCTTGGTCATTACACAGGACTACACTTTCAAATTGTGATGCTCAATGAAAAAATATTCATGTTTGTGGAATACCAAGAAAACAGTTATATAAAAATGCAGCCAGTGTCTTGGGGACACTTGCGGGACTGATTGTGATCAGTTAAACTATCTCTGGATCGTTCGCAATGGTCTGCAAATCTCAGTTAAATAAAAATATATAATAATATAAAAAAACCAGTTAAATAAACATTCTCGGAAAACTTTTTTTTTTATTATTAATAGACTATCCTTTGGCCACAATCTCACCTGATGGTAAGCGACGATGTAGCCAGCGATGGAGCAGAACGGTCTAGAAGACACCTATTCACTCTTGCCTTGAAGAGACAGCGCCAAACTAAGCAAAGAGTTTAACTGGTAAAATAGTAACATAGTTTTTCTTATAAGTACTTATAATATTATAGTGTATATGCCCAGACACAGAAATAAATCTATGTATCAGAAATAATTCCTCGGATTCGCTAAATTAGACCTAAGTTATTTTTATAAAAATGTACATGCATCATATATGCTAATAATATATGAATAAATGCCTTTTGAGTTACACTATTGTGCCTAATAATACCTACAGTTAGTTATAGATTCGTGTGGAACTGGCTCCTGGATTCACCTAGCTTCAAAACATTTCAAAGTGATCCTTGTTAGTCAATTGAATAAATACCTTTGACTGCGATACATTGAGTTTATGATAATAGTTCAAAGTAATCTTTGTGATTCTAATAAATAAAGGCCATTTTGATTTCATTTTAATGAGTTACAAATCACAGTAACCGTCAACTACTGTATAGAATTGCCAAAAAGCGGTTAAGGGGCTGACAACCATCAAACAACTTCTCGCTCGCACGTTTCGACATGTTGAAAGATATAAAATCACTAAACTAATTTTCGAAAAATCGCAATCAACCATTTTGTGTGCAATCACATTGCACACAGTTAAGTAAAAATTTCATTTTGATCGATACAAGTTTTCCTACTTAAAAGTTTGCTTATGTACGAAAACTAGTAAAGCAAACTTTTAAGTAGGAAAACTTATATAAAAATTTTTTTTTTTACTAAACTGGTTGATTGCGATTTATAGAAAATGAGTTAAATTATTTTATATATTTTTCAACAAGTCGATACGTGTGAGCGAGATACGTGTTTTTTGCAATTAGCTCTTGTCTTCGCCTTAAACAAATTATATCTAAGCTTTCGTGAGTCTGAATACCTAGTCAAGTATTTGTCGTTAATTCCAATAACGTCTAGGGCGAAACTATTACACGATCGTTTCTATACCTTCAACCTTCAACTGACATTTTTAATGTGACGGTAAAAATGGAGGTTATTCACTCAAATCAATGTTTTTCAAATAAATTAAAATTGGTGGCCATTCCACACAGCACTATCAAGCTATCAGTTTGAATAGTGTGGTTACCGGTGAAATGACAGACACTTGAGACTTAACATAATCTTCTTCCTTTTGTCGTTTCACTAGCTTCTTTCGATACAGATGTTAAGCCTCATGTGCCTGTAATTACACCGGCAACCACACTCTTCAAACCGAAACACAGCAACGCTGCTTGGCGGCAGAAATAGGCGTGGTGGTAGTACTTCCCCGGTCGTACATACTTATAAAATATAATAACACCCAATCAGAGAACAAACATCTATGTTCATCACACACAAGGATCGAACCCACGGCCTGCGGCGCAGAAGGCAGAGCTACTACCAACTGAGCTGTGTAGGCTGTCAAGTAATACATCAAAAATAAGCCACTGAAAACCAGTATTTATTTATCTCCCATAAATAAAGGGGGAAATATGATAAACATAGATTAGAACCGTGATCCCGTAAAGTATGTTCGCTACTCCGCATAAGCCTTCGCATCCACTCCATAGCCGGATTATGGTGTTAAGGCTCTATGATGATGAGAAATAATGAATTTGCGTTATTTTAGATCCAAATTACCCTGAAACGGGTTAACGAAGATCTTTTAATATCCTGCTTGTAAAATGTAGATTGAATTGGTTAGTTAAGTGTGCATAGAATAACTTAAGATAGATAATAATTTGAAACAGTTTCACGACTTTGATCCCCAGGCACGGTAGATATCCCCTCAGATCTCATAGTACCGAGATACGAGTACCAAATCTTAAAATTCACAACAATTATAAACTAGTGGTTTTCCCCGAACTGAGATTTCGTGAGGTCCACTTCTGTCTTTCATTGATACCCAACACGATATTTGGCCTCTGACTACCTCCTAACCTACTTGGGGTAACCAATTGTATCTCAAAATCATACATACGCTCACGAATAAAAATAAAAATGGTATTGGGTAGTACAAACCAAACCCTTTCTTGACACCTCACTTGGTATATTTGTTTAACAATTTTTTGTTGCTCCCTTTGAAAACCAACTAACTAGATCGCATACGTTATTAAAGGTGTTCCAAGTAGGTGTTCTTTTATGTTTTAAAGATAGTGAAGGTATAAACACTGAAAATAAGGGTTAACAAATATTGTATAATTTAAATAGATACAAGCTATTTTGATTTCATTTGAGATTGGTTTCAATCAGTGTTGCAATGATTAATGAATTATTAACCTGTCACATGCCGGAATTCCAGATACAATAGAAAATGTATTGTCTTGCGTGGCTCTACGTTCCGGCATGTGAAAGGTTAAGGCGAAGACAAGAGTTCATGTACTTCTCGCTCGCACGTTTCGACATGTTGAAAGATATAAAATCACTAAACTCATTTTCGAAAAATCGCAATCAACCATTTCGTGTGTAATCGCATTGCACACAGTTTATTAAAAAAATCATATTGATCGATACATGTTTTCCCACTCAAAAGTTTGCTTTACTAGTTTTCGTACATAAGCACTCTTTGGAGTAGGAAAACATGTATCGATCAAAATGAAATTTTTACTGATTGCACACAAAATGGTTGATAGTGATTTTTTTTAATGATTTTTGTGATTTTATATCTATTATCATGTCAAATCGTGCGAGCGAGAGTTAAGCTCTTGTCATCGCCTTAAGGACCATTTATTCAAGGCAAAAATAATAATAATGCGAAGTAGAAGTAAAGTTATACGTCTTATTTACTTTTTTATAACTTAAAAGCTTTATAATATGCTAAGTCAGCTACATGTGTTACTATACTTAATCCAAATTCCATTCCAACCGGTCCATTTGGCGTGATTGAGACATAAACATAAAGATTTAAAACAAATTCCGCGTTTTTGTGAATATTATATAAATTTTCATTTTCAAAATACATCATTATCATGATAATAATAGACAAATGAGTCTGTCTACTTTTTTTATTGTCTATTAACTTGATCTCGCACCATTAAGTAAGGAAACCAGCATGCAACAGCTACTTAATAAATAAATCTTTAAGACAAGTCGTTGAACAAGAGTTACTCCTAATATAAAGTGCTTTTTGAAATAAAATGCCAGACATGCATTCCAAGATGTAGTATGTAGGTGCACGCTACGCCGTAGCCGCGTAGCGGCGTAGCTCTGCTACGCCGTAGCCGAGAGGTATCGTATTTACGAGAATTTTCAATTTATAAAATGTAACGGGGAAAGATTTCGACTTGAAATATAATGCATTCTCTATTTTTACGATGCAGTTTTGTAGACTTTATGGTTAATCATACCTCTGAAGAATATTTCATGAATATACAACGTGTAACATAATACCTCTATAACCCGGAAACAGGATATTCTACAGGTCATGGCGAACAACTTTCGAAAACGAAGTAGGTATTCAAATTTTGCATACGTCAAAGTATTCCAGTGCTTGGTCTGATCTCTTGGTCTTTGGCCTTATGTAACATGTTGTATATAAAACAAACACAAATGTCCCAAAAAACGCAATCAATCAAATTGTGTTCAATAACATTGCAAATTGTTCAGCAAATATATTCAAGAGTAGTAGAGCTTTTTGTGAAGGGCTCGTCCGGAGAAGTACTACCACCACGCCTTTTTCTGCCGCCAAGCAGCAACGCTGTGTTTCGGTTTGAAGAGTGTGGTTGCCGGTGTAATTATAGGCACATGCGGCTTGACATCTCTATGCCTCAAGTTGATGGACGCAGGGCAGTGCATCGTAGGGCACGTTGCTATCGTGCGTGACTTACGAGGCAATACTTTGTTATAGGTGATGGTTACCACTTAACATCAGGTGGGAAATGTGCTTGTTCCATCAGCTAGTTGTATAAATACAGTTATATAAATATTTCTATAAATACATACATACATCAATAAAGATATAGGTATACATATTATATTATTGTGATCCTAACAAGTTTTCCTACAAAAAAAACAATAAATCAATATTAAAAAATAGAATTGGTTTTGATCCCACGATCTTACTATCGGCACTCCCACTAGACCACGGCTGCTCATATGAATATTTTCTACAATCAATAATGTCTGCAAGCAAAAACACTGAATGTATTCGATACACTATCAGGTTCTTGAACGCATGTCAAAACTAGCTGTTTGGGCGCAGTCCAAAAACACAATTTACATAGATAAGTATAGAACGCACTTGGATGAGTGAAGACGTTTTAAGACCAGCGACCAACGCGATACAGTACACAAAGAAAATATACAAGGTGTTCCAATACTTGTGTTTAAAAACTTCAGAGGGCTAAAGTACCCATCAAAATGAATAACTTTTTCTAAGGAACCAACACTGTGAACGCGAAAAAAAAACAGCTGTTTCATACAAAATGTCAATACCTTCCTGGTTAAAATGTATGAAACAGCTGTTTTTTTTCGCGTTCACAGTGTTGGTTCCTCAGAAAAAGTTATTCATATTGATGGGTAATTTAGCCCCCTAAAGTTTTTAAACACATGTATTGGAACAGCTTGTATATTACCTAAAAAAGGCATTTCTTTATTATTTCTATATAATAAAATTAATATTAATTTTATTTCAGATAACTTTGATCCATAATTTGTTAGTACGTACAAACTTAAAAACTATATTAGGATAATAGTATAATAATGGCGATCCTATGCCGTCATTACTCGCACACAGTGCTTCAGGAAGGGGCTATCCCATTTTTGAGCAATGATGATCAGGATGTTATTGGGACTTCCACGGAATCTTTTTTTTTTTTTTATACAACCAGCTGATGGAACAAGCAGATGGCCCACCTGATGTTAAGTGGTAACCATCACCTATAACAAAGCATTGCCTCGTAAGTCACGCACGATAGGAACGTGCCCTACGATGCACTGCCCTGCGTCCATCAGCTTGAGGCATACAGATGTTAAGCCTCATGTGCCTGTAATTACACCGGCAACCACACTCTTCAAACCGAAACACAGCGTTGCTGCTTGGCGGCAGAAAAAGGTGTGGTGGTAGTACTTCCCCGACCGAGTTCTTCACAAAGAGCTCTACTACTCTTAAAAATCTCATCAGAAGTGACGCAGTTTTCTTATTACTGGACCTAATTTATCTGTTCGTGCTGTATAAGCGTATTTATGTTGTGTCCTAAATAAATGTATTTTCTTTCTTTTTTTTCTTTCAAATAAATACAGAAAACTGTGGTAAGAAATGAGAACGCCAAGGAAGGCTACAGTAGAGGACTAATGAAAAAGATAAATAATGAAATTAAACATCTTACAATCCTGTACTTTTTTACTATAAAACCGGTCAAGTGCGAGTCGGACTCGCGCACGAAGGGTTCCGTACCATAATCTATAAAAACGGCAAAAAAATCACGGTTGTTGTATGGGAACCCCCTTTAATATTTATTTTAGTCAATTTTTTTGAAATACATCATCTGTGAAAATTTCATCTGTCTAACTATCATGGTTCATGACATACAGCCTGGTGACAGACGGACAGACAGACAGGGTACGATACGTTTACGCGACTAACGTCACATTCGTTATAAGCCCCCTGGTCGCTGTCTCAGAAAGTCGCGCGTCACAGTCGCGCGTACCAAAACAGCATCTTCAGTTTCTTCTCGACAACTTTTAAACATAACAACATGTCTCATACTGGCGACTTGCCAAAGACAAAAAATACTTTACAATCCCAAATGTGCATTATGCCGGAGCGTTCAGGGGGTAGTTAGAGAACGAAGCGATGCTGCATTTATTCATGAAACTTATTCTCCGTGTTATCTGTTTTTTAACCAGCAATTTCAGTTTTACTCAACCACTGTGTCTCAGCTTAGTTGGTAGTAGCCCTGCCTTATGCGTTGTAGGTTGTTGCTTCGATTTCCACCAAAGACAAACATACAGCTTCATGACTTTTCTAGGCACGGTAGATATCCCTTCAGATCTCTTAGTACCTACCAAGTACCAACTTAAGAGTCTTTGAAGATGACTGAGGGTAAGTCAGAGGTGGGGTGCTAGGTCGGGTAACCTCCTCGTGGTGCACCCTGGTAACACCATGAAACACACCTGCAGAGTACTGCGGACGTGTTTCATGGTGGCTAATAACCCGACACGGTGGGCCTCTCCGCGTGTCCCTCTGTCTAGCAGAGGGCACAGTGTGATGAGGCAGGGTAGACCTACGGGTCTACCCAGGCGGTAGAGCGCGCGCGAGAGACGCGGAACTTCTTGCGCCGCTCATGGTGGTGAACAGCGGGAGAAGACCTGGAGGGGCCTTCTCCCGCATTGCACATATTCACCACCCCGTCAGGCGGGAACGACCGGGCACTCACGGTCGTTCCCGGGTCCCTCCCTGCAAAGGGGGGGGCGTGCGGGCCCCGCCGTAAAGGCGGGGGCGTTGCGGGGGCCCCGCTGTCATGGCGGGCCAATCGCCGGCGGGGGACTGGATGAAAAGGCTCTGCCAGTTTCCCAGTTCCCCTCCATATAGGCGACGCGGGAGTGTCGCTGGGTTGTTTAGTGGGTATACCGGGAGCGGAAAACCGGGGAGTCCCACATATCCCCTCCATCCTCCAATGGGGAGGAATGCGTAACGCATTATTCCCAGCGTAAAAAAAAAAAAAAAAAAAAAAAAAAAGGGTAAGTCAGAGGTCCATCAGGCTATGCACTGCTCGCATTTATGCCCTTGTAGTAATTGTCATTTTTATTTGACTTTGTGTAGTTTATCTGACAACTTAGATTCGAGTTAAAATCTTTCAAAGAGGTAGGTAACATAAAAATCATCATTTCAGTTTTTTTTGAAAAGCTACTAGTGTCAAACGCATGTTTGTTACATGTTTTGTAGAGCTCTTTGTTTAGGGCTCGTCCGTGGAAGTACTAACACCACGCCTTTTTCTGCGCCAAGCAGCGTTGCTGTGTTTCGTCTTGAAGAGTGTGGTTGCCGGTGTAATTACAGGTACTTGAGGCTTAACGTCTGTATGCCTCAAGTTGATGGACGCAGGGCAATGCATCGTAGGGCACGTTCCTATCGTCCGTGGCTTGCGAGGCAATGCTTTGTCAAGTGGTAACCATCACCTATAGATGATGTTTACCACTTAACATCAGATGCTGCTTGTTCCATCAGCTAGTTGTATAAAAAAAACGCAAAGGCCCGCATCGATCAAAGAAGGTCACTTACGAGTATGTAACATTAAATCTTGCTATATCAAGCTCAGAAATCAGAATCATTTATTTGTGGAATGTAAGTTTAGGTTTACATTGATCTTAATGTACAAAAAAAAGCAAAATTACCTTCTACCACTTACAGTCCTGGCGTGCAAACATTTTTGAACTTAAAAATAATGAATAATAATTTAATTTAATAAAATAATACCTACGATTATGTCAAAACGGCAAAGCTGGAGACTGACTTTTGGTGTAATGTATCGAGTTTTTGGATCTCAAACCAAAGGTGGAATAATAACGTTTAGTTAGTTTGTATCATTTGCGGTTTTTTAGCGAATCCCTTTGAGTGTTAGTACAAGTCAGTACAGGTCGCGTCATAGCGAGAGGAAGTCGCCATTTAGGGCAAAAACGGAACAGACTTGAGCCAAGAGCTCGAATGATACATTCAAAACAAACAGGACAAGTCAGTCTACAGCTTAAACGTTTACCCTGATGCGTTACTTACTTGCTGAGAGAGATTTTCAACTCTAGTTCTCATTTCAAAGAAGCTAGCTATAGTTCCTCTCTTTTGGTAAAATCAAAAGCTACACTCACTCACATCACACTTAAACGAAGGCCAAATCACCTTGACCACGCCAAGGCGGTTTTCTGTGCATTGATTATGTAGATGTTTGCTCACCAACGTGCTCTGTCATTATCTAAAGAGTAATAGAGCTCTTTGTGTGTGGCTTGTCCGGGGGAGTCCGTCCACAATGATTATTTCTGCCGCCAAGCAGCTTTGCTGTGTTTCGGTTTGAAGGTTGTTGTTACTTGTAAAATTACAGGCACGAGAAGCTTAACATCTGAATGCCTCAAGTTGTTTGACGCAGGCCAGTGCACGTTCATATCGAGCGTGACTTTCGAGGCAATGCTTAGTTTATGGTCTTCTTCTTCTTATTGTCGTGTCACTAGTTTCTTTCGAAACAATGTGGTGAAAGGATGTGAGGTGCGCTTTAAAGAAGTTCTTTTCGAGATTTGGTAATGGTGATGGTTACCATTTACCATCAAGTCCTATTTGATTGATCTATCAGTGAGAAGGATAAAAAACCAGCCAAGTGCGAGTCGGACTCGCGCACGAATGGTTCCGTACCATTATCTATAAAAACGGCAAAAAATCGCGTTTGTAGTATGGGAGCCCCCTTAAATATTTATTTTATTCTGTTTTTTAGTATTTGTTGTCCTAGAGGTAACAGAAATACATCATCTGTGAAAATTTCAACTGTCTAACTATCACGGTTCATGAGATACAGCCTGGTGATAGACGGACAGACAGACAGACGGACTGACAGCGGAGTCTTATATATAGGGTATAATAGGGTCCCGTTTTACCCTTTGGGTACGGAACCCTAAAAAAACAATTCATCCACGGTTCTCCAAGGACGGTGAACGCTTCGGTGTAGCCTCCCCTTAACGTGAACGAGGCTTTACTCGTAGATTCAACCAGAGGAAATTGATGGATAGGCTGTAACGCCATAACCATTCTTTTCACTTATCATTCCCGCAATAATATTTTACGATTGACCGAGTGGACGCCTCGGGATTCTGGGCACGTGGCGCCATCTACATTACGTAAGGGTAATTTGGAAGGCATCGAAAAATCGCCGCCCGATGGTCTGAATGTTTAGTTGATGGAATACTTTGATGCCGATTTGCAATCTTTAGATTTTTGCTATATTTTCTGTTATTTTTGACGTTATTCATTGTTTCATGAAAATGTCCACTACGTAAGTTGGAAAAACAGAAATAGCTTCACGATTTTGATCTCCAGGCACGGTAGATATCCCCTTAGGTCTCCAAGTACGAACTCCAGATTCTTTAAGGATGTCTAAGGGGGGTAGTCAGAGGTACGTCCATCCAGCCCATTGCCGCTGATAGTATACTAACCGAATTCCTCATGATGATTTCCTTCATCGTTTAAGAGCACATACATTTTTCGATAGGAAACATTGGTGCACGATTGGATTCGAACCTACGACCTTACGATCGGAATGCGTTGTCACTCCCACTAGACCACCGGTGTTCTAATAATTTTTGCAATGGTCTTGGTTAAAGACTATTATAAAAATTATGTATCAACTATATATATTGTTACCATTTTAACTTATAAATAAATCCATTAAGTAAGTAATTCACACTTTAACACCTGAACTATTAGTCAAACTGCTCAGGCCAAGCTATTACTCAAATGAACTTAAACTTAATTTGGCAGAAAACTCTTTGTTAACACAAGTAATAAACGGATTTATTAGTTTCGAAACTGAATCACATTCGCAATTACTAAGTTTTTTCTAGACGAGGCCTCTTTGAGGCTTTATCGGTCACTCCACCAAGGTCAATCGTCTAGTTTTTCAAAATGACTGAAAAATATGTTTTCTTTTTTTTCAGGCTTAAGAAGTAAATTAATATGCGTAATTTCATAGAGACAAGTCTGGTTTGGGTATTAGTGACAAAAACGAATGTTTTTTTTAAACCAGCGACAAGGCTAAAGAAATAAATTCATTTGAATATTTTTATTGAGTTTTAGACGCACGACCTTGCACAAGATAGTAAGGTTATACGTATTTCGTTTCAAATTGAGGTCACAGACGGCTCGTATCACACCGTCAGTTACAAGGTTTAAACATTGACTAGTTAAAAGATTTTTGTAATGCTATCGTTAGGTTTCTACGGCGCCCAGACCTGGTCTTCGACTGAACATCAATAGTCGAACTCTGGGTTTGCCAGTAAGCAAATTCAAGAACATAATAAAACGAAGACTTTGCACAAAAGCTTACTATAAAATATCTGATTATATAGATGACAAAAAAGCTTGGGACTGATCAGTGCTCCAACTCATTAAAAACACTATACAATTAAGTAGGCACCATAATAAAATTGTAAAAAGGATCATACAAAAAACGCTGATGAAATGAACTGCAGCAGATGAACACTTTAACACCTCTTATTTATTCGTAGAACACAGGTAAAACAATTTCACTTTTATTCTTCGCACTTGTTACAGATGACAGTATGTTAGCCAGTCAAATTTACTCCACCAAGTCTCTTTCCAGAATGACACATTTTTTCAATCTTCTCCTTTCCCCACTTTTTACAGTTCGGGGACCTACCAACGTTAACAATCCTACCAACCTTACCGACCAAAGCTACGACTTGGCGGTCAATTGACTGACTAAAAGACAGGAAGATATAAAATTATTTATACTACTTCAATTTTAATCTAAAAAAACAAGCTTAATATTTACAAAATGAATTATAAAATTCGAGAAATCATTACATTCGGCCATCCGCCATCATGCGATCTCCTGACGCATGATCAAATAAATAAACTGAACGTACTAATCAATTAAGAATATTTATATTATTTTAATTTTAAAGAAGAACAAAAAAAATCTTTTTTTTTTTATTGTAATAGCTTACATACAAATTCATTTTATTATTTTAGTCCTTATCAACTTCAATTTCTTATTCAAATTTATTTTATTAAATAATTATAGAAAATACTCAAATAAATTGAATTTACGATTTTAACAAAATTACATTTTCAGTAATTATAAAAACAACATGTGAATAACAAAAAAAAACAATAACTCCCAGTGTTTCGCTACATTAATATACTAGCAATATTACTTTAAATTATTATTCATTACATTTGGCATATAATTAGTATCAGATCTGCTTGTATTATTTTGTTGCCGACCTTTTGTAGGCATATTTTCGTCATCATTATCCTCGCTTTCGGATGAAGTATTACTTTTGTTAGATATTAGCATCGTTGTTATGAGAAGGTTAACATTGATCCAAGGTCGAATCCGATCAAAAGCAACTTCGCTATCGTATTTACTTTTAAGAGTACTAAATCCAGTAAGTTCAAAAATTTTATATCGATCATTATATTATATGCTTCCGTGATTTTAAAGAAGCCTATAAATTTTTATAAGAGCTTAGTACTATTGTCTTTATTGTTAAAATTGGTTCTCGTTTTTTTTATTAGAAATAAATTAGAATATTATTATTATTTACTGTAACTGTAACGATGACATGGGTGTCGGAAGACCAGCGTTATAATAGCGTATGCTGCTATAGCATTAATGCCGAGTGACTGCCAATTTATATCACTTGCCTACTTACTTGTATTGTCTTTTCTTGTATTTTTTTTTATAAACTGCATTTACGTGTGGCATAAATAAATGATTCTGTTTTATATTGTATTGTATTGTAAGATGACATTTTCCATTAACTACGTGATAAGCACCTTGGTGCAATTTTGATCGATTGATTTTCTTTACCCGGTTCAATACTACTGTAACCTTCCACATACACATCCCCTGAAAAGTTAGATCCCTACGCTATAACTTCAACTAACCCTGACAAAGGAACTTGGGTAGAATTTAATGTAGTCAAGTTTGCGTTAAGAGCAGGACTTTTGTAGAAGAATAGTTTGCAATTGTCTTTGAACACAGACACAGAAGAAAACTCGTATAAAGTTTTGCCCTATAAGCAATGCTGTTGTCACAAACTCATCAGTGACTACAAGATCTTCGATCGTCGCCTCAACATCATCGATTTCAATGTTCACAAAGCTCCTATAGACAGGTGTAACTACAGAATTACCGAAACCTTTGATGATAGGCAATTGTGTGTATCTTATTAAGAAGTTTAGGTCTTGAGCATCATCTTCACGAACTTCGATTTATTTGAAAAAAAATACTGTTAGTATCACCAGTCGTGGAAATAGTCAAAGTTTTCCGTTCTTCAACGTCCGTACGCGAAACGCGGTATCATTGGTAGAAGTTTACAATTTTCATTGTCGTGATCAACCCTTTGACACTTTTGGCATTTAACTAACGGCTTAGGGCATTTAAAGTAAGAGTGACCTTTTGCGTGACATTTAAAAAAAAGTCACTAAACCATGGAGGTAATATCATAATGGAGAGTGCCATAAGATCCACAACCATTTGCAACTGTGTATCAAACAGTGATCATCTATCTTTGTTCCTCCCACGCAGCCTAGCTACAAGTAAAAGAAAAGAAGATGTAAGTTCACTCACTCCAACTCACTCACTGTCTGTGTAAATAGTGTCCGTCAGTTGATGCAATGCTTTGATGTTCTAGTTGGAGTTGGTTGAAATATGCGGTGAAGCGAAATAAATGGTGAAAAATCAAAAGAATCATTATTGTTTAAGCAAAATATATTTGAAAAGGCGAAATTATATCCCGTGCAGCTGTGTCTTGTGCATCAACAAAAACAAAAGGAAACAAAACAAAAAAAAAACAAAAGGAGGTTAAAGACCCGGAATTGTCATTTGATACGTAATATACTTTTTCAATTTACAGACTGTAATTACATTTTATTAGTACTAGTCATATTTTCCAATATGAAAACGATGTAAACCCATTAATTATTGTAAAATAAAATTTATTAGTCATCTGTTCTAGTGATGTACATACACAGATTAATTTAGCTTTATATTTCACACCTTCTAGGCGTCTCGCGCCGGCTCAATTTTTGTTAAATTTTACATAATTTTTTTTTTTAGGTTACCAAAATGCCCAGAATGAAGACGGGTGTGGATAAAAGCTGTTAGGCGTGAAAACTAGGAGTCCACAAAATTTTCCTATGCATGGACGAAATGACCCTAAGAAAGTATCGAGTGGGATGGACATCGCTATCACGGCCAGGTCAATATGGGAAATAATATTGACGATAATAGTGTTCCAGTATCTATATTGGTTTTGGGTTGTCGCAATAAAAGTCAGCAACCAGCTAAAATTAAAAAGTTGATTTCCAATTAAACGCCTTTTTCATCCATCTCTTATTCTATCGATAGGTTAGTCAATGTAGTCCCTTCTCTAGTAACTCACACGAATACAATATCGACAACTGCACACTAACAAAAAAACGGACACGCCAAAAACCGAAAGGCTCCGTCCAGTATGATACTTCGTCCAAGCGCTAAACTGTTGTTTGAAGTTGACGCCAAATCTCCTGCAGATGTCTTCGAAGACTTTCGCTTTCGTTTAGAATGAGTGTGTGTAACAGGAGGATCCTCCTCAGGAGTCATCGCACCGTCAGAGTTCATAGAAAGAGAAAAAAAATACTGTAGTTATCATATTCACCAGATAAAACTTATTTCTTAATTCAATTTTTTTTTTGTTTTTTATTTATATTCATGTTTTATTTTATTTTTTTATTTTTCATATGGTTTACTTGGCTTAGCATAACAGCTGTCCATGTAATTTTGCGACGTACTTAGCCACTTACAGGTCCAGTTCTTAAATGCTTATATATATATATATATATTTTTGCACCATTGTACTAATTATTTTGTTAGTTTTGAACTTACAGGTATACATACACCATTTTTCACTAAGAAATTCACTAATAGCGCACCTGGCTAAGGTCTGGCATACATAGCCTGCTAATAGCGCACATGGCTAAACTCTGGCATACATAGCCTATACCTGCATACATAGCATGTACCTACTACCTACCTATAAATATTATCTATAAATTTTTACTTTATAGATATTTAATTTAGTACACTTTGCTTCGGAGACTCGCATCAGAGGGTAGGCTTGATCATCGATATTTATAATTTTACGACAGTTTATCAGGTGACAACTATAGTATAGTTAATTTCTGCTTGATATAGGTAAGACAATTTTTATTGCTATTGGAATATTGATAGTAGCAGTAATGAGAAATGGAATAAAAATATATAAATGATAGGTAGGTAATCCACGAATTGAAAGGTGCTAACACTACCGGATAGTCTCTGTTCAGTACAGACCAGTTCGTGTGAGGAACAATTCAAAATGCGAATATAAAATAAGATAAAAAGATAAAATAACCTACCCTTCAATGTTCAAATTATCGGATAATATTAAAATTTGTAAGATTTTACCTACTTTATTCTAGAAAAATTTGCTCGATATGTATTCAACTTGAATGTTCATGGGTATTAGTATAGGCCCTGACAATTTTTAAAAAAACGAATAGTGCTTGTACGGCCAGATAGTAACGGGGCAATCTCGACAGATACATGCTAACAAAATGTTTCATACCGTTAAACTTAAGTCGAATTTAATAACCTTTTACTCGAAATAAAAATATCATAATGTGGATGAAATAAATTTTAATCACAGCTACAGTTACCAAGTAGGTAATTATTTGGCAAATATCAGTGCATTGTGTACGTAGCAAAATTGTTAGCATTATCTAAATAAATTTTATGGCATACATAGCCCCCTGAACTCACTTGGTCCATCACAGCATACCTTGCTTATAAAAAAAATGTTATGGCATACATAGCCCCTGAACTCACTTGGTCCATCACAGCATACCCTACTTATTGTTATGGCATACATAGCCCCCTGAACTCACTTGGTTCATCACAGCATACCCTACTTATTGTTATGGCTTATATAACCTCCAAAACTCACTTGGTTCTCTACATCACTATATTTAAATATATTTTTTTTTTATGTAGGTAGACTTTTTATCGTAAAATATTCTTTCAATTAGCAATATGCCATGGTGGCAAAAAGTTTCACCAGTAATAATTTTATCAAGTAACTGCGGTAAAAATTTGATGAAAGACATCAATAAGTTCCAAACTTAATACTTCGAGTGAAACAGCATGAATTTTATTCCTAGTATTCGTTACTCCAAATTGTTAAAAAATATAATTTTAGCAAAAATTGTTATCACAAAAACTTTTGTGACGGTATTAACAAAAAATATTTTCATAGATATGGTACAGAAAAGCAACTCATGATCACACACAGTCACTTGCACGTTTAGTAGATTGGTATTCTTTGTCGATTTCTATCAGCTTTTTCTAGAAAATCTATCCAGTACTTTGTGAATTTTATGTTTAATGGGTAGGCACAAGTACCAACAGCTCCATAAACCGAATAGTGCTAGCATGGCCAGATAGTCTCGGGGCAATCCCGACTGGACCACGCCAACAAAGATTCAGTAGAAATAAAGCCGCTAAGTACCTATGCTTTCAACTGAACAAAACTAGCACGATCGGATAGTCTCGGGTCAATCCCGACCGATACATGCTAGTGAAATCTGTATCTCCATTATACATAAATGGAATAAAATATTGTACCAATCTTCCAAGCGGCAATAAAATAATATCATGTGGGCAGAATAGGTAATATCTTACATACCTTGGTTCAATCCAACTTCTGAGATGAAATGAACTGCAGCAGATGAACACTTTAACACCTCTTATTTATTCGTAGAACACAGGTAAAACAATTTCACTTTTATTCTTCGCACTTGTTACAGATGACAGTATGTTAGCCAGTCAAATTTACTCCACCAAGTCTCTTTCCAGAATGACACATTTTTTCAATCTTCTCCTTTCCCCACTTTTTACAGTTCGGGGACCTACCAACGTTAACAATCCTACCAACCTTACCGACCAAAGCTACGACTTGGCGGTCAATTGACTGACTAAAAGACAGGAAGATATAAAATTATTTATACTACTTCAATTTTAATCTAAAAAAACAAGCTTAATATTTACAAAATGAATTATAAAATTCGAGAAATCATTACACTAGGAACCAAAGCCGTAAGTTTCTTGCCCGTGTTCTTCTAGGATTTGTTCGCGAGGAACTGGCGATAGATTCACCTAGTATATAAGACGTTTCAAAGTGATCCTTGTGATTGTACTGAATAAAGACCGTTTTGATTTTAATATTTTTTTTTGAGCCATGGAGCGCAGTATTCTAGAAGTGAAACTCACAGACCGCGTGCGCAATAGTCTACTGCGCTCCAAGACATAAATCGCAGATATAGCACGCGGGTTAAATTGAAGTGGTATTGGGCAGGCCACGTCTGCCGCATGTCGGGCTAAAGCCACTACAGAGTGGACGCCTAAAGACAAAAAACGACCTCGCGGCAGACCGCGGCGAAGATGGAGGTACGAAATGGATACCTTAAAGAGTGGTCTACAATAGCCCAAAGCAGAATAAATTGGAAGAAGGAAGGGAGGTCTTTGCTCTGCAGTGGGACACTAAGGGCTCTTAATAATAATAATTGTTAGGTTAACGAGCTTACGACCTGATGGTAAATGGTTACCGACAATAGCGGGATTGTCGACGCGTATGCCAACCTTAAAGAATCTTATATAAAATAGCCACACGAATTTGTTTCAAGCATCAATTGAAGATTCCTTGGGAATATACCTATACTTACTTTTGAATATAAAAGAATACTTTTAAAATCAATTTAGCGAACAAATCGATTTTTTATGAAACGAATGTGAATATGGCAGTTAAGCCTTCCGTATCCATGCCATTACGACACACTGTAATTTTATAAACCTTCACAAAAACCTTATAACATTAAAAAAACAATTTAGCGAGCATATTTAACGTTTGCGAATATGGTGGCTAAGCCCCCCTTATCGTGCCATCACGGCATCGGGGCCTAATCACGAATGAATTTGACTTAAGTCGCGTATATTTTTTTTTTATTCATTTATTTAACAAAAAGATTAAAACAATTTTACAGAACATGATGACACTAAATCGAGCTTTTACTATAACAGGTAGCTAATTAGGTAGTAGGTAAACTACTCATTATTAAAATAGGAACTATACTGCATGCATAATTAGTAAGTAGGTACTACATTAACAAAATAACAGGTACATGAGGCTTAACATCTGTATGCCTCAAGTTGATGGATGCAGGGCAGTGCTTTTTTATAGGTGATGGTTATCACTTAACATCAGATGGGCAATTTGCTTGTACCATCATCAAGTAGCATAAAAAAACAACTAATGTAACGTTTGGACGTACCTCTGACTACCCCCTTAGACATCCTCAAAGAATCTGGAGTTAATACTTAGAGATCTGAGGGGATGTCTACCGTGCCTGGGGATCAAAATCGTGAAGCTGTTTCAGTTTTCATTTGATAAATTATCGCATCCCTAACTACAACACAATAATGTTGGATATCGGTACGTATTACGCCACATGTCAAAATATATCCGTGATCGCGCCCCTGAATATAAATGCGACAGACGTTATGGATATGTCATCACCAGAACGTCGCCATATTGTTACTTTATCGACGGATACCGCGATATCTGCCCGTAGGGTGCGTGCATAACGACGGGTCCGCGGGGCGTTTTTTTTATACTCACTAGTGAATATAAACACTCATAGGTAAGACTTGTGAGGCGATGCTTTGTTATGATGAACACGCACGATAGGAATGAGCCCTATAATGTACCTACTGCCGTACGTCCATCAACTAGAGGCATACAGATTAGCCTCATGTGTTTAAGCCAAATGTAATATTTGGACGTACCTCTGAATACCACCTTACTTACCTACTACCCCCAGTGTTTGGAGAGCACTGGTGGTCAAGTGGTAGCGGCCCTGCTTTCCGATCCTAAGGTCGCGGGTTCGCGGTCGCGGGTTCGCGGTCGCGGGTCATTCTAGAAAGAGTCTTGGTGGAGTAAACTTGACTGGCTAAACATACTGTCATCTGTAACAAGTGCGAAGAATAAAAGTGAAATTGTTTTACCTGTGTTCTACGAATAAATAAGAGGTGTTAAAGTGTTCATCTGCTGCAGTTCATTTCACGGTGTTGTGTGAAACGTTAAATACTTAAAAAAATCACAATAAAAATGTGACTAGCGAGGCAATACTTCGGTAATGGTTACCATTTACCATCAAGCTGCTTGTTCCATGAACAATTATTAAAAAAAACACCCACGATTAGAACCTAGCATCTTAGATCTTGATAATATCTTCTAATTTGTTAAATCAGTTGAAACAAAAGGCTTGCCACACCACACTACCACAAAGGTAGCAATTGACCAGCGATGGCAAAATCAAACCTAAACTCTGCTTTAGTATGCGTGCCGCGTCAATCCGATTGGCCTAGTTTTGGATTCTAGAGTTGTACATAACCGATAGCTTAGAAATCGTTTCCGTAAAATGGAAGACAAGAAGCATATACCTTGCTTCTTGGCTTAAAATTTATCCGAAGCTAGCAATGGATACGTTGTTGTAGACATCCTCACTTGTACGATCTACGACATCGAGAATGATGATAACTATGGAAATAAAAAAGTATCGGGAGGCATCACTGTTTGTTCTCGGTGGGGATCGAACCCGCAACCTCAGTGCAATTGGCACAGCTCAAAAAATCAAAATCAAAATCAAAAGGTCTTTATTCCGTACAATCACAAGGATTACTTTGAAACGTCTTATACCTCTATACTAGGTGAATCTACCGCCAGTTCCTCGCAACCAAAGCCTAGAAGAACGGGCAAGAAACTTACGGCTTGGTTCCTAGCGTTTTTTTGTATGGTCCTTTTTACAATTTTATTATGGTACCTACTTAATTGTTTAGTGTGTTTAATGAGTTGGAGCATAGATCAGTCCCAAGCTTTTTTGTCATCTATATAATCAGATATTTTATAGTAAGCTTTTGTACAAAGTTTTCTTTTTATTATGTTTTTGAATTTGCTAATCGACAACTGGTGAATCTCGCTTGGGACTTTGCTACAGAAGCGTACACATTGTCCTGCAAACGGTTTGCTTACTTTAGTGAGCCTAGTAGTGGGAACAGCGAGCTTATCTTTATTTCTAGTGTTAACATTATGATGGTCACTCTTTTTGGCATATAAATTAATATTTTTTCTAACATACATTAAATTTTCGTATATGTACTGACAGGGTAAAGTCATAACATTTATTAGCTGATACCTAGTGAGCTGAGAAGCCTGTCATATTTCACAACTGTAATTTAGCACTGAAATTAGAATGACTACCGTGCCTTAGCACCTCAAAACAGGCCATACAATAGCCTGTTACATAAAAAAAAATATTGTCTATGTCTATCCGAATCCGTAAATGTATCTTAGATCAAGCACATCACTAGTTCTAGGTGTAATAACACTGAAACTAATCAAGCTAGAATTGACTTCTGTTTGTACGAAGTCTTTCAGTCAAGGGATCTGTATATTGTTGGGCACGGAATAAGTAAGTCTGTATGCTAACTTAAGCAATGTTTTAAGGCCCGCTAAGGCCTCCATGACCACATTTACCCATACAAACAATTAGGTATGGGTAGTAAAGCCCTTTGTGAAGGGCTAGTCCGGTAAGTACTACCAACACGCCTTTTTCTGCTGACAATCAGCGTTGCTGTGTTTTTGTATGAAGCGTGTGGCTGCCGGTGAAATTACAGGCACATGATACTTAACATTATGTATGCCTCAAGTTGATGGACGCGGGGCAATGCATCGTAGGGCACGTTCATATTGTGCGTGACTTGCAACCACACACCGGCAACCACACTCTTCAAACCGAAACACAGCGTTGCTGCTTGGCGGCAGAAAAAGGCGTGGTGGTAGTACTTCCCCGGACGAGCCCTTCACAAAGAGCTCTACTCTTAAAAACAGTATACAAAGTGCCTATGCTTGTCTCATAGCTGTATTGTCTGCTTCGAAGTCCGCCAAACTTGATTGCGTCTCGGCTAAAGTTGGCTCGTTGTTCCAACAATTCGACGCGCGACTCAAAGGCATTCCTGATGCCAATGACGAATACCTTCATATTGCAAGTCCTTCATCAACTGTAGGTTTCAGTTCTTCTTCTTGTCATGTCACTAGTTCTAGCGCACTTCAAATCCTTTCACCGCACTGTTACGAAAGACGGTGTAGTGATATTAAGTGCGCCTCAAAAAGGCAACTTTCGAGCACTTGACACATGTTTTAGAACTTTTTAGGTTCTACGACATGCCGGCTTCGTCACGATGTTTTCCGTCGCCGTTTGAGTGTACTGGCTCTGTGCAAATACATTTTCGGTGAAGGTGACTAGCTGTCTTTTTCTGAGTCATAACTCCAACAAACTCACCAATTATTGTTATTGTAAAAAGCAAGAAACGCTTAGAAGTGTTGTAGAGATCTTAGTGAAGGGGGCTCGTCCGGGGAAGTACTACCAAGCCTTTTTCTGCCGCCAAGCAGCAACGCTGTGTCTCGGATTACAGGCACGAGGCTTAATAGTTAATATGGCGAGAGACTTGACATCAGATTCGTTTTGATCGAGCTTTTAGAAACCGGCCGTTATTTCAAGGAAACAACGCCCCAGGCGCTTAACGTCTCCTATAACAATATTTTAATAACTTTAACATAGATGTCGAACAGAAACGCGTTATAAATTGATTAATTAGTTGTCGAAAACATTTCGTAGATCATTAATTAACAAACAACCTAAAGTCACTTTCAGACTACGTATAAGAAACGAAAATTATAAGTAAGACGTTTTGATTAAGGCGAAGACAAGAGCTAATGTGCCTCTCGCTCGCACGTTTCGACATGTTGAAAGATATAAAATCACTAAACTCATTTTCCTCACCGAGAGAATTTGTGTGATGAACATACCTCTAGATGTATGTTCTCTGTCTATGTTATTATGTAATTTATGTACTTATGAAGTATGTATTTACAAAAAAAAGAATATAAGTATTATATCAGCTATCTTGTTCCCATATTACAAGCATTGCTTAATTTGGGGCAAGATAGTGCTGTGTGGAAAGTCCAACAATATTGATTTATTTATTTATCTTTTACCAACCGAAAAACACCGATGTTTCCTACTCATAGTTAGAAATATTATACAAAATTTGTCGCTATTATATTATTTCTCGTTCTTATTATTCTTGTCATTCGTGTCACAGAAAAAAATGTTCGTGAATAAATCCCTTTTTCTTGAAATGTTGCCTATGCATGATAGTCACGAGATTATATTACATTTAATTGTAACAAGGATCATACAAAAGAACGGTAGGAACCAAGCCGTAAATTTGTTGCCTGTCCAATTGTGTACTGTTAGATTCACCTCATTTTAAGACGTTTCAAAGTGATCCTTGAGATTTTATTGAATAAATATTTTTTTGAATGAATGAAAAAACCTTATTGTACACCAAACAAAACAACAGTACAATAAAAAATAAAAATAAAATATAAATATACAATGGGCTGTCTTATTGCTGGAAGCGATCTCTTCCAGACATAGACTTTTGACTTTATCGAAGCAGATAAACTTGCAGTCAAAAGCCAGTGGGTACTTAAAATAGAGCTTTATTAAATGCCCTGTTTATCCTTTGGGTCTTAGAGACCCCAAAGCATCAAAAACCATGACAACACATTCTGAAATTGTTTATATTACAACAACGCGTACAAGAACATTCCTATGATTATATCCGTGTAATATCGCTTAAGGTCCTACCGTAAAAGATATTAGAGTCAGCCCCTACTGCGAAGTATTCATGATCCAACGGCTTTAAATACAAGACAAAAATTAGCGCAATTTTATGCTCAAATGTTGAAAAAATTCGTTATGAAATGAGTTGGTATTGTGGTGAATGTTAGTTTGCCTGTATGTTAACGTTTTCACGACTAACGGCCGATTTCTGGAAAGCTTAATCAAACCTAATCAGATGTCGAGTCACTTGCTATCTCAGTTAAATTTGATGAAATAGCTGAAATAATAGCAATTGATTTGACATCTGATAACGTTTGATCGAGCTTTCAGAAACCGGCCGTAAGGAGCCTAACTTCCTTGTAAATACACAAATAGATACGGTATAAATAATAACAATAAATATTGCTCGACATTTCCCACAGCACTCTCTAGACCCAAACTAAGCACCGCTTGTAATATAGGAACCAAGATATTTGATATAATACTTATTTACTTTTTTTCTAAATACATATTAAACAACGTGTAACATAATAAATACCCCTATAAGGCCAAAGACCAAGTGATTAGACCAAGCACTGGAATACTTTGACGTGTGCAAAGTTTGAATACATAGTTTTTGAAATTTTTGAAAACAAAAGTAAAATTAATAATGTCTCAGAAATTTTAAACAACCCTGATACGAGTAATGTGTACGTGAACTTAGTACATACGCCATTTGCGTTTACTGGTGTAATTGGTGGCAGTTCTGGTACCTATTTTATCTACAGTTCACAATTAAAGATCACAAAGCAGCTGTAAATAGGGCTGCGTCATGTTGTTTTAGTTTCATTGTGGAGGAAAGTAAAAGGCATTTCATGAATGAAAAACTTCGTAAATTCAAAAGTCTTAGAACAAAAGTTGTTTGTCTTGACTTGTAGAATACCCTGCTTCCGGGGTTAAAGGGTTATTATGTTACACATTGCATAATAACACCCAGACAGAGAACAAACATCTATGTTCATCACACAAATGTTTTTTCTCTGTGGTGATCGAACCCACGGCCTACAGCGCAGAAGTTAGAGCTATTACCAACTGCAAGGGCTGTCAAAAGTCTATGAAAAGACGATTGCGTATGAATATATAGGGTCGAAGTCTTGCGGGTAGTTTGGGGACAAAACGGCCCGTGAACAGTATGAAGGTTAAACGCAACAGGAAACCTTTTTGTTCATGTTATTAAGTTTTTAGTGGGACATTCGAAAGTTATTTACTACTCACAGTACCTCGACCCAAACAAATAATAACAATATACTCAAAGAAATAGGGTATTCATTCAATTGAATCACGAGAATCACTTAGACATTTATAGTTACTAAACTAAAAGACCTTTGCATCTGTTCAAGATGAAATCATCTCTAATACTATAAGAATCAAAGTCCTGACTGACTGACTGACTGACTGACATATAGACAACGCACAGCCTAAACCACTGGTCCTAGAAACTTGAAATTTGAGGAGTACGTAGGTCTTATGGCGTAGAGGTGTACTAAGAAGGGATTTTTGGAAATTCAACCCCTAAGGGTGTAAAAAGGGATGCAAACGATTGTATGAAAAATTGTATTCCTTGAACCTACAAACTTGAAACTTGAAGTAGATGTACTCCAAAGCTAAAAAATAGGAAAAACATTTTTAGTTTTTTAAAACTACCCTTAATAAAAGTGCAAAGGGATGTCAAAGTTTGCATGGGAGTTTTTTAACGCGTGGTGCGATTGACTTCAAACTTGAGGTAAATATACTAAAAAATAATTAATTAAAAATGACGCTTTCAACTTTTGATAATTACCCCTGCAAAGGGTGCAAATGACTGTAAAAGTTAGTATGGGAGATTTTTAGTATAGTGCGATAGATTTCAAACTTGAAGTAAATATACACCACAATAAATTATTTAAAATCACGTTTTCAATATTTTAAAACTACCCCTGCAAAGTAAAACTACCTCCTGAACAAATAAGTACATATTTTCCGTGTAAGGTTGTCTTTGTTGTATTTGGCATGTTTTTGAGTCTCAGTACCTATACCTACCTACCTAATATAGGTAATGGCCGTTTATAGGTATCTCTTATACCTACGTAGGTATTTAAAATCCTACCCTAATAATATACAAATCAGTGTGAAAGTTACGATGTTTGGATGTTTGTGGCTCAATCACGGCACCACTTCAACGCGTGCGAAGCCGCGGGAAGCCACAAGTAATACATATACATATTTTATGCATGAAAGACATCCTTTAAATGTAAGCCAGGGTAACAATCCGTTGATCTTTTAAATTAAGTGGTATAGTATAAGGGAATTATTTTTAAAGCGGGATCATTAATTCGTAAAAAAAAGGATACAATTAATAGCTGTACGATTTGCAGTTGTCATGAATAAATCCACTTTAATTTAAATTAATCAATGAAGTTTGTAAATTAAATCCTCTTTAGTGTGTTATGATACTGAAAAATGTGGGTAAATGGACGTACCTTCGAGACATCTTCACATCCTCACATGCTCACATCCTCACATGCTCACATGCTCACATACTCACATGCTCACATGCTCACATGCTCACATGCTCACATGCTCACATGCTCACATGCTCACATGCTCACATGCTCACATGCTCACATCCTCACACGCTCACATCCTCACACGCTCACATGCTCACACGCTCACATGCTCACACGCTCACATGCTCACACGCTCACATGCTCACATGCTCACATGCTCACATGCTCACATGCTCACATGCTCACATGCTCACATGCTCACATGCTCACATGCTCACATGCTCACATGCTCACATGCTCACATGCTCACATGCTCACATGCTCACATGCTCACATGCTCACATGCTCACATCCTCACACGCTCACATGCTCACATGATCACATGCTCACATGCTCACATGCTCACATACTCACACGCTCACATCCTCACATGCTCACATGCTCACATCCTCACATGCTCACATGCTCACATGCTCACATGCTCACATGCTCACATGCTCACATGCTCACATGCTTACATGCTTACATGCTCATATCCTCACATCCACATCCTTGAAGAACCTTAAGTTTACTAGCAGTGGACTTCTTTGGGCTGATGATGATATATAAAAGAAAGTCACACTATTTATAACTCAAGAACGGCTGAACCAATTTGGCTGAAAATTGATGGGAAGGTAGCTTAGAACCAGGAGACGGGCATAGGGTAATTTTTATCCCGACTTTTTTTGTTTTTTTGCTTTTTTTGTATATTTTATACAAACAATCTAAGAGGCAGGAACTTCAAGTTGTCAGTTAGTACCTGTTTCTTCTGACAAAATTACGTGGCTAAAGATTGTTCCATGGGGAAGAAAATACAATTTATTTATTATAGATGTTGCCAATCATATCTATTTGTAAGTATTCTATAGTAAACGTGCGCGAGCGAAGCCGCAGGTAAGAGCTAGTCTTGAATAGATGCATTATTGGAGGACCTATTATTTATTATTGGAGTATAAATATACTGCGTCAAAGATTTTTTTTACTACTTGCTGATATAACAAGTGGTAACCATCACTAATAACAAATCATTGCCTCGCAAGTCACGCATGATATGATAGAATAGTTTATAAGGTTGCACTGCCCTGCATTAAATGACCTGGTAGGCCTCGGTATCCCACGGACCTAGATTCTCAATCCCAAGAGGAGCAAATATGTAGGATCTGTCGAGACCTGCATATTTGCGCCTCTTAAGATCCTCAGCTGATTCGGCCGCCGCGCCAGCGCTAACGGATGTCCCCGGCAGATGGGAAGGCGCAAGTGTGTCGACATAAGTGGCATCCCACACTATGGGCCTATAAAATAAACCATAAAATATCTGATTATATAGAAGACAAAACGTTACGCATAAAATCTTAACCGAAAAGACCAACACAAAGAGAACAGAGCTATACAAACATAAACTACATAACTATGTTAGGCCAATTAGGTCCCTGGCTCAGTATTTGCCGCACCGTGTGGTTCACGCCACACAGTGCAACACTGGTATTCTGTCAGGTCCTAGGGCGGGTAACGGCACGGACATTTAAAAATTAAATGTACAATCATTAAATGTACAATTAAATGTACATTTAATGTACAATCGTTGAAACTTACGAAAAACCCGAAACCGTACAAACTTCAAAATTTTAATGCAAAGGTATAGTAAAGTATGTTTGTGTATTCCTATGGGATTGGCTTCCTCGGCTTTCAGACCCGTGGCGAGAAAGGTGTTGCTTTTTGATTTCTCATGTTTTTCTGTGTAGGATATAATGTTGTAGACATGCTTGACCTGCGTCTTCGAATGAACTATGTTATCAACAAGGATCATACGAAATAACGGTAGGAACCGTGTAGTTTGTTGCCTGTTCTTCTAGGCTTGGTCGCGTGGAACTGGCACCTAGAGTCACCTAGCTTTAAGACGTTTCAAAGTGATCCTTGTGATTCAACTGAATAAAGGCCTTTTGACTTTGACTATCCCGTAGTATACGTCACCTGAGAAACGTACGAATATTCAAGAATATAATCAATATTAACTATTCAATCAACAAACGAAAAACTTTAATCAACAAAGCTATTGTACTTCTATATCCGAACTAAGATTCTAAGATGATATATAAAAAATAATAAAACCGGCCAAGTGCGAGTCAGACTCGCGCACGAAGGGTTCCGTTACCATTATCTATAAAAACGGCAAAAAATCACGTTTGATGTATGGGAGCCCCCTTAAATATTTATTTTATTCTGTTTTTATTTTTATTTTTGTATTTGTTGTTATAACGGAAACAGTAATACAGAGTTAATTTTACATATAGACTTAATTTCTTTCAAATTTACCTATGGAGGACATCGAGCTTTAATTCTCTAATTTATAGCTCAGCTTAAAACGTACTTTATCAAAGTAAATTAAAAGAAAAAGTCCCACCCGAAGTAGCAATGTATCCACTTAATCTGCACTTAGGAACCACTTACTAACTTAAACACTTCAGTTTTTGTTCTTTAGTAATCTATTAGATTTTAAAGGATTAGTGAAGAATAAAAAATAAAGAAAGTGCCCGAGGCGCAGATGTTAGCGCAGCGTTAGGGGGTAAAGTCTTTCACTCGTGCCCCTATTTACGGGACCCTATGTTGTCTGGGACTTTTTTTTTTAAATACTACTAGCTAATGGAACAAGCAGATGGCCCACCTGATGTTAAGTGGTAACCATCAACTAAAACAAAGCATTGCCTCGTAAGACTCGCTCGAAGGGAACGTGCCCTACACTGCCCTGCGTCCATCAACTTGAGGCGTACAGATGTTAAGCCTCATGTGCCTGCAATTACACCGGCAACCACACTCTTCAGACCGAAACACAGCAACGCTGCTTGGCGGCAGAAAAAGGCGTGGTACTTCCCCGGATTAGCCCTTCACAAAGAGCTCTACTACTCTTATTACTCTATTACTCTTTTAGGTGTAATAGGCTTAAAGAAACTATATTATCCTCATAGCTTAGTCGGCTTATGCACAGAAAAAAAAAATATGACGCGGGTTTCCTCTTGATGGTTTCATTGACTGTTAGAGTTCACAGTTCCGCACACATTTTCTTCAAATGGAAAATAAAAACCGAAAAATAAGCGAATGGATTCGAACCCCGTCCTTGGGATCGGAAGACAACTACAACTACTGTGCTCTCATTTGATAGTGATTGCCTATTTACGCTTGTCGCGGACCGGTTGCATTTAAAAGTAGTAGCTCTATGTGAAGGGCTCGTCCGGGGAAGTACTACAACCACGTCTTTTTCAGCCGCCAAGCAGTAACGCTGTGTTTCGGCTTAAAGAGTGTAGTTGCCGGTGTAATTACAGGTACATGAGGCTTAACATAAATGTATGCCTCAAGTTGATGAACGCAGGGCAGTGCATCGTAGAGCACGTTCCTATCGTGCGTGACTTACGAGGCAATGCTTTGTTTTAGGTGATGGTTACCACTTAACATCAGGTGGGCTATCAGCTTCATCAGGTAGTTGTATAAAAAAAAAGCACAAAAGTTTCCAGGGAGCTCCACAGGCCAGGAGTAACCTGGGGTTCCTAGTACGAGTCCCCATACAAAGACGGCCCTACGATAAAAAAAAAAACTCGTACTTCAGGTACAGTGTATCCTTAGCCTACTTGGGAAGCTGGGAGTGATCTCGAAACGTTTCATTAGAGCCTTTGTCACGCGCTGATTGGTCCTCGTGATCCCTCCAAATTACACAAAACCTTAAATTAAATCAATTTGTCTGTTATTTACGTTTCATTCTGGCGTTACTAGTTTTAATTTTATATACAGGTTGTTTAAATATCACTCCTGAAAACTTCAGGGAGCTGAAGTGCCCATCAATATGAATAACTTTTTCTAAGGAACCAACCAACACTGATACGCGAAAAAAAACAGCTGTTTCATACAAAAGTTCAATACCTACCTGGCTAAAATGTATGAAAGCTGTTTTTTTTTCGCGTTCACAGTGTTGGTTCCTTAGAAAAAGTTATTCATATTGATGGGTACTTTAGCCCCCTGAAGTTTTCCCACTTCTTTCAATTATCATGTACTTGAAAAGTTTTATAAAGAGAGAAATACTGTAGTAATTCGTAGGCTCGGTAGACATCCACTCAAATCTCTTAGTACACACGGATACTGATCATCCTACACAAACTAAATAAAAATTATGCATATTACATTGACATAACCTGTGTGATATTGATACAAGTTTTCCTACTTAAAAGTTTGATTATGTACGAAAACTAGAAAAGCACACTTTAGAGTAGGAAAACATGTATCGATCAAAATGAAATTTTTACTAAACTGTGTGCAATGTGATTGCACACAAAATGGTTGATTGCGATTTTTCGAAAATGTGTTTAGTGATTTTATATCTTTCAACATGTCGAAACGTGCGAGCGAGAGTCACATTAGCTCTTGTCTTCGCCTTAAAAGTTTGCTTATGTACGAAAACTAGTAAAGCAAACTTTTGAGTAGGAAAACTTGTATCGATCAAAATGAATTTTTTACTTAACTGTGTGCAATGTGATTGCACACAAAATGGTTAATTGCGATTTTTCGAAAATGAGTTTTGTGATTTTATATCTTACAACATGTCGAAACGTGCGAGCGAGAAGTTGTTTGATAGTTGTCAGCCCCTTAACGTTTCTATGCGTGGCAGGTTGCAAGCCCGTCGGCTTTACCTTAATAAACCGTATTACAACGAAATAATAATCATCGATCTGGTTAAACGAAGTTAACATGCAATCAAGATTCCTTATTGGCAAAAGAACCCCACATGCTAGGATTAAATTATACGCTAACTAGATCGAAAACGATTTCTAAAAGTCAACGAAAACCAGAGGAAGCAGTGCATTGCGCATTCTTTCTTACGTGTAGTGCACGTCACGTACGTGCATGACGTACGTGACACATGTTCAATTTTTGCTAACTACCAATTAAGCAAACAAGCGAACGGTCCACCTCCTTCTTCTTGTCGTGTCACTAGTTTCTTTTGAAACTGTGTGTGTGAAAGGATTTTAAGTGCGCCTCAGAGAGGCTCCTTTCTAGAACGGCCCACCTGATGTGTGAAGTGACCTTAGGTGTTCTAGGCATATGCTACAGTAACCACTCACCATCAGATGGAGCGATACGCTTTCTTCCCTACGTTAAAATAAGGTAAGCGTTGAAAAATGGCGTTTAAATTCGGGAGGCAAAACAATCTCAATTGCTCCAAAAACTCTTTATTAGACTAAGATTGATTTTGTCTCAGTCATTGTAAATAACAGTAGCAGCTCTAGGGGTGGGAGGTGGGGGGATTGAAGGGGTGCCAGAAGAAGAAGCGTACAACTACAAACTAAGATAAGATAATGTTTATTAAGAGTAATTTTTGCCACAAAAAAAGTATCGAGTCATTTTAAGATACAACGGAAAAATAAAATTTAGATAACAACAATACAAGAGCTCCCATCTCCTAGAGTTTCGTTGTCATCATAGTATTGTTACTGGTCGGGAAGTTCCTTTGCTTTTTCTTATTTATTTATTTATTAAGCTCAAGGTACATAATTCTCATAAAATAGTGACAACGATGATGACTGGTTTGATGGAGTCAAAATCTGTTCAACGGAACTCTTAAAAGAATTGGCCAATTTAAGATCAAGATTAAAGGTTCCAGATTCTTCTTCTTGGTCGGTACTTCATTCCTGAAGATCGTGATCAACCAGGGGCTGTTCTGTAGGCGTAGACGGCCTGTCTCCAGCGACTCCGATCCGTAGCCATCTGGACCACACTGTAGAATGACGTATCCCTTTCTCTAAGCTGGTCAGACCATCTGCTTGGGGATCTTCCACGGGATCGTTTCCCTTCCACGTGGCCAACTATGACCAGCTTTTCTAAATTGTTGACTCCACGTCCAGATTCTTAGACCGAATAAATATCGGCTGAGCAGTAGTTCCAAAGGTAATGGTTCCACCGCCATCTGTGCTTCAACGGCTATATTACATACAATATGGGATCGACACTTCGATAGATCCTCCTCATTTCTCATGTTAAGCTACTTAGTTTTGACTTCTTACTTTGTAGTTGTGTACTAGTAAGCTTCTTAGTTTTGACTTCTTACTTTGTATTATATTAAATTGTAACAAGGATCATACAAAAGAACGGTAGGAACCAAGCCGTAAGTTTGTTGCCTGTTCTTCTAGTTTTTAGTCGCGTGGAACTGGCACCTAGAGTCACTTAGCTTTAAGACGTTTCAAAGTGATCCTTGCGATTTTATTGAATAAATACCTTTTGACTTTGACTGACCGTAGCCACTAGTGACGTGTTCAGAAGTATAAAAGCTTTTCTGCAATCGCGCAAAAAATTACCCCCATAACCTGTTCCTAGATCCGACCCTGTGGACCGAATAAGCAGTGGCTCCAAAGATAAGGGTGACGGATGACTAATATATTATGATAACCTTTCAGGGGATGATAAATGCGAATTGAATATTTTAACTTCCAATTAATCGCATTTTCAGCCTCAAATTCACTTCAGACCAGATTATATCGACTTCAGAGATTAAACACTTCCTGAATTAAAAGTCTTAATAAGCAGATAACCGTCAAATAATCTCTCGTTGGCACATTTCAACATATTCAATTAAATAAAATAACCGAGCGAGAAATTAATAACGGTTGCCAGTTTCTTAATACCACACCCTTCTGACCGGAACACAGCCAATGCTAACATTACTACTTAGAGGCACACGCTAGTAGTAGCACGTAGTAGGCTAGTAGAGCACTATTGCGGATGGGACCATCTGATGGCCCACCTGATCTTAAGTGATCATCACATACCTTTAACAAAGTATTGCCTCGATAGGAATTTGCCTTACGATGCACTGCCATGCATCCATCAACTTGAGGCATGCAAATGTTAAGCCTGTATTTCACCCTCACCCTTCAAACCGAAACACAGTAACGCTGTTTAACAAGCCACGCACGATAGGAACGTTCCCTACGATGCACTGCCCTGCGTCCATCAACTGGAGGCATACAGATGTTAAGTACCTATAATTACACCACACTCTTCAAACCGAAACACAGCAACGCGGTTTAAATAGGCATGGTGGTAGTACTTCCCCGGACGATCCACACAAAGAGCAACTCTCAAATAATAAACATGAAAGTAAATTTAGACTGTTCACTCATTCATTCAGATCACTCACATAGATTACGAAAGACGGAGAACGATAGGAAACGACGTTTCAAAGTGATCCTTTTGATTCAACTAAATAAATGCCTTTTGACTTTGATTAAAAGGTTTCGATTGACATAATAAAAAACAAAATCCCCAATAAGTCGATTCCACCCGTACATTGAATGCAAATAACCGGCAAATAAGCTGGGTAAATAAAACACCGGTTGAAATCCGGAAAACTGGTTGAATCAATAAATAAATATCCGTAGATACGGCTGCGATCGCGTTCTCTTTTTCCTGCTGCTACAGCAAATTCCATTCGACAAGAGCACCAGTTGTCGACATAACCCAAAGAGTTAGCAAGCTTATGTGGCAGTGGGCTGGGCATGTCTGCCGAAAGACATTTGCTGTAGTAGCAGGAAACAGAGATCGCGATCGCAGCCGTATCTACGGATATTTATTTATGATGCAACCAGTTTTCCGGATTTCAACCGGTGTTTTATTTACCCAGCTTATTTGCCGGTTATTTGCATAAGCCGATAAGTCATAGCCTTCTTCTTCTTGTCGTGTCACTAGTTTCTATCGAAACAGTGTGGTGAAAGGATTTTAAGTGCGCCTCAAGAGGCTCCTTTCGAGCACTTGACACAATATGTTATACGCTACGGCATGAATTCTCAGAATCCTTTAATACCACAACAAAAACGTTAATTTTGTGTCTCAAAAACATAGGTAACAACACAGAGAACAATATTGGTTAAGATAACAAAATCGGTCGCCACTCAGCTTTGTGCCATAATATTTGATGCTACAACGCTGGTTTTCCTTTGACATTTATGGGGGTAGTCAGACGCACATTATCTGTGCCTGCTTATACAGGTTAGCCCGCTGCCATAACTAACGCTAACAATGAACGATCTTCGCGTGCGAACAGACGCCATTTTGCCACCGACTATTTTAGGCGTTACATAAACTTATTCGGCAAATATTGAAACCACACGCGATCAAAGCATTACACATCCGTTAATATCTGTCGCGTAAGGCTATGGCACTTGTGGCATGTGCCATAGTGGGAGCTGCGTCCTGTTAAATCATGTAATATTATTTTGTACCTTAAATTTTATTTGTAGGTAATTTATAGTAATATTGTACGTTCGAAATGGATTCACTGTTGATATTTGTATTAATTTTATATTAGTAGGTAATTTAATTGCAATATTGTACGTCCAAATTGGATACACTGTTGATTTTAGTATTAATTTTATAGCATCTTTAGGTATAGAGCTATACAATAAAATATTCGGAACTGGCGGTAGATTCACCTAGTTTAAAAGACGTTTCAAAATCATCCTTGTGATTAAATAAATAAATAAAATAAATATTGGTCCCACACAGTACTATCTAGCCCCAAACTAAGCCAAAGCTTGTTGTAATATGGGAACCAGATAGCTGATATAATACATAATATACTTTTTTTTTATAAATACATACTTATAATATTGTATAACACCCAGACAGAGAACAAACATCTATGTTCATCACACAAATGTTTGTTCTCGGTGGGAATCGAACCCACGGCCTACAGCGCAGAAGGCAGAGCTACTACCTGAGCTGTGAAGGCTGTCATACTGACATACTGATTGTACTGAATAAAGACTGATTTGATTTAATTCTTATTCTGAAGTAAGAACATACAAATAACATGGTCGCGTGGAACTCCAGGTCAAATGGCATCATCCTATTCTGATCACGCCTATTTCTGTCACCAAGCAGCGTTGTTGTGTATTCATTCAAAAAAATAAAAAAGTTTTTTTTTAAATCCTGTAGTATTTTCAATCAAAAAGTATTTATTTGGAACAAGAAACAGAAGAACAGGAACAAATTGAAAAAGGATGATATCCGCAAGAGTTTAAAAACTGTGTCGCGAATATCAACGCCTTCCTTCGCAATACAGGCTCTATTTGGTACAGAGTTCCAAATGCGTAGAAGGTAGGAGCAAAACTTTGCATAACTATTGGTTCGAAGGTTGTGGTTGCTGGTGAAATCACAGGCACATGAGGCTAACATCTGTATGTCTGAAGTTGATGGGCGCAAGGCAGTGCATCGTAGGGCACGTTCCTATCGTGCGTGACTTGCGAGGAAATACTTTAGGTACTATAGGTTACCATTTAAAATCAGATGGGTCCATGCTTGTTCTAACATTAAGTAGAATCAAAAAACAATTACGTTTCAAAGTGATCCATTTGATTTTGTTGAGTACTAACGGGTTCTCGTGACTGCATTTATAAGGCACTAGCGGCCTGTCCCAGCTTCGGGTGGTCATAAATTTTTTGAACATTTTAGGATAAACTTAGACCGTGGGTTCGAGCCTCGCGTCTACTTATTTCATACATTTGCACGCGCTTCTCCTTGAGTGAGTGAAATCGCAACCCGCGCGTGACTAATTTCGTCATATCTTTTGAATGGAATGTCCGATTTGAAAAATTTAAGAAGTTATCTATAGGTATTGAAACCGTCTTAATTATGAAATGATTTATTTGGATAAGGATTAATACCAAGGTACAAATAAAGACCCTTTTCTAGCGGAGGCATTTCAATTAATTTTTTACAATAAAATAACACTTATTGTGACATAACTATAATAGTTAGACATATGCTGTCGCGACATTTTTTGTAGATGATGACGTGTTCTACAAAATCGTAGTACATTATTTTGTTCTATCTTCAATAGTTTTCGCAGCGCACGCGATGTAAGGTTTTTGTTTTCCACCTTGGGTTACATTATTGAAGTTTTAGTAAGGATCCCTGATTTTTTTGAAAATATAATATAGCCTATGTTACTCAGGGATAATGTAGCATTCTAATGGTGAAAGAATTTTTGAAATCGGACCAGTAGTTTTTGAGCCTATTCGTTACATACAAAAATACAAAAATACAAAAATACAAATGTTACCTCTTTATAATATTAGTGTAGAAGTGTAGATTTCGAATCCCAATGAATTTACTTGGCGTACAGTTTAAAAAGACGAAACTTGGAATAAGGCTGCTGCATACATGAAAAGTAGTGAAATTCTAGCAATAAGACCTACTATTGTATTCTATGTCTAATCGGATATTATTACCACATTGTGCGTTCAGTCTATTCCTGAAGCGAAATCTATCACCCTGGTAAATTTCGGCTACCTATCTACTGTATCTACTGTATCACAGTAATTTCACAGTATATTTTTGAAAATCTATTATACACTCATAAACACATAGATAGCTTTAAGAAAAGAGTGATGCACATAACGTTAACAGTAGAAATAAATACAAATTATGTATAATCCTATATTTCGACTACAACAGGTAAATGACTCGTTTATGGGGAACGGTATACGTTTCTTTAATAAACTTCGAGAGAGTGCCACTGGGCTTGCTAAGGGAGCCTTTGTTGCCTGTTCTTCTAGGCTTTGGTCGCGTAGAACTGGCACCTAAGGTCACCTAGCTTTAAGACGTTTCCAAGTGATCCTTGTGATTTTATTGAATACCTTTTGACTTTGACTTACCTATTATAGAGGTAGATATAGGTCGAGAAAGAATTTTGGTAAAAACATAATTATGATCTAAACAAGTTTTCTTATTAAAAAGTTTGCAAAAATCAATTTAAAACGTTAATTGTGTCACAAAAACGTAGGCGATATACAAAGAACACTAGTCACTTTACTAATTTCTGTAATTATGCAAAGTTTTTAATAGAAAAACTTGTTTGGGTCAAAATGATAACTTTGCAATGTTGAAAAGACTGTCGGTTCTACGATATATAGGTAGGTATATACAACGTGTTTATTAAGAGTTGTAGGGATCCGAAAGCAGGATATTCTACCGGTCATAACGAACAACTTTTGTTCTACGACTTTTAAAATTTCAAAGTTTTTCATTCATCAAATGCCTCTTAAACTTTTATCTAAAATGAATCTAAACGCATCATGAGGCAGCCCTATTTACAGCTGTTCTTTGACCTCTAGTTGTCAATTGTAGATAAAATAGGTAACAGAACTGCCACCAATTACCTAGTAATGTGCCTACCTAATAATGATGTTGCTGTTTTTAAAAATCTTGTATTTTCGCGACTGCAATCCCTAGTCACGGTAAACATTCTCTGAGATCTTTGGTACTAATACCTATTCAGTAACTAGGTACCTACGTGGCTACGTACTCAATATTTAATAGAATATTTATTTTTGTTTGATTACTAGATGTCGTAAAGCAATGTTTATGATATTCATAGTTCTTTAAATTGTAACATGTTACTTTACCACCATGGTTCATTGACACCACAAAATTATTCAACTGCAATTTTGGGAAGTGTCTAGTCTGTCCTATTTATTCTTTGACATACCTGTCTGTCATTGGTTCCATTTAAAAACGCATATCCAATCAGGACGGCCGACGGCCGCCGATCAGTGTTACCATTTGTGGCAGATTTCTGCCATTTGGCAGATTTTAAATATTTCAAGAAAAATCTTATTAGTTTGAATTTTTAATGAAATAATATTTATAATTTATTTATTTTTTACCGAACTGGAAACTTCTTATTCTTTTTTACCTTTATTGATTTGGTTTCTAAACAACTTCTATCTCGTTTTAGATAACTGCAAACCGTTACAAACGATCAAAAGATAGTAACTGAATGAAATGTAGGTATTTAATTTATTCCGTAGCCACGAAGGAGATGGTATGAAGTCATATTTTTGGTATTTTTATCGTCAAGCTTGGTAGATTTTGACAGATTTTTTGGCAGGTGTGTGGTAGAACCGCCACTTTTGAGATGGTCACCCTGTTTGTGTTTACATGCGTTGTTGTACATTGTTTTGTTGAGAAAATGTCATCAAACGTGATAAAATGGTGATTGTTATGTAAAAAGCCGTCGTCAGTCAGTGTGTGTATGAGCAGTGCCTACGAGGTAATGGTTTAGTGTGAAGTTTGAAGCCTGTGTCGTGCGAAATCTCGCAAACTTACCAAAATCCAGTTTTATCCAGTGTTATTATAGCCAGTAAATAATGACAAAATCCATAGGAACCAGTAAAAATATCGTGTCAGGGGATTGGCGGCGTACCTACCTACCTACCGAAAGGTAAGTATTTCAAATTATCTCGTAGGTTATCGTTGTTTTTTTCTTTCCTAGATAGAAGCGCGCGTGCGTGTGACCTTGACACGTACACAGAAAGGGCTGTTGCAAATTTCTGAGAAAATATTAATTTTACTTTTCTATGGGAATTTCGAAAACGATGTATCCAACCGTTGCACACGTCAAAGTATTCCAGTGCTTGGTCTAAATACACGCTCTTTGTTTTCCTACATAACTTCATCAACACGTTGTATATAGTCTGCCGATTGCAAAAATAATTTTACATAGGTAGCTAGCTACCTACTACGTCGTAGTAGGTATGTTGAAACCCGTAAAAGTACTGCAAGCTCACACGTTTCAAAACTTTGAATCTAAAAAAACTGAAACAGCTTCACGAATTTGATCCGCAGGCACGGTAGATATCCTCTCAGATCTCTTAGTACCAAGAACTAACTCCAGATTATTTGAGGATTGAGATTAGGGTTGCCACCCGTACTTTATTATAAAGTATTGTACTTTATTTCAGGTAATTGTACTCTATACTTTATGAGAACAATAAAGTACACGAAAATACTTTATTTCGCATGATTTCATTTCTTTGGGATTTTGAAAAGTTTAGTCGTAAGTATTTTTTCGCTAAATGACTTTAACTAGTGTTGAGTAGGACATACGTGAGGCACCTCTTTTGAGGCACTCATTCACTCCAAAATGTCCTCATGTTCAATCCTTGTACCACCTCAAAATTTTTGTCATACTCACTCTCAGACGAAGTGCTCACTGTTTGACTGCGACGAACGAGGAAAATATAAATCTTTCATTTTATGGAGTGAGTGAACTGATGTATTGTGTGACAGAAATGAGGCTCAGGCTCGTATCACGTTGAAATGACATCAGTGTCATATGACGTAAGTTAGTAATTGACGTACGAAAAAAACGCTTGATGTCGATTGATTGATGGAAACTTAGAACAGTTTTTTTGTTTTTTTTACTAAAACTGTAAATATGAAGTAGATAGGTTTTACATTATAGGTACATTAGGTACATATAAGTAGATAATATAATATGTTAGTTCTGCTTCTTCTGTTGTTTCACTAGTTCTTTCGAACCAGTGAGGTGAAAGGACTTTTAGTGCGCCTGAAAAAGGTAATTTGGACTCATCAAGACACCTCAACAGTAACTTTTAAGACACACTTTCCTGGATGACAAATGAAATGAGTAGAGCGAACTAATACTACATAATTCGCAATATGACATTTGAAGCATGACATTGTACCACCTCATGAACAAGAACGAGGGCCTCATACAAACTCGTTTTGAAACTATGTCCTACCCAACACTAACTTTAACGATTGGTGCTGAATCCATGTCGCCACTCGCCAGAGACACATCACTTATGCACTCGTTGTTAACAATTCCTGAACGCAAAAAATGAAAAATAAATTGTAGTACTTTATTTTGATACTATGTACTTTTTTTTCTTACCTATAACATCCAATGTACTTTATCTGCAAAAAAAAAAGGTGGCAACCCTAATTGAGATTGTCTAAGCGGGTAGTCAGAGGTCCGTCCAAACATTATATTTGGCACATACCCACATTTTGCAGTAGTTGGTATTCCATACGTGACAAGTTGCAAGCCAATCGCCTATTTTATAATACTAACTGATTTCCTCACGATGTTTTCCATCACCGTTTAAGAGCACTGCCCCGCAAGTACCGATCTTTTTACGAACTATACGATCGTCAAATTTGACATTTCTATTCGTGAAAACGGGTTTTAGCGATTTTTTGGCGATTTTGACGAAAGTCGTGATATTCGAAAAATTTTTGCGAATTTCGCTAAAATGCGGGTGGTATACTTTTGATTTCACGATCGGGTTGTCAAATTCGTGTATTAAAGCGAATTATACGAATCATTTTCACGAATCCATTGACATCTGTTCAAAACCGAAAGTTTCCGAGTTGCCATTTTACAATTATAGCGAAAATTGACGATTGCATGCGATCGTCAAAAGAGGAACTCGCACAATTCGTCAAAATATCACGAATTTGATGATCGCTAAATTTAGCGAAATGAGTTCCGTACTTGCGCTGCTGGCATTGCACTAGCTAATAAATTTTTCGATCCATTGGTGCACGACGGGATTCGAACCTACGACCTTACGATCGGAAGGCGGGGTCACTCCCACTAGACCACCGGTACTTTGAAAGATATAAAATCACTGAGCTTATTATAAAAAACGCAATCATCAAAATTGTGTGTTATTTGCACACAGTTCAGTAAAAATATCATTTTCATCCAAACATGTCGGTATTCTACCAAAAAGCTTGCTTTACTAGTTTTCGCACGTATTGAGAAGTAGGTACATTAAAAATAGCCTTCGCCATAAAAAAGTTTCGTTCATAAAACTCTTTTGAAACGTCACCTATCATATTTTACTTTTTATGCAGTATAAATTTTATTCAAGCTACATTTTTTATTTGTTATTTTTTTACGTGGCCATGCAAATAAAGATTGATTTCAAAGGCGTAAACGGGGAGTAAACATACCAACCTTTTTCTATCTGCATATTGGGTTCGCATGCTAATTACCTACCGTGCCGTGTCGTCACGCGATTCCACAAAAATATCCTTTTTTCAGTACCAGACTTATGTACGTGTTTCAGTTTCTTTCAGGCTTGTTGACACCAACTAAAAAAAACTTTTTTTTTTACTACTCGACTTTTGGTTTCTAGTATTTTTTTTGTACAACTAGCTGATGGATTAAAAGATGGCCCACCTGATGTTAAGTGGTAACAATCAGCTATAACAAATGTATATAGTAATGTCACAAATGACCCAGATGATAATAATTGTAATGTGCCTTGCCTAGCGTATCATAATCATATACTTACATAAGTATTTTTTTTTGAGATGAACTAAAATCTTTTTGTTGTTTAAATTAGCAATTTATCAGTTATTTTAAAACAAAAAAAAAATTAAATGTTAATAAAACATTTTGAATTTTGTTAATAAGACGAGCTCTTTTTTTTATTTATAAATAAGTTAATAAAAAAGCCATGTCAATCATCTCGAAATGAACTATTCGATTCCAGCGATCCCCAATTGATTTCTCGATGTCGAAAAACGGTAAATTTTCCCGTTGATAAATGCCAGCTCGTCAAAATTCCGATCAGTAAAGGTTTTCCAATAAGGCTTTTACCGACTTAATTTACCTGCATACATGAAAAGACACTTCGTTTTTATTTAGGTACCTATTACGATTCAAGAAGGCAGGCATACGAGTAACGACTTGAATAATTTATAATACAATTAAAAGTTTTCATGTGACATTTCCACTCACCAAACAACTCGATTTAATTTCCACCGTAACACAGCACTATCACTTTACAAACTTGTGTAATTAAACTTTAATTATGTACAACACTATTCCGCACACATCACATCACTGAAAAAAAAGTTTTGAAACCACTTGCAAAGTCCGAAATCTGTTTGAATTTCGAACTTGTTTTGAACACGCAACGTTTTACACGCGAAAGAACGAAGTTTTTTTTTAAATGTTGGTGTAATAATTATTTATTCTCTCGCGATGCGCCGCGACGCAGGACGAAGCGACCGCCCTCTGCCTAGTCAAGTCGCGAACTGACTATAGCGGGGGTGGATTGTATGTAGCTATGCGTACATTTTTCCGTGGTTTTGTAGTATTAAAATTTGAATGTTCAAGACTTTCTGATGGAATTTCTGGTAAACTTTGCAAGAACCTAAACATTTCTTAAAAAACCTTGTAACCTATTGATTTCGTTCATCTTTTGACAAATTAATACGTATCGAGTTCGGGCGGAACACTAATATTTAATCTGTGATTACAGGATACCTTTTGAAAAGGGTGCGTTGGAACTCCAACTGGATTTCCTCATCTCCATTCCATAATCATCCATCAGTGCTTGTTTCTTCTGATTTTGACAAGTCTTAAAAGACTTTGCAGGTAGGTATACTACCTTATATTTTATAGGTAGGTGATTTATAATCAAAGTGTACGTCTGAAATGCATAAACTGTTGATTCTTGTATTTCTTTTACAGAAACTTAATGCATTTACATACTCAGTTATAAATTAAAATATACCTACTTATTCTTATATCATCAGACCCCGTAACTGCCTACGAAACACGATCGAATTTCAAACTTACACACCTAAAATGAGTAAGTACCTATAGGTTTTACAGAGTTATAGGTTAATTTATTACTAGGTATAATATGAACCGGATAACGAAGTAAGATACTTACCCCAAAATGGACCGATGACATCATAATGAACGCCGGAAATCAATAGATGGTGAAGGCCCTAAATTATAATTCCTGAAAGAGTTTTTTTAATAAATTTAGCTGATGGAATAAGCAGATGGCCCACCTGATGTAAAGTGGTAACCATCACCATGATTGTTACCATGGTGTGCGTGACTTATGAAGCAATGCTTTGTTGTAACAAAATAAAATGTTATAACAAAGCATTGCCTCATAAGTCACGCAAGATAGGAACGTGCCCTACGCTGCACTGCCCTGCTTCTATCAACTTGAGGCATACAGATGTTAAGCCTTATGTGCCTGTAATTCAGAGATGTACAAAGTAGTTTAAGAAATGTTTTTAAATACAAAATTCAAATACTTTTTCGATTTACTATTTCAAATGCAAAATACCAAATAGTTTTGCGTTTTGTATTTTAAATGCAAAATAGGTATTTTCAGAATACTTTTTCAAAATACAAATACCAAATACAAATTCAATTCTCTTTATTTTTATTTATTAACTAAGTATTTTTATTGTGATCAAGATAAGTAAATAAGCCGTATTGTCGTTACAATCTAGGTAAACAAACTGTAAATAATACGTTAACAATAGAACAACAAACGAAGATGTGTAGTCATTGTGATAATGTATTGATGTTTCACAATAATTTGAAAAATCTGTCTTATAAATTTGATTATGTTTACCTCTTTCTGTATGCCTACGCCTCACTAAACTTCAATATTGTAATCTATTACATTGTAAAAGGATCATACAAAAGAACGACGTACGTAAAAACCAAGCTGTAAGTTTGTTGCATGTTCTTCTAGGCTTTGGTCGCGTGGAACTGGCACCTAGAGTTGTGTTTTTATTGAATAAACACCTTTTGACTTTGAATTTGACTTTGCATAATGCTACTTGTAAACGCTATTATAAACTATACTATTATTTACAGTTTATATTGTAACGCTAAATATGGCTTATTAACATTGAGATAAAAGTTTATCTTCCCGACCATATCCTGTCACACGCAAGGCTAGCTACGCCACTAGCGGTCAAATTAGCCAACTTAGAGCTGATTTTACCATGCGTTGTTAGATTAAGAAAGGATTAAAGGGCCGTTAAATATGTCAAAATGTAGGCTTTTGACATCTAAGGTTAGATTTAACGGACTGTTAATCCTTGATTAGTAACTAACAGAGCATGGTCAAATCAGCTCTTAGGCAATTTGGCATTTTATGTATGTATGTTTGTCTGGCCATAACTTTCGAACCGAAGATCCGATCGGCATGAAATTTGATATGTCGATAGCTTGTACTTGAGAAATTTACTGGTAAGTATATGAGTAAAATCGGATGAAGGGTTATTAAGGTATGGGGTTTTTTAAGAGGGCAAAAATAAAAAGTTACATAAAAAATCAAGTTACATGTCGAAAGAGCTTTGTTTGGACATTCCAAAACAATTTTTACTTTTTTTCTGTGACGCTCGGTTTTTGAGATACAAACAAAAAAGTCAAATTAAGATAACCAGCGATCCAAGAGCTCCCATCTCTAGTTTCGTTGGCATCAAGGTTTTTCTACTGGTCGGCCAGTTCCTTTGCTTTTTCTTATTTTTTTTTTCTTGAAATAAATTAAGGAGGTACTCAGTTCTCATAAAATGGTGACAACAAATAAAATATAAAATATTTTTTATTAAAAAGCATTTACATGCAAAATACTAAATAGGTATTTTGCATTTTGTATTTGCTCTCTTCTCTTGTCGTTTCACTAGTTTCTTTCGAAACAGTGTGGTGAAAGGATTTTAAGTGCGCCTCAAGAGGCTCCTTTCGAGCACTTGACACATGTTATAGAATTTTTTAGGTTCTACGACATGCCGGTTTCCTCACGATGTTTTCCTTCACCGTTTGAGAGTACTGGCATTGTGCACATAAGTTTTTGAACAAAAAAACTCATTGGTGTACGACCGGTTTCGACCCCACGACCTTAGGATCGGAAGGCGGGGCCGCTACCACTAGACCACCAGTGCTCTCCATTTGTATTTGCATTTTAAATACAAGTATTTCAAATAAATCGCATCTCTGCTGTAATTACACCCAAACCACACTCTTCAAACCGAAACACAGCGTTGCTGCTTGGCGGCAGGGAAAGGCGTGTTGGTAGTTTTTCCCCGGACGAGCCACACACAAATAGCTCTACTACTCATAAAGTACATAGAGTAGGTACATAGGAGGCCTATGTCGAACAGTGGCCTTCTTCACACTGATAACGATGATGACTTACACAGATGCCTGTATAAAATATGTTTCTTGTAAATAGCCTAGTGGAAGTGACCTAACCTTCCGATCGTAAGGTCGTAGATTCGAATCCAATGTACACCAATGTATTTTTCTTATCTAAAATTTATTTGCACACCGTTTAAGTGCTCATAAACGGTGGTGAAAGAAAACATCGTGAGGAAACCAGTTAGTATTCTAAAAGCGGCGATGAGCTTGCAACCTGTAACGTATGGAATACCAACTACTGCAAAAGTTGATGTGCTGTTAAAAAAGGGTATGTGCCAAGTGTAATGTTCGGACGTACCTCTGACTATCTCCCTTAGACATCCTCAAGAAATCTGGAGTTCGTACTTAGTACTAAAAGAACTGAGGGGATATCTACCGTGCCTGGGGATCAAAGTCGTGAAGCTGTTTCAGTTTTGTAAGTTTAATGTTAATGATATTTATCTTAGCGGCCATTCCATAATTAATATTGTTTACGACACCGTCCAGGAAAGGCATTCCCTGGGCAGTTATAAAATGGTTAATTTGTTGTGTAATTACAGGTCTTACAAATTAGTTTCTAAATTACTTTCCATATTTAATTTTTAATATCGTTTGGGTCCGCAGCTGACTTTTAGCTGTTTTGGAAAGATTCATATTTCTAAGATATTTAATTCAATACAACATACAAAAATCATGTTTGGACGTGTCTCCGACTACCCTACATTTCACACCATAAAGAACTACCGGGAGGGATCAAAGTCAAAGTCAAAGTCAAAATGTATTTATTCAATAAAATCACAAGGATCACTTTGAAACGTCTTAAAGCTAGGTGACTCTAGGTGCCAGTTCCACGCGACCAAAGCCTAGAAGAACAGGCAACAAACTTACGGCTTGGTTCCTACCGATCTTTCAGTTTATAGAGGTATAACCTTTTTATGATCCTTATGAATTTGTTGAATAAAAAGTTTATATAACTCTTTTAATTTGATCCTTGTGCATTTAACAAATGCCATATGCCAATAAAACCCATACCAATTTCTCGATGTGGGAATCGAACCCGCACCTTTTCCTTCGACATCGTCAAAGTTACGGGGTGAACTGGCTTAGGATATTTTTCAAAACTAATTATACAATTAGATGGGCCACCTGTTAAGAAAGTGTTCACCATCATTTAAATATCTTTGGTCGCGTGGAACTGGCACCAAGATTCACCTAATTTTAAGACTTTTTTTTAATACATCCAGCTGATGCAACAAGCAGATGGCCCACCTGATGTTAAGTGGTAACCATCACATATCACAAAGCATTGCCTCGTGCCTAGGAACGTGCCCTACGATGCACTGGCCTTATTTTTGTTATAACGAGTGTAAATTCCCTAAGCATGCAAAGCACTGCATCAACTTGCCACAAACTGTCCATCAACTTAAGGCTAACAAATATAAGGTGAGCTTCATGTACCTGTAATTTCACCAGCAACACAGCGTTGCTGCTTGGCGGCAGAAATAGGCATGCTGGTAGTACTTCTCTGGACGAGCCACTCACAAAAGGATCGTGGTAAATGGCTCAAACTAAGGGAATTCTAATGATGATCATGATAAATTGTTGTTTTTTTATAATGGCAACACTTTTGTTCTAACATAAACGTTGGCCTTTTCAGATCTGCCGTAAAATTAACGGAATCATTACATTACCCTTGAGGTTGTCATGTTGAAGGAGCGGGGCGATCAGCGGAGCGGCGAGCGGAGCGACCCCGTATATTGTTACATACAAGTAACTTTACCTTACCTAGTAGTACGAGGTAGTCATAGTAGTACTAAGAATTCATAGTATAGGTTTTTGTATATACATCTAGCTGATGGAACAAGCAGATGGCCCACCTGATGTTAAGTGGTAACCATCACCTATAACAAAGCATTGCCTCGCAAGTCACGCACATTGGAACGTGCCCCACGATGCACAGCCCTGCGTCAATCAACTTGAGGCATACAGATGTTAAGCCTCATGTGCCTGTAATTACACCGGCAACCACACTCTTCAAACCGAAACACAGCGTTGCTGCTTGGCGGTAGGAAACGTGGTGGTAGTACTTCCCCGGACAAGCCCTTTACAAAGAACTCTACTAGTCTTAAAAATAGTATACTATGAATACCTAGTACTTATTTCTAGTCTGCAATAAGTACTAATACGCGGACTGCAGTTATACCTACATATTTTTTTACAAAACTAACTCAATGTGCGGCTCTTACTTTGCACAGCTAGTCTTACTTAAAACCAATGTAACTCAAAGAAAATCAAAAAAATCAAGAAATTGAAAAACTTACGTATTGAAGATTTCATTTCTTCAAAAACGCTGTATGGTATCCTGTCCGCTCGTCGCCCCTCCTATCGCTCAGCTTATGCCGCCATACTCCTAGTCCGAGTTATTTTCTTAGTTAATTACGCGGCCCAGGCCGGCGGCTGGTAAAACGGAACTTTTCGCATTTGACTGCTGTGCAGGTCAGCGGCGTAATGAACAAACTTGCTGGATGTTCCACACTGGAACAACCTACAGAAGCCACCTAGCTTTCAGTGTAACATGCGCGGTAATTTCACTTCAGCGGTACAAAATACGAGTAGACAGCTATCCTATCCATGTCAGAGTGTTGAGTAGTAGAATTACAGAAGGACAGGACTACCACCACACTTTTCTCTGCCGACAACCAGCGTTGCTGTGTTTCGGTTTGAAGGGTATGGTCATCGGTGAAATTACAGACACAAGGATTAACATCTACTTATGCCTCAAGTTGATGTACGCAGAGCAGTGTTTCGCAGGGCACGTTGCGCGTGACTTACGAGGCAATGTTTTGTTTAATGATGGTTACCACTCAACATCCGGTACGCCATATACTTGTAAGCAAGTAGTATAAAATAAAGTAGAATAGAAGTTTCCTCTTCTTTCTTCGTTTATTGCATTTGTCCGTCATTCGATATATATAAAATACTTTATAGTCAAGTCAGTCCTTAATCAAGTCGGCCGTCATTTGTTTTGAAGAAAATGGTGGCTCTTTAAAACATTAGAAACATTTTCGTTAAAATCAGAATATCACATTAAACTTTCAAATTCAAATTCATTTATTTAACGAAACATGGGTTACAGAAAGATAATATGTTGGATTGTATAGGGTCAGCCATGGTCAACTTTACAGTATGCTAAATGTAGCTATAAAAAAAGATTAAATTTAACATGTCAAAGTTATAGAAAAATAAAATAATACATAGATACATAGACATTCCAAATGTTTACACTATGTGCTAAGACCTCAAATAATGCTGGTAAAAAACTACCGAAATTACACAACAGTAGGTACTCAAAACAAGTTCAATGTAGTAGCTTTGATAGTAGTAAAATCAGTAATTGGCAATGCAGGTATTTGATGTGACAGATGTTTAATTATTTTCTGTTAGAGCGCTATCTAGCGCTGAATCGAGTAACTACTGAGTAATTAAGTTCTCACTGCGACAAATAGAGGGCGCTGCCGCTAATAATATGGGTATGAGACCACACCACACTCACTCGAACGCATAAATAGAAAAAGTGAAAAAATCTGGGAAACTGAACTTGGAAGAATAGAAGCTTTAAATAACGTCTTCAGTAAAACGAGTCATTGAATGTATCATTCAATTTTTATTTAGAAACTCGTAAGTTTGTGAAATACCTACCTCAGTGAAACACCTCTTTTTAGACACCACCAAGCATGTCAATTCACTCAACAGGAACATGACAGGAACTCTCCTCTATCTTGTTTATAACGCTGCTAGCATTTTAGTTTTAGGGCGCTAGAATTTGTCACAGCATTGAGTTTTCAATTTATCATTCTGTACCTAATAGGTACCTACATAAGTCATTCACCCATCACTAGCACCACTACACACGTGAGTATTTTTGCAAGTGAATATGCCAACGGGAGTGAGGCGATGCTCGTGATCGAAATGACTTCAAAGTCAAAAGGTATTTATTCAATAAAATCACAAGGATCACTTCGGATCCACTAGGTTACTCCCCCAGTGGCGTTACTAGGTGGACAAGGGCCCTGGCCCCCGGTGCATAGAGAAAGAATCGAGCCCTCACCCCCTCTTTCCACATAGCTTGAAATTATATTGGCCTTTAAAATAAATTATAAAATAAAATTGTTTTTCTAGCTTCGGGAGCTGGCTGTCCCTCTCTTTTCAAAGCTTAGGTTAGGCCCCCTGAGCTCCGGGGCCCTGGGGCACTGCACCACCTGGCCCTACGATAGCTACGCCACTGACTCCCCGTTATTGCTAATAGTAGTTAACAAATATAACGAAGCTTACATAGTTTATTTAAAGAATCATCGTAATCCACAAACCTAATCGCTCTGTAATAAGTAGGTACCTATATTTTTTATTAGTTATAAGTATTTAGAAGCGATCAAGCTTGATTTACGTTCATATTTTCGATTGTTACTTTCTAGGACTAGTAGTTCGCCCCGAACTGAGATCTCGTGATGCGACCCGACGAACGCATCAAAACTTTGAGTCGGTAGTAGTCAGAGGCAAGTCCAAACATTATCTTTGGACTTTTTTCTGACTACCGCCTACTAACTTGGTATGGTTACCAAGTTCCAACTCTATTGGCCTATTTATTGAAGAGTTCCGTTGAACAGACCCTGGCTTCATCATCAGACCTGGTCGTCGTCACCATTTTATGAGAACTGAGTACCTCCTTAATTTATTTCAAGAAAAAAAAATAAGAAAAATCAAAAGAACTGGCCGACCAGTAGAAAAACCTTGATGTCAACGAAACTCTTAGAGATGGGAGCTCTTGGATTGCTGGTTATCTTAATTTAACTTTTTAAATTTTATCTCGAAAACCGAGCGTCCCAAAAAAAAAGTTAAAATTGTTTTGGAATGTCCAAACAAAGCCCTTTCATATGACATGTAACTTGATTTTTTTATGTAACTTTTTTTATTTTTGCCCTCTTAAAAAACCCCATATCTCAAAAACCCTTCATCCGATTTTACTCATATACTTACCAGTAAATTTCTCAAGTACAAGCTATCGACATATCAAATTTCATGCAGATCGGATCAACGGTTCTAAAGTTATCGCCAGACAAACATACATACATACATACATACATACATACATAAAATGCCAAATCGCCCAAGTTGAAACTAAGATCTTCGTTCGCTTCGCTCACTCGATCAATTAAATTTACACTGGAATTTGTAAAACTTACCATATTTTTTTATAAAGATACCTATTGTAAATTGAAAATTGACTGACTCGCCGTGACTTTGTTCACAAGAGAGTGACACAAGCCGGTCACAGGTAGATTACTTACCTAAGTAGGTACGTGTTATTGCGTAGGTACACCGCGCAGCCTCGTCCAAATTATACGACTTACATACCTTTCTTTATTACCAACACATTAAATCCTATCCATCGGCATCGGTCTAGAGGAAGTTGCTTGCAGCAATAAGAGCTCGCATTGCACGCCCATCATTAACCTACCCTGTAGCTTGTAAAACATGACACAGAGGGGTCCTTGACATGTGGATGTTTGTTCTCCTTCTTGTCGTGTCACTACATTTTTTGAACCAGTGTGGTGAAGGGATTTTTTATTTTCGACTTTGTTTTTCTCTATTTTGATTATTTCTATGTTGTTTGTACTGTGTACTTTGTATTGTACTTTGAAAGTAGTAGAGCTCTTTGTAAAGGGCTCGTCTGGGGAAGTACTTACTACCACCACGCCTTTTTCTGCCACTAAGCAGCGTTGCTGTGTTTCGGTTTGAAGAGTGTGGTTGCCGGTGTAATTACAGGCACATGAGGCTTAACATCTGTATACCTCAAGCTGATGGACGCAGGGCCGTGCATCGTAGGGCACGTTCCTATCGTGCGTGACTTACGAGGTAATGCTTTGTTGATGGTAACCACTTAATATCAGGTGGGCCATCTGCTAGTTCCATCAGCTGGTTGTACTTAAAAAAATTAAAAAAAATGTCTTTATTTTTATCTTGTTCTATTTTAATATAATATTTTGATTGTCTGATTTAATTAGTGTAATTGGCTGATGGCGTTCTGGTTAAATAAATAAGAGATGTCTGTATTCTATGGGGATGATACATCTGTCCTTGCGTGGTATTAAAGTCAAAGTCAAAAGGTATTTATTCAATAAAATCACAAGGATCACTTTGAAACGTCTTAAAGCTAGGTGAATCTAGGTGCCAGTTCGCGACCAAGCCTCGAAGAACAGGCAACAAACTTACGTAGTACTGGAAGTAGGCGAAGTGGCAAGCTCATCTCCGCCGTCTATAATGCGGTATTTATGCACTTATTTACTTCCGAGCTCTCGTAACAATACCTAGATACTGTACACATAAATATTGGGAACGTGGGTGTTGGATGCACGTACACTCAGCATAAGCAGTTAATAACTTTTTCAGAATTATGAAAATGTTTATCATTGGTTGGCTGGTAGAAAATACATTAAGCTATCCTATTGTAGGTACTCTAATTTGTCTATTTTTGGGCAATAAAGTATAAATAGAAATACTGAAACAGCTTCAAAACTTTGATCCCCAGGCACGGTAGATATCCCCTCGGATCTCTTAGCACCAAGAACTAACTCCAGATTCTTTGAGGACGTCTAAGGGGTAGTCAGAGGTATGTCGGTCCAAACATTACATTACTTTGAGAGCACTGGTGGTCTAGTGGTAGTGGCCCCGCCTTCCGATCCTAAGGTCGTGGGTTCGAAACCGGTCGTGCACCAATGAGTTTTTCTGTTCAAAAATTTATGTGCACAATGCCAGTACTCTCAAACGGTGAAGGAAAACATCGTGAGGAAACCGGCATGTCGTTGAACCTAAAAAGTTCTATTACGTGTGTCAAGTGCTTGAAAGGAGCCTCTTGAGGCGCACTTAAAATCCTTTCACCACACTGTTTCGAAAGAAACTAGTGACACGACAAGAAGAAGATTACATTACTAATAGAAATACATAGATAGTTAGATAACTCTTTATTGATCAACAAATAAGGAATACACATTGTTTACTTAAAAGCTCTAACAATTGTAAGTACCTATAGATACTAATACATACATAGGTACCTACACTTCCAGGAAGAAAGATTCGCCTTGACCCATATTCACTCACTGACTTCTCGGGATGTCCTTACGGCCGTTTCTGAAAGCTCGGTCAAAACTAATCGGATGTCAAGTCACTCGCCATTTCAGCTATTACATCGAATTAGATAGAGATAGCAAGTGACTTGACATGCGATTAGTTTTGATCGTAGTTAAACAAACCGGCCGTTAATGTGTCAGTCCACAGACTACTTGGTATATTTATTTAATTATTATAAATAGGAACGCCAACAGCTATATTAAGTATGATTAAATTTTTAGGCACATTTAATTGTTGTCTTTGACTGATACACTACTCGGTATAGGCAGTAATGTCGACCATCACAATATTCCACTATGATCATCAATTTTTGCCGCTGCCTGCTCTCTCGGAAGCGGAAGGCATAAAGCGCGCACTTCACCGATAGCGAGTTTAATGCGAATGATAGCTGGCTGTGGTGTGTATGTGCCCTTATTCATACGCAGATAAAACATATTTTGAGCCATATTTTTTAATAACCTGCTATCTTTCGACGATTAAAAAGTCATCGGGTTTGTAGCTCGTCGGGCTACTGTTGTACGTGGTGATTTTTTTATGTAAGAGACTGACTAACGGGCTTACGGCCCACTTGATGGTAAGTGGTCACCGTCGCTCACTAACACCAACTTCACCAGGGCGTTGTCTTTGCGTTGCCTATCCTGAAGAAGGAAGGTCGTATATATCAATATAATCAGGTTAGGTTGCCTAGTCTGTCTTTTGGTGTTACTATTAAGGATTTTTTTCCTATTATTTATATTCGTTCTCATCACGTACTGACCTAACTTTTTTTTTGCTTTTGGAACAAGCAGATGGTAGGTATACCTACTGAGTTTACATTTAGACATTCGCGTGGACGGGAATGTTGCCGTCCATATGTCTGCGGCAGCGTCGCCGGCAATGTGTGTTCACGCAACACGGGCAACGCGAGCGGCAACGCGAGTGGACATGGAAGTGGCCTGTTTACGTTCTCGCATTGCCCAAGTCCCTGCCCATGTCTCTGCACATTTCCACGGACATGAGCTGAGTGTAATCGGGGTAGTAGGTAGTAGGTACGTGGTAACCATCACCTATGACAAAGCAGTGCCTCGTAAGTCACGCACGGTACGGACATGCCCTGCGTCCATCAACATGAGGCACACAGATGGTAAGCCTCATGTGTCTGTAATTAGGTAGGTACACCGGCAAACCGAAACGCAGCAACGCTGCTTGGCGGCAGAAATAGGTGGTAGTACTTCCCCGGACGAGCCACACACAAAGAGCTCTACCTACTACTACCTACTTATTGTAAGCGAGAAAATACGAATTCATTCATTTCTTTTCGGCATTTCGACAGATTATTGAGTGAGTAAATAGGTAAGTACTAGTAGGTACCACTTACTGGTGTAAATGGAAGGCAGACGTGCCAGTATCGATAGATGCGTACAGTCAGCAGACGAACACTTTGTCAGAAGAAGTTTCGAATGGGATTATATACCCATTTGGGAATTATATTATTGATCGCACCCACAGAACACAGAATACACATTATTTTATACGTTTTAACCGACTTAAAAAGGGAAGTGGTTCTCAATTCCGCTGTTTTTTTTTAATGTTTGTGGCCGCTTAACTCTGTCATTTATGAACATAATTGAATTCATCAAAATCGGTATTTTGGTTTTTAAATCAAAATAAAATAGGAAAAAGTGTATTTGAATTTTCTTTTTTGCAGAAAATTTATTCTGTTCTATTTTCGAACCGAACAAAGATCTTTTAGAATTTGGACAAATTGGTGTTGTATGATTGTAATAAAGAGATACCGGTGTACATAATAATAGGTATAACTATTATTATTTTACCGACCGTAACTTTGGAACCGTTAAATCATACAAGGTATTGTTAGAAGATTACTTATTTTATGTACTTACCTACCTATTATTTTTATTTGCTTTACTTATTTTGTAACTAACCACACTTAAGTCCACCATTATGTACTTTTAACTTCCTCAAGCCTTATTTTTAATCAAAACGGTCTTTATTCAGTACAATCACAAGGATCACTTTGAAACGTCTTATATAATAGGTGAATCTATCGCCAGTTCCTCGCGACCAAAGCCTAGAAGAACGGGCAAGAAACTTACGGCTTGGTTCCTAGCGTTTTTTTGTACGATATTTTTATTTCATAATATTTTTCATAATATTTTTACTTCACTAAAACTGCTGCATCTCCACTTTTGGTGTTGACTATACCTACCATACTACCAGTTACCTACTTACGTAAGTATATAAAAATCGCACGTGTCTGACGTGACGAGGGAAATGGGACAAAACTCCGGCTGACTGGACACACGTCACATCTTGGCGAAATAGTCTTGAAAATGATGGAGGCGCCACTTTCCATACATTTTCGACGTTCACTCTCATGCGGTCTTGCTCGCACCTATGCGAAACACTCGCATGTCAAAATAATTACGTTTCTAGACTTTTTTGCCAGGCTGTAGACACATTAGACAAATATAAAAACGAGTGTATCTAAGGAAAATTTTAAAAAGAAACTAAGGTTCAAAGTACCCACTTAAGGCGAAGACTTCGTTTTCGTTTTGTTTCAGAATACTTAAATAAAGTTATAAACGAGTGGTGCCATCTAGAAGTTTTCTGTATAACTAATATTGTAGGAAAAGTGTATAGTAGCTACACTCTTTTAAAAGTACCTACCAGTATTACAGTACCTACCAGTTTTCCTAGTAGTAGTACGAATATTAGTAGTAAAAAGGGGTGTGCGGATAAGAATGGTCAGTTTTCAAAAGGAGATTCCGTAAGGCTGTTTTTGTACGGCGACTCGATGAGCGCCTCTATCGGGCCTGCTCAGAACTCACGAAGCTCCATACAAAAACGACCTGACGATACGGAAAACGTAAAACAAAACTCAGACTTGGGGTACTATGAGCTCTGAGTTAATGTAAAACATTTGGTAATGTCAGTTTCTATATTTTTGTTTTATAAACAACACAAGAGTATGACAGACATTCTGAAGTTTCCGATCGAAAACGTTTTCGAATGTTTCAAAATAGCAAGCAAAATAGTGCTGATGGTAAGGTGCATGGTAATTAGTTGGTAAAGTTCCACTCCCCGTCGTTACTGAACGGACAAAAGGCTGCACTAATGAGGCCTCTGTCCAGCATGTAGGTACAGTCAGCATCAGAAGAATGACTTTATAGAATTGCAAAGTGATTTGTCACTACTTTCGTCATTTTTGCAACATTATACTTACCTATAGGAAACTTTTAAAAGAAAACTTACTTAAAAATCATTACCTATTAAAAGTATAGAGTTTATACATAAGTTATTAAGTACCTATATGACCCACTTGATAATAAATAGTCACTATCACTTATGGCGAATAGATACCCCGATACTAGCGCCACTACATATTTTATTTTATCATTACGATAAACAAAGGAATTATCAAAAAATCGGACCGCGCGTACACGATACCTATCACAAGCTTTTTTTTAATGTATCTGTAATAGTTTTATATTGTATTATTTAGGCAGATACTTGTTTCAAGAGTTTAGTTCCTATTGGTGGCCACCAAGCTCTCCAAACAAGGTATCTGACTGAGTAACACGAAACAAAACTATTACAGATACATTAAAAAAAAGCTTGTGATAGGTATCGTGTACGCGCGGTCCGAATTTTTGATAATTCCTTTGTTAACGTAATGATTAAATAAAATATGTAGTGGCGCTAGTATCGGGGTATCCATTCGCCTTAAGACAAAGGGTAACCCATCAATATCCCGAAAATTGCACCTTTCCAGAAATATTAAAAGTTTCGATAACTTTGACAGAATTTTGAAATCCAGATAATTTACAAATATTTTACAACGCAAGGAGCAACGTGTGGTCTATACAGGGTGTTAAAATACCACTCCCGAAAACTTCAGGGGGCTAAAAAGTACCCGTATCAATATCTATATGAATAACTTTTTCTAAGGAACTAACACTGTGAACGCGAAAAAAATACACTAAGTAGGTACGTACCAGCGCAGGAATTTATTTTGTTTCGTGTGCCTTAAATAAATAATAATAATTATGTGAAATATTATTATTTAGTAGGTACCTACCTCCAACCCAACCTATAATAGTACCAGTAAGTATCTCCGGTAGACCGTACCTATCCATCAATTAGGTTAGATAGGTTACATTACATTCAAATAAAATATACCTAGTATACATAGTAGGTACTAACCTACCAACTGCAGTTTCCTAGGTACTTACAGCTACTCGCATTAGCTGTGGTGAGTTGGCCTGACATTAGGCTTATCGAACTCTTGCGAATGCTTTATGCCTTCCGGCAGCTAATGGCGGAACCAGAGGACGGGTGGGATGAAGCGAGTGGACTCACACGAAGGAGGATTTATTAAGCTTGTAGGTAGCTACCTACTGGGCAGTTACCTACTTTTACCTTTTTAAAGTTATTTTTTAGTAAATTGACGAATATTTCACTGGATAAGTAACTATTTTAAGCAACAACTACTTACTACAATTTTTTTATTAGATTTAAACCTAACCTTTCTGCTGGATAATAACTATCATAAAATCACTACCTAATAAAATGAATTTGAAACTGAAACAGCTTTACGACTATGATCCCCACGGCACGGTAGATATACCCTCAGATCTCTTAGTACCAAGTACTAACTCCAGATTCTATAAAATAACGTTTATGGGCGGTAGTCAGATGTAGATACTTACGGCAAACATTACATTTGGCATCTACCCACATAGGTACCTACTACAATTAAAATAAACCTCGTAAAACAAGTTAGAGGCATATTTCTATTCTAACTGTAATACGTTATTAAAAAAACACAGCCATGTAAAGTAGTGTTAAACGGAAATAAATATTTTCGGTACCTAGCTGTTTAGTAACTAAAATGTCATGATAACGCTCAGCAACCCTATTTTATCTACTGACATTCAATTCCAATCTCAATCTAGATTTGGTTGGAATTTTGACAGAATTATCGTTTTGGTAAAAACATGTAAATGATGTCCTAGGATATTATTTTAAACTTGAGGAGATTACTTGGGAAGAGATATATAAACACTGGAGTTAGTGAGTGGGTGAATGTTCTCGACTTGAAATTGACATTTCTATTTTGTAAATATGGTGAGTGTCTTCCGGAATGTTGTCGGCATTGTCGGTGTTTCGGATTTCGGATTGTTTGACGTTTTTAAGTGATTTTATTGTTGTGAACTATTGTGGTAGCTGTGGCATGCAGCTACAAACTCAAACGAAATCGAAATTGAAATTGGAATCTAGTGGAGTGAGTGGCCCATGGAGGTAGTATATACTGGAGGGAGCCATAAGACTTACATCCTTTTACAACTGTGTATCAAACAGTGATCATCTATCTTTGTTCTTCCCATGTAGCCTAGCTACGAGTAAAAGAAAAGAAGATGTAACTTCACTCACTCCATCTCACTCACTCACTGTCTGAGTAAAGGTCGATTCACACATATAAGTGAAGTCACAGTTCCGACACAGTACCAGCACAGTTTCATACATTCTGGCACTGACACTAAGAGCACTGTGTCGTCACTGGCACTGAGAAGTGGGGATGCGTTCATAGATAATGTATGAAAGAATACTTCGGATTGTGCCGGTACTCTGCCGGTACTGTGTCGGAACTGTGGGTTCACTGATATGTGTGAATCGACCTTAAATCGTGTCCGTCAGTTGATGCAATGTTTTGATCTTGTTTTGACGTTCTAGAAAAACTCGGTAGCAACATTGCGATGTAGCGAAAGAAATTGTGAAAATATTTAAAGAATTATTATTGTCTAGGCAAAATATATTTGAAAAGGTGAAAGTATGTCTTGTGAAGCTGTGTTTTGTGTATCAAAAACAACAAAAGGAGGAGTTAAAGACCCGGAATTGTCATTTGATACGTAATATTCTTTTTCTATTTTCATGCAAAAAAAATACGTTTTTTCTCCCATAAAGACTGTAGGAATTACATTTTATTAGTACTAGTCATATTTTCCTATGTGAAAATGATGTAAACCCATTAATTATTGCAAAATAAAAATTATTGTTTTAGTCATCTGTTCTAGTGATGTACTTGCACCGACCAATTTAGCTTTATCGATAATATTTTATTTTCCGTTTTTGATATGAAACATCTAATGCGCCGGATCAGATCGGCTGTTCTGTTGTAGTTTCAATTTTTCACACCTTAAAGGCGTCTCGCGACGGCTAAATTTTTGTTAAATTTTACATTATTTTTTAAGGTTCTTATAAATGCCCAGAATGAAGGCGGGAGTGGATAAGAGCTGTTAGGCGTGAAAACTGATAGACTACAAAATTTTCTTATGCATGGACGAAATGGCCATAAGAAAGTGTATCGAGTGGGATGGACATCAATGTGGGAAAAATTATTGACAATGATAGCGTTTCAGTGTCTATAATGGTTTTGGGCTTTCGCAATAAAAGTCAGCAACCAGTTAAAATTAAAAAGTTGAATTCCAATTAAAACGCCTTTTTCATCCATTTCTTATTCTATCGATAGGTTAGTCAATGTTGTCCCTTCTCTAGTCACTCACGCGAATACATACAAACTAACAAAAAACGGCCACGCCAAAAACCGAAACACTCCGTCTATATGATACTTAGTCTAAGGAGTGGCCACTCTGATTTTCAAGCTAGCTAGATACAGATAGTACACACAGAGAAAGAAAGCTATCTCTGTGTGTGGTCGTATTATTACCTACTCAGGATGGTGACAAGTGGGCAACCCTCAATGTATGCACTGTGTGCAAAGACTTTTTTTGTGTGTTGTATTGTCTATCTGGCGCTGGATATGAGTTTTTTTGTCTGTTGGTATGGTAACGTAAATTACGTACGGTAAATGGGAAAAAACAGTGTGGTGAACATAACAGTAGCCTTTTGTGACTTTTAAATGTACTTTAGGCTATTTTTTTATAATGAACAACAGCTAATTTTTATATCCTTAAAAAGCAAATCTACAACAAATTACTAACTACGAAACATTCACGAAACCGACTGAAGTGTAAAAAAAAGCAAAAAAAAAATGATTTTGTTGCCTTATATTGTAAATCGCAAAAAAACCCATAAAAGGGCCCCATCATCCGTACTTAAGACACTCATTAAGTTAAAGTAAAGTCAATTGATTTTCTTACGTTTTGTATATAGGTTTTCAACTTTCGCAGTTTAACCAAAACGTTTAACTTATTCTCTATCATACTTTTTCATCCTTAAAGAAACTTGAGAAAATACTGCTAAATACAAGCTAAAATAAAACACATACTTTTTTTATCAATTTGAGGTAACTTAACAAAAACTTGGCTGGCAACACTAAAGCCAACCAACTAAACTACCAAGTAACGCAATTTTGGTTATTTTTTTCTTTCTTTCTTTTCTTCTTTCTTTGCCACTGTTGCCGTTTTAGCATTTTTAGTGCTAAATTTAGCATATTTCTTGACCCTTTAGCATGAAAATTTTGCATTTAGCATATTGCATATTTTGGCATTTCAAATCAAAAGTCAATATCTAAAGATTTAATAGAGACCAGAGAGATTTTTTTATCTATGTTTATTGAGGTATGGCAACTCTCTAAAAACCAATTTCGGGAAAGTACCTGTTGACTTTCCCGAAATTAGGTTGTGATTGTTTTTCCTTACGTTTTGTCCGACCTTGATACTTGACTCTTGAATAAATAATTCAATGTGAATGTGAAGTGAAAGCATGCCTCCTAAATATGAACAACACTATCGCGAAGAATGGGAGAAGATGACAGAGTTTAAGGATTGGCTGTCATCAGATAAAGGAGATCCGACCAAAGCATATTGTAAATACTGTAAGTGTACCATACTAGCTAAGTTATACTGCATAAAGCAACACATTTCAACAACGAAACATGTAAAATGCGCTGGGCCGATGAAAAGTCAAAGAAAAATTGATTTCCATAAGACGCAAATTAATCTCGATGTCGAAAGAGCCGAGTCTTCACTCGCGCTCTTTATATGCGAACATGCGTCTATTTTAACAGTTGACCACTTGTCTGAAATGTGCAAAAACACATTCTCTGATAGCAGAAGTGCAGAAATTAAACTACACAGAACGAAATGTACCAATATCATTAAATACGCATTGGCACCACACTTTACATCGCAATTGGTAGCAGACTTAGGAAATAATAAGTACAGCATATTGATTGATGAATCAACAGATATTTCGGTCACAAAGATTCTCGGTACATCAATCCGATATTATAGCAGTGCAAACAAAAAAATTATCACCACATTTTTGGGATTGGTTGAAATTGAAAACGGAACAGCAAACGCTATACTTAGTCAACGGGATCAAGTTTCTATTTACAGCGCTAAATATAAATATAAAAAATTTAATAGGGATAGGCACTGACAATGCAAGTTCTATGACTAGGGTTAACAATGGAGTCCATGCTCTTCTAAAAACTGAAACGGGCAATGAAAATCTTGTTTTGGTGCGTTGCCTATGCCACTCGCTTCAATTGGCTATAACACACGCGTCAGAGGAGTCCCTACCACGAAACATAGAATTTTTAATTCGTGAAACTCACAATTGGTTCACTCAGCCACTCCTCAAACCGACAGCTGTTATACAAAGAACTTTACAAGACCATAAACTGCGGAAAAGAACCCTTGAAAATTACTCAGATGTGCAACACGAGGTGGTTATCTATTGAACCTGCTGTTCGCCGGATTATTGATCAATGGTTAGAACTGAAAACGCACTTTGAAATTGTAAAACAAAATGAAAATTGCTATACAGCCGAAATGCTCTACTCCATGTATAACGATCCTGTCAATCATCTGTACTTACTATATTTATTACCAATTTTAGATGAAATACAAAGAGTAAATAAGAACTTTGAAAGCAATGACCGAGACCCGACCAAACTGCTAAAAGATCTGGTAGATCTAGTAGAGTCAGTATCTAGACGAATCTTAATGTCGACAGCTCAGGTAGACATTTTTACAGCTACAAATATCGAAAGTTATTTAGACCCCTCCCCATACATGGGCTATCGTGTAGAACTAAAGTTAGCTGAATATCACTTATTGCCAGAAACAGAACGTAATCTTCGGCATCGCTGTAAACAGTTTACACTGAAGTTGGTTCAAGAAATGCGATCAAGGTTTCCAGTAAATGTTAAGATACTTCAAACTATTAACATGTTTTCTGTACGAGAAGCTTTAAAAACCACTAAACCATCAATAATTGAACTTGCACAGAAATTTGGCTGCCAGGACAATGACATAGAACGTATTATTGTACAGTGGAGAAATATTGTACACATCGAGTGGAAAAATAAATCATCAACGGTCGAATTTTGGACGGAGGTGAACGATTACAAAGATTCAGCGGATAACAATCCATTTTATGAATTGGCTAATTTGGCTATGTCTATTCTGTCTTTGCCACACTCCAATGCAGAAATAGAAAGAGTTTTCAGCCAAATGAATGTTGTTAAAACGAAATTGAGAAATCGAATGGCCCTACGAACTCTTAACTCTATCCTTCATATTAGATATGGTCTTAAAAGATCCGGTAAATCGTGTTATTCTTATAACGTACCTGAAGATGTACTAAGAGACATTCGTGGAGTAAAAGATTCAATTATGGCGCCGATGAGTGTGGTTGTTGAAAGTGGCCCTTCGGCATCACAAGCCCAAACCGACGAAGATGACGATGACGATTTAGGTACCTTGTTTAATTTGGATAATGAATAAAACGACCAAAATGTTCTTTAATATTCACCTTTCCTTTCCTTTTTATCCTAATAACAGAAATGTGGCAAATTGTCTTGATACCTATAGTATTTTTGTTACCACTCAGCGCTGAAACGGGTGAAGGATGGATTTTGCTAATACCGATTTGGTGTGTAACGATACTTTAGAGCCTAGAATAACATGTTAGGCTACTGTTATACCGAAAATTTGTGTCACGCAGCACGCACGAGTGACATCGTGGGCACAGGTAGGTTGATAATAACATTTTTGGATTTTAGCATATTTTTTAGCATTTTCGAAAACAAAAATAGCATTTTTTAGCATTTTCTGGAGCAAGTTCTAGCATTTTCTCAAAATAAAAAACGGCAACACTGTTCTTTGCAACCGAGAACCGATGTGCGTGAATTGATTGAATGAAGAACTGTGGAATAGAAGAGAAATTGAGTGCGATGCGATATAAATTCTGTATTTCTGTGAAGTGTGAAACCTATTTCATTCAAGCAGCATAGGAATCAGGAATTTTGACAATGTGAAAAAAATGCCACGTACCTCACGTAACTCCTGTTTTTGGACTCGCAAATTGGAGCTGGAGCTCATTAGATACGTTCATCAGAGAGAAGCTATCTGGAAGCCTGCTGGGAACACTAATCACGATATCCAGCTGAAATACAAAGCTTACGCCGAGTTCGCAGCTAAATTGGGCACAGGATTTACTGGTAAGTCACTAGCGTATTCTTGTAACTCTAATCGTGGTAATTTACAACAACGAGGGCTCCAGTTTTCCAGTTTATTGAATGTTAGGGGCTTGTTTTAGATGATGAGCTTATTACCATGGATTTAGGTAGTACCTGTTTGGTTTGATTGAGCTATTAGGTATATTTAAATATTTTTTGTACCAAATGCCACAATGCCAGCCAAGCCTGGAGATTTAGCATACCACCATCAATAATTTGTATAACCTTGAATTGAATGGGTGTCACTTCATTGGAAACAACTTCATCCAATTTAATTAATAGAGTCTAAGCCACAATCATCATTATAGCTTTTATTTCACCTTAACTAAACATCTTACTTTTCTTGTATTATGTAGGGAAATCTCAAAGTTTGATGTACTATTTCATTTAAAGCTGGATATCGTCGGGGATAGATCAATACCACGTAACCCACAAGTACAATACTGCGTATCTACAAAAGTAGCCAAAATTGAATTTTGCGGAAAATGCACGCAGGGACAGGTTTACCACCTGACTGTTTTACTTAAATTTGAATGTGACCCATAGCAAGCGAGATATTTTGAAAAAACGAAACCACGGATTTGTATTCGGCGATTTCTGGGAAGCAATTTCGTGGAACTGCATCATTTTCTTTTTGAGTCGTGTGTGTAAACATAGAAGGTTGCATTCAAGATTGAAATTTCAATCTGCTGTGTCAAGTAAGTTATTTTTATGCTTATTATAGTTACCGGTTGATTAATACTTATGCTAATTTATCATTAGTTCGTATGAAAGTAAGTAAAGTTTGAATAAATCGGTACAACCTGACCTAAAAGTAACTTGCAGTGAATTTGGAATTATTTTACCTACGGTCAAATGATTTTTTTTAAAAGAATTAATCAAGTTCGGCTTTATTTAGGTATAGTGAATTTTGTGTAATACTGTTTTTAAAGATTTTTTTGTACATACGCCGTTTATTATATATTCATAATTACTGAAACTATTCGAAGACATAAGTGATGAAAATATAGCTTTATTTCAGCCAAAAAAAGAAGCATGCGATTTATGATGAACTTACAAGGTCGGCAACGTATTAGAAGAAAATTATCGTGAGCATATTTTGAGTAAGGACTTAACTAGAAAGGAGAAAAGTGAAGACAAAGTGTCAGCTAAAAACGCAAGAGTCCATGTCATCACAGCTGATGTGTAAGCTGTGAAATTGTGCCCTTATTTGTCTGCCAGTGCATTACTTCAAAACTAAGTTAATGGTCCACAATTTCAGAGTATACAACCTTGGGAATGACAAAGTAGTATGCTACTGGTTTGACGAAACTACTGCTGATTTGAAAGCTACAACCACTGCGACCTTTTACGAAGACTACTTGATAAAAAAAAATAGATGAAGATCCTAAAGATGTTATAATTTTTACTGATGGATGCACATCTCAAAACAGGAATGCTGAAGAATTTAATTTTTAAAGAGTTTACTGTGTTTTAAATAAATAAAACTTTTTGAAGGGAGGTAGTAGTAAGACCTTACTGCTTTAGGTACTGCTGTTAATAAGAATAAGCAATTACTTATTTTGTTCCTAATAATTTTTGTGTTTCTATTTTCTAATGTTGATTTTAAGAAGATTTTTGGAGGTTTTTTCTTTAATAAATAACAAGTCAGTAGGCACATTTTGTTTTGATACCGCGTAACTTACGACATGCAATCCACAGCAGTAAATAAACTGTCATAACGATACAGCGTAAGTGTCGTACAAGAAAATTAGGTCACTTTTACATAAAACTGTTATTACTATTATGTAAAACACTTTAAATGGTTGCTAATGTACGAAAATGACGGACCAAGACCCAAAAATTACGCCTCTGGATGAATAAATATCACTCCTGAAAAGTTGGGTGAAGTGTAGATACGCTGTCTCTGCGTTTGTACATACGCGGGATTGATCTATCCCCGACGATATTTACCATATCAGTGAAATAAATACCATGACAATATTAATGGTATGATCTAGATCTTAGAAAAATGATATTTTCTCTTATATTGTTTTTAATTTAGGATTTTTTCCATTCCTATGACAAGTTTATGGTATTATCAATATATGTATAAGAGCTTGTGTCATTTCTAATCAATCAACTAAGTTGGGCAACATACTGCTCTATGAGCACTTGGATTGGTGACTTTCATGGCATCTACATCTGAGAGCTATAAACAATCAGTCTCAGCTCTAGAGATCATCAAGCCATGAGGAAGGCCTGAAGACTCCATCATTTGGCTCTTAGCTCATAGCGCACACAGAGAGTAGGGGGCTCCTGTATAGGTCTAAAGACATACTGGCACCTAGATTCACTGAGCTTCAAGACATTTCAGAGTGATCCTTGTGATTTAATTGAGTAAGTTACTTTGACGTAAAGGTCTTGGGGATTCCATGGATGAGGAGGGCACAAAATAGTTTTTCCTTGAAATGTTTAGAAAAAGCATTTGTCCTGTACCAGAATTTTACAGGATTAGAACATGATGAATAACAAAACCATTTTCCAATTCCAGCTCGCTCAGTAAGAGACAGGTGGGTTAACATCCGAAGTACATTTAACCACAACCTTCGGAAAGTGAAAAGGACGATGCAGACTGCCTCTTCCGTTAATGAGGTGTACGTTCCATGCTGGCCTCTGTGGCAGCCCCTGCAATTCCTGAGAGATGGTGTGACGATAGAACTTGCGGTAAATACCTATCTATCTTCTTTCATTCAGTTACTGTTATTTATAGCTCTTACTATAAAAATACCTAACCACACTAGGAGGTTGAAAAGAAGTCATATCCTGGACAACCTCACCTAAATAATAAAATAATATTTAACTCGAACTGCTTGCAAAATTATATATTTGCTAAACCAATGAAATGTTATTTCATTGTTTGCAATGTTCTGTGCCATGACCATTAAGATGGTTGACTGCTAGTGGTATTAACGTCTGGATTGCATACTTGTTAGGACATATTAACCCATCCAAGCTGGTTTTAGTGGTTGTCAAGCATCACCATACTTAAAATTAAAATGGTCTTTATTCTGTACAATAACAAGGATCACTTTGAAATATTTTATAAACTAGGTGAATCTAGACATCAGGCCTCGCGACAAAAGCCTAGAAAACAGACAAGATACTTGGCTTCTAGCTTTTTTTTTGTGTGGAAAATAATGGCACTTAGTTTTAATTTTTTAGAGTTAGAGCTATTTTAAATCACATTTTTTTTTGTATCAGAGGTTTTAAAGTATTGACCTACCTTCGTTTTAGTAAAAAGTTTTATTTTATTTTAGGTATTTTGAGTTATTTTCCATCCATTTTAGTGCAGTCAACTGTATTATAGCTATAATGAGCTATGTTTGTAAATTCTGTCTTTGTGGGTACAATACAGAGTTTTATCTCTCTACACAAGTAAAAAAAGTCAACAGTGTACATGAATTTAAAAATTGTATCTACTTTCTTTCTCTTTCTAATCTTTTATTCCTAGCTAGTATAAAAGAACCTTACCTTTCACACAACTTAAAATGCTTAATTTAGTTAGACCCATTATTTGAGACTACATCACTCTTAGGTCAATCTAATTCTGTAATTACGTCAATCTTCAATCTAATGAGGTTCAATAAGTATTAATTGTGGTACCAACCTCATTTACCACACCCAATTTTAATTTTCTATTCTCTCTTGTCGTGTCACTAGTTTCTGTCGAAACAGTGTGGGGAAAGAATTTTAAGTGCGCCTCAATAGGCTCGTTTCGAGCACTTGACACATGTTATAGAACTTTTTAGGTTCTACGTTCTTGCCGGTTTCCTCGCGATGTTTTCCTTCACCGTTTGAGAGTACTGCCATTGTGCACATAAATTTTTGAACAGTAAAACTCATTGGAGCATGAGAGGTTTCGAACCCACGACCTTAGGATCGGAAGGCGGGGCTGCTAACACCAAACCACCAGTGCTCTATGCAATTTTAATTAGACAATCTGTCAAACGATAAACTCTGCTTAAACTATTGCCATCTCTTACCAATGTGTATGACAAACAGAGACAGCGCTATTTTTAAGCATTATCTGAATTTAAACACCATTTTATAGTATGAGGGTTTATGTTTTGATAAGAAATTTTTCTTTCAATTTCAGAGCTCAGACTACAAACCTTTTGAAATGTCTGCAATAAAAGAAGAATCTGAAACAGACATGATAAGTGACCAGTTAAATGTGAGGACTGACCGCCCGCGCCACAAAAAAACGACCAAGCCAAGAACATCCAAGAAATGTATCCAAGTTATAGACAACCTTATCGAGGCTCTAAACCCACTGTCACAAACTACACCAAAACCCATGTACTGGTTCTTCGGAAAACACGTCACAGAGAGATTAGACAGCATGAGGCCAGAGGATGCTCAGTGTGCCAGCCAAGAGATCTTGAGACTAGTCAGTAATTGTAAACAAGGGCATGAAGACCCTCAGTGTGCCAGCCAGGATATCATGGCTCTTGTCAGTGATTGGAAGCAGACTGATGATATAACTTGAATAATCTTTCATTGTCTACTTCTATGTAGGATCGGTCTTGTATTGATTGCTGAGCTAAAACCTGGCAGAAAAGTTTAGAAATGGAACTAATTTTATCTAGTGTTTCGCATAGGTGCGAGTGAACGTCAAAAATGTATGGAAAGTGGTGCCGCTATCATTCAAGAATATTTTGCGAAACTATATGTTAGCTTACTTGAGTTAACGGAATGAGTCCTTTTGTTGACATGAAAGTGACAAGATACTATAGAAAGCTGTTTAAAAAATACACATGACTTTTCTTAAAGCTCATATATGAATTCAAATTGTCGCCTCTTGACAATGTACTTGTAAACGAGATCTTCAAAGCTGATTCAAACCAGCCTGATTTGTTCCTATTGCTTGCGGTTTCTATTCCTCCAAATTTGCAAGTGTCCCATAATATTTCGACCTTACAGTTGTCATGCCGTGGTAAATCTACACCATCAGCATACCACACTAACTTCCTTCTTGATGCCCTCCAAATAATGAGCCAATAAAATATGCATTAATTTCACTAATTATCTCTTTCGATATAAATCAAATCAAATATTATATTTGGTCTGAATTTTTGGTACAAATGGTAATAAAGGTCTTCATAAAAATTATAGTCTTACTAAAATCCTACCAATACAGGATACAAAATTATGTTGGCACCTACATGCCTAGGACGGTGCCGGTATATCAATAAATCATCATCCTGAAGACGTCCGCTGCTAGACATCGGCCTGGAAATGTATATACATTTCCACGAAGATCAATTCTATCCTCTCCATTTACCAACTTCCGGCGATCTTCATGTCTTCAGTCCATCGGATAGGAGGGCGTTCCACGCTTTCGTTTTCCAGTTCGTGGTCACCATTCGAGAACCTTTATTCCCCAGCGGCTGTCAGTTATTTGAGCTATATGACCTGCCTTGCACTTGCTAATTCTGCGAGCTATGTCGGTTACTTTGGTTCTACAGATTTCCTTATTTCTGATTTTATCATATCGTGAAATATTAATAGAATAATAAATCTGGAAAATAGGGGGACGAGAAATTAATTACCAGCGTAACTCAAGATATTTTGATATGGCAACTTTTTATGCAGTTGTTTTTTGACCAAACAGAAAATCGTCCAATAAGTTGGCATAAGATTTACTATCAATCGTTTTTCCCTTTTAGATGTAATCAACACCCGCGGTTACTGGTTAGTTATATTTGAGCCATTAATGGTGCATACTTAACTGGTTAGTTAATATGGATTACACAAGATGGGCCTGTATGCGTAGTTACTAATATCAACATCATTATTTTGGTCATGTAGCGTTGCATGGGGCGATAATTCCGATTCTGTTTTTTTGTTAATTCTTGGAGAGTTATGAACGATTTGTTATAATCAACTTCACAATTTGAGCCACGGCAGTGTGGGCCTGTTAAATCGGGCCTGTGGCTTTTAAAGCTGCATTAAAATGAGTGCATGTTGGATTTCTGTTTGTTTTGACAATTTTGACAATTCAGTAGGTCTGGATTCAGGAGAGCACTGGTGGTCTAGTGGTAGCGGCCCCGCCTTCCGATCCTAAGGTATGGGTCCGAAACCGGTCGTGCACCGATGAGTTTTTCTGTTCAAAAATGTATGTGCACAATGCCAGTACTCTCAAACGGTGTTTGAATTTAACTTTATTTTTTATACAACAATATATCGAAACAAAAACGAACAAGTGGTTTATGATTAAGCTAACACAGATACCTTCTTAGTAAAGAATACCTGCTAAACACTATTGTTTGTAGGTACAGTCGGCTGCACTAGTTACTAGGTGCTGTATTTAGCATCCATTAATTATATCAGCACGACAATCTTCGAACTCTCTACGTGTCGCCTTGATAAACTCGGTCAGATGTGTCCATGCCTCTGTGTCATCATTTGTTCTATTTTTTATAGTGATTATAGCATGGCGCTACCGATTCATAGGCTGAATGTTTTTTATTTCTTCACAATCGCAAACCTTCAGTTCGATGTAGTGCGAGCCTTGTTTTCCCATATCCGACTGCCTGCCTACACCGTTTGCCACTATTTTATTCAAGTATGAAAAAATGGATGGAGTTTTTTTACTGGCAGGCTTTTCCAGGTCATTGTCATTGCTATCGCTACCGAAAACATCTATCGTTGATGTTTTCCCAGGAGTGATATTGTAGGTGCTAGGACGAGGGTCTGTGGCACGAGCGTAGTCAGCGCCTCTCTTGGTTTTCTTTATCGGCTCGTGCTCTTCGTGAGATGAAGGTGGTGTCTTTCTGGTTTTCAGAGGTTGTTCTGTAGAAATAAAAGTCTATTAATTGGAGGGCGCTCATCTTTTAACAGGTTAGCTGTCCGATGAGGCACATGTGCCTCATGGGTGATTGCACTGGTACGTCCATGAGGCATATGTGCCTCATGGCCAATGATGTAGATAATGCAATCGATCTATGGATAAATTTTTTTAATAATTATATTATTTGTAGCATTAGTAAATTATACTACAACCAAATTCTATCAATCAATTTATTATTGAACTTAAACAAAAAATAAATTTCACTTAAAAATTAACATTAACCTTATTCAAACACAAAATTATTCTTTCACCGATGTTACTATTATTGTGAGACCCTTTGAACTAGGGTTGCCAACAAAAATTAGGAAACTAGCCTATTATCATCAAAACCGAAATGGCGATTGTAGACCTGCGATTATATTCCCTCATGTATGTTTTTCTTTAAAACATAGCATACAATATGAAATGTTACATATTGTACACTCAGTTGATACCATTTTAGCCTTTTTTCCAGCATCTTTGGATGATAAATTTTCATTGCGTTTCTTTGCGTAACATCCACTGCAACGTTTTCTTTTTATTTTATTATTACGCTGTCGTGGCATAGTAGTCAAAAAATGACTTGTGGACGGATTTGCTGTTTTCATTAGTGATGACGATGACGTAGATATTTGCAATAATTCTTTGACAATTTGTTCTTGACCAGAAAGAATTGATAGTTTGTTACTGTCCTCACGAAACTCATTGTAAATCAGCACGGAATTTATAATCGAAATACAGAGAAGATCAGCTGCTATTTTTTTATACCAGATGATTGTTTTTCTTATGGGCGTATAATAGCTTGCCAGCTGATCAGATAAATCGATTCCCTTTTTGCCCTTATTATAGTCCAGTATCATGAGTGGTTTTGGTTTTGAATTTCGACCAGGCGTTATTGCCACATCGTGATTATGGCAGGTAGACAACATATGCACGTTTCGTCTGTCTTTCCATTTTAAAACTGTAATATTTCCTTTTTGTTGTGCAGCAATTTCACCTTGTTTGAGTTCTGCAGCCATTACGTCTTTAGGTAGACCTTTTCTATTTGTCCTTATTGTTCCACACAAATCTGTGCCTCGGCTCTTCATGTACATCGCCAAGGGAATACTAGTGTAAAAATTATCAGTTATTATAAGACGACCTTCATCCAGGAGATCATCGCTTAATTTTACTACAATGCTCCCTGAAACATCAAGATTGAAAAGTTTTTCACTTTCGCCGGAATAAATCAAATAACTCCATGTATACCCTTCGGATGTACAAAGTTTGTAAATTTTTAACCCATATTTATGAGCCTTCGTTGGTATATATTGTCGAAAAAACAACCTTCCTTGAAAAGGCACGATTGACTCGTCAACCACAACAACAGCATCTGGTGTGTAAATTTTCCGAAAGTTTGCTATAATGAGATCAACAAGAGGTTGAATTTTGTAGAGTCTATTATTTGGATCTCTGACCGCAAGATTATCACAAAAGTGCCAACATCTCAAGATATTTGTAAACCTGTTGTACGACATGTCAATATTGTGAAAAAGAGGATGATAATACAGGGAGTCCTTTTTCCAATACGATTCTAATGACGGCATTACTATGATACCTGTTAATAAATAAATGCCAATGAATTTCAAAATTACGGTTTCATCAACATCAGTCCATCTATGTATGCGACTATGGGTGTTATGAGATCGATCTTCCTTTAAGTGTCTGGCATAATTATTTGTCTGTGTTATCATTAGTTGAATAACATCGTCATTTATAATATTTCGAAAAATAGTAAATATCGAAGTACTATGATTAAACAATTCTTGTTGTTTACGTTGTGGTGATACTTTAAACACTTCTCGTGTTATATCTTTTATTTGAGTAGACCATTGATCCTCATTTTCATTCACTCGCGGCCCACTTGAAGTTGCATTTGTTGATGACAATGCTATATATTCTGAAATATTTTGGATTGTCTCAACTTCACTATCATAACAATCATCTTGCTCTACGCGTAAAGTATAATTACGCTCTTCTATAAAGTCAAAATTTTCCTCTGTATCGGATTCTTCTAGAATTCTACGAAGAACTTCGTTATCCATATTCTCCTCCATTTTCAAATGAATGACAACAAACAATGACAGGAGCGGCTCGATGCATACTAATAACAAGTTTTACTAGTAAGGAGTATTTATTTTAAAGAAAGAGGACTTTTTCAAGTACGTACGTACTTAGAACGATTCATTTCCTATTTTACGAATATGTTGAGTAGTTTTACGATAGGCTGTCAAGAAATTACATCGTTTCCCTATTACATACTTCACATTTCTACATCTTGAAAAATAAATCTCCTGCACAACAGCGGCAATATAATTGTCGCCACTCAACGATATCACTAGGTAGGTGGTAACAAAAATGGTTCACACATTCTTGGCACCTTTTTGCAGGAATCATTCCTTCATCCCTGAGCGAAATCGCTTCATCAGGGATTGTTCTAAAAAATAATTCTGTAAATATGGTTCTTGGTAAATTCAACCGGTATAAAAGTAATTTAATATTATCAGCCTGAAAACAAACACAAGTGTCAAGTAGTAGCGTAGACAGTAGGTACTATTTTAGGTATTAGAATTTTACTAGCCGACATTGACATGTTCCGTTTAAAAAATGTAATATTCAAGACTGCGTTTCGTATTCGTACAAATAGCATCCTCGTTGAGGATTTTTTCTAATAAATTAGTGTAGAACCGAACAAAGTTACCTAAACCAAATACATACATTTTCCAGATCTGACTTTGAATAATCCTCCAAACAATTGCCCACGCTGAATTTCATGAGATCCATGATATTCGACAGGCAAATTTCGTAAAGTGTTTTTGTTTTTTTTGAAAAGATCGATTTTATTATTATTGAAAGGTTATTCATTATTTTTATGAGCTGATAATAATTCAAAAGAAACAAATGGTACTGATGACACCACGGACTATTGAATAAATTCAATTAAGTGTCACTTTTGATAACTTTTTAAAAAAGATTTGATAACCTTTTCCAAGGAGATCGGTAATTTTTCCATCAATACAAGCCGTCCAGACAATAACGAAGCCAGCAAAGGAATTAGCCTAATCGTAGGACCTTTCTCAAGTGAGGAACCGTCATAGATTTGATTTCTTTAAATTTTTTTCTTGTTTTGAAACTGGTGGCCGAAAGGGTACCTAATTGAATGGTGCAATTCAATAACAGAAGATTGTTTTCAAAAAGATATTTTTCAGATGTCTAAAGTGTTACGAACATAAACGTACATTTTATCATTAAACGTAAATAATTAATTTCTTATCATACTCATCTAACATTAGCAATTATCGATATAATTAATTTCAATCACTAGGACACATAAAGTATCATAAAATACTTGAAGAGAATGACGTAACTTAATACGAAACTTCATGAGCGTTAGCTGTCATTATTTACTACGAGGACGTGTACAAAGAAGATCGAAACTTGCTTCGGGACAGCTAACCTGTTAAACTATTGAATATGAAGCAGTGTTTAATTTCTCTTGTTGCTCCTATAAATTTTGCCAGATATGAATACCACGCTTCGGTGTCACAGTCAGTTTATTTTATTTTTTGTTCCACTTAATTTGACCCTTCCAGCTGTTGAGGCGTGGGACGCCCTCCCACCCGATGGATTGACGACATTGTTAGGATCGCGGGTAGTCGGTGGATGGAGAGGGCTCGGAATCGTTCTTCCTGGAAATGTATAGGGGAGGCCTATGTCCAGCAGTGGACTTCTTTGGGCTGATGATGATGATGATGAGCTGTTGAGGTCCCATTCTGTTTTCTTTAATGAAGCTTTCTGCAAACTACATTTTATAAAGTCTTTAAGGTGGCGGTTCGCGTCGTGACAAAGACAGGCGACTCCGACAAGTGCCTCGGTCTCTGTTGCATGTCCTGTGTCGAGACTGAGACCGCAACCAAAGCTACAATTCATTCAGTATCGGAGTGGCTGTCGATGGAGTCAGTTGTGTTGTACTGTGTTATTAATTTAGACTGTAATGGAAAGCCAAGTAGAACTTCTATTGGAGGAAGAAGAAGACGATGATTTGCTCTTATATTATATTTACAAAAACAAATTTCAAAGAATATTATCTATTAACGAATTATATATAACTAGAGGCCAAGAAGGAACATTTTCGCTATTAGTGAAGAAGCACCTATAGTTTGTCAGGAAGTATTTTCGGCTGAATAAAACACGGTTTGATTAGGGGAGATGTAGGTAATGGGGGTCACTTAATGTCACGGAATGAAAATAAAACCATAACTATTCGTAAACTATTTATTGCTTTAGCCCTATTATAAACTTTAAGTATTTGACTATTTATTACGATAACCTTCAATTACTTTAGGAACTATAATAAAAAAAAAATAGTTTGATTACCATTGTCCACTTCGGTTGGCAATGGTGATCAGCATGCTGACAATGGTGGTCAGCCCAAATCACATACATAATTGCGGGCCGAGTCCCAGTGCAATCTGAATGAGCCCAAAGCCTAGGACTAGGACGAACCTTCGGCATCTACAAACAAAAATGAAGATTGTTTCACCTAAGATAGGTAATGTTGGCAATGGGGTCAATGTTGGCAGTGGGTGTCACCTGACTCTGATTGCCTACTCTGATTGCATACGAAACAATCCTTACAAAAAAAATTAAGTTATATTGGCAAACTGAGTTTAAAATCACGATTTAAAACGCTTCGATCATTACATTATCACAAGCATAAAAAGAAACACCAAGAAGTTTAGTACCCTCTTATTTGTACACTCGAAAAATTAGATCAGAAAGGCGCGAAAACTTCTTACGGCCTAAGGCCTTCTAAGCGCGTGGCGCATACTGAACCGCGCGCACACAGCTTGCGTATGACGTCATTGTAACCGCCCTCTCGCGTACGATTTTCGAGTTACTAGAGTGATCACCATTGCCAACTGACTCCAATTGCCTACATTTCCCCCACGTATTAAATTTACTGAAAAAGAGAATGCGTACAAAAGGAAGAATATCATTAAAAGAAAATTTGCTCTAAGGTAAGTTTGTCCAATCATGGTAATTGTTCTGGTCGAGTTCAGCGAAATGTTTTGAAATGGTTCACTTGAAATATTTTGTAATTGGCGACATGATAAATCAATCAAATCGCTCTGTGTTTGGTGTACTGATGGTGATGAAGCTTCATTTATTGGAGAACACGAATTGTATGACGAACTTGTATAGGGGCGTTCACTTTGATCGTCGATATCTCCGATGTCATACTCAGAGACAATGCTAAATATTTCATTTTTGCCATTGCTCTCGAATTAGCGCTCAATTTTCTTAGCATCATTTCGATATGTTTTGTAAAGGTCGATTGAACCTGTTTGTTGAGATTTTAAAGCTTCCAGATACCTAACTATTTCGGTTTTCATGTCTGTCCTTAAAAAAAATTATAAAGTCATCATCTTGTCTTTTTTTCTTTGTATTCATCTTTGTTGGGTTTTCTGAACATGTTTGCTGATCAGAAGGATCTGAAAAAAAAGATCTAAGCAAAATCTATCGGATCAGAAGCAAAATCTATCGGATGCTCTAGATAGCCTAAAAAATAAATTAATACAATCGTGCTTTGATGTTTATTATCGCGAAAATACCATGAGCTCAAGCATAGTTATTAGCATTTTGGCCCGTGTTAACAGAATAATAATAAGTATTACTTATTTAACAGCCACGTCGTTGACGCCACCGGCAAAAACAATCATCACAATAATAATTTAACCCTCTGGGACTAACGTGAACAAATTATCACAAATCTGCTGACGTGGTAATAATCAGACACCACTTTAACTACTAATAACTTTGTATTTTTTTTGAAAAATTCTGATTTAATGATTTTTATTTTAATATTACTGTTTTCTTTATTTTCTAAAATTAGTACTAAATTCCAGAAAAAAAAACGAGGTGATATTTATAAACATTTATTAAGTACGTCTAAATAAGTCTCAGAACATATACATCTAATAAAATAAAATAAATAACAATATTAGGACATTTTATAGGAACATTATACTTGTGGAAGACAACAGTTTTATCATATAAATAATGAGCAACATTCAATGGCTCATTAAAAATTGACATGACTACAAACTATTACAATTCTCTTGCCATATTCAACAAAAAAGTTCTACTGCTAGTTTTACGGCTGAAAGAATAAATCGAGCATTTCTTGTCAACGCGTTTTTGTGCAACGCATTTTGTCGTGCCTTTTGTTCGATTGTAGTCTGCGATCGTAACTGGCTTCCCTGTGTCAGTGTCTGTGTCTCGGTTGTGGTGGGAAGAGGATATTAGCAGAACAGCTTTGTCTTTTTTCGGGACATAGGAAAGCAAAGTGAAGTCCTTCGTAAAACCATACAACTTTCTATTTCTCTTTGTTTGTTTGGTTTGTGAATCCGATCAAACTTTCAAGCATTGACTGGTCGAAAAGCTTAGACCAAAGTTCAAAATAGCCTCCAAAATTAGAATTATTATTTAGACGGCTCGGTAATCTTATCATATTGTGGGCTGCTGTTCTTGATGTTCTTGGGCACTCTTGACTATTCCAAATAAATCCATTTTTACCTTTGTAACGTTCAGATGGCTCTTCCGTAGTAGCAGGACGATCTTCTTCAACTGGTTCTTGGAAAACTTCCAAAAAGGGCTCACCAAATATTCATTCTTCAGCAGCTACTCTCCCTGCTTCAGCTGGTTCTTGAAACACTTCCCGAGATGGTTCTTCAGTTACTGAAATTTCGTCATCTGCTAAATATTCTATTTCTGGTTGAAAATTTGGCTCATCACCTTGATCATCAACATTACTGAACTCATGTTCGCTTTCTTCATTCAACCACTCTTATATCATCTTGGCATATAAAAGCCCCAGAAGTTGTTCTTTTAGATCGACGAGAGTTACTTGACTCAGGTATTCTAAAACCAAACAATAATTTTAGTACTACAACAATCGCAAAGTATTACTTGTTTTCTAAACGTTTAAGCAAAACATAGAAAATATGTTTATAGTATTATTAAAAGGGTGTAATGTCCTGAACAGAAAAAAATTAAAAAAGTTACCAAAAAACGTGTAGTCTAGGAAACACAATAAAAATATAATGATTTTACTGAAATAGTTGTTTTATAGACACATACCTTAACGCTGACGTGGTTGTTTTGTAGACACCTTCCCTCATAGCGTGACGCGTACGCACCCTGCGACTGCCAGCGGGTTACTAACCAACGCCTAAGCGCGCGCTCGGAAGGTACTGAGAACCTGGCGGATGCAATTTAAAAAATAACAGAACTAAAACAGTTTTACATTTTGCGATGTCTGACAGACTACCATGTCAGTCCCAGAGGGTTAAATGTAATGCGTTTATTTGAATGCCGCAATGTAAATGCCTTGGCGCAATTATTATTTGTAAACGAGAGTACAGTAGGGTCACCGGGTAAACAGTGAGTCATTTTTTTTTTATTGCTCATATCTCGAAGACTGTCTGTCAGATTGGCCTAAAATTTGGTTTCATGTATTGTATTATTTATCAACTCTCTGAGAGGTACAAAATCATTGACCTCTGATAATGAAGAGCTGAAGAAATTAGGTTTTTTTAAAAGAGCAGAAATGACCCACTAGTCACAACGAGTCACCCGTTGGTTAACAGTGGGTGTACGGAAATGTACGTGAGTCCAGAGTGAGATGTTAAATTATAAGCTGATTGAAGATAGATAAAATGAGTTTATTCCGAAACTATGCTAATATGGTAAGATGCTGATGAGTGCGGACTGATCGCCGTTCGTAAGTGCACTTACTAGGTAAACCGCACGGGCGTTGCCTCGTGCGACCTACTTAGGCCAAAACTGCTGCTCTTAGCTAGTGTTCAATAGGTATTGAACATGCTCCCGAGGGGAGGAAATGGAGGATGAAATGAGGCGCGACAATAGTAAGGGTTAGTACATACAAAGGTGACCCAGTATTTTGCTATGCTAAATGATTGTTAGGACATAATATATTTTGATGTCGTTTATAATTGGTAAATATGATTACACTACTGCTTATCTCTGGTAAATTGTCTTTGATTGTCTTTGATTGATAGGGGATGTGGATTTGTCCCTTTTTGACCGCAAACTAGACCAACTCGGGCAAGCTCTATTTGCTCGGGCAAGCTACGCGCACTCACACACGATTCTTGCTCAGCTTCGGGCAAGTTACGCGCACTCACACACACTTTCATCTCGATTGGTTCCCCTTCTGGCGCGGCGGGCGCGGGCGAGCTAGCAGCTCGTCTGCCTCGCCTCCTCCACAGGAACCCCAGGACCGCTGCGACGACGGCTACTAACACCCCGTATGATATGACGTACTGGTGTATATCGTGTGTACTTATGGTCACGTCCTGTTGTGCTGCTTCCTTCATGGCTGCTATTTGATCACCGAGATTTTGGAGAGAGATGTTAAGTTTAGCGCTGTTTTCATTTAGATCGTACTTAGGAATCGTAATATTGAATAATGGATGACGTAATGGAGCTATGTTTGCAAGTACAATGTCTGGTTTGATAGTGAGCGTATTTTGTTGCTGATACGAATATAGAGTTAGGTCACGTCCCTTTGCTATGCATTGTTTGTCGAGTTGAATGAGCCCGGCCTTGCTGACTAGATGATCTCGAATTTCCTCGTCGCACATGATTCGTAACGAGTATGAATCACATACATAATAAAGATAAGTAGATGGATCATGCAATTGAATCCACTTATTTTTACAGCTTTCTTTATTAATTTTACAGCTTCCCATTTGTTCGGTATCGCAGAACCTTTCTTCTGGATCCAGACGTTTAACAGGCCCTTGTAGGTGACAGAGGTATGTTTCATCTTGATATTCGCACCTCTGAAGGTCGAGTCGCTTATGACAAGAGTCAACGCTCCTACGCTCCTTACTTTCTTTTTTAAAATTAACTAGGAGCTTTCCAATCTCGCTTCGTAATTCCGCTTGACGAAGGTATAAAGATTCCATCTCGCTGTCGCTAGTTTTAAATGAAAACAGAACGCTCTTACTTGAAAGCCGCTTGGCCTACGGCTGATATGGTCCTGTCGCGGGTTGCTCTCCCCGGCAGTGCTGGGCTGCTGAAGTCGCGAGCTGCTGGCTCGCTGGTGCTGAATTCGTGAGCTTCTGGCTCACTGCTGCTGGTCTGACGTAGGTTGCTTCCCACGTCAATGCTGCTATGCTGATGCTGATCGCTAGATGCTCCACACTCTAGACTCCTTGAAAGGCTAGAGGACACTGCTATCCACGGGCTGCTGACTTGGCCGAAGCACTTCACTTGTTCACACAACGCGAAAGCTTCGATCCGGTAAATTCGATTTTTCGAATTTACCGGATTCGATTCGAAAAATGAGTTTATTCCGAAACTATGCTAATATGGTAAGATGCTGATGAGTGCGGACTGATCGCCGTTCGTAAGTGCACTTACTAGGTAAACCGCACGGGCGTTGCCTCGTGCGACCTACTTAGGCCAAAACTGCTGCTCTTAGCTAGTGTTCAATAGGTATTGAACAGTGGGTCTATGGGTTTTCATAGGTAAATATTTAATAATTAAAGACATTAAATAAAGAAATAATATTTAATATAATAATAATATATAATATTTTTATTAAAATTTAAGAGGAAAAGCGAAAATTAAATTAAAAGGAAAATTAGTTTTTGGTAAGTAACATTTTGAAATTTTGTTAAGGCGACGCACATCATTTTGCATTCTTGACTTTTTTGTATTCGCATCTTGTTTTTATTCCACTATTTACGTTTTCACAAATAATCATCACAGCACTATTTGCTTAATACCTAAACTACTACTAATTAACTAGTAAATAAAATACCGAAAACTTAAAATTAGAGGTCGCTATGAAATAGACAGGAACATTCATTTCAGTCTTATAAAAGCGCTAACTTAAAAATTGCTTAGTTATGGCTTGAATTTAACGAATATTTATGCCACTCAGGTCAATGCTAAAAATAAGATATGACTGTTGACGAACAGTACTACCACTTGACATAGGAGTTGGTAATAAAAGCTTAATACTATCATCCTTAACATAGGCCAAGTCTGGAGTATTTGGCATGGAAAAACGTCCTTTCTTGTGTCTCAAATAACTCACATAGAGCTCCAATGTATCATTTCGTTCTTCTAGTACCTTAGCAACATAGTACAACAATTGTTTTTTGGACGCAAATTCGACCAAAACGTACCTACCTCTTGGCAATCTTGACAACGGTTTCATCAGCTTCTTTTGCGTAATAATATTCTCTTTATCTTCTTCATCACTCAACCAGCTCCCTTCATCTGGTGAGTCATCATCTAAGAGAATTTCACAATCCTCTTCCGAGTCGCTTTGTAGAACTTTTCTAGTAGCTTTCCTAGTAACTTTCTTTCTTTTTGCCTTTTTATTATTTTCAATTTCGTTCTTTTCCGGTGTGTCAGTTAGAGAATAAGAGCAATAAGAGATCTGCCTAAACGCCTCGGCTTTCTTTTATTATTTCTTGCGGCTGCCTTGAAAGGTTTACGGAATTTATCTGGTGTAACTAGACGGGCAGATAAGTCAACTGTGGCATGCGATGACCTGCGAGATTTAATCAGTGGGGTTTCTTCAGTGTGTTGTCTAGCCGCTGATGGTGTAGGTGATGTAGATTGTGACTGACGAGAAGGGTTCTCTTGTGATTTTTGTGTTGCAATTGCATCAGCAGGGTAGACTATGGCTGCCAAACATAGATCAGATAGGGGAAGTGGAGTTGAAGCAAAAACTCCTTAATATTCTGATAGCGTAACAGGTACAGACGCATCACTGGCGCTTTGGACAGAAGGTTCAACAATTAACTGTAGAATGGCATCTATCACAGAGGGACTTGGAGTATCATCATCTCGATTTGACATTTCAATAACAATATTTTCCGCTTCTTGATTGGGTACTGTCACATTTTCACTACAGCCAACTTCAAAATCTGAAAGATTAAAAATACTGTTGACATGTGTGTTCGACACCTTAAAATAACTAAAAAATATATTTAAATAAGTGTTACTGAATACCTGTTGGTTCCTTAGCAGCAGGCCTGTCAGTGACGCTGCTCGGCATGAAATCTTCCTCTGAGAATATATCTCTGTCGAACGGGTATATGCCGGTTTTCCTGAATGACTGCTTTATGTTAACTGGCGTCATACATTTATCAAAAGCTTGATCAACTAGCGCTCCAATATCATAAATGGTCACTGGACATCCAGGATTTCGCATCATCCATGACTCCATCGCTGTCGCATAATAGCATTTAAACGGTCCATAGATGCCGACGTCTAACGGCTGAAGTTTCGCCGATGTGTGTGGGTGTAAAGTGAGCACAGTCACTCCGGACTCTTTGGCCTAGTTAAGTGCTTCAATCGATAGATGTGATTCATGATTGTCCATGATGAGGACTGTTGGTGGATCTTTTGTAGATCCTGACCTCTGCACAAAATGCTTCATCACCTCTACAATAGTTTCGGTGTTCATCCACCCAGTTGGAGATGCGAGGATAAGAGAACCAGGAGGTGTTCCAACTTTCATGCGAGGATTTATATTGATTATTTACTGTTTTATATTGTTTAGTTTACATCGAATAACTGTTCTCAATAATACTGAAACCACACCCGCCCCAGTGGTGGTTTCGACAATTGCAAACGTGACTAATGACCCCAAAGGACAATGGGCAAAACTGTATGGAGCTTGGACCAAGAAAAAAACCCACCCGAGATACCATACGACACTCATTACATGGGCGCTGCAGCCAAGTGTCCTTTTTCCCGATGAACAAGAACAATAATAATGCAAAATGCTGTCCGTCCCCCGGTGATCCTCATTTGTTGAATGTATTACATACATATATTCTTGCTCGTAAAAACAGTATATTTTTCTCGATTATGCCATATTCTCGTATTACATAGCCCGCCACTGATATGTTCGCTATAATAACTGTAAGCTAGTTTAATATGGTAGGTACCTAGTGCAAACAATATTAAATCGGAAATATATACGGAAATTACGATGACTACTAGAAGAGTGACGATGGATAATATACGAATTTAATACGGGGATGTTAATTTTTTGTACCAGACCTTTGTTCGTTTCCGCTCAACTGGATACGTAGTCAGGAGCTGGTCTTTTTATCCACCCCACCCATCATGATATTGTAATCCAATATCAGAATGGGTTTGGTTGGTGGAGCCCAGAGGTGAGACCAGAAGTTTGACCTGGGCGTATGTTACGCTTGTAGCGTCCTGCCAACAAGCGATACGGCTTCTGGGATATAACATTTGGTTCTCGAGTATCTGGGCTGCCACCTGCTGAGGATATCTATTCGTCTTCGAGGCAATGTGCTCCATAATTTGACGATCCCATATGTCATGAGGTGTTGTCGGACCAACATTTCTTGATGATACTAAAGTTGAACTGCTTACGGTTGCCACATGCGCATCTTTTTTGAATGCATTGGAGTCTCGAGACACTGGCCTTCCGCTTAGTGGTCCGCAATTTCAGCAAGTTTTTGAATTTTGGAGCATTTTTTTATTGGCAAGGCTATTGAAAAAATAAAAAAGAAAAATAAGCAAAAAAAGCTAACTCGTCAATAGTGCGAGGTCTCGGTCGCTCGGTCGGTCGGGCATAGGCATTGGCGCGGTATCCGCGCCCTCTACCACGGGTGCTTGGTCCGGCAAACGCCGGTGGCGGACCACCTCGTCCTCCAAGCACAGGCACAGCACGCCCTACGTCATCCACACCAGACGATCCAAAATGGATCTGCGATCCTGCGATCCGCGATCCAAGATCGTGATGCGTGGAGCGTGGATCGTTCTAGGTCGATCCAACAGCAATCTTTTGCGATCCTGATGGCCTGCTCCAACGCGATCCATACTGAATCAGTTGAATTTTGTCTGGCTATGGAGTCACACGTGCAATGACGGCGACGAATAGCCGTAGCAGCAGCAAGCTACATTTTACTTGTATATTTACGGCAAAAAATACGAAAACGAAAAAGACAGTATTGGGTTAAAACAATTTTTAAAAACCGGTTGAATATGACTCGACTTTACAAAGAGTTAATTGATGTTGGAGCTGAAGCTAATTTTGCACGAATAACTGCAAATCATTTTGACTTATTGTGTTCACTATTGGAGAACAAAATAAGAAAGAATGATACAAACTATCGTGATGCCATAACTGTTAAGGAAAGACTACTAATAACATTGAGATTTTTAGCAAGTGGAGATTCTTACGTCAGTCTACAGTATCTTTTCAGAGTGTCCAAACAGTCAATATCAAAAATTGTTCCTGAGGTTGGTGAAGCAATCATCGACGTTTTGAAGGATTATGTAAAAGTAAGTGAAATTATATATTTAAAAACTCTTTATTTCAAACTTAGCTTATACTTAAGAATATATAAAAGTTACATATGTTAATTAAATTGGTGGTGATTGTGGTGACGGAGAAGGCTGCCAAGTTGTCGAAGTAGTAGAAGATGTTGATGGAAGCTGAGTTGTTGTTGATTCTGAAGGTCGTTCTGTATATGATGAAGTTGAAGAGTAATATCCATAATTTTCTGGTCTGTATCTGCCTGTGTCAGCTTCAAAAATAATTTGAGATATGGCATGTTTTACATAACTTAACGTTATATGATAATATTTTCATAGTTCGGTAGCAATGTATTGTCCAAAAGCGGTGTATGAATCTGTCTCTGGTTGTTGTGGTTGAGCACATTGATTAAGTAGTTGAAATGCTTCCGAAATGGATTCATCTGTTATCATAATATCTTCGGTACCATGTGAAGATGTTTTTTTTCTTCTTTTATTTTGATTCCTTTTTTGGGTTTGAACATTGTGTTGGGTGTTTTGCACATTAGATTGGGCAGCAGGTTGTTTAGATGGTACAGAAGGTTCAGTTGGTATACTCTGATCATTCATATCTTGCATTTGATTTAACATTCTCAGTTGTGTGATTGTCTACGTTTTCCAGAGAATTTTCATTGATAGCATGTTCTCCGCTACCAGTGGTGCTATTACTTTCTTCCTGTAACAACAACAATAACAAATCATATTAATCATAGTTACACTTTTTTCAGATGCCATCAAATGAAGAAGAGTGGCTCGCAGTGTCTCAGGAATTCGACGAAAAATGGAATTTTCCACATGTATTAGGAGCAATGGATGGTAAACATGTCGTTTTGCAAGCGCCTTTTAATAGTGGCAACGACTATGATAACTATAAATTGTTTCCAAGTAGATGCAAATTATAAATACTTTTTGCATTAGTAGATGCAAATTATAGGTTCCTTTATGTGAATGTTGGGAGTAAGGGCAGAATATCAGATGGAGGCGTGTTTAAAAGCACAAAGCTATATGAGAAACTTGAAAAAAAGGAGCTAAACATCCCATCGGCAAAAAAGTGCCCTATTTTATACTTGGTGATAAAGCTTTCCAATTAAATGAGAATACATTGAAACCGTTTGAAGGTGATCCAGAAAGGGGTTCGAGTGAACGAATATTCAATTACAGATTATCAAGAGCACGTAGAGTTGTAGAAAACGCGTTTGGAGTACTAAGCTCAAGTTACAGAGTTTTGCGTAAACCAAATGCTGTTGGAGCCAGAAAAAGCAACTAAAGTCGTGCTAGCGACAGTTTACCTGTATAACTATTTACGAAGTAATTCTAATTTAAGATCACCGGTATCTTTTGATACAATACAGGGGAATGGAGAAATAGTTCCTGGAAGCTGGCGAACGGAACAGGCACCAACATCACTACTACCGATAGATGCCATACCACGAAGAGCATCACAAAATGCCAAAGATATTCGGTTCCACTTAGCAAGACACTTTATTACAAACGGGGCCATTGTTTGGCAAAATGAGTACCAATAAACTTATATAAATTGTACTGTGTTTATATGTTTTATAAGTTTGCTGCATTAAGAGGAATATAATGTAGTTCAGTTCATTATACTTTAACCAATTAACTATGTATTTTATTTAAAACTATCCTCTCCCTAAGTTCTAGATTATAATAAGAAATAAATTTTATTACATAAATACAAATATACTTTATTGACACCAAAAGAAAACATTACCTACACAGATAACACAAAATAATACAAACAAATTTAAGCCAACAATTATTATTGTATTAGTACGTCTACTGCTATAACATGACCTTTTCTTTAAGAATTATAATATTCTAATAATTTAATTATACTTTAATGGTTACCTGTAATGTAAGTTTTTTAATAAAAATAAAATTATAGTAAGTAAAAAATAACTCACCTGTTGAAGTGTATCCCTTGTTGTCCCGGGGTCATTCTTATCCGCCATGAAAGCAAACTCATCGTAAGCAAACCATTTTGATTTGTAAGTATCTTCAGCACCTGAAATAAACAATAAATTAATATAACCGGCAAATATCAATGTCCGTGAAGTCACTCCCCTACCCAAAACTTTTAAACATTTAAGTATATCTTTTTATCACAAACTAAGTTACGTTACTACGTTGTGGCATTTTATTATTATTACTAATAAATTAAAATTAAAGCTTCACTAAGAGTGGCAGGTTATGTACTGAACTATAATAATAAAACAAAAGGAACTATAATTTCTTACCTGATCCGGTAATACGACTCTGTTTTTCTCTGAATCGTTCTCTTCTGTAGCCACCCGACAAATACTTCATTTTTTTCTTTAGTTCTGTTGTTGGAATATTGTTCATTTGCCGACTAATTTTCCGCCAGGCATCTTCTCTTACACCTCTATTTGTGTAATTGGTATCATTAGGATCCCATAAACATTTATTCTCCCTACATAGGGAAATTAAACGGATACATTGCGAATTATCCATAACGGCGGATCACGCGATTCTACACAACCGTCCAGACCGCGCGCGCCAAGCGACTGAGGCCCCTTTGTGCGTGACCAAAAAACCGACAACAAATGGATCGCACGCGGCGAGAAGCGCGCGCTCTCCGCCGTGCACATGGATCGCGCGATCAGTACCCCAAGTATGAGATTTGCTTACGATATTTCGTTTTTCGTTTTACGTTTTTGTTCCGTGTTCATTGCGAGTTTTGTATGAAGACGCGATATTGATACCGATACGGAACTTTACAAAACCCGCAATGAGCACGCAGCGAAAACGATTCGTTTTTGTTCCGTGTTCATTGCGGGTTCCGTATCGGTATCTCTATCGCGTCTTCATACAAAACCCGCAATAAACACGGAACAAAAACGTAAAACGAAAAACGAAATATCGTAAGCAAATCTCATACTTGGGGTACGGAGCGCTTTGGATCGTCCGGTGTGGATCCGGCTAAGGGCTTGTACACAAAACTGCGATGCGACGCGATGCGAATTCGCAACGCAGAAAATTACGACACGAATTGCTGCGATGCGATTTCGTGCGGCAAGGCGTCTCCCAGGGTGACCATTCCTTCGACGACCGTTAACCGTACTAAACGTATTTTGAATTGAAAACTAGGTCGTGACATGGATCGTAAAAAAAAATGTGCACTTTTATTATTGCTTAGGAGATACAGGAAAAAGAAACAAAGAAGATTTTGGGTTCATCCATTTATTACTATTATGAATCCCGATGGAAACTATTTTCTTCTAAAATATAAAGCTTTGAAAACCGACGAAAAAAAATTTTTGGAGTATTTTAGAATGAGTATATCTTCATTCGAAGAGCTTTTAAGTTTATTATCACCATATCTTCAGAAACAATCGTACAAGGGGAGAATTCCTGTTATGCCTCTGGAAATGATTGGCCTCACTATCCGGTAAGTAAAGTAAAACAATAATTGTTTACATTAGTTTTTATTGAGAAAAGAGTTTTTAAAATATTACAATCCATAAAATTTACGAAAAATCAAAGTCTTCTTCAGTTGAAAGTGTGCTTAATATGCTTGAGTTAGAAAAATCATTACTGGGTGAATCAATTTGATCTGGTATGTTAGATGACTGTGGACGTATCAGTGGCATTTGTTGAGATGTCGCAAAATGTTGAGTTTGATAGCCACCCTGGTAGTTGCTATTCGGATAGTAGTAGCCATGAGGTTGATGCAATTCTGTTAAAATTTGAAGAACTCTGCTCTGAAAGATTAGTGTTTTATTGTCATCTAATCTTTCAAGTGATGGTAGAATACCTTTAAAAAAAGATATGTGTCTATTCTCAGGTTCCTTTAAAATCTTTACAATATCATCTTCAAATTTATTATTAACCATCTTTCTTTTTGGTGGCTGCCTTTGGTAACGTGTTTTAGATGTACCTTCTTGATTATCTTGCTCATTTTCTGACTCATTTATACTAGTAGTGGTCTCATTTTGCAAATTTTTCTTAAGAAATTGTAATTGTTTGTACAGATGGTATTCTTTTATATTTTTGGATCCAGACCCTGACCTACTTGCATCTTTGAGTTTCTTTTCATATTTATTAAAGGTATCCTTAATCCCCCTCCATCTATGTATTACTGAATTACCTGCAAAAAAAATAGACAATATTTAATTTATTCATTTATTTATTAATCTTTATTATTCATCAAATACCAATTATACAGAACAATATGCGAACTTAACGCTAGAAGCGTTGTCTACCAATTAATTAAATTAAAATAATTTATGTATGTTTATGTCGTTTTAGGTTAGTGTTCTTTATTTTTCAAGTTTGTTATATAAATTAATCCTTTTTTTTTTCTATTTATGTTACAGATTCCTAGCGACCGGAAATGAAATCAGAAATATACATTTAGATTATTATCGAGGAATAAGTACAGTTGCTAAGATAATACGAGTAGTTTGTAATGCAATATGGAAATTTTGTTTAAATGCAAACATACCAAAAATAACACAACAGCTGTTTGAAGAAATAGCTGCGGACTTTGACAAGAAAGCCAACTTCCCTAACTGTATTGGAGCCGTTGATGGGAAACATATTCGTATTCGTAGTCCCCCAAAAAGTGGATCACTTTTTTTTAATTACAAGGGCTACAATTCAATAGTTTTGTTGGCTATTGTGGACTCGAAATACAGATTCATCTATGTGGACATAGGAGCACATGGAAAGGAAAGTGATTCCACTATTTTCCACAACACGAAACTGTACGACTTACTGATGAGAGGTGATTTGCCTACACCAACATCAAGGCCGTTACCGGGCTTTCAAGAACCGGTTCCATTTGTTTTTGTCGGAGACGAAGCTTTTTCTATTTCGAATAATGTCATGCGTCCTTATTCTGGCAAGCATTTGTCTGTTAAACAAAGAGTATTCAACTACCGTTTGAGTAGGGCAAGAAGATATGTCGTGTGTACTTTCGGCATACTGGCCAATAAGTGGCGAATATTTAACCGGCCCATTAACGTTTCATATGATTTTGCAATAGATATTGTTAAGGCTTGTTGCATACTACATAACTTTGTAATTAACCGTGATGAATTAGACACCCCTATTGAAATGATCATAGATGATTCCGAACTACAACCACTTCAACAAATGAATGTAGGTAGTCAGGTTGAATGTAGGGAGTTGAATGTAGGTAGTCAGGTGGTAAGTGCAAATATAATTAGAAACGAATTTTCGGATTACTTTACTAGTGAAGTTGGAGCATTAAGCTGGCAACTACAAAAAATTTAAGAATATACAATGCGACTTGCATTGTTGCTCGCGTTCTTGGTAATAAGTCAATACAACAGGTACAAAAGGATCACATCGTAAAACATTAAAGTAACTCGCTGTCGACGCCTAAACATGTAAACAATTTAAAGAATATTTTTTGTGCTTATATGAATAGAATGTTTGATTTGTAGGTAGTTTTAGTAAAAAGTAAAAAGAAGTTATACTTACATAATAAATGTATTTGTGTACTTACCAAGTTTAGTTTTTTCATTGTTTTCTTTTTCCTCGAAATTTGGAAATAAACTTTTACACACGTCCTTCCAACCATCTTGTTTGATGAATTTGTTTTTATAATCATCATTACTAGTGTCCCAAAGAACAGGGCGTTCCTCAATCAGTGATATTAAAAAATCAACGTCTTATTCTGTCATTTTTAAAGTACACGTCTTGCCCACACGCTGTCCCTGAGCGAACTAAAATGGCGTCAACAAGTGTGACGCAACATCGCAGGAATGCGCGATGCGAATCAATTCGCAAGTTCTTGCGATGCGTAAAGGGAGCTCGCAGATTTTTGCGATGCGACGTCGCATCGCAGTTTTGTGTACAAGCCCTAAAGGCTGGCGTCCTTTATGCCGGTTGCAGACCGAAAACTAAGCTATTCCAAAGCTAAGCTAGGGAAGCTAGGCTAAGCCAAACTAAGCTAAGATAGAAAAAAATGGCGTGCACACAAAGAGCTAAGCCAAAGCTCAGTTAGTGTTGCGGAGTTCAATTAGACGGACGTCAGGCGATTGCTATGAATATAATCGATGATGAATACGTTACACATAGAAAAAGAGGATTAATACTGACTTATTATTATTATATAAGAAAACGACATTCTAGACCTTGGATATGTCAACACATTGAATCTCTGCACGCAAGTGGAGAGTTTAGAACTTTATTTTACGAATTAGATGATGAACATTTTCAGTTATATTATCGTGTTACAAGAGTTCAGTTTTATGATTTGTTATCATTGATTATCGGAGATATTACTAAACAAGATACTAACTATCGGAAGGCTATAACCCCAGAAGAAAGATTAGCTATTTGTTTAAGGTAAGCAAAACAATTTTAATTAAAAAAAAAATTATTTATATTTGTTATTGGTAAATGCCAAAAGGTTACAAATTCTCTAAGTTATCGTTTTGAGTTGGCGTCGAAAATGTGGATGATGATGAGTACCCATATTGATAAGTCTGCCTAGACAAATAACTTTCATAATTTTCCTCTGCTTCGTTTACAATTTGAAAAAGCTTTTTTTTTACATCTCTTTGTATCCAATCGGGAAGCTTTTTAGTTGACTCGCACATACTGTCAAAAAATAAATTTAACGGATGTCTGTGTTTCTCCGCCTCTTTTGCCTCCTCAGCCTTCCGTTGCTCTCTTTGCTCACATCGCTTCATAAAATCGTTATCGACTTTCTGAAGTAAGTCGTTTAATGATGCGTCATCGGCATTTTTCTTTTTTTTATCCTTGGTGGTTCGGAAGTATTTTCATAATCATCATTCGGAATTTCTTCGAAAATCTCAGTACTTTGACTTTCGGTTGATGTACTGGGCAAAGTATTTTGACTTTCGATCGAAGTACCGGGCAAAGTATTTTGACTTTGAGTTGATGTACTGGCCAAAGTATTTTTATCATTAATTGATACGTTACCAGTTCTCTTACGGTTTTTCATGTGGGGTAAAAGAAATTCGAGTAACTCGGCATATTTCCAGTTATTTGCCGGAGAAGCAGCCTGACCACTTGTACTGGCTTTCATCCTTTTGAGTGACTCTCGATGACTATCACGTAATTTTTTCCACTCATTCTTCGCAGTTTTCACTGTAACAAACACCAAGTCAAACTTAGTAATAAATATTTATGTGTTTCAGGTTTTTAGCTACTGGCGACTCTTTTAGAACAATTGGATACAATTACAGAGTGGGTAATAATACAGTTTCTTTGATTGTTAAAGATGTGTGCAATGCACTTTGGATTCATTTGCAACCAATATATATGAAGTTACCGACAGAAAGTGAATGGAAAGTTATTGCAGAAGACTTTAATGATAAATGGCAATTCCCTAACTGCCTTGGTGCCGTGGATGGGAAGCATATCTCAATAAAATGCCCTCCTCAGTCGGGTTCTAATTATTTTAATTATAAAATTTTTTATTCTGTCGTCCTTCTCGCAGTCGTTGATGCACACAAAAGATTTATTATAATAGACGTTGGTTCAATGGGCCGATTTAGCGACGGAGGTATTTTTGCAGATAGTGCATTTGGCCACAAATTACAAAACGGGCAATTAAACTTGCCCAATCATAAACCTTTAACGCCTGATGGCGATCCAACACCTTTTGTGTTTATAGGTGATCAAGCATTCCCATTACAAAAACACTTTATGAGGCCGTACCCACGGAGTACATGTTTAGATAACAGAGCAAAAATAGTAGATTGTTTACCAAGGGAGCAAACAACTATTTTTATGGCGAGAGTGTTTTTTGAATCCAGAGCGGAGCGAAGGATTCTAGAGTAGAATCCCGAGCGTAGCGAGGGATTCTAAAGTAGAATCCTAAGCGTAGCGAGGGATTCAAAGTACTTCACTCGAGCTTAAAATAGTGTTGCTCCCGAGGTGGACACTCTACTTTTTATCACCCTCTATGAGAAAATAGCTTAGTGCAACTTATGAATAATCATAGTCACGAAGTCACGAAGTCACAAAGTCACAAAGTCACAAAGTCACAAAGTCACAAAGTCACAAAGTCACAAAGTCACAAAGTCCCAAAGTCCCAAAGTCACGAAGTCACAAAGTCACAAAGTCACAAAGTCACGAAGTCACGAAGTCACAAAGTCACGAAGTCACGAAGTCACGGAGTCACGAAGTCACGAAGTCACGAAGTCACGAAGTCACGAAGTCACGAAGTCACGAAGTCACGAAGTCACATAGTCACATAGTCACATTGTCACGAAGTCACGAAGTCACAAAGTCACGAAGTCACGAAGTCACGAAGTCACGGAGTCACGAAGTCACGAAGTCACAAAGTCACGAAGTCACGAAGTCACGAAGTCACGAAGTCACATAGTCACATTGTCACATAGTCTCATAGTCATAATCATGTATTCATTGTAATTTTATTTATTTTCATAAAACTAAGTCAAATCTGAATTTGAGTAAACAATTATGAACAAAGGTGGAATGCGCGTTTCACGTGTTTTTGTTTATTTTTATTTAGTTCAGGCGCTTTTTTTTTATTAAATTATAATTATAAAGCCTGCTTGTTCATACAGTGTTCCTGATCTCTTTGGTGATTAGAACTTTTACTCAAGCACATTCCAAATTCAAATCACATTACCGCCCTTGGGATCAAAGTGCTATTTTGCTGCCTGTTTTCGAAGAGCAAACTATCTCCTTTCGAATTGATGTGATAAAAACACCTTTAACTATCGTCTCAGTAGAGCACGAAATGTAGTAGAAAATGCGTTCGGCATATTAACAGCGCGATTTCGTGTGTTTCGTCGACCATTTGAATGTCAATTGGAACTAGTGGACGTCATTACAAAGACTACCTGTGTCTTGCACAATTATTTAATGTCTTCAAGAACGACAACTAGTAACGCCAATACCGTCAATATTGAAGAACAGCAAACTTTAAGATCGGTACAATACGACAACTTACGAGCAACTAGAGAAGCATTTCGTGTCAGAGAGTTATTTTGTAATTATTTTAATAATGTAAATTAGATTAAACTTGAAATAAAAAATAATTAAACTCACCGTCTGGTATGTCTGGATTACTTATTTCCTCCACTATTTGTTTCCATACAACATCCTTTTTAATTAAATTGTGATAGTCCTTTAACTGTGTGTTCCATAACACAGGAAACTGTTTAACGACTTCGATAAATTGCTCCATATTCACTACGAAACGACCGTGAGTACGACAAAGGACACTGGACAGCACTGGCGAAGGATGTGCGAAGGGCGTGCGGGGAAGGCGGGAGGGACATAGCTTAGCTCGCGTAGCTGCGCATCGGCATACACAACTAACTTAGCTTCGCATATTTTAGTTAGCTCACATAGCTTAGTTCACATAGTTTGCGGTCTGCACACAAGTATGGAAAACTGCGTCAGCTATGCGAGCTAAGCTAAACTAACTTAGCTTAGCTCTTGGTCTGCAACCCGCTTTAGGGACGGATCGGAGCGGGTCGCATTGGAACGGGCCGCGGTTCTGTGATGCTCTTGCGTCCATCTGTACGGGGCGCGGCGGACCGCCTAAGCGGATTTGATCTTCAGACGTGTTTTCGTGCTTGGACTGACATCGCGCTACCATGGACAGCTCCGACGAAGAGATGTTATGGTTTCAAATCCTTCTTGAGGAAGAGCAAAAAAAATAAAAAACGACGACGAGTACACAAGGTGTGGGTGCATGATATATGCCAGAAAAGAAATGTATTTGGTGAATACCATCATTTGTTTAACGATTTGAAGAAAGATCCAGTCAAATTCTTCGAGTATTTTCGAATGTGTTTTGGAAAATTTGAAACATTGCTTAATATATTACGTGAAGATTTACAGAAACAAACCACAAAATTTCGAAGGCCAATTGAACCAGAAGAACGACTTGCTATTTGTTCTCAGGTAATTATGATTTTTTGACATCTGATAATAATTTTATTATAATTAATTATTGTTTACACAATGAGATCGTGCTTTACCTCCAATCTAAGAATCTGTCCTATACCCGAATAGGGGCATGGGTAAACCACTATTGCTTGGCGGTAGTCTTTATAACTAGTATTATAAATACAAAAGTTTGGATGGATGGGTGTGTTACTCGATCACACAAAAAGGCTGAACAGATTTGGATGAAATTTGGCACTCAGATGTATGAATACCTGTATGAATACATAAACCACTTTATTTATGTGACAATAAAAAAAATTGAGTCATAATTAATCATATTTATTAGTAATTCCCAATAAAGTTAACATTAACATTACACAGTAACAATTATTTATTTTTTGGAAAATGCAGAAATTGTTCCATGATTTCAGAACCTTGTACATCATGTTCTTGTACTTCATAAACTTGTCCTTCATATACTTGTTGTGACGAGTTATGGGTCCCCGACACGATCAAGTGCACTTGACAAGTCTCACGTGATTGACAATTTCACTTGACGAGGGACTTGACGTGACTTGAAGGTTCCATCAAGTTGAACGACGCAGTCGTTCGCCCTTTGCCCAGGAAAGTGATCGTCGCAAAAATTTATAATGTTTTCCAACGCAGACAAGGCATTCCTTGCTATAACTCTAGCGGTATCTATCACAAAAAAAGAGAAAAGAAAGAGGCGATGGTGCAAGGAAGAAATAATCATAACAAAAATTCAATGTGATTGTGAAATATGAGACAGACAAAAAAGAAAACTTTTTAATGGTTTGTTGTATTTTATCTTGTATATCGGTTGTGCAACCGATTCATACCCAAAAAGTTCTGTTTGGTCTATATACGTAGTCTCTCGATTCGTTTAAGAAGTTACTAAAAAGAATAGAAGTGTGTTAAGAACTTAGCCGCAGTATCTGATTCTTCTTCTTCAGTAGTTGGTTCTGGTATATGAATTACAGGCTGTTCATGAGACTGACTTGGCGCCTGCATAGGTTGAGATGGCACAATTATGAGTGATTTGGCAGTACCATGCACCGGTGTCTTGCTTATGACTTGTGAGTGTGACTGTTGTGGTGCGGGTGATTGGTATGTCAAAGTTGAGTGGTGCCCACTTGGTGATGGTGTCTGGTATGTCAAGGTTGAGTGGAGTGCATTTGGTGATGCACAGGTGATGGTGACTGTTGTGGTGCGGGTGATTGGTATGTCAAATTTGAGTGGTGCTCACTTTGTGATGGTGGCTGGTATGTCAAGGTTGAGTGGTGTACATTTGGTGATGGCACAGGTGATGGTGACTGATGTGGTGAGGGGGATTGGTATGAGTATGTGTACATGGGTGAGCTAGCAGGCAAGATCTGAACTCCGTTTCTTGACAGTGATCCCATTTCGCCTTCGAATAAAACATCATTTATTATTTTCTCCGCATAGCGTCTTTGATCGGCTGATAAACGTTTGAGTTTAAGAGCCCAGCTCTTCGCAATTATATCCGATTCAGAGTCATCAGGTTTTTTGAAATAATGCGATGCTATATCTATCAGTTCCTGCTGTGATGTGTTTTTGCTTTTCTTTGGTTGTGGCATCTCTTTTTGATAATTGGATGACCCGGAAGCCTGTAAGAAAATTAACCAATGTTTGTACTATTTACAGGTACCGAGAAACACCGAGGACTGGAAAAATGTAGCCAAAGAGTTCGAGAGACGATGGAATTTTCCCAACTGTATAGGTGCTGTTGATGGCAAGCACATCGAAATAGAAAAACCTTCAAATTCTGGATCTTACTATTTTAACTATAAGAAGACATTTAGTATTGTTCTCATGGCTATTGTAAACGCCAATTATCAATTTATGATGGTTGATATTGGTGCAAATGGGCGGATGTCAGACGGTGGAACTTTGAAAAATACAAAGTTTTGGCAATTGTTTTCTGAAAGTGAAAACAAACTTAATATTCCGGAGTCATGTGAGTTACTAGAAAGCGATAAAAAGTTTCCTTTTGTACTGGTAGGTGACGAAGCTTTCCAACTGACTCCAAACTTCATGAAGCCATACAACAAAGCCGTCTTGACAGATGAAAGATGGATTTTCAACTACAGATTATCAAGAGCCAGGAGGGTGGTTGAAAATGCATTTGGCATCCTGTCTTGGCGATTCAAAGAGATGACTTTTGCGAGTACTTTAATGGTAATGGTTCCGTTCCTTGGCAAAATAATTGCCTAATTTAGATATTTAAAAACAAACTAAAAGGTAAAATGTATCTTTGAATAGAAAATAAAAAATGTTTTACCTCACTGCTTAAACTGCTTTCAGTATCACTTATACACATTTGGTCTAATAGAAATAACAGTTCATTGTAATAGTAGAGTGACGGTTTTGGTACATCATCGGAAGAGGCGCCAGACCGTTTTGCTTGTTCAATCTTTTTTCTTTCTTTGTTGAAGTTGGTTCTTAATGCATTAATTTTTTTCTTCAATAAATCTTCGGTGTAGGTAGGTTTATATACTCGAAGTGCTTTGACTATGCTTGTTAAAGCAACCGACCTTTTGTTTTTATCCGCATAATCCTTACTTTTAATTTTCCACAGTGCAGGATAATCTCTGTAGAGAGATATTAATAATATCACAAAATCACGCTCGGTAATTAGGTCGGCACTTGCCGCCAAGGCCACGTCTCGGTCCGGTTCGTCGTCCGCCATCTTCGATGCTCCGGCCGCAAATGAATAAAAACTTGTCAAGTCGCGTCAAGTCGCATCAAGCGCAAGGTACTTCAAGTGCCGTCAATCAAAATGTCTGTCAAGTAGGTCAAGCCCGTAGATTACTTGACGGGACTTGTCAAGTCAACGCTGTAAACGATCAATATTCACTTGAAGCACGTAGACTTGTCAAGTGCACTTGATCGTGTCGGGGACCCATTAGATAGCATCGATGCCGTAGTAGGTGATGCTTGAAATGATGCTTGTCCAGAGGTCCGTAAAGGTTGAATGGACGAGAATTGATTATTTTGACTTAAAATCACGGCTGCAACTGGCTGTTGATTTATGGTTTGCATATACTGGGACTCTCTACTCGCATGCGATATATTATTTGTATCACCTTGTCTGCAAAACAAATCAGCCTCAGCATCGTTCACAATTTTAAACACCGCACCCTTAACCCGTATCTGAACATCTTTCGGGAATGTTGTGACTGTTTTCCCCAAGTTTGTGAAAAAATCTACCATAGTATCATGGCCTTGGTTAAGCGATTGATACTTTTTTTCTAAGTATGATTGGAACAGAGTTTGTGTCGGTGGAGGCGACTGAGAGATTCTGTCTGTCTTCTTCTTTTTGGTGATCCTACTCGAATCAGTTTCACTGATTTGGGATCTACTTATAGGTGGTGGTGACATGACTGATGATGAGTTTGATGATAGTGGTGACATGGCTTGTGAATCTGTTGCTGACCGTGGTGACAGGACTTGTTCATCATCACTCAAAGATGGCAAATTTGTTAAATTTTGTTGTGTGTCATCTACACTAATATTATAAAGAGAAAAGATTTGTATTTTTGTTGTTTTGTTGTTTTGTTGTTTTGTTGTTTTGTATGTAACGAATAGGCTCAAAAATTACTGGTCCGATTTCAAAAATTCTTTCACCATTAGAATGCTACATTATCCCTGAGTAACATAGGCTATATTATATTTTCAAAAAAATCAGGGATCCTTACTAAAACTCCAATAATGTAACCCAAGGTGGAAAAAGAAAACCTTACATCGCGTGCGCTGCGAAAACTATTGATGATAGAACAAAATAATGTACTACGACTTTGCAGAACACATCATTATCTACAAAAAATGTCGCGACAGCATATGTCTAACTATTATAGTTATGTCACAATAAGTGTTCTTTTATTATAAAAATTTTATTGAAATGCCGCCGCTAGAAAAGGGTGTTTATTTGTACCTTGGTATTAATCCTTATAAAAATAAATCATTTCATAATTAAGACGGTTTCAATACCTATAGATTACTTCTTAAATTTTTCAAATCGGACATTCCATTCAAAACATATGACGAAATTAAAAATGTTAACGGGTCCACGGGTCAGCTCGGGGTGCGATTTCACTCACTCAAGGAGAAGGACGTGCAAATGTATGAAATTAGTAGACGCGAGACTCGAACCCACGGTCTAAGTTTATCCTAAAATGTTCAAAAAATTTATGACCACCCATGCGAAGCTGGGACAGGCCGCTAGTTACATATAAAGGGAGAGAGAAAGCTCATTTCATTTTCAAATCGAATTGGTTTTATGTTAGTGGCTGCCTGGCCACTCTTCGTTAGACCACAGATTAATAAATAGTTACTAACGTAACAGATGCATCACTCCCATACCAAAGCGAAAAAATCTAAATCGCGTAAATAATTTTAACAAATAATCATAAGGAAAACAGGAGCAAAGCGACGGAAAATCAACGGTTTTTAAAAGTTGTAATATGGTGCTACCAGGCCGATTCATTATGACGTTGTCAAAATTATTTAAAAATACTTTTTCTAACTCTTCAATATAATTATTAAACGTTTCAGGTGGGACTTTTAGCCCGCCATAAAAAGATGAATCTTTGTTATAGGCTTTAAAATGAGTATACAGTGTAGTTTCGTCAACATTAGGTTTCTCCTGTAACAAAGCATTGAAGCTAGTGCAGTTATGTTTTTTACTACACTTATATAGTAAATACCCTGATACATAGGTCAACGCATTTTTCGCAGGCAAATCAAATCGGTAATCGGTTTCGCCGTTTAAGGCAATCGATGAAGGTGTTCTTTCCTTGTGCGCTGGGCCCGATTTGGGTCGTTCAAAAAATGAGGTGGTATCAGACCTCTGCAGCAAGTCACAAATATCTTCTTGGCAGTTACTAGTACGTGAATTTTGCAACATATTACTGAGGAATAATTTAGAAAACGCTCTTGTGAACTGGATAGGGGTGGGGTCTCTGCAGTTGCCTCCCTGTTGTCTGACAGCTCCGAAGAAGTTTTCCAGGCAGTCTTGGTTTAAACGTCGTGTAAATATAAATTTTATTCCCTTTTCCTGTAAATCTCTGCTTAACATTGTTACAGATCTAATAGTAATTTGTATATTTTTAAATGTTTGAATTTGGGTAGTTTTATTTCTTCCTGTCTTTTTGTCTATGGCTATAATTTTCTCAAACATTGATGCAGCTTCTTCTAATAATCCAATCTGATACTGTTTCATCGAAAATACTTTTTGATACTTGTTAGGACATGAAACTTTGCTAGAGTTTAGGACATCAAATATGTTATTGATTTCTTCTATAAAGTCTGCGGTATATTGAGCCTCTTCTGGCAAGCTATGATTGCTGACAAGAACGCTAATAGCAGCAAAAACCGATCGGCTAAATATTTGGGCCGCATACTTTACCCGCATTTTTTGAAAATTGTTAGGATTAATATGTTTCTCAGTCACTTTAGGAATCAATCGTAAGTCTTTTTGCTTTTGTTGAGAATATAATTCTTCTATGTATTTCCACGAAATTCGTTTGCCTTCATAAATAAAATCGTTTGAAAGTAGGTTGTTTCTGATACACTTTAACAAGTGCGGAGTATCAAATATGTAGTAAATTTTTCTATTTTGTAGCATGAAATACGGCTTTTCGGATGTGATTTTTTTTACTTCTCTGGCATATTTAGCAAAATTTGAGCCCTGGTCTGAAACGATTGCCTGTACTTCTATCCCTATGTTAAACAATTTTAAAATCACCTCATCCAACCACTCTTCTAGTTCTTTATAATGTTTAGGTGAAGCTAAAAAGGAATATGCAATAGGTTGTTTCCAATTTTCAACTATACCTCGAAGCATTATCACACAGCCATGTGAAGCGACCTCTTTGCTGACTTTACCATTTATATTATGTAAGCCAATTAGTTCATCCCACTTAGGGTCAGTTCACACCGAGACGCGACGCGGCGCGACGCTGCGCGCACATTTTTCATAGAGCGACTCAGAATATACTTTATTCACTACACGAAAAGATACACATTACATTGTGAGAATTCAGATTACGTTGCACCACGCAGCACTGCGCCTCGAGGTGCCTCGCGGCGTAGCGCGACGTATCGTGACGCAGCGGTGCATCGCCGGTACGCGCGGCGTGCAAGAGCGGTGCTGCGTCTCACGGTGCCGCGCGACGCCGCGAGGCGCAGCCTGAGGCCGCTGTGGCGACTTCTCTACTATTTACGTTCAGACTTCGTTTAGAATTGATGCAGTTCGGTCGAGTGCTCGATTGAAAATATAATGATAGACTGGGATCTTGTTATAATCGGACTTCTTGCAGAAGAGGAAGAGGAAGAAGTTTACAAAAATAAAATTAAAAAGAAGACATCACACAGGAGTATTTGGGTGCATAATTTATGGAGAAATAGAAGAATTCATGGTGAATTTCATACGTTGTCTTTTGACCACATTGCCAACTATCCAGAAAAGTTTTATGATTATTACAAAATGGACTACCAAAAGTTTCAAAACTTATTAAATGTGTTGCGGCCATATATAGAAAAACAAAAAACTAATTACAGGCCCACTATCTCGATTGAAGAGCGGTTATCTCTGTGTCTTAGGTAAGTAATGCTAATGTACTAGGTACTTAAGGCGGTTCTCACACTGACTCCGCATCTCCGCGCGTTGCGTGAATTTGTATGAGCGCGCGCCGCATGCGGGTGCGGCGGCAGTGTGCCATACCCTGCGCGATTTCCATACAAACGGTCGTACTTACATACAACGATAGCTCCCGCAACTCACGCAACCCGGAGCGGGACGCGTGGTAGTTTGAGAATCGCCTAAGAGCTTGTACTCTTTTGCTTTCGCTTTTTTACAAATAAATAAGGAAGGTCTCTAATCTGTTTTACATCTGTTAATGAACTTATCTAATTTTGTGCATATTTAGACAGTGCTTATTACAACAATGCATCAATAATTCCTTCTGTCAGTTTGACGTGTTTTATAGCCTTGCTTGATTCAACATTGTACAGACGCATGAGTCTGTGATTCGAGTCGGCGTGTCGAGTCGACAGGTCGAGTGTATGAGTCAAGTCGGTTAGTCGAGTGGATGAATCAAGTCGAGTCGGTGAGGCGAGTCGAGTCCGTTTTTTTTATTCGACTGCCGAAGGAGGAGGGTAATGTTTTTCGAGTGTATGTATGTATGTTTGCATGTATGTATGTATGTATGTCTGTTTCTTTGTCGCCCTCTGTAGCCTAAACGGCTTGATAGATTTTGATATATGAGGTGTCATTAGATTCGTCTTGGTCACGGGAGTGTTATAGGATACATTTTGTAACGAAATTCCCACGGGAAGAGAAGATAATTTGTTTTCTTCATTTTAAATTTTAAATGGCCGTATCTCGTCGACTCAACTGGACTCATCCACTCAACTCAGCGACTCGACTCACCGGCTTGATTGAGCGACTCGATTGAGCGACTCGATTCATCGACTCGACTCATCTACTCGACTTACCGACTCGACTCGTTTCTTCCACTTGACTCACCGGATGTTTGTATTGTCTAATGACAAAAAAGCTGTTAACGTTGTATATATATAAAGACATCCTGTAGTATATTTAGTATCAGCATTCCACCTGTGCGAAGCTGGGGCGGGTCGCTGGTTTTAGTTATAAAATAACAACATTATTGTAGATAGGCAAGCTCTTTTTTATTACACTTAATAATTTTTAGCTAAAGTAACAAAATCAGGAATGTTAAGAAACTTAAAAAAATCACATATTCTGTCGATTTCACAATTATTATTAATTAATTATTGATATATGGTGGCTTATGGCGACGGTGTTAGTTTTTCGTAATCTCGTAATCAGTGAAAGGTGCATCTGTTATTTCAGTTTCATCATTACTGACGGATGATGGCGTGTATGTGTATGGTGCTGATCTTCTGGCGGCCTGAAAGTTGCTCATGTTTGATGGCGTGTACGTGTCGTTTTTTTCGGTTTCGTAATTGGGAAGGGGTGTAGCGGTTATCTCAGTACTATTATTACTAACGGATGATGGCGTGTACGTGTATGGTGCTGATCTTCTGGCGGCCTGAAAGTTGCTCATGTTTGAAGGCATGTAGGTGGCGTTTTTTTCGGTTTCGTAATTGTGACATTGTGAATATAACAAATTAACTTCTTCTTGTTCTGTCAATTTTAATTCTGCGTCATTAACTATCTGGAAGATCTTGCGTTCAATTTCTGCCTTCATTTTATTAGGCATTCCTTTGACTTTACTTGCCATGCTTTTAAAAAAATAATCCGTAGAGTCCTCTTCCTTTTTAGCCTCAATGTAACGGGATAATATTTCCGATGCTCTAGGCTGTTGTGAAATATTTTGTGTATGTGATGGAGACCGTGATACAGAACCCGGTCGTGATACTGGTGAGTTGGCTTGTAATGGTGACTGTAAAGATTGCGAATCATCATTTATAGAGTATGTAGATGAGTCATCTAGATTTGAGACTTGGGCATTTTCTTGCACAACATATTTTTTTAGAAATTCCAATTCTTTCTCAAATTTTATGGGCTTAGCCTTTACTCTGGCAGAACCACTTTTACCATCTTTTCTTAAATTTAATGATCGTCTATAACTGTCACGGATTTTCTTCCAGCGCTTTTGACAGTCTGGTGCTGAAATAAAAAATAAAATTATGGCATATGTTTTTTGTAATAATACTAGAAATCAACGTCAACCCGGAAACGACTACGTCGAATTATTATCCATGTATCCATGGAAAATCTCATGAAAAAAATTATTAAAAAATAACTGTAACATAAAGTGAAAATCTTAAAAAAAGGTGTTATAATGTCTCACTGTAGTTTAAACTATAAATTTTTTCAGGTTTTTGACTACAGCAATCAGCTTCAAGTCTGTAGCACAAAGCTATCGCATGGGTTACAGTACCGTTCTAACAATTATTCACGAAACCTGTGCTGCACTTTGGAAAGCATTGCAACCTGTGGTTATGCCAAAACCAACTCGAGAGCTATGGGAGTCGATAGAAAAAGATTTCGATAGCATCTGGCACTTTCCTAACTGCATAGGAGCTATTGACGGAAAGCACGTCAACATAAGAGCACCTTGGAATAGTGGAAGCCTATACTTCAATTACAAAAAACACTTTAGCACTGTTTTGTTGGCAATAGTAGATGCTAAATATAGATTTGTTGTTGTTGACATAGGATCTAAAGGTGCTCCCACACTGCTGTTACAAAATGTTTAAGGCCTATTCACAACAGAGCGGATCCTCTCCCCGTGGCGGTAGCGGTATCCTGATGGGTATGCGAATACCGCGGTGTTCACAACACAGCGGTATCCGCTACCCATGCCGGTAGCGATACCGCTGTGTGCCGTGCAGAGCGCTCGTCTTTGTTCGTGTTGTGTCGTCGCCGTCGCCATCTTGTGTGCTGCATTTTGTATAACATGATTTGAGTACAATTACTGCAATGGACGCTATCAATGAAGAAGAAGAAGAAGCATTGCTTTTAATAGCATTACTTGAGGATGAAAGAAGGTATGTGATTCTATCGTATTATAGATAATAGTTTCTATGTGTTATAGCAAACGGCAAGGCTTAGACTGACATTAAAATGAATCTGACAGGGGAAATCATAAGCTAAACGCACTCTAGTATCAAGTTATAGCTAGAGAGTGTTCAGCTTACGAGTTCCCCTGTCAGATGTTATTTTGATGTCACTTTTGTTCGGGCTCATCTCACGTTATTAATTGCTGCTTCTTTGCTAGAGGCGCCTAAATTATTAATGAATTGACTTTATAAATCTTTTCTCTTCGACAGGGCAAGAATTTGGATCCATGACATTTGTAGAGACCGTGAAATCTACGGGAAATTTCACACGCTTTACCCACAGCTACGACAGGATGAAAGTCGATTTTTTGGTGAATTTCGAATGGATACGGAAACGTTTGATGAATTATTAAATCTGATCAAGCCAGACATAACAAAGTTAACTGCGTTTCGACGTCCAATTGGCCCGGAGGAAAGACTAGGTATAACTTTAAGGTAGGTAACACATAATAAAACCGACTCCTAAACTGAAGTAACACTGCACGCAGAAAAAAATATTGTTGGCTCCAGCAATAAAACTTTAACGGGGGAGAGCCCACCATATTGTATAGTCCGGGCAACAATGTTTTTATTGTCAAGAATTAAGTTGTCAGAACAACAACATTCATTCAAAAAATATATGTATTGATACTACAACAATGTTTCTTTTGTCAAGTTAAATCTCAGTACAACAATTATTATTATGTGTATTGATACTACAACAATGTTTCTTTTGTCAAGAAGTAAATTGTCATTGCGACAATATATCTTTAACAAAATATATGCATTGATACTACAACAATGTTTGTATATTGTTAACACAACAATATTTTTTCAATAAAGTGTGTTTGTATACTACAACAATGTGTCTTTTGTCTGTGGAACTAATCCCATTTAACTGTGACTTTGCTGTAATAACAATACTAACTTAAAAGAGCAACAGCTGTACTTTGTTAAATTAAATATTTTCCTTTGTAACCACCATTAAAGCTTAGTCACGGTATTAAGGTTGTTGGACTTAATCAACTCATGATTATGTACAGTAGCAAAGTTATTTGAATGCAGGAGCTACTCTACATCGTGAAAACAACAATGCTTTGTTAATATGAAAGAGACTTCGTTCCAGTAGCAATGTTATGTAAATGCAGGAGCTACGCTACTTCGCGAAAACAACAAGGCTTCCTATGTTAATATGACAGAGCCTTCGTTCCAGTAGCAATGTTATGTAAATATAGACGCTACGTTACTTCGCGAATACAACAATGCTTCCTTTGCTAATATGACAGAGCCTTCGCTCCAGTAGCAATTTTATTTAAATGCGGGAGCTACGCTACTTAGCGAAAACAACTAAACTTCCTTTGTTCATATGACAGAGCCTTCGCTCCAGTAGCAATTTTATTTAAATACGGGAGCTACGCTACTTAGCGTAAACAACTATACTTCCTTTGTTCATATGACAGAGCCTTCGTTCCAGTAGCAATGTTATGTAAATGCAGGAGCTACGCTACTTTGTGAAAACAAAATTGCTTCCTATGTTAATATGACAGAGCCTTCGTTCCAGTAGCAATGTTATGTAAATGTAGACGCTACGCTACTTCGCGAATACAACAATGCTTCCTTTGCTAATATGACAGAGCCTTCGCTCCAGTAGCAATTTTATGTAAATGCGGGAGCTACGCTACTTAGTGTAAACAACTATACTTCCTTTGTTCATATGACAGAGCCTTCGCTCCAGTAGCAATTTTATTTAAATGCGGGAGCTACGCTACTTAGCGAAAACAACTATACTTCCTTTGTTAATATGACAGAGCCTTTGCTCCAGCAGCAATTTTATTTAAATGAGGGAGCTACGCTACTTAGCGAAAACAACTATACTTCCTTTGTTAATATGACAGAGCCTTCGCTCCAGTAGCAATTTTATTTAAATGCGGGAGCTACGCTACTTAGCGAAAACAACTATATTTCCTTTGTTAATATGACAGAGCCTTTACTCCAGCAGCAATTTTATTTAAATGCGGGAGCTACGCTACTTAGCGAAAATAACTATACTTCCTTTGTTAATATGACAGAGCCTTTGCTCCAGCAGCAATTTTATTTAAATGTGGGAGCTACGCTACTTAGCGAAAACAACTATACTTCCTTTGTTAATATGACAGAGCCTTCGCTCCAGTAGCAATTTTATTTAAATGCGGGAGCTACGCTACTTCGCGAAAACAACTATACTTCCTTTGTTAATATGACAGAGCCTTTGCTCCAGTAGCAGTTTTATTTAAATGCGGGAGCTACGCTACTTCGCGAAAACAACTATACTTCCTTTGTTAATATGACAGAGCCTTTGCTCCAGTAGCTAACTGTCCTTTGTTAAAACAACTACACTTTCTTTGTTTATACATAAAAGCTTTTATTCAAGTAGCAATATTATTTAAACGTAGGAGCTACTCAACTTTGCTAAAACAATTTATACTTCCTTTGTTCATATAAAAAAGCCTTTGTTCAAGTAGCTTCCATATAAAACAACTGTATTTTCTTTTTTACTACGAATATACCCTTGGTTCAGTAGCTAATAAATATATTAGCAAATAATGTAATAACACATTTGCTACTGAACCAAAGGTTTATTCGTAGTTATAAAGAAAATACAGTTGTGTTATATAGAAGCTACTCGAACAAAAACTTTTTCATATGAACAATTAAAGTATAATTTGTTTTGGCGAAGATGAGTATATAGCTCCTATATTTAAATAATATTGCTACTTGATCAAAAGCTTTTATGTATAAACAAAAAAAGTGTAGTTGTTTTAGCAAAGGAGAGTTAGCTACTGAAACAAAGGCTCATTCATATTAACAAGGAAGTATAGTTGTTTTCGCGAAGTAGCGTAGCTCCCGCATTTAAATAAAACTGCTACTGGAGCAAAGGCTCTGTCATATTAACAAAGGAAGTATAGTTGTTTTCGCGAAGTAGCGTAGCTCCCACATTTAAATAAAACTGCTACTGCAGCAAAGGCTCTGTCATATTAACAAGGAAGTATAGTTGTTTTCACGAAGTAGAGTAGCTCCTGCATTGAAATAAAATTGTATCTTACTAGTGTATTAGTACCAGTAACTAATACTCATTTGATTTCCCAAAAAAGTAATTATGCCATCGTAGGTAATTGTCATTTAGCTACCCCAATAAACTAGTTTGCCAACATACTCTTATATTACAGTAAACTAGTTTATGTTTGAAACACAAATGAGTATAAGATACATAGGTACTGGCAGTACAATAATTCCCTACTGAAACAAAGGCTTATTCGTAGTAACAATGCATGGCAGTATAGCTGTGAAAATAGCTACTGAAATTAAATTCTAAACACCTAAAGTATACTAAACAATAGCAGCTACGACGGTTTTACCTAACAGTGGTCCAAATTATGATAAAAACAATCTATTATTTTCAGGGTATTTGTGTATTGTTAAATAAGAACTTATAAGGTATGATTACAAAAAATGAATTACTCTCTTATAATTAGGTACCTACATAATAGTTAGTCTAAGTTTGAACACTTCTTGCAATAAAATCTGACATTACCAGTAGTAACCCAAGTCTGTTAAGTCGTAAGTTTTTTTCGTTTTAGGTTCTTTGTATTGCGAGTCCGCAGTTTTAAACGGAGAAGCAATAAGCGCCTCTATCGGGCGTGCTGAAAACTCTCGTGTCTGCATACAAAACTGCGCTCACGCGCAATACGGAAAACCAAAAACAAAAAAAACTCACGATTTGGGGTACAAGTCAAGTCTAGTCAATACTTTGTATGTTGTAAAATATTATAGTAGTTATGATTACACGAAATTAATTACTTTTATGAGTAGGTACCAACGTAATAATAAGCTTACACTCAATACAAATTTACGACGACACATTTTATAAAATATGTACTATTATTTTACATACCTACTATAATTATACTTATGGCGAATACAAGAGCTACTGTGACTCTCACTCGCACGTTTAGACATGTTGAAAGATATAAAATCAATAAATTTTCCTAAGCATGTATCGATCAAAATGATTTCTTTACTAAACTGTGTGCAATGTGATTGAACACAAAATGGTTGATTGCTATTTTTTCTAAAATGAGTTTAGTTATTTTATATCTTTCAACATGTCGAAACGTGCTAGTGAGTCACAATAGCTCTTGTATTCTCCTTAACACAAACGTAGCAATAATTTATTATTTAAAGTGGTTCTCGCAAAACAACGTACTGTTCAGAATGTGAAAAAACAATATTTGCAGTATTTTATGGTATTAGAAGATTGGCATATAGAGATGAAAATAGTCGAGCCATAGTTATTTCAAAGGGCATTGCTACATTATCTAAACTAGTTCCTGCAATTACGCCTAGAAGATAAAGTACCTACCTGCACTATTTAAAATATTTTGTTAATGTCTTTTATATGAATTCAATAATTGGAAATTTCTGGTGCAATCTGAACTAGCACATTTAAATTTATTTACGGAAGGATGATAAAACTGCATGTGGACTTTTAATTGTCAAAATGTCTGAAATGAGTTTTGGCACAGTTCGCAGGGTACCATATTCTTGTTAGATAATAATTATATCCAAAATCAATAAGGTAAATTAACATTCAAAACCTAAACGTTCAATACGTGTAACAATTCACGCAGAGGTACACCCTCAAGTCATACTTAGACCTCATATTGAACATTGCACGTTGTATAAACATCCAGCAAATACCCGAGTCTTTTGGCTATGCTAAATCTAGTGCCCAATAGATGTGATAAATTGTTTTGATTGCAGAGCAAACATCAGGCATTTGGTATCTCAATCCGTTATTAACGACGATTTCATAATGAGTTACTGTAGCCCATGAACTTCCTACAGCAAGTACATACGGTTGGGGTGGAATACCTTTAGCAGCCACAAATGCATCCCTGTCGGCGCAATATCCTTCGATATCTGAAGCTGTTGTTACACGAGTAAGAAAGCTTGAACGTACTTCTTCCTTTGACAGCCTCCACAATTTTTTCCTTGGTACAGAAGCAGTTGGCACTTGACGTAAAAGCGATATTATTCCCAAAAATGCTGCTAATGATGCCTGGTATTCTCCAACTGAAAAAATACATTATGAAAATACATTAATACACTTACATTACCGTATCTTAATCTTTTATAATAATTATAAACATATCTATTGTTTTTTTAACTATACATCGTGGCGCGTGAATGGTGATTTTATTTTTGTAAAAGATAAAGCAACATTTAAATCCAAAGATTACTCAAAAAAAACGCTCGTCCCATGCATGTTTCCAGTATGATAGTAAATCCGCAGGGGGCTCTTAGTAACAAAATACAAATACTAGAAACAAATATTTTGCAATATAATCTTAGTAATTAAAATTACCTACCGGTAGCTAAATCGAGCAGCTCAAGCGTAGTTTGATCTTGCCTGGAAGAACTTTCCTTTTTTGCCAGAAGTTGCAGAAGCTTTGTTTTAATAATTGGAAATTTTTCCTCAAAAACTTTGTCAGCATTTGGGTACACTTTCTGGAAGTCCAGGGATAACTGCAACAAATACAATTAAAACATATAACATGTGTAAAATTAACTACATGATATACCTACATATAAATAATGATGAGGGATTAAAGATAAGTATACCTAGGGAAGCGGAATATGTCAATTTATTGATGAGATCAGACAGGTTTTAAACCTCTAATATCTAATGCAACTACTCACCAGTTCATGTCCATCGGGCAAAGTGAGGGCAGGAAACCAGTCAAAGTATTCTTTGCATGATAGACCTTCTGCTTTCAGTTTACTGTTTAATTGAAAAGTGGTGAGCCACTTTGTCACCACTGTCTCTCGGGGCGATGATGTTCCCCGCAACCAGTTTAAATATTCTTGTAGAGATGAGGTTGATTCAAAATCAGAGTCGTCAACAGTAAAACTTTCTGGAAGAGGCCTCACACGTTTGGAATTATTCTTTTTAGAGCACCTGCTATCGCTCTCGCTGCTTATGCTACTTTTCCATTTTGACTTTCTGAAGAAAGAAGTAACTAGTCGTTGATGTGTAATCAACCTGTTGTGGAAGAGGCCACTACGGCCTGCATAACTTTTCCTCCGACGACATGGTAAGCGACATATAATACACTTCGGTAACCTCTTTCTTGAATAAAGATACCTCAAGTGCCCATTCTTGCTAAATATTTTTAAAATTTTTGCTGTTCCAATATTTTGACAATCCAAATATTCCAACTCTTTGTCTTATAGTGAATTCCATTACTGTATTACTGTAATAAATACATAAACAAGTCATTATTTAAAAAACAGCAAAATACCAGACTGCATTTTTTTTTTTGAAATTTGTTGATAGTAAATGACCACTTGGGTACCCTTGATCAGCTTCTTTAATCCCTACATTGTTCCACCAAATACCCAGTGTACATTCTCCCTATTCTAATAAATATAAAACCAACTGAATGGTGGTAGTTTTTAATATGAATTATGGTTTACCTGAATTGACGTATCTACTGGCCCATCATCTTCTGTTACGAACAATATAGGTAGGAGATGAAACATTGCTATCCGATTTCATCTGAAAAATAAAAATAAAATGTTTAAATTAAATGTATATGTAACTGATAATGCTATCACATTGAAAACAACCAACTTCAATAACTACAATTTTGCTATTTTTTTTAGTTTCTGTTAATTTTCTAAGAAATAAGTATTATTAGGTACCTATATGGGTTCGTTTATATTATACCGTTACTGTTAAGGCGAATACAAGAGCTAATGTAAAGCTAAAGGTAGGTAGTTAAAATGCAGGTCAAAACATAACAATACTACTAGGTACTAAGAAGAATAACCTAGTGAAATTCCTTACATTTATTTTCTGTTTTAGGTAAGTACCAAAATGTTAAGTAGTAAATGGTAGGTATGTAGCAAGCAAGGTATATACCATATTAATATATGGAATTGTCACAGATACATTGGTACATTATACGTATGTACCTCGTAATAATTTTCAAATAAAATTTTCCAATCAACACCTACATGGATTTCAACGTACGAAACAAAATGGCGTCAACAATTTTGGCGCCACCACCACGCCGCGCCGCTCTCGTCGGAATAGATAAATTGGTGGAACTGTGTAGTAGTACCTAATATTTAAATGGTTTAAATTATTATTATACTTAAGTACCTAATAATAAAATTATTGAACCACCAAAAACCTTTTCCCATAATTTGTAAAATCACAACTTTGTTAAAACGACAAAATACTTTGCTGCCTCTATTTTATTCATGTATTCAATTTAATCATATCTCAAGGTAGGTAGATAGGTACTTTAGATGATTCGGACCATCCTTATTTCATAAGAGATAAAAAGCTATTAAAGTAAATAACATGAAAACTCTTACCAATGAAACTGTTCCTTATATGGCCCAAACGGGTAGAATCAAGAAATTCTTCCATTTCACACTTCAGGTAGGTAACGCAGATCACAATAATATTAAATCACTTTTTACAAAAATCAAATAGGTAATCTACGAATCTACATTCCGCATAAGTTCCAGTGCGCAGGAGTACGCTCGAGCGAGCGACGTGCGCAACGCGCGCGTCGCTCAATACAAATGGCTGTGTGTGTCTGCTGGCTGAGTGGACGTGAGCAGGCGCAGTGTTGCAAACTCGTTTTTTTTTCCTCCCAACAATGCCGCGATCGGCAGCAAAATTTTTCATTATTTAGAAGCACTCACGTAGAAGCAGTAGAAAAGGTTCAATTGGCTGTTAACAAAGTCCACGACTGGACAGAAAAATGGCGAATCAGATTAAATGAATCTAAATCGGTCCATATAAATTTTACAAATCAGAAGGAACATTTTTGTCCAGTGTATATCAATAATAAGATCATACCCTACGAAAACACAGCCAAGTACTTAGGCATGACACTTGATGCAAAACTTCGCTGGAAAGCTCATGTGAAAAATAAAAGATATGAACTGGGGCCTTATGCTCACTTCGACCGAGATTATCTCACGGTAGAGATGACGTCATATCTCGTTCAATAATTCGTTGACCTTGCGTCTCGCATGAACTTTGTATGAGAAAATTGGGGAGTTAGATGGTGAGAATGGGGATAAATAGTTATCGAACGAGATATGACGTCATCTCTACCGTGAGATAATCTCGCTCGAAGTGAGCATAAGGCCCTTGGCACTTTGTCAGTTCAAAATAAAATTGTTTTGTACAAACAGGTCCTAATGCCAATATGGACATATAGTATACAGTTGTGGGGCTGTACCAAAAAGACTAACATCCTAATTATACAAACTTTCCAGAATAAAGTGCATAGAGATCGTAAATGCGCCCTGGTACGTCAGAAATAATTACCTTCACCGGGACCTTAATATTGAGTTCGTTGACAATGTTATAAAAAAATATGCAGAAGCTCACGAACATAGACTTCATCATCATGTGAACGAGAGATAGACTTCATCATCGAGGCCATCCAGCTCCTCGACAACACGGACATAGTGAGAAGACTTAAAAGAACTAAACCTTTTGAACTAGTGTAGTGTAAAGTTATAATTCATGTAGTTGAAGGTGAAAAACTCTAATCAAGAACACAAGAACAAAGTGTCTTTGCCTTAAATAGAGGCAGTAAGAAAAGTGTTAGTGGACACATTCTTAGATGTAGCTTACTTTAAAAAACTAGGTCAGTGTTAAATTACCTATTGACCGTAATTATGGCTAGATTGTAATATTTTTAGATTATGTTACAAAACAAATATTACTTACCAAAAAAATTATTATTATGAGGTATTGGGAGCTATGCTATAAATTTTATGCAACATGCATGAATGAACTTGAAATTTTGCATGCTGTTTTTTATCTAGCGTTAGTAGTTCGTTTAAATACTATGATGGATTTGTGGTGGTATGTCATCCGGCGTCGATTGAAACTAATCGGGTGTGTTAATAAAACCGTTGGCAACACCAATGCCACGCCACGTTGCCCCGCCGCCCCGCCCCGATGACAAATCTACAACCGAACATGTTTCGACAAGTTTTATTGTCTTTGCCGTGAGCACAAAATTAGTTTTGTTAAATTTCCTATCTATCTATACCTACTTTGCCGTCGGATTAATGTAAAGTGTGATTCTTTTAGGTCATACCTATGCACGCATACACACGTATGATTGTTCAGTTGGCTTCAGTTCAGGTACCTAGGTACCTACCTACCTCTTGCCTCTGCCTCTTTTTGAATATTTCGAATGAAAACCTACCTACTAAAGAAGGAATAATATGATTAGAGATACTTAGTAGATGATATAGATAAGCTCTTAGGATAGACATGGATATAGACCTCGTGGGGGCGCGCTGGCGCCCCCTCGAATTAGGTACCTACCTACCTACTCCGGAAATGCTGCTGCCCATTCCTCGGTTGCGTTGACTTGTCGCCTCTCACGACATCTCGATTGAGGGGCTTATTCTTTTTCAAGATCACAACTAGACATACGCAAAACAGTACTATATAGTGTAATGCCATATGGCATGACATTTCGTACCGCGTTATACCTATAGCATGCTATCAGTACGCAGTACTCTAAACATGTCCTGACGTCTGACGCGCTATGCTATGCTAACTAATGCGAAGGGCCGCTATTACTTTTGGTAGGTACTGACTGAATGTTTTGTTCCGATGTTATGTAGGTAGGTTATAGCGATAGACAGACCTTTCGTTAGTATATTATGTATGTTATGTTATACCTATAAACGAACAATTATTGCAAATAGACCTGTAGATAGGTATTTTTTACGTACCTACCTCGGCGGGGACAGGTCAATGGAAATTTTTCATTTATTATGTTAATCTGTATTAAAAAAAACCGAGTAAAGCTCGGTCGCCCAGGTCCTGCCTACACATAGAATAATGAGTTTCGCATTATACCTACCTATTGCAATTGGACGACATTCGATAACTATGAAGTTTTTTTTGATCCGTCATCGTCGTCATTTAATTTTATCTGTTAAAGGTACCTATGTCTAATCTAAGTAATGGTAATGAAGCAAAGCATGCAAGTTTTGATTTTATAAGACGGGGCGGTGCCAAAGAAACGTAACCCTTATCCAGAACGCAATACTTTATAGATTCTACTAAACGGCGGCGCGGCTAGTAGGTTATTAGTCATTAAATTATAATATTTTCCGTAAGTGACTACACCGCCGTTAATTTTAAATTAGTTCTATCTGTCCATGGTTGCCTGGAAGAGATCGCTCTCAGCGATAAGGCCGCCCATTGTTTTGCCTAAATGTATGCCTTAATCCTGTATTTTGTTTCTGTGTGGTGAAAAATAAAGAGTTATCTATCTATCTATCTATCTTTATAGCGCAGAAGGCAGAGCTATTACCTACAAACCGAGCAATGAGGGCTGTCATTCATTTGTAATCGTAAAATCCTCTACTTTTAAAACGGTTTTATTTAGTTTACAATGAGAAGATCATCCAACAACCCTTTTTTGCGTGCAGCAGGTATAGGTACAGCTGCCTACCTAGAGTGAACGCAGCACTTGCAATTAATAGATCGAGTAAACGAACAAAAAATATATGTGATTAGCGATCTGGTCTGATGATGGACCCAAGGTCTGTTCAACGGAACTCTTCAATAAATACCTAGGCCATTTGAGTTGAAACTTGGTAGTACCTAACTATAGGTCCAGTTAGAAGGTGATAGTCAGAGGCAAGTCCAAACTTTGTGTATAACGGACATCGCGAGATCTCAGCTCTCTCAGCACTCTTTCGATGTCACCATCGAAAGTAGGTAGGTACTTTTTATAGGCAATCATAATTGTCATCAACCTGAGAAGTCTATTGTTGGGCATGGCATACGCCTTCTCCTCATTAACACACTTGCAAAGTTCCATAGTTACCACAGCCACATATATATTGTATGAAAAATGGTAGTTTAATGCTACGACTATAGTTACTTTGTTAGATTTATTTGCAATGTTTACATTGACACACTTGCAACGTTCTATTGTTACCACAGCCACATATATATTGTCTGACAAATGGTAGTTAAATGATACGACTATAGTTATTTTGTTAGATTTATTAACAATGTTCACATTGATACATTTGCAACGCTCCATTGTTACTATAGCTACATATATATTGTCTGGCAAATGGTAGTTAAATGATACGAGTATAGTTATTTTGTTAGATTTATTAACAATGTTCACATTGATACACTTGCAACGCTCCATTGTTACTATAGCCACATATATAATGTCTGACAAATGGTCGTTAAATGATACGACTATAGTTATTTTGTTAGATTTATTAACAAAGTTCACATTGACACACTTGCAACGCTCCATTGTTACTATAGCCACATATATATTGTCTGACAAATATAGTTAAATGATACGACTATAGTTATTTTGTTAGATTTATTAACAATGTTCACATTGACACACTAGCAACGCTCCATTGTTACTATAGCCACATATATATTGTCTGAAAAATGGTAGTTAAATGATACGACTATAGTTATTTTGTTAGATTTATTAACAATGTTCACATTGATACATTTGCAACGCTCCATTGTTACTATAGCTACATATATATTGTCTGGCAAATAGTAGTTAAATGATACGACTATAGTTATTTTGTTAGATTTATTAACAATGTTCACATTGATACACTTGCAACGCTCTATTGTTACTATAGCCACATATATAATGTCTGAAAAATGGTCGTTAAATGATACGACTATAGTTATTTTGTTAGATTTATTAACAAAGTTCACATTGACACACTAGCAACGCTCCATTGTTACTATAGCCACATATATAATGTCTGACAAATGGTAGTTAAATGATACGACTATAGTTATTTTGTTAGATTTATTAACAATGTTCACATTGATACACTTGCAACGCTCCATTGTTACTATAGCTACATATATATTGTCTGACAAATGGTAGTTAAATGATACGACTATAGTTATTTTGTTAGATTTATTAACAATGTTCACATTGATACACTTGCAACGCTCCATTGTTACTATAGCCACATATATATTGTCTGACAAATGGTAGTTAAATGATATGATTATAGTTATTTTGTTAGATTTATTAACAATGTTCACATTGATACACTTGCAACGCTCCATTGCTACTATAGCCACATATATATTGTCTGACAAATCGTAGTTAAATGATACGACTATAGTTATTTTGTTAGATTTATTAACAATGTTTACATTGATACACTAGCAACGCTCCATTGTTACTATAGCCACATATATAATGTCTGACAAATGGTAGTTACTGATACGACTATAGTTATTTTGTTAGATTTATTTACAATGCTCATATTGACATACTTGCAACGTTCCATTGTTATCACAGCTACATATATATTGTACGACAGATGGTAGTTTAATGCTACGACTATAGTTATTTTGTCAGATTTATTAACAATGTTCACATTGTGACACCTAAAACGTTTTATTGTTAGCACATCTAAGTTTTTATTAACTTTGATGTAAGGACAAAACTAAATTGTTCCTAGCACATTAAACGACGGGCAATCAGCGCACAATAAAAAAGTTGCTAATCCCAACTAAGCTCTTTCTGTAATAGTAACAAAATATTTAGTTGCTGCGACAGGAAATTATCAACAAAGCATTTATTGTGGCTTTGTTGGCCATTTTTTTCCTGCGTGTGAAGTAAACTAACACTAAAAAGAATGAAATCATTTGTCATAATTAAAAAAAAATAATACGAGTCAAATTGAGTACCTCCTCCTTTTTTGAAGTCGGTTAAAAAGAAAAACATTATTTTCACATTGTTTATTTGTAACAGGAAAAAACATAAATTTTGATGGGTAGGTACTTAGTTAACTGAGCACGTACGATAATAAGGCTATATAATATTCATTTGATAATATCATCGATCTGGCTTTCAAAATCAATATCATCCAGATCCTCGTATGGGGTTGATGATTGTTGAGAACGAATGTTTTGTCCTGTGTTCCTTAGTGTTCTATTGTCCTTATATGTTCCTGGTACACTTGATTGTGTATATCCATCCAGATCCTCGTATGCGGTCGACGATTGTTGAGAACGAATGTTTTGTCCTGTGTTACTAGATGTTCCTGGTACGCTACGAGATTGTGTATAAGGGTGTTCTTGCACTTCTTTCTCTCCGACGTCTAAAAGATCGGAGGATAGATTGTTATAGTAAGACCTCGCTGTGGTACGATCAGAGGTTAATGAAGTTCCTTGTATATAACTGCGTTCCTCTTGCTCTTCTAATTCCGCTTCCATTATAATCTGGGATATTTTCATTTTTGTCAATATTTTTCGCCTTTCGGAAAAATTATTCATCGTCTTCGCATAACCAAGCATAACAAATTCTGTTGGTGTCATTGTGTTTGCGTTTTTTGCAGATAAATAATTTATTACTTTATCAACTCCACGTTCACCGTAGTCGCTGGGATTAATCCTTTTTCTAGATACTCTTGAGGAATGCTCAGTTGATGTTGTATGTTCGGAACTAGAATCAAAAGTGTCAGGGGTATTTTGAGTTTCGCTTTCATTATCCGGTGTGACATTAGTATCAGTCGGAGCAAAGCCTATATGGTCTCTTAAAAACTCCATACTTGATGCCCATTGCCATTTTCTGTAGCGGTCATAAGATGTTGTGCTAGCCGCACTTTGTCCTGTAGTTGTTTTTAAGCTTTTTAAATGTTTACTGTAGGAATCTCTTAGGTTTTTCCATTTATTTCTTGCAGATTCACCTGCAACAATCGCAAAATCCTTTATTAATGTGCTTGTGTAATAAAAAAATGTATTAATGTGCTTGTAGTTTAAGTGTCAATTGTCAAATAAACGATAGCGATAGATTGTCATTTTGTATGGAAAAAGTCGGGAGTCGAGTGATACTACCGAATTTTTTCATACAAAATGACAATCTATCACTATCACAACTGATATAGGTACGTCTGGACATACGGGCCGACAGTAAATGTCAAAATGTATGAAAATATAAGCATATTTCAAAATGTATTAATATAAAAATATATTTCATACATTTTGTTGAGAAGCGTTGGTGGTCGAGCGGTTAGTGCGCTTGAATTTCGAGTCGAGAAGCCCGGGTTCGAGACCGCGCCAGCGGCCGCTTTACCACCAACGTATCCTCTTCTAAGCCGGGTAGTATACTACTCTCTTTTTGCATTGTAATATTTTTGTTACAGTTATCTATCGACGGGAGATTCTTTTAAATCAATTGGAAACAGCTATAGAGTCGGATATTCTACAGTAGGAGAAATCATAGAAGAAGTTTGTGAGGCAGTCTGGAAGAGATTACAACCAATATACATGAAGCATCCCACCGAAGATATGTGGAAACTGACATCGGAAGAGTTTTATGAATTATGGCAATTTCCAAATTGTATTGGTAGCATAGATGGAAAGCACGTTACTATAGTTTGTCCTCGTAATTCTGGTAGTAATTATTTTTGCAACCTAAAGAAATTTTCCTTAGTACTTCTGGCAATAGTTGGGCCGCAATATAATTATTTATGCATCGATGTTGGCGGCTACGGTAAAAATAGTGACGGTGGTATATTCGAAAACTCCGTCATGGGTCGCAAGATCTGTAATGGAATAATGGCCATACCACAGGGCAAACCCTTGCCGGGGTACAACGTTCATACTTCACATGTTTTAATAGGAGATGAGGCGTTCGCTTTAAATACATTTATGATGAAACCCTTTAATCAGAGAGAATCTTTAAGAGACAGACGCAAAGAAAGATATAATAAGCGTTTATGTCGTACTCGACGTGTTGTAGAAAATGCATTCGGTATAATGGCTCAAAAATGGAGAATATTTTTACGGCCCATTCCATTGAAAGTGTCTAAATCTGTGAAGGTTGTAAAGGCAGCATGCATACTACATAATTTCTTGCGATCAAAAACATGTACTACGCAATATTTGACAAAACTGTATCATACTAACATCCTAGATAATCATCATAATAATATAAATGTAAACAGAAACAATCATATTGTAAACAGAGAAACAGGCCAAAACGTGCGGGAAAATTTTGTGGATTTTTTTAATCGCGTCTAATCACCAGAATCGGTATTCAGTAACGCGTTTCGGTAGCTAACGAATGTCGGTATTACCGAATCCATATATTTATTATTAATCTGTGTTTGAATTCGGAAATACCGACATTCGTTAGCTACCGAAACGCGTTAGTGAATACCGGACCAGGAAACATCCGACCCCTACATAGTAATTACATTTAAAATTAAATTGTCGCATTACTGCTAAGTAAAACAAATATTACATAATATTATAATATAATAAAAAATTAAACTCACCATCTGTTTTTAGTTGTCCTCCAATTTCTTCCCATAATTTATTTTTCAAAAACGTATTTTTGAATTCCGGGTGCGTCATATCATAAATAACTGGATGAGACTTGACTATCTCTATAATTTGAAGTGTACTTATGTGCTTTGACATTGCAGTAGATTAGTACCTAATTGTACTCGGAAATAATTTCGTAATGCTCACGCGCAGCGAACAGAAAACGACCGCTTGACTGACTGGGCGGGGCGGAAGTGAGCAGAGCACAGAGTACTTTGTTATAAATGAAATAGAGGTACAACTCAGCTAAAAAATCGGGTAATACAAAGTGTCGCCCACTGGTCGAAGGTTTTGGAACTAATGCCAACACAGTATGTACGTAGGTAGGTATCTATAGCTCGCTACGGTTGCTAGCTAGCTAGCTATACATTTATCTCTACCTATCTACCGTTTTCTATAATGTTATTATTTTTAAATACAATAAAACAATGTTCATTTGCATACTATGTGTTTTATTATTTAATATTTCTTTATAAAAACCTTTCAGACATGTTTTTTGCTCATTATTTGATGTTTTTGGATTCATAAATTTCATGTTTTTCATGAGATGCTTGGATTCCGTGAATGTTTTGTGGTGTATGGAAGTAGGCGTCACAGGTCCTAGAAGAGGCTTGCCATGCTCCTTTCTTTTGCTTATGCTTGCATTCATGGAATCAAAAACTTGGTCGAGAAACATATATACTAGTAGTTCGCCCCGAACTGAGATCTCGTGATGCGACCCGACGAACGCATCAAAACTTTGAGTAGGTAGTAGTCAGAGGCAAGTCCAAACATTATCTTTGGATTTTTTCTGACTACCGCCTACTAACTTGGTATGGTTACCAAGTTTCAACTCTATTGGCCTATTTATTGAAGAGTTCCGTTGAACAGATCTTGGCTCCATCATCAGACCTGGTCGTCGTCATCATTTTATGAGAACTGAGTACCTCCTTAATTTATTTCAAGAAAAAAAAATAAGAAAAATCAAAGGAACTTACCGACCAGTAGAAAAACCTTGATGTCAACGAAACTCTTAGAGATGGGAGCTCTTGGATCGCTGGTTATCTTAATTTAACTTTTTAAGTTTTATCTCGAAAACAGAGAGTCTCAAAAAAAAAGTAAAAATTGTTTTGGAATGTCCAAACAAAGCCCTTTCATATGACATGTAACTTGATTTTTTTATGTAACATTTTTTATTTTTGCCCTCTTAAAAAACCCCATGTCTCAAAAACCCTTCATTCGATTTTACTCATATACTTACCAGTAAATTTCTCAAGTACAAGCTATCGACATATCGAATTTCATGCAGATCGGATCAACGGTTCTAAAGTTATCGCCAGACAAACATACATACATACATACATACATAAAATGCCAAATCGCCCAAGTTGAAACTAAGATCTTCGTTCGCTTCGCTCACTCGATCAATCATATCAGCTGTATTTTTGGCTTATTCCGGAAGAATGCCTTCATCTGAAAAAAATATACCTTTTATTAGTATTTTAATCTAATCTGGCAAAACAAAGAGGTGAGAACAGCATGGCAATATAGATAGGTATTACTAATGTTTCGTTTTTATTATTATTTATCACGCAAAAATAAATATTTAAAATAAGATCTTCTCTGCTTTTTCCATCGTAACATAGAACAAAAAATAATATATTTTTTAATATGCTTAGTTTTATAATTTTTTACTGACCTGGTAGGTATTTTTCTCATGGGTACAGCTTCTTTAAGATGATTATTCCAGCATGAACACTTTTCTTCAAAGTGTGCATCACATACACAGCGATATTTAAAAATATGGTCATCTTTTAGCTGCAAAATATTGCCACCAATAGATTTTTGTCCTTAGCTGGAATAGGGAATTTGTGCAAATTCATCTTGGTGTCTGAAAAAATAACAGATAGGTTACAGAAAAGTTATAAGTTTAAACATACAATAAATTTATATGAAGCATGTTGTGCATGTTGCTAATTATTTTCAATTATATATTTTATCGTTCTATTTTGCAAGAGAAAATAGTTAAACAAAACAGTTGATTTAGTGGAACTGAGACTATTACCTCTTATCTGTGCTATTACATAATGTATTATCCAACTCAGTAGAAGGAAATGAAATTTTACCTAACCTATATTACTTGTAGGTACTTAAGTATGTACTAAATATGATGTACGGCTACTTGGGAAGATATCTGTACCTTACTTACCTAGAAATTGGAAAGATTACAGAAGAATTGATGTTATTCACATTAACACTACCATTTCGGTATCATGGTGAGATTTGAGCTGCGATTCGGCTCGTGAAACACACGTAATCAAGTTTTTTTGAATGATGAACTCCATGGCTGACTCTATGTTAAAACAATTACCTAAGCTATATAAACATCCGGGGACACAGCACTTTCTATTAGACTTTTGTTCAAAACCAGGAACAAAGTAAAACGGGAATTTTCAAAGTAGGTATAAACACTGTGAACAACGGTAATAACAAAAACTGCCATGTTGGATTCGCAGTTTTCTTTAAATCTTGCGGTAGACGGTAGAATGTGGATACAAGTCTTTTTGCCACGAGATGTTCAGAATTTTAAATACTGCCATCTTTGCAAAGGTTTTGGAGTTACATCACATTTTAGTGACGTAAGCGGTTACCCGTTTGACACTACTATGATTGTCAACCCTGGAGCAGAGCAGGAGCGCGCGCGACGCGGGCGGTGGCGCTGAGGGGGGTTAAGGGGGGGGAAACCAGTTTCGCCGCACATGCGGTACTTTTCGCGTACCGCTCGGGTACGAGGATCCGGTTTCGCGACAGCTGCGGTATTTCCATACAAAATACCCAGCGGGATACCGCTTGGGTATTACCGCTACCGCAACGGGTAAAGGATCCGCTCTGTTGTGAATAGGCCTTTATAGAGCGTGATATTGACGGGATAAGACAAAATGTATTCCTCTTCAGACGAAGATGAAGATGCACTGGCTTTGCTACAGATTATTAATTTACAGCAAAGACCAAGAAGGTATTGGATACATCCAGTGTGGAGAAATGCAGAAGAGCACAGGTACTACAAAATAATGGAAAAATTATATGAATATCCTGATCGTTTTCGCACAGTTTATAAAATGTCACTGGAATGTTACCATATCGTATTGTCAAAAGTAAGAGAAGGACTTCGGAAGCAAGTTACAAATTGGAGAAAACCAATCAGCCCTGAAGAAAGACTACTGATAACTTTAAGGTAAGTGAAACTATTTTTTACAGATCAAACTTTTATTGACAAATCAAAAGATAATATTCATTGAAAATGTTTTTGGTTTAGCATCTTTGCTACAATTAGTATTTATAAATTGCTCTCAGTGTTATAGCTAATTTGAGTATCTGTCAAGCTGTCATCATGTGCTGTCCTTATCTCACAATACAGAATCAGCGCATGCGGACAGGGACAGCACATGACTACTCAAACTAGCTGTCGCACTAAGAGCCATTTATATATAAATACAGACCTAGTTCAAGGCATTGGATAGTTCTCATTAAAATCACTTATTTCGTCTTCATGAGATTGGATAGATGTCTCTGGATTCGGGTGAGGTGTAGCTGGGGTTAATGGTGAAAATATTGGCAAATATAATGTAGTTGGAGTTGCCGGAGGTGCTAAGGATTGTGCGCTTTCATAAGCTCCCGGTGTCCGCGTTTGCTGATATTCTGAAATGCTGAGTTGATAAGCTTTCTCATCATAAGTTCGGTGTCTTGAAGGCCCAGCTATTTGTTCAATTACAGCCACTGCCGCCGGTGGTGCTGGATTTATATACTCTCCGGATATCAAAGTCAGCTGAGTATCCGGATTTTTGTTAGCTGCTGCAGTATGTTTAGCTGTCTGCTAAGTCGAGGTAAACGAAGGTGCTGGACTTGTATTAGCTCTGGATGAAAGAGTAATCTGTCTCTCGAGAAGGTGTTCGTGGATAATACGGCTGTGTCCTAGGATAACTAGGTACTGGGTCATTTAAAATTTGCTCTGATAAATTGAGAACGCCCATTTTAAATCTTCGTTTTTGGGCTGGTGTCATTGTTTTCATATCTGGAAGCATGCTTTGAAAAAAAGCAAGATCGCTGTCTGTTTCAGGTTCAGCTCTATGTATGGTCTTCATTTGTAATGCTCTTTGACTGAAATATTCATGTGCTGATTTATTGACATCTTTTAAAGAGATTGCCCTAGATTTATTTAATAGTGGTAGCAGTGGCGGTGTTGGCGTGGATTGATTGGAGATGGAATCCGAATTTGTGTTTTCACAAGCTAGTTGACCAGTAAACAGTGTCTCATCGACTTCTTCACTATCATTACCGTCTGTGCTATCATATTTGCTTAGATTGCTTTTGGTTGGTCGGGACTTCAAGTAATTGTCTAAAAAATGTAGATGTGGTGAAAGGTAGTACTCTTTAATCGTCTTTGCACCTGATCCAGATGGCAAATCTAGCCTTTTCTTGTTTTTGCTGTAACTACATCGAATATTCTTCCACCGTTCTTTACATTCTTGGGCTGAAAAATATTCAAGCAGATTAGTTACAAAACTTTGATGAAAACTCATCCATAATATTCCCAGTTCTGAGATGTACCTCAATCCAAACAGTTAGATTGAGGTGCCACCTTTATATTGATTTAACTTTTGAAGTATTCTACTACAAAATCCAATATCCGTTCTACAAAATTTTCTAAACTACTACTAAATAACTCCATTAGTCGCTTTACGATGCGAAAAGTGGCACCTCAATCTAAACACACATATGTTACATACTTATTGCTATTTTATTTTTGTTACAGATACTACTCAGATGGCTGTTCGTTTACATCACTTTCTGGATATGTATTGATAGGAGGCAGTACCGTCCGGCGAATTGTGCATGAAACCTCTAGCGTTTTGTGGGAATGCCTACAGCCGGAATATATGCCTGTACCTACACGACAAAAATGGGTAGAAGTTGCTGAACGGTTTTACACTCTCTGGAATTTACCGAATTGTGTTGGGAGTTTAGATGGAAAGCATATTAGAATTACAGCGCCCATCAACTCGGGTTCGACTTTCATAAATTATAAGGGATATTTCTCTATTGTATTGTTAGCAGTTGTAGATGCAGATGGTTTCTTTTTAACTATAGATGTTGGTGAATACGGCCGAAATAGTGATGGGCGAGTATTACAAGTTAGCTCTTTTGGACAAGCTATGGATCTAGGCGATCTCGATTTACCGAACCCTACACCTTTGCCTGGAGAAACACAAAATGTGCCCTTTTATTTTGTGGCAGATGAAGCTTTTCCACTAAAAAGAAATATTATGAGACCAATTGACTAATGAGAGAAGAGCTTATAATAACAGGTTGTCAAGGGCACGTAAGTCAATAGAATGTGCCTATGGTATGTTAGCGTCAAAGTTTGGTGGACTTTACACGCCTATTTGCTGCAAACCAGAATATGTTGATAATATTATAAAAGCAATGTGTGTGTTGCATAACGTAATTCGCACATGTGATGGTAAAAAATCAAATCCACGGTTTAGAAATAATTTGATAGGAGCAAACATTAACATGCGATTAATGGGAGAAAATCCCTACCATATCAGGGAATATCTTACAACATATCTAACACAACGATCTCCGATTCCGTTTCAGACTAGACATAATGTTTAAAATTTAAATAAAATACATACCTGTTGCACCGACTTTTATTGCTATTTCTTGCCATATTTTGTCTTGCACATTTCTGTTATTGTACCCTGTCTTAGTGTAGTCATAGATATTCGGGTATTGCTCAATTAACTCGCAAAACTCAATATTGAATTCAATATCGTCACGCATCCTGTATACGAAGCGACGTGCGTCTTGCGTTATCTTTTGTTCGTAACTGAAGGCGGCAAGCGGACGGCGCAGGCACGCCGCTCCTCGCCCCCCGCCACGTCGCCAGCAGATGTTATAACGGGAAGGCGCAAGCGGCGTCTCGCATTATATACAGTATGAACAAAGATACGTAGCGATATATTTTAAACTGTTCAAATTTTCGTCCATATGGATATTTAAAGGCTGATTTACATTGATACAGTAGCTGGCGCCAGCTACTGTATCAATGTAAATCAGCCTTAATCCATGATTTTAATGAAAATCCGATGTAATTTAACTTATTATGATTTGATTTATGTATTTCGATGTTATTTGTATTTTAAAGTACTTAAATAGCAAACATAGCGGTTACATATTGCAAACATAAGTACAGTCGACAGCACATCAAGCTATACAGTTTGACCTTGAGCACGCCTTTATTGCGCTTGTGGCGCATCCACACATGCCGCCGGTTTATGCCGCCGGGTTTCAGACCGCCTTGCCGCTGAATGCAGGCCGCCGGCTTTACCGGCGGTTGCCGGCGGCCTGCAGATGCGGTTGCAATTTTCGCAGTAGTGTTGTGACTTTAGTCGTGTACGTAGGATTGAAAGATGTTGGACTATGATATAGTTGCGTGTATCGCAAGTGTAGTGTTGTATGTTATTATTCGTAAAAAGAGCCGCAAAATGAAACGAAGATATTGGGTCAGACCAAGTCTACGAAATAGGCCTAATGTGTCCCTGATACTTGAAGATTTTAGAAAGGATGACATAAACCGAAGAAATATTCGTTCGAAATTTAACACTTTTCTAAGGATCTCTAGTGAAGAATTTGAAATATTACTAAATTTAACTGGACCCATGATATCAAAAACTGACACCCGCTGGAGAAATGCTGTGTCAGCTTCCGATCGACTAGCAATTACTTTGAGATACCTGGCTACAGGAGACTCTTATTTTTCACTCGGTACGCTGTTTAAAGTGTCTCCACAAGTTATTTCTTTAATAATTCCAGATGTTTGTCAAGCGTTGGTATCTACATTATCCAATTATTTAAGGGTAAGTACAAATATCCGTAACACATTAGGTAGTTAGAAACTGAACCTTCCTAAGTAACATATCTATTCCTAGTCGAATTATAATATCTATGATTTTATACTGTACCTGGAACTTCACACACATTTTACATACATATAACTAGAACTACACACACAAATATCACAAACAATTTTATTTTACAGATGCCGAATACACAGGAAGAATGGCTATCAGTGGCTCGGAGTTTCATGCAGAAATGGAATGAACCTAATTGCGTAGGTGCCCTCGATGGGAAACATATACGTATTTCATGTCCAATTAATAGCGGTTCTGAGTTTTTTAATTATAAGTCATATTTCAGTATTGTTTTGCTAGCTTTAATCGATGCCAATTATAACTTTTTATACGTGGACATTGGATGTCAGGGCAGAATATCTGATGGTGGAGTTCTACGCAATTCAACTTTATTTGATATGATACGAGATGGAACTTTAAGTCTGCCACAAGCGATTCCATTACAAGGGAGAAATACACCTGTACCTTTTTATTTCATCGGTGATGATGCTTTCCCCATCTCAAAGAATATAATAAAACCATTTTCTGGATATCATGCAAAAGGATCACCTGAGAGGGTTTTTAATTATAGAATTAGTCGCGGGCGCATGGTTGTAGAAGACGCGTTTGGCATTTTATCTAATAAATTCAGAATTTTACATACACGCATTGGCTTACAAAATGAGAAAGCAAAACTTGTCGTGATGGCTTGTGTGCATCTGCATAATTTTATGAAGAGAAATGAAAGAACTACTGATGGAGTTTTGAACGAAGAGCAACAAAATATTCCGCAGATCGCTCTAAATGTAGAACCAAGTGTAATTAGAAATGAGCTAAAATGTTATTTTCTATCGGAACAAGGTCAGCTTCCTTGGCAATATCAAATATAATGTTTTAAAGAAATAAAATATGATTATTCAAATAATTGTTTTATTTAGGAATCAGAAACATTTATCAATAATTTTAAGCTTTTATTAAAATAAAATAATTCAACTGAAAATATTTAAACATTGATTTTAATCAATAACACTATTTTCGGTTAAATTATTTTCCAAGACTTGTAACAGACTGTCACTTGTGTTGACATCTGGGCTATTTTGCATTTCATAGTCTGCTTGAAAAGAGGAGCGCGAAGTTGAGGGCGATGGTGGCATTGCTGACGTTGTAGGTTGGCCTGTGAAGTATCCTGGACGAACATTTTGATAACGAAGAGGCTGAGTAGTATTATTGGTATCAAAATTCATCGGACCCATTCTCATTTCTGCTTCATAGACAATATTCTCGATTTGATGTTGTACTGTACACATCGTGTAATGATCCATCTTCCTCAACTTGCTACTTATATAGTCTGCAAATATAGCAGCATCATCGCGTTGCCTTGCATTAGATGTAATCTCCCTCAGTAATTGCAAAGCATCATCAACTTCAGGATCTCCCTCTATGTTTCGCTTTCGTGACCTCCTTGTCGAAGGTAGCGTAGTCTCGGTAGTGATATTAACTTGAGAAGACTGAAAATAAAAAGGAAATCTTATAAATAATTGCAAACAAGCTTTTTTTTCGGCAACAAAAAATAACTTTTTTTTTCATACAAATATATGATACTTCGCTTTCGGTGAGCGTTTTGCCGACTGCATAAGGTTCAAATGCGAGAGTATGCTCGTCCGCTCTCTGTGGTATTGTTACCGGGTTGTAGGTAGTAGGTATCTAATATTAATACGCGAGAAAAAATCTTTGTACCCCTATTCACGAAAATATTACTTAATGAAATATGTATTTTAAATTAATTATGGTCGAATTTCGATCAATGGGCGACCAACTAGTCTACTTGATTATAATAATTTGATGGGTACTTACAATAGGTGCGTGGCTGTTCAGAGTCGGTACCGGTGCATTCTTGTCACTAAGAAATGATAACGCCTTATAAGCAAACCATTTCGGCAATTGAACATCTTCCCGTCCAGATCCACTCCTTTTAGATTCTTCATATTTGCGTTTTTCTCGAAAATAATGGCTGGATAAATTCTTCAGTTTTCTCTCAATTTCTGATGATGCTATGTTGAACACAGAAGCAATATCCCTAATAGCATCATTTCTTTTGTTGCGATTCTTGAAATCCATATGCCTTGGGTTCCACAATGGTTCATTTTCTTGATACTTTTCTATTAATAAAAGTACTGCACTATTATCCCAGTTTAATTCTGTCATTTCGTTATTTACTTCTATGAAATTATACGACAACACTACCACTCCGTATCGAAGCCGCAAGCAAACTGCCGCCGGCAACCAAAAGCCGCGCGTGCCGCGGCTGTGATGCGGCAAATGCCGGCGGCACGGCCGCCGGCCATGCCGCCGGCCGTGCCGCCGGGCATGTGTGGATGCGCCATAATAGTGGCGGCTTTCGTAGCGCAATGTTAAGCCGGCTGTACACATGGGGCCAAGGTGTTGGGCCAACGTGTTGGGCAAAAATGATGGATAACCAAGATTGCTGTTCACACATTGGCTTACTGATCATTCTGCATTGGCGCTTCAAAGATGGACGTAGAAGTTCTTGCAGCCGCGGCAATTTATTTATACAGTGCGTTTAATTATTACGTACATGTGCACCAAAGTAGAGTGACTAAAAAGAAATGGCGCAAAAGAAGGTGGTGGATGGTGACTATTCATCGGAATAGAACGAGGTAAATGTGTTATTAGTTATTATTGATATACAGGCTGATAATAATTTTGCAAAAAGTTAGAAGGTCAGTGTCACATTTACAATAGGTAACTTTCTCTATGGAGTCCATGTATTACCACATAGAAAAATTAAGCAAAATTAAACATTTTGAAAAAAAAAACCCACGACGGTAAAAATTTCATGGAAAAAGAATAAAATAACTCAAAACCCCCGACTCGTGGGTAAAAATAGACTCGATCAGCTGATTGGATTTGTATGGAAAAACGTAATATTTTTTTGTGATTTCGACATTGATTCCATAAAGAAACTTGTTATGAATGGACACCGAGTGACTTCCTAAAATTTTGCTACGGGGTAATTATCACTGAATAATTATATGCAACTAATTAATACTATGTCCATACTAACTTTATGTTAATATTTCTTTGTTTTTAGAGAGACTATGAATCAACAGCTTGCCGAGCTTCTTGCAGAACCATCTGGGGAGTTCGATAATTTCGTTCGAATGTCATGCACTGATTTTGAATACCTGCTACAAAAAATTTCTCCGATGGTTTCTAAGCGAGATACTACTTGGAGGGAAGCTGTACCAACAAAAATACGACTTGCATTGACATTGAGATTTTTAGCTACTGGAGATGACTACAGAAGCTTACACTACCTATTTAAAATATCAAGTTCACTTATCTCACGCATAATAATTGAAGTCTGTTTGGCACTCAATGATGTTTTGCAAGATATGATTAAAGTAAGTAAAACTTCATGTTGTTAATATATTATTTATTAATGTTTAAAAGAAAGAGTTACAAAATAGTTCTAGAGTTTCAAAATACAACAGTCTTAATTTTACCATGGATAGATCAATTACTTGAATCATCATAAAACAATGTTTAGCATCACATGAACTTTTCATTTGTGTGTTTTATGCGTCTTCATATGCCTGATATATTATATTTTGAGTCTCTAAAGACTGAGATTGGTTGTACGTTCTATCAGATAATTCTGGTAAATGAAGTTCAACAGGTAGTTCTGGAGATGATGTTTGTAGCCCTTGAGCAGATGAAGACTGCATTAATTGTGATTGTGAATATATTTTATCATTAGACAATATCCGAATACGTTGCGGAGATTGATTGGGAATAGTAACGTATGTTGGAGGGATGGACTGTGCTGAGTTGGGTCGGTAGTGTGGTGAAGGAGATGAGCGAGACCAGTTTGTGCGATAAGAACTTTGTGAGGAGGATGAACGATTCATATTAGTGGAATCAGTAATAGTATTTTGGCTACCTCGACGTCTTTTTATCAACATGCTATCAATCTCTAGCATAATTTCTTCTCTTTCATATTCTGGAAATTTTCTTAATTTTGTGGCAAGAAGTTTAGCATATAGGTCACAATCATCATCATGTCTTGCAGTTTTATTATCAAGCACTCTGTTTAATGTGCTAAAAGCATTTGCCACCTCCTTGCTGGCCTCTGATAACTCTGGTGGATTTTTCGAACGGCGCTTTTGAGTTGGAGGAGCAGTAACTTTTGACTTAGTACTCGTATTCCCATCTTGAGATGTGTCACTTTCAATAACGGGACGATTTAAGTCGCTTTCTGCCTCTGTTTCGTAGTCACGTGTCGATGACGAATCCTGTAGTAAAAAAGTGATATCAGTTTATTTTTTATTTATTTCAGATGCCTGAATCTGCGAGCGAATGGATGTCCGTTTCAGAAGGATTCAGCTTCCCGCATTGTTTGGGCGCTATAGATGGGAAGCATATTAATATACAATCACCTTTACACTCGGGAACTGAATACTTTAACTATAAAGGCAACTTTAGCATTGTTTTACTAGCACTAGTAGATAGTAATTATTGTTTTTTGTTTGCCGATGTAGGTTCTCAAGGACGGATTAGTGATGGAGGAGTTTTCAATCAAAGTATCTTGTATCAAAAACTATCGTCTAACAGTATGAATTTACCCCATCCTATTCCACTTCCTAATAGTGACATAGTCATGCCTTACGTATTTTTAGGCGATGGTGCATTTGCTCTCAGTACCCATTTAATGAAACCGTTTCCCGGTCATCACGCACTAGGGTCCCCAGAAAGAGTATTCAATCAAGAATTATCCCGTTCTCGAGTAAAAGTAGAAAATACTTTCGGAATACTAACCGCCAGGTTCAGGATCTTTAAAAAACATATACCCTTGGAACCTACCAAAGCTTCTATTGTTACAATGACATGTCTATATCTACATAATTTTTTGAGAAAAAGTACTTCTTCACAGAATATTTATTCACCTCCAGGTTCATTCGATATTTATCAAAATGAAGATCTAGTGCGGCCAGGTTCATGGAGAAATAATGGAGATAGTTCGTTTTTGCCATTATTAAGTATACCGCGTAGACCGCCGCGTACTGCGACACAAATAAGATTGGATTTTATGAATTACTTTTTTAGAAATAGAGACCACTAAGATTTTGTGAAATGAAAATATTGTTTACCTGTATAATCTTTTCCTCAGTGTTAATCACACTGGAGCATAAATAGATATCCTTTAAAAAAGCTTCGAGAGGCTCGTAATACGGCCAAATAGGATTATATCGTTCATCTTCACCCATTCCTGATTTTATTGACTGAGTTTTCTTTTTGTGATGCATTCTGAATGTTGTCATTAATGACTCTTTTTTCTTTTTCAATTCATTAATAGGAATATTAATTTTATCCGCTATGCGAATCCACGCATCATTAACCTGAAATATAAAATAGTTCATTATGAATAATAGGAATTGTTTAAATAACCTGCCCCTGGGTCCCTTCCAGAAGAGAGTCGATATACAAATACAAGAAATAGCCAACAAAAAAAAAAACAGGCTAAAATTGTATCCTCTGGAAGAGACTTCAGTTCGCAATAAGTAAAATCATTTAGAAATGATTCAGCCGCTATTGACAAGTTGCAAGTTAACCACACAACTTTTACATATATATATATATATATATATATATGTATATATATATATATATATATATATATATATATATACCTACATTATAGAATAAGTATAAAACATTTTTGGAAACACCACAACAATCAGATTACATTGTACACAATACAATGTCAAACAAATAGTAGGTATATGTTAATGGAAATGTTTTAATTAAAAATGTGTTTAATAGCTTACTTTGTTTTTATTTTTATGTAGTTCATGCCGTGGATTCCAAATTATTCCTTCATGTCGATATAATTCTATGAATTGTAAAACCTCATTGCTTGTCCACACCGGCGCCGCCATCGCTATCGGAACATGGGAACGTAAATTTCACTCACGCGCAACAATACTGTCTCCACTGACGAGTAACAACGAACTGAACAAGACACCAACGTGTGAACGCTGTTTGCGGAGCGCGCCAAGATCCTTTGATGTGTGCACAAAAAACCGACACTATTCGGATGGCCTGCCAATGTTGGCGCCAACTAGACCAATTAAGCCAACATACCGCCAGGTAGCTCTCTACACGTTGGCCCAACACGTTGGCCCAACACCTTGGCCCCATGTGTACAGCCGGCTTTACACTTGATGTGCTGTCGACTGTACATAGGAATTATAATGATACAAAAGGAGGGAATTAGTATTCGAAAAAAACCGAAAGGATGTGTATTAAATGTTATTTCCACTAAATAGCACCTTGTATAATAATACTCTGTGCCGTACCGTCCCCGCGTCTGTTTGCGCAGATATCGCGCCTGCACCGTATCTGCGCCGTGTCTGTACCGTACCTTCGTCTCGCCGTCTTCTATTTGCGTTGCCCCTAAACGCAAATGCTAGCTCGCGTACCATGTCGCGTACGGTCCACGCGCCACTCACCCGCCCCCCCGCGATTACGCCGCGCCCCGCCGCCGTTGGCCGCTGCGTGCGTGCGACACGCTAGATGTTTTCTGCCTTTCGCTCTAAGCAGTTCAGTTTTCTTTCGTCAAGTCGTTTATTATCTTTTTCTTCAAGCTTTTTTGTGTGACAGTGCAAATTTTGCTATCATATCAATCTTAGTGAAAAGAGTTATGAGTGACGATAAAACAATAACACTACTTACGGACTGGGGCTTCGATAAGTAGGTACTTGGATATATTTAAAGGTAAGTAAGCCAATTCTTGAATTTTGATAATTATCTGTAGGTAGGTAGCAGCGTCTCCAGATATTCTTTTTGCCGAGTCGGGGTTTTGGAGCTTTTTGAGTGAAAAAAGCGGGATTCATAGTAAAAAAACGTAGGTAGGTATATAGGAAGAAACATATAATCCCTAAAAGGTAATCAGAAGTTTTTAAATATTTATCTTTTTATTTGAGTTCTAATTAGGTTAACGTGACAAAAGATAGCAAAAATAGCCAAAGAAAATGTATTTTAATAAAAATATGATACCTATTTTAAATCAGATTTACCCTATCGTTAAATACCTAGTTGTAGAGTCGTCATCGTGTAGACGTGTAGATTTTTAGGTAGTAGGTAGGTACTTAGGTATATTCCCACCTAGGTACCTCTTACCTACTGTGCCAAACAGCCTGATATGATTTCATTGATTGATTATGTATATGTATGTATTTTTCTTTCCAAGGACTCTAATCTTATGCCGGCCATACACGTTCAGTTAATTTTATCAAACAGGTTGGTCAAACCGTTTTGTCAAACTGGCATGATCTCCATAACGACAACACACCTTCACGCAGGCTTGAAGCGGCGTCAGTTCAGTGTCGAACCGTATGAATACTGGTTGTATGTGTGTCCGTAAAAATGTCGTGTACAGACGACGACGCTTTAGCAATAGTTGGTTTAGTGTTTGCTTTGAAGGCTAAAAAAAGAACAAAAAAACGTACTGTATGGTGTAAAAAGTGGCTCATGAAAAGAGAAGAATATTCGCATATAAACTTGTTAAATGAATTGAAATTTGCTCCCAAAGATTGGCATAATTATTTGCGAATGAATGAGGAAACATATTTAAGGCTTCTGTCATTAGTCAGTCCAGTAATTAAAAAAAAAGACACAATAATGCGAAAATCTATATCACCACATGAAAGATTAAGCGCTACTTTGAGGTTTCTTGCGACTGGAAGGAGCTATGAAGACCTCAAATTTTCCACAGTAATATCACCTCAGGCTTTGGGATATATTATTCCTGAAACATGCGAAGCTATATATAAGGTGCTCAGAAGAGATTGGTTAAAGGTAAATAAAAACTCACTATTTATTTTTATTATATGTTATTATTATGAAAACTTATCCAAATTACAGCATGAAAGAAATTAGGCTCAATTCTTACGTTATAGTCAACACAAATCGTTTACAATCTAAAATTAGTGAAATAATTAGCAGCATTTAAATCTGGAATGGAAAGTTGAACTGAATTAGATTCCTGTTGTTCATATCCCTGTTGTTCATTTACTTCCAAGGGCTGCTGTGTGATAACAATGCCTTGTGTTGAATTTGTGGCAGAAACAGGAGGAACAGGAGTTGATGGTGAATATGCATAATTTGATGATGTTGATGACGTAGACCAATCTATTGGAGAACGTAGGTGCTGTGGCTGTTGATGTATTCTAAGCTGTTGCGTATGATTATCATTACACAACTTATGGGACAAAGTCAAGTTACCCAACTCGGCTTCAAAAAGGGTATCATTGATGATTTTTTCTGCAATGATACGCTGATTTTTTGATAATTCACGCATTTTGATGGCAATATTTTTAGCGAAAAAATCATATCGGTCTTCTCTAATAGCGGGTCGCTTAAAGTGATTCTGTACCGACATAAGTACATCATTGACAATTGTATCTGCTTTCTTTTTTGGAGGTCTTGACTGGGGCCGATTGTTGACACTAATACTGGTGGATTCGACCGCCTCTCTGATGGGCTCGGTTGGCATAACGGTGGGCTCAGCCGCCTCGGTTTCTGTGCGTTCAGTGGGTTCAGTGGGTTCAGCGGGTTCAGCATTGAAGGGCTCCGTAGGCGTTGTCGTTGGCATCTGAAATAATTGTTAATTATTAGTTTAGCGCCACTTTTTTATCCTAGAATATGATACCTAATAATAAATGTATGTTTTTTTGTTTCAGTTTCCACGAACTGAACAGGAATGGAAATTTATATCCAAACAATTCGAAGAAAGATGGAATTTCCCGCATTGCCTTGGAGCGATTGATGGGAAGCACGTAGAAATTACGCCGCCAGATAATTGCGGATCATATTATTTCAATTACAAAGGAAAACATAGCATGGTTCTTATGGCAATAGTGGATGCGAATTATCAATTCTTGCTGTGCGATTTTGGTACCAATGGCAGGATTTCGGATGGAGGTGTTCTTCAAAATACAGAATTTTATAAAAAATTACAAGATAATAATTTAGAAATTCCACCCGCGGAAAGCGCGGAACGCAGTTCCAGAATACTCCCATACGTATTCGTGGCCGATGATGCATTCCCTTTAAGATGCGACATGATAAAACCATTCCGACAAATTGATTTAATTTCACATGAAAGAAAGATTTACAATTATCGTGTGTCTCGAGCGAGGCGGATAGTTGAGAATGCATTCGGCATACTGGCATCAAGGTTTAGAATTTTTCACACGCAAATAAACTTAGAACCTCACAGAATAGAATCCGTGGTAATGGCGTGTTGTGTCTTACATAATTTTCTGATGTCATCTTCGCGTAATTTTTACGCCCCATCAGACTGCTACGATCAGGAAGACAGAGAAAACGGAACTATAACACCGGGGCTTAATACCATGCAGTCAAATATGAATCACTTAAATAGTAGAAATTATGGGAATATTACAAATGCGGCCAAGATGGTGAGACAAGACTTCATTAATTATTTTAATAATGAGGGTAGTGTTCCATGGCAGAATGATTTTGTTTCATAAGCAAAAAAATATGTTAAGTAAATAAATATGATCGACTTGTTATTATGATGAAACTTAATAAAATGTGAGCTAGAAAATAATATTTGTTTTATTTACTTACCTCATATTCATCATGATCAGACATGCTCGAACGTGAACTTCTTGGAATGCATTGATCTTTAAGAAAAGATAGCTGATCATAGTACCATAACTTTGGCTTATATATTTCATCAACGCCTGCGCCCGACTTCAAAGACTCCGCAACTTTATGTTCCTCCTTTTTGAAGGCTGTCCGAAAACTGTTAATTTTTTTAGTCACCTGGTCACGGTCTGCATTCGGTTCTATTTCTTTAAGTTTTTCTATTAATTTACAATAAGCAGCATTTCGCTTATCTCTGTTATGGTAATCTTTATTTTTTACGTTCCATAAACAGGTTTCATTTTGATATATTTGTATGAATTCTTCCAATACATCGCGGTTCGCGCACATTATTATTCACTGCAAGCTGCAACACGTCCGTTAGAACACAAATCGCAGCAACAACTGAGCGCTCGCAACACACACGCTCAAATTTCTCATCAAACAGTTTGATCAAACCGATTGATCAAATAAAAAAACGAAAATTCGTATTCCTTCAAACAATTTGATTACTCATAAAATTTGATCAAATTTTGCCACACACACTCATGCCAGTTTAACAAAACGGTTTGATCAAGCCTGTTTGATCAAATTAACTGAACGTGTATGGCGACCATTAGTGTGATCAAAATCTATGCTACGGCTCGAAAAAGATTCCTGGGCACCTATGACGACATCGGATCAAAAACACCAGAGGTTTATAGGTAAGTAGGTAGGTACCTAGTTATTGCACGTGTTCTGGTGTGTGTGTCTGTGGAGTGCTGGGTGTAGGATTGATGTAATATTTTCTGCCGACGCCTCAATAGTACTTTGGTATATACCTAGGTAGGTATATAGGTAGGTACATTGTTCACCGAGGGAAGAAAGTGACCGATTCCAATATTCCATCGAGTGTGTAGTTTAATACACACGAGGATCGCACCTTCTTCATACCTACATACCTACCTACCTACCTAGTCATAGAGTTAAATGAAAAACTTTTGAAAACGTAGGTAATTCGGTCGGCGTTAGGTATAAAAGTAAGTAATAAGAGACCTCAGACAAAATAAAAAAGTAAAGACGGAACTCTGTGAACAGCAAAGTGAGGCCGGTCAAACTACGCCTCGACGTGTACATACACAATTACACACACAAACGTACAACGTCACTACGCCTTAACTTGTCAGTCTATCTTGGAACACAAGTGTTGCCAGTATAAAGTGTTTTTGTTTACCCTATTATTTGGCTGCACTCATTGTGAAGCTATGTTCAACACGGAACGAAATACAGACAATACCGAGTCCGGAAATTCATACTCACCGAACGAAATTGTCAAACATCTCTTTGATGGCTCGTCTTTCGGTCATCTTGACCCACGGCGCAACGCGATATCTTCCCCGTTTGTGAACCGATTTTTACGATTATTATTTCTTTAAATAGGCTACATATCCGTAAAATTGTGAAAACCGTTAGATTATAATCTATCTCGCGAGATTGTAATCTGACCAAAAAATTGTAAACTCGTAGATTTCGTATGTCCGTTAAGTAAGGCCAACAACCTAACCGATCCCATAATCAGTTATGTTGTGTTAGATTATTATCATGATAGACGTTATTATTTAGTAATGTTATTTTTATAATTTTAGGGTAATTTGAATTGTCATGGCAACACCGGACTTCGCACACATGTTTAGAAAACTGGCCTCACTTTTCTGTTCGTAGAGTTCCGTCTTTACTTTTTTATTTGGTCTGAGTAAGAGACTAACAACCGTCAAACCACCTCTCGCTGCGATCGATCACTTCAGCATTTTGTAATATACCTACCTACTTAGGTACCTAGTAGGTAGGTAGGCAATATGTAACGGCTAGTACGACATTAAATTAAAACACGTGTAGTGCTACTATCTAGCATTGATTTAAAAAAGGTTTTATTTACATTCATTTATAATTCGGTTTTTATTATTTTCAAACAAACTAAATATCAGACAAAAGCATAAAATTATAAAACACTGTATAGGTACGTATACAAACAACAAAATGTAGGTACGTTCAATCATTACTCGTCGGTGCCTTTAGGAGCGAAAAAGCCGCGCGCAGACTCGCCTTGCGGCGTGAGCGCACAAAGGTGCCGGCGCGAAGCCGAAAGTCCAGCGCGCGGCGGCGCTGTGTCAAAGGTTACCCCTTTGTCGCAGCGCCGCCGCGCGCTCGAGTTAGCTACCTCGAGGTACCTCAAATCCGTAAGTTTTCAATATGCCCGCCAAAATTTAATCGACGCACGGTGAATGTCTGGCGGCGCGGTGCAGAGCACGCTGCGTCTGTCTCTTTCCGTCACGCACGCAAAATGTATCTACCTATCTTCAGCATCGCGCTATTTGACAAAGAGCGAAATAAAGAATATTTGGTTTTTCCCTCACGCGTGTAAATGTAGGATTTAGTAGCGAGATGCCTACTATCGGACATAGGTAGTTCATTTTTTAATTTTTACTTGCAGTACGTATGTAGCACAAGGACAATATTTAGAAATTTTCATACAAGTGATCGCAACAATTTAGGTAGGTACCTAGGTACCTACCGAAAATTGCGTTTGGGCAAACATTACTCTAAATAGACCATTATGGTCGCTTATTGCCTACTTTCGTTCTCACCGGTATTTTTGTTACTTGTGTTGCCTAGTACTAAATGTACAATCAAACACAAAACTGTAATTATTTTTTGTTAGTTTTTTAGTGGTCCCCTTTCAATCAACCTTTTTCATCAAACATCAGTCATCATCAGTGGATCAAACTTTTTCGAATATTGTGATCGTATTTAATGCTCTCGTTTTGCGTAAAATGTAATATTAAATGACATAAGTTATACATACAACTCTTATTATCTTACATGACATGATGACATTATCATTTTTTTTTTAATAATTTGTTTACCTTCTCCTTGCACTCACGGAAGAGTAATACATGTAGGTAGGTTAGGTAACTAAATATAATTTAAAAAATAAAAACTTAATCAAATTCTCGGACCTTTTTAACAGCACTGTACTAAAATAGGCACCGTAATATTTCCAAAACGATTTAAAAAAATAAATGGCAAGTTGCTATAAAACAGTGAAAAAAAAAGTAGGCGTGGTGCGATTAAGTATACGGAGGTTGGCGATGTGCAACCTATTGTGTGAAAATTTGTAAAAATCGGCCAAGCTCTATAGTAGGCATCTTGCTACTAAATCAAATGTAGAGGTAGTACCTTACCTACCATCTATCTTCCTTTTTTTCGTTTGATTCATGTGATTTGGTGACCCCGAAAAATTGACCTGAACATGAGTGATTATAGGTACTTACAGGTTATTTAAAAATTATTTATTGAAAAAGTATCAATATTTCGTTAAATAGGTATCCTGGCTTTTTTTATAAAACCATCTTCTAAAATCTTAATATGCAATTCAGAGTAGGTACGTGTTTCAATTTAATGTCGAACATGACTTTACACTTTAGAAAAATCACAAAGTTGTGTGATTAAGTTAATTCTTAAGTTCAGTTATTTTATATCTTTCAAAAGGTCAAAATGTGAGAGCGAGAGGGTCATGGATGGTAGTCTGCCTCTTTCAGTTTCCTTTCTTACTGTTTTCAGAAAATGAAGTGGATATAGTATCTTTAAAATATCTAGATGATGTGCAGGTCAGGACACTAATTCCTACAATAGGGCCTCAAGCTAAATTTAAAAACGCTCTATCAGAGTGGAGGGCGGCGCAAGAAAAGGTAACATGATTAATAATAATAATAATATTGAGACAGTCTTACACAAATTGGCCTATATTATAGTCCTAATAAGTCGCAAACCAAGTTAACAACCAAGTACCTAGTTATTCGCAAGTTTTTATTTCAGATTGTCCGGCAGCTGTTTGATGATAAGGATCTGGACCAGCAAATTTTTAACTATGGAGAATCCGTAAATGGCTTAACGTCTCCAATCATCAGCGCCCCAGCATCACCGTCTACATCAAATATATCTTCGGCGCCTTTGTCGTCTGTGACTTCACATCCCCAAAATGTAAGTAACAATTCTATGCGGTTAAGTTATAAAGACATCGCCACAGTACGCGATAAAGATATGTTGCAAAGTTGAATTGAAAATTCAAATTGATCCTAATGAGGCACACTTAACAGTATCGTTTAGTGATGGTACCCAGTAAACAATGATGACCTAATTAGTAATTTTTTCAGGATCTTAGTTTGTTCTTGCAAAGCACCCCAGAGGATCAAGTAATACTTAAACGAGATCAAGAAAAACCGCTGGGGGAGCAATGCAGAAAAAATTTAACACGAATAATTTCAAAGGAGATTCTAAAGCATGACCCCAAGGCCCAAATAACCGCAACAACTTATTTAAATTGGTTACAAGAGATGAGTAAGTACCTTCTACGGCTTGAATTCGATTCCTGGTTTGACCAAGGGGTTTTATAAAAATAATATTTGAATGCAGTTTTTTTTACTTATTCTTGTTACACGCTTTATATTAGCTTCACACAAAAACAAACAAACACCCATTCACACGTTCGTGTTTATTGTTTGGTATTCGGAGTTTGCTGTTGTGGATCTTTTAACCTTCCCCTCTCTTACGCATTTTGTGGAATAAACGATTAAACTAACTGTTAATAATAATAAAAACAATTAAAATTGTGGTTTATCTCATTACACAATTGAATCTAATGTTTCAAACAATAAACGCAAATGCTCGCTCGCGTACGTAACACGCGCCGCTCCTCCGCCCCCCGCGCTTACGCCGCGCCGCCGCTGGCCGCTGCGTGCGTGCGACACGCTAGTTGCCTTCTACCATTCGCTATATTCAGTTTAGTATTCTATCGGCAAGTTGTTAATTATTTCTTCAATCTTTTTTTCAGTTGGGTATCAATCTTAGCGAAAAAGTATGAGTGACGATACCAGAAAAACACTTTTTACAGACTGGGGATTCGAGAAGTAGGCACGTGGATATATTTGAAGGTAAGCCAATTCTTTAGCATTATGCTGGGGCCACACTAACGCTTAACGTCAATGCCCATTAACGCGACAATTATTGCGATAATTTTTACCGCGTTAAAGTGGGTGGCCACACTTGAATGGTCAACGTGAACGCCCATTTTTGGCGTTAAAAACGCCGTTGATTTTACTTATATCCCAAGCAAGATGGACGTTGACCGAGCTCTGTATTTCATGAGTGCAAATTTTTATTATTTGAATTTACTGAATCATTACCGAATGATGAAAAAAAAGAAACAAAGAAAAAGAAGATGGTGGATGATACAAATGCACAGGAATCGTACACTGTAAGTAACTAAGTATTTCTATATTTATGTTGTTTTTAATAAGCTTCTAGGAAAGCTAGAACAGGAAAAAAGGGCTAGGGCAAGACAATTGATAAATAAAATAAAAGGTTCCCCTACATTTGAAGCAATACAAATATTTACACACCTTTTTTTATATTTTTTGCAGGAACTCTATGCAGGAAATATTCTCCGACCTACTAGCTGAACCAAGCAACCAGTTCGAGGGATTCGTTCGAATGTCAGCAACTGATTTCGAATTGATTTTAAGCAGAGTTGGGCCTTTGATAGAAAAACAAGAAACTAAATTTCGTGTTTCCATACCTGCCAAAGTTCGACTAGCAGTTACTTTACGATATTTAGCTACAGGAGATAGCTACAGAAGCTTACATTATTTGTTCAAGATGTCTCACCAAGTGATTTCCATTATTGTAAGGGAATGTTGTGCCGCTCTCATATCTGTATTGAAGGACATGATCAAGTTACCTGAGAATGAAAATGAATGGCTACAAAAGGAATCTGATTTTAGAGACACATTTCCTCATTGCGTGGGAGCAATCGATGGTAAACATGTTGTTATGGTGTCACCGATTCACAGTGGGTCTGATTATTTTAATTATAAGCATTCGTTTAGTATTGTGTTGATGGCCTTAGTGGATCGCAATTTTTGTTTTATGTTCTGTGATGTCGGCAACAAGGGTAGAATCAGTGACGGTGGTGTATTCAGAGATTGTGTTTTATTCGAAAAACTTCAGACAAATTCCTTACATTTACCACAACCTGAACCACTCTCTGAAGGCGATGTAAATGTGCCTTACGTTTTTGTTGCTGACAATGCATTTCCATTGCATCCCAACATAATGAAACCTTTTCCCGGAGACCACCCCGAAGGAAGTACGCAACGAAACTTCAATCGTAAACTTTCTTCTGTCCGTATTGTTGTGGAAAACGCATTTGGTGTTATGTCAGCACGGTTTCGAGTACTTAGAAAACCTATAACTTTACAACCAAACGAAGCTTCAAGAGTAGTAATGGCATGTGCTTTATTACACAACTTTTTAAGAAAAAGTTCTAACTCGCGGTCAATTTACACCCCATCGGGCTACACTGACACAATTATCAATGGTGAGATAATAAATCCTGGGACTTGGAGACAAGACATTGGAAACGGCGAAAGCTCTCTCAGGTCAATGAAGAGTATTGCACGACGTTCAGCTTTAACAGCAATCCAGGTTAGGAATAAATTCGCTGAACATTTCAGGACCATGACTAATATGTAAGGCGTCGACAACATAAAATGGGTATTTCCTCATGCTCCCCCAAGGTGGGCAGCCCATGAGAAAGTACCCCTTTGTGTTTTCAAGTAAATGATTACTTTGATTTGATTATTTGATATTTATATTGGAAAAAATAAAACAACATACCTGTATTTATGTCTTTCATTTATTTGTTTCATAAAGTAATTAACATGGCTTTTACATAGTTTTTTAATCTTTAATTATCTTTACATGACCGGACTCTGTGATTACAATTTGTGAGGCACGGGTTGGCGGTGGTAATTCTATGAAACTTTCTAGGGGAGTTTGAACTGAGAACTGATCTGGAGGATTTGGCGATGGACTGTAGGCTGCTTGATGGTGTGGAGACTGGGATGTGGAGTGGCCTGGGGGCGACTGGTATATCGGAGGATTTGGCGATGGACTGTATGCTGCTTGATGGTGTGGAGACTGGTATGTAGGAGGATTTGGCGATGGACTGTATGCTGTTTGATGGTGTGGAGACTGGTATGTAGGAAGATTTGGCGATGGACTGTAGGCTGCTTGATGGTGTGGAGACTGTGATGTGGAGTGGCCTGGAGGCGACTGGTATGTTGTAAGATTTGGCGAAGGACTAAATGCTGCTTTATGGTGTGGAGACAGGGGTGTAGAAAACTGAGGTACTGCAGACTGTTGCTCAAGTCGATCTGCCATGCATGCTCTAAATACTAAATTGTCAATGTCATTCATTAATATATCACGCGTGTTTGGATTTTTTATTTTTTTTATTTTACTTGCGATCAATCTTCCGTACATCTCATACTCCTCATCTTTCTTTTCTTTCATAAATTCTAAAGCTTCGTCCATTTGACGTCGTGCTGCTTGGATTTCTTGAGGCAACTCATCTCTCCGTAGTCTTTTTTTACCATAATTTTGAGAAGATTTATTTTCTCTTAGACGAGTTCCATTTTCTACTTGTATATTTCGTGAAGCTTCTTCTGTTGCTGTAGAAAAATGTGGAGTATTCTCATTTCCATCATTTCTTTCTTCACTTCTTTCTAGAGCCTCATTGTCGTCGGGATTCTGAAAGAAAATTAAAAGAATATTATATTTAAATAACTTTTTCATTACTCATACTCTGAAAGTAGATCTGAAGTTGCCTGAGGAGCGGGCTGAAAGTAATACTTTCCAGCCCTAGGGAGAATCGCTTTCAACTGACAGCTGTAAATTATTTAAAAAAAAACTAGTTCTTTTTCACTATCTATTGAACCATATTCCAACTTTTTATACAGCCACGATGTAAAATTGAAATAGCTTAAAGTATTGATTAAAGAATATACCTACATTTTTTAAATAACTTTATTTTAATTAACTTTTAACAATTTTTTTAAAATAACTTAGATTTAGGGAATACCGCGAAAGTGAGTTCGCGAAGCCGCAGGCAGAAATCTAGTAATTAGGTACAAATTTTATTACTTACCTCAGTATTTATTGTGTGGCTACTATCATATACTCCTCGAAGGAAACTGTCCATCGTTTCGAATGCAAACTAATTAGTTGTATAAACATCATCTTTGCCGGCTCCGGACTTCAAAGATTTTTTAATTTTGTTTAAATGCGTTCTATAATAACCCATTAAGCTTTCCTTCTTCTTTTTCATTTCTTCAATCGTTGTTTTAAATGGTAATAATTCCATTATTCGTTGCCAAGCATCACGTTGCCCTCCACGATTCTTGTAACTTTTCATTTTTGTATCCCACAAACATGGTTCAGTTTGAAGAATTTCAAGAAACGAAATCACTTTCTCGTTACTCCACTCCATAACGGCTATGGGGTACCTACGTATTCAAAAAAACGTACAATTTGGAAAACACGTCGAAAACACGTGCGATCCCGTCGCGCTCACGACGCATACTGAAATACGTAGTGTGGCCGCTTCATCGCATTAATTCTCGCGTTCATCTCTTTGATGTACCGCCACTGGAGCTATCGCCAAACGCCAAACGGCAATGTTGATGCCGTTGTCAAATTATGACGTTTAGTCGTGGCTACACCTACGGTTAACGTTCATTATCGCTATAATTAATGCCATTTCTCGTTAGTGTGGCCCCAGCATTAGAGATTAGAGATTGAGCGTATAAGGCGAAAACAAGAGCTAATGTACCTCTCGCCCGCACGTTTCGACATGTTGAAAGATCACTAATCCCATTTTCGAAAAATCGTAATTACCTAACCATTTTGTGTGCAATCACATTGCACCCAGTTTACAACTTTTTGTATTGGACTTAGTCGTAAAATTTTCGGGGTTTTCTAACTACATACTTCTCTCTCATTACATCTCTTAATTCCAGCTCACTGCAGACTTCGATCATTGGTATCCTCAAAATGAACATTCATTGGATGATAAACTACTGCTACTAAAGAGTAAATTACTCATCATCAACACGATCACCATTTGTGGAAGAATTGAAGCAATTTGCACAAGGTTAGTTTGTAATTTAATTGAGTTTAATGTATTGTCACATACAACACGATTTGTTTCCATAAAACTAACCAGTTGTCAGTATAATTCATGAGTAAAAAGTATAAACGTTCGACGATAAAAATCTTAGTCACTAATTTTCGTTCTTGTTGCTTCACAGATCAAATCCGCACATCATTGGCCCGGTGCAATTAAAACGAAAAAGAACATCAGTCGCAGAAGTGCGCCAAAGCTTTATTTCACACATCGAAGACGAAACAAAAATGTCCTGGAAGAGCGATTAACGTTTTTTATGTTTAGTTTTTTTATCTTAAATAAATGACTTCAATTAAATATTTTTTTATTTATTTCAGGTCGCCTGCATACTTGCCTACCTATGCAGTACTACGTAGGCAGTAGGTATCAGGGACGGTCCTTCACAACCTTTTACTGTGCTTTTACAGTACTCGCTACTGTAAGTGTACAGTTACAGGTATTGTGAAGTATAGTGCTTTTTAATGTGCATTCTCAGTAGCGGGTACTGTTACTGATCAGTAAGTACAGTATCCGCTACAGTGCATGCACATTAAAAAGAACTATCCTTTACATTACATATAACTGTGCACTTACAGTACCCGCTACTGTACATGCACATTAAAAAGTACTAATCTTGACATTACATATAACTGTGCACTTACAGTACCCGCTACTGTACATGCACATTAAAAAGTACTATTCTTGACATTACATATAACTGTGCACTTACAGTACCCGCTACTGTTCTTGCGCATTAAAAAGTACTATCCTTGACATTATATATAACTGTGCACTTACAGTACCCGCTACTGTACATGCACATTAAAAAGTACTATTCTTGACATTACATATACCTGTGCACTTACAGTACCCGCTACTGTTCTTGCGCATTAAAAAGTACTATCCTTGACATCTCTAATACTATAAGACTCAAAGTCCTGACTGACTGACTGACTGACATATAGACAACGCACAGCCTAAACCGCTGGTCCTAGAGACTTGAAATTTGAGGAGTACATAGGTCTTATGGCGTAGAGGTGCACTAAGAAGGGATTTTTGGAAATTCAACCCCTAAGGGTGTAAAAAGGGTTGAAAACGTTTGTATGAAAAATAGTATTCCTTGAACCTACAAACTTGAAACTTGGAGTACATATACTTCAAGGCAAAAAAAAAGGAAACGCATTTTTAGTTTTTTAAAACTACCCTTAATAAGGGTGCAAAGGGATGTAAAAGTTTGTATGGGAGTTTTTTGACCACTGGACTTAGAGACTTGAAATTTGAAGAGTATATAGGTCTTATGGCGTAGAGGTGTACTAAGAAGGGATTTTTGGAAATTCAACCCCTAAGGGTGTAAAAAGGGTTGAAAACGTTGGTATGAAAAATTTTATTCCTTAAATCTTCAAATATACTTCAAGGCACAAAAATAGGAAACACATTTTTAGTTTTTTAAAACTACCCTTAATAAGTGTGCAAAGGGATGTAAAAGTTTGAATGGGAGTGTTTTGACCGCTGGTCCTAGAGAGACTTGAAATTTGAAGAGTACATAGGTCTTATGGCGTAGAGGTGTACTAAGAAGGGATTTTTGGAAATTCAACCACTAAGGGTGTAAAAAGGGATGAAAACGTTGGTATGAAAAATTGTATTCCTTGAACCTACAAACATGAAACTTGGAGTACATATACTTCAAGGCACAAAAATAGGAAACACATTTTTAGTTTTTTAAAACTACCCTTAATAAGTGTGCAAAGGGATGTAAAAGTTTGAATGGGAGTGTTTTGACCGCTGGTCCTAGAGAGACTTGAAATTTGAAGAGTACATAGGTCTTATGGCGTAGAGGTGTACTAAGAAGGGATTTTTGGAAATTCAACCCCTAAGGGTGTAAAAAGGGTTGAAAACGTTGGTATGAAAAATTTTATTCCTTAAATCTTCAAACTTGAAACTTGAAGTAGATTTACTTCAAGGCTAAAAAAATAGGAATAACATTTTTGGTTTTTTAAAACTACCCTTAATAAGTATGCAAAGGGATGTCGAAGTTTGTATGGGAGTTTTTTAACGCGTGGTGCGATTGACTTAAAACTTGAGGTAAATATACTAAGAAATAAATAATTGCAAAGGGTGCAAATGACTGTAAAAGTTAGTATGGGAGATTTGTAACGCATAGTGCGATTGATTTCAAACTTGAAGTAAATATACTCCACAATAAATAGATTCAAAATCACGTTTTCACTATTTTAAAACTACCCCTGCAAAGGGTGCAAAAGACTGCCAAAGTCCCAAGGTTTGTATGGGAGATTTTTAACGCGTAGTGTAATTAACTTCAAACTAAAAGAAAATGTGTTCTGTGGATAAATAACAAAAAAACAGTTTGATTTTCGAAAACAACCCCTGAAACGTTACCCTCCTTCGTTGCGCTCGAGTAAAAAGGATACAACGAAGCGTCAATGTTATATTCTGTGTTATATATGGGATATTCTAAAAACGGGAATCTTGAGTTGGTACGAAGAGATATGAGGGTATCTACCGTGATTGGGGATCAAAGTCGTGAAGCTGTTTCGTTTCGTTTGTTTTTGAGGTAGAAACTAGGAACAAATAAGTACATATTTTCCGTGTAAGGTTGTCTTTGTTGTATTTGTCATGTTTGTGCCAAACTCAGTCAGTACCTATACCTACCTACCTAATATAGGTAATGTACGCCTATAGGTATCCCATATACCTACGTAGGTATTGAAAATCTTACCCTAATAATATACAAATCAATGCGAAAGTTACGATGTTTTGATGTTTGTGGCTCAATCACGGTTCACCACTTCAACGCGTGCGAAGCCGCGGGAAGCCACTAGTTACATATAACTGTGCACTTACAGTACCCGCTACTGTTCTTGCGTATTAAAAAGTACTATCCTTGACATTACATATAACTGTGCACATACAGTACCCGCTACTGTACATGCACATTAAAAAGTACTATTCTTGACATTACATATAACTGTGCACTTACAGTACCCGCTACTGTTCTTGCGCATTAAAAAGTACTATCCTTGACATTACATATAACTGTGCACTTACAGTACCCGCTACTGTTCTTGCGTATTAAAAAGTACTATCCTTGACATTACATATAACTGTGCACTTACAGTACCCGCTACTGTTCTTGCGCATTAAAAAGTACTATCCTTGACATTACCTGTAACTGCGCACTTCAGTATCCGATACTGTGCATGCACATTAAAAAGTGCTATTCTGGACATTAACTTTAACTGCTCACTTCAGTACCCGCTACTGTGCATGCACATTATTTTTTTTACTGTTTCAAACAGTACTAATATTTTACTGTTTTAAACTGTAACATTTTTTTACTGTTTAAAACAGTAACATTATATTACTGTTTAAAACAGTAACATTTTTTACTGTTTAAAACGGTATCATTTTTTTACTGTTTAAAACAGTAACATTTTTTTACTGTATAAAACAGTAACATTTTTTTGCATATTTTTGCTACTCAAAACATTTAAATTTACTGTCATAACGGTAAAATTTTGCCTCGAACTTTAACTGTTTTAGGAGCAGTAAATGTTACTTCTTTGCTCGGCAGGCTCCCCTGGTACTGTTCAAAGCGGCAAAGATTTTTTTTTCAGTGTAAGTACCTAAATCATACAGTGAACAAATGAATATGAGACTCATATTCATTTGTTCATACTCATATTCAATAACATATTCATTTCTTTCTAAAAACCAGAAATTTGTTTAGCTGTTCTGTGTGTACTGGAGTAGAATTTTCAGTTTCATTATCAAGAATTATTGGAATTGAAGAAAATTGCGTGTTTGGTAATTCTTGTGATGTATCTTGATACTGGGTTAAAGAATTCGCCGAAAGAACCGTCTGAGAAGATGGTATATGAGACAATTGAGTTTCAATGCAACCTTTTGATGTAGAAAAATATTGGATCGGTGTGGAAAAGTATGTTAAGTTTTGAGAAGCCGGTCGTTTGATAATTGTGATCGGAGATGAAGTTTGAATGTTTGGGGATGAAGGCAAGTCTTCACTGTATGTTATGGCAAATAGGTGAAGCAGAATGTGCTGAATTTTGAGAAATCGGTCGCTGGATGTTTGGAGGTGAACGCATTTTCTGCGTATGGTGAAGGTGAGTTGACAAATTGAATAGGTGATGAAGAGTATTCATTTAATGTTGTGGTTGTTTGAGAGGATGGACGCAGGAAGATACGTGAAGTAGCATTTAATTGGTTTGTTCTTGCCAAAAACAAAACAACTGACATTAGTTTTTCTGCATAAATTTTCTGATCATGTGACAGGTTTTGGAGTTGATTATTTAGATATAATCCAAATGTCATGTCCCGATCCGGAGCATTTTTAGGGTTGTCTTCGGTCAATAACTTTTTGGCAACATTTACTAACTCTTCTTGAACTTTCGTGCTTGCTCTTTTTCTTCTGCTTATATACCTTCACTAGGTGTTGCCCTCTCCTAAAAACAAAAATTAGTGTATGTTACAGTCACATGAAATATTAAATTCTGTAAACACTTATTTAAACTAAAGTATTTTATCTGTTTCCTCTTCGGATATAACGTAACGGTATTTATTTATTTCTTAATATTTGTTTCAGTTCCCATCATCTGCTGAGGAGTGGAAGCAAATTGCAGAAGAGTTCCAGAATAAATGGCAATTCCCAAACTGCGTAGGAGCAATGGACGGGAAGCATATTCGTATAACAAAACCCTATTCCAGTGGTTCTCTTTACTATAATTACAAGAAATATTTCAGTGTCGTACTTTTTGCTGTAGTTAATGCTAAATATGAATTTATTTACGTCCATGCTGGAATTAACGGTCGAGCAGCTGATTCTGGTGTTTTGAAAAAAACTAAATTTTACGAAAAACTAATAAATCAAAGCCTTAATTTGCCCGATCAAAGTATTTTGCCACAATCCCAAGTTACAGCTCCATACCTTTTTATTGGTGACTCTGGATTTCCGTTATTGCATAATCTCCTCGTACCGTATCCTTACAAAGATAATGATTATTCAAAAAAAAATTACAACTACAGATTATCTCGAGCAAGACGTGTGTCTGAAAACGCCTTTGGTATTTTAGCGACACGTTTCAGATTGTTCTACAGTCCTATAACACTTCAAGTGGATTATTTAGATTATGTTATATTAGCATGTTGTGCGTTACATAATTTTTTGTCAAAAATGTGTAGAGAATCTGATATACCAAATTCACTGTTTGACCGAGAAGACACAATGCAAGGAATTGTGATACCAGGGGATTATCGTCAATACTACAATTTTTTGGACATTGAAGAAAAACTTAGTTTTTCTAATGAAGAAGGACAAGTGATTAGGGAGGGATACAGAAGATATTTTTCTCATGAAGGAAGAGTTGATTTCCAAGATCGAATGATTGTTTATAAATAATTTTACCTAAGTATATAATGTGTTTAATATTTAATACCTGACCTATCTTCTTCGATTAAATATAAAAACTAGATAGGTACGTCCGTAGAAACATTTTGACCTTAAGAGCGCTCTTATTCCCTAGCAGTAGCGGCGATATTTGCAGTGCAAGTGTTTCCACTGACCTGCGGCCGACTGTAACTATCACCCGAACGAATAATTATGAAATACAATGGTATGTATGGATTTATGTATCTAGTTGGATCGAAGCCTATCTTATTAAAAAACACAGTTAAAAACTTACCGGGTCGGCAAGGCCATCGATCCCAGGTCTAGATGCTTCTTGTGATGATAAAAAAGACATCAAATCATAGTACCACAGTGTTGGCGTATAGACATTATCTGCGGAAATGCCCGTAGACAAGCTGGCATTAACTTTCTTATGTTCTCTGTAATAACCGTTTCTAAGAATGTCAATTTTTTTTCGAACGCTATCAATCGTTGCACTTTCCCCTAAAATGGGCACCATATCTTGCAATGCATTAATTCTTTTATTCTTATTCATATAATCAGGACTTGAGACGTCCCACAGACAAGAGTGGGATTTATATCTTTCGATAAAACTTGTTATCGTTTCGCGATCCATTTCGACACGTGCGGTCACTATGGCGATGCAAGCTCAAATTGGCGAATCGGCTATACAGCAAGTCTATACACGATCAAGCACGCACGACGCACGACGCTCTGACGTACGTCCGCATTATTCACTGTCCATCTGCACGACGTTCGCGGTGGTGGGGGCGCTCGTTGGATGCGAAATTGGTCGTGCAAGTCCAGCAAGCAATTAATAATAATTATTGACGTACGTCAAGCATATTCACAGTCGTTTTGCTTCGTGCATCGTGTATGACCTTGGTGGAACGTACGTCGAGATGGATGGTGAATAAAGGTAAGCGTCCACCTATCCGTATCGCACGCACCGGACGCATCGCATCAAACGGAGGAATTTTTCACAGTGCGTCCACTGTATTAGCAGCGTACGGATTACCGACGGTGAGTACCAGAATACGGATTGACGATGCCAGTTCATTCGGATTTTCGTAGTGAGCGTACGTGCGGACTGTGAGGATGGAGGAAAGCGATGAAGAACAAATTGTCGTTGTAGCTTGTTTGTTAGCAGAAGAGGAAGAATTGGAAAAAAAAGTTAAAAGGAAACATAGTATCTGGATACACGACATATTCAAGAAGAGATCGGAACATGGAGAATATCACACCCTGTTTCCTGATTTGTCAAACGATGACATCAAGTTCTTCCAATATTTTCGTATGTCGCAAGCTAAATTCAATTATCTTGTTGATATCCTGAAACCACATTTACTGAGACAGAATACTAAATACAGGGAGGCTATAGGACCAGAAGAAAGGCTTGCTGTGTGTTTAAGGTATTTATTGAAATGAAACATCGTATGCATTACTTCTTATTAAAATGTAAATATTGGCCGAGAATCTGCGTGGTTTGATCCGTATAGTTCACATTTTCTTGGGAGGACATCATGCGCTGTGTTTCGCTATTGAGACGTGAAGACATCGTTTCATACATGGGAGAAGGCGGCATTTCGTTAGGTGTAGATGAACGAGAAAACATTGCCGAAGACAGATTGTGCAGAGTTTCGTTCATGGCAGGTGGAGGAGGAGGAGACATCACGTATAGAGTTTTATTCACAGATGGTGTCGAAGCGATGGTTGTGATGTTGTTCATAGCAGTTGTTGTATTTGAACGAGTAGGTGCCGCAAGCATTATATTTGAATTAATTCTCACTCTCTCTCTTTCATTTAAACCAGATGTCATAGGATTAGAATGAGGATATTCAGGATTGATTGGAGTTGTCGCCAGCCTCATCTCCACGCTATTAACCATTTGAAACAATTCAGATTTAATTTGAATTTGGTCTTGTAAAGGAAAAGTCTTTACTGTTTTAGCCATATTGATGAAAAAATCCACGAGAGGATCACTCAGATTTCTGTTTTGTGTCGTTCTTGTTAAGTATTGTTGTAGAACGTTGGCTGCTGTTGGACCTTGTGAAGTTTGTGAAGCTGCGTAGGTCGATTTCCTACCGACAGTTCGAGCGGATTCAATTGATTGTTGACTTCCTGCATCGCTTGTATCTAGATTACTAGAATCAGACAATGCTTCAAGCTGTGTTTCGTCGATAGGCGATAGGTTTGACCGCCGGTCTTCCTCATCGTTTAGATATGGTACTAGGAAAGAAAGTTCTTGGAAGAATTTGGGAGGTTTTAGTTTCGATGCTGCTTGGCCGCTTTTGGTCTTACGCAAATTCAAAGCCTTCCTATGGTTGTCTCTGATTCTGGTCCATCGCTCCTTGCATGCATTGCCTGTAACAATTAAAAATATTTTATTTTATTTATTTCAGGTACTTAGCCACTGGGAATTCTTTTCGATCTCTGGCATTTTCCTTCAGGATGGGCGAACGTACAGTGCGAGAAATTGTGTATTCGACCTGCGAAGCCATTATTGGATTATTCCCATCCGTCACCCAATTCTGTCACCTATAGGTGACGGATGGGAATAAAAAGTGCGATCTGTCACCCATTTAGTAAAGAGGTGACGGATCGAACTTTTTGAAATTGAAAAAGTTCTATCTGTCACCCAATTGGCAAAGGGGTGACAGATCGAACTTTTAAAATTTTAAAAAGTTCGATCCGTCCCCCCCTACACAAGCAGAGTATCAGGGTAGAAGGTTTGAACCCTAGGCACGGTAGATATTCCCACAGATCTCTTAGTACCAAGTTCTAACTCCAGATTCTTTAAAGACGTCTAAAGGGGGTAGTCAGAGGTACGTCCAAACATTACATTTGGCACATACCCACATTTTGCAGTAGTTGGTAAAGCCAAAGTCTCCATGCATTGTATGTAGCTGTAGTAATGGTTCAGGGCAGATTTTGAAGGTTCCATCACTAAGAAAATCTTCCAATTGACACAAAAGGTTTCTCATGTCTTCAGCACAGAAAAAATATTCTATAACCTTCGTTATTGTAACCGGCTAACAGAAAGAGTTCAAATTTAGGAGGAATCACTACTTCTTCCACATCAATGAAACAATTTTTTTTAACTTGCAGAGCTTTTTTTAGCTTCTTTCCGGGCTTTGTACAAATTACTATTAATTTTTTGAAAGAGTTGAAGTTTTTTTATTTGTCGATCAAATAAAAAAAGTCCTTCATCTTTCATAGAAGTCACGGCTTCTTTGTAAATTCCTGGGATGCTTTACTTGCTTCAGATGCAATAACATTTTGTTTGACTTCATGTAATTTTTGATCCAAATCATTTTTGGTAAAATCGGGCGCATGGAATGTGGAGTTTTTCTGATAATAGAACTATGCAAATGCTTTTTTTTATATCTAAGCGAATGTTTTAGGAAACAAATAAAAAAAAATCTTGTTCTTAGCCTTGAAACACTGGTACATTCGCTTCCGCGGACTTTAACAGTTGTATTGTTTGAATATACCGAGTAGAAAAAAAAGGCACTGGAAGTGAACGAAAGCAAAGGTAATAAAAAAAATCGTAGCATTAATGAGATCATCACTCACACTATAATTATTTTATAAGGGACTTCATTAATTATTTTCATATTTAGTGTTATTTTATTATAAGGCTAAAAAAGAGTATCACAACATAATATTTTATGTAACAAAGCTTCGCGGATCACTATAAATCTATAATCTATACTCAGTTATCATAGCGTATTGTAGAATTGGTTTATGTCTTACTAAAATGTTTAGCGAACCATGGCTAGTCGGCTTCTTTGTATAACAAGAACATTGTATTTTCGACCTTATTGTATTGTTTTTACGAACTATAAATGCAGATTTATAGTTCGCAAAAACTACACTCGGCTACCATCGTGTTGGTTTGGATGCACACTGTTCAATTGTTCTTAGTGCGTTAAAATAATCATCAATAAAACGGGTTAGAATGTTGCATTATTCGCGAATCTGATATACACCAAAGGTGGTAAACAGCAGATTGTATGAGGTCAAATCAGAAGACTGACCACCGGTTTCTGAAAGCCCGATCAAAACTAATCGCATGTCAAGTCACTTGCTATCTCTATCTAATTCGATGTAATAGCTGAAATGGCGAGTGACTTGACATGCGATGTTTTGATCGAGCTTTCAGAAACCAGCGGTAAATATTATTGTGAGTTATAATTTTGATGACCTTATCTCATACTTTCATTCAAATCGAATCAATGTGTGAACAGATAGAAATCAATAGTTATGTCCGTCTCTCTGTAAGTAACGGAGGGTGACAGATCGAACTTTTTAAGATTAAAAAAGTTCGATCCGTCCCCCATTTGGCAAAGGGGTGACGGATCGAACTTTTAATATTTTAAAAAGTTCGATCCGTCACCCAGCTGGTGAAAAGGTGACGGATCGAACTTTTTGTTCCCATCCGTCACCTATAGGTGACAGAAATGGGTGACAGATGGGAACAATCCCCATTATTGAAGTCCTACAGCCCATAGTGATGCCAAAACCTTCTGAAGATACGTGGATTGAATCAGAAAAAGGTTTTTACGAGAAATGGAATTTTCCCAACGCGATCGCTGCCATTGATGGAAAACACGTGCTTATTCAAGCTCCACCGCACAGTGGTTCAAATTACTTTTGTTATAAAAAACATTTTAGTTTGGTACTGCTAGCCTTAGTCGACGCAGATAAAAAATTCATAGTCGTAGATGTCGGTGCGTTTGGTAAGAACTCTGATGCTAGTATTTTGAGAAATTCGAGTTTAGGCAAAGGTTTACAGGATGGCACTCTAAACATACCTCCACGAAAAATACCACCAGGAGGCACTGACCCACTACCTCACGTCATCATCGGTGACGAAGCTTTTCCACTGTGCACGTATTTAATGCGACCATACTCTCGAGATGATGCCCAAAGAAATGAAGAAAAAAAAGTGTTTAACTATCGGCTCAGTCGTGCGAGAAATACTGTGGAAAATACATTTGGAATATTGGCAAGAAAATTTAGAATTTTCGAACGAAGATTGTCTATGCACGAAGAGCACATTGTAACTGTCGTAATGACTACATGCTGTTTGCACAACTTTTTAAGAAATGACTCATGCCACTGGACAGACAACGATAACACATCTATGAGAGGACTGCAAAACCTAAGGAATGTAGGTGGTAATTCACGCACAGATGCTTTAGCAGTCAGGGATAGCTTCAAAAGTTACTTTAACTCAGAAGCAGGGTCGATAGATTGGCAATTGAGGAGAATTCGGGCTGGAAGGCGCGATGTATGAGCTTTTCATACCACCTCAACGTGACGTTTTTTAGTATGGCATCGTGTATCTGCTCCTATCTCTGTAGTAATTAAATAAAAATTTATAAACTTACCTGTTTGATTTAACCTCTTCCCAATTTCCGCCCAAATATTGTCCCTTCTTTGCTGGTTAGAATAGTTAGGGTTTTTTAAATTATAAATTTCTTCGTACTCTTGCACAATTGCGATTAGTCTTGACGCGTCCATGTTGCAAAAACAACGCGACACGACAAACAAATGCAAATGGCCGACGATGGAGGGCGAGCGCGCGGGGTGCGTCCACTGATCGGCATTCCGTATAACGTCATCGACACGCATCGCAAAAGTTGCCTCTCGGAGCAACGGTGTCGGCATTGCCGATGTGCGATGCGTACGATGCGGACAGGTGGACGCACTTATATGAGTCTCTATACAAAGAATGCTACGATCCGTTGCGTGCGATGCGTCCGGTGCGTGCGATACGGATAGGTGGACGCTTACCATAAGGCGTTATAGGCATATAGCGCGTGACCTTGAGCGAGTGACGGAGGCCTGGTTAGACGTAGTTTTTTGGCGCGTCGATAATTATCGCTAATTCTCTTCCATCTCTCTTTACAATTTGCCGCTGGAACAAAATAAAAAGAATATCAGTCAACAAACATAGAAATGACTTCAATGAACTCTACGCTTATGGCAATGGATGAAGTGAGGTGCTCCAACTTCATTATTGGCGGAGAAATCGCGTAACATTCACACAAGAAAAAAATAGAATTGAATTGAGAACATCCTCTTTTTATGGAAGTCGGTTAATAAAATGTGCTTCTGTTTTAGGTTTTTGGCCACGGGAATTCATTCAGGTCGCTGGCTTTTAATTATCGACTCGGAGAAAAAACAGTAAGATATATCGTTTATGAGACTTCACGGCGATATGGAACAATATGAAAGTACCTACCCCTTCCGAAGAGGATTGGAAACAGATAGCAAGAAAATATTGGGAAAAATGGAATTTTCCTAATTGTATTGGAGCGCTGGATGGCAAACATGTTGTTATCGAATGCCCCGCAAATAGTGGCTCGAAGTATTTTTGTTATAAAAAAACATTTTCAATTGTTTTGTTGGCCTTAGTGGATGCTGACAGATTTACACTACTCGATATAGGTGGCCTTGGAAAGAATTCTGATGGCTGTTTATTTGCCAATTCTGTCGTGGGAAAATCATTGGCACAAAACAAATGAAATATACCTGATGACAAGGCACTGCCGGGTACCGAGGAAATTATGCCTCATGTTATAGTGGGAGACGCAGCCTTTCCGCTACAGAAACATTTAGGGCCCCCGCGCACTAGGCAGCCTGGCTGCGCAGCCAGGCTGCGGCAGCCAGAATATTTGCGCAGCCAGTTATAACAGCCAATCAACGACTAGTCTAGATCCTTCCGTCGAGCAATATGGACGTGGAAGAACTTATAATTATTGCTTACCTATCTCGTAAAAAACGCAAAATAAAGAAAAGATACTGGATTCATCCTCTTTTTCTAGAAAGACACTCAAAAGGCTTATTCCAAACCTATTTCAAAGAAATTCGCGCATTCCCAGACCGGTTTTTTAACTACACGAGGATGTCAGTGCAATCGTTTGATAACCTTTTGGAAAAAATACGAAATTCAATCAATGGCATTGATACTCCTATGCGAGCTTATATAAAACCTGAAGAAAAACTGGTGATAACTTTGAGGTGAGTACGAAAATGAAAGATATTGTTAATCAGTCTCTTAACATTTATTAGGTATTTATTTCTTACATGTATGGTAATGAATTACCTAGTTCAAGTTGTCCTGTGTAGTAAATAATTCTAGTAATCCAGAACCCTGAGACACATCTGTTGCATTTGTGTCAGTTGGTGATAACGCATCAGTATTATCTTGCCTGTCTGGAACAGCCGTAGAATACCCACGGCGGCCTTCAGTGGTCGAGGTTTCTGGTCTATAATTCGAGTGTGTCGAGTATCCATAGCGATACTGCCCACTGCTTGTGGTTTCCGGTCCATATTCAGTCGAGTATCCTTGACCTTGGCGATATTGTCCACTGAACGATGTTTGTGGTCTATATGATCTGGCGGCCGATGCCCCTGGTTCATAATCAACATTACGTTGGCGAAACGGACTAAATTCGGAATCGTGAGTTTGCATTTGAGCTCTTTTTATAACTTCAATTAACTCCATTTTTGTAGAAAGCTTACGATGTCTCGGGATGTTTTTAAAATCATCTAGAAGTGAAAGTATAAACAGTCTATCTGAATCAGACTCTTGCTGTCTTTCACGCTCTTCTCTCATTACAATACTTTCCCTTAATACCTGCACCAAATTATCGTCGTCACTTGTCTTCTTCTTTTTGGAAACAGGTCGTTCACCTTGAGTACTACCGCTGCTAGCGTTGGTTTCGGCAGTGCGTGTTTCATCCATGCTATTTTGAGTTTCATTAATTACCACGGTAGGCCGAAGAAAATGAAGTTGTTCGAAATATACGTATGGACTCTTACGCGAAGCTGCTGATCCACTTTTAATACCAGCTCTGCGTTTTACTTCCCTGCTGTAACTAGTCCTGATGTTCTTCCACTTGCTCTGTAGAGATTTACCTGAAAATTATATTTGTTCTTTGTTACAGATATCTTGCTACAGGATGTTCTTTAATGGAATTGAGTCATAATTATCGGATTGGACATACAACTGTCCGAGATATCATACATGAAGTTTGTATGGCGATTTGGGAGAATATGAGACAGTCATCGTTTCCAGAATTAAATGAAGAGAGGTGGCTTGAAATAGCAAAAGGTTTCAATGAAAATGCAAATTATCCCAATTGCGTTGGTGCCATCGATGGCAAGCATATAAGAGTGATAAAACCCAGCGATTCAGGGTTTTTTGTTTTTAATTTTAATTATTTTTCCATCGTTTTACTTGCTGTATGCGATGCAGATTACAAATTCACATATATAGATGTTGGGGCTTATGGAAAATGTAGTGACTCATCGATATATAAAAAATCCATTTTGTATCAAAAACTTGTCAACGAAGATTTACAAATTCCGAAGAAGCGCCCCATATCAAATAATGGAGTACCGATGCCATACGTCATAGTGGGGGATGAGGCATTTGGCTTATGTGAAAATTTAATGAGACCCTATGGAGGTAGGAGTTTAACAGCGGAGAAAAGAATCTTCAACTATAGACTGTCTCGGGCAAGGCGGTACATAGAATGCACGTTTGGGATATTAGCCAACAAATGGAGAATTTTTCACCGCCCACTAGATGTCCGACAGGAACTTGCAATAGCCATAGTACAAGCTTGCTGTGTCTTACATAACTACGTGCGCGAAAGAGACGGGTATAGGTTTCAAGACACACTGTACGTTCCACCAGAACTGGAAATAACCGGTGGACCCACAAATAGAGGAAGCCGATCATCAGCATCCTATAGGGATTTATTTGCGGATTATTTTATTAATGCAAATCCGTTAGAATGGCAAAACAGATATGCATTAGAATAGTGCCTACCTATTTATCTAAATAAAACATTGAAGTGAAAATACCTAGTTAAGTACCAAAAAAGAACAATAACGAATACATAGTTATTCTGCGATACTTTACAAAAATATTGATTGGTGTTGCAGAATCACCCTGTATTATACTGTATAATCCAGATAATAAAAATACATGCTTACCAAATTCTTTTTTGTCATTTTCTGATAAACTTTCCGAGCACATTAGGTTCGTGATTTCTTCCCATCTTCTTTAAATCCCGATCACTGTATTCTTCCGATGGTATATCCCAAATTGCTTTACGGCTTTCAATTTCCCGAATAAATTTCTCTGTATCGAAAGTCATCTTATCAAAGTTCGGAACGCAAAATACGTCTGGCTGCTACAACTAGTGCGCGGAGACTGACCGCAGCCACATACATTCGCCTACACACGTTCTGGCTACGCGCAGCCAGCTGGCTGCCGTGCATATAGGCGCGTTTCATTGGCTGCCGCAGCCGAGATTTCGTGGCTGCCTAGTGCGTGGGCTCCCTTAATGAGACCGTATCCTGGAAATCAATTAACGGACGAAGAAAAAAACATTTTCAACTACCGACTAAGGCCCGCCGAACCAGCGAAAATGCTTTTGGTATATTAGCTAGAAGGTTAAGAATTTATGAAAGGCGGTTATCTATGACTCCTGAACATGTCAACATTGTTGTAGCGGCAACATGCTGTTTACATAACTTTTTGACAAATAGCCCATCGTATTGATCACAAGATGAGCTAAGAGAAACTGTGAACGAGGGACTAGTAAATTTACCAATTATTGGAGGTAATTCATCTCAAGTCGCTCTCGCAATTCGCAACAAATTCAAAAGTTATTTCGTATATCGTGCAGGCTCATGTCCATGGCAAATGACAGTTGTGAACAGAGGATATCGCCACATAGACCGAGACCAAGATATGCAAGCGCAAGAAGAATAAATATAATTATAAATTAATAATAAGTTACTTATTATTGCGTAAAGTTTGATATACTTATAATATTTTAAAAATGTTTGAATAAAAACATAAACCGACTTCGATGAAGTCTTCGCTTGGAGGTGCTTTAAGGTGCTCCGACTCCAGTGAAGTCTGTTTATGTTTTTTTATTTAAACATTTTTATTTCACCATTTTTTCATGTGAAAGACTAATTTAAGTACACTTAACTCTCTGTATGATAATTAATAAACCGATTTTGATGAAACTTCCAGTTTTCACTCAGTTGAATAATACCTAGTTTAACAAAAAAAAGAATTACTTAAATCGGACTAGTAAGTATCGGAGATATGTGAGAACAAATATTGCACCTGTCTAATAATAATACACAATAACATTCCCTATCTCAAAAACTTTTGAACCGATTTTGATGAAGTTTGCACCATTCCCTAAGTTGAACAATACCTAGTACAACAAAAAAAGAATTATTTAAATCGGACTTACACTTTTGGAGACGTGGACAAACATACAAACATACAAACATACATACACTTTTGAAATTTGGCACAGGTCTATAATAGAAGCTGATATAGACTAACATATCCAAAAACTGGGCATTTCTGGAAATATTACATACATACGGGTCGAAAACCTATAATTTAAATGAATAGGTACTTACGTGTTTCATTCAAAATCTGTGCTATTTCTTGCCATATATTCATGCGCCGCTGCTCATCGAGATATCTAGGGTCTCCTAGATCATACAGTTCTCTATACTTTTGCACTAAAGAAATAAGCAGTTCTTCGTTCATTTTCGTTTATTTTTATTAGCACGGCACGTGCGCTCACATCCGCCTGCCTGCGTCGACTAGACGGATCGGGGCGGGTCGCAGGCTGCGACCCACCCCGATCGTGCGCTGCGACTCGCAGCGCACCGCCGACAGAAATACGCCTGCGAAGCGATCCGCTAATATGTTTCCGCCCGCCGCGCTCCGATCCGTCGCTAATAAACGATATTTCTAACAAAACATAGGGCCAGGCCACAACAGTGCGTTGCGGCGTCGCATCGCAAAAACAACATCGCACAGCTATGCGATGCGATGTCGCAACGCAAAATTTTTATCGGATACGATATCGTACTAAGGGCTTGTACACAAAACTGCGATGCGACGCGATGCGAATTCGCAACGCAGAAAATTACGACACGAATTGCTGCGATGCGATTTCGTGCGGCAAGGCGTCTCCCAGGGTGACCATTCCTTCGACGACCGTTAACCGTACTAAACGTATTTTGAATTGAAAACTAGGTCGTGACATGGATCGTAAAAAAAATGTGCACTTTTATTATTGCTTAGGAGATACAGGAAAAAGAAACAAAGAAGATTTTGGGTTCATCCATTTATTACTATTATGAATCCCGATGGAAACTATTTTCTTCTAAAATATAAAGGTTTGAAAACCGACGAAAAAAAATTTTTGGAGTATTTTAGAATGAACATATCTTCAATCGAAGAGCTTTTAAGTTTATTATCACCATATCTTCAGAAACAATCGTACAAGGGGAGAATTCCTGTTATGCCTCTGGAAATGATTGGCCTCACTATCCGGTAAGTAAAGTAAAACAATAATTGTTTACATTAGTTTTTATTGAGAAAAGAGTTTTTAAAATATTACAATCCATAAAATTTACGAAAAATCAAAGTCTTCTTCAGTTGAAAGTGTGCTTAATATGCTTGAGTTAGAAAAATCATTACTGGGTGAATCAATTTGATCTGGTATGTTAGATGACTGTGGACGTATCAGTGGCATTTGTTGAGATATCGCAAAATGTTGAGTTTGATAGCCACCCTGGTAGTTGCTATTCGGATAGTAGTAGCCATGAGGTTGATGCAATTCTGTTAAAATTTGAAGAACTCTGCTCTGAAAGATTAGTATTTTATTGTCATCTAATCTTTCAAGTGATGGTAGAATACCTTTAAAAAAAGATATGTGTCTATTCTCAGGTTCCTTTAAAATCTTTACAATATCATCTTCAAATTTATTATTAACCATCTTTCTTTTTGGTGGCTGCCTTTGGTAACGTGTTTTAGATGTACCTTCTTGATTATCTTGCTCATTTTCTGACTCATTTATACTAGTAGTGGTCTCATTTTGCAAATTTTTCTTAAGAAATTGTAATTGTTTGTACAGATGGTATTCTTTTATATTTTTGGATCCAGACCCTGACCTACTTGCATCTTTGAGTTTCTTTTCATATTTATTAAAGGTATCCTTAATCCCCCTCCATCTTTGTATTACTGAATTACCTGCAAAAAAAAATAGACAATATTTAATTTATTCATTTATTTATTAATCTTTATTATTCATCAAATACCAATTATACAGAACAATATGCGAACTTAACGCTAGAAGCGTTGTCTACCAATTAATTAAATTAAAATAATTTATGTATGTTTATGTCGTTTTAGGTTAGTGTTCTTTATTTTTCAAGTTTGTTATATAAATTAATCCTTTTTTTTCTATTTATGTTACAGATTCCTAGCGACCGGAAATGAAATCAGAAATATACATTTAGATTATTATCGAGGAACAAGTACAGTTGCTAAGATAATACGAGTAGTTTGTAATGCAATATGGAAATTTTGTTTAAATGCAAACATACCAAAAATAACACAACAGCTGTTTGAAGAAATAGCTGCGGACTTTGACAAGAAAGCCAACTTCCCTAACTGTATTGGAGCCGTTGATGGGAAACATATTCGTATTCGTAGTCCCCCAAAAAGTGGATCACTTTTTTTTAATTACAAGGGCTACAATTCAATAGTTTTGTTGGCTATTGTGGACTCGAAATACAGATTCATCTATGTGGACATAGGAGCATATGGAAAGGAAAGTGATTCCACTATTTTCCACAACACGAAACTGTACGACTTACTGATGAGAGGTGATTTGCCTACACCAACATCAAGGCCGTTACCGGGCTTTCAAGAACCGGTTCCATTTGTTTTTGTCGGAGACGAAGCTTTTTCTATTTCGAATAATGTCATGCGTCCTTATTCTGGCAAGCATTTGTCTGTTAAACAAAGAGTATTCAACTACCGTTTGAGTAGGGCAAGAAGATATGTCGAGTGTACTTTCGGCATACTGGCCAATAAGTGGCGAATATTTAACCGGCCCATTAACGTTTCATATGATTTTGCAATAGATATTGTTAAGGCTTGTTGCATACTACATAACTTTGTAATTAACCGTGATGAATTAGACACCCCTATTGAAATGATCATAGATGATTCCGAACTACAACCACTTCAACAAATGAATGTAGGTAGTCAGGTTGAATGTAGGGAGTTGAATGTAGGTAGTCAGGTGGTAAGTGCAAATATAATTAGAAACGAATTTTCGGATTACTTTACTAGTGAAGTTGGAGCATTAAGCTGGCAACTACAAAAAATTTAAGAATATACAATGCGACTTGCATTGTTGCTCGCGTTCTTGGTAATAAGTCAATACAACAGGTACAAAAGGATCACATCGTAAAACATTAAAGTAACTCGCTGTCGACGCCTAAACATGTAAACAATTTAAAGAATATTTTTTGTGCTTATATGAATAGAATGTTTGATTTGTAGGTAGTTTTAGTAAAAAGTAAAAAGAAGTTATACTTACATAATAAATGTATTTGTGTACTTACCAAGTTTAGTTTTTTCATTGTTTTCTTTTTCCTCGAAATTTGGAAATAAACTTTTACACACGTCCTTCCAACCATCTTGTTTGATGAATTTGTTTTTATAATCATCATTACTAGTGTCCCAAAGAACAGGGCGCTCCTCAATCAGTGATATTAAAAAATCAACGTCGTATTCTGTCATTTTTAAAGTACACGTCTTGCCCACACGCTGTCCCTGAGCGAACTAAAATGGCGTCAACAAGTGTGACGCAACATCGCAGGAATGCGCGATGCGAATCAATTCGCAAGTTCTTGCGATGCGTAAAGGGAGCTCGCAGATTTTTGCGATGCGACGTCGCATCGCAGTTTTGTGTACAAGCCCTTAAAGACGCTAACCAACGTTTCAGTTTCTAGTGAGACATGGACCGCACTGCGCGTGTTCTACTTCTGCTTGCGTTAAGGCGTATTAAAAAAAGAAACATAAAAGAAAGTACTGGGTGCACCCATTACTGACAATTATGAATAAAGATGGAAACCACTTCAAAAGGAAATATGAGGCGCTAAAAGTGGACGAGGTTAAATTTTTCGATTACTTTAGGATGAGTGTAGCAAGTTTTGAAGAGCTTCTAAGTTTGATAAAGCCTCATTTACTAAAGAAATACATATTTAGAAAACCCATCGAACCTCTGGAGATGCTGGGATTAACTTTAAGGTAAGAAAAAAATAAACTATTTTTACTATAATCATACTGTTTAATCATTTTCATAATTTAGTGTTATTCAAAACTCGTATTCCGATTGTGTGCCACCCGTCAAATTTGTTAGTTCCTCATCGAAATGAATTTGTTCTGGCTCATTTACGACATCATTCCTAGGCGTTTGTGGAGACGATTGCATAGGTGCCGGCGATGTTTCGCATCCGCTTTGGAAGGCACTGCGTTGAATGGATGTTTGGTAGCCACTCTGCATAAACATTTGAGCTGTTTGATAGCCAGTATTAACAGTTGTTTGAGATGTTTGATAGTTTGCTTGGACGGATGTTTGTGAAGCTTGATAGTGGCTGGGATAGTATGATGGTTGGTGTAAATCACTTAATATTTGTAGGACACGACTTTGGAAAATTATTGTTTGATTATCATTCAATTTTTCCAATGATGGCAAAATTCCTTTAAAAAAAGATAAATGTCTACTTTCAGGTGTTTTTAAAGCAGCTATAATATTCTTCTCAAATTCGTCTTCGTCAATTTTTCTTTTACGCGATGCAGGCTGGTACCGTGGCATGACAGGTTGCTGGCTTTGTTGGGTTGAGGTGCTTGGTCTTATTTCTTCATCGTCAAGACTCAAAAAGAAATTCCTTTTGTCTTCGTGGCGGATGAAGGATTACCACTGACAAATAATATAATGCGCCCATATTCTGGGAAGTTTTTATCGATAGAAAAACGAGTTTTTAATTATCGCTTGAGCCGAGCCAGACGATATGTTGAGAGCGCTTTTGGCATACTCGCAAATAAATGGCGCATATTTCACCGACCCATTAATGTTTCTTACGATTTCACAATAGACATTATAAAAGCATGCTGTGTATTACACAACTTTGTATTGAATCGAGATGGCGCACAAACGTTTGAAGAAATGATTATTGACGATTCTTGCAAATTTTACACGAAACAACACTTGAAAGTAGAACAGGAGCTAACATAATAAGAAACGAATTTTGTAATTATTTTAATAGTAACATTGGAGGTCTTAATTGGCAGTTAACAAAAATATAATTTTTTATAAGTACTTACCGAGTTTTGTTTTTTCAACACTATTTAACTCCTCAAAATTTGAAAATAAACTTGTACACACTTCCCTCCATGCTTCTGTTTTTAAAAATTTGTCTTTGAATTGTGGTATAGTTTTGTCCCAAAGGACGGGACGTTCGTAAATTAAAGATATCAGGTGGTCGACATCGTACTCCGCCATATCGCTTAAAAAACACGTGCAGGTCGTTCAAAGCATGGACACCGACTAAACGGAAACGCGTTGTCGCATCGCAGATTTGTACGTTGCGGCAGCGCATCGGAAATTTCCACGATGCGTTGTGCGGCGTCGTTGATTTTTGTGATGCGACGCCGCAACGCACTGTTGTGGCCTGGCCCATAGCCAGGCGTATTTTTGCGTTGCGATGCGGCCCGACCCGATCCGCCTAGTGGACGCTAGCCTTTACACAAGTCTACAGTATACATTTAGAGTAGGGATGTAACTACGAAGCTAATACAAAGAGGAGAGGAGAGGAGGTGTCGTAATTAAATTTCCATATGAAACGACGCGTGATAGTTTGCGGGATGAGGGGGCACTAAGGGGGTGTTAAGCTCCGCCCACTTCTCAATATTCCATCTATCGGCTAATAGCAAAACTACTAGCTTAGGTTGATGTCACGAAGCTTTGTTAGCTTCGTGGTTGATGTTGATGTTACTACATAGTTCAGCTACCTTACACTAGATGTCAAAAGTTTTAATGAGATGGGACGTACTGAGAACTTTAGTTAATATTATAAAAAACGTCGTGTGCAAAGGCTCTAAGGGTTAAGATTTTGATCGATTTAATTTAATGTAAATTTATTTAAGGTAGATTAAAAACAATGATGTTATTACAAACGTAATTTTATTAAAAAAATTCAATTACCTGTAAAAATAATAGTTTTGGTTAGTTGTTGTCGGTTGGTTGCCCTATTGTTTTGTATTGTTGCAAAATGCTTATAACGAATGTCAATATATTTTTCTGCAATCGATTTCATCAGAAGTACAATATGATTAACTGTAGGTGATTGGTCAAACATATGGTTGGTCGATTGTTTGAAACAATCTTGTCCAATAAGGGATTTTAATGTATTGGATACAATTATATGTTTACGGAAAATAGAAGAATTCAAAGATTGCGATTTAGCACAACGAATACTGCATTCTGTCCGTATACATATTTTTATAACATCTCTAGATGGGAAAGTAAGACCACCCTTATTTTTAGTTTTTATCAAATCAAGGTCACTGTCGTCGTAGTTACCAGCATATAATTCTTTGAGACAGCTCTCACACTTGATCTTGGAATGTAAATATTTGACCACATACCCAGAAATATATGCTACTATTTGACGGCGGAAATAGTCACCAATAGTTGTATTTAATTGTTCATCAAATTCCAACAACAGATCGTCAGGCATAGGCTCGACATCCGTGCTATCCGAAGATTCGAAACTCATATCATTTAAAATCCGATAACGTTCTGATGTAATATTATTTTTTTGCACAGAAGACACATTTAAAATGGAAATATCTTCTAAAGGTATGCAATTTCCTCTAAAACCTTCTTTTAGTTCTGTATTTATCAGGGTTTTTTTGTAAGCAGCTTTAAATTGACGGGAGGTTGGGTTATTATTAGTTCTTCCATGTGCCCTTATTACTCCAAAAAATAGCTCCAAATGATCTTGTGAAAATTTGTACAGAGTCAGATACTTCAGTGCCTTTTCCTCTTCAATTAGGCGATTGTACAAAAAAAGAGTACTGTTTATGCATGTTAAAAGGCCTATAAAGCCAGTTTTTCGATTTGTAGCGATAACAGGCTTATCTTCATCAGGAGCTACTAAATAGGTCAAGAAATATTTAGCGAATTCTAAATACTCTTTTGTTTTAGAAATATTTTTTTCAAATAACGGTTTTTTGTACTCCATCTGACACATGTTTCTCGAATTAAGAATGTCAAAGATATTGTTAATTAAGCGTATAAAACTTATTGTTGCGGCTGCATTTTTGAATGTTTCATCACTTTTCTAACAAACCTGGAGTGCATCGGCTACGCTATTGCTGAAAAGTTGACTAGCTAATCTGACCTTCATTTTTTGGCGCTGAAAGTCTATATGTTTGTCTTTTAGCTTGTTTCCGAGATGCAGACCTTGCCACTTTTGCAGGTTATTAAGCTTGATGAGATAGGACCATTCAATGTTATTACCCTGGTAATCAAGAAATCTCTTTTTGTTCTCGAAGGCGTTGCGTACAAGTTTCAGCATATGGCACGCGTCGAGGAAGACTGCTACTTCGTATCCTGCACTTGGATGTGGAAAAGTAGTTTTCATTGCTTGAGGTTGTAACGAACATCCTAATTTTTTGAGCATTGCAATATTTGCAGCGCAGCCATCCAGCGTCAGTGAAACTACTTCAACACCATTTTCTTCGCATTTGTAAAGACACTGTTTCACTATTAAAGCCCGTTGTTCCCCGGTCATAGAATGAATTAAAAAGAACCCCACTGGCAATTTCCACCTCTCAGTTTGAGAAACAAGTAACAGTACTAAAGCCTGAGACGCTTGTTCTGAATTGTCCTTTTGGACGTCGTTAAGTCCGAGGTCAACATAGCCATGATATTTATTGCCATCCCATTCAACGTGGTTTTTTATAGAAATCTCGTCCATCATCAGACTGCACAGAGCGCGTTTGCCGGAGACATTCTTTTTGTGGTTTAATATTTTAAAAGCTTCAGCTGTAAATCCAGCTTCACCGTCGACAGTCTCATACCATTTAGAAATGGTTCTCGGATGCGGTAAGCAGGTGTCAAATGTTTTTCTCACATACGAGTACGCATTTGGCGAATAATAATGAAGTGATAATGCGAATGATCGGAGGGCTGGAGAATATTTCTTCTTTAAGGGAAGTTTTTTGATTTTTGAAACTTGTCGCCCAACTAAGTCTCTCATCTTTACATTTATCGTCGATAAAATTTCTGCGTCCTCTCCTTGCAGAAGGTGTTTGCTTTCAACTCTTTAATTATTGCAGTTAAATTTCGAACCTGAAACAAAAGCGAAAATGAAGGTAGGTCACGATTTGGAAAACAATTTTTGGTGGTATGTAAAGTAAAAGTAGTGGCATTAGCTAAGTAATTACCTTCTTTTTCAAGCGCTTAACTTTCATTTGTAGTCTTCTGATTTTTAATCCGGATTTTTTTTCTTTATATCGAAGTTGTTCTATTTCTTGCTTAAGCTTCTTTTTTCTAGGCGAATCATTTAGTATCAGAAATTCATTTAAATCACTTGTGGTAGGGTCTACAGATGATTTTACATTTGTATTAGCTTCGTGGATGTAACGATACATGTTTTTCCCGATACGATACCGATACCGATTATAAACGAAAATAATCGGCGATGCCGATACAGATACCGATATTGATGGCTTAGTAGATAAGTGCTTCATGTATGTTAAACAAATTTGAAGGAAGTTATTAAGATATTGACACCACATTCTAGAACAACAACAACAACATACAACTATCTCCCTTCAAAGTTATTTCATATACAGGGTTACAGGAAAAGTCGTGCTAGATCCGTTAAGGGCGTGGAGTACCCATCATTCCTGACATATTTCACTATGAAACACCCTACCCTAAACTAAACCCTTTTCGAGATATTCGACTTTTAATTTTTTTATTGAAAATTGCCGATTTTTAGGCAATTAAATTTATTTTTGGTTGTTTTGTGTATCTTATTATTATTATTATTGCATTTTTACATGTGTAATTAGATGCTTTAGGACGTCAATCATTAAAATAGTGCATAAGTTAATTGAATAGACCGTAGTAGACAAGTGAAAGTTAAGAAATAAAAAAAAAATTAGAAAGTTTATTTTTCTCTAAGGGATATCTAAAAAAAATATTATGGCAATTCTTCGGCAGATGTTTTTAAAAATATCTACGTTTCATCAGCTATCTAACGAGGTATAATAATCTAGGGTTTTATTCAATTGCATTGAAAAAAAATTAGTTTTATAGGCGACAGTGGAGAAGAAAATTTATACTTAGCCCTAAAAAGTAAAAGTAAAACAATAGGTAAGCATGAAATGTCATTTATTAAAGGTTTTCACACAACTTTTTCTTATTCTACAGTTCATGTTCAACATGGCCGCCTCTATTTCTGATACATTGTCGCATCCTTCTACGGAGACCAGTCTTCACTACTCCAGTGGTCAACGTGGTCCTCATTTTATTTGCTGCATCCACAATCCTTTCTCTTAGGTCTTCCACAGACGAAACTGGATTCGGCTCGCTGTACACAAGACTTTTCATGCACCCCCACACATGAAAATCCATGGGGGTTAGGTCCGGACTTCTTGCTGGCCATGGCAACGGCCCACCTCGTCCTATCCATTTGTTTGGATAATTTGTGTCCAGCCAGTCTCTGACACTTCTCCTGAAATGGGCAGGGCAGCCATCGTGTTGGAACCACATGTCCCTGATCAGGTTGAGTGGCAGATCATCCAGCAAATCACTCAAGTCTGCTCTCAGGAAATTTTCGTAGCTTTCCCCATTTAAATTATCCGGTAGAAAGTAAGGTCCAATCAAATGATTGGAGATAATGCCCATCCACACATTCACGCTGAATCTTCGTTGGGACCCCTTCACTCTTTTCTTATTGGGATTCCTTAGTGCTTTTGGGGCCCAGTAATGGGCGTTGTGATAGTTAGTTATGCCATCTTTATCAAATTTGGACTCATCCGTCCACAAGATATTTCTTAGAAAATCTGGGTCTTCTACGTCAGCATTTAGCATAAATCTGCAAAAGTCCAATCTTCTCGCGGGGTCTCCTTCTTCAATAACGTGTACCGGCGTGTAATGGTATGGGTATAGGCCAGCAGTATGCACTGTAAACCACACTCTCCATTGCGAAAGTCCCAGATCACGGGCAACAATATTAGTGGAAGTAGTCGGATCCGCTCGAAAGCGTTGCACTATCTCATTGTCCTGTTCTTCGTCGTCAATTCGTGGTCTACCCATGTCTGTATTACGTCTCAAAACAGAGCCAGATTCTCGAAGTCTTCGATAAACTCTGTCAAAAACGGCCACATCCGGCACTCGACGACCGGGGTAGCGAGTTACGTATTCGTTGCGAGCTTGCGCAGATACACAATCGCAGTATCCGTAACAAATAAGCATATCAGCATATTCCTCAGGTGTGTAGGACGTCATCTTCAACACTTCCGTATCACAGGTACAAATCAGAGTCCGGTTAACAAGTATAGTAGTCACAAATCAGAAGAAATAGTCCAGAATCACAGCCAAGTCGAGAAAAAGAGCAAAACGATATCACATCTACTATGTACGAAGCACAAAAGCAGACTGACAACCAAAACAATACCCCCTGTTGTATTCCCAGCCCTAACCGGTCTCTACACATTTTTTCTTTCATTCATACCTACATAAATCGTCACTTGTCTCGCTCTCACGGTGTGTCTGAACTTGAAGGACAATAGGCGCGGGACCGTTAGAACTGCTACCTGGAGCGTCCCAACTACTTTTTTTCCACGAAATGTAATACAAACCCTAGATTGTTATACCTCGTTAGATAGCTGATGAAACGTAGATATTTTTAAAAACATCTGCCGAAGAATTGCCATAATATTTTTTTTAGATATCCCTTAGAGAAAAATAAACTTTCTAATTTTTTTTTTATTTCTTAACTTTCACTTGTCTACTACGGTCTATTCAATTAACTTATGCACTATTTTAATGATTGACGTCCTAAAGCATCTAATTACACATGTAAAAATGCAATAATAATAATAATAAGATACACAAAACAACCAAAAATAAATTTAATTGCCTAAAAATCGGCAATTTTCAATAAAAAAATTAAAAGTCGAATATCTCGAAAAGGGTTTAGTTTAGGGTAGGGTGTTTCATAGTGAAATATGTCAGGAATGATGGGTACTCCACGCCCTTAACGGATCTAGCACGACTTTTCCTGTAACCCTGTATATGAAACACCATATTATTAAAACACTGTTTTAAACTATCACGGTTGTTCACTAAAGTTATATAATTATTTACGGGATATTTACCGTGTGATATCTTCAGTCTTCCCGTGAACATGGTGCATGTAACTGCGCCGAAATATCGGGAGCTCATTCCACAACCTTACCACGGTAAATATCCCGTAAATAATCATATAACTTTACCATATTATTATGTATGTATTTAGGTCCTAAAGACTGTGAAGGAAAAATACTTAATTAATAAAATTCAGTAAAGCAAATGAAAAAAAAAACATTTATTGGTTTCAAACAAAATCAATCACATAGTTATTAAAAAAGATACATAAAGTCAGTAATTAAAGTTTACTTTTGGTAGATTTTTGTTAAGAAAACAAAGTTTATTCAAATTATCCGCAGATAATCTGTTCCGCAAGTCATTTTGTATCAGGCCTGCAGTTGAGAAGAGCCGTTCTGAAGCAACTGAGCTCATTGGATAAAAGAAGTATTTTTGTGCAAGCTTTTTTAATTTAGGATATTTGTCTTCCTGGCGCCAATAGATCCTTGGATCTTGTTTGATTGGAATATTTTGAAATCTTAAATAAGATTCTACCTCTTCTTGTTCAGGCTGAATGGGCATGTATAATAAAGGCTCGTCGTCTTATGCTTCTTTTATCAAACTGTCACAAGCAGACCAGATACCCGAGAAAATCTCATTTTGATTTTGTTGCGACAACTCTATAGAATTAGGACTCTCTCTGTATGTATCATTTGTAATTAATGAAATTAGATTTCTTCTCGCATTCATGCTTGTAGATTGCAGATTGAAGGTACGCAATTTATAGCGCGGATCTAGTGCTGTTGCTAAAATAAATGTTTCATCACTCTCTAAATAATCAAATCTATCATTGACCCCAGCTATCAAATTCAGTACAAAAGCATTATATTCAGGGCTATAAGCATTATCATCCATGGCCGTGGTGTTCTTGATACGTTCTAAGACTTTTCGCAAACTGTTGATCAGCGGTATGGCGTCAGACAAGCAAGCAGACTCTTAACTAATTGACTTTGTAGCTTCTTCAAAATAAGTCAAGACTGAGACAACCTGTTCCATTAGTACCCACTCTTCTGTAGCCAATTCAGTTCTACATTTCACATGGGGTAAAGATGCTTGAACTGCAACTCGCTGCTCAAGAAGTCTCCTAAGCGCGTGAAGGGTAGAATCCCAGCGAGTGCTGACATCCTGGATGAGCACATGACAAGGAACATTATGAGATTTCTGCATTTCAGTAAGGATTTTATGACCTGACGTAGAATGACTGAAGTGACCAATTATAGACCTCGCCTTTGTAATAATTTCATTTATTTTCTCTTCTCCTGAAAACGCATCCTTCAGCACTAATTGTAAAGAGTGTGCCATACATCTAATACGTTCCACACACATTTGTTACAGCAAGTCCCATATTCGGTGCATTATCTGTTACTACAGCTCGTACCTGTTCGTCGATAGCCCAATCTTGAAATAACTGACGTAAGTTTTCAGCTATGTTTTCATCGCTATGTCTTTCGCCTTCAAAAGAAAATACTGCTAGGCAATAGTTCTTTAGCTCAAAATTGTTATTCACTCCATGAGCAGTCAGACTTATAAAGTCGTTCACGAATGAAGAAGCGTCGCTAGTCCATAGGTCAGTCGTTACAATTATGTGCGGAAGTTCTTGCAAAAGTTCTTTTATTATCGTTTTCACACGACAGTAAATGTCTGGTATCACATTTTCAGACATATGTGGACGGGAAACCATTTTGTATTTCGGGCACAACTGCTTAATGGTGCGTTGAAACCCCTGTTTATTTACTATATCGAACGGCTCCATGTCTACACATATTTGTTCAGCTATCGTTTGCGTGATCGCTTTTGCTCTGGGGTCATCAGTATCATACATAATATTTTTGTCCAGAATGTGTTCCAAAGTAGCTTGTTTTTTGAGTGGCGGACCGGCCTCATTCTTCGAGGTAGATGGGGTGTCGTTTTTCAACTCCTTTTCATGGTAACGCTTCACGTGTGTCCACATGTTAGATGTCGTGAAGCCCTTCGATGAAACTGCCTTACTACCACGAGAAACGCTGACTTTGTAGTATAAACAAGTTGCTTTTGTATCATCATCCTGTTTTATTTGAAAATGATTCCAGATGGAACTTGTACGTTTTAATGGCGTTGCCATTTTCTTTTATATAAAATAAAACACTATACAGTCTTCACTAGTCAGTGTCAATAATTAAACAGAATGAATTACGAAATAAAAGCGATGAAATTACGTAAATATAGCGCGAAACATGACATTGCTCAACCAAAGCTAAGCAAGCACTGGGGCCGGGGCCGGGGCGGGGGACAGCGCGTCGGCCAGCCGAAGCGACCGCTGAGACGACGCGACGTAAGAGCTTGTCCAGAAAGGACGAATTCGCCGCAATTCTCTCGCGCGTATTACGCGCGACCGTTGCGTCCACAAGGTGCGTACCAACGCGCGAGCATTTGGGGAGGAATTCAGTACGAAACATGGAGTTGAACGAAGCGGTCACGTTGTGGTTAGCTTACCGTCGCTGGAAGAGACAGAAACGGAGGGGAAATAGAATGTATTTAGTACATCCAATTCTTAATGATAGAATGACACATAGTATGTTTGAAACTTTGTATCCGAAATTAAGACAACATGAGAAGAAATTTTTTAACTACTTTCGTATGTCCGTGAAATCGTTTGATGATTTACTTTTATTAATTGAAGAAGATTTATCGCCACGTGCAAATTATGTTCCGCGCGAGGATGTTGTTTCAGCAGAACAAAAACTCGTGATAACTTTAAGGTAAGTATTGTTTTATTCATAATCTCTTATAATACTAACACAGTATTTTAGGATACAAAATCAGGTTTACTAATAAAAACGAATTAAATGTAGTATCAGATTAAATATAATAATTAAACAATGTCATGGTTTTGGAAGAGGTCAAGACATTCACTATCCTGAGAATCTCTTGATGATGTTGATGGAGAATTTACGTATAATGCTGCCTGTGAAGATCTTGGCACTGAAATAGAATTTCGGCCTTGCCATGCTGTTATGGATGGCGTTTCTGGGTCATATTCTTGTAAAGTAAATTCATTTGGTCTTGAAGGTTGTGCATGGTATCGTGGTCGAACCGGAATTGAAGATGAAGCCGAACTGTTAGTATAATACGAATCGTATGAATACACAGTTGATTGCGTAGATTGTTGAGCCGCTTGCAAAATTTTCATTAATTCAATTTTTACTGCTATACGATTGGCCTCGGGTACCTTAAGTAATTCTTTGTGTAAAGATAAACAGAACAGTTTGTCATCATCACCTTCCGTTACGCTGGAAACCAGTGGTTGTTGTTGATTCCTAGTGCTTATATTGTTTTTAATTATGTTCAGGAATTCAGCATCAGCGGCAGTCATTTTCTTTCTTTTAATGTTTTGATTCGGCGGCCTCATTATGTCTTCCCTTGCATCTGCTGTAGACTCTTCGTTACCTGTCTCTGAGTTTTCAGAGGTGGCTTGAATATTGCTTTCTGTTTTTTTATTACGTACTGACCTTTCGAGAAACATAAGACGTTGAAAATATATGTATTGAATCTTCGAAGCTCCAGATCCTGATGGTGCATTCTTTGTTTTTTTCATTTCACGAACAAATGTGTCGCGAAGGCCTTTCCACTTTTTTTGAAGAGTATTACCTGAAATTAACAATTAACAATAATTTTTCAATTTTGTTTCAGGTACTTAGCAACTGGCTGTTATTTTGCTGACTTACATTATGCCTATAGATTAGGGAAATCAACTGTAATTGACATTGTTCAAAAAACTGTATATGTTATTTGGAATAAGTTAAAAGACAGAGTAATGAAAGAACCTTCGACAGAAGAGTGGATGGAAATTGCAAGAGGATTCGAAAAATATACAAATTTTCCTAATTGCATTGGAGCAGTTGATGGCAAACATATTAGAATTATAAAACCTTTAGATTCCGGCTCTATGTTCTACAATTATAAACATTTTTTTTCGACTGTTCTGCTTGCCGTATGTGATGCAAATTATGGTTTTATCTGTATAGATGTTGGAGCATGTGGGAAGAGCAATGATTCAACGATTTTTAAAAACTCCACATTCTTCAAAAAACTCACGGAAAAATCTTTGAACATTCCAGGACCAAAACCAGTATCAGAAATTCGTACAACACGTTTACCTCATGTTATAGTTGGAGATGAGGCATTTAGCTTATCAGAACATATTATGCGATCATATTGCGGCAAGAATTTAACCAAAGAAAAACGAATATTTAATTACCGCCTCTCTAGAGCAAGACGTTATATTGAGTGTTGTTTTGGAATCCTGGTAAACAAATGGCGAATATTTCACAAACCACTCAATGTACATATTGAATTTGCGCAAAACATAATTAAAGCTTGTTGTGTTCTTCACAATTACGTCAGGTTAAGAGATGGATACAGATACGAAGACACATTGTTCGAAACAGCTCTAGATGGTCTGAGTACGACTACAATTCGACCTGGTATAAGGTCTCGAAACACAAGGGATATATTCGCTGATTATTTCATGAAGGAAGGTCGACTGCCGTGGCAAGACAAAATGATCTAATTTTCTTTGTTTGTTACAAATTATTAAAATAATAATAATTACTTACCAAAATCTTTCTTTTTTTCCTCGGAGTCTACTTTATCAGAAAATATTAACACCAATTCTTCCCAAGACCTACGTTTTAAAATCCTATTAGCATAATCAGGTGATTCCAAATCCCATATCGCCGGTCTTTTTTCTATTTCGTCTATAAACAATTCCGTGTCAAAATTTTGGCGCTCCATTTCCCTCGATACGTGCACTCGCTCTAGAGTTCGCGCGTTAACTGGACGCAACAAGGCGTCCCTAGTATCTCGACTCGCGCGCAATACGCGCGAATCAAGCGCGAGTCGAGAGTCTGGCGTAGTGCACGCGATTTACGCGCGTATTTTGAATTCGCGCGATGCTTGTGGACGCGATGTATTGATGTCTAGTACCTCGACAACGCGCGTATTAATTCGCGTGATACGATTCGCGGCGAATTCGCCCTTTCTGGACAAGGTCTAAGAGCGGCAACGTCGCACGCGTCGTTCGTTTCGCGCACTTTTAGAACTGGTTGATATCGGCCGTGTTGTATCGGCGATGCCGATATATCGGCCTGCCGATTATATCGGCCGATATATCGGTATCGGTATCGTTACATCCCTAATTTAGAGTATCTAAACAATCTATAAGTGGAATTGTTCCTGAAGTGTGCTCTGCTATAATTGAAGAATTAAAAGAAAACATTAAGGTACGTATAATCAAAATCTTTATTTTTCTTTGTTAACTACATTAAATCAGTAAAATCACCTATAGAAGAGTGCTGTGAGTCTTGTGAAGAGACCGACAAAGGCTGCTGGTTGATTGAGTAGTTAGCAGCGTCTAAATTTTCTGCTGTGGTATAACCGTAGGATACTGAAGTTGAGGGACGATTGGAGTATGGTTCTGTATAAGCATTTGGTTGATGTTGCCAAGATTCATAATATCCCCTGTCGGCTTTCATAATAATTTCAAATATTGCGTGTTCAACCGAAGTCCTAGTCTGAGAGGAATAGTTTTAGCTCCAATAAATGAAACAAAACTTTTTGTTAAAGGTAAGACCGCACTATAGCGACACTGCAGCGGAGAGGCACGCCGCGGCATCGGAGCGGCGCGGTATTACCTAGCCGCACTTAACTGCTGCGGCACTACAGCGAGCGGCAAAAAATTTTTCAATTGGTTACCTGACGAACATGATGGACGGAATAAGTGAGGAAGTGATAGTGGTAGCTTTATTATGTGAAGAGGCAGAAAAACTGGAAAGATATAAAAAGCGGTCTATATGGGTGCATGATATTCCTAATTCTCGTTTCAAAGAAGGAGAATATCACACGCTTTTTCCAAGACTCTTAAGAGACCCTGAACGATTTCATACTTACTTCAGGATGACAAAAGAGAAGTTTTATGAATTGTTGCAAATTATAAAACCTCATATAGAACTACAAAATACATCTTTTCGTCAAGCAATAGGTGCGGAAGAAAAACTCATGGTGACAATCAGGTATGTATTTATTTATTCATTCATTAGTTACATAAGTAGTTTTAGATTTTAATCTGAATTGTAAGTTATTTTTCCATCTGAATGTATTTATTTATTTATTTATATCAACAATAATAACATAACATTACAGTAAAAAAACCAATGCGCTATTATATACAAATTAATTTAACAACAAATCACGAATTAAAATAGAAAAAGAATATCACATAAATTAACACTAACTAATCGAACTAATGTTAACACTATCAATCAACTCACAATATCTCATACATTCTCTACATACATTCATCCATCGACCAGAAAACAGATCACACGATGGTGTTGATGCCAGAAGCGCATTTAATAAGGTCAAAGCTCGAACAAGAGGCGAATTACCGTGAGCAACAGTGCGCGTCCTCGGTACTGCGAGTAGGGCGTGTCTACGGGGCCTGAACGAGTATTTGGGTATTTCAGGAACAGCTAGCCTTACAACTCTAGCTACTAATTCCGGGCAGTCCGAAATACCGCGTAGTACCTGACAAGCTGTGACCAGTAGATTGTAGTTACGTCTTGCCTCTAGAGAGTTGAAGCCCAGTGCACCAAGTAAAAATATTGTTGGGTAAAGAAACGGATAATATCCATAGATCTTCTTATACAAAAAACGTAAGAAAGTCTTTTGGATTTTCTCTAGGCGCAAGGCGTAAGTACTCTCATACGGATGCCACACAATAGATGCCGCCTCAATCTTGCTCCTTACAAGAGCCGTGTAAATAAGTTTTATTGCACCAACATCATGAAATTCGCGGGCGTTCCGAAGAACAAAACCTAACCTGCGATAACAATCAGTAGCAAGTGCGTTCATATGTTCATGAAAATTTAGACGGGTATCAAAATTTACGCCAAGGTCCCTTACAGCGTTGACCCTAACTATGGGCTCGGTAAGTAATGTGTAAGCAACGGCAACCGCGCTCGGCTGAAAGTCATAGTACAACATTTGTCCATATTGAAGAAGAGTTTGTTGGAAAGACTCCATTCAAACACAGCGTTAATGTCATCCTGCAGATATATAGAGTCATTAACTTGCTCAATCTTATAGACCAACTTCAAGTCGTCAGCATACAATAGACACTTTGCATATTGAAGAACAGTATCAAGGTCATTTATCATGATGCCAAACAAGAGCGGACCTAATATTGAGCCTTGACTGACTCCAGACCTTGTATGGTAGGGGGCTGAAACAAAGCATCCATGCTGCACAAACTGCTGCCGATCGCGCATATAACTAGCAAAAAGTTCTAGTAATTTAGTAGAAAAACCAATGTTACATAGCTTTCTCAGCAGTACATCATTATCTACTCTATGTGTTGGGATATCATATCAACAAGGGTCAATAGATTTGTATTCACCGAACGATGGACTCTAAACCCATGCTGAGAGTCGCACAAATAAGGTTTTATTTGTGGCGATATTAGACTGTGCAGTATTGATTCAAAAATCTTGGCAAGCGCGGAAAGTACAGCAATAGGACGATAGTTTTCAACCTTGGTTATATCTTTACCCTTAGGGATCGGTCTCACTCTTGTAATTTTCCACCGTCGTGGATAATCACCGGTAGAGAGCGCAAGATTTAATATATAACAAATAGGTAGTTTTATGTGATCACTGCAGCCTTTCAAGACAAACGCAGGGCAGTTATCAGGTCCAGGGGAGCTCGCTGGTTTCAAGCGTTTTATTGCAAACTCTACATCATTTAGCGTAATTTCCTGAACATGCACATGGTTTGCTGTACTCTTGTTCTCAGCCTCTGCGAAATGAGGATCGAGTAGAGGAACGGTAGGCAAAAAGACTTCTGAAAAGTAGCGAGAGAAGGCTTGGGCTGCATCGCAACCGATATGTTCTTGTCCTTTATGAGAAATGCGTGATTCGAAACCCCCCTTAGATTTTAAACTCCCAACATGCTGCCAAAAAGCTCGTGGGTTACTCTTTATCTGAGCTTGAACTGCGTCCACGTAATTGTCATAAGCCCGAGAAATCCGAGTCTTGATATCTGCTCTTAATCCAGCAAACTCCTCATAAGTTTTACGATTCCTGGTAGCTTTCCAAAGACGATGTAATTCTGCTTTACGCTTTACATCCTTGATCAGGTCAGCTGTAAACCATATAGGATACCGTCTGCTGGGATGACTGGAGCGAATCTTTCTAGGTATACACAAATTAAATATATCATAAATAATATTATAAAAGCTGTCCAAAGCAAGATCAACCTGCTGAGCTAGCAAAACCTCATGCCAATCAACCTCGGAAATATATTTATAAAGCAGCTCATAGTTACCTTTAGCAAAATTCCAATCGTGTTGTGTATCCACATTGCTTGGATCAATTGGATTTAGAGAAGCTTTCGATAGGCAGTTATCAAGCAAAATAGCGATATCAAGCGGTGGATGATAAGTATCACGGTGAGGAACTAGACCACTCCCATCTATTTCAGTTACCTGGACACCGCGATTATATTCTGACACCAGCACCACATCAAGCTTACCACCATGCAAATTAAGAACCTCATTCATCTCAGTCAGGCCACACACATTTAAAAAGTAGCAATAATAATTTAAAATATTACGGGACGTATGTGTAGGGTTCAAGTTAAGGTCTCCAGTGATAATCACAAATCCTTTAAGTGAGTCAATTATAGATTCAACCTTTTGAAACCAGCACATGTACACTTCTTCGGAAGACTTAGGCTTAATGTAATGTATGAAATAACGATAGCGAAGCTGTGATTCTGGCTGCAGAATACTTTGAGATGGTTGTAGTATATATTCAGTTACGTCATCTGTCGTTGGTTGCTCTGAAGCAGCCGTAGATATCAAATTCTTGGAACTTTCTTGAACGAATTGTGTTTCATTGTTCGTCATTCGTAGCTCTGACGCTGAAGTCTTAAATTTTCGGATTCTGCTTGAGATACGATAGAATATACTTGGTTTTTTACCTTCAACTGCAAATCAGGAGACAAATTTACAACTGTATCTGCCATGGCCTTAAAAAAGGAATGTATAGGATTAACGGACTCTACAGAAGATGAAGTTGATCGGTTTTCTAAATATTTCTGCAATACATTGGCTACTTGAGATTGCGGTATCTGTTTCTTTTTTCTGACAGTAATGTTTTTAAACATTAAATTTTTTGATGAAGACCTTGGTGTTTCAAGATCAGGTGTAGATATCTCTCTCGAAGTCGGCCCTGTCATTTCGAGATCAGGCGTAGAGTTTGTTCTAGAATTAGACCTTGATAAATGTACTTATGCAGAGGAAGGAGAAGTAGCTATGTCACAGTCATCATCATCACTCACAATAGTATTGTCGATGTTTGTTTTTGAGGTTCTTTCCTGGAAATGAGGACAATAGTGCTGTTGGCATTAGTAGATGCAAATTATAAATTTGTAATAGTTCATGTAGGTGAAATGGGTAAAAATAGTGATGGAGGAATATTTTCCCGATCAATTTTAGCTAGAAAACTAGAAACCAATACTTTAAACATACCAGGGCCTAAAACTATGCCAGGAACAAATTGTGTACTAGAAAGAAAGAAAAGAAAGAAAATACATTTATTTGACACACACAAAACGGACAATGGACAGATACGGGCAAAACGGCAAAACCAATAGGTAGGTATTACAATAAAAAAAAAAAAAACTTAAATAAAAACACATTATTTACAGGTTCTAGCCAGTCCCGTCCGTGCAGTAGGTATGCCAAAAAGGTCCAGACTCAGCTTTTTGCTGCCTGACAAAAGTAGGTAACCTACCTTGCCAAGCAGCGCTGGTTTTCAGTCTGAACCTTACCTAGGGTGACGTCACTACAGATACAAAATAATAATAATAATAATGGCAGAAAATAAATAAATTAATTAAAATATACTAAAACATAAAATACAAATACATAGATTTAATTTTAGGTACTATTTTTAATACGCGGTGCAAAAGTTGTGCAAGTTGTTTTTCAATCTGTGGCGATTACTGTCTGTGGTACAAGTCACAAACACCAAACAAAACAAAACAAACAAACACTAACACAATCCAAACTTCTAAACAAAATTAAATAAGTTGTGTACTTATCTGATTGTTGCTCAAAATGGAGAAAATAAAATAGGAACAAGAGTAAATTGAAATTGTAAATAAAATGCATTAGAAATAATAAATAAGTGTAGGTATAGTGTGCATCTAGCTGTGAAAGAGGACGACCAGGGTTTAATATAAAAAAACAAACAAGTGTGCAGTGAGAATTTGGAGTTCAGGTCAGTCTATTGGTTATTAAATAAAAAGTGATTAGTGCGCACTAAGAATGTGAGTAGTCTAAAAGTTTATTTGGGAGGATAGAAGTATTTTTTTATATCTTATTCTGAATGTATTTAATGTTTTTAAGGCACGAACTGGTGGGGGCAGGTCATTCCAGCACCGAGACGCTGCAAATCTAAACGAGCCACGGAAAGCAACCAACTTATGTCTCGGCGTGACGAACACATGAGTGCAGTCCCTTTTAGTGTAGCGAGAATACTCTTGCATCCTCTGTAACTTTTGAAATAGGTAAGTAGGCACTTTGTAATTAACTATTCCAAACAGTAGGGTAGCCAGATGAAGTTTCACACGCGCTTTCATTTTTAGGAGATTAGATGAGTTTAGGAAAGGGGTCACGTGGGTACGAGGGGGAATGCGAAAACAAAAACGAGCGCATGCATTTTGCACGCGCTGTACCAGTTTTTCAGTCTTAGCCAACAAACATGACCCATATACCACATCACAATAGTTAAGTTTAGACAGAATCAGGGATTCACACAGTGTAATGCGAATTTCTTCACTTAGATATGGACGGATTTTATATAGAGATCTTAATCTATAGAAACAGTTACGCACACATTCAGCAATATGACTCTCGAAGTGAAGGTGTTTATCCAGTGTCAGCCCAAGACTCCTCGCAACACATTCAACATCCACCCCCCCCACCTGAATGCTGAATTGCATACCTTTTGTTTTTTCAAGCATAGCCCTTGAACCCATCAGCATGTACTTTGACTTCTTAGGATTGAGCACAAGGGAATTGTTTTCGGACCAATGCAAGACTTGAGCCAAATCACTATTTATCTTATTTACAGCATCAGAAGCGTCACATGGCAGGAAGGAATGGTACAGTTGCACATCATCTGCATACAGGTGAAATTTACTGTGTGTAATGGCCTGGATGATGTCAGCACTATAAAGAATAAAAAGGATTGGTCCAAGAATAGATCCTTGCGGTACACCTCTTGGGACTGATTGCAAAGAGGATCTGAGGATGCAACCATTGGGCAGCCTGAGCTCCACACACTGCTTTCTTTGATCCAGGTAACTAAAGAACCAGTTAATAGAGCGAGTGTCAAATCCATAGAAAGCTAGCTTAGAGAGAAGAAGAGGGACACTGATAGAATCGAAGGCGCGCGAGAAGTCAAGGAGCACCAAGAGGCTACACATGCCCTGATCCTGAGCAGCTAGTAGATTATCCACCACATCCAAGAGAGCAGTAGATGTGCTATGTCTCTGGCGGAAACCCGATTGAAGCTGTGGAAGTATGTGATGGTCTTCCAGATACTTGGTCAACTGAATGCAAACAACTTTTTCCAACAGTTTAGAAAGACATGGTAGTAAACTTATAGGCCTGAGATCACTCAAAGAAGAGGGCTGGCTATTTTTAGGAATGGGCTTGACTACTGCAACCTTCCAGGGCTCAGGGAAAATGCCACTTATTATAGAATTATTAACTATAGCTGTAATTGATGATAAAGATTGGGGTAGAGTCATTAATACCATATCCAGAGAAATGCCATCCATACCTTGAGCATTTGATTTGAAATTCTGAAGGAGTTTTAAAATTGTGTACTCACTTACAGGTTGCAGAGAAAAGCAGACTTGGTCCGAGCTGTACCGATGATGCTCAAAATATGACAGCTGAGATATTGAAACAAGACCCTTACCGGGGACATTGAGGAAATGAGTGTTGATCAAGTCTGGATTATCAAACTGGGGTGGTAATTCACCTGCATTCTGTTTATTAGTTAATATACTATTTTTCAAATTTTTCCATAGCTTCTTTGGATTAAAAATATTATTATTTATATGTTGAGTGAAGAAGGCTGTTTTTTCACTCTCAATCGCCGCTAGTACAATGTGCTTCATGGTTTTATAGCAATCTTTTAGGGAATCAGACTTTTGCGACTTGTACCTTTCATGATAGGTATCTCGAACCTTCATCATAGTCTTCACAGTGTCAGTTATCCAAGGGTGGGGCGGACCTCTAAATCTACTGGTTTTAAGGGGAGCATGTAGGTCAAATAAAGTGGTAATTATAGAGGTTAGTGCTAGTACCTGGTCATCCACAGCTATTAACGATTGAGAGAGATCCCAGCATATTGAGTCAAGATCATTTGTAAATAGGTCAATGATGATGCTCTTAAGGGGTCTGTAGGTAACTAAATGTGGGGATGGTTTATCTTTTTTAATGTTAAATTCAACAACTAACATTGCGTGGCGACCCAAGTCGGGAGTGTGCTTCATAGCAACCTTTCTGACTGGCGTATTTGTACAAACAACGTCTATTAGAGTCTGCTTATGATCATCATAAAAGTGAGTAGGCTCAGAGATTACCTGATTTAGATCCAGGCAGTGTAAAAATTGCTCTAGCAGTGGACGTTTATTATTATTTGGGTTAAGCCAGTCAATGTTAAAATCACCAACCAGTATAAGATGGTCACACTTTGGAAACGAGGCAATTGAGTCAGTGAGAGCATCTAGATACGCAACCGCATCTTGCCAGGGGGCCCGGTAGCCTGTGCCAATCATAACGGTCCGACCGACTATGCTTAGGCGTAACCACATTTGCTCTATCGAAGGCACAACTGGGTAAGAGCAGACCCGCGCATAAATGCCTCTCCGTATATAAAACCCAACCCCCCCACCACGCCCATCCTTAATGCTACGATGTCTTGGCAGATGAACAAAGCGGTATCCTGGAATAACTGGTGCCTTATCAACCTCACCATCTCTTAGCCAGGTTTCATTGACGGCTAAGATGTCCGGGTTTAGCTCCATGAACGCTACTGCAAATTCATCCTGACCGGTGTTCAGCGAGCCTGGATTAAAAAGACCAACTTTAAGATGGTTCAGAGAAAGTGTATAACATGTAATTTACCACGGACATGGCGCAAAATTGTGTATGACGTATAGAAATAGTATGTGAACAGGGAAGTGAAGGACGTGGCACATTTACAATAAATGATGTATGAAAAGAATGTTTGACTGAATAGAATCTCACAGAATAGAGTATGAGCAGCACCAATCAAATTGTTAAATATTACCAGAACTTTTAGAAATAATATAATTTTAATTAAATAAATAGATAATATCGAGATATGTGTAGATATATAGTAGTCATAATATATTAATGTTACCGCTTTTCTTACACAAGTACCTATAATAATGTAAATAACCATCACACAGTCGAGACTAGCTAGCACCCACTTAGGAAAATTAACATAGGAAAATAGCACGACACTATACAGTAATATATAATTGTCAGAACATAAGCAAATAAAACCGTTTATATTACAGACCTCTACAAAATCAAACAGAGCTGCGCCCAAAAACACGCTCTAGATCGGCAACCGATTTAATCGGAAACGCTTGCTTGCCATCGCTTTGCCGTACATAGACTCTACCTCGTCGAGTCCATGAGTACCGCCATTGAAGCCTCCGGCACTCCTGGCGAGCCCCATGGAAGAGTTGGCGGTTGGTTCTCGTCAGTCGCTCGTTGACGTAGATACGAGTCGAGGAATGCGCGGCGCCGCCGCCAGCATCGGCGGCCGTGAGGGTCCGGCGCACACGTGACGACTGGAGAAGCTGGTCGCGCAGGTGGCGCCGTGCGAGGCGCACCACGACGCGGCGCTCTCGCGGCGCCTCACCCGCGGCGGCAGCACCCTGGGCGACTCCGATGCGCTCGGCGAACACGATGTCCCGTTCGTCGAGCTCCTCACCGAGCTTAGCGGCCAGTACGGTGACCGAGTGCACTACGTTTTCGCCTCTCTGTTCCGGAAGGTGACCTATCTCCAGATCAGACAGGAGGGCATCCTGGTCCCGTTCATTGAGCTCCTGCTGAAGCAACGCTACCTTGCACAGCAGATCGGCAACCTCAGGAGTGGTCTCCTCGCGCTTTCGCTCTGCCGCCTCGAGCCGCAGCTCGATGGAGGCCACGCGCGAAGAGAGGCCCGCGACGGAGGCACGAAACTCTGTCATCTCACGTCGGAACTCGCGTATCTCCAGCATCCACTCGGCCATCTCCTGCCGGACGTCCTGAAGGTCGTGAGCGGGTGGGGAAACGGAGGGGACGGCGTGCGGCGCGGCGGTGGTGGTGACAGCGGTGGCGGCGGCGGCGGCGACGGCTCGCGGGGCGGGCCCTGGTACCGGTGCGTCCTGCATGACGGAGCGCACAGGGGTATTGTCCCCCTTGCGCGTCCGTGTCTTGCACTGGGGACACACCCAGCCTGTGCCGACGGGCGAAGCCTCCGGGAGTGATACGCATCCCTTATGGTATAAAGATGGACAGATGCTACAACTAGCGACACCTGTCGACGAAATAAATTTCCCGCAGGCTACGCACTTGGCCATTATCGAGCTAGCAGTGTAGTTTAGATGAAATCCGATAGGTGATATAGAAGCTGGTTCAGCGATTTTTTTGTAGATGGCGCTATGAATCTCAGAGTACTTAGTACCGCTACTCCACAGCAGATGGCACTGTTGAGTGAATCTGTGGAGTGCTGCCACTTACAATTATGAGTGCACTGGTCAGACTACCCTCCCATTATTATTGATAAACCACTGATTCAGCAATAATTTATCCAATAAAAGGTTTTTCAAGGCTTCCGCACTTCCAGTAACACTTACACACGCGTAGCAGATACTAGACTTTAACGCGCGCACAACTACAGAGTTTTTAATACGATAATTCCTCGGTGATAAAAAAGAAAGTTACGGACACAAAACGCTCGGTTCATGTATGTGACGTCACTTGACGTACTACCACATGTAATAGTCGGAGATGAAGCTTTTCCATTAAAATCTTATCTGATGAGACCATATCCGGGGACACAAGTACGTAATGAAGACAAGGCAGTTTATAACTACAGGCATAGCCGGGCACGAAGAGTTTCCGAAAATGCGTTTGGAATATTGAGTCAAAAATTTAGAATTTACTACCGAACTATTAACCTAAGCCCAGAAAGCGTCGACAATGTGATTTTAGCCACATGTTGTTTACACAATTTTCTTAGAGATGATCCAGTTAATTTCAATAATGAATCACAATCCACCGGGCAATTACAATTGTTGGACATTCCACGGGTTGGCGGTAATTTCACGACCAGCGCTTTCGAAGTGAGAGATAAATTTAAAAGTTACTTTAATTCCGACATGGGATCGGTATCTTGTCAAAGAGATATGATTCAACGAGGATGTCGGCTACAAAGGCAAGAATAAATGTACCTATTGCAGTAAAACACGCGAGGGACATTTGTTAAACTTTAGATATTAAATAAACATTAGTATTAAAAGTATTTACTTACCATTTACACCCATTATTGTACTTATTTCGTTCCATATATTGATTTTTCTCACATGATTCATGTAATTTTCGTTTTCTAAATCATATAATTCCGGATAATTACTAACAAGAGAAATTAATTTTTCGTCGTCCATTTTGTGGCGTCATTCGCTCGCGCGGTACGTGAGTGAACTGACTAGTCGCACCGCGCCTCTCCGCCGCCGCGAGCTATACCGCACTAGCAGCAGCGGAGCGACGCGGTGCGGTGCGATGCGGCAAACTATTCTCCAGGAGGCAACTACGCCGCGCCGCGCCGCGCCGCTCTGCTGCAGTGCTACTGTAGTGCGTCTTATTTCTTAGGAAACAGTGGAAAGAATATTTTTCTGGCCGCGCCGCTCCGCCGCCGCGACGCGCCTCTCCGCCGCTGCGCCGCTCTAGTGCGGTTTCATCTTAAGTCAGGAATGCTTGATGAACTGTCCAATTTCTGTGCAGTTGTTTTCAATATCCCCACTACATCGGTAAGAACATTGTTTTCGTCTCTTCTGGATCGTTTCGCTTCCTGTAGACCATGCTCATTTGGTGGTGCTGGAGGGGTGAACTCATGTTGCGTGGCTTCGGTGGCATTGTTTTTGGAGACTGAGCGTTGAATGGACTCCTGGAAATAATTATAATGATTTAAGTATTTTTTTAAGGTACCCACGACTGCCAACGCCTGGTTGAAGATAAGCAAGGAGTTTGAAGACCGGTGGAACTTCCTACACTGTATAGGGGCATTGGACGGGAAGCACGTTTTACTTCAAGCCCCTATTAAAAGCGGAACCGAGTTTGATAATTATAAACAAAATTTTAGCATCGTTTTGTTTGCTCTAATTGATGCAGACTATAATTTTCTATTCGTAGACGTAGGTTGTCAAGGGAGGATTTCTGATGGCTGTAACGTCCGTTTTTTTTTACTGAAAACCATTAATATAGAAGATATAAAATTTCATAGATTTTTCAACTTACGCGCCATTGTGTTTTGAATGTTCCCTTCATTAAAATAGTTTTATTACCATAAGAACTCATCCGTGAACCTTGGCGCCTTAAACAGAAAATTCGTTATGTGTCTTATACACACCATTTTATAACGTTATATCACCATTATAAAAACCATTTTGTCATAATTTTGTTGTGTACGAAACAGCTGATAGGCTGGTGTTGTCGTGTTACACGAGCGAGCGTCGAATATTTATCGTATCGATAATTAGATATGTTCTCTCAAATTAAAGGGTTATTAAGTAATCCACTGCATTTTGTTCACGATCCTCTGTGGAAACCCAAGTCAGGCAGATATATCGTTTTTATTCATTCAAATCATTTTTTCCCTCGGTCGATCGATTATCAATCATCCGATTTGAGCGAATTACTGTTCGGGTGCTGGCAAGCGTAATTGAAAAAGTAGAGTGTAGAAAAATCTATGGCATGAGTTGTTTTTTTTAGATAGTGAACTTTCATTTCGAACGATTATATCGAGTCGATTAATCGCGTTTTGTTATTTTTCAGTTTTATTGGATAGATACAGTTTTAACTTGTTTTGGATTCCTCGGGATCACTCCTGGAGGATTATAGGGATTTTTAATTTGCTTCATTACGACCGAATTGACGTAATCTTGTTTGTTTGTTTCATCGGGTATCTCGATTGTCCGAATTATAGAATCGGTCATGTACTATCGACTTGAGAGGATGAATGGTCTATGTGTGTCTATGGCGCAGACATGACACGACAAATGATGAACTGAAATTATTTGAGAGAAGGTCGATATATTCGAATTGTCAGAGAATAGTATTTAATTCTCTGCTATTTACTAAATAAATAACCCGTCGTCGATTACGAGACGCACGAGACTTAATTGTCCGACAACGCGCCGTCGTTGTATTATATTCAGTGATCATACTTCGAGGCCTGGTGAGTTGCGAAGTTGAGATTGTGATATTTGGATTTTCCTCTCGTGTTTCTCGAGTCAGTTCTAATTCAAGTTTTATGTTTGGTCGATCAGAAAAGGCCGTACCCTGGTGCTGAATAATCGTGTCGTGCCAGTCGTGTGTCGGCGCATACCGGCACCAACGTCGAAACTACCTCAGACGCCGGCAATTGCCTTTCGCCAAGCTGCTTCGGGATTGAAGTGGTCGCTCCCGTCAAGTTCTCACTATCTTCGTGGTATACTACACATAGGGACCTCGTAGCTACATTCATTCCGAGGACCCATTTAATATTCCCCAAAAGGTTAGTCAGAGGCAATTCCGATGCCCGCGTGAAATTCGTCGACGTTCTACCTCGCCTGGTTGCGGTATATCATTCGTATAAGAGCCATCAATTCAGATAAATACTAGAGAGTAAATTCTAGCCTAGTTCTGACCAAACGCTTCATCAATCCATATCATCTGTTGTATTTTACTGTATACACACACTATAATTATAAGTTTTGTGTTCCCCCAGGTATTTAGGATTTCAGAGCACTAATATTAATGTTAACATTATATGCCTCATCTTTTCTTAACAAAAATTGTACTTGAAAACACTTAGGCAATAAATAAAGCTTGTATTATTTTTAGTTCATACCTCTATAGTTGTGTTGATTTACCCTAGATTACCCCTAGGTTATAGGAAAATATGTTACATGGCGGAGTTTTGAAAGATACCCAATTATATGATAAGATAGAGAATCGAACATTAGACCTGCCAGAGTCACGTCCCCTATCCGATAGAAATGTTTCTATACCATATTTTTTTTTAGGCGATAGTGCGTTTGCTTTAAGTGAATACTTGATGAAGCCATATGCTGGGATACATCCAAAGGGTTCATCGAAGAGAATATTTAATTATAGATTAAGCATAGCTAGACGGGTTGTTGAAAAGGTATTTGGCATTGTATCGTCTGTGTTCAGAGTTTTAAGAAAACCAATGCTTTTACAACCCGATAAAGCTGAATTGGTAGTTATGGCAATCACTCTTTTACACAATTATTTAAAACGTCACTCTACAAACGTGTACATGATTCCAGGGTTAGTTGATAGAGAGGAAGATGGAAATTTAAATGAAGGTACGTGGAGGCAAAATAATAATAACATCACATCAATACTGCCTGTAAGAAATATCCCTAGACGATCACCTGCGCATCTTAATGCTATCAGAGACGAATTAGCTGATTATTTTATGAATGAAGGAAAGGTTTCTTGGCAAGACAGATGCTCGTAGTTTAAATCTTACCGTATTTTTTCTCTTTCTTGGTGTGTTTCTATCGTCTAAGAACTTTAAAGCATTGTAGGCAAACCATCGACTTGTGTATGTGTCCGAAGTACCTGCAATAAAACATACATTAATACACTTTTATTTATTTACTAGCTTTACTTTAATTATTGACCTACCTCAATTCTTTTAATAATAAACTATGTTATTTAATGCATAATAACAATACTATTCTAGCTCCTACAAAACGTCGTCAATATTGAATTTAAACAAATAAATTCAAAATAAATCCCTTGGCAGCCACGTTTAACTATCAACTATTTATTATTTAATCGACTTTAAACATCCTGTATAAATTGAATATACATATGTTTTTATTCGCTAGGTAACTAGGTATAAATATTTTTGCAAAAAAAAATATTTTTAGTAAACTCCATTGTACTTTTTTAGTAATTTGATTTTACTATCTAAGTAGGTACCTTAATTTTTTGATGACTTAAATTGTAATAAATACCTATATAAAAACAAATAAAATGCGTTATTCTTACCTTTTCCAGTCCCTTTGGATTTTTTTCCTTTCCTTTTTCACGGCGGTAAGAAGAGAGAAGACTTGTCATTTTGTAATTGCACTTTTCTGCTGTTATTTTCAATACATTTCCGATTTCGTCCCACGCATCTTTCTACACTTTGACAGCGGATCACGTACTACGCACGTCACGCTTATTTTATCCTAATTAGCCGCATACATAATTAGCGTACCATTCTGGGTGCGCCGGCACTTTTTGACCATTTTGTTACTTTTATAGAAAAAATACTATAATAGTTGCGGCCATGGTTTTTTTTTCATTGTATGGAGGGTATCTTATATTATTATATAAAATAAGAAAAACACGTATAATTGTTTTTTTTTATTATAAAATCAACTTAGAGTAAGGCACGTTTACGAAAAAAAAAAAACTCTTACATCTACATTTTTCAAATTTTATACCGTGTAGTCTTTTCTGGTGTGGTATTTTTTGAAGCACGGGTCATATCACAAGGGTACGTTGTAATCGGGGCAAAAAAATATCGTTTCCTTGCGACCTCGCTTACCAGTTTCCTTCTTTGTAGTGTCAGCGCAGACTTTGCAAACTCTTGCCACTTTCGTTTTCGATCCTGTCGCTGGTATCCTTTCCATGAAGTGTCTCCCTGTTAATCTGGACGTCATACCAGTATGATGTGGACCACGAGATGGGCCTGCATCGATAGCTTACCTTCAGTTTCTACTGTCGTAGTGTCCTCCTCAATATCCGAATCCTCATCATTTTGCAAAATGTCAATAATATCTCTAGTTTCTCTTTCTGAATCCAGACGAAATCGTCGTCGCGAAGTCATTTCGCGCCAAAAAATTGCCACACGTCTCGATCGCTTAGCTACGCTGGGGCAACTGGCGCGCGAGTCGACCCGGCTCGGGCGATCCTTTGTTCCCCGCACCCCACACACCGCAAGTATTTGAAGTGCGGTTGTGTGTGTAGCCTAAATATTTATCTAAAGGAGGCCATACACGTTAGGGTTTGCATGCTGGTTTTAGCCTTGCATGCATAACCGACAGGCATAACCGAGTTTCATATAACACATACACGTTTGGGTTTGCATGCACAGTTTTGCCATTAACTCTCAGTTGAGCTACGTGACGGTGTGTGTACGACGCCTAGGTACTGTGTACGGTATATACCAACCAAACTACAATGGACGACGACGATGTGATAGCTGTACTTGGCTTAGCACTTGTTTTGCAGAACAGAAAAAGAAAAAGAGATCGCACTGAATGGTCTAAACGCTGGTTATTGAAAAGAAAGCAGTTCTCCCACGTAAATTTGATAAATTAATTGAGATTTTCACCTACAGATTACGAAAACTATTTACGAATGGATGAAAAACTGTATTTGAAACTATTATCATTGATTACTCCTTTAATACAAAGACAAGATACTGTTATGAGGAAAGCAATATCAGCACATGAGAGACTAGCAGTAACACTGAGATTTCTTGCAACAGGAAGAACATATGAGTGTCTTAAATATTCTGCTATTATATCACCTCAGGCTTTGGGCCGAATAATACCAGAAACATGTGATGCTATTTATGAAGTTCTGAAAGAGGACTATCTACAGGGGAGTAAACAATTAAAACCAAATTCGAATCATTACACAAGTTTAATAGGTAGGTACAATTACATATTAAGTCAAATTATTCTGAATTAAAATTTGAATAAAATGTTGCTGTATTCAGTTGTGTGTCAAATTCTTGTTGTTGTACTGGTGAGGGCTGAGATTGTGGTGCAGGAGAAGTAGTTTGTCGTTGAGTGTTATATTGTTGAATCGGAGATGCGCAGGGCTGACTTTGCGGTGCAGGATAAATCGTGTACTTTTGTTGTTGGGTGTTGTACTGTTGTATCGGTGATACGCAGGGTTGTATTTGATGCGCAACAGAAGCGGTGTGAGTATACGGTTGTGTATAATATTGTTGAACTAGTGAGGGTGAAGGACTTGAAGGTGAGAGACTAGGAGTTGGTGAAGAAACAAAAGCTAAACTTCGACGGTTCTGAATTGCTTCGGTATTCAGATTGCCCATCTCGGCATCGAACAAGGTGTCGTTAATTATCTTCTCCGCAATCAAGCGTTGACGCTTGTCTAATGATCTTAATTTAATTGCGATAGATCTTCCCAAAAGATCGTACTGATCTTCTGTTGCTGAAGCAGGAGCAGGACGCTTAAAATGGTCTTTCACGGATAGTAATATGTCAGTGGTTAACTGATCTTGCTCTGTCATTTTCTTTCTTCCCGGTCTAGTAGCAGCTAATGGAGTCTTCTTTGATGTCGTAATATCGTCTGTATTCCCTGTACTAGCATTTGCAGCAGCGTTATCTGTAGTATTAATAACTATGGTATTTTCAGAAGAGTTGTCAGCATCCTATAACAATACAAAATGATATTTATTTTAGTTTCCAGATTCATCGGATAAATGGAAGGAAACCGCACAACTTTTTGAAGAGAGATGGAATTTTCCTCACTGCTTGGGTGCCATCGATGGAAAACACATTGACATAGTTCCACCTGCTGAGAGTGGATCTTATTACTACAACTACAAAGGACGACATAGCATGGTTCTTATGGCAATAGTTGATGCCAAATACCGATTTCTATTAGCAGATTTTGGTACAAATGGAAGAGTTTCCGATGGAGGTGTTTTGCAGAATACAACGTTTTTTGAAAAGTTACAAATGAAACATTTAAACCTTCCAAACTCCGAACAGATTCAACACAGTTCAAGGTGTTTGCCATATGTATTTGTTGCTGATGATGCATTCCCGTTGAGACCTGACATGCTGAAACCATATCGTCAAGCGGATTTGAGCAGCTACGAAAAAAAAATATTTAATTATAGATTATCTCGTGCAAGAAGAATAGTTGAAAACGCTTTTGGCATACTGGCGTCAAGATTTCGCATTTACCATACTCAGATCAATTTGGAACCAAACAATATAGAAAAAGTGGTGATGGCTTCATGTGTTTTGCACAACTTTCTAATGGAGCACACACCTAATTCATATGCACCTCCAAGATGTTTTTATCGAGAAAATGTGGATAATGGAACTGTAATTAATACGGGCTACGATACCACACGTTCAAACGTAGAAAATTTACAAGTACAAAATCGAGGAAATGTCCTGAATGATGCAAAAAAAGTCAGATTAGAATACCAAACTTACTTTGTCAATGATGGCAAAGTACCATGGCAAGATAGTTACATTGAAATGTGATGTATTTATTAATTTTTGATGTAATTATATGTACCTATTGTTTGATGAATAAATGAGCAACCTCCCTCACCGCTTAAGAGTTGTTTCTGTAACAATCTATGTATGTGCCTAAATTTTGTAAAGCTATAAACGGCGATATAGACGACCACACATCAAGCGTTACAAGTTGCCTTCGGGAGTACCTACCCATACCTCTCATTGTAAACATGAACGGTACTTATGAAAAAATGTTTGTGGTCGGCTGTGCCTAATCTATAAATTACAAAATAAATAACTCACTAATTTATACTTACATTGAAATCATTCTCATCAATATCCGAAATGTTAGATCGCGAGCTACGAGGAACATCTTGATCTCCAATAAAATCGAATAATTCAAAGTACCACAGTGTTGGTTTATAAATGTCTTCAGATGATGCTCCAGACTTCACAGATTCATCGTATTTTTTTTTCTCTCGTCTTACGTTACTGCGTAACGTATTAATTTTTTTAATCACATCTTCTTTTGTAGCATCAGGCTCCAATTCCTTGAGCTTAGCTATCAATTTCCCGTACGCTGCCGACCGTTTGTCTCTGTCGTGATACTCTTTGCACTTTACGCGCCAAAGACATGGTTCCGATTTATAAATTTCTATGAATTCTTCTAATTTGGCATTGCGCTTGCGACTCGCCATTTCCGAAGCGACGCGATCAAATTAGTGCGCGCGCGACTTTCCGCCGTCACAGTCAATTTAATACTGAGAACTGTGGCAGGCATGCTCGCCGGACGCCACACACGCTCGGTTATGCTCGCGCGCAAACATAACCGAGCGGCATAAAATATCAATTTTGATATTTGCTCGGTTGCATGTACATGCACCGATAACTGTACAGTTTTATCACATACACGCTAGGGTTTACCTGTTGGTTATGCATGCAAGGCTAAAACCAGCATGCAAACCCTAACGTGTATGGCCTCCATAAGCATTGACGTGACGCGGATCACGCCTACAGGCCGTTGTTTTAAAGTAAACAGTATTGAAATTCACACACGTACTGTTATGTCAGTGCTATGTATAAGCAATCGCTGACAATGTGCTGATAGAGCATCCTTCATTAGAAGGAACTCATCATTGATCTTCAGTCTTGGTTTGATCATTCTCGCGACCGGTTGTCGTGAGGTCCTTTATTATTACATAAATCCTTTATAATTATCCATATATCCAAATAAATGGGTTTGTGTTAAAATAGTCTTTTTTTAAAAAGACTCCCAACTAACATCGTATAACATTTGGTGGCAGCGGTGGGATCCGAAAATCCCCAGTGTCCTTAAAACGTTTTATAGTGTCCTTAAACGTTTTATGAAAGTGAAAAGTTTAATCAACCAGACTCAATTCTAAACCATCCTGTGATATCCTGAATGTTAAAGTGAAAGTGCATACTTACATAAATATCCATATATCCAAATAAATGGGTTTGTGTTAAAATAGTCTTTTTTTAAAAAGACTCCCAACTAACATCGTATAACAGTACGCAGTACGTGATCGGCGTCAGAGATTGGAAATAAATAAAATGCTTGGCTGTCAAAGTGTTAAATGTTGTTTATAAAAGTTTTCATTTAATTACTTGACCGTCCCTGGAAGCTTTATTAATGAGATGCATATCCGTTTCCGTCGAATTTCTACCTGTTTTCTTACTTTTTGCCCTAGGTTTCCTGTCCAGTGGCGCCACCTGGCGGCTGCTAGTCTTTTAAAGTTTCGTTAAAATAGACTCGCCATCTTTTATCATTGGCGTTTCGTATTCCGTCGAAGTAACATTTGCAACGGCTCTGTCTTACGACTGTTGTACTTTAATTTGTTTAAAGATTAATTTTAGTTTAAAAAAAAAAAAAAAACTTTTTATATTTCTTTTTGCGAATAAGATATTTTCTGTACGCTTATCAAGTCTTGGTATTGAGTGATAAAAGTGAAGAGAAGAGAACCGTAAGTACCCTCGACTTTTATCAATAACGTGTTGAAAAAGTTTTAGTACGTGATTAAGAATTTTAAACGGGTTTCCGTTCGAATCACGTACGTGGATTAACATTTTTCATATATTTTCGTACAGTGCCCTACTATTTATAATGGTTTTGCTATTTATGGTTTACTTAATTTTATTATCAGTCTAGTACAAAGATCGGTAAAAACGGTCATAGTTTAAACAAAGACTAATATTTCATATTTTCAGACATGGATAATCATGATACGGCATCGGTTACCAAGCCAACGACTGCTGTGGCTGGACCAAGTGGCACGTCTCGCAAGCGGGACCGGAGCATAAGCAGCAGCAGCAGCAGTTCCTGTAGCAGCTCGTCCAGTTCATCGAATGGCAATAAACGAGGAAAAGGGAAGCGGTCACGCCCTCGCCATCGTAAGCGAAATAAACGTGCTCGGCATTCCGGCCGGATGATGGACAAGCTATTCAAGGAAATGGGTGAGCTTCGCAAATATATTTTTACGTCAAGTAATAATGAGAAAAATTTAAATGACCACGTGTCTTTATGCTCTGAGGTCAGTGGCGAGTTATACGAGAATCATAACGATATAGATGAAGGACTTAATGATGAATGTCATGACTTCACATTCGATATAGAAACCAAATTAAAGGAACCATCCGTTCCCAAAACTTCAGATAGCTATTTGAAAATGCTGGCTGATGTTCAGCGGCTAGGAAGTTCTTCTTGGTCCGAAGTCAGATATGCTGACACACAGAAATTATACAACCATACTCCAGGGTTCGTAGACTTAGAGTCAAACGACGAGGTGAAAACATATGACACCTTACGTAACCTGGCCCTTGCTGACAAATCTTATGCAGCTTTGACTTACTGCGTACTAAAACAAAAAGACTCCTTGCAAGAGAGCATTCGGAATCTTCTTTTGTGGGCTAAAAATACAAACGTGACCTATGACAATCTAGGTGCAAAAGTCGACGACTTGTTTCAAAAGGGTGACTTGCATAAAACATCCTCCGATCTTCTGCAATTAGTTTGGGACACCGTGCTGAAAGTATTGAAATGCGCCGGGAATCCATTACTAGCAAAGTTAAAGATCCGTTCGTAAAAGCGGCTTTGAACAGAATACCACCATCAAATAACTTTTTATTTGATTCTGAACCTTTCACTGCTGTTTTAGAAAAAGCAGGTGGGGTACGTAAAGCTTTTTGGCCGCAAAAAAGTGATAGTTTTTCGCAAGGAAAACCTAATCTGTCAAACAGCCGCCTCTCGCGGGGGCAAGGCGTAAGACAATCTGTAGTGCCATCGCGTGGCACTCAATGTTGTTTTCAAGAATCAGGCTTTCCAAATCAATATATGCACACGCATGCCTGTAATAACCCACCCTCGCGGGGTGGATACCAACATAACTACCCTCCCAGAGGTCAATCCTCAAAATCACGATACGAACAACACAATGTTGGTGGGAGAGGTTCGTCCCACAACCAGGGCTCGAGGCCCGAACGAGGTAATAACCGAGGACGCTCAAATGCTGCAAGAGGTTCCAGGGGCAACCAAAAAAGATACAACAAACAATGACTCAAGGCGGTTCCGAGCAGGTCAGTTAGTACACTACCAATCTCAATGGATGAAGATGAGGGCACCAAATATCATTCTAAAATTCATTCAAGGGTACCGCATACCATTCTTTCAGAAGCCTCCACTTGTGTACCCAAATCTTGTACAAGGTTCCGTTCTCACCAAGTTACATATCCCCTCTCTTTCTGGTGCCGAAGTCCGACGGATCTGCCCGGCCCGTATTCAATCTCAAAGCCCTGAACGACTATGTAATGTACGAACCTTTTCAACTTATAAGTATGTATCGCATCCCAGACTTCCTTCAACATCAGGACTGGATGTGCAAAATCGACCTATCGCAAGCTTACTTTCACCTCAGCATAGCCAAAGCACACAGGCGCTTTCTACGACTAATATACAATCAAGAATTGCTAGAAATGACGTGTCTTCCATTCGGCTTAAGCACATCCCCAAAGACCTTTTCCACAATTACAAATTGGGTAGCTCGTACACTGAGAGAAACGTGGAACACAAAAACACAATTTGGTTCAAAAACTGACAGTAGTAACTTTAGACAATCTGGTTGGAAATTACTTAGAAACAAAAATAATCGTAACCTAAATCCTCTTTTCTGGATAGAACGAATGATTATTTTGTTAAATGATAGACGTGATACTGCAAATTCGTTTAATTTGTTTATTACAGTTAGAGGAGTTGCCAAACCTGCTTCACGCACGGTTATCGCTGGATGGATTAAAAGCTTATTCAAAGAAGCTGGCATCATAGCTACGCCAGGAAGCATACGATCCGCCGTAGCTTCTAAAAGTTGGTTTGAAAATCATTCCCTGGATGAGATCTTGGCTCGTGGAAATTGGCGATCAGCTAATACATTCCAACAATTTTACAGACGCGAATTGATCGAACGTACTAATTCAGAAAATGTTACACATTTGTTTAAGCCAGTATAGTTCATAATAAATTATTAGATTAGTTGAGGGGTTGTAGTGAAATGATTAAAATAATAAGTAAAAGTGGTAAAATTAATATTAATCAAACTGTGTTTAAATACATAAACTATGTTAAATGTGTGAATTAAAATGATTTATTCGTGCTTAGCTACTTAAAATAATTAAAATATTTGTCTAACGTATCCTGTTGTTTATTTTCAACAGTAGGTACCTACATCACATTGGCGTTATTTAAATTGGAAGTTACCTAATTCTCATCAAGTGGCGTCACCAGGCGATAACAAACATGTCTCATTAATAAAGCTTCCAGGGACGGTCAAGTAATTAAATAGCAGCGTTTTACCTGAAATAAAACGCATATTTAAATACTTACCTCCCTGGAAGCTTTCACTTTAATTTCTGCCTGGTGAAATTCTAAGCCAATGATAAAAGATGGCGAGTCTATTTTAACGAAACTTTAAAAGACTAGCAGCCGCCAGGTGGCGCCACTGGACAGGAAACCTAGGGCAAAAAGTAAGAAAACAGGTAGAAATTCGACGGAAACGGATATGCATCTCATTAATAAAGCTTCCAGGGAGGTAAGTATTTAAATATGCGTTTTATTTCAGGTAAAACGCTGCTATTTTGAGGGTTCCATAAAACTTCCCTTGTTCTGTATTCCTCTATCAATAAAAGTGACTCGTCATGACTCCACGCACCCTCTTTCACCGCCATGATCGTTGCGCATGCGAACGAAACGAACGACCGTCCACGGCTGAGTCGCACACTGCGCGCCCCTTTGTGTTCGTACTATAAACCGACAAATCTCGGATCGAGCCGCGCACGAATTGTAACGCTCGGAGCGTGCGCGACCCAGGCGCAGTTCGTGCGCGCGAGGCGTCCACACTATGGGAATTCTGTTACATTACATGATACATTGCAGCAATGTGGACCTCAAATTCTTGCATTGCATGTTGCATTACATGTTGCATTGCACCAATCTGTACCCCGCTTATTAAAAATTGACAAATAAAGCATTAAAAAGTAGAAAATTAATTTTTGTTTGAGGAATAGAAGTGTCTGTTATGAGGTCCACCAAATTCAATCGATATTGTTGGGAACCATTTATATTTTCTGATGTCAGCTGGAACTGTTCACTCTCGGAGCTGGGGGGGGGTAATTAAAACAATATTATTTCCAATATTATTACTAGACACAAGAAGTGCTGCTGGTGAAGTTGGTGCAACCAGCCCATCTTCCTCGTCTTGTATGTTTATGATAGCCCTTTGTATTATGCGGCGAAGCTTTTTATTGCCCTCTTTGCTTAATTTTCTAAGCTCAGAAGCTACATAATCGGCAAATATTTGATCGTCGTCGTTTGGTTGATTTAATATTTGAGCACACTTATTGAGGAAAGACGTATCTTCCTTCCTCTTTTTTGATGGGGGATGTGGCAAATTTTCATTTTGTATAGATGAACTCGGATGTTGTCCATCCGAGACTGATGACAGTTGAATTTCAGCCCTTTGCTGTGGACCTGTATCTTGGTTTTCGGCTGGGGTTGATGGATCAGTCTGAAATAATTAAAACACGTTTTCTATTTACAGGTACCCACAACTCCAGAAGAATGGCTTAAAATAGCAGAAGGATATGAAACCATTTGGCAATTTCCACACTGTATAGGTGCACTCGATGGTAAACATATCATAATCAAAGCTCCTGGGCATTGTGGCAGCACTTTTTTTTAATTTTAAAGGCTCACACAGCGTTGTTTTAATGATTGTGGTTGATGCAAATTATAGAATAATGTACATGAATTGCGGCAACATTGGCCGTATATCTGACGGTGGAGTATTTCACAACACCGCTTTGTACGCCGCATTAGAGTCAGGTAACCTGAGCCTACCACTACCACGACCACTCCAGGGAAGACAAGTCGATGTACCATATTGTAATGTCCTGATATTCCTCGGCTCACCAACACCTCACCACGCATACAGACACACAACCGCTCTGTACGACGGCCGCGTAACAACTGTCTCGTGACGTCGGCGCTTGAGACGATGTCAGTACATTACATCCCTTTTTTGTTTTAAATGTTTTTAAATCGATAACATCACAATACGTACACCTGTATTAGGTTGTTGATTTTATTCATTTATGTATATCATATAAATGATTTGTTTGTGATAAATACATTTAATGCGATTCCCACTCTGTCACCCTATTAGTTTAATTTATATTACATACTGTTTCCTCATTAGCTTTATCGTCCATATTATAAGTTTTTTTCTATTCTGGCTGACTATCCTCACACCTTGAATCTTCTTCAGATATACGTTTGTCAATATGTTTGGCCGGTCTCGTCATTTCAAACTTGTATATCTCCCGCAACATTTTATATTCTACAGTATGTGTAGTCGTATCATAGTTTAGGCTTAGTTTATTTCCTTTGATCATATTCTTAACATATACCTACTTTATCTTTTCTCTTTCTATCAACACATTCCTATCCCTTTTTTTCCATTCTTTAATCTGAGTCTTTCATCTCTGTATCTGTCAAAGGCCATTATGACACGTCTGTAATTATTGGTAGTTGATCTCTAAAAACTCCAGTGAGTATGGTGTACATACACAAGTACCCACTCTGATAAGCTTTCTTTCCTATCTTTTTTTTTTAAAGCCTAACTAATCTTATGCTGCCATTGTTATTGACGTAATTTTCCGACATATCTTAATTTCTTTATACCTTATAGAACTACAAATAGGAACACTAAATAGTAGCAAATTTTGGGTACAGTTTTACCTCTTTAACCCATTTGCATATATGGCATGGAAGGCATAACCTATGCCTTCTTTGACTTCAATGATTTCTTTATCTTCTCTTAAACAGTATATAATTTTTTGAGTGACACTACTATTGGTCTTGCATAACAATTTGGTTGATACCATTAATTTTTATTCAATTCAGGGTTCGATGTCTTTATACCATTATACACAGCATGGATAAGAATAACCATATTAATCAATCAAAGCTTTTAACAATGCAGTAGGTAGCTTTAAAAGTAAGTAGGTACACTTTTGTCTCATAATTAAGTTCTCTCGTACTCGTACGTTACGTGGGAGTAGTCACCTTCACAAATTGATAATGTTTACAGTTTTGCCGGTAGACCTTTGAGAAACTTTACCTCCCGTGCTAGTTCCCGTGGTTATAATTATCGTTCTTAAGGAGTACACGTAATATCTAAGTTAACTGTAACAATAGACCAGCCGATGTACCTGCATCGATCCGGGTATGAGGTCCTGTATCGGTCTGTATAAGGAATCTGCAATATTGATTTATTGATGAAGGAGTTGCATTTTATTCCGGCGACCATTGTGGATATAAAATGATACTGAATACAACAAGGTAACTCTACAATGGATAAATGGGTATCGTGGATCCCTTGGTAATGACGCTGCAGGCGAGCTAGCCAGGACCAGCACCTTTCCTCCATCTGCCATTCTCGAAGCTACGCACATGGATGCGACAACCCACTCAAAACCAACACAACCTACGCTGGACGCGAGCGACTGACTGCAGACAGTCAAGAGCAGCAATACCAGCCACCACACGTAGACTGACACGTCGTCTAATAAACCTACATAGACGAAACCTTAGAACCATCGTGGGGACCCTAACAGGTCACTGTCCACTTAACAAACATCTCTACAACATCGGAGCTACAGACAGTCCACTCTGCAGAGGCTGCCTGTCCGAAGAAGAATCAGCTGCCCACGTAGTCCTGGAATGCGAGGGCGTAGCCTCTCAACGACAAGAAATCCTAGGAAACCCTCCAAGCCTACAAGGTTACTCCTCCAAGCCTGTGAAGCCACCGGGAAGCTTCTGCGCCTTTAGCTAGGCTGGCTACAAGTGTAACCAGATCACCCTGCACGCATAACGGACCACTTTGGAGTCTAAATGCGGATACAGGAGTCCCAATACAATATAATACAATACAGATACTGAATACATATTTTTAATTGTATTGTCCTCAGAACTAAAGGTGTATCTTAAATATCGAATCAATCTGTCAATAGAAACAATAGCACACAGAAAAACATTATACCACTCCTTAGTTTGCAGCGGGCTGCAGGTACTGCAGTGTTGTGTGTGTGTGTGTGTGGAATCCATTCTATAAAGTTCACAGCAAGCGTTTGAAACGCATTCAGAAGCGCTTCCTATGGCACCTTACTTTATCATATAACCAAGGAGAAAACTATTGAGCTACGAAGTCAGATCAATTGACTTCAAAATGACCTAACCCTCGATCGAATAAAAATGCTTCACACTTTATTTGGTCAGAAGTGAGGAATGATGTTTATGGAGCTCTTCCCTTTCTGCTCCAAACAAGCTGCCGCGAGCTTCCAGATTAAAATGGTTCTTGCTCTAATCTGGGGTACTACGCACCACTTACTAGAATGATGAGACAGTGCAATGCTTCCTGTAAGACTGGAGCGATGGATATTTTCACTGATGTAAATGTAGATTGAAATCTTATTTTCTTATAATGTACTGTCATAATTTAATTATATTTTACTTCAATTTATTTTTGTAAGTACCTACTTGTATGCGTTAGAATTTTCTTTGTAAATAAATGTTATTTATTTCATACTTTGTATTAGTTTAGGTTTCCTTCTTATTGTTTATTTAGGTTTATGTATGTGTAAATAGTGTTAGTTAATAAGAATTCTGTTACTCGTTTGTCTAATGTGCATGTTGTTTTCACTTTTAATTGTAAAAGCACTTCTTTTCCTTTTATTATGCAATCACTGTATTTTTCTGTTTTTATTAGTGTATAATATGTTGGTTTACCATAAATAAATAAACAGGAAAAAGGTAACATTTCAATTACTAAATTTGACCCAAAAACAAGAAACATGGCACGCTAAATAAACATTTAAAAAGTCCTTTACTAGTGATTTTGTTGAACGTTATTATGTGTCTCAAATAAGCGAGTGTTTTGATTTGGTAAACCGCGTTTTCAATATCTAGTTTTGTGAAGAACTTGGCACTCTTCATTTTCGGCAATAACTTATCCATTGTTTTAATGGATGGTGATTGCGGAAGAGAACCGCGTTAGCTCACTTCATAACAAGGCAAAGACTCACTTTACGTTGTTTATAATAGGCGCCACTGGTGAGACCCTTTTTGATGAACCAACAAATGGCTCTATTATGATCATTTCCAAAAGCTCTTCCATTTTGGTTCTAGTTTTGCTTCTAATGGTCTTCTAAAAACCCTATGAGTTCAATAACAAAATAAATGTTATTATCCACTTGAATAATAACAAGAAAGAAATAATTGTTCAATTATTAGGTATACCTAATATCTGTAAGGGTGCGACACGGGCTGTAGCTTTTCTGTTTGTATGCGTTCTGTGTCTTTTGTTCTCTATCTATTTTCCTTTTATATTTTTGTCTTATTTTACAGTATTGTCGTAAATATAAATCTTTACTGAGCATTCCAAAGTCATTGAAGTGTATTTTTGGTTACCACATCTTCCGCATATTCCCTCTTTTATTTGTCTTTTTTTTTCTTTAATCACGGCTTTTGAACTGACCTTTATCAGCTTCAAGAAATTACTTAAACTTATTGCCTGATGAGCCTGAAAATATGCGTTCAATTATGTTACTCTGCTCTGGGTAAACATCATCCAAGTTTAGATATCGCGTCACTGCAAACACATCAACGTCATTTGCAGCGGCGACGTTAGCGTATGTTGTCCAACTCTCCCATCTTACTCCTACAGAATAAGAATTATATGCCCAGTCAAACGTGTCCAGTTTGTTTTTATTTTCATTTTCGAGAATTTAATCATTCGATTTAACGATTCAGATTTGATCAATCTGCTTTAACAATTAAATGTTCAGATTAAATCTGCTAGTCAACATTTTTTTAGAGGGTAGGTAGGAACTTAAATAAAACATACCTACAAATCAATTTAATTATCAATTGGCATATTGTAGCCATTTCTTGCACACACTTACACCACTTGCAACAAAATACGTAATCTACTTTTTCCATTTCGATTTAACGATCAGACATTGTCTGCTTATTTCATTTCGATTTAACGATCAGACATAGCCTGCTAATTTGTTTCAATTAAAAGATCAGACATTGTCTGATAATTTCAATTCGATTTAATGATCAGACATTGTCTGCTTATTTCATTTCGATTTAACGATCAGACATTGTCTGCCTGTTTTATTTCGATTTAACGATCAGACATAGCCTGCTAATTTGTTTCAATTAAAAGGTCAGACATTGTCTGATAATTTCAATTCGATTTAACGATCAGACATTGTCTGCTTATTTCATTTCGATTTAACGATCAGACATTGTCTGCCTGTTTTATTTCGATTTAACGATCAGACATTGTCTGCTTATTTAATTTCGATTTAACGATCAGACATTGTCTGCTTATTTAATTTCGATTTAACGAACAGAAATCGTCTGCTTGTGTCTATTATTTTCGAATAGATATCATAGACCTAGACCATTAAATGGCCATATACATTCTGTTACACTCAGCTTCAATCATCGCTGCGAAATTATTTAGATAATTTAGTAAGATATGTACATGTATGTATTTAACATGATACAAATTTAATGGTCAAAACATTTTCTACTTCTCCAACTTGCGTTGATAACACCACGTCACAAACTCGTGGGTACTAGGTTAAAAGTTAAAAACTTTGATACTTATGTTTTTATTATTAACATTCCATTTTTACTATTGCATTAACCCATTCCACCTGACAAGTAATTAAAAAGCATAGCGTGTGCTATCTTATGAATTTAATTTCCTTTGACTATTTCTGTTATGCTTACGCCTCACTGAATACAATTGGCAGTTGGCACCACACTGAAGCTTCATTATTATATTATATTGTAACAAGGATTATACAAAAGAACGGCAAGAACCAAGCCGTAAGCTTATTGCCTGCTCCTCCAGGCCCGGTTGCGTGGAACCGTCACCTAGACTCACTCAGTCTCAAGACGCCTTAAAGCGATCCCCGTGATCCAAAATAATAAATACCTTTTGACCCTGAAGCAGTTCTTACTTTATAACGAAGTAAATATTCGTCCTATACCTACTTCGCTAAGGGTTAAGTAGGTTATACCATTTGTTAAGAGAAAATATGAGTAAAATTATTCAGATAGGTTTTACACCTACTTACTTTACTTTTACATATTTAATTATTTTGTACCTTCAGCAAAGAGTCAATAACAATTACATAGTTACTCGGACGTACATAACTAGTAACAACAGAGTGATATCTGCAAATAATGACGTTGGTAGGGTAGGTACTTTATTGCTTTTATACTTCTAAACAGATGTGTGCGTAAGTAGTGGACTAGATTAAGTCCAAAAAACGAAGTTTCACAAACCGTAACATGTAGGTAGGCCTGATTTCTATTACTAGTAGCTTGTCAACGAACTTAGCCACTTCCACTATGTTTTTTTTTTTTTTTTTACTGTATGTACTTCATTATGTACTCACTTTTGTCCTCGTCGCCACATGTAATGTCCTGATATTCCTCGGCTCACAAACACCTCACCACGCATACAGACACACAACCGCTCTGTACGACGGCCGCGTAACAACTGTCTCGTGACGTCGGCGCTTGAGACGATGTCAGTACATTACACATATGTCTTAGTTGCAGATGATGCATTTGCCTTGTCTTTACTTAATGAAGCCCTATCCATATTCAAATCAACCTATAGATAAAAGGGTCTACAACTATCGCCTTTCTCGTGCCAGGCGTATGGTAGAAAGCGTTTTCGGTATAATGGCAAGCCGACTTCGTATACTTTTCCGAAGTATACGAAGTCGGCTTGCCATTATACCGAAAACGCTTTAGAAGAACGCCTATAGAACTATGTCCGGAAAAAGTTCAAAGTGTTGTATCTACAATCGCAGCCCTTCATATTTTTTTAATATCGAGCAGTAATTCTCAGGGATATTTATCCCGCAACGATATTGAAGTCTTACCTACTGATAGCGTGGTAGGGTTATATACCATTAACAATAATAACCCTACAGTGGGGAGTTAAGAGAATATTTTATGTCAACAACAGGTGAAGTTTCATGGCAGTACCAATATGCAAGTTAAATATAGTAAAAATTTAATATATTTAAAAAAATAAATGAACTTACCAATGTATCATTCGCGTTTCTTTGATATTCTTTTCCTTGTAGCAAGAAAGAAAGGGCCTTAAAATACCGCCAATTTGACACATAAATTTCGTCAGTACAGCTGCCGCTCTTTTTCTTTTTTATTTTTGCCACTTCTTGGCTAAATTGTCCTTTCAAATTATGCTTTAAAAATTTTCTAGCGATTTCCTCTGGAGTGGTACTAAACATTTCACTAAGTTCAACATGTAGTGAATTTTGTTTTACACCGTTTTTGTAGTCCTTATTTTTAAAGTCCCACAGTATGGGACGTGCTTCAAAAGCGGTAATTAAAGTTTCTACCTCGTTTGGATTCCAGTTTTTATTTTGTTTTTGAGAGGACATTATTTTGTTGTAAGTTCTCAACTTATCAATTTAATTCGATAAGCTGAGAGTCGCTTCCGTAAACAAACTCGAACACTTAGAACTCGAACGTTTAGACTTGTAATTTTCCAATTCACGAAAGTAGTAAAAAATTACAGTAAGTCACTTACAATGAGTGTTTACACTTGAAAATTTATCGCAAGTGGCTTACGTAAGTAAAACTTACAGATGTAAAGGCGGCCTTAGAGTATTTATTGTTAGTAACCAACAAAAATGTACGAGCACGGCGCCGGCTTTTCGACCAAAAAACACCACGCTGTTTGTTCAAATAATTATTTCTGGCCAAAATCTTTATCTAATACCACAATCTATGGATTAAAAACTGTTCATTACTTACCTATTCATGGTTAGGTATTAGCAAGTAGGTTATTGCCTTGGAATCCTAATCATTTAAACATAAAAATGTATCATAATCTAAGCATTAACTCCTAGCAGCCCACAGATGTTGAACTAAAGCGGCTCGTTTCTTAATACCTCGCCTAAGTTCAGCTGCTGCTGTGCTTCTCATAGGTTCGTGAGATATGGCGATATTGTTATCGAGTTCTTCACCTTTAAAATCTTCGCCATCTTCCATTTCCTTTTTACTCATGTTGTGTAAGACACAACAGGCATTTATTATATTTGCTGCCACATTAGGGTGGTAATGCAATACTCGATGGGCAAGCAAACATCGCCATCTATATTTTAATACCCCTATTGTGCGCTCTACAGTATTACGTGTAGAGCAATGTACCTTGGGATAGTAATCTTCAGGAGAGCCCACATCACCATTAACACTAGGAGTTATCATATACTCCCTTTGACCATATCCAGAGTCACCTAAAACAGAAGAACATACCAAAATTGATATAGGAAACACTTACAAAATTGTCATTTGGACTATTTAGTATGCTTACGTAATAAATACACATTTTCTCCTGAGTTAATCAATTGTATCATGTGGTTTTTAACTGGATGTTGATTCCACACAAAACTGTCATGAGAGGCTCCTCCAAAAGAAGCATCTACTGACAAAATATTTAAATCAGCATCATAAATCTGAAAGAAAAATTAGGCACTTGAGTAGTTTGCATAATAAAAGGTTATGGTTTTTATAACTCAATATGAAAATAAAACGATGTGCAATGCTTAAAATTAAAACTTTCTAGAATGAAAATGTTTTCTATTGAAAAACCTCTCCTCATTTTTGCTGGGTCTTATAATTGCAATGTGGGTCCCATCGATGCCAAAACAGCAGGCTTACCGAATTTTTCAAAGTACCTGAAACATTTTTTTTATTTAAATTGATAAGTAGGTATTAGGATAGATAATCTTTTCAAGTATAATATGTAATGTATAAAATTAATATGTACCTACCTCCGTTTTATAGAATCTCTTTCTTGACGAGTACCTAATATGCAGGGTGTCCGGTAGCAGAATTAGGATTTCAAAATTAAATAATAATAAAACTATCAATAATATATGTTTATTTCAATAACGATTACAAAGAAGAATAGTGCGGATTTCATTGATTAAAAAATATTTCATCCAAATGTTGACCATCACGTCGTGTTGAAGTTTAAATCTTCGCGCGCTTTATATTATACCGTGTCTACCTTAATATGTAATCTTTTTTTATGTTTGTTCGTTCGCTTCCATGTCTTGTTGGAGTAAACGTGTCTGTTAAAAATTATTGAATTTTATTACCTAAATATACCTAGTCCCCTACATGGTCCTTCGAGCCGGATCATGTAGGGGACTAGGTATATTTAGGTAATAAAATTCAATAATTTTTAACAGACACGTTTACTCCAACAAGACATGGAAGCGAACGTGTCTGTTAAAAATTATTGAATTTTATTACCTAAATATACCTAGTCCCCTACATGGCCCTGGATCTACGCCGGATATTATTACCAGCTCATTATTACATTGAGGAAGAAGTTTCCATCACATTTGAAGCCGTGGAGCGCAAATAAATGCTACGGGATTGCGCGTCACCAGAGTGGTCGAGAGTTCAAAGTCTAAAAGTGCAACGTGCAGGAACAAGTGATTTTCATTTAGAACCCAACACTCTAATCAGGTATAATTAGGTATAATTCGACGTTAAATAAGGTTAGTAACAGTTCTTTCATATTAATAATTAAATCTGTTGTGTAAAATCAAAGTTTGTTTGTCAGTTAATGTATAAAATTCACACTAATTTTCACAAATTTTATTGGTTATCAAACATCGTATTTAAAATATATGTATAGGCATCTTGATGTTATTCATTTAAAATTTGCAGATTCTAGGTACTTTTTGTAATAGTTCTAAGTACCTACTTAAGTAAACTTGTTGCCTGTATCAGTTCCAGGTCATCCGTGCCTGTCTCCCAGAATGACCGAGGATAAGGAGCTTATTAAAAAACGCAGCAGTATCAAAGGCCGTATGACTGCTTTCGCGAATCATCTTACGACGTTGAATGCGTCGTCGCTGAGTTCCTCGGAGGCCAGGGAGTTACAATTGCGCATCGGTAAGATGGAATCTTTATATGACCAATACGATGGGGTACAGTTAAAAATTGAGTGTAGTTCTGACAATAGTGATGTTCAATTAATCGAAAGGACTGAGTTTGAAAGACATTATTATCGGATAATTTCCGACGCTCAGGGAATGATTGATACCTATAGAAAGGATCAAGATAAAACGGAAAGTGCGTCAATTTCTCGTTCCAATCACAAGCTTGTTAAATTACCTACTATTCAGTTGCCGAAATTTGGGGGTTCCTACGAAAAATGGTTAGAGTTTCATGACACCTTCTCAAGTTTAATCGATAAAAATGATCAGATAGACGAAATAAATAAATTTCACTACTTGAGAGCGTCATTAGAAGGTTCGGCTGCTGTGGTAATTCAATCTATTGAGTTTTCTGCTAATAACTATCAAGTAGCTTGGAAACTCTTATGTGAGCGGTTTGACAATAAACGTTTGTTGATACAAAATCATGTTTCAGCCTTATTCAACATTGAACCGGTCACAAAGAGTCATCCGCTATTTTGAAGCGCGTAATAGATCAATTAAATAAAAATTTGCGTGCATTAGAGTCATTAGGTCAACCCATTGAACACTGGGACACTCTTTTGATTTACCTCGTCACCCAGAAGTTAGATTCGAAGACATTTCGTGAGTGGGAGGAACATAAAGGTAATTTATCTAAAGATAAGCCGATTAGTTTGGTAGCCTTTCTCGAATTTATGCGTAATCGTGCAGATTTAATTGAGACGATTGAGTTGTCACAAAATAATGCTACAAGTAGCAAACAGGCGTCAAAAATAAAAGCTATGGTTTCTTATCAGAGTAATGACAATAAAAATAATACATCTTCATCGTCTATGAAACCTTGCCCCAACTGTAATGATGATCATTATTTGAATAACTGTCCGAAGTTTCTCGCACTAAGTAGTGATGCGCGATATAAGTTATTGCCTAATTATAAGATATGTTTTAATTGCTTCCGTAGTGGACACTACGCCAATTCGTGTAAAAGGCCAGGTTGTAAGGTGTGCAAGCGTAAACATCACTCACTAATTCACATAAACGAGTTTGGTGCATCTAAACAGCTGTCTACGTCTATGCCTACAGCTACAGCTGATTGCGATAACGGCAACCGTACGAGCAGCTCAGTGCCTACTGCGACGAACTGAGAGCTCGAGTGTTACACTTACGGGAAGTATTAGCACTACAGTTGAGAAGACAGGTCAGTGTGATGTTTTATTATCGACTGCATTAGTGAAATTGTATGATTGCGACAATCGTGAGGTCATCGCCCGTGCGATCCTGGATAGCGGTAGTACTTCGTGTCTAATGACCGAACGCTTGCATAAACAATTGAACTTGCCAGCTGATCGTACTGATAAGACCGTCGTAGGTATAAATAATAAAACATCGAAGATCAGTCAATTATGTCGCTTGCCTATAAAATCATTATGTGATAGTTTTTCAACTTACCTAAGTTGTTTTATTCTGCCGTCGATTACCGATAACGTTCCCGGGTGTCAGATTAATGTTAGGAATTTAAACATTCCATCAGATATTTGTTTAGCGGACCCTCAGTTTTATTCGCCCTCCGCCATTGATTTAATCATTGGCGCTGATGTTTTTTGGGACATTTTAGGTTCGCAAAATATTAAATTAGGAGATGGAAAGCCGATACTTTATGAAACTAGACTAGGTTGGATAGTTTCCGGTCCTGTTAACCGCGGCCGCGTACCTACGCTTTCACAAATCAAATGTAATTTTCCAACCAAAGTCGATTCTTTGACTTCTCACTGTTCTGATGATGACATCCAAAACCAATTAATGCGTTTTTGGCAGCTCGAAGAAGTTAGCCCTCAGTCATCTCATTATTTTCCAGAGGAGAAGCAATGTGAAGAACATTTTGTAAAAAATACTACTCGCCTCGCAGACGGTCGGTTTTGCGTTAGGATCCCATTAAAACAAACACCGAGCGTGTTAGGTGATTCTTATCAGCGAGCTAAACATTGTTTGCTTTCTTTAGAGCGCAGACTTAAATGTAATGCTAATGATTCATTTAGAAAAATGTATATAGACTTTATGTCTGAATATGAATCATTAGGTCACATGTCAGAGTGCAAACCGGTCACATCGGTGCCTCACTACTTCATCCCTCATCATGGCGTCCTTCGTGAGAGTAGTACGACGACCAAACTACGAGTCGTATTTAATGCGAGTAGTCCTACTACCTCGGGAGTTTCATTCAATCAGATTCAAATGATTGGGCCTACGGTACAAGATGACCTATTGTCGATACTTTTAAGGTTTAGGCAGCATAGATATGTTATAGTTGCAGACGTTGAGAAAATGTACAGATGCATTGTGGTACATCCTGATTCCAGGCCGCTGCAACAGATTATTTGGCGAGATCAAACTCAACCCGATTCCATCATTAAAAGTTACGTTTTGAACCGGGTGAGTTACGGCACGGCTAGTGCGCCGTATCTTGCGACTCGATGCTTAAAACAGATAGGTTTAGACTGTAAGGACCCTAAAATATCTGAAATTATAATTCATGACTGCTATATAAATGAAGTTTTACGTATACGCAAGCAAGTTACTGCCGAGCTAGCCTCAGCATGCATGCCTCTTAGGAAATGGAAGTCTAATGAGCCTCAATTGTTGCCAGAAACCGATCAGTTTTCATCGGAATTTAATATCGCAGAATCTGAATGCAATAAAACGTTAGGCCTCGGGTGGCACTCGGTGCAAGATCAGTTCTACTTTTCCATCAGTCCAACCATAGTAAAAGGAAACACTAAGCGTGATATTCTATCGGTCATTGCTCAGATATTCGACCCCTTAGGGCTCATATCATCTTGTGTTATCCTTATGAAAATTATATTACAGAAACTGTGGCTGCAACGACTGTCTTGGGATGATGAGTTGCCACCAGAGATGAACCAGGCCTGGGTCGAAGTTGTCGACAGCCTACCGGGTCTGAACAGCCTGCGTATACCGCGACGTGTCATCTGTGTCTCATATTCCTCTCTGGAATTACACATTTTCACAGATGCGTCTGAGCGTGCGTATGGCGCTTGTATTTATGTTCGGAGTACTAACGATAAAGGTGAGGTCTCAGTCAACTTACTTATCGCAAAAAGCCGAGTCACTCCTATCAAGCCCACAACAATACCACGACTCGAGCTGTGCGGTGCTCTGATTGGTGCTCGTCTGTATGAAAAGGCTAGTACTGCCTTGCGAGCTCAAATCAGTCATGTTGTGTTTTGGACGGACTCCATGATTGTCCTAGGTTGGCTTAAAATGTTGCCTTCTAAGTTACAACCTTTTGTACGTAATCGAATAGCTGATATTTTAGAAAAAACTGGCAGCTGTACTTGGAGACATGTTCCGACCGATGAGAACCCCGCGGATATGATATCGCGCGGTGTCAGTGTTAGTTCTCTCCAGTCTCTCACATTATGGTGGCAAGGACCAGAATATTTAAAACGCGATCCCTCGCACTGGCCTGCCACTCCAAGTACTGTTGAAAAGTTGCCTGAAACTCGAACTGAAGTTTCATTACATATAAATGATTTTACCTCATGCGAACTTATTGATTTCAGTCGCTTCTCAAATTTTTCTAGGCTTCAGCGTACTGTAGCTTATGTGCTACGGTTCATTAACATTTTAAAGAAAGGGACAAAAAATGAACATAAATATTTAAATACTGACGAGTTAAATAATGCGTTGAGTTTAATAATGAAGCAATCTCAGATTCAATCGTTCCCTGAATATAATTTGTTAGTTAAAAAACAAGATTTGCCTACTAAAAGCCCACTGATAAAATTTAATGTTTATTTAGATAAAAATAGTTTAATTCGCGTAGGAGGTCGGTTAGATAATTCTAATTTTACATTTGAGAAAAAGCACCCTATTATTTTACAGTCCACACATCAAGTTACGAAGTTGTTGTTTGAGTTTGAACACAAAAGATTAATGCATGCCGGCCCTCAACTTTTATTGGCTACAATTAGGGAAACCTATTGGCCAATAGGTGGTCGTAATTTAGCTAAGAAATGTTTCTGTCAATGCGTGCGCTGCAATCGCATGAAGGGTAAAACGTATAACCCGCTGATGGGTCCGGCAGAACCTTCCAAAACAATCCTGATTCGTCGGCATTGTAAATTTGTTCAGGGCAAAGGTCCTTTTCTTTTATCTCGTTTAGGAATTTTTCTTGGAATGGTTGAACAGCTTCCGTATTGCTAGAGACTTTCTCACCTGACACTTTCAGCTGACGTATGCCATGACGTTTTTTAAAATTATCAAGCCATCCTCTACTTGCAGAAAAATCCGAACCTGTTAGTTTTTTATGGAAGAATCTCGCTTTTTCCATTACGACCTCACCAGACAATGGAATGTGGCGTCGTCTTTGTTCTAAAAACCATGTGAACAGTGCTTCTTCTAGCACTGGATTCTCTGGTAATTTTAGAGTTTTTCTGAACCCTGGTCCTTTCTCAGTTTTAGCTATAAAAGATCTCAATTTTTGCTCATTTTTCTTGAGGTCTGTAATTGTTGATTTTCCAACGCCATACTTACAAGCAAGAGAAGTTGCCGACACTCCGTCCTTTAAACTGTCTAGTATGGTGCACTTTTCGGCTATAGTCAAAGTTTTATGTTTGCGTTTTGGTGTTGGAACCATCTTTATAACCTCAAAAAACACGCCGCGCACGAGTACAGAGCAGAAAAACGTGGAATGGACGCAGACTAACTAATAAACAACATAGCAGCGAGGCGAAGGCGAGGAAGTGGGGTGGGGTATGCAGTTCGGATTATAGCGACGTTCGGATTAGCCTGAGTACGGATTATCGAGGCTCTACTGTATACCTAGTCCCCTACACGTCGGACACACTCTTCAAATCTAGCCTCTGTATTCCGTGCCACATGCTGAAGCAATGACGTCGGTATGGCGTTAACTTCACGAACAATTTTGCCTTTTAGCGCCGAGATGGTCGCTGGGTTGTTTTATTTTTTAGGTATCCCCAGAGGAAAAAGTCCATCGGAGTAATATCCGGTGATCGGGGCCGCCAAGGGATCACCGAAACGGCTTATCAATTTATTCGTGAAGAAATCCCGAAGAATCGCCATAGTCTCTCTGGAAGTGTGTGGGGTGGCGCCATCTTCTTAAAACCATGTGTATGAACTGTAGGCAGGATGGTCTCTCATTATTGGTAGGAAATACTCGTTCAACATGCGTCGATAACCAACACCATCTACAGAAATGGTTTGCCCGAGACCATTTTCAAAAAAATATGGTCCAATGCCCTGCTTGATAATGCACACCAAACCGTCACTTTGGGGCTGTAAAGTGGTTGCTGGTGTTTCAAGCGTGGGTTCTGTCCTTTAGGTGACCAGTAACGGCAATTTTGTTTATTTACACTTCCATTTAAATGAAAATGGGCTTCATTAGTACAAAAGATAGTGTTTACCGTACGAAATCGCTCCAACATTTTCTCGCAATTTTTTTACGCAAATTGTAATCGTTAGCTTTAAGCGCTTGCACAACTTGAATCTTGAAAGGGTGAAATTTAAGACCCTTCTTCAATATTTCATGCACAACCGTTTTTGGAAGCCCCAAAACAGACGCTCGCTTGCGCACGTACTGACGCGGATCATCTTGTAAACTGTTCGCAACGAGCACAATATTGTCAGTTGTTCTCGATGTCCTGCTAGGTCCTGGCCGGGGGTTATTTCCTGCCGAGCTGGTTGCCCGGAATCTTCTCACCCATAATCGAATTAAATTTTCACTTGAAGCATCACTTACACGTCGAATATTGTAACGCGAACAAAATCTACGACGAGCAGCTACACACGAATCATTCGCCTTGAAATATGCTTCAATTGCGAACGCACGTTGTTCATCGGTCCACCGCGGCATCGTGACTAAAAAACCCGCACGATCGACGAACCCAGCGCCGCCCGCTCCGCACTCTTACGCTCAGCTGTTACGGAGAAATTTAAATTTTAAAACCAAATTCTGCCACCCGACACCCTGTTATTCAGAGCAGCAGTCACTTCTCTGATTGTACGGGATACCGACTGCTCGGACATCAATGTACCATATGTCCCACCTACAAGTCTTTGGTAACTCCCAGTAGCATAGAAAGACAAAGCTACGAGAACCTAAAAATACATCTAAATGCAACATGTACAACGAAGAAATTTACTGAATGCAAACTGTAATATCGTGTGCGGGTGGCGTATGAGGAATTAAAACGTACAGTCACATCTTGCTTATTTTTGCTTAAGTTGTATCTTATATACTAAAGTATACGTGACAACGTGCCAACTTACAATTAATTCGCTCAACACGTCTATCCTACTTCGGTTCGTGTCAGATCGATGGAACACGCTTCCGCTACCATATCTCATCTTCCCCGAAAAGGTTGGGTGTAGGTACCCCTCCTGCCAAAGTTAAGCCCTAAATAACTTAATTCTATTCTTATGCACTATACATTTTTTCCTTCCTTCATTATCTCTACATTTACTCCTAAGTCTACTGAATATAATACTGAATAAGACTACTGAATAAAATAAGGGAATAAGGTACTACTGAATAAGATAAGGTAACTGAATAAGATAAGGGAATAAGGTAAGGACTAATTATAACTAAGGGCCCTTAAACACTTCTGAAAACTTATTCCTATTTTAATTCCATAAAAGTATACAATCGGTATTTTCATACGAGTATGTTACATATTTTTCCTTAAAGATTTACATGAGATTATTTCAAGCTTCAGCAATAAATTTTTTTAGACGATATTCTAACTCTAAAGGGTAATTATCATATAAATACAATGGTTCAACTTCTTCACTTAGACACAAAAACTATTTCGTAAGCCTCTACAAATTCACTTAATTCACATTGCAACGTTAAAATGTATTTATTACCACTCTTGTCTACATCTAAAGGAACTACAATATCTAAAAATATTTTTTTAGAGAGATACGGGCTGTTGTTGTAATGATCATTTTGTCTTTAATATTTTTATTGGTTTGCTTCTGTTTTTGACAATCCTTGCAATTTGTTACGTAATCCTTTATGTCCTTATACATTCCTAGCCAAAATAACTCTTTTTATTATTATTCGTCATCCTGTTAATTCCAGCATGACCTCTCGTAAGTATTTTTACCAACGTACCATTTTTTTTTTCTCTGCAATCCTCTCAACATCCTGAACTATACAGAATCTCAATCTCCTCAGCAGTGTGTGCTGCGTTTTTTCAATAACTCGCGCTATAATCCTTACTAATCGTTTCATAATACCACGATCTCGTTGATATCTGATCCTCCTTCAATTCTACCTAATTCTTTTAACAATTCGTCTATGCGTGCCTTTGTTAATAAAGAATGTTGGTTAAATTATGTCATAACTTGTTCACCTACTAACCACTTATACATGCACCCATTATTAGGTACTACGTTCCCTAGAACTGACAACACTACCTGCAATAAAAATCTTTCTGGCTATTTCCTCTGGCAATACCACTCCATCTTCACTTATTTTCGTCTCTAAACACTTAATTATTTCGCTGCGCGCTGGGACTGCAAATGAACTAACATCTCTAGAGGTAGATATAAAGTGCAACTCTAACCTTCTATCACCTTCTCCAACTTTTATACTTAAGACTTCAAATTCCCACATACTCCTGTTATAGTACACTCCTACAATTGATTACTCCAGCCTCTTTCATCCGAGCCACACAACTATGTTTCAAAATAACACACTAGCTCCCGAGTCTAATAACTAACTAATATTTTCCTTCACACAGTATAATTGAACTTGATTCCCGCTATTATACGATAATATTTCTACTTTATTGAGATTGGTCATGAAAAATTTATTCAGTATCAGCAATACGCGTTTCTGCTGCCTCGACACATAGCACATCTGCTGACCTATTGTTTGCATAGCTACGTCTTATTGAATTCCTGCCTTACTTGACCTTGCTGACTTTGCCAATTGGCGTTACGTAACTGATCTTGCATTGCGTGCTAATTATAAAACCTCAGCCTGCATTTCACTAATCGAGACATTATGTTTTAAGATCAAATTCCCCCATTCCTGAATTTGTACTCTTTTCCTTAGTGAGACTGAGAAAATATCGACATTACTAAAAACTCTACTTCCGGGATAGATTGTCAAAATCAGTATTTACCTGTATGAGATCAACAGCCATTACCTCTGGTTCTGAAGTCGCTTTAATTATCTTATTAAACAAAACGTTAAAACAATTCCTAAACCCTTTTTTTATCTTTAACCTATTTTCACAATAATAGTCTCTAACCACTTTTAAAACCGTTAAAAAAACCCAATTTGTGAAAATTGCTGGACCTCACCGGATTCTTCCTCTCCAGACGCGTATGTATGCCATATTACTCGCTCCTTGAATTGTCCATTCTCTTCTCAATGTATTAACAAAATAGCCTTTCGCTTAGCTGCGCTCTAGCTGTCGCCGTAGTAGAGATAGCCGGTGACTGCTCCACTATAATATCTTCCTTTGAATTCTGAGCTCCCATAACTTGTGAAAAAAAAACAATCCATACCTTGGATTTTAGCAGAAATCAACTGGAGCTGCCCTTTTACACTTCGGTTGTCTTCATTTTCCTTCTTATCACTTTGTCACGGTCGCCATGTAATATCGTGTGCGGGTGGCGTATGAGGAATTAAAACATCTTGAATGAATAACCTTTATTTTTGCATAAGTTGTATCTTATATACTAAAGTATACGTAACAACGTCCCATTATACAATTTATTCGTTCAACACGTCTATCCTACTTCGGTTCGTGTCAGATCGATCGCCACCATATCTTACTCATTTAGTATATAGGTCACTCCTCCACTTTGGAATTCGCATATAAGGTTCCAATTCATGCACTATTTCTTCAAATAAATGTATAGTCACTAGGGCTTGCAAATATTCGAAAACTTTGATATTCGAATATTCGGGTACAAGTGCGGGTACTATTCGAATTATTCGAATATTATTCGAATAATAGAAAAAAAACTATGTTTTCATTAAAATCACATCTTTTATTGTTTTAAGTGTTACTTCTAGGAACGAAATTGAAATATTAAATTAAAATAAAATTTACCCATAAATTACTAGTAAAAATAGTCTTTATAATCTTCAACAAAATTTAACACAATAACAAGTAAAACAATGTAAGTAACGGTAAGTAGTTACTAGAGTAAATAAGTACACAGACATTTTTAAGTGGTCTTATTTATCACACAACCATAATAAAATTTGCAATTAGAGTAACATTAATTGAACACATTCACAAATTCTTAGTAAAAACAGTCTTTTAAATCTAGATACGCATGTATTTAGCAATATCTACAATAAAATTTAACACAATAACAAGTAAAAAACACAATAACGGTAACACGTAAGTAGCTACTAGAGTAAGTACACAAAAATATATAAGAGCGACAACGTGAGCGACAGAGATGGATAGACAGAAAAGTCTCGTCAAATCGCAAATGGACTACGCACTTGCGCGCGGCACTCCCGAACGTTTCCGAACCGCGTTCCGAACCCTAAAACATTGTCATGTTGTTTACCCGAACGATCTTAACTTGTATCGTCTTGAATGGTTATATCGCGCGAGTTTATACCTGGCATTTTATGCACATCAGAGTTCTCAGTTTGGTGTTATTATTATAAATCGAATATTCGAATATTGCTATTTTAATATTCGAATGCAAGCCCTAATAGTCACACGGTAATTTGCTCTAAACTCGTCATCACTCATAGAAATTATCGACAAAAAACAAATTTAATAAAGGAAGAGATTATTGAAATTAAACACAAGTATCGAATTCTAAGTTGGCCCCAAGATATAGCGAATTCGTTCAATAACTTTTATATTGACCAAATTAATTTCGATCCTTTAGCACGGCCAAGCTCAGTTCCAATAAAATTTTCATTAAAGAATTTACTTTCACTGGTCGAACAATACTTTTAATCTTTTTAAACTTTAAATAATTAAAGAGCTATCGAACGCGACGTTGTCTTAGTAGCAACGCGCGGGATTTTTTTTAGGTTGTCCACTAGTGAGTGTCCATTAGAACTAGAGTTGCTCCCTTTTTATAATCAGAGGCAGACGCACGCACGCAGTATCTGAGGCAGACGCACCGTGTACTTACCATCTGAGCCGTGTGTCTTACTAAATAATTGCTCACATAAAATATGAGATGGATCCTTCACTGGCCGTCCAGGAGGTTCCTCTGACCGCCAAAACCGTTCCACTTGGTCTGCCAAAGTGGCACTCGAAAGCAAGCCCATTCTAGTTGCCTGTGGTGAGGTCGCGGTCAATTTCTACGAAGGTTCCGTAGGGCCGAAAATTACATGATTAGATTGTGTTCAACACATAGGGGCCTTTGACCTCTAACTCAACAGCTTCATTTAATACTTGACCGAGAATATCTGAACCTAAAATTAAATCTACTTGACCGTCACTAAAATAACCGCTATCCGAATTGAATTTTAAATTTAATGGTTTTACCGAATAACCCATTTTCGCATTTATTGAAAATTGAAATTACTGAAATCGTCTTTAGAAACCATTCGACCTCTTCGAATAATCTTTGGCTTGGACTACCCACTGTAATAACATCTTTTGAGTGTTTTGCATAGTGCAAATGTCATCTACTAATGAATACGTGAAAATGGTTCCCCCTTCATATTTAGACTCCTTAACCTTTCGGACGAACTTAACCGAAGAAATTTTGTCTTTGATCGCTAAAACGTTACCTGCAAAATCTTTTAAAGTCTTTTTTGCAGCAAACTGAGTAATAATCCAGTCATCTTCTTTCAAGTTTTCTTCGTTTTCTGTGAGATATTCAATTTCATGCAGTTCAAAATAAATATCTATCCGTTCAAAATTATCTTTTTTGAGAAACAGACGCATTCAACAAATGGCACTTACGTCAACTTACGCATGTTCAAATCAAACGCATTAAAAAAATGGTACCTTTGAGTATATAAATGATAAAAAAATGAATGTTATATTCAAAAGTGCCACATTTTGAAATGTGGCACTTTTCCACAAGAAATTATTGGTACTGACGTTTATTTTATATTCGATAGAAACACATTCCAAAAATGGCACCTTTGAATTGTCTTATTCAAAGGTGCCATTTTTGGAATGTGTAATAAGCAATGATAAAACAACTAAATCTTATATCAAAAAGTTTAATTATGTCATAACTGCAATAATTTAAAAAATCAAATTTACTAATCTAAATATAAATTAAAACAGATAGGGACATCAAAAGAAATCTATGAAAATAAATATTTTTTTAGTTTTTGTTAGACGGTAAACAACAGTAGGTAAAAACTAAATAAAAAGTTAGAATTTAAAATAATTGAGGCTCCCAATTTCTGGCCACATTTATTTTATATGAAATAGTGTAACTTACATGCTGCCACTCTTATGTAGTCCTACTACATCCGAGAACATTTAGTTCCCCCGGCAGCCTCCCTCTTAAATTCTATCGTCGCCCTATCTGCTTCGTTATCTGAAAACAGGAATCCAACAATCACATGGGTTTACTTCAAGTAGGTACCTAGGTAGGTCTACTAAATAGTTAGATAAACCTATTTTGGAACCATTGAAATATAAATATTACGTACCTCGCGCCATCAACTTATTGGCCAATAGCCTCTCCACCATCCAATCTTTTTGTTTCGTATTTGACCGTTATCGGCGGTCAGGTTGCTGCATTTTGTATTTTAGTTTTGTAGCTTCCGAAAAACGTAACGTAATAATCCTGTGCGAAAAACCAAAACAAACACCATCCACCATAGATAAAAATTGCCGTAAAAATTGTGTAGATAGAGCGCCATCTAGCGACGAGTAGTGCCAAAATACATAAAATGACAAATGCTTATGTTATCTGTGAACTCAATTTAGAAATCCCATGTTTTAAGTTTTTCCTAACCAAATTAATAACATTTAAATTATTAACATATAGGCTAGTTTGACAAGTTAGTTTGGTGACAACAGAATTGGGGCCAGTGTAAGATTTGCATCCAAACTCCTGGACAGTGGCGCTCTTGCACCAAGCATATTTTTAATTAATGTCTGGTACAGCTAGCAAAACAGGAAACCAAATAAAATTATTTTGTATATATTTATACTAATAAAAATATTTTAGTACGATTATTAAAGACAAGGAATTATTATTATTTCAAATTTTTAAACTAAGTAGTACACTAATCATTTCGACTGATCATCCATTTTTAGAACAAAGTTACACTAAACTCTATCTGTATCTGGTAATTCTGCATCACAAATCTCTTCTTATCTGGGGTGTCATTTTCAACAGTAGCTCGGCTCAGAACTTACCTGTAATAGTTAAGATCATCTCGGCTCTCCCATTCATCACCGAAATGTTTTTGCTTTTCCTGACTTTTATTTGTCTGTTCTTCTATATTATTTGTAGTGTCATTGTTGTCTAACACTCTTCTGCAGGAAAGTAAGTCTTGAAAAATACATAAACTGGGCTCCTTTACGAGCACCTGAACCATAACAACCAACAGTTGCACAACAACCAACCAAGAGTTGTATGTAAGAAATACAATGTTGTGTTTAATTGTGTGAATTCATATTTATAAATGAATAAAATAAATATTTTTGGACTTTCCACACAGCACTGTATGGCCCCAAACTAAGCCAAAGCTTGTAATATGGAAACCAGATAGCTGATATAATACATATTTATAATTATTTTTTTAGTAAATACATACTTATAATATTATATAACACCCAGACAGAGAACAAACATCTATGTTCATCACACAAATGTTTGTTCTCGGTAGGGATCGAACTCACGGCCTACAGCGCAGAAGGCAGAGCTACTACCAACTGAGCTGTGAAGACTGTGTGTGTGTAAAGGGTTAACATTTCTATTTTTTGTAAAAGGGTGAAATCATGCAAGAATTAATGCCACCCCCATCAATTGAAATATCACCTCCTCCTTTCATAAATCTTCCTCATTCTTTGCGACGTATCCCAGAGGATGAGGAAAATATACCACCTCCCAGCACATCACACACTCCTCATCAATCACCACGCGCAAGACCTGCCCGGCCGCATGATGCTTTTGCCCAGCTTCAGCAAGAAAATAAATATATTTTACAAGTAACAATGCTTTTACTCACTTGGTGTTAATTTGTGCCCTAATCTTTATATTATTATTATAATTGTGTATAACTTTATTTATCTTTCAGAACATTATCAGCGTTACCAAAATAAACTCATGGCAAAAGCTAAAAACAGGTAAAATTTTGCGGACAAGTTTAATTATTAAAATATCGTTTCTCTTTTGGAGCGAAATTTACTCCACTTGGAGTAAATTTAATAGTTGGGCCTATGGCGGACTCTGCTGGCCCAATGCCCGTAGAACTTTCATGCCCAAAATCTTTATAGTGATTTCGGACACAACAGGGATGTTCGATGCATTGCCGGTGGCGCTATGAGCGGATGCATTTAAGGCATTTTCGTGCCGTGCGTTCTTTTTCAAGTCCTTCCATGTCTGTAATGAAACAAGATACTTTTATATAACCTCATACATAAGTCCTGCTTCCACTGGTCGACCGACCTATCTGGCCCATCATTTTTGAACATGTTTTTCAGCTTGAGCCACTGGGCCTCGACTCTTCTGGGTCCTAGAGGCCCAGTGAAACCCCCTGTCGCCATATCAACCAGACATAGAAGTCTACCAACATTCTCAGTTGCGTCTTGTTGCTTCTCAATCTATAGAAAAACAAAATTATTGATTCACTGGTTATTTGAGCGTTTAAGCTGGTTCGCGGAGGGTTATGCTCACTTAAGAGTGTGCAATAACGCCGCTTCGAGTTCGATTTCGTTCCCCTCTTCCCTTCATCCTTCTAAAATAATACGCAACACCTACTATGCGGCCGAGTGTGAGAGTTCTACTCGCGCATCACTGACAACGCGCTTTTGCCGGCTTATATCTGCCTACGAACCATAATAAAGTACTATTCATTATTCTGTGGTAGTAGGTAGTAGCTACTACAGCAAAGCATGACGAAGCGTGAAAAACATCAGTCAAGTGTTCCGTAATATTTATGCTGAATAAATGAAAAAAAAAACGACTTTTAAAATATATTTATTTAGCATACTGTGGTGTCTAGCCTAGTCGCGCTGGCAACACTAGCGACATGCTGGCCACACTTGCTTGGACGGCGTGGCCGGGCGGAGGGCATAACCTCGTATAATAATATATTTGTGTTTTAATGGATCTAAAGAATCCCACAAAGTGGCGACTGAGGAGAACGTGAGTATTTTAACTCATTTTACTGAAAAGGAAGGGATAGATGGCATTCCAAAGTAATTATTTTGCAGTTGAAGTTCAAGTTCCAATTCAATAAACAAGGTACGAAACCTACGTTGAACTAACATGTACAGTACGAGGGTACCGTATATTAGATCAAAGTATTACTTACGTAATTGAGATACCTGTTAGAAAAAGATCTAGAAAAATTTATCGCTGCATAATAATTTTACCTGCCTACCCTAACCTACGAAAACTTTCTGTGAAAGAAAAGATTTTTACTTTGATCATCACTATGAAGGTAGAAATGTTTTGAAAATTATTAGCATTAACAATGCTGCCGTAGCCAAAATCGGCCTGGACGACACATCACATCATCATCAACCATATCTGTACGTCTTGACCCACGTCACCAGGTACTACAGTGTATGGAATACCAACTACTGTACCTGTACTGGGTTTGTGCCAAATGTTAAAAGTATTTGGACGTATCTGACCACTTTAGACATCCTCAAAAATCTTTAAGTTGATACTTGGTACTAAGGGATGTGTGAAGATATTTACCGTGCCTGGGAATCAAAGTCTTGAGGCTGTTGCTATTTTACTATTATTTTTTATTAGCAATTAGGTGAATGGTTTTTATATCTTTTATACCTACCTATTGCAACTGAAATCTAGACTGAAAAACCAGTACCAGTTTTAAGGGCAATGCAATAAAGTAGCTATACTATTGTTGCGCTGAGCATGAGCCACAGCCTAAAATGAATAAACAATATCTAATATGAAAAATGTTATGTTACAGGCTCCAAATACCGGTCATGTAAATAAAGGCCATGCAATAAGTGTCATCACATCAGAGACGACGGAAAGGCTATGTAATTAATCTCATCAGAAATGATGTAAAGGCCATGTAATTAATGTCATCAGAGATGATATAAAGGCTATGTATAATGTTATTAAAGATAACCAAAAAGCCATGCAAGAAATATTTCATCAGAGATGGAAAACAAAGCCATGCATTTAATAAATGGTCATCGGAAATGACAAAAAGGCAAAAGAAATGAAAAATCATCAAATGCACTGTGTGTGATCACATGTGACAATATAATAAAAATTAAAGGCCATGAATAATTCATATTTGTTAAATATGCATCGGAAACTGGATCACAAACATACTTAATAACACTTAGCTTTTGAGTGTTTTAGATGAAATGAAATTTATTTATCGTTAACAAACATTACAGTATTTTATTAAATTGGGTTTATGTTAAACATTTGCGATATTTCCTGTTCGAACAACATTTGTACCCAAACTAGAATAACCCTGTGTTATAGTATACCAATGCCAGGTGTGGCAGGCAAAACACAGGAAGATTATTGGGTATTATCTCGATTTCCGTTTCATTTGTAACATACTATATACTTACCATTATCATTATAATTAATCTACTGGGTGGGTATAATCTACCTCGTTGATTATTCGTAGTGGTTGCTTTACTGTCAAAAGTTTATGTGTGTTGTGAATTTCACAATTTATAATAATATTACCGCATCTTTAGAAAGAAATAAAAATATTTGTTCCGTAATAACATAGAATATCAAACTACCTCCCATTATTAAAATGTGAGTAGGTATTATGTAACAAGAAATTAAGAAGAAACTTAACCTACACAAACACGGCAATGCAACTGTTAACAGTTGATAACGCCACGAATATGCATAAATATGCACGAATACATAATATAATTAAATGCCTTGACAATTTATTCTAATTATGTTATTATAACTCTGCTAATATAATATATGTAAGATAGACCATCATCATTTACAGCAAACAAGGCGGTAAAACCCACTCGGGTACGAACACTCCAAAAATCGACCGACCTGCTTGGTAGCTATTATAAATACTTACTATATACTTATACTATCAATAGAATGGTAATCATAACTGCATATTTTGTTCAGAGATTTTTGAGCTACCTACCTACATTGTAGAACACTATATAAATTCAAAACAGCCATACGTAAATCAAACTGTTTAAAAAGTGGTTGATCTATTTAAAAGAAACGTCGACAGCATTTACGAAAATAAAATAAAGTTTATTTATTTTCTAAAAAATAATAATTACAGGAATGATGGAAACAAAAGCAGAAATTGTGTTAGTAGGAGTTTGCATTCTGTAGCTACAGCAGCAAAAGAGACTTGTGCCTATGTTCAAACATGGTGTATGGATGGAACATCCACGTATAAAGTAAAATTATTGTACCGATGCCTATATACTTAGGTAGAGACAGTCATACCTCACTATATTCTTGTATTTCCTGGATGATTGATAGAGAATGCTATTAGCATCAATTTTATGTGTGAAAGTAAGTATTAAATAACCTATCTGCTTATCACAAGCCAATAGAACATTCAACCTGCCTACCTTGGTATTTATTACTAAGTGAACTAAATGAAGATTTATAATAGACATTAATATAATAATCAAGTAAACAAAAGGAAAAGAATTACATTGGTTTAACTAAATTTGACAAAGTACAGTTTAAAAACTGGTTTTGAATAGAAATAAAATAACAGTAATACATAACAATTAAAAATAAATGTTTGAGCAACATTTTGATAGAAATTGGTATTTTACCCTGTTTTATCTGATAATGGAGAAAAAGTACTTTTTATCTCTACTAAAACTTAACTTTGGCCTTGCACACAGTTCTTAATGTGTCACTAAGTAAGTTTTTCAATGTGTTGTATGATTTTGATAATGTTGATAAAATCTACTGGTCACTCAGACTGGTAGTGAGCAACTGTAAAAAGAACGTACTGACTTATAAAAGTTACTAGACTCTTTGAAGGCATGAGACATCTAATGAACAAGCTGAATATATCAAAGCGTGTCTTCTTCTGGTAAGGATTCTACCAAAAGCTATATCAACTGTATTAATGAATTGAACCTATATCAATACCTTATAGCCATATAGTATATTGACTAAGTGTACATACTACCATTATTACATTAGAATAAGGGTGATGATGATGAATAAATAAATTATGTTACTTATTTACCTAGGTAGGTACATACTTAAAACAAGGTAAAATTACTAAGTACAAGAAGTTCAAAGAGATAATAGGTTTTATTATGAAAATTTAAACATTGTACCTATCTTTAAAGAACCTTGGTTTTCCATGATATGTCTGTTAATGGTCTGAGAGTGAAGAGACAAAATATGAAATCTAGATCTTCATCTTTGTTTTAAATGTTTACGTCTTTTCACACCCCCTGCTTGGGCGGACCTATATTCACCTTGAGTGTGTTTTAGGTACTATCTAAAATACTTCATATTTGCCGGCTGCAGTAGGGGCGATGAAACCTGACCTAAGTATAATCTATTTGATACTGCCATGGATACCTAATGAAAGTTATACATAGCCTAGAGAACATTATCAATTGGATTGGTCGTAGATTTGGTCAGTTCTTATACCTACATACCCCTAGTCCCTAGCTGTTCTAAAGGTTCTGTATAAACTTGTAAATTTTGGTGTACCTGCCTATCTGGAAAATGGGGGGTATCTGAGTAACAGAATCAATCAGTGATTACATACTTCAATGGGTTAGGTAAATTGATAATTGGGTAATTAGAGACTGCTTCAAAGTATGATCGATTGTATCTATCCGCACGGATCTTGGATCAGACCGGTGGATTGACCTCTTCTTGATGTTATGTACCTATTCCGGCAAGAACTAGATTATGCTAATCAACACAAAACAAACGCCAAGAGCTGAGTTGTTCTGCCCATGGAGGTAAATGTTCTGCCTGTTGAATTCTTCTTCTTCTCTCAATTTATGGCTCCTGTCCGTCATTCGACGGACAATCATGCCAGTGTCAAGTGATTTGTATTGAATACTTTTTAGTCAAGTCAGTCCATAGTCAAGTGGGCCATCATTTGTTTCGAAGAAAATGGCAGCGGTTTTCTTCAAAACATTAGAAACATTTTCAGTCAAATCAAGATATCATATATACAGACACTTTCATTCCAAATGCTTAAACTTTGTGCTAAGACCTCAAGTAATGTTGGTTAAAATGCCACCGAAATTACACAACACAACTCAAAATAACACTAGAAAAACCTTAGACGCAGATGAGAAAAATAATTAAAATGAAAAAGCTATGTTGCTTCCCAAATTGTCAGAAAACGAATCGCCTGTTGAATTGAATTGAGCTATGAAGAAACTACTAGGAACCAAGTTAGGCTAAATTGTTCTTTCAGCTTACTAAAGAGGTTACATTCAAATTTGAAAACGACTGACAAAATCAATGTTATGATAATGATATTATTCTATTTCTATATAAAATCTGTTGTGCATCAGACAAGATTTATGAGTTATAAAGAATTATGCTTTTATTCTTGTAGAAATATCCTTCTACTAATACGATGAATTTGAAATCTATTCGTTCAATTATTAAATATGTAAATGTACCTACAAAAATGTTCATGTTAATATTAACAATTAAAGCATCTTTCATGCTGATACAATGTAAGAACTTTTAGATTTAAACCAGCAAATAAAAGTAACAAGAGGTGAAATCGGCATGATTTCTATATGATGTCTCACCCAACTATTTTAACTAGTTTCCTTTTAGTATAGTTTATTGAATATGAATTGTAAAATTCAATCAAAGAGCACGAATGGATTGCCTTGACCACAGATAAACAAATATTAGTGCCTTGACTAACCTGTAAGTTCTACCAGTAGTTTAACTTTTTGAAATTTTAAAATTCCATATGTTAATCAATGTTCAATACTAAAGGCCGCAAATTAATAGAATGGCGAACGGAACGTTCAACATTTTGAATCGGTCAAATTTTATTCTATTACCTGGTATTAGTTTAAGGTTAAGGATTTAAAAAAAAAAGGATAAGGGGAAGGAATATAGGTAGTGATAGTAAGAAGAAAGAGTTAATCAGTTATTATTTATAATACCTATAACTATTCCAAAATATTTGAAAATGTTAGTGTTGACTTAAAATGTTGTACCTATACTATAACTGTTATACAAACTAATTTTACTATTTATTTCATCGTGTTTAATCTTTGTTCAACCTATGCTACATTTCCAATAATTTAGGTATGTACTTACATACTACAATATGTATTGAATATGGGTAAGTAAATAAGGAAATCAATGGTGACAATACAATCTAAAATGTAAGTAATAAATAATAGCGTTTGCAAAGAGCTACAAATGCTCCATTGCATCATGTGTGTTTTATACATTTTTGTGTACCTGTATAAGTTGTGGTTTGCTTTGTTTATAAATGTGTTATATACAAAGTATAATAATATAAAGTATAAACTAATCCATAACTATTAAACTGTGCCTTATACTTTCATGATTACTGACTCTTTTACAAATATGGTTTACTGTAAGTGTTCTGAAATTTGTAAATTTTAATAAAGATGAGGATGTGGTGTCTAGCCTAGTCGCGCTGGCAACACTAGCGACATGCTGGCCACACTTGCTTGGACGGCGTGGCCGGGCGGAGGGCATAACCTCGTATAATAATATATTTGTGTTTTAATGGATCTAAAGAATCCCACACATACCTACTAACAAAAACTATAAAGAAAGTATCACTTACCTAATAATAATAAAATGCGTCAACTCAGAGTTACAATCACACGTGAGGGTTCCGTAAAATTTAAAGATAATATTATTTACAAATACAAATACATACCTAATGATAAATACATCCGTCATGTCACGTCAATCACGCACGGGTCGAGGGTTCCGTGACATATTATTTTAAGCTGCACATTGCACAAGATTTTTTATTTGTTATTATGTAGGTGGGTAACTTAAATTTATTGAAAGAATTTTTGAAATCGGACGAGTAGCTTTTGAGCCTATTCGTCACATACAAAACAACAAAACAACAAAAATACAAATCTTTCCTCTTTATAATATTAGTGTAGATGTAGATACGTGTAGAAGTGTAGATGAGTTTATCATGTAACTGAAGTTTGTATCCTTATTGTCTTTTGGTTTAATCTCTTTAATTTTTGAGTGATGTCAGACACATAATTTCAGTCTGACTTTTTTATATTACCTACATATCTTTAAATTCAATTGTTATTTGTTTTTTTTGTATTTTTTTAATCTTGGTAGCTTGTTGGACAGATTCTGAATTGTTGTTGGTCTGGAGATTTATTTCTCTAAGAGGCATATTTCTAGTTTTTCTAGGGTCTAACAATTCTGGCAACATAGATTCAAGGTAAAACTTTTTTAGTTTTGGTACAATAACATTGGCCCATAGTATTTGGTCACGTTCAATTAATTCTGTTTTTATTGGATTATTTAGGCCAGTCCACACTGCAAATAAACATTCTCTTCGTCCTGTGATATTAAGCTGTCCTTGCACTTGTAAATACCAGTGATGTTTTTTATTTATTACAAAGTCTTTGTTCCAAAATGTTATTTTCCTTTTTCTTACAGCTTCTTCTAAGGAACTTCTAAAGCCTGAAATTGGACACTTCATTTCAACAATCCGATTTTCATCTATCACTCCATCAGGAGTTGCTCCTAGGAAGGGATTATTTTTATCAATAAATAGGCCGCATGATAAAATTTTCACATTTTCTTGCTGCTCTAGTTGAAGTAATGCATTTTTTTCATTCATTCTGCCATGTTGTATAGACGTGACGTTGGATATATCTTTTTTATATAATAAACTTTTCACTAGGCTGGCTGATGTTGTGCTCCGCTTGTTAACAATTTTACCGAAATTAGATGCCGTTAGTATGTTTCTTCTTATTTCCATCCATTTGCTGCTCTCACTTTGGAGAACTGTCTCTCTTTCGATGTTAGTGATTTCATCATCAGTTTTTTCTAAATTCTGTAAAAATGTAACCTTGAGTCTTTCTAAATCTTCTACAGGTAAATCAGGCCTTAAACAGTTTTCCCCATAATTTTCGTCCGCTGCCTTTTTCTCGTTTTGTAAGAACACTAGATTTCTGCGTTTAGGTTTTGATCTCAAACTATTTCTTTTCATTTTTTGTAATTCTAAGCGCTTCGACTTTGACATTGGGCTAACACCTAGAATGGATTTTTGCAGCTTGTATAAAGGTCTTTTTGTATTAAATGATACCACTGCAGCAGCACATCTCGCCTGATATGATTGCCGTAGACAATAATTGATGCGTTTGCCGCCGACACATTTTGCAATTATGGCATTGAATTGTTCGCAAGGATTACTATCTACATCTTCAATAAGACTACGTGCGTTCGCTGCTGTGAAGCCGATTATAATTTTTATCTGATGTTCTAACGCCGTATCTTTTAGCTTCATAGTGACATCTTCACTGGTCCTTTTACTTTCGCAGTAAAAATCCTGACAATCATTATGGCAGCCAAAGGCATGATTGTATGAATTCAAAATTGCTACATATAGATCGTTTATTTGTTTTGAGCGGGAATCATTTGTATTTTTCAGATGTTTTATTGACGAACAAATAACTTTTCTGATTGCTAAAATTCTTTGTGTATTCAAATATTTTCTATGCTGCAGTTGGTATTTAGTGTCTTTGATGAGCGCTTGAAGTTTATTACACAAATTACGGAGTAAATGATTTCTGCATTCAATTTTTTCTATGGTGAAGTTAGAATATGGCCGGGCTTGTAGAATTTTGGAATATGTGGAAGCGTCTCCGTCTGCAACCATTTTGCCGTAAATGAGACCATACATATCTAAAGATTGTTTGAAACCTTCTAATATAATTTCTGATTCCATGCCAGTAGATGAACCTGTATAATTTTTAAAGCATTTATGCTGTTTTGGTGTTGTTTGTTTATTTATGGCACGGATACACACACAACAATATTTATTTTTTACGGCAGCATACAACACTTTTCCAAACCTCTTACCAATTATCGCAGCAGCCCCTGATAAGGAAGAGTAATTTTTCTTGTAGGTCCTTTTGGCCCAGCACCCATCAACAATCACTTCTATTACAGGTATTCCATCCACATTAACTCTGCCTTCATCTAACGCACATTGCCTTTCTTGAGCTGCTGCAGCTTCCATCTCAGCGGTTGCTACCTTTTCCCATTCATTGTTAACCTGATCATCAATTTTCTTATAATATATTTCAGACATAAATGGAACATTTATTGATGTAAATATTTCTTGTAATTGTGTATATCCTACACCTGTTACATCGGCACTTGTCACTGCAGCAGTATTTATATTTAAATTTTCTCTTGGACTAGGTTTGGATGTATTTATTCTTAGCTCAACATTACATCAACATAACATCAGTCGCTCGCTTGTCGCCGCGCACGCTGCACGATGCCGACGGTTCGGTCCCCTAAAAACGACGCAATAACTCCCAGTAGTAGTGAAGTTACGACTAACGAATTCCAATGCAATGGGTGCAAAATTGTTGTGAATGAACTGCTTGCTTTTGTAAGCCATAAAGTAGACACCTTACCGGAACCAGCTATCATTCAAATATGCATGAGTGCCTACTCCTACGAGGAAGTCGAAATGGCTAGATCAATAGCGCTCAAACTACTAGCACCGACGAAAAAGTTTATGAGGCGCAAGGACGGATCTGAACAAAAAAGCCTGCAAGACATTATCAGGCTTATTAAAGAGTTTGAACCTGACTGCCTTCCTGCCTTTGTAGCCAGAAACTTGAATAAACTACCGGCGGTCTCTTTTGACCATATTGACGTTACCGCTTTTCTAAAAGAAATGGCGGTACTAAGAAAAGACGTGGCTACCATAAAAGCCAATAAATATGACTGCGATTATTCAGGCGGAAAAACCGACATCGACTGTTTAAAGGCGGAACTAGAAGAGGTTAAAACAATGTTAAGGGAACTTCGGTCTTGTGCTGAGCAGAGCAGCAGCAGACAGATTCGTACAGTACCTAGTGAGAAGAAGCATGTGAAGTGCCGGGATCGTGATGATATCACTATCTCTTGCGCACCCGTCCCTCTTATCACGCACGCGAGCGACACAGCCAGTAAAAATGTACCCGAACAAAGCAAGCGTATAAATATGCCTAATGCAAGCGCACCAATAAGTTGCGCACAAAGAAGCTCACGGTCAAGGTCGCCCAGTCCTCGGACCGACACTATACACGTACCGCTATATCGAGATATGGTTGTGCATGCGAAACAAGACCGCACGCCTAGCGATCGTAGAAATAATGACAGCTTTATCTTGGTGGAACGCAAACAGCGAAAAAGGTTGAGTAATTTTAGTGGCACGGCGCTGGGCTCCAGTAAAATGCAGGTAGCGGAACTTACATCAGCTGTTTATGTCTCGAGATTAAATAAATCGACAAATACTGACGACATTCGCGAGTACATCCGTGAAATGGGTCAGGAGTGCAAAAATGTTGAATGTTTAACGCAAAAGCAGGAAACCGATTTTAACTCATTTAAAGTGAGTGTACCTAGACATAATATACAGGTATTCTTGAATGAGGGCTTCTGGCCTCAGGGAATTAAATTTAGACTTTTCCGTGAGTACACAACGAAAGGAAGGACGAATAATATCAACCAAAATGTATAGTACACCCTCTAGCATATCTATAGTTTCGTTCAACTGTAAGAACGTCAAGAGATCCGAGCAGTGCATACGTGACCTATCCAGAAAGGCGGATATAATCGTGTTGCAGGAGACTTGGCTCCTCCCTCACGATCTTAATTTTGTGCATCAAATTAATAGTGAATTCGGATGTGTTGCTAAGTCTTCGGTAGACACGTCGGTGGGAATACTGAGAGGAAGACCATACGGTGGCCTGGCTATATTGTGGAATAAAGCCAAGTTCCCCAACGTTTCTTCTGTAGAATGTACGTGTGACCGCATTATGGCTGTAAAGATATGTATTGGATCTGGATCTTTTTTGGTGGTGAACGTTTATATGCCCGTTAATGACGAAAAAAATATAGCTGAATTCACTGAGTGCTTGGCACTGGCGAGTGCTATTGTTGAGGAAAGTGATGTGCAAGTGGCCTATGTGATCGGTGATTTTAACGCGCACCCCTCTAAGATTTTTGGACGGGAGCTCAAGAGGTTATGTGAGGATCTTGAGTGGGAATGCGCGGACATTAATATCCTAGGTAAGGACTCAGACACATATACCTTTTTCAGTGATGCACATGGGAGTCGAAGCTGGTTGGATCACTGCCTAACAACTAAAGCTGCTTGGGATACTGTGGTATCGGCAAATGTTATTTATGATGTCACGTGTTCAGATCATTTTCCGCTCCGTATTGTGTGTAATATAGCAAGCGTAGCAGTTAGTTCGGCCAGCTCCGATAAACAGGATGCCTTAAAAAATATTAAATGGGGGGAAAGGAGTAAAGATCAAATACTTATGTATGGTAAATATTGTTTTGAAAACCTAAACGCATATAATAATTTTAAATTTACATGTAACTGTGATAATATTTTAAGTTGTTCCCATTTACAGGACTATTTTAGGTATATAGATAGCTACTACGATTATATTGTTAAGGTAATGCAAACTGCAGCAATAAAAAGCTCTCGTTCTAATGCATGCAAAAAACGTCAAAAAGTGATTGGTTGGAATTACCATGTCAGAGACAGCCATCAGGCCGCTAGGCTACATTTCAGCTGCTGGGTGTTGGCAGGCAAACCGTCGGAGGGTGAAATTTTTAATAAAATGCGCAGTACTCGAGTAGAATTTAAAAACAAAGTCAAATGGTGTCAGAAAAATGAAGAAATGATAAAAATGAATATATTAGCAGAACATAGAAATGATAAAAACTTTTCGCAATTTTGGAACGCAACTAAGAAACTAAATTATAAGCAGAACATGCCGGTATCAATAGACGGTATACAAGAGCCAGTACCCATTGCTGAAATGTTTGCCAATCGATTTAAAATTGACCCGCAGCCTGTGAGTAGTGTGCCCGATGGTAGGATCAGTCCATGCGAAATGATAGATCTGATAACTAAGAAGGAGGTAAGAATGGCAGTCAAGAAAATGAAGCGTGGCAAGTCACCTGGACATGACGGTCTGAGCATCGAGCACATTATTTGGGCTAGTGATAACGTCTACGAGCACTTATGTACTTTTTATAACTTATGCATAAGTTATAGTTATCTTCCGAACGAGTTCATGCGGACAATAGTCGTACCGATCGTAAAAAATAAAACCGGAAACTTAAGCTCGTCTTCTAATTATAGACCTATATCGCTGGGTACAGTTATGGGTAAAGTGTTGGAGCGACTTATCTATCCCGATCTACTGGAACACATATCGATAGATGACGCGCAATTTGGTTTCTGCCCCGGTCTCTCAACGGATTCAGCAATTATGAGTTTAAAAAGCACTGTGAATTATTATACTACACAGGATACTTCTGTCTATGCCTGTTTCTTAGACTTAAGCCGTGCATTTGATCTGGTGAATTATGATATTCTCTGGGCCAAATTGTCAAATGCGCACGTACCAAATCATGTGGTGAATCTGTTGAGATACTGGTATGGAAACCAAGTTAATAATGTTAGATGGGGCGACACGACCTCTAGCGATTATAGGCTAGAGTGCGGGGTTCGTCAAGGGGGGTTGACCTCTCCTGTCCTGTTTAACCTTTACGTAAATGATCTGATCGGGGAGCTGAGAAGGGCCAGGACTGGTTGCCATTTGGGCAACGTCAGTGTAAACAATTTGAGTTATGCTGACGACATGGTGCTTCCGAGCCCCTCGGTCAAGGGACTAAAAAAGCTACTTTTAATCTGTGAGCACTATGCACTTGCGCACGGGTTAAAGTATAACGTAGCGAAAACGGAAATGATGGTATTCAGGGCGGGAAGAGGTCCTGAGAGAGTGTCAGAGGTACAAATGGGCGGTGTGCCCATTAATATGGTCAAGCAGTTCAGGTACCTGGGGCACTTGTTAACGGAGTCATTAAAGGATGACAATGATATTGAGAGGGAGAGGAGAGCTCTTGCTGTAAGGGCAAACATGCTCGCACGCCGCTTCGCTAGCTGCAGCGTGGACGTAAAAAATACCCTGTTTAAGGCATACTGTCTGGGTATGTACACATGCCAACTATGGTCCAACTACACGCGAAAATCAATCAGCACCATAAGGGTCCAGTATAATAATGCATACCGGGCTCTTATGAGACTGCCAAGATACTGCAGCGCGTCGAGCATGTTTTCCGAGGCGGGAGTGCCTGATTTCTTCTCCATAATAAGAGCTCGTATAGCGGCATTCTGGGATCGGTTAGGTCGCTCCAACAACACTATCCTGAGGGCTGTGTCTGACTATCTGGCCAACCCCATTTTCAGGCACTGGATTTCTATCCACATGGACAGAAATAGGAAATGACGGACACTGATAAGGAGTACTGCCAGTGTCAGTCATTTTTTACTTATAATCTTTACTTATAATTGACTGATTTTTACAATATTTTATTGTAACCATTGTTTTTTATTTTTTTTATTCTTAATTTCTTGTGATATGGGTCTTGTTTGTACAAATTGTGCCTGAAATAAATGACTTTTATTTTTTTTATTTTTATTTTTATTACACATATTGCATTTAAATTTCAATTTTGACAAGAATCCTAATCTTTGCTCTCCTACCAGTTGTAAATTATCTATACCACAGCCAAAACCTTTTGAGTGGTTGGAGATTCTTTTTAATTCTTCTATAAAATATTTTAAATCGACGATTCTTCTATCATCTGATGCTCCTCTGAAGTCTACCGTCTCCGTGTCCTCATCCTGAAACCTAACAAAGGAATTAAATAATATTGAAAATAGTTCTAGTCCTTAGTCAGGATCAATATTACATAGGTAATATAAAATGTAAGTAAGTACCTGCTTTGAAAGTCATAATGTAAGTCTTCAAGCTCATCAACGTCGTCGTTCACTTTGTCATCACTAGGAAGAATGTGAACACTATCCGATATTCTGAAACAGTAAGACCACGTATTAGGAACATATTTTTTTATTCAAAGCCTTATAAAATATATATTTATATACCACCATGGGTATGTATTATGATGACTGTAGGTTCTGTCGCCATCCAAGCCAAGAAAAACAGTAGGAACTTTTTAATTGCGTGTATTGAAGTAAAAACACAGTTAATTTTCAATTTAAACTGATACATGATTGATAAAACATTTTGCAATGTAATTACACTCGAGTCGGGATTTTTCGCAAGCGTGACGTGCCAAAGAACATAAATTACTAATTTATAATTACCACGGAACCCTAAAAAAGTCATAAATGTTTTGAGCCTGTACAGTAGGTACTCATTGCTTTGGTGATGTTTTATGACTACGGAACCCTAAAAATTAAAAATATGTATGTACTAGGGCATGCTCCCGGTACTGATCAGTATCGAAATTACCGGGAATTTCGATACTGATCAGTACCGGTACTCCAAAAAGCAAGTACCGGTACTTTCGATACTTTCGATACTCGATATCACTCATAAACTGACGATGTTTTCTAGTACGATATACATCAATTTCCATAAATAAACACTAGCACTGCGTTCAGTATCACTTTTCTATTTAGATTTCGATTTTTTAACGAATTATGAACCTAGATTTAACAACCTTCTAATTAAATCCAAACAATTGTAAGTATTACGATCAGGTACGTAGTTTGTGTTAATTTTTTTATGATTATTCGATTGATCTTAGCTCTTTCTGATTGTTGTTTGAAAGTGGGTGGATTGAAAAGTTCGTGACCTAACCAAGAAAACAATGTTCATTACAAACAATTTTTATTTTTATTTAAATAAAGTACCTACTCCTTCCTATAATTAAGGCCGTAAATGTTTGTTTGCGAATTTTTTTATCATCTACTCTGTTACCATACTAAATAATATGCCGAGCAAATGGTTTCGCCTTTAGCGAGGTGGTCTACCATGATGACACCCTTAGCATCTCACCCTTTTCCACAGTGGTGAACTCAGATTACATCTGTTATCGAATCTGCTATAAAAATCTTGAGGCTCAGCCTCAAACGTGACAACACAGTCGCAAGATTTTGTGAGTTCAATACGCTTTTGCTCATCTGAGAGCAACATGGGGACCAACCTAGCTGAGACCTTAGAAAATCCAAGTTAATTGACAATTATGTTTTTGTTTGTTCATAGGAGATGGTCAAAGTGTGTGCAATCTTCTTGAGGATCAGTCTTCGGTCTTCCCTAATGAGATTACACACCTTTTCATTGTTTTCCTTAGTCGTAGACGTCTAAGGCCGACCAGACCTAGGGCATCTCTCTCTAGTCAGGTTTGAATTCTGTGACCCACTTCTTTACAGTCGTAGGTTTAGAATAGGGATTAATTTTCATGTTGTTTTCATATCATCAAACAATTATTTGATGATCGCACGTTTACTTTAAAACCAGAAATACTACAATAACCAAATTTTGGATTGTGACAACCAACAAACATAGAAATAAAATGGGGGTAGTATAAAAAGATATAATAATACCTACAGAATTATTAATTTAGTTAGATAACGTAGTTTGTTACTGTTCATTCCAGTTATTGATTCATTTGATGATTATCCTTTTAAGCTTGATCTCACCTATTCTGATTGTTGTGTGTAAGTGATATTATTGTTCTAAATCGTATAAAAAAACGAATAATCTTAAGTTATTTCTACAGTTTTTGTTTCATTTTACGGCTATACAGTTAGTTAATTTAAGATAATTAGCTCAGTATCGAAAGTATCGAAAGTACCGGGAATTACCGGTTCTGAGCCAGTATCGGCCGAAAATTACCGGTACTGAGAAAAGTATCGATACTGCATGCCCTAGTATGTACCTTCAATATGATGGTAGGTATTGTATTTTTACGAAACCTCACCTACGCTATTTTAGGCACTTAGGGACTCACCTGGACATTGGATCGTCAACCAATTCCGGGTCCACCGCAATCGGTGACACGGCCGTCATTGACGAATCACCTATGACGTCGTTGCCAACAGCTTCATCGACAGCGGTTCCGCTGCCTGCAGGAGTTTCTTGCACATTCAAAAGTTCTATGAACGAGTGGTTTTCTTTTCTAAAAAACAACAATATAAGTAAAGGGACTGTTTTTGTTTTTAGGTACGTAACGTACCTACCTAGTTTATGATTTTGCATAAAATAATCTACACAAATAGGTACCTATCTGTTTATCTACGTTACGACTAGCCTCACAGCTCAGTTGCTCTGCCTTCTGCGTTGTAGGTATGTGGTAAGTAGGTGGTAGTGGATGGAACCTTGTCAAAGTGTACAATGAACAGTAACTACTGTACTTTGACTGTACTTTATTTAGCGCTAAATCGATATGGTTCCATATCATTCGGTTGCGTGCGTTTAGGTATCACGTAATTATACTTAGGTAGGTAATTTGTTTCTACGAAGAGAAGATGCTCTCACTAAGTAATGTAAATAGTGTGTATTTATAGGTAGGCAGGTACTTACATGTTTGATTTTCCCAATTTCCGGCATTTTTCTTTCAAATATTTTCGGTACGCCCGGGGACCCATTTTCTTTTTCGGTTTCCCCATTTTATTTACAGTTATTACACCTACTTACTAAAAATTATCTAACTAAAACTATTTTATGAGAAACTAAACCTATCTAATATTAAATGATTTGGTACTAGAAAATATATTTTAATTTGAAAATGTGATGTAGTCAAGCTCAGGTCCGTCCCGCAAACAATGCCGTAGCCAACTGAGAACAGAGTGTTGAGCGGGATGACGAGTTATAGTTTTTCGTGGAGTAAGAAGTACAGAGCGATAGACGCGCAACTTATTTTATAACAACGTAAGCGCCAAATTAGTTTTTACCTTATTAAAAGTTATTTAAACAACCAATCAAAAAGTTAAAACACGTAACTGAAGAACTACTTCTAGATTTCATGACAAAACAAAAACCCAACGAAAATGTTGTACTGTTCCTGTGATAAATAGCAAAATGTGTGCAAAACTAGTATTTTTAAAAAATATATATTATCGAGCAAAGTTTCACCAATCGTGTTTTTAAAACACGTAATCCAAGATAAAAGTTCGAACTATTATATCCCCAAATATGAAGGTGGTAGCTTTCACAGATTCTGAGATAAATAACGATATTGAACAGGAAAATCTCTTATTACACATTCTTAATAATTGTAATTTCCTTTGTAAATAAATATTGATAAATAAACTTACTATTTTCCACTCATTGCTGTACTTTTTCTTCTTCGTCTATAATCCGCAACATAGATTAAAATAGTCTAAAAAAGAATGAATGATTACCATAGGTTTGATATATAGATGAAAATATTGAAGATTGATGCGTCAATATTGTTTATTTTCCAATAATGGCAACAAGACGTATAGAACCGTCAAAAAGATATTCCCGCCGTCTATCCCCCGTGGATACGCTATCCACAGGTGAGGCGACCTCGGAGGTTGGATAAAACTGACAACGGAGAAAAGGTTTTTATCCTTTCCCGTGGAAAACTTTTCCACTGCCCTTGCTTGGCCTGCAGATTTTTACAAAAATAAAAAAATAATGTTTTTTTGACATACGAGGTATTCATTCTACAGCGACGATAGGGCAGATCCATACCTACATTGTTCTTAAAATTAGGTAGGTAGGTAGGTAATCTTACCTTACCTAGGCACTTATTAAATTTTCAAGTTCTCAATGTAGCCGCCGCCACGTCGGACACAAAGATGTAACCGGCGCTGAATATTCGTCCTAACTTTTGATAAGATACGTCCAGCCAAAGTCATTGCTCTTAGTTTCTCAAACGCGTTAGTTATTCGGTCGCGTAGTTCTTCCACAGAGTCAATTTCTTTTGCATAAACGTCATCTTTCACAAAGCCCCACAGAAAAAAATCGAGGGGCGTGAGGTCAGGTGATCTTGCTGGCCACCTATGAGGTCCGTGTTGTCCTATCCACTGAGCACCAAACATTTCATTTAGTCGCTGTCTAGCCGCTGTGACTGAATGTGCAGGCACGCTGTCGAGCTGGTACCACATCCGTCGGTATCGGTGGATAGTCAGATTTTCCGTGTACTCTGACACCGTATCGTCCAAAAGATTCACAAATCTTTCACCGTTCAGAGTAGGTACCATTGATGAAAACTGGTCCAATTATTTCATCGCCGTGAATGCCGGCCCATACATTTAGAGAAAATCTGTATTTATGGGCAGACTCCCGCCAGACGTGCGGATTTCGGGGTGCCCAGTAGTGCATATTATGCTGATTCCACATGCTATTCTAGACAAAGAAAGTCATTGTCCTCTTCAATTTTTGTTAATAACTACCGACAATAATGGACTCTGAATATGAATATGAAATTATTATTGTGCATGCTGCAATAGGCCTCACTGGCGTGGTAGAGGCCGGCTTGCCACTGGCTTGCACTGTTTTGCTTGCATATTTGATACCAGTTTTAATTTAACATTTCCTTTATGGCATAATAGTTATTGAAGTAACAGCAATGTTTATTAGAGTAACACAAAACGGTGGTCTTCATTTTCCTTTCACTGAGAGCCAACTCCCGTTCCGTGGCCGCAATCTGCCTCTCCTGTAGGGCTAACTCTTTTTCTCTTAAAGAGTTCAGTTCTTTCCCCCTTTCATTTTCCCTATCCCACCTCACCCTATCGAACTCCCTGAAACGTTCATCTGACTCGAGAAAGTGGTCAGTTGTAGTGAGTTGGATTCTGCGTGAAGTGCGGTGGGAACGGCGTCCATGTGGTGAAATGCGCCGCTGACATGGCAACTGCAACAACCGCCGTTAAACCAAGCTAGGCAGACTCCTATTTTAAACGAAAACGAAACCCACTGCGTTAGTCTCCATTTTCCTTTCACTGAGGGCCAACTCCCGTTCTTTGGCCGCAATCTGCCTCTCCTGTAGGGCTAACTCTTTTTCTCTTAAAGAGTTCAGTTCTTTCCCCCTTTCATTTTCCCTATCCCACCTCACCCTATCGAACTCCCTGAAACGTTCATCTGACTCGAGAAAGTGGTCAGTTGTAGTGAGTCGGTTTCTGCGTGGAGTGCGGTGGGAACGGCGTCCATGTGGTGAAATGCGCCGCTGACGTGGCGATTGCAACACCCGCCGCTAAACCAAGCTAAGCAGACTCCTATTTTAAACGAAAACGAAACCCAGTGCGTTGGTCTTCATTTTCCTTTTACAGAGGATCAACTCTCGTTCTTTAGCCGCAATCTGCATCTCCTGTAGAGCCAACTGTTTTTCTTTTAAAGAGTTCCGTTCTTTCTCCCTTTCATTTTCCCTATCCCACCTCTCCCTTTCGAACTCTCTGAAACGTTCATTTGACTCGAGAAAGTGGTCAGTTGTAGTGAGTCGATTTCTGCGCGGAGTGCAGTGGGAACGGCGTCCGTGTGGTGGAATGCGCCGCTGACGTGGCGACTGCAACAACCGCCGACGGGATGCAGATCCAGATTGCGCTGGAAATATATTAAACTACATTACAAAACTAGCTATACTCCACACCAAGCTAAGTAGACTCCTATTTTAAACGAAAATGAAACCCAAATTGTTAAACAATACAGTACTTATTGTGATATTAAGGCTGGATTTAGTGCTCGACCGACGGTCAGCGCGTACCGTACGCGATGATCGTACGTCCTGATCGTCGGTCGTGACCAAGCGTTTAGTGCATAACTGACGGCAAACTTAGTAAAACGTGTACAGTTGCGACGAAAAATGAATCCATTTGTTAACTCTATAATTTATGTGCTTACTATTTACACAAACGATTACGGCACAAAAAACGGAGAAGATATCATGTGCACCCAATAATTGTAGATCGGCTAATTGAAGGAGAATTTTGTTCATTGTATTCGAAATTGCGACAATACGAGGAAATTTTTTTTGAGTACTTCAGGATGTCTACCCGAAGTTTTGACGAGTTGCTAGATAAACTTCAGGATAATTTGAAGCACAACAACATGTTCCGTGTTCCAGTGCCACCAGTAGAAAGATTGGCCGTTACTTTAAGGTAGGTATGTACCTACTCATTTACAATTTATTTTATTTACCTACTTTAATATTTTTTATGTTTTTTTACTTATTATTTTATCTATTTCTTATTAGGACAAAGAATAACTAAAAATGTCATATAATTTTTTATTAAAAATGTTGCAAAAGTATATAATCGTATTAAATTTTCTGGAAACTAAGATATTCTTCCAATATGTCGGTTGGAGTCGATGAATCACCTCGTGCTACAAATTGTCGAGTTGCGGGTTCTTCTATAAAGTTTTCGGGAAGGGGTTGAGATGTGGATTGTTCTGTTGAGTATAGAGTAGCTATATCTGAAAGTTTCGAAATCGTAGAAAAAGTATGGGATGTCCCAGGCCGGACGAAGAACCCGGAGAACCCTCTCCTGTATCGATAGTTGGTGGCTCGCAATTTGATCGGGATTCATCAATTGTGTTTTGACTTGCTAAAATTGAATCTTCAGTGTCGACTACTCGTTTTTTATCTAAAAATTGCATACAGTCAAAATATATATATTTCCTTTTGTTTCCCCCTCCAGATCCAGATTTTGTATTCTTCAATGTGACTTTGCATCTTGCGAGTTCGACTCAGCAACGGAGTCGTTGTCGGAGGACAACTCGTCCGCCCTGCCGTACAGGCTAACCGCCGTCGCCGACGTGCCTTTCTCGGCATGGCCCTGAGAAGGGCCTGCCTCTTATTTCCTCTACTATGGCATACAGCATGAAAATTACTATCAGTAATCCTAATACTTCTAGAATGGTGCCATTCTCTTGAAGCATTTTGATTCACAGTCAGAGCCTTCACTTCTTCTACATGATGTTGATTAATATTTTTAAGCAACAAGTTCTGCAACAATAAATCTTTTGATATTTTCTGTGAGTAGTCATGATCCTGTTCAGTTGCATGTGGATTTGCAGGTTGATGACTTGCAGGTATGGCATGAGGTGCCAGCAAATCATATTGATAAATATAGCACATAGTCTTTATAATTGTCCATAATGTCTTCTTCTTTGACTGGGTGAGAGACATGAGATTCCATCGGGGAGCCATAAAACATTTTTTTTGGTCTTTTAAAATCCAATAACTTTTCTGATATGCTCACAATGTTCTTCCAAGCCACTTCCTGCTACACATTCACAGTGGCTCACTTCTATCATGCCATTTAAATCTGTGTATTGATGGGAGAGGGAATCTATGGAAGGTTACAGAAGTATCTTCTTGTGATGTAGTGCCACATTTTGCGTACGTATTACATTTTACGCCTTTCCCCACCATGTTGGAAAAATCTGTGTATCTATCGCACCTCGTAAGATTGTATGTTTCCTGTGTAAGTAGGTTAGTTTATTTCTCTTAAGTAAAAGTAACACAGCACTACACAACACAAAGCGTCAATTTCGCTATGGAGTCTATATCAATACAAATCTAGGAGTCTAATTAATACAAAATTTTCTTTTGAAAACAAACTGGCAACCCGCAAATAAATCACAAAAGAAAAAAAACAAAAAAAAACCTCAGCCAGCTGGCCATTTTATTTTCGTTCAAAGGAAAAGAGTTGCGACCGCCCAGTGTTACCAGATGTTTTTGATGAGCGATCGTACGCTGGTATGGAAAAAAATCGTATTTCATAAGGCAAAGTGAATTAAACAAATCGTACATTTATTTATGTTACAAAGTTTATTAATAAAATTAGCTATGTCTTTTACAATTTTTTATCGTTATCAAATTGAGCGTTTCAGTTGCTGGTTTATAATTTTCACAGTACCCGAACGTTAAACACGCTGTTTTGACAGTAATAAACCATTTAAAGTTTCGCTATTGAGTTTCTTTTTATTAGATTGACTGAGTTTTTTTTTTTTTTTTGCTTGTGGCAACCCTAGGATAAACAGCTGTTGTAAATTGTCCCGATATAAATTATTGTTTTTATTGTTTTTAGGCATCTTTACGTAGCCCTTTTCGATTTCATCGTTTTTAAACTACTTATCAAACGTGTACAATTGATTATTATTAGTGAATTTCGTGTTGTTATTAGTGTATTGGCCTGATAAAAACCCGGTGCTTAGTCGGTTGAAATATTTGAATGTGATCATTGTTTTCTCGGCTTGGAAGTGTTTGTAGTTCACTTATGTGTTTGGGAGACACTGGAATACAATTTCCTACTTAATTAAGTATATTTATTGCGCGTAAGTACAAAAAACTCCAAACTTATAACCTCAACTTTGTGTTGACATTTCCTTAGTCATTCGCGCGAATTCTTCGTTTACTAGCTGAAGAAACACTAGCATTGTATAATATCTCGCAATGATGACTCGTAAAGCCCTGTTCCGCCTGGAGGAGTCCAAGCTCCAACGGGCTTTACAGGAATTAAAGGCGACTAAGGTTTTGTGCGACCAGTTGACATTTGAAAGAGAAGATAATGAAAAGTTAGTAGTAGATACATTAGACAGCAATAAAATGCTCAAAAGTCAGTTAGCTACATTACACTCACAGTATACTTGTGCTATTGAAGAACGGAATAGGCTACAGAATATGATTGAGGGGTTCGACCAGTGTTGTATTGAGTACGAACAGGCTCTGAAGAGAACATCTCTTCTCGAGAGAGAGTTATGTGATGCCCATCAACAAATCACACTTCTGGAAGAGGCCGCTCAGTACTCTGCAACACTGAAAACCTTTAGGTTATTTGATGAATTAATTCCAACTGATAGGGAGTACGGCCACATTTCTGATGCAAGTTGTAATACCCCAACTGTTATAACAGATTTGACAAATGATGACTCAGTGGGAACTTATTCAACATGCACCAGAAATACATTGAGTAGGAAAAAACTAAAAAAATATGTTAAAACTAAAAAATGTGTAAATAGAACTATTAAAAAGTTAAAAAATAAAAAAAGTATTGTATTCAAGCCTAAAAATAAGACAGAAACAAATGAATTGTTAGAAAAACTGCAAGTATGCACCTTGCAATTAGAAAATTCAAAAATTCATTATGAATCTGACATACAGCAGCTTCAGTGTGAACTGGCCAGTGTTGAGGGCTCCTTGAGATCCATCACTACTCGCTATGAAAAGTCTCAGGAGGCGATACGGGAGTACTCACTGGCAATGGATGAGCTGCTCAAACAATCTCAGAGCAATAAGGACCGCTATGACTCTATTATAGCCAGTCAAGTATCATGTGACTGTCAACATCCTGCAAGCCCAGGGCCAGTGTGTGCTGCCCTGTCAACTTCCCAGCTGTGTGACAGTCCACAAAACCAAACATCTAACACTATAATGTTCAGCGATGAAATTGGAAAAAACATGGGCCAGATATTAAGTTCAAGAATAGGACATTCCATCATGAATAATTGTTTACCTGATTCTAGCCTGCATGATATCATGAAATTAATATCAAAATGTACTCTCAAATGTGATTCAAATCTCATAATTTGGGTTGGAAATAGGGGCAATGTAAACAAAGTTGAATTGATAAAATATATTGAAACTTTATGCTCTCTACAAGTGAACAAAATTGTTATGTTTACATTCCCCTACAGCAACAGCTTGCCACAAGCAGAAAATAACTTAAGATATAAGCTAAATATGACTTTGCATACATTAACATGCAATAATAATTTGATACATTTAGTTGACTCTAACACTATTGTTAGTCAAAATTATGTTTTATCTAAAGGTAGTTATTACCTTTCTAATTACCACAAACGACAAGTAGCTGTCTCGCTATCATATTATTTTAGTATTACAGCCAAAAACTTGGCTAAACAAAATGCTTCTTTTGAGCATTGTCTTGACATACAAAACAAGACTCTGGAAATTATTCCAAGTCATTTAAATTAGATTACCAGACAATAGAGGAAGTCTCTAGCATTAATTTTTTAAATAAAAATAAAATTCATAATAAACAAAGTCAGTCAAGTATTAAATCTATCAAATTAAACAAAATTAAGCATACCAATTTGGTGCATCAAAATATTGAAGGATTGCGTAGTAAAGAATTAGAGCTGGAATTGTACATCACCTCGAACAATATTGACATAATTTGTATTACTGAACATTGGTTGAAAAGTCATGAGCTGATGTTTGGCTTCAGTGATCACCAGGTTGGTAGTGCTTTCTGCAGAGAACACTTTATTAGAGGTGGATCATTAATATTACTTAATAATAAAATTAAATTTAAAGAACGCAAAGATATTGTCCACCACTCTGTAGAAAGACACATTGAAATAGCTTGCGTGGAGTTGGAGCAGTTCATTGTTATAAGCGCTTACAGTCCACCTTCTGCCTCATTCGATATTTTTGAAAAAGCAATGGAAGAAATTTTGTATAAAATATCTAAATCAAACAAGCAACTAATCATATGTGGCGACTTCAATGTTAATTTACTAGTTCACTACTCTTTAAATACCAGGATAATTAGTCTTTTTAAATCATTTGACCTAGAACATTTGTTTATGGAGCCTACTAGGATAACTGCCTCTTCGGCCACATGTATAGATAATATCTTTACTAATGTAAAAATAATAAGTAAAAATCTAATAAGTAATATTCCTTCAGACCACCTTGGTCAAATAATTAAAATAGAAGCAAAAACTAAAAACGATGTATTAAAAAAAATTACTTTCGTCCCATTGACCATACGTCGTTTGGAAGAGTTGAAACTGAACCTTATTACTAGACTACCAAGAATAACTTACAGTAATGATGGCAATTCATATTATAAATTTTTCTATGAATTTGATAACTTATTCAGTTCAATTTTCACACCCAAATCGAAAATGGTCTCTGGCGGTTCTAAATTTTGTGAGTGGGCAACAGCGGGTATTTATAAAAGCAGAGAAACATTGTACAACCTTTATAGTGAAAAACTATACAATTTCAGTGAAGAATTAAAAGAAAAAATTAAAAACTATTCTAAAATTTTCAAAAGTCGCATTGCTAAATCACAATATTTAAGTTCAAAAATCAAAACTAGTCAAGATAAAATCAAAGCTACTTGGAAAATAATTAATAGTGAGACAGGAAGAGTCAAGACACAGAACACCGTATACAACTTGAATGTTGGCAGCACCATCATTACCAAAGATGATGATGTTGCCAAAGCATTTGAAACCTTCTTCACTGACATTCCAGTCTCCACTACAAAGTCCTTAAGCTCTTCCCACATAATCGCAGAGTCATTGTTAAAAGATAACTTATCAGAATTCAAACAACAGTTTAAATTCGATTATGTGAATACTAATGACATCATCAAAGCTTTTAAAATGATAAATGTAAAAAAAACCACGGACCTCTGGGGCATTTCTGTTTTTGCCGTTAAACCTGTGATTGATATTATTGCACCAGATCTAGCTTTTATATTCAACCAATGTATTGATTGTGGCGTTTTTCCTGACCTTATGAAACATAGTAAAATAACACCCTTATTTAAATCAGGTAGTCATTCTGACCCCAGTAACTTTCGCCCGATATCAGTACTACCTACATTTAGTAAAATTTTCGAAAAACTTATACTCAATCAGTTACAAAGGCACTTTACTATAAATAACTTACTTGACAGTAAACAATTTGGATTTACAAGGGGTCGCTCAACCACCGACGCTGGTGTTGAGTTAATAACATATATTTTTCAGACCTGGGAACAGTCGCAAGACGCCTTAGGCATTTTCTGTGACCTTTCCAAGGCATTCGATTGTGTGCACCATGAAACGTTGGTCAGAAAACTGAACCACTATGGTGTTAGAGGTGTTGCTCTAGACCTACTCATTTCTTACTTAAATGGCAGAATACAAAGTGTTGACGTGAATGGAAAGCGCTCTCCGGGGTCAGTGGTAAAAATGGGTGTACCACAAGGTTCTATATTAGGGCCATTTTTGTTTTTAATTTACATTAATGATCTACCTCAAGTAGTAGGTGATCACGAGATTGTACTGTTTGCAGATGACACTTCACTTTTATTCAAATTGAAAAGACGACAAACTAACTATGACGATGTAAACAATGCAATCTCTAGAGTCGTAAACTGGTTTAATGTAAACAACTTGTTACTTAATGAAAATAAAACAAAATGCATTCGCTTTGTACTACCAAATGTCCAACAAATAAATGCTGATGTAAAAATCAAAAATGAAAAAATAGACCTCGTGGATACCACCGTATTTTTAGGCATAACCTTAGATAATAAGCTTCAATGGGGCCCACACATAGGCCGAAGAGACTTAGCTCTGCAGCATACGCAGTCAAAAAGATCCGCCTTCTTACAGACGTGGACACCGCAAGACTTGTCTATTTCAGCTACTTTCATAGCATTATGTCATACGGCATTTTGTTGTGGGGGAGTGCTGCAGATATTAACACCATATTTGTGCTGCAGAAGAGGGCTGTTCGTGCAATTTATAACATGGGTCCCAGAGAATCGTTACGAAATAAGTTTAAAGAAATAAATGTAATGACTTTACCCTGTCAGTACATATACGAAAATTTAATGTATGTTAGAAAAAATATTAATTTATATGCCAAAAAGAGTGACCATCATAATGTTAACACTAGAAATAAAGATAAGCTCGCTGTTCCCACTACTAGGCTCACTAAAGTAAGCAAATCGTTTGCAGGACAATGTGTACGCTTCTTTAACAAAGTCCCAAGTGAGATTCACCAGTTGTCGATTAACAAATTCAAAAACATAATAAAAAGAAAACTTTGTACAAAAGCTTACTATAAAATTTCTGATTATATAGATGACAAAAAAGCTTGGGACTGATCTATGCTCCAACTCATAAAAAACACTAAACAATTAAGTAGGTACCATAATAAAATTGTAAAAAGGATCATACAAAAAAACGCTAGGAACCAAGCCGTTAGTTTCTTGCCCGTTCTTCTAGGCTTTGGTCGCGAGGAACTGGCGATAGATTCACCTAGTATATAAGACGTTTCAAAGTGATCCTTGTGATTGTACTGAATAAAGACCGTTTTGATTTGATTTGATTTGAGTTAAAACAGCGTTCACAATCTGCATTGGAATGTGGTAAACACAGCAATTCAATAGCAGACTATGCAATATTTTTAAAATCATTAAACTTGGCTGTACTCAAAACACATCTGGTGGTAAGGTCATGTCAAGATTTTCTTTTTTTAAGACTGGGCAAATGTCTCCATTCGTCGTCCACGTTTTGCATCAAATCTTCATCAACTATCCGAGGCACCACTTTAATTAAAGGCAAAAAAGTCCCGACTTTGTTTCTATAATGCATGGCATTACTGGATGTAAAACTGACAATTTAGACAAAACTGGTTAATCTAAGTTGTATCTCTTTCTTTCTTATTTATCTATACCCGTTTTCGCTCATTTATATAATTCTATATTATCAGGCTTGTTTGTGAATTTTTCACTATTGATATCAGTGTACAAAACACAAATAGCTTCATACCGTCTTTGATTTATTATTATATTATAGTCTATAGTCTATGTAGAATGCTATGTTCATCTTTCACTCACTCTCTCTCAAAATATCCATGTAACTCCACAAAACAGTGCTTTCATAAAAAAATATAAAATAATAAGTTTTTGTTAATTTACTTAACAAAATTGGTGCCGAAACAATTTACAACGAGCCAGGGAAGGTACTTCATCGTTATCAGCGCACGAGCATTCGTATTATCACAATTTTCGTGATTTGTTTCAACGCGGTGCATTGCCGGGCGCGTGGTGCAGGCAGACATTTTTGCCGTGGAGCGAGCGAGAAAGAAGATATTACCCAAAGCAATTCAATCAACCCGGTTGAGTGAACAAAAGTATAAATTCCTATGAGTTCCTAATCTGATTTCCCTTTTTGCAAAGGAGGCTGGACAGGTCTGCTGGCTGACAGTGGCTGGTCTGCTCGTTCATTACCCTCTAGACCTGCGTGGGCTTTAATCCAGAATAAGACTACATTTTTATTCTGATCTTTTTGTGCTTTTCTAAGATTGTTTCGAATTTTCACGGCTAGAGGATGTATTGAGGCATAGTTGGTGATCGCCTCCAATGCAAACCTTGAGTCACTGTAGATTCCGCAGCTCGTCTCTGGGCTTTTCAGAATCTCCTCCGTGGCTTTTCATATGGCCAGTAATTCGGCCTGGTAGACGGTGCAGTGGGGCGACAGTTTAAGTTTGTGAGCTTTGGTCTCGGCAAACATATCCCATACGGATAATGCTACTCCGACCGTACCCTCAATCTTGCTGCCGTCCGTGAACATTCTAATTGCGTAACCGCTGTGAATGTCCACCTGCTCTCTGTCAGGCATATAAACTCCAGGCACATATGTTCCGTCGGGTGAGGGGACTCGACAAAAGTCGCCATTTTTTCTATCTCCCTGTCTCCTACTGGCCGGGGGACTCCTCTCCTGGTCTCGTACAGGGCGGCTGCCTCCTGTATTCGGAGATCGAGTGGCAGAATGCCAGCCAGCACTAGTGCCGAGTTTAGGGAGACAGTTCGGTAGGATTGCAGATCTTCTGGGCAAAACTTCGTTGGACAGCGTTCAGTTGTTTTGTATGCCCAATTTGTGTGATTATAGGCTCGACTACCGTAGTGTAAATGCAGCGGATCACCTCCGGGTGAAGTCCCACCTGATCTTGGCGGCTCTGGACAACTGCTTATAGATGTTAACTGCCTCTGCAGTCTATCGTGAGCCCCAAGATCTTGATTTCTTCAGACATGCAAATGTCGATGCCGCCCATGTTCAGGCGTGGTGTGTCAAATTTGAGCTTCCTGGTGATCACCATTGCATTAGTTTTATGTGGTGCAAACTTTAGCTTGTTTTTGACACCCCACTTCTGAACATGTGCGAGAGCGGCATTTGCCTGTCGTTCCACGTCCAGTGCCGTTTCCCTGTTGAAGACTAAAACAACGTCGTCGGCGGAAGCCTGACAATAGTCGCCTCTCTGTTCCAGCTCCTTCAACAACGGGTCGAGGATCAGGTTCCAGAGGATTGGACCTCCAATGGAACCCTGAACGCAGCCCTTTGTTGTGATTCTGTTTACTTGCGCCCCTGCATACCTAATGTTTACTTCCCTGCCTGTCAGATAACTGTCTATTATCTTCCGTATGTTAGGGGGACACTCTTCTTCCGCCAAGTGGACTCTAATGGCTGGCCACCATGCACTGTCAAAGGCTCCCTCTATGTCCAGTGATACTACTGTGATTAGTTTCTTTTGTTTCAGCTTATTGCGTATGTGTTGTATGAGGACGCAGAGGGAAACTTCCGTGCTTCTTCTTGGCATGAATCCGTATTGGCGGTTACTTAGTCTGGGGAGGATATGGTGTTTAATTCTGCTAACAATCATTTTCTTCCCTGCCTAAAATAAAAGTTGATATAGTCCACTATGAGATATTTATAATTTTACACTATTCCTACTCATTTGGTATAAAACAATTTTTTATTTGGGGGGTAAATTTTTGAAAAACGGGGGGGTTACGTTATACAAGGTGTAAAGTCATGTACGACATTAAATTGAAACACGTACTCCTAATTGCATTTTTAGATTTTAGGAGTTGGTTTTATCAAAAAAGCCTGAATATTTATCGAGATATCGATACTTTTCCAATAAATAATTTCTATGCAACCTGTATCTCTAATCGCCGGTGATGAGGTCAAATTTCCGGGGTCATGAAGTCATGTGACTCATCAATCAAACGAAAAAAAGGACAGAGATATCATATTTATACGCGTTAGACCGCATAAGAAACATATTTGTGCGCTCACATTGTAAAATTTCGCTGTGCGACAAGGACAGATATCATTCCGCTTACGTGTGTGATAGAGACAGATAGGTACGTAGCGCGCCCCACTATGTGCCACGCTGCCGCCCGGTGGCCAGTGAAAGACATTATTTAGTAAACAATCGCCTTGGTAGCGACCTTGACATATCTAATTTTGAAAATTGTAAATTCGTGTTATTCTTGTGTTATTACTCGTGACTAGTGTCTAGATTTGGTACCGCGAAATAGACTTTTTGTGTGAGTGTGTGTGTCTTGTTAATGTCATCAAAATGCAGAACTTGTATTATGAAGGGAAAGATAATTGTGAAACTAGGCATACAAAACAAACTCTAGAACAGTTGAAGGAGCTCTTCAGTGCATTCATTTGTATGTGCAACATGCAACAACGTGAGCATATTGGAAACGTACGGATTTGAGGTACCTAACTAGTTTTATTTTTCCTACATGCTAACGTTGCTCTACTATATTGGCGAATCAAAGACGCCGCCGCCGGCTGCGCGCCCGCGCTGAAAGGGCGTTCACCTTTAGGCACGGGCGCGCGGCACAGTTTAGGTTTAGTCGTAGTAGGTATGTATGTGCGGTTTCTGCGCGCGGGGCGCGGCATTGAATGAACGTACGTTGCTTTGTTTGTGTGTTTATACAGAATGTTCAATAATTTTATGCTTATTCTGATATTTAGTTTGTTTGAAAATAAAAAAATCTCAATTATGAATGAATGTCAATACAACCTTTTTTAAATCAATACTAGATAGTAGTACTACACGTGTATTAATTTAATGTCGTACAGTCGTTTACACGTTGTATAATAAAAAATCTAAGTTCTTGAGTATCAAGGTGCTGTTGAAAAAATTCTAGCTCATATGGTTTCTTTTTTTTCGACATCTTGAAATGCCACTAAATGTCCCTCTGACATGATCAGCTCGGTTCCTTTTCCTTTTCTGTTACACTGTCTTTTTTAGGGTGGTTGGAGTAATTGGGTCCGTCTTTCCCGACTCCCATTCTCCTGCAAAGCCGGTGATGTTGAGATTCGAGGGGCTTCTTTCGAAGGCTTAGCCTCCTTTACAGGGGTGCGGAAACCAAACATATTGAGGGGTTTCAGTCAGAGGGACAGTAAAAAATCAAAACAAAATAAAAATAAATTACAAATAAATAAAATATAAAATTGTAAAAGTTTTAAAATTTGACACTTTGTATAATAAATCTGTTAAAACTATATTAAAACCTAACTTAGATTAAATAAAATGTAAAAGTAAAATTGGAATAATAAATTGGAAAACTTGTCAAATTGTATATTATGTAAAAATGATTTAATCTATGTCTAACCTAACTTAAGTAAATGTTCCTAATAAGAACTAAGGTAAGCCGCCACAAAAGGTGACGATTTTACTTGTTAACGTGGAAATATTTTGACTTAATGGCAAAAGACCATTGAGTCAAAGTCAAAAAGTCAAGGACTAGAGATACACTAAAGCACATACAGCAGCACGCACTGTGTAAACGAGCCATTATGGCTCGTTTACACAGTGCGTGCTGCTGCCTGGCCAGTAGACAGCTACTCGGTTTGTCTACTCGTACGCCAGTAGCTCGGCACGCCTTTGCTGTCTACACCACACCTAGCTACTGCTCAGTCCGAGTCGAGTCGCGATGTCGAGTGAACTTGTTTTAATAAAAAAAACGGTGATACGCTCTATGACAACAATTTTATGTCAGGAATTGGAAAATATCTATAACCAAAGCCAATATAAGAAAAAAGAGCGTAAGAAAAGGATTTGGATTAGAGAATGGATGGCTAGAAGATCTTTAGGGGCAACACGTATGATTCTCAACGAGCTTTACCATGAAGACCCCCGAGAATATAAAGCAGTGATGAGAGTGACACCTGAACAAGTCGAAGAATTTTAAATTTGATAAAAACAAAAATAGAACGTCAAGACACATTGATGAGAGATGCCATAGCAGCAAGGGTGAAGTTGGAAGCAACTCTGTGTTTCCTAAGCTCAGGAATGTCATTCAGACTGCTATCAGTATTTTTCAGGATATCTAAAGCTTCTATATCAAAATTTATACCAGAAGTTTGTGACTCTATTTCTGAAGCTTTGGACGAATATTTTCAAGTAAGTAAAAGTTAATTAACTCAATAATACATGACGTGTGACTCATTCATTTATTTTTCAAAAACAAATTAAACCTTAACTAAAACATTATTGCATGTTGTTTACATTAGCATTTATCATCGATTTTACTATTGGATCATTAAAGTCAAATAATTGTCCTGGTTGAACTGGCTGCTGCGCAGAAATCGTTTCTAAATTGGCTGCCTCGTATGATGAATCAGTTGATCACCAATCATCACATTCATCATACGAATGTGATGATTGGTGATCAACTGATTGAAGTGGCTGATGCACCAAAACTGTTTCTGTAGGCTGATAAGTTGTGCCTGGGAAGGACACACTGGGTCCTGATGATGGTGACGCTATGTAGGACTGTGGTGACGAAGCACTGTATGAGGAAAGGGCAGATGCGTTCCGAGCGTATATAGCTCTTTTTCGGTATCGTGAAAGTACTTGTTGAATTTCATCTTTGGCATCTAAAAAATCTAGTAATGGGAGCTGCCTCAATTGAATAGCGACATGTTTTCCAACAATATCATACTCGTCTTCTTGTCTAGAAGAGCTGGAAGATTCTATAGTACTGTTTAGTTGTTTCAGCTCATCAATAGCTGCTGTAATTCCGCTCATTTCTTGGGCAGTATTATGTGATTTTTTAGCTTTACCCGGGTTTTTTTTCTTTGTCAATGTGCTGTCACTGGAGTAGATTGATCTATCATCAGATTTATCAAGAGTTTTATCACCCGTTTTATCATCAGTATTTTCATCAGTGTTATCCGCCATGTCTTGACTAACAGCATTTTCCAAATCCGCCGGTGTGTTGTCTTTCTGCAATTGGAATATAAAATTAATATTATATTTTTCAGGTACCAAGCAGAAAGGAATGGGAAGACGTACAAGGAGGATTTCACCACAGGTGGAACTTTCCAGGATGTTGTGGAGCCATCGATGGCAAACATGTGGTGATTCAAGCTCCGCCCAATTGTGGTAGTGAATACTACAATTATAAAGGAACTAACAGCTTGGTGCTCCTAGCGATCGTGGATCATGACTACTGCTTTAAATATGTGGACATAGGCTCATATGGGCGAAATTCTGACGGTGGTGTTTTCCAAGCTTCCTCATTGTATCCAGTTTTGGAAAATGGCACATTATTGCCAGAAGGCGGTATTGTAGTGGGAGATGATGCTTTTCCTCTTAAGACGTACTTATTGAAACGCTATCCCAATGAGACTACGACAGCTGAAAAAACTTACAATTACAGATTCTCTAGGGCAAGACGCGTAGTAGAAAATGGATTCGGTATTTTAGCATCTCGCTTTCGCGTTTTGGGAAAACCTATCCAGTTGCAAGAGGAGACCACAATAAAAATTATTCGAACTACATGCGTACTGCACAACTGGTTACGGAAATCTTCACCACACATCTACACTCCTCCTGGTAGTGTAGATTATGAAGATATTACAAATTTCACTGTCAACCTTGGAACGTGGAGATCAGAAATAAATGCATTACCGAGTATCGCCCGATCGCGAACAAATAACAGATCAAAAGCAGTTGCCGAAAAATTGAGAGAAAAATATAAAAACTACTTCTGTAATGACGGTGCTGTCTCCTGGCAAAGTCGTATGATTAATATCTAGAAATGTAACCAACTACATTTATCAGTGAAATAAAGAATTAGGTACTCACCAGATTGGATGTTGTTTTCTTTTCTTTTAAATTAGTTGTTTTCATTATATAATCCATTATATCAAACCATTTTATGGATGGTTTGTACACATCGTCTGCGCCAGCGCCGTTATTCGTAATTTCCAGCTTCCTTAGTAAGATCGGCCAAGAGACTGTGTCGAATGCCTTGGCCAGGTCTAGAAAGACACCTATGCATTTTTTGCCCGAGTCTAAGTTCTCCACCACGCTATCAACCAGAGCAACAACCGCATCTTCCGTGGATTTGTTAGCACGGAACCCGTATTGGTTTGGACTTAGTACATTGTTGTTTTGAAGGAAGCAAAGTAAACGCTTATTCACAACTTTTTCCAGTATTTTGGAAATGGTTGGTAAAAGCGATATTGGCCGGTAGTTTGAAACGTCCGTTTTATTTCCTGATTTGTGGATTGGGCAAACCTCTGCAATTTTTAGGGAATTTGGTACTGTTCCAGAAGTCATACTGAGATTACAGAGGTGTGCAAGTGGAGCTGATAGTATATGGCGACCGTATTTTAGAATTTCATTGTTGATATTGTCATGACCTGAGGCGGACCCACTTTTGATTATTTTGTTAGGAAATAAACATTTCAAAATCACCTAAAGGCCATTAATTGACGAGATAACCTTGCCTCCATAAGACCGTCTAGTTACAAACTTACCCATTTATAGGTACATACTTTACGTAATTATAGATATTGGGTATGGAAATAGTTTTCTGTGTCCACGTAATTTGCGCTTTCATAACTTTAGAATAAGGTTCAAAATGGTTAATTTGGATACATGCAGGGTTTTTCGGCGAGTCCGGCATATATTGAAGTTCAGGGGTGCAAAATCATTGGAATTAAAAATCAGAATTATCTGAACAAAAAAAAATTAAAAAATCTAAATTCACAAGTAATGAAATTAAAGATGTACTTATCAACTTTTATTGATAATTTTGAGCATAACAATTAAGCAAAACAAAACCAAACCTAACTAATTTTATTTTTAACAAAACTATCGAATAATATTTACTTATTTAATACTATTTAGTAACACTTTAGTTAGTAAACAAGTAGGTGTCTAACAAACAAAAACTTTTTTTACGGGTTAGACAGTCAAATATAATGAATTCTGTTCAAAAAAATCATAAATAAGTATCAAACAAAAGCTAATACAACATTATTGTAATGAAATAGAACATAAATATTTCTATTCACAGTGCTTTTACGTTTCAGATTTCACTTCTAAACAACCCTTTATTTTTAAAAATAATCAACTAGGAACAAGTAATCTTAAACTAAACATAATCAGAGTACTTACTTAATTGCTTTGGCATTATTAATTACGATAATAATATGAAGGTACTTAAAAATAAAATAAAATAATACTTTTCTCTTAAAAATCACAATTGAACAGAGATCACAAAGTAAACGTATCAGTGAATCAAAACTTATTACCTTCTTAATAGTTCTTTATCTAAGTTACCAAATAAGTACTTATCATTTCAGAAGTACGTCTCATTTTTATCAGAAGGCATCCCTTTGTCTGTGGATCACGCTCTAGGAGCTTTTGCTTTTTTTAGTAGTTTTTGCATTTTGAACGTAAGTTTTGGTTTTTTTATTGTTTTGTAAAATTTTATCGAGTAACAGAGTTCTTCGTCTATAATTTTGGTATTTTCTATAATACCCACGTAGTACATTCCTTTTCTATCTTTTCTGAATTGACATTTTGAATGTCTTTATTGTCATTTATTTCTTTGCCATTATTGATACCTGAAGTTGGTGACATTTTAGCGTTATTAAAATAATTTTCATCCTCTTCTAAGAAATCTGTTTCTTTATCTGAATCGCTGTATATACTAATTGATCCAGACACGCTCGTTGAAGAATGGTGGCGTTTCGGTCGTGATGGTCCAGGTTTCGGATTTTCATAAATATTAATTTACTTCTTCTTCTCTGTAGATTGGCTCTTTATATGGTTATTCTGGCATTTCTTCTCTTTTTCCTCTTCTTTCTTCTTTGCTATTCCATTGTCAGCTTTCTTAATTATGATATTAGATATAACTTATTATTATTATTAATGTCAGAGTCAAGAAAAAAATATATTTTCGGACTTCTCCGTAGACAAAAGCTCGTTTTCGGACAAAAGACCGTTCCTCGTTACAAGATATATACGCACAATGGACGTCGAGACGCTTAATTTGGTGTATCGCACGCGATATTTGGTCAATAAATGAATTTCCGATTCAGTCATGTTTTTTTTTTTTTTTTAATTGCCATCTCGAAATGGCACTACGGTGTCCCTCTAACATTATCAGAGCCTGTGTTTACATTTTTTTATTTTAACTATATATTTTTTTATTTAAAAAAAAAGAGCAATTTATTTTATAAGTTTACTATTTAAATGTTTCCAATTTAGCTATAATTTAACAAATTTATTTAACTTTTTTACTATTTCTTCCTATCTTCTACTTTTTACTAAAATACTAACATTTCTTTTACAATTCAGTCATGTTAGCTGACAATGAGTTTAATGTTCCTGGTGAGATATCCTTTTTAATATCTTCTGACATCCTGTTTGAAATTATATTAGCAGGCAAAATTAGTTTATCCAAGAGTAACCTGTTTTTGTTAGCAACCAAGTTTGGCTATATACCTCTAGTATCTGACAAGTTATACAAAAACAATGTTTGTCTTTCATCCCAAGACAAGACAATATTGCGTGTGGGCGGCAGATTGGACAATGCCAGCATATCCTTTGAGCAAAAACATCCTAAAATATTGCCTAAGGCATGCAATTTCACAAAGTTGATAATTCGAAATGAGCATTGTACTTAAATGGATGATGCATGGAGGATTAAAGTTGACACTGTCCAATCTAAGCCAAAAATACTTCATAATTAGCGCAACAACTCTTGTTTAAAGTGTTATAAATAAATGTGTTCCATGTTTTAGGTATAAAGCGCAAAATGCGCAACAGCTGATGGCATCATTGCCACAGGATGGGGTTGTGCAAGACAGAGTTTTAAAGAGTTTTAAAATAAAGTAGAGATAGATTATTGTGGGCCTTTTAGCGTTAAGCAATCCAGTATGGGAAGGTCTGTAATATCCAAAGGATATGTTTGCAGATTTGTATGTTTTGTTACTAAACGCGTTCAGTTAGAGTTAGTATCTGATTTTACATCCGAATGTTTTGGGCTGCAATAAAAAGGTTTCAGTCCAGAAGAGGTTTACCTCAATCTATTTATTGTGATAATGCATCCACATTCAAAGGTGCAAACAATCAGTTGAACGCTCTTTCTAACATCACATGCGGTGAATTGACTAAAGACAAAATCAGGATAGTCAGGTGTTGGCAAAGAAGAAAGAAAATTAAGGGTACTAGTTTTCTCAATCAAATCGATTTAGCTTGAAGACGAAAAGTACTTATTTAGAGAGTTTAGATCTAGATCTTTTGAGACTAAGTTTTTGCCAACACCTAGTGTTCTTAGAAATTTCCAGACTTCTGCTGAATCTTTATTGGATACAGAGACATGAATATGGCGGCGTTGCACATCTCTACACACTCTATTGCAGCGATTCCGAGCTTGATAGTATTTGTTTTTATTGACTTCGCTGGCATTCAGCTTATATTTAATTTTATAAGCTACTTTGCGCTGCATCAACGATCAAATTTCATTGGTAATCCACGGAGCCGGTAGGTGTTTCATTTTAACTGCACGGATTGGAGCATGGACGTCAAAGAGCTGTGTGACGATGGAGTTAAAATGACAAATTTTAGCGTCTAATACGTCCCACCTGTCTTTAAATGACTTCATAAGCGATACGTCCAGTGGTTGTAAAACGTGGCTTGTATGTGCCTTGTATTTTAGAATTGTAACACCAGCTTCACGAGCTTTCTCTATTATGTATATATACAAGGATAGGTACAAGTAGAAAGTAAAGTTAGAAGAAATTGGGAAAATGTTGTTGCTTGTTTCGTGTTGTTTTGGTATGCAAAGTACAGTAAGGAGTTGTACTGAGAAATCGTGAGTGAACTAGCTAAAAATGCTAAGTGAAAAATACCTTTTTTTTTTTTATACCACCTACTGATGGAACAAGCAGATGGCCCACCTGATGTTAAGTGGTAACCATCACCTATAACAAAGCATTGCCTCGTAAGTCACGCACGATAGGAACGTGCCCTACGATGCACTGCCCCGCGTCCATCAGCTTGAGGCATACAGATGTTAAGCCTCATGTGCCTGTAATTACACCGGCGACCACACTCTTCAAACCGAAACACAGCAACGCTGCTTGGCGGCAGAAAAAGGCGCGTACCTACCGATAACAGAAGAAATGAGACTAAATATTGAAAGAAAGACGAAATATATTCCACCCAAGGAATAATATATCTTCCCAGCGGCACTTCGTGCATACAGCAAGGGTGAGATTTCTTTTTTACTTTGAGAGTTTGAGGGAGATTAGGTAAGTGTATTTTATGTTGAAATTTGTAATTTAAAGAGATGTTTTTTGAGCGATAATCTGAAGGTGGTTACTGTTTTTAGGGCGCGTAAGGGTGGGCAGCAAATCTAAAAGAGCCCCTCAATGCCATTGATTTGTGCTTTGGGGTGACAAACACGAAAATGCATCCTCGACTGGGGAACCTGGATTCTACCTGTGCCCACATTAACTTTTCTCTGAGATACTTTGGGGAACCATTGTTAATGACCCCAAAGAGCAGCACTGCCAAGTGCAGTTTTCTACGTGCAACCATTTTAAGTAAGTTTGATGTATTCAAATAGGGAGTTACATGAGTGCGCGGTGGAATACGTCACGGAAGACCAGCGTCGCATCAAACACTATTACAGCATAAAGCTGAGTGACGACCGTTTTTGATGTCACGAAACAAAATCTTGCACAGGCATTCTGAACTCGTTGGATTACTTTCTCTGTTTTACAGAGTAGACATGGACCATAAACAACAAATAAGAAATCACTCTCGTGGCTATGTGTCCCTTTGCTCCGACAATTTTGGTTTTTTTAGGATCTCTGTAAAAACTAGTCTCTTCCAGATTCAGTCCAATTCACTATCGCTGTTAATGTCTAACATCCAGTCGTCAATCGTGGTCTCAAAGTTTTTGTTGGTTATATCTGAATGAAATAAAACACATGATTATACAGGTGAACCGACAACTTATGCCTGGAGACATTTACATCGTTCTTCAAATTATGAGAAGATAAGAAAACAATTGGTAATATCAAAACAATACTTACTAATAAAAGTCTTGTGTGAAGCCTTGGACCGGCTAGTGCTAGGGCGGCTTGGGCTTGGCTGGATCTGCACCTCCACCTCTAGCCCCACGACGAAGACATCTTTTCAAGAAAATGACTATAATTTTTTTTATTATATAGTTTTTTATTTATATGTATACGCATTCACGTAAACCATAATAACCTATTCAGACCAAGACGAGCTAGTAGTATATTTTTTTATCTTTTTTGGTGTCCACGAAGTCTACTCAAAATTTAAAATGGTGGAGAAGTGGCTTGGGGAACTGTTAAGGGAATTAGGAATGGTGTCTGCTTCGGGCGTACCCATATTTGCAAAGTCGTAGCATTCATATTCAGGTTCAGATTCGGGCTCGGGTTCTGGTTCGAGCTCGCGCTAGGGCTCCGGTTCAAGCTGAGGCAATTCATTGTCCACCATTGGGCATATATCGCGCTCTGGGAGGGCAGCCTGCAGGGTAAAGTTATTTTATATATTAAAAATTACAGGGATATCGAACTCATTGAAATAATAAAAAAAAATAAAAAAAAAATATTTTTTTTTTATTTCAGATACTTACAAAATTACATTTATGGTCCATATCAAATATATACCTTACAGACTAACATACATAATAATAAAAGTCAGACGTCAGCGATGACGAGTGTGCGGGTGTCTCATGTCAGGCTTCCGATGAACTTCCTGAACACGACACCTTTCGGCCAGAATCCGCTGTCTAAATACATTGAGAGTCGATCAGTCGGTACTCTCACCGCAAAGGAATTGAAACTCACTTTCCGGCGAGATTTCAACTGTTCAACTCTCAGGGTAGTGCCAGTCTTCTGCTTCAAGTACTCCACCACCTCCTCCGGTTTCACCGCGTAGTGGACGCGCGACACGTAGAGCTGCGTGGTGGGTACCTCAGCACGAAATAAGCACGGTGTGCCCGGTGCAATCGGTGCGGCAGTACCGCACTGGTTACGGCAAGTGGGTTTTCTCTTCTTCCGTTCAACAAGAACGAAACCCTCCTTGTCGCAACGGTCCCTCGAAGGACCCGGAAGCGAAGCGCCCCGACTAGGTTCGCGGCACATCTGTTTCTTCCCCTTAGTAAGTTGTCGCTCTGGCTTTGCTTGGCTCCTAGCGACGACGGCGGCGGCGTAGTCACGTTGCGGGGTTGATGTGACACGTGACTGGTCGACGGGCGCGGGCGGCGGCGCGGGGCAAGCAGTGACGGCAGCGGGCGCGGGCGGGGCGGGGGGGCACATACTGACACTCGGTGAAACAGCTGTCACGGGCGATGACAACGTTGACACAAAAGTGCACGCCGAAGCATTTAGTTGTGCCCCGCGACGAAGGTTCACGTTGCACGGCTCAGGTGACCCAGTTACCGACGTGGAATTGCGCAATGATGCAACTTCAGTACACAAGTCGTTGATGGTGTTCTGAGCCGCCTCCAACTTTAAATGAATCGTTGCCACGGTCGACTTCAACGCCTTGATGTCCTTGAGTAGACTAGTACAGTCAACGTGGTCGAAGTCCAGCGGCGGGACACGGTGCAGGTTTCGGGCGACGAACGCAGGAACGTCATCTGGGTCGGTCACTTTCAGGACACTGATGATATCCTGCAGACTGCGTTCCCCTCGATCATCCCTTCGGTAGCTCTTCATCGGCTCAATTTTACCAAGCGACTCGTAAAGCAGCTTCCTCGCGTCGCGAATCTCATAATGAAAAGTAATTAATTACCGTGCTTGTCTCTTTCGTTCGTTTCTTACAAACTTCTTCCGAACTTCAGCAGACATGGAGTTAAGGCGGCGCTTGGTAATGGATCTTTCTACCCTGACTTGAACCTTCTTCTTAACCCTATAAAGAGTTCTCTGCCAGCAAATCTAAATCAGAGAGAGGCGATAGTGGGACAGGTACAGAAAATGTACTATAAAATAGATGAAATAGATAATAGTAAAGTAAACAAACAAATATTATATATCTTGTGCCGTATGTCCTCTGGCTTACTCCTGCCTATCTAAAATAACAGTGAGGAATTAAAAAAACCCAGGTACTTTTTAAAATATAATAATTTAAAATGTTACATAACAAACAACTAGGTATCAGTCGCAATCCAAACGGTAATAATAAGGTAGCTCTCCCGGTGTGGGCTGCGACGCAAACGGTTCCTAACCGTTTAGTAAGTAGTAGTTAGGTAGGTCCTGAGGTCCAACCCTGAGGATCAAATCCACGTAGTGGTCCTGGAATCGAGAACACCAGTCTTAAGCATGATTCCAACCCTCCGTTCCGGGGACCCGCCAGCGGCAATATTATGATGCCAGGTAAGTGCTCACTTACCTGTAGAAAGTATAGTTTTGCCGTGGTGGTACTTCAGAACGAAGTTTACAAATACACATTTATTGAACAAAAGGCGAAAGCTAGATTAATTTAAATTACAGAAAAGAGTTATTGAAATTGTTTACAAAATAATATGAGGTAGGCATTCAAAATCACAAGCCCAACGGTCATTACAAGCAAGGTGACATTGAAAAATTAGGTAGCAAGCCGATGCGCACTACGCTACGAATTACATTATGGAATAATAATTGATCGAGTGAGCGAAGCGAACGAAGATCTTAGTTTCAACTTGGGCGATTTGGCATTTTATGTATGTATGTATGTATGTATGTATGTATGTATGTTTGTCTGGCGATAACTTTAGAACCGTTGATCCAATCTGAATGAAATTTGATATGTCGATAGCTTGTACTTGAGAAATTTACTGGTAAGTATATGAGTAAAATCGGATGAAGGGTTTTTGAGATATGGGGTTTTTTGAGGGGGCAAAAATAAAAAAAGTTACATAAAAAAATCAAGTTACATGTCATATGAAAGGGCTTTGTTTGGACATCCCAAAACAATTTTTACTTTTTTTTTTGGACGCTCGGTTTTTGAGATAAAATAATAAAAGTTAAATTAAGATAACCAGCGATCCAAGAGCTCCCATCTCTAAGAGTTTCGTTGGCATCAAGGTTTTTCTACTGGTCGGCCAGTTCCTTTGCTTTTTCTTATTTTTTTTTCTTGAAATAAATTAAGGAGGTACTCAGTTCTCATAAAATGGTGACAACGACCAGGTCTGATGATGGAGCCAAGGTCTGTTCAACGGAACTCTTCAATAAATAGGCCAATAGAGTTGAAACTTGGTAACCATACCAAGTTAGTAGGCGGTAGTCAGAAAAAAGTCCAAAGATAATGTTTGGACTTGCCTCTGACTACTTCGTACTCAAAGTTTAGATGCGTTCGTCGGGTCGCATCACGAGATCTCAGTTCGGGGCGAACTACTAGTATTAAATGAATACAAACTAAAATGAGAAGCAGAAAATGACATTACATGAAATGGTACAATATAATACAGTATGGTAAATGAAAAATCAATAGCTAGGATATGGTTTTGCGAGTATTTATGTGCCATTAAAAACTTACCCTAAATCGGGAATTCACAATACATGAATTAAATTTTTAAAATAATATAAATCGCTCAGCTGGCTAAGACGCTGCTGGCAATAATGGCGTGGACCGTCCTTTAGTTTGGTCTAGCGCTGACTGACCGCTACTGCGCGGTCAGCCGCGCGCGCTGAGTCGCTCATAGCGCGCTAACATAACATAACATAACGGTGCATTTCGCTTATTAGCGACCGCACCCGACTTCGACCTTTTTTTTTTTTAAAGAATGCAATGTAACGCATTGTTACAACGTTACAAGAAACTAACTAATAACAAATAGCTAGGTACTGATAAGCAGGTAACTATGTAGATGAAATAAACATACTAGAGGTAATATACAATACATAACACATAAATAAATATGTCAACTAAGCGATACCTATACGATAATATATATATATTTATACATAAAATAATGAATATAAATACGACATATTACAAGGAGAGAAAGTGCACTTTTAGCTTCGACTTGAAAATTTTAAGAGATTTACATGAACGAATCTCATGGGGAATAGAGTTCCACTGTCTGACAGCCTGTACAGTGAACGAGTCACCATACCTGCTGGAAGATTGTGAGGGGATTGCAAGAAGAAAGGTATTTAAGCCTAAAGATAAGCACGCCATAAAAATAAGTTACAATCACGGGTCCGCTGGTTCTTGTTCTTGTCCTCGTCTTCCACCTCGCCCGCATGTATTTGCTGCAGTTGCTAAACTAAAATAAAGTCAAAGTCAAAAGGTATTTATTCAATAAAATCACAAGGATCACTTTGAAACGTCTTAAAGCTAGGTGACTCTAGGGGCCAGTTCCACGCGACCAAAGCCTACAAGAACAGGCAACAAACTTACGGCTTGCTACCGTTCTTTTGTATGATCCTTTTACAATGTAATATAATATATTATTGAAGTTTAGTGAGGCGTAGGCATACAGAAAAAGGTAAACATAATCAAATTTATAAGTATGTATGTATTATCAATGTATGTATTATCAATAACCTACCATCACATTATGAAAAGTACCTATATTTAATCGTATATTTAAGGCAACGACTCCTCCGTGGTGCTATGCCCACGTCCGCGTCCACGTCCACTTTTGTCGAACTAATAAAATAATGTTTAGAATGTATTTCGTGAATTATTAAATATTATGGAGGTCAGCTAAAAATAATTTTTAAATACTAATGAATTCTTACGGTGGCTTGTTGATTATCACTGTTGTTCGGTATTTTGTTGATTATCACTGCAATATAAAAATAATTTTAATAATCCAATAAATCATATAAACACCATAACACACAGTATAATAAAATACCCACCCATAACCAAAAAATATCTACCATACAACACATTGAAATATCATTTAAAAAAATATTTTATAATATAAAAGCTTTTATTAATATTAATAACAATTAACTTCAACAACATTCCTCTCCCCATACAATGTATTTTTCCAAAAAAAATCGATAAAAATTTCTAATAGCAATGATAAAAATCGTACCACTTCCTCAATAAGTCCTCGGTATAACTAAGTTTATTTTTTTTAGAAAATAGAGTTTATTCATCGACTTACTCTTCTTCAACCGTAATACATTCGTTCCAACGCTTCTCTAACTTTTCGATACCTTTTTTGTAGAACGATTTGTCTTTGCTCTCAAAATAAGCCTGTCCCGGCAATCACTTCTTCATTGGAGTCAAATTTCTTTCCCTGGAGCATTTTTTGATGTCTGCAAAAAGCCAGTAGTCGCTGGGAGCCAAATCTGGAGAGTACGGTGGGTGCGGAAGCAACTCGAAGCGTAATTCATGTGACACGAGGCATTGTCTTAGTGAAACTGCACTTTTTTTCTTTTGCATGTGATGGCGATTTTTCTTGATTTCTACACTCAATCGATCCAATAATGCCATGTAATATTCACTATTGATCGTTTTACCTTTCTCAAGATAGTCGATGAACAAAATACCATGCACATCCCAAAATACGGATGCCATAACCTTGCCAGCTGACTTTTGAGTTTTTGGTCGCTTCGGACGACCTTCACTGGCTACTCTCTCAGCTGAACTCAGCTAACGATCTTTTTGATTCAGGTGTGTAGTAATGGATCCATGTTTCATCCATTGACACATAACGACGCAAGAAATCCTTTTTATCTCGCTTGAACAGCTCCAAACAACGCTCTGAATCGTCGACGCGTTGTTGTTTTTGGTCCGGTGTAAGCGAACGTGGCACTCAGTTCGAAAGAAACTTACGCATGCTCAAATTTTCGTGCAAAATTATAAGCACACTTCCTTCTGATATCTTCAGCTGTCTCATGCAATTTAACTTTACGGTCTTCCAAAACTATTTTGTGGACTTTTTTTATGTTTTCCAGTACAACTGCCGAGTTTGGGCGACCAGAGCGTCCAGCATCATCAGTGCTTATACGACCGCGTTTAAAATCAGCATACCAGTAAATAATAGTTGATTTCCCTGGTGCAGAGTCTCCATAACGCTGATCAAGACACAGTTTGGCTTCAACAGTATTTTTTTTCATCAAAAAAATACTGTTGAAGAAAAAAATGTTTAATCAACACACGAAATTCTTTTTTATTTATTGTTTTGAAAGTGCTGGTGACATGGCGTGGGATGACCGGCACAACCTGCTCATCTGTATTGCTCTGCATGCAAAGCATCGCGACACTTTTGTAATACAAATCTTCATATTCATCGTAGTCTTCCTTATCACAGGGATCTAACAAAAGAATGCCTTAATTCTGATTTCGTACTCATTAAAGGCAGCGGCCAGCCGATTGCGCTTATCTTGCAATATCTCATACGCACAAGTTTTTACTTCATCGGACTCGCAAAACTTTGAGATCCTTGTTAGCCTTGACTTAGCCGCGATTGGCATTTAATGCCTTTAATTCCGACATTGTGTAAAACGAAAACCCAGAAGGCAAAAGCCGAGCAGTTTGAGCAAAAATAAAAACTGAACGTGAAAAAGCCAAGTACAAACACAAAATGTGATGAACGTTTTATGCACGGCGCGTATTTACTTACTGTTTTGTCGCTAAAACCCGCATTAGCGCAATACACACTGTCCAATGGGTATGTTATAATTGATCGAGTGAGCGAAGCGAACGAAGATCTTAGTTTCAACTTGGGCGATTTGGCATTTTATGTATGTATGTATGTATGTATGTATGTATGTATGTATGTATGTTTGTCTGGCCATAACTTTCGAACCGTTGATCCGATCTGCATGAAATTTGATAAGACGACAGCTTGTACTTGAGAAATTTACTGGTAAGTATATGAGTTAAATCGGATGACGGGTTATAAAGATATGCGGTTTTTAAGGGGGCAAAAATAAAAAAAAGTTACTTAAAAAAATCAAGTTACATGTCATATGAAAAGGGGTTGTTTGGACATTCCAAAACAATTTTTACTTTTTTTCTGGGACGATCGGTTTTTGAGATACAACAAAAAAGTTAAATTAAGATAACCAGCGACCCAAGAGCTCCCATCTCTAAGAGTTTCGTTGACGTCAAGGTTTTTCTACTGGTCGGTCATTTCCTTTGCTTTTTCTTATTTTTTTTTCTTGAAATAAATTAAGCAGGTATTCAGTTCTCATAAAATGGTGACAGCGGCCAGATCTGATGATGGAGTCAAGGTCTGTTCAACGGAACTCTTCAATAAAAAGGCCAATAGAGTTGAAACTTGGTTACCATACCAAGCTAGTAAGCGGTAGTCAGAAAAAAGTCCAAACGTAATGTTTGGACTTGCCTCTGACTACCACCTACTCAAAGTTTTGGTGCGATCGTTGGGTCGCATCACGAGATCTCAGTTCGGGGCGAACCACTAGTTTATTTTTAGTACAAACAAAATCAAGCATCAGGCAATCAACAATTTCAACAAACAACAACGTGTAAAAAAATGTCGATGTAGAATACTGTCTTTGCGCCCAAACACGTTCGGATCTTTTTCTTGTTTTTTCACTAGATTCTTTTGAAAACGCGTTCGGATACACTGCCTAAACACCGTTTTTGACTCTGATTACACCTTGGCCTTGAACGCACCTGGGTAGTAGCACCGTTTATAACCTCGAATGTGTTGTGCTGAGTGCTGAGTTGTGCTCGAATGTGAATAGCGTGCTTGAATAGTAAAAAACGTCGTCAGAATCACAACACAAAGTTTAGAATGCACTTGAAAGAACGATCGCTACCTTTCTTCTCACTCGAAGATTCTTCATAAACACGCCTCCAAATATAAGCCGTACGAAGGGTATCCCGCCGGGAAGAAAGTAATGCAGGAACTCTGCACGAAGCGATATTCTTCTCCTTCTTCACCGGTACTAGTTTTTGTTAGGATCTAAGGACCATTTTTCTCTGCCAACGATAGAGGAAAAGATTTTATGTATTTTTAAAGTATTTATTTCAATGAAAGTGGACTGTAAGCAAGTTGATGACACAGAAGCAATGACAAGTATTTTTCTTACAATAATAGATGAAGTTATGTTCGGATACTTAATATTTATGTTGGTATTACCTAAACAGCGTGCCCTTAATCGGCAAATTACGCTTGGCTGTGTGTTAACAGCGTCCGCATTATCGCGTTGACTGCGTCCAGCTTCCAACATACCCTCAGCCCTAAGCATCTCTTCCCGCGTTAAATGACTAGGTGACATAATGCCTAACGTCACAGATGTTTCGAAAAAGTTGGTGGTAACGATTATCACAAGAAAAAAAAATCCATACATGACAAAAATCACTCAACCTTTTTGCTAGCAAACCCCTTACTCTGCGAATAAGTTAGGTTTTCCCTCCTTATTTTGAAAAGCTTTTGCTTTTTTGTTATATTTTTATGAACAAATTATTTAATCCTCTTCCAGCCTACATTTATAAATTTTAGTAGTAATAAAATGAACCGTCAATACAATACTAAGAAGCTTCTTGTTGAATTAGTGATTGTGAGTTTGTCACTTTTGAAACATAAGAAATTTGCCTTATCTAAGGTTTTTATTATAACCGCCTTTGTAGTATTGTATCTGTTTTCTACTAAGTGAGTAGGGTTGCCAACTTTTTGTAGAAATAGAGTATATCTGATTTCAAAGGAGGTAAATAAAGAGTATGGACATAAAAAAAAGAGTATCATTTATTTTAAATTTTTAAAAAGGTATTTTTTTGTACTTTTTGCAGCACATAACAATTTTTCATTGTTTTTAAAAGAATTGTATGAGTCCGAACATTCTAACTCTAAATTTATATAGATCAAGAGCTCATTTTTAATCAATTTCAATGAAGCTCTGTTTCTCTCTTCTCGCCACTTCACATTCATGATCGAAAAGACTCTTTCAGTAAATGCTGAAGTGGCGGGAACAGAGAGTATATAGCCAATAAATTTTTTTAAACAATCAAATTCTCCAGGACACTTTTTAAAAATATATTGCCATTTTTCTGCAGTGGATTTTTGCATAAAATCTGTGTTATTTAACAATTCAGCTTACAACAATTCATTTTAGGTGACTCACTTAAAGTGAGTCACCTAAAATGAAGAACATAGCTTTTATCAAAGAATAATTTTTAATTTAATAGGTATATGACATAAATTACAGAAATCCATTTTTTTGGATGGAAATTTATCAAGAGGTCGGACTGACTGTGCGAACAATTTCTGTAGGCAAATTGGCCTTGCATATCATGTAACATAGACTCTGTGTAATTTCACTATGCTTTTGTCCACCTTCTGAATGAAGTAAGTACCTAATTATTATGTAATGCCGGCCATACACGTTCAGTTAATTTTATCAAACAGGTTGGTCAAACCGTTTTGTCAAACTGGCATGATCTCCATAACGACAACACACCTTCACGCAGGCTTGAAGCGGCGTCAGTTCAGTGTCGAACCGTATGAATACTGGTTGTATGTGTGTCCGTAAAAATGTCGTGTACAGACGACGACGCTTTAGCAATAGTTGGTTTAGTGTTTGCTTTGAAGGCTAAAAAAAGAACAAAAAAACGTACTGTATGGTGTAAAAAGTGGCTCATGAAAAGAGAAGAATATTCGCATATAAACTTGTTAAATGAATTGAAATTTGCTCCCAAAGATTGGCATAATTATTTGCGAATGAATGAGGAAACATATTTAAGGCTTCTGTCATTAGGGCCTTATCACACTGGCGATTAGCGAGCGATTTGAAAGCGACGCGACTGCGCAGCGCACACGCCGCGATTGCGCGGCGTGCACGCTGCGACGAAGAGGCGACTGCTCGGCATGCACGCCGCGACGGCGCTGCGTTGTCGCGGCGAGCACGCAGATAACCTTCCTCGTTTTGGACACTCAGTAGCAAAATGGATTCTGACGAGGAAACACTACTGCTGGCTTTGTTACTTCGAAGACGGAGGAAGCGAAAGCAGAAACAGCGACGAATATGGGAGGATCCATTATCAAGCAATCGATTGGGAGAGAGCGACTACTATGCACTGTTCTGCAAACGAATTAAAAATAATCCAAAAAAATTTCGATCCTACCTGCGAATGACCAGTTCTACATTTTACGAGTTATTGTGTTTGATACAAAATGACTTACTATATAAGGACACACATCTAAGAATGTCAGTATGCCCAGAAGAAAGGCTCGTTATTACTTTAAGGTACGTTATAATATACAGTATGATTCTTGTTAAAGTGCACATATGAAAATGGGTGAAACCAGGCCTATTTTTATCGACAAGAAATATAATTTAAAAAATAATTTTAAAAACATTTTCACATGTGCACTTTAATAAAAATCATACTTTATAATAAACTACAGATAATTATAAACAATTTTAATCATGAACTTTTTGGTGCTATAACAACTTAAGGTACGTTTTAAAATAAAACAAGCAACAGTTAAGTTAATTATAAACAATTTTAATCATCAAGTTTTTGATGCTATAACAATTTGGACGTTACAAAATAAAATAAGGAACGGATACAGATTAGAAACATTTTAAATAATCAACTTACATTGCTTTAACAAAGGTGGTTAAATTATTACGCAAAGAAATAATTAACGAAGTTAACCTTCTGTAAAAAAGTCGCCATAAATTGAATCCTCGGTGGTATTGCTGGTGTCGTCAAAGACACTTGGTGAAGATATAGATCGTTGCGATGACTCATTTCGAGGTGGTTCTGGAGTTGTATTATGAAAAATAGTTGGTTGCGCTGCTGATACATTTTGGTGTGGTTCTGGAGTTGTATAATATCCTGAATAATTTGGGGGATAATTCGACATCTGCTTATATTTCTTCAAAATTCCCATGATCTCCATTTTAGCGTCCATTTTGTAATCTGGGTGAATCGCTTTTATGTCATCCACCAGAGACAATGCAAAATTATATTCAGAGTCTCCTTCAACACTCCTGTCTCTGTTAGAACATCTATCGTTCATCCTTTTCAATAAAGATTGGATCAATAAATCATCATAATTGTCACCAGGTTTTTTGGCTTTTTTAGCCATAGGTATATTTATGTTTGATGTATGGTCCTCATCCGATGGTGCTGGTAGTGGTGTCTTTGAAGGACGTGTCTGCATTACAGGGTTTAAAAATGATAGTAAATGCGAATACAAATACTCCTTTGATGTAGATGCTCCAGAGCCACTTTTAGTTTTTTTGTTTCTATCTTTATGATAATTGTCACGGATTCCTTTCCACTTCTTTTGTAATGTCACAGCTGTAACAAAAAACATGTTTCAGGTATTTGGCAACTGGGTGTTCTTTAATGGATCTGCATTTTTCGTTCAGAAGAGGATTTTCGACAATACAAAAAGTAGTACGGGGGACATGTCAAGCTATTATTAAAAACTTATTTCATATTTGTATGCCACCCAAACGAACTGAAGACTGGGAAAAAATTGCTCAAGGCTTTCTAGAAAATGCTGACTTTCCTAATTGCGTAGGTGCAGTTGACGGAAAACACATAAGGATGATAAAGCCATGTAATAGCGGCTCACTTTACTTTAACTACAAAAAGTATTGTTCAACAAATTTGCTAGCTGCGTGCGACTCCAATTACATGATTATATTTGCTGATGTCGGTTCCTATGGAAAAAGCTCAGATTCAACTATATTTGAGAGAAGCCAATTGAAAAGTGACATGGATGAAAATCTTTTAAATATTCCGCAACCGAAACAAATAACAAATGACGAAATGGCCCTTCCCTATACTTTTATAGGCGATGAAGCATTTCCATTATCAAATTATATGCAACGACCTTATGCTGGCAACTATTTGACGCCTAAAAAAAGAGTGTATAATTACAGATTAAGCCGAGCAAGAAGATACATAGAGTGCACTTTTGGAATTATGACAAATAAGTGGCGCATTTTTCATCGGCCGTTAAATGTTGGAATAAACTTTGCAGAAGAAATAATAAAAACATGCTGTATATTGCATAATTTTGTACGATCTAAAGTTAAGAATATAAGGCGGCGTAAGAAACCACCACGAATAATTGGACTTTATGATAACCCACACGTTGATGAAAATGTTTCTATACAATCAGGTATTGCAATAAGGGATAAATTTGCCGATTATTTTATTTCAAATGAAGGGGCACTACCATGGCAAAATAAGTACATTTAAACAAATACAAAGTTTCACTTACCTGCTTCATTTTTTCCCTTTACTGTTTTTTCCTCAAAGTCTTCAATAAATGTTCTGCAAATATCTTCCCAAGCTTGTTTTTTTAAACTGCGATCACTATATTCTCTTTTTGTTTGATCCCATATAACAGGATGATTTTGAATATCAATTATAAATAACTCGATATTAAAGTTATTCTCTTGCGACGACGCCATTATTTGATGATGCGTCCGCTCAAACTCGCGTCTTTGATACGACTGAGTGGACGAGTGTACAAAATGGCGTCCCACGCCACGAGCTCGCCGCGACAGCGCAGCGTCGTCGCGGCGTGCACGCCGCTCAATCGCGGCGTGTGCGCTGCGCAGTCGCGTCGCTTTCAAATCGCTCGCTAATCGCCAGTGTGATAAGGCCCTTAGTCAGTCCAGTAATTCAAAAAAAAGACACAATAATGCGAAAATCTATATCACCACATGAAAGATTAAGCGCTACTTTGAGGTTTCTTGCGACTGGAAGGAGCTATGAAGACCTCAAATTTTCCACAGTAATATCACCTCAGGCTTTGGGATATATTATTCCTGAAACATGCGAAGCTATATATAAGGTGCTCAGAAGAGATTGGTTAAAGGTAAATAAAAACTCACTATTTATTTTTATTATAAGTTATTATTATGAAAACTTATCCAAATTACAGCATGAAAGAAATTAGGCTCAATTCTTACGTTATAGTCAACACAAATCGTTTACAATCTAAAATTAGTGAAATAATTAGCAGCATTTAAATCTGGAATGGAAAGTTGAACTGAATTAGATTCCTGTTGTTCATATCCCTGTTGTTCATTTACTTCCAAGGGCTGCTGTGTGATAACAATGCCTTGTGTTGAATTTGTGGCAGAAACAGGAGGAACAGGAGTTGATGGTGAATATGCATAATTTGATGATGTTGATGACGTAGACCAATCTATTGGAGAACGTAGGTGCTGTGGCTGTTGATGTATTCTAAGCTGTTGCGTATGATTATCATTACACAACTTATGGGACAAAGTCAAATTACCCAACTCGGCTTCAAAAAGGGTATCATTGATGATTTTTTCTGCAATGATACGCTGATTTTTTGATAATTCACGCATTTTGATGGCAATATTTTTAGCGAAAAAATCATATCGGTCTTCTCTAATAGCGGGTCGCTTAAAGTGATTCTGTACCGACATAAGTACATCATTGACAATTGTATCTGCTTTCTTTTTTGGAGGTCTTGACTGGGGCCGATTGTTGACACTAATACTGGTGGATTCGACCGCCTCTCTGATGGGCTCGGTTGGCATAACGGTGGGCTCAGCCGCCTCGGTTTCTGTGCGTTCAGTGGGTTCAGTGGGTTCAGCGGGTTCAGCATTGAAGGGCTCCGTAGGCGTTGTCGTTGGCATCTGAAATAATTGTTAATTATTAGTTTAGCGCCACTTTTTTATCCTAGAATATGATACCTAATAATAAATGTATGTTTTTTTGTTTCAGTTTCCACGAACTGAACAGGAATGGAAATTTATATCCAAACAATTCGAAGAAAGATGGAATTTCCCGCATTGCCTTGGAGCGATTGATGGGAAGCACGTAGAAATTACGCCGCCAGATAATTGCGGATCATATTATTTCAATTACAAAGGAAAACATAGCATGGTTCTTATGGCAATAGTGGATGCGAATTATCAATTCTTGCTGTGCGATTTTGGTACCAATGGCAGGATTTCGGATGGAGGTGTTCTTCAAAATACAGAATTTTATAAAAAATTACAAGATAATAATTTAGAAATTCCACCCGCGGAAAGCGCGGAACGCAGTTCCAGAATACTCCCATACGTATTCGTGGCCGATGATGCATTCCCTTTAAGATGCGACATGATAAAACCATTCCGACAAATTGATTTAATTTCACATGAAAGAAAGATTTACAATTATCGTGTGTCTCGAGCGAGGCGGATAGTTGAGAATGCATTCGGCATACTGGCATCAAGGTTTAGAATTTTTCACACGCAAATAAACTTAGAACCTCACAGAATAGAATCCGTGGTAATGGCGTGTTGTGTCTTACATAATTTTCTGATGTCATCTTCGCGTAATTTTTACGCCCCATCAGACTGCTACGATCAGGAAGACAGAGAAAACGGAGCTATAACACCGGGGCTTAATACCATGCAGTCAAATATGAATCACTTAAATAGTAGAAATTATGGGAATATTACAAATGCGGCCAAGATGGTGAGACAAGACTTCATTAATTATTTTAATAATGAGGGTAGTGTTCCATGGCAGAATGATTTTGTTTCATAAGCAAAAAAATATGTTAAGTAAATAAATATGATCGACTTGTTATTATGATGAAACTTAATAAAATGTGAGCTAGAAAATAATATTTGTTTTATTTACTTACCTCATATTCATCATGATCAGACATGCTCGAACGTGAACTTCTTGGAATGCATTGATCTTTAAGAAAAGATAGCTGATCATAGTACCATAACTTTGGCTTATATATTTCATCAACGCCTGCGCCCGACTTCAAAGACTCCGCAACTTTATGTTCCTCCTTTTTGAAGGCTGTCCGAAAACTGTTAATTTTTTTAGTCACCTGGTCACGGTCTGCATTCGGTTCTATTTCTTTAAGTTTTTCTATTAATTTACAATAAGCAGCATTTCGCTTATCTCTGTTATGGTAATCTTTATTTTTTACGTTCCATAAACAGGTTTCATTTTGATATATTTGTATGAATTCTTCCAATACATCGCGGTTCGCGCACATTATTATTCACTGTAAGCTGCAACACGTCCGTTAGAACACAAATCGCAGCAACAACTGAGCGCTCGCAACACACACGCTCAAATTTCTCATCAAACAGTTTGATCAAACCGATTGATCAAATAAAAAAACGAAAATTCGTATTCCTTCAAACAATTTGATTACTCATAAAATTTGATCAAATTTTGCCACACACACTCATGCCAGTTTAACAAAACGGTTTGATCAAGCCTGTTTGATCAAATTAACTGAACGTGTATGGCGACCATAATACAATAAATAGTATAATTAATATTTATTTATTGCAACGAGAAATAAATAATATAAATTAAGTTATGTCTAAATTATCGACATTTTCGCAATTTGATTATGAAACATCACTAAATGTTATTTATCACTTAAGTTTATAATGAAATAGGTATTCTTCTTATTTACTTATTGAAAAGCTATATTTTAGACAACTGCTGCACTAACTTACCTTCAAAGCTTGAAAATTAGGGCACTTACGCACCAGCGGTTGGCCACTAGGCGGTTTGTTTGAGCGGTCCAACCGCTTAATGTGGTTTTTTCGCGGTTAGCCGCCATAGCGGTCAGCCGCGATGAAACCGCGTTGAAACCGCGTTCAGCGGTTGGACCGCTCTAAGGCGCGTGGCCCATAAGCAAAATGGACGCCGTCGAGATAGCTTGTGTTATTTATTTTTACTCCCGAAAACAACGAAAGAAAATTAAAAAAAGATACTGGATTCATCCATTACTAGAAACACGCAACGGATTTGGCCAGTTCATAAGTTGTTTTCAAGAACTGAAGAAGCACCAAGATAAATTTTTCGGCTATGTTAGAATGAGTGTTTCGTCATTTGAAGAATTACTAACAGTTTTATATGACACCATCAAAGGACAAGATACTAAATTTCGTGATTGTATCCAACGCGAAGAGAAATTAGTAATAACATTAAGGTAAGTATGATAAATAAAAAAGTTTTAGTAACTATTATGTTTTATTTTTAATCGCAATGTGGGTTCATAATTAAGTAAAAAAAGTAGTAAACTATTACTGAGAATTACTATCATTAAAAAGATCTAGATAATCAGATTCTTGAGATATCTGTGTATTCGGTGAATATGTTGATTCAGGAGAGGTTACAGATACTTCTTGATTACATGTTCCACGATGTGTAAGTGGAACTGAGGGCGGTGGTGGTGGGTTATTATTTCTAGCAAATGATGGTGTTTGATATCCTTGAGATGGCCCTTGGTTGTAGTTAAATGGTCGTACGTAATCCCAAGTAGAGTTACAGATCCACCTCTAATAAAGTGTTCTCTGCAGAAAGCACTACCAACCTTGTGATCACTGAAGCCAAACATCAGCTCATGACTTTTCAACCAATGTTCAGTAATACAAATTATGTCAATATTGGTCGAGGTGATGTACAATTCCAGCTCTAATTCTTTACTACGCAATCCTTCAATATTTTGATGCACCAAATTGGTATGCTTAAATTTGTTTAATTTGATAGATTTAATACTTGACTGACTTTGTTTATTATGAATTTTATTTTTATTTAAAAAATTAATGCTAGAGACTTCCTCTATTGTCTGGTAATCTAATTTAAATGACTTGGAATAATTTCCAGAGTCTTGTTTTGTATGTCAAGACAATGCTCAAAAGAAGCATTTTGTTTAGCCAAGTTTTTGGCTGTAATACTAAAATAATATGATAGCAAGACAGCTACTTGTCGTTTGTGGTAATTAGAAAGGTAATAACTACCTTTAGATAAAACATAATTTTGACTAACAATAGTGTTAGAGTCAACTAAATGTATCAAATTATTATTGCATGTATGCAAAGTCATATTTAGCTTATATCTTAGGTTATTTTCTGCTTGTGGCAAGCTGTTGCTGTAGGGGAATGTAAACATAACAATTTTGTTCACTTGTAGAGAGCATAAAGTTTCAATATATTTTATCAATTCAACTTTGTTTACATTGCCCCTATTTTCAACCCAAATTATGAGATTTGAATCACATTTGAGAGTACATTTTGATATTAATTTCATGATATCATGCAGGCTAGAATCAGGTAAACAATTATTCATGATGGAATGTCCTATTCTTGAACTTAATATCTGGCCCATGTTTTTTCCAATTTCATCGCTGAACATTATAGTGTTAGATGTTTGGTTTTGTGGACTGTCACACAGCTGGGAAGTTGACAGGGCAGCACACACTGGCCCTGGGCTTGCAGGATGTTGACAGTCACATGATACTTGACTGGCTATAATAGAGTCATAGCGGTCCTTATTGCTCTGAGATTGTTTGAGCAGCTCATCCATTGCCAGTGAGTACTCCCGTATCGCCTCCTGAGACTTTTCATAGCGAGTAGTGATGGATCTCAAGGAGCCCTCAACACTGGCCAGTTCACACTGAAGCTGCTGTATGTCAGATTCATAATGAATTTTTGAATTTTCTAATTGCAAGGTGCATACTTGCAGTTTTTCTAACAAATCATTTGTTTCTGTCTTATTTTTAGGCTTGAATACAATACTTTTTTTATTTTTTAACTTTTTAATAGTTCTATTTACACATTTTTTAGTTTTAACATATTTTTTTAGTTTTTTCCTACTCAATGTATTTCTGGTGCATGTTGAATAAGTTCCCACTGAGTCATCATTTGTCAAATCTGTTATAACAGTAGGGGTATTACAACTTGCATCAGAAATGTGGCCGTACTCCTATCAGATGGAATTAATTCATCAAATAACCTAAAGGTTTTCAGTGTCGCAGAGCACTGAGCGGTCTCTTCCAGAAGTGTGATTTGTTGATGGGCATCACATAACTCTCTCTCGAGAAGAGATGTTCTCTTCAGAGCCTGTTCGTACTCAATACAACACTGGTCGAACCCCTCAATCATATTCTGTAGCCTATTCCGTTCTTCAATAGCACAAGTATACTGTGAGTGTAATGTAGCTACTTTTCTACTTTTGAGCATTTTATTGCTGTCTAATGTATCTACTACTAACTTTTCATTATCTTCTCTTTCAAATGTCAACTAGTCGCACAAAACCTTAGTCGCCTTTAATTCCTGTAAAGCCCGTTGGAGCTTGGGCTCCTCCAGGCGGAACAAGGCTTTACGAGTCATCATTGCGAGATATTATACAATGCTAGTGTTTCTTCAGCTAGTAAACGAAGAATTCGCGCGAATGACTAAGGAAATGTCAACACAAAGTTGAGGTTATAAGTTTGGAATTTTTTGTACTTACGCGCAATAAATATACTTAATTAAGTAGGAAATTGTATTCCAGTGTCTCCCAAACACATAAGTGAACTACAAACACTTCCAAACCGAGAAAACAATGATCACATTCAAATATTTCAACCGACTAAGCACCGGTTTATAAGCTCTTTTTATAAAATTATTTTCGTCTATAGTACCAATTATAAAATCCTAAAACTGATCAGTGTGAGTGATCAGCGTATTACCAATATCAGCTTGTAGTAGTCCACTGGATATAGGCCTCCCCCATTTCTTACATTTCCAAGAAGATCGTTTTGGTGCCGTCTTTCCACCATCTTCACGCGACCTTCACAATGTCGTCGTTCCATCAGGAGGGGGTGTCTTACGATTCGTCTTCCAGTTCGTGGTCATCATTTGAGATCCTTTTTTCTGGTTTTCCTTTTACATTAAAGATGCTTAAAAACAATAAAAACAATAATTTATATCGGGACAATTTACAACAGCTGTTTATCCTAGGGTTGCCACAAGTGAAATTCCCCTCTCTCATTTTCTTGCCTTTGCATGCTTTAATCAGTTTCATTGATAGATACTGTGTCCTTCAAAAACATTAAATTATTGTAAAATATGTATTGAGTCTTTTTCTTAGCCGCTGACCCACTCCTGGTAACATTGTCCTTTAGAGCTTTCACGAAATTATCCCTAATGTGCTTCCATTTCTTTTGTAATTCTTTTCCTAGAACAATACAATAAACAAGTTAATGATTTAGTCATAAAGTAATAGATTTGTTGTAATTCGTGTGACATGTGCAATAAAGAATATACATACATTGAATTCAATAAAACATGTAATAATAATAAAATGTTTGTTTCAGATATTTTGCAACAGGTTGTACTTTCACAGAACTACATTATACATTCAAAATTGGAGTAAGCACTGTAGCAGAAATCGTACGAGAAGTTTGTTTTGCAATTTGGTTTTGTCTGAAAGATATTTGTTTGCCTGAACCAAACAAAGACGCTTGGAAAAAAATTTCCAATGATTTTTTTCAAAGAGCAAATTTCTAAGCTTGAAAGTAAAGCAATGGGACATGATGGCATAATCAGCATAAATAAAATATCAGTAAGGAAGAGCATATTCAATAAAACTGGGCATCAGGCTAATATAAATGCAAATACAGGTGAGAAAAAAGAAATACAATGTTACACATGTGGAAACATATATAGAATGCAGTATAAGCAGAGAGAAATTATATTGCAAGAAATGCCATAAAAAAGGACATGTGCAGTCAGTTTGTTTCAGTGAGATGAAACAGCTAGAGATTCAAGAAGAATTTCAGGATGGATCTGTTGATGAAATATTTGAGATTCACAGAATACAAATAAATAATAATAATGAGAAATTTACAATCAAACTACAACTGCATGGCCAAGTACATACATGGGAATTAGATACAGGAACAGCAGTAACCACATCTTCAGAAGAATACTACAACCTCTATTTCAAAGACTAGCAACTACAAAATACTAAGATAAAACTGAAAACATACACCGGAGAAATCATACAGCCCATGTCCCAATGGGCATTCCCAATTTCTCCATATGACATACAACTACAATTAAGTACAAAAACAAAGAAATTGAAGGAAGGTTATTTGTGGTTCGAAGGAATGTGGACAATGATTTCTGTATTTCTACAATTGCAAATAAGCAAAATGATGCTTCGTTCTTAAATGTAAAGACTAAATTATAGTATTATCGCACGTCTTGTACGTTTTATCGCACAAGCTGCAAGAAGCTGGTTCGTTATTTCCTTTTTGTGTGATTCCACTCCTCGCAGTTACACTCACAGACACAGCTAAGGCGCGGAGAGAAAGAGACCATCCATAGTCATTTTTTTTTGCTGAGTCCACAATTTCATAAAAAAATAAAATAAATATATAAAAAATAATCGCATTTGAGAATCAGAAATAAATAGGTATCGAATTTCCACAGTAAAAATATTGACGATAATATCATGATTATGTGTTATTATGTGTTATTTATATTAAGATTTGGTAACTATGTATTCTAACTCTTAGAACGTAGAAATAGAGTTTTGAGATAAGAGTTTGATACAAAACAAGAATAAAGAAAGAAAATACTTTATAACACTAGCTTGTCCTTCAATTAGAGTCTATGCTGTCTACTGTTCGTCATTGTCTACATCTGTATGATCGGCATCTTCGTTATCTATTTCTTCAACTTCACAACAATGATATTTAGGCATCCTCAACATATCTAGAGGTATAACTACGTCACTGAATATCTCTCCTTGTTTCTTGGGTTTTTCTCTGTGGCTGGTTATGACAGGATCTGAAGATACAAGCATCCAGTTGAAAATATCTGTGTTGATTCTGGACATCTTCCGGAAATGGTATTGTCGCAGGTTTTTGTAGCTTTTGTGACCTGCTTTTACTAGTTATTTCACTAGATTTTAAGATTTAATTATATCATAAGTTTATGTACACTTGTACTCATTTTCTACCATCCATATTGATTGATCGCCATTACATCAGTAGCCAGACAGTATGTCCTAAATTTTTCTTCATTAATGAAATGTCCGCAGGAAATGACACAAAGAATATTCGCAAAACTTTGTATTAAATCATAAGACTTACCTTTGATTTGAGAAACGAAAACCGGGTTTTCAAAAAAAAACCGTTTCATACAAAAGTTCACCTGGCTAAAATGTACATAAATGTTTGTTGCCTGCAACTGCCTTTTTTGCTGCTCAATGTCATCGTCCTCGTCTTTAGTATTCTGATCATTTTCTTTTTTCGTTTTAAATTACATAGACGAGTGTGAGATTTTAATTACAGAGATGAAATTGTGATCGCAGTACTTAAAAATGCGACCAAGGGTGTCAATTTTTTAACTTTTTCGAAAAATGTCTATTATGTGAATGATACATTCATTAATTTATTTTATTTATGTCAATCTGCGGCTCTTGGCCGTCAACTCAAAAACCATTAATTCTTTTTCTTCTTTTATTTATGGCTTTATTTTATAACGGATGTCATTGTCAAGCAACTCATTGTCACGAATCATGTAAAGAAACTAAATTAAAATGACGTTCACGCTGTTTAAATATAACGCAAGCAGGAGTATTTTTTGTTTAGCTGCTTTATATGCTGTCAAGTAGAAGGCGCGTTTTTTGATTTTGGTTGTTGATGTTGGGCTCTGGTTGAGGTTTTGTTTTTGGATTTGTTTTCCACGATGTTAATAAAAACAAATCACGACAAATGAAAAGGAGACATTAATCCACCTTGTTTCTCAACACAGAAATGTTGTAGAAAATAAAGAACAGATGCGGTGACCACCACGCTTAAAATGAGTGCTGGGAAAGATATGCTGGAGAATTTAATTCATTGAGTTTTTTCTGCGTCCGCGCAAATGAACAAATTAAAACATGCTGGGATAATATAAAAAGAAGTACAAGGAAGTACAAGGCGAGCATGAAAAAAGAGACTTTTTAACAGCTTTACCTAATAAGTTTCTTTGTATTTTTATGTACTACATAAACTACGAACCTTTTCATTTTCTGTCTATAAGACTAATATTAAAATTATTCGTTTCCTTGTCCAAGTAATTTCAAAGGAATAGCTAACGCTAAATACACGTTTCGCATGGGTTTTTATTTATTAATCCTAATTATTGGCATTACTGCAGGAGGGAGGCCTAACCAGCCACCACAAGGACAATTATAGGATATATTGGGCCCCACATTAGATGGTCTCCAAAACAATTTTGACTCTGACACACTTTTTTTTTTTTTTTTTTATACAACCTGCTGATGGAACATGCAGATGGCCCACATGATGTAAAGTGACAAAGCATAGCCTCGTAAGTCACACACGATAGAAACGTGCCCTGCGTCCATCAGCTTGAGGCATACAGATGTTAAGCCTTATGTGCCTGTAATTACACCGGCAACCACACTCTTCAAACACAGCATTACTGCTTGGCGGCAGATAAAGGTGTGGTGGTAGTACTTCCCCGGACGAGCTCTTCACAAAGAGCTCTACTACTCTCAAGATATCGAGATTCCAGAAGTAGTTTCGAAATAATGACTTTGTTGCATTACTTTTTTTAGCATAGTAGGTAAATATTTACTTAACTACCTATTAGTACTAACCTAACTAATAGGTAGTTAGGTAAATATTTACCTAAAATATTTAGCGCAATGTTAGTGATCTCTAAGGAAAACGTGGTGAGGAAAATTGTTAGTATTAAAATAGCGTTTATGGGCTTGCAACCTATCACATATGGAACTCAAACTACTGTAAAATGTGTGTGTATGTACCATTAATATTATATTTGGACATACTTCTGACTTCTGAGGATGTCTAAGGGGAGTACGTAGACATCCTCAAAGAACCTTAAGAGATCTCTACCGTGCCTGGGAATAAAAATTGTGAAGATGTTTTTCTGTTTTTGTTTCTAGTTACATATTAATGTGTTCTAGGTTGAATCAACAATAAGAAAAAATGGTGTGTAACAGCGAAGACCTAAATCTTCTCTACAAGACAAATTATTAGAAAACAAATTAGAACTAGTTCAAATTGCAAAAAACAAACTGTAAAGTGGAACTAAGCTAGAATTGGAAATACTACAGGAACAATTAAATCAAGAAAAGTTGATAACAGAAATTTAGCACTTGCAAATATGTAGGTGCATAAATAAAATATTTTTTCTTGAATATAATTTTTTTTTATTAAATTTTCATATATTTCTAGACATTAACTTTTAGTTGCCACTGGAGTTCTGCATGACATTTTTAATATAGGCTAGCTAGATAAACATAATTCTTATTATGACAGCCTACACAGCTCAGTTGGTAGTAACTCTGCTTTCTGCACTGTAGGCCGTGAATTCGATCCACACAACAAACATTTGTGTGATGAACATAGATGCTTGTTCTCTGCCTGGGTGTTATATAATATTATAAGTAGGTATGTATTTACAAAAAAAAGTTTATAAGTAATTACTATATCAGCTATCTGGCTATATTACAAGCTTTGGCTTAGTTTAGGGTGAGATAATGCTGCGTGGAATTTCCAAAAATATTTAGTTATTCTGTAAATATTTCACAGCACAATATCAGCCAGAAGAAGCGTCCACGTAACAGGTATGTAACAGGTTGGTAACAGGTATATATATCTAGTGTAAACCTAAAACTATAGTAATTTGTAGGAAGGTGGGTAGGTACTTACTAATTTGATGAATATTCCTGTTTATCTTCAATTAATTCCAATACACCCAAAACAGATTCCTTTGATAGACGAAACCTTGTACTAAAATCAATGTCATCATATTCTTCAAATTAGTTTTGGCGTGTTGTTGTAAGTCCAGTTCTGGGACGGCGTAAAATGTTCTCCAAATTATCAATATTTTCAGTTACATTTTCTTCTTCAAATATAATATTGTGCGCCGCGTCCATTTTGACATATATGACATAAATTGGACATCTTAATCCTTTGTTATATATTTAACGGACGTCCAGACCAGAAATTAGATTTAACAGTCTGTTATGGAACATAATCCTTGGTTAGGGCATGGTGAAACACAAAACGACCTTAACAGTCTGTTAAATGCTAACAAGCTGTTAGTTTAACTAACAGAGCATGGTGAAACCGGCCTTTAGTGTCCGACAGGACAAATTAGTGCAAATTGTTTTATTGCGTGTTCCTACTAACGTTGAAAAAAATACAGTGCCGGAATATTAAAGAAAAATAGAACTAAAGTCCGAAAAACTCTTTGTCACTAAATGCAAGAGTGTGCAATGATAATAGATCATTATATAATTGGGAGTTTCTCGATCAGCATGAGCTCCTCGATACATTCAAACAAAATGAGTCTATGCTGAGGTTTGGTGTCCAAGACAATGAACCTGTTCAATTTGACTTTATCAATTTGAATAGTATTGATCATATTTTTTAAAGTTTTGAACTGGTGTTATAAAAGGCAATTTTATGTATATTTTTAATCTAATCAGCCCAGCAATCACTTGCGAAACCCCAAAAACTGCATTGAGTTTATTTGGTGAAAGCTCTAACAGGAGACTCCCATGAAAGAATTGGCTCTCTGTTATATCTAAGTAAGTCCACTATAACAAGATTACTTCAAGCAGCTTGAGAAGCATTCCTTAATATGTTCCTCTTCACTTGGGAATAAATAATATTTCAAGAGATGATTGTAATAGATAGAAAATTATTAATATACGATGGCTTATTTGGTAACAGAGAGACAATTGAGTGTCAATTGTTATCTGTGATGGTACCTATACATATACATTGAAAAATCTTCAAATTACATGTTTCAGAAAAAAACTTATAGCTTGCACAAATACAGAAACTTAGTAAAACATTTCATGATTGTGGCTACAGATGGTTATATTGTTGATGTTTTGGGGCCCTACGCAGCAACAAAGTCGGATTCTGACATCATGAAAGCTTTGTTCCGAAATGCAAATGAGGGTCTAAGAGCTCTTTTTTCAGCCCAATGGCGTTTTTATATTGGATCGAGGTTTTCATGATGCAATTCCGATGTCAAGTACAGTCTCACGCTTTCAGCGTTGTTTTTCTTAGCGGAAACTTCAATAAAAGTGATTGGAAACGTGGATCTGGAGCCAGCATGCTTACTTGGTACTTGGTACTTGGTGAGCGGACTGGTTTCCGCAAGTAGGCCGCTGGTGGGCCCTTTTTGGGTGACGGGTGGTGGTTGCTAGTTCAGCCACCCGATGTCCTCTAGGAAGGCCAGCAGCTCGCTTATGCTGGTGCAGGCTTCCCTAGGCGTCTTCGGTGTTCCAAGATAGAGTGCTCGTTGAGGTGCCACGCTGCTGCACTCAAGGAGTACATGTGCTGCTGTTTCCTCTGTGTTTAGGCATCCTCTGCATAGTGGACTGTCTGTAACACCCAGTGTAAAAAGGTGCTTGTTTAGTGAGCAGTGTCCTGTGACAATTCCGATGACAGTGCGGAGTTTGTCACGTTTCAGGCTCAGGAGTTTTCGGGAGTATCTCGGATTTAGGTCCGGAAAAGCCTCCTTCGACTGCCTGCAGTCCTGTGTACTTGCCCAGTTTGCTTGATGTAGTTCAAAGGTTCTGCTGCGGATCCAGGATCGTGCTTGACTAAAAGGGAGAGGAATTTTTGGCTCTGGTCCTGCGGTCTGCATTTCTGAGCCCCTCCTAGCAAGGGCATCTGCACCGTCGTTGCCTCTAGATCCACTGTGACCTTTGATCCATTGTAGGGTGATGCTCTTGTTTAACTTACATACCTTCTCCAGCAGCTGGTGACATTGTATGGTTAGTCCGGAGTTATGCTCGTACCTGTTTAGTGCCTGTAGTACTGCAGCACTGTCCGAGAGGATTCTGATGTTGTAACCAGTTACCTCTCTTCGTAGTACTGCACTAGCAGCTTGGATTATCCCGACACATTCTGCCTGGAAGATGGAGTTGTGCTGGCCTAGAGATGCTGATATGTGGATGTTTAGGTCTTCCGAGAATGTCCCGGCGCCGGTACCTGTTTTTGTTTTAGAGCCATCTGTATATATTCTTACTTCATGTATGCTGGAGCTGTCGCTGGGCTCCTCGTGTAGTTGTATAGTGTAGCTCCTTGTCTGTATATGTTTTTTGGGTATCCTATCATAAACGGAAAGCAATAGAGGGTTATTGCCTACATGTTCTCCTATTATGGTAGTATGGTGTGCTCTTGTGTCTGTTTCCCATAGTTTTAAAACCCAGAGTCTAAAAGCGGCCGCGGCTGCTTCCTGTTGGACGTGTAGGTGAAGGGGTGTGAGGCCTATTAGGGCTTCGATTGCTGCCGTGGGGGCAGTCTTCATGCACCCTGTTGTTGCTACACATGCCAGTCTCTGAAACTTTTGTAATTTATTTGTAGTGGTAACCTGTTTTGTCCGAGGCCACCATACTAGGGCACCGTACGTGAGTGAGGGTCTAATAACGGTGTTATAAAGCCAAAGGGTTATTTTTGGGTGAAGTCCCCATGTCCTGCCTATCATCTTGCGACATTGCCAGAAGGAGATGGTGGCCTTCTTTATTTTATTGTCCAAATGCTTAGCCCAGTTTAGTTTACTATCCATTGTAATGCCTAGGTACTTTACCTCTTCTGATAGGCTCAGTCTCGTGCCGAAGAGGGACGGGAGTAGGTACGTTCCTAGGTTGCGCTTGTTTGTGAACATCACTAGTTCCGTTTTTGTAGGGTTTACGGTCAGCCCATAATCTGTGCACCATGCTTCGACGACCTTTAGCGCGTTGTTCATTAGATTGCAAGCCACGCTGGCAAAATGCCCTGATATTAAAATGGCTAGGTCGTCGGCATAGCCTACCGTGAAGAACCGCTGTGCATTTAATTTGGTGATTAGATCATTTGCCACGAGGTTCCACAGTAGTGGCGAGAGGACCCCGCCCTGCGGGCAGCCCTTTGCCACCACTCCCCTGGTTTGTCCTTGCAGGTCCACTCTAACAGCCCTAAGCTGTAACATGTTTATGATCCAATCCACCAGTGTCGTTTCTACTCTATGCTTTCTTAGTGCTACGCTTATGCTGTTAAAATTAGCTTTATCGAAAGCGCCTTCGATGTCTATGAAGGCTGCGAGACATAAAGTTTTGTTAGATATATCGCGTTCTAGTCTGCTAACTACTACGTGCAGCGCTGATTCTGTCGATTTACCTGCGCTGTAAGCGTGTTGTTGAGGGTGAATGGGTGCAGTTGTGAGTATGTTGTCTCGTATGTGCCGATCGCAAAGTCTTTCTAGGGTTTTGAGTAAGAAAGAGGTGAGGCTGATCGGTCTGTAGGATTTTGCTTCGGTGTAGTCGCTTTTCCCGGGTTTAGGTATGAAGAGTACTCTTACCTCTCTCCATTGCAGTGGTACGTAGCGGAAGGCTACACATGCCCTAAACGCCCTTGTCAGCACTACGATGAGGTGTTGTTTGCCCCACTGCAGGAGGGCGGGGTAGATTCCGTCGAGTCCTGGCGACTTGTATGGCTGAAAAGTGTTGATAGCCCAGTGTAGTTTGTCTTCGGTTATGACTGACCTTGCAACCGCCCAGTCGGTATCGTTTGGCGTTGGCGTGTCGGTCGTTTGCCACTCGGTGTCGTCGTTTATTTGACATCCCGGGAAGTGTGTTTGTAGTAGGAGTGTGTGTGTTTCTGCTGTTGTTTTAGTGTATGTGTTGTTAGGTCCTTTGAGTGATCCAATTTCCCGATTTGGTTCTGCAGCGAGGATTTTCCTAATTCTGTTAGCTTTATTGTTAGATTCGATGTTAGTACAGAAGGTTTTCCACCCGCGACGACCACTGCGGCGTATACATTTTTTGTATTTGGCTTGGGCCTGCTTGTATTTATCCCAATCAGTGTCATCGCGAGTGTTAAAGGCCCTGTTAAATAACCTTCTTACGGTACATTTTAGTCTTTCCAGTTCCTTGGACCAACCTTGTTTGGTTGGGTCTCCCTGCCGCACGGCTGTTAGGGGGCAGGCTTCTTCGAAGCTCCTGGAAATACTTACCGTTATGTTTTTGATTGCACATTCTATCTCTGTTGTGTTTGTTATGTCTGACCCTGATGTAGTGTTTCCGAGACGTTGTTTGAGAGACTTTACAAACATTTCCTTGTCAGTGCGTCGCGGGTTACGGGTCGGTGCTGGTGTTTGGGTGCATAGTTCCAGTTCGTATCTTACCCACCGGTGGTCGGAGCAGGAGGATTCATCGGAGACCCTCCAATTCTGCACGAAATCAGGGCAGTTACCTGAGACCATCGTCAGATCTATGATGGTGCGGGCTCTTCTCGTCACGAAGGTTGGTTCTGCGCCCTTGTTTGCTATGAAGAGGGTTGTTGTAAAAAGATAGTTTACCAGATCCTCTCCTCTATTGTTTGGTGTCGGCATGCCCCATATTGGGTGGTGTGCGTTTGTGTCTGCTGATATTATTAATTTGGAGTTGTTTAGTTCGCAGTGTCTTACCAGGTCCATGACGTCCTTTGTGGGTATGGCTTCGTCAGCGGGCATGTATGCTGATGCAAGCGTGACGTCAATGATCTCCCCCCCGATTTCGCCCTGGAGTCTGACTGATGTCAGGTCCCTGAAACAGAACTCGGTGTGGGGCACTGCTGTTATAGTGCTTGGTACATAAATGCATGTACGTGGATTTGTACCCTTGCCTTATATTAACTTACCATCCATGTTGTTTAGACCACACACACGCCCTGCCCTGATCCACGGCTCCTGGATCAGGGCTATGGTCCTCTTGTTTTTGGCCCCCAGCACTCTGCGTAGGTTAGCCGTTGCAGTGAGGCTGTGCTGGAGGTTGCACTGTAGTACATCATAAGAGCGAGATTGGGTCGCCATCATCCTGGCTTCCCTCTCCCTCCTCTGATGTGTCGGAGCCCATAAGCTCCTTTAGCTCCACAGCCATCTCCTCCATCGCATATGAGCACGACGGTTTGGGTGAAGAGTGTGGGGGGACTGCCTTTGCTGGATTTTCAGGCTTATCCGTTGGAGCACTCTGGTCGCTGGGGCCAGGTTGGGCTTCTGTCTGTATCGGTGTCTGTTCTGCCGTTGGAGGTGTGTCCTGCAGGGCGCCGTTTGCCCCGTAGAAGCGGACGTATATACTCCCCAGGTTGTGTGACAGTCTGCGGCCTCGATCCATGATGGCGGGGACCAGACCTTCTGGTATCCCTACCGTCACGAAGAGGATGTCACTTTCCGGCCAGGAGTGGGAGTACACTGTCCATGTATTGACCTGCGCCCATTTGTTCTGTTTCGCCAAGACAAGGCTTGTGTCTTCCAGAGTGTTCGTGCAGTCCGGCAAGAAGATGGCTGCACGAGTCTTCCGAGTAAGCTCACTCTGCTTGACGACCTTGAGTCTCGGGCAGGTCGCGGATGGCAGCTTTTCAACCGTAGCAGCAAGCCACACCAGTGAAGGCTCGTTCTCGCACCACAGCTTCAGGGCCCCCTCACTAATGAGCGGTCTACCCATAAAGCCCGGGGAGAAGTCGACACTGGAGTCCTTGCTTTCCTCCAGTATGCGACGCACGAGATAACTCTTCACTAGAGTCGCCTGCTCCTCCGTCAGTTGCAGATTGTCGCCCCTCACCACTGCTACTTGGAGATTGCTTTGAGCAATTTCCGCGTAACTGGGGTGTGCACGACGCGTGCTGTCAAGTCTCTGTTTTTTATAGTCTCCACGTGGGGAAACCGTATCATCCACCCGAGTGCGCTTATAGGGCTCATTATGAGCCGGTGCCTGAGCAGATTTTGCAATCTGTTGGGCGCCTCTGGCGCCTCTGGCGGTTTTTGCGGTTTTTGTGCCTCGTGGGTCCGCCTCCCGTACCGCTGCAACCATCGGGCCCAACGGGTGGTGTGGGTAAGCCTGTGGGCCTCGTTAGCGGGGCATGCGGTGCGGGGTCAGTCGTCTCTGTCGGTCTATCAGTCCCTGTCTGTCTTGTCTGCTGTCGTTGCTTGAAGAAGAAGCTAGGGTTGGGGCCTCTCCGCACAGGGGCATCGTAGTTTGACGCCGCCTGTTGCACCCCAGGTCTACCTTGCCCCTTCCTCTGCAGTGTAAGCCTACTGGCCTCCTTCCTCCCCGGGACGTTTGCCGCCGCCTCGAGAGGTTGGGTGCTAGGGTGTGAGGTTCCGGCCATTGGCCGTACACCTTTCCCTGTCTTGTGAGTCTGTCTATTGTCTTTGTATTTGCCTTTTGGTCCAACGACCGTCCAGGCAGCAGTGTTGGACTGGGGGACCGCGAAGGCCGCCGCCAGGTCTTTAACCGCCTCCCCTGCTGAGGGGGTTGTAGTGTGGTCAATTTTTCTATTTGAAGCCATGTCTATTTTTGTATTTTAGTTCATTCTATTAGTTCCCCACCCTCCACGGAGTCCGCACCTGGGGATGTACTTCGTACATCAGGGCTACTAATAAAATATAGAGGGGGGAGTTGCGTTGTTCGCGAGTCTCAACGGCACCACCAGAGCGAGCGTCAACCACTGACACTCAGCATAAGGCGTGCACCGCCGACTGCAAACCCCATCAATCCCCCCCAAGCCTGGGCGGCAGCTGAAGGCTGACCGTCATGCTGTTTAGCCATCGGTTGGTTCTGCCAATGGCTTTCCGTTTTGAGGGAATTCAAAGCCAAAGAGGAGTGTTGTGGGAGAGACATCTGCCCACTCAGCCACCAGGATCTTCTCCTCCCCCCTCACGGTCCCCCTACGCTCAGCATCAAAAACGTAGGTGGTCCTCCGCCCGCCTGTCACTCGCTTAGTGGATGGCAGGCCCACGAGACTGGACCACATTGCCCCGTGGTTTAGGTATTACTAAGGATGGGATGGGTGCATTGGACCGAGGTGTGAAGGAAGGATTGGGATGGTTGGTTGAGGATGTTGGATAGAGGTGTGTGTGTGAGGAGGGGATTGGGGTAGGGGTGTTAGGGTGGTGGTGCTCAGTGAGGCCGATGTGAAAAACATTGGCCCGCTGCGCTACACCGACCCCTTTTGCCCTCTCTCTTTATCCAGGCTTGGGACTGGCACCATGGAGGCTATTGTCAGACAATAGCCGCCATAGAGGCGAGAGCCAGCATGCATGTGACTGCCAACTAAAAATGAATAAAGAATCTGTTGCATTCATGGAATTCACCTGGAATTATTATTGCTAATCAGACAAAAGTTCCTGTTGTTTTGTTCGGGAGACACATTAAAAAAATTAAAACAGCGCCGTGTTTGAGCCCAACAAATGCCTTATACGAAACAAATTACGTGATTTAGTTGCAGAGGCTGCACTGATTAATGAAGTTTATAAGTTGTGTCTAAAATCAACAGAGAGCTGTTTGCTTACTTCTACAACAGCTGTTGATGGATATGAATGAATAAAATGAAACGTGGATTAGTTGAAGGGATGGATTATCCCGACACATTTGTGACCAGTAAGTCAAACTGTGAGATTTGTTGTGGAGGAAAACAAGCGAGGTTATCCTTTCCCACGGGTACAGGAGCAACAACAACACTTCAAATCATTCATTCAGATATTTGGGTCCAATGGAGTGCAATTCAATTGGCGGTGCCAGATATTTTCTACTGATCATCGACGATTTTTGTTGAATGACTTTTATCTATTTCCTGGAGGCATTAAGTTATTTCAAAGAATTCAAGTTGATATTGAACTTGTCACTCCCTACCTTAATTCATCAAACTTGCTTAAAATGAAAGCGCGCAGGATTCTACACTTAGCTACCTTACTTTTTGGAGTCATTAAAGGTAAATCACCCCCATACCTTTATAACAAGCTGGAATGGGCGCGTGAGAACTCTCGTTACCCAAGTAGATCTTGCTCTAATGTTTTTGTGACACAGAAGCATAGAACCGTAGCTTTTCGAGGATCGTTTCGCTTTGCAGCTTCTCGCTGCTGGAACGATTTGCCCCCACCGTTACGTGCTCTGAAAACAATTCATACTTTTAAATTAAAATTTAAACAAGAACTTTTAATGGTGCAAAAGAGCACATAGAATAAGATAGAAGTAGGTAGGCGGGTAATTAGATACTTGCCTACCTGTCGACTCACCATAGTTTTTCGCACGTCTGACTAAGAGGGGCCTCCTCATTTTGTAAATTTTACTACAACTTCGTTTTGTGTACGTCTGGATAGTAGGAGGCTCCTTCACTTTCAGGCACTCTCTTTCTTATGTCGTAACGCGTGTCATTTGGATGGACGCCACAATTTCTATTTCCTTCCAATAAGTTCCACATACCTTCCGCTATTTACCCACTAATAATTATACCACATACCACTATTTAAATAATTTTTAAAAGATAAGTGTCTCCCTTTGTTTTTGTTTCGGTTTGCTTGCTTGGCGGCTTCATTTCGTTTCGTTTGCTTGACACTTGCCAGTTCTCAAAGGGAATTGTTGCCAGATAATTTATTTCTTCTGCATAATGTTTCCAGTGATTAAATGATATATTGTACCTTTTCCATAACATTTATCTATATTTTATTTATGTATTGACTATTATTATTATGTTTTGCCCGTGATGTCACCCTAACAACAAGGCTCAGTCTGAAAACCAGCGCTACTCCCCAACCCAGTTGGAGAGGGGCATCAAGCTGAGACTGAACCCATTTGACTGCACTCGCACAGGGAAAGCCTTGGTACTTGGTGTGTAGTGTAGGTAGTAGGTTCTTTTTATTTTTATTTTATGTGTTTCAGTTTTATGTGAACGTTTTCTGTTTTATGTACTTACTTTTTTTATCTGCTTATATTTTCTTACATAACTAGTTCTTTTTCTTTGTGTTCAATTTTCTGTGTCTTTAATTGTATTATTTTCTACCTCCTATGCTCTTACTTGTCTTTATACTACTCCTGTGTGTTTGTTGTCAAATAAATTTATATTCTATTCTATTCTATTCTATTCATATTGTAGAAAATTTACAAATCAGAAAAATCTAAATCTTAAGGACTAATAATGGGAGTGAATATTGTAGCAAAGATTTTGAAAACTCTTTGAAGAGTGCAGGCATACTCCAACTAACTCTTATACACCAGAGCAAAACGGTTTTAGTGAGAACTCTAACCGAACCATTGTTGAAAGGGCTAGATGTCTACTCTTGGAAGCCGATTTAGAAAATAAGTTTTAGGCAGATACAGCCAAAACTTCAATTTATTTAAAAAAACAGATCAGCTGTTTCAGGCATTGAAAAAACTCCATATCAGATATGGACCGGAAAAAACCTAAATTTAGAACATATAAGAATATTTGGAAGTCCAGTTATGGCACATGTGCCAAAAGGAAAGAGAACCAAGTGGGACAGAAAATCCAAGAAACACATACTAGTGGTATTTTCTGAGATTGTTAAAGTTTTATGATCTAGTAAAGGACCAAGTAACATCCAGTAGAGATGTTGTGATTCTGAAAAAGAAAAAACAGAACACTGTCACTGCGTCTATGGAAAACATAGATTCAGTGGGGAAGTTAATGGAAGAATCTGTGTTCAAAATGGAACCTCTTAATGAATCGAGCTCAAGTGATTTATAATACCGAGAGGATTATCACAAAACCTTTCTCCAGTTATCAGACATTCGACTTTGCGATTATTAATAGCTTTGAGTGTACAGCAAGATATGGACATTACTCACTTAAGACGTCACAACAGCCTTTCGTTCTATGTAATTTAATTTCTGCACTTTTGCTATCAGGGAATGTTTTTTTGCACATTTCGGACAAGTGGTCGACTGTCAAAATAGACACATGTTCGCATATAAAGAGCGCGAGTGAAGACTCCGCTCTTTGGATATCAAGATTAATTTGCATGGTAGGGAAATCAATTTTTCTTTGAACTTTCATCGGCCCAGCACATTTGACATGTTTAGTTGTGGACATGTGTTGCTTTAGGCAGTATAATTTAGCCAGTATGGTACACCTACAGCATTTTCAATAAGCTTTGGTCGGATCTCCTTTTTCTGATGACAGCCAATCCTTAAACTCGGTCATCTTCTTCCATTCTTCGCGATAGTGTTGCTCATATTTAGGAGGTATGCTTTCACTTCACATTGAATTATTCATTCAAGAGTCAAGAGGGGGTTGGACAAAACGTACGTAAAAACAATCACAAACATATTGGCTATGGCAGTGATGCATCCTAGCTTGCTTATTCGTTTGCTGACTGGTTCTAAGGGATTCTATTCTGGTGGTCTGGCTTTGCTCATCTAGCTTATAATTAATAAAGTACTCAATTTACAAGTTTATTATTAAAGTAAAATGTTAACAAGTACATAGGTAGGTAAGTATAGCGAATAATGCGCGCTCTAGTTGAAGCAAAATGTGAAGTGGGAGGAGGAATGATGCACGTGCGGCCTTTTATATTAGCGGGATACAGCGCCCTCTCGCGTCCCGCGTAGACAACAACCATTGATAAAAAAATGACTCTGGTCTCTATTAAATCTCTTGATATTGACTTTTGATTTGAAATTCCAAAATATGCTTAATGCAATTTTCATGCTAAAGGGTCAAGAAATATGCTAAATTTAACACTAAAATACTAAAACTGCAACACTGTCTACGGGTGCGGTGAGAATCGAACCTGCTGCGTCCCAGGCAGCCCTTCATTCACTGTGCCATAGAAGTTGTCAATAGAGTTTAGTAGATAACTCTATTGATACAAGCTATTTACACTTACAAAAAATAATTAATCAATGCACTGGTACCTTAGAACCATTAAAAGAAGACGTAAAGCAACACAAAAGACTACAAAACTTGTTGTTGTTGTTGGTTTGTTTTTTTTTTACCTAATGAAAACAATGAATTAACTCGAGTGTGCAAAAACTTTTTATTAAGAACTTTGACAAATGACGCATTAAATACATGGATAAAACCCTTGCATAAATCTAGATCAGACTCATCGCATGTTGAAAAGAAACCAAGAGATGCATCCTCTAAATCAGTTTCAGTGAGAGTGGTTAGAATTACTGCCAAAAGTACCTAGCCATTACTGCAGGGCTAGCACATCACGCATCAATATTGAAAATTCGTTTAGAAGCGACACACAAATGTGGTAAAAATGAAAAGGAAGGAGGAAACCATTAATTTTGTTTGGTTTGAAGGCTGAAAAAATATCGATATTTAAGCCAAGAAAGGATCAATGTGATACCTGCACTACATTCAAAGGCAATTTAACGCAAGAAGAATACGAAGCGCACAAAGATAAGAAAGAAGAAACTTACAAGGCCAAGACAAATGCACTAGTATTATGTTCACCTGAAGTTATTGTGGATACCATGGATGGGTAAAGTGTCCTGACCTCACCAAAACTTCAGGTGTCTGTGCAGTATTACAAACAAAAACTGCAAATAATTATACATTATGTTGCAGCAATGACAAAGATGTCCACCTGTATGTATAGCACGAAGGCGATGAAGGAGTTACCGCAAACGAATTTGTAACCTGTATCATAGATTTTCTAAACATAAAGGTGGGAGAAGGTTACAAAAAAGTTATATTAATATCCGATGGCTGCTGTTATCATAACAGAAACAATGGGTTATCCTCAGCCTTAGATTTTTGTCTATTAATAATCCGACTGGTCGACTCGCGAGATGGGGTGTTAGGTTTTCTGCTTTTGATTTTGTTATAAAACACCGTAAAGGCAAAGATAATATAATTCCCGACCGTCTCTCCAGGAGCGTACCACCAGCGGCTATATCATATTCGTCTACGCCTCCAGCCACCACTGATCAATTGTACCTAAATATATTTAATGGCTGCATAAATTCACCAGCTAGTTTTCCTAATTACAACTTGCAGAACGGCAAACTTTATAGACCTATGAACAAGACTTCACTTACAACTGAATTTGACTGGAAAGAGGTCATATATCAGGAAAAACGACAGGACTTACTTTTTGAGTGCCACTGTGAGCCAATCTCAGGCCATTTTGGCATCTTTAAAACATATAAACGCTTATGTCTCACTTATTACTGGCCTAAAATGCATGGAGATGTCGTCAAATATGTTTCCAGCTTTGAAAAATGTCTAGCTTATACAGCTTCTACTATGCTACGATGGCTAAATGGGTAGGCCTAAAGACTGTTATAGGCCATTTCAGATGTTGTAAATTGACTTAGTTGGACCTTTGTCTTCTTCTAGAAAGCAACACAGTTTTTTTTGTAATTAGTCAGAAGCATAGTGCTGCAATGGCGTCTTAAATACGACTGGGGAATCTTCTTTGGGTGGTGTGTGTGCTGTGCGAGGCAAAACTTAGATTGTGAGCGTTGGTAATAATGTAAAAGCTCTTCAGTGTGCGAGTAATTGATAGCAGCACAAAGCTCGTCAGGTCAATTCGGGTTCGGTTATAAAGGAAGACAGGCTTCCGCTATCTAGCAAAGCTTTCAATGTAAATTTATTTTCGTTTGTTGTAACTTCAACACAGGCCGTAGACAGGAGAACCTGATCAAAGTCATGTTTAGAAACAGTATCAGTAGAGATGTAGTTTCTTCATGACCTTCTTGTTGTGGCTGTGTTAGTTGGTAGAGATGACTGTCTATGTAATACAGTATTATGTTTTTTATAGCAGATGCGACAACCACCAAACCTACACTGAGATGAACTGTGGCCACCACGCAGACAGTTTCTGCACAATTTCCATTTATAAACCTTTATAATTCGATCTTCAATTGGTAATGTTTTGAATTTCACACACTCATATAATTTGTGATTTTGTTTACAAGCTACACAGTAACGATAAGAAGCACCATAAGAAGATGGGCCATGAGAGAGGCCGGTAGATGATTCAGGTGAAGAGACCATAAACGACTTGGATTTCACAAAGCTGTTTTGTTTTTCACACTTGGAATGTTTACTGGCACGGACTGTTTCCAAAACATTTGCTGGTGGTCGAATAAAGTCAAATAAAATTTCTAATGAGGCTTTATGTGATGCTCTTCCCAATCCCTAGCCGTTTCAGGATCCAACTTTTCAGAAGCCATGTACATGGTATATGGCGGCAGATTCATGTTTTTAAAATTTAATTTAAAAGCATCTACGTGGGTAATTGTTTTATTGAATATATTTTTACAAAGAGTGATGCTGCGGAATTTATTTCTACACTAATAATATTATAAAGAGGTAAACTTTGTATTTTTGTATTTTTGTATTTTTGTATGTAACGAATAGGCTCAAAAACTACTGGTCCGATTTCAAAAATTCTTTCACCATTAGAATGCTACATTATCCCTGAGTAACATAGGCTATATTATATTTTCAAAAAAATCAGGGTTCCTTACTAAAACTTCAATAATGTAACCCAAGGTGGAAAACAAAAATCCTTACATCGCGTGCGCTGCGAAAACTATTGAAGATAGAACAAAATAATGTACTACGATTTTGTAGAACACGTTATCATCTACAAAAAATGTCGCGACAGCATATGTCTAACTATTATAGTTATGTCACAATAAGTGTTCTTTTATTATAAAAAAATAATTGAAATGCCTCCGCTAGAAAAGGGTCTTTATTTGTACCTTGGTATTAATCCTTATCCAAATAAATCATTTCATAATTAAGACGGTTTCAATACCTAAAGATTACTTCTTAAATTTTTCAAATCGGACATTCCATTCAAAAGATATGACGAAATTAAAAATGTTTACGGGTCCACAGTTCACGCCTGGGGTGCGATTTCACTCACTCAAGGAGAAGCGCGTGCAAATGTATGAAATAAGTAGATGCGAGGCTCGAACCCACGGTCTAAGTTTATCCTAAAATGTTCAAAAAATTTATGACCACCCATGCGAAGCTGGGACAGGCCGCTAGTCTTAAATAAAATTCCATCTAAATGCTTTCCGTCGAGCTGTACGCACTGTTCAAAACGGAGCTTCGTGTTTTGCACTACACACTGCAGTAAACCCGGTTGGATGTCGTTTATTTCACGGCGAATGTTTTCCTTCAGGTCTTCAATAGTTTGCGGATTGTTATGGTAAAATCAACCTTTGAGATATCCCCGTAAAAAAATCCAAAGGGGTCAAATCGGGTGACCTCGGTGGCCATGGGATGTCTACAAAGCGACTGATCAGTTTTCCAGGGAAAGTTTCCCGTAGCAAACTCATCGAAGCCCTGGCCGTGTGTGGGGTAGTTCAGATGGTACTTCAGATGGTACCCCACACACGCTGTAACCACGTGTGTGATGAAGGATGAATGCGCTCGCAGATTAGGCATAAAGTAATCCGCAATCATGCTTCCATAATTCTCGGCATTCACATTAATCGCTAGACAACGAAAATTGAAAACAAAATGGTCCAATAATTCCATGTGTGGACAAAGCGCACCAGACCGTCCCCTTTTTTTTTTTGACGTTGACGCTGGGAAAAATGCATTTCGCATTCCCCCCCATTGGAGGATGGAGGGGATATGTGGGACTCCCCGGTTTTCCGCTCCCGGTATACCCACTAAACAACCCAGCGACACTCCCGCGTCGCCTATATGGAGGGGAACTGGGAAACTGGCAGAGCCTTTTCATCCAGTCCCCCGCCGGCGATTGGCCCGCTCTGACAGCGGGGCCCCCGCAACGCCCCCGCCTTTACGGCGGGGCCCGCACGCCCCCCCCTTTGCAGGGAGGGACCCGGGAACGACCGTGAGTGCCCGGCCGTTCCCGCCTGACGGGGTGGTGAATATGTGCAATGCGGGAGAAGGCCCCTCCAGGTCTTCTCCCACTATTCACCACCATGAGCGGCGCGAGAAGTTCCGCGTCTCTCGCGCGCGCTCTACCGCCTGGGTAGACCCGTAGGTCTACCCTGCCTCATCACACTGTGCTCTCTGCTAGACAGAGGGACACGCGGAGAGGCCCACCGTGTCGGGTTATTAGCCACCATGAAACACGTCCGCAGTACTCTGCAGGCGTGTTTCATGGTGTTACCAGGGTGCACCACGAGGAGGTTACCCGACCTAGCACCCCAAATTGTCTTCAAATCTTCTACGGTATCTTTCTGGAGTGGCTGGATCAGCCAGTGCGACAACTGTTCTTCGTAGAGATGAGTACAGGATGTTCTGTGCCTGAGGAATGAATCTTCCTCTGTCATCAGTGGAGGGTCTAGCAACCGTTGGAATGTAGACTCCTTCATCATAATTCACAATGCCAATGGCATTGATAACTCGCCGGATTGGTTCTGGCGCGATTGTCACAGTTTGTGCGACATGCAGCAAATCTGCGTTGACTTGGTATGGATAGGCCAGCTCTGTGTCGCGTGCTGGTAATGGGTACGCTGTTTTCAAACTTTCAAGTTTTGCTTCGAGTACTGCGAGGAATACACGGTACTGTGCGTAAACACTTGGCACGACGATTTCATGGTACGATACGGCAATAAAGCTCAAATGGCTTAGACCAAACCCTATAGCTCGGGTAGTTATAGTTAACGTTATAGCTTTCAGACCGTCGCCCTAGGGCAACGTAATGGTTTTTGATGCTTGACTCGTGGGTTACGGGTTCTTGGAGCCAAAAAATGGAATTCACAGAGAAATCTCAGCAACATCGTTTCACAGAATTGTTTGCGTAAACCAAAGTAATTTTCATTGAGTGCTTGAACGATTTGAATTTTAAAAAGTTAGAGCTTCAATTTTTCTTCAAAATTTCATAAACTGTTGCTCTTGGAAGACCCTGTGTGGCTGCTCTTTTCCGTACCGAAAGTCTGGGATTTTCACTTAAACTTCTTTCCACTCATTCAATGTTTGCAGGGGTAACTTTGTAACCCTCAACCACTGACGTGTCATTTCGTAACACTACCTACGAATGACATTCGTCTGTGTTTTAAAGACCTCTGAGGCAGTAATCAAGTTCTATTAATATGTTTATTGTTTGTTATATAAAAAAAAATTCAAATACAAGATACTGAGATAAATAAAACAATAAAATATAAATAAAAATATTAGGCATATCAGTAAAAATATATAATTGCGTAATAAAAAAAATGGGCCATAGAATGGGCGATATCCGACATGCCGCATTAAATTCATTATTTTATATTATAAATAAGAGAATAAAGAATTGTCTACTCAAAATGCACGAACACGAATCAATTCGAATAAAGAAAACCTGGATAAGTGTTTCAGCGCCAGGTCTCTATTGGCACAATGGTCTGATTCAATCTTTAAATATCATTTTTAAACATATACCCTGCCCCTTATGTGAAATTTCTCTGAGTATAAATATCGATGGATTGCCAGTGTTCAACAGTTCAAGATATCAATTTTGGCCAATTTTGTGTAGCATTTGTAAAGTTCCACATTTGGCGCCTTTTGTAGTTGGTGAGTTTTTGGGTAACAATAGCTTCGTCGTAATGATTCAAATAGGAAGTTTTACGATGACTGCACATACCTACTATGTTGAGAGACATGTAGGTATATTAAATTATTACACATTATAATAAAACAATGTAAATGAAGGCCTACTTCTTTTATTACAGGTATTTACGCTGGTGATGGAAAGCCTGACGGCTTCTGAACACTTTCTTAGGACCTTTTGTGGCAGAAATGAAGCAACTTGAAAATTGATTAACGATCACGACAACATCAAACTCTGAAACGTTGGTGTAAGTAAAAGTAAGAGCTTTTATTCGTAATTCGCCAGCAAGAGCAATGATTAAAGGTAGAATGTTTGAAATTACAGCGATCCTTACTTGCTATCCATTAATCTACCTAAGCATTGTAACTTATAACTATTTGAATATATTTATATTTTGTTACTGGTGTTTCCAACTTTAATGGATGGATAACATGGATGTCTGTACAGTATTCGGTGAATATTGACACAAATCAAATACTGTGACGTTTCCCAAGTTTGACTGTTCTATAAGGAATAACGTTGTCTGTCGTGCTAAGAAGTATGGGCAACATCACAAGATGGACTCGCCATTGTTACAGTTAAATATCGATATGATTGAAGATTTTCCTGTATCAGTTTGGGGAACTTGAGTAAATTAAATGCAGAGGTAAAATTCACTTCATTGTCTATTCGATACGATTATTACACGTTACACAATATTAAACAAAAAGTACGTAATTGTTTTTATCGGTTAAAGGTACTGTACCGCATTCGCGACTGCCTCAGTGCTGATCTCAGGATTAGCTTATGCGAATCATTAATAAAATAAATAAATAAAAAATAAAAATAAAAAAAGCTTTATTTACTTACACAATAGGGTTTAAAAAAATAAAATAATTTAAAAAAATAAAAATAACTATATGTAAGTACCGCCCGTGGCGGTGAAAGCCTCCTCCAAGTGCTTCCCTTCTGCCCTGTTCCTAGCCTTCCTTGACTATAGCTTTCCCGCCGCTTTGACAATTTTGCTTGCATCATTTGCTTTATGATTTCCTTTTTCATTTTTTCCATGAGTTGACCCACAGGAGAGTCCTTCCCAGAGATCACCATAGTGGACCTCATCTCCGCTGATCTCCACCAATCCATTTTTTGATTTCTCGCACAACTCTTGTAAGGGTAAACATCGAATTTCATCACCCACTTGCCAGATGTCCCCGGCGACTTCAAAGTAATGGACTCCTCTTTGTCCTGTACATAAATAAGTTGCGAGATTTTCGATATACCCATCGTCGATGAGTGCGCTTGCGCAATATCGTCTAGCAAGGAGCTGTAACCCTGCGATGGTTCCATGTCCGATTCTTCTTCTTCCGAAGTCGCCTTGAAATTCACTTTCTTTTTCGGAACTTCGTCTTCGCTGTCCGATTCTTGATCCGATTCCAATCGTTTCCTTTTGAAATTCATTTGTATTTGCTTCAAGTTCTTGCTCTCTATCTTGGATTTTTTGACTATCTTGTGTGATTGTTTCATCAAACCCTGATTTGTAATCCCTGAGGAGGTTGATGGCATAGCATCTGCAGGTGTTGTTCGCATACGCGCAGTCGTGGATGACATGCATGTGGCTTCCATGCTCTGCGATGATGAGTAACCCTCTTGTCGTGCATCTTCCTCCTTTTCGAACTCTATCACTACTTTGCTGTAAATTTTGAACAATTCCTCGTCTAAATCTGGAATCATATCCATCTGATGGAGACTCGAAAATGTCGTGGATAATCCTTCGTTTAAAGCCCACTCTACGAATGTTTCGAGATAAATATTCGTTAAATCGTGGTCTCCATGACTGAGAACAAACACTTTCATTATTTTCGTTAGTGCTTGATTGAACTTGAATATTTGACTGCGGTTGTTTTGCATTGCGTATCTTTTCAGATTCTTGATGAACGGTTCCATCAACATTATGGTTTGACTGTTGTTCCAATAATTCGACAACCATACCATAAGCTGACTTTCCATCACTACTTTCTGCTGTTTTTTTTTCTGAACTGTATTTTTTTCTTTTTTTTATGAACGATTTCTTCTTTATCATTTGTTTTTTCGGTTCTTGATCGTTCTCTCTTGCGCTCCTGAACAGTGACCCAGGCTGATACGGTTCCTCGTCTTCCGACAGACACAACACCGGAGGACATTCCTGAGAATCCCCCTCGTTTTGAGAATTCGTGGCGTTTTCCATTTTCACTTGTAAAAGAATATTTTTTTAATTCGTCCAGCTTGTCCGCAAACTCGCCGCTGAATGATATTCTTAAATAGTAAATTTTCCTTTTATAATTTACTCAACCCATAATCCCCGCCACCGCGACCTCACTGATAAAATTAGTCGCAAAGAAAACCAGTTTGGAAGAAGAATAATAAATGTGTCTAAATTTTTCCATCAGCTTCAAGAAGTATAAGCTCATGGTCCTCTAAATTGTGGTTTAGAATCAGTGGAAATGATATCGGAAACACGCAATGGCTTTATTTCTCAATTTAAATTGAAGTGCAAAATGTGCAATATGTCATTTTTTATCTATAATGATAATCCAATAGATGAAATGGATCTTAATACCGGTGCAGTTGCTATCGGGTGTGGATTCAGTCAACTCACTGAATTATCTGCTAATTGTTAATAAAAATGGGAATCTGAGTTACTCAAGTCAATGACTTAAGCTGCCGAAGAAGAGCGTTGTTTGGCTATCGAAGAAAGGTGGAGTAAACTCGGATGGTATTGCCATTATAGATGTAGCTGACGGGTGCTATAGAAAAAGGTCTTATAGAGGTAGAAAAAACTATTCGTCATTGTCAGGCGCAGCTACTATAATTGGAAAAAAAACGAATAAAATATTATACTTGGCCATCAAAAACAAATATTGTTGCATTTGTGCTCTAGCACAGAGTAAGAGTGTAGATGCGAAAGAACACACTTGTTATAAAAATTATTCAAGTACCTTCTTACTTATTTTTGCTTTATTTGTAGGGTTCCGTATTCCAAACAAGAACCCTTACAGTCTGCCCTAAGTGTATCACAGGTTTAGTAGTTTAAAATAAAATATTTTATAGAACTTTTTTTACTTTCAGGCGCTTCTACTGGAATGGAGTCCGAGATTTTAACAGGTTTTAAAAAAAGTTTAGAACAGCATAATCTGATATATGGAAGGTTAATATGAGATGGAGATGCGAATACGTATTCAAAAATACTACAGGCGAGGCCATATAAAAATAACACTGTGGAAAAAGTAGAAAGCCGCAACCACTTGCTCAGGAATTTCTGTAACAAGTTGGTTGCTGTATCTACAGATACAAATTACATTTTGAAATTCAGAAAACATATTACAAAGAAAAGGATTTTATCCACTAGAAAAGTAGTCATAGAAGCAATCAAAAAGTACAAAAAATCGGACAATGTTACAGGCCTTCATCAAGATATAGAGGTAGTAAATGCACCTGACGACGCATTCGGCCGTCATGGCAAGTGTAAGGAATATTTTTGTTCCATAACTGACGAAGCCGAGAACGTAGATCGTGAAATGTTCTATAATAGCATTTGGCAACGAATCAAGCTGATTACAGCTCACCTAGCAGCCCATGCAAGAAGCTTAATTTTGGACGTCGATAGCAACTCCGTGGAAAGGTATCATAGCATTGTAGCCAAATTTGTAGGTGGCAAGCGTATTTCCTATATAACTTCAGCCGAAGATACCAATATCAAATGCGATGCAATGCCGCAGCAGTATCTTTTAATACGCAAAAACCGTTATCCATTCTGCATAAATCTATAATAGGAAGAAGTCCGCATAATGAAATTAAAAGGAACGAAGAGAAGAGGTTAAAAAGTCGGCAGCTAACTCAAAAATATTTAAGAAAAAAAAAAGATTATTTCATCCACAAGATGCAAGAAACTATGGTGAAAATAGTTCTAAACCAGACTTGGATGAAGATATGATGGCCAAATCAAAAGAGAGTTTTTGCAAAATTTGCAAAAAAATAGCGAATAAAGAGAAAAAATAAATAAAGAAACAGTTTTGCAAAGTGGGAGTAGTGAATGGCTGGAGTTGTGTCGTAACATTTAGACTGCTTCAAATTTTGGACGTGTCATAAAGCGACGAATGGATGTCAGTTGCCAAAATATGGTCAAAGACATTCTATACAAAAATCGATTGGACACGTAAAGTCAATAAAACACGGAAGAGACAATGAAAAACTAGCCCTCGAACAGCTGTCCCAACAAGAGAAGGTTGAGATATATATTGACCCGGACGTGCCATATCTCGGTGCAAGTCCAGACGGAATAATTATAGAAGACATGGTTGTCGAAATAAATTGCCCTAAAACTTCCTACAACATTGGAGTAAAAAAAGCCGTAGAAGAAAAAAAAACTTAAATTTTATAAAAAAACAAAAGACGGGGTGCTTGAAGTAAATAAAGAACACTACTGGTATTTTCAAGCTCAGGGCCAGCTTCATGTTACCAGGAGGGAAAAATGCATGTTTGGTATTTGGTCAGGTAACAAGTTTCCGATTAAGTTTGTATAAATTATTGATAGAGATGACCAATTCTGGTCAGTCAAAATGGAGAAGGTCAACGATTTTTACATTGATTGTTTGTTGCCTGAATTAGTAGATCCCAGATACACTCGAAAAATGCCTATTAGAGATCCAGTCTATATAACAGAGGCCATTTCAGGTGAAGAAAACAAAACAAGCAAAATCTTCAACTGCTAAAAAACGATAAATGCCACCACAGACAGACCAGCTATCTAGCTCAGCTCAGGTACTTTTATACGTCATGCTTTACATTATTTACATAATTATATTCTACTAGCTGTTCCCTGCCACGCTTCGCTGTGGCACATTGTGATTGAATGGTATAAAAACAATTCTTGATGCGGATTATATATCATGCTAAAATTTCAGCTCGATCGGTGCAGAACTTTTTGAGTTTTTGAAGCGTACACAAACCAACATAACATTTTTATATAAATAGATTTGCCTACCCACTGTATTTTTTGCACAAATACAATTTCGCCAATCACATCGGGAAATACGGGCGTTCTATTTAACTATTTGTATTTCACTCAATATTTATTTTTGTCAGTATTACTTTTTATAATATTTTTGTTCTTTCAGTTGAAAGAACCTAAAAGAAGAAAAACTGCTTCAGCAACTTCTTTTTCTCCAGACCAGCCATCTACCAGCACAGCTCGGGTAGGTACTTGAAGTACAATAATATTGTATCTATGGCCTACTTACTGTATTTTTAACGCTAAGCTCTTCTACTTGTACCTATCCTCGGGGGATACCAATGATACCATCCCTTGGTAAGTGGGGTCGGCACAACAGATTTTCCACGAACACCAAGTGCAAGTTTTTGTGTACACGCATACACAATACACGGTTTTGTGCACCATTACCTATCCCTTAGATATTTTTTTTCTTCCGGGCCAATAAATATATTTATGTCTTTATTTTTCAGTAAAAGAAGATAAAGGGTTCCGGTAAATTACTTCTTTCCAGATCAACTTTGATGATTATATGATATGGTTGTTATGAAGTTGATCTGGAAAGAAGTAATTTACCGGAACCCTTTATCTTCTTTTACTGAAAAATCACTCGTTGTTTTCGGTTGGTAGTCCAACCGAAACAAGGTCGCGTGTAATTGGCACTAGAGTCACCTAGCTTCAAGACGTTTCAAAGTGATACTTGTGATTTTATGAACCTTTTGACTTTGACTTTATTAATAAAAACTCCAACAAAAATAAGTTTATTATTATTTGACTAAAACTATTACCTCCATGCAGTTAAACATCACACGCTATCCTTCAGGTAAAATCTAGATATTTTGTTTAATAATGTTTTAATCCTGAGCCTAACTATTCTTATTAAACATACAATATCATGAGACAATTATTATTATTCCTTTGGACAGTTTCTCTCAAGGGATCTCTCTGATCATTACCTACTCTGTGATACGTACTACACTAGTGCGCGACATCTATCTGCAGTGGAGCGTATTATCTTGATAAAAGGCGCGCACGCGGTTTGTTGAATCGAAAGCACGCACTCCTTCCTGCATAGATGGCGCGTGGCTCCGCTGCCAAATTCCCAAGGTCATTTGCCTTACCATTCGCCTTAAATTTACGTCGCTGAACACCCTTTCATAATCAGCACTCGAGTGTGGCAAGCTTAAGGCGAGGTAGTACCACTTTTTGGTTTGGTCAAATATAAAATTGAACATGTACTTAGACGCTGTGTTTAAGATAAAAACGTGAATAATTGTCTCGTTAAAAAAAAAACATAAAAATGACACAAATCGATATTTTAAACGTGTCTGCTTAATAGATGTTTTTCTTGAAATCATGTCAAAGTTATATCAAAAAAGATAGGGCTTAATATTTACTAACGCGCTGTATAAAAAATTTTTTTTTTCATTATTAATTGTCAAAATCCAGCTGTTCAAGCACTCGCGCCTGGCGGCCAGTGCCCGCCGAGACGTCTTCGAGGTCGGACGCACGCCGTTTTTATCCCAAAAATTATTGGTGGCAAAAGAGTGATTTTTTCATAGAAACCGAGCTATCAAGCAAGGTGTTCTGATGCTATAGTTTCATTTACCCGGGAATATAGTTTCATTTACCCGGGAATCTGCGGTAAAGCAGGTCACTAAAGAGGAAATTTAACAGAGATCATCCCACAAAAAAGATAAGAAAGTTTGAAGGAACTTCAGTACAGCACAACTATGGAACTACAAGTTCAGCTCCAGATATGAGTTCGGTACAATTGGAAAGTGCAAAGCAAGATTTCCTCCGAAATTTAAAAATCATGACAAATGACAGACAGAATATTGAAAGAAGCACTGTTCTACAAAGGGATTGCAGTGAGTGATGGAACTTAGAAAAAGACTGATAACGGCCTCAAATTTTGGCGCAATCTGTTAAAGGAAACAGGCCACGTAGCTCATGGCGAAGAAAATGATAAACAGGCGATACAACAAATGGAGCTACAAGAAAACATTATCATCGAGCCCTGTGGACTTATCATAGACAAACAATACCCATTCATTGGAGCTACACCCGATAGTTTAGTTGACAATGATAAAATTATAGAAGTGGTGTCCAATAAAGGCATTTAGGACGGGAATAGATGCTGCTATTAAAGGAAACAAAATTCAATTCCGATAGACGTCCTGTTCCAATTTTCCGGGCAACTTTTACAAATTTACTTACCTACATATCTACCTAATCTACATACCTACTTACCTACCTACCTGCCTTCCTACCCGCCTTAAATAATAATATTTACAGAACATGCAAACATTTTTTTTTCAATACTCAATACCATGGAGGTATTATACTGGAGGGAACCATAAGACTTACATCCTTTTACAACTGTGTATCAAACAGTGATCATCTATCTTTGTTCTTCCCATGTAGCCTAGCTACGAGTAAAAGAAAAGTAGATGTAACTTCACTCACTCCATCTCACTCACTCACTGTCTGCGTAAATCGTGGCCGTCAGTTGATGCAATGTTTTGATCTTGTTTTGACGTTCTAGAAAAACTCGCAGCAACATTGCGATGTAGCGAAAGAAATTATTAAAATTTTTAAAGAATTATTATTGTCTAGGCAAAATATATTTGAAAAGGTGAAAGTATGTCTTGTGAAGCTGTGTTTTGTGTATCAAAAACAACAAAAGGAGGAGTTAAAGACCCGAAATTGTCATTTGATACGTAATATTCTTTTCCTATTTTCATGCTACGTTTTTTCTTCCATAAAGACCGTAAGAATTACATTTTATTAGTACTAGTCATATTTTCCTATGTGAAAATGATGTAAACCCATTAATTATTGCAAAATAAAAATTATTGTTTTAGTCATCTGTTCTAGTGATGTACTTCCACCGACCAATTTAGCTTTATCGATAATATTTTTTTTTCGATTTTGATATGAAACATCTAATGCGCCGGGTCAGATCGGCTGTTATGTTGTAGTTTCAATTTTTCACACCTTATAGGCGTCTCGCGACGGCTCAATTTTTGTTAAATTTTACATTATTTCTTATAAATGCCCAGAATGAAGACGGGAGTGGATAAAAGCTGTTAGGCGTGAAAACTGATAGACTACAAAATTTTCTTATGCATGGACGAAATGGCCATAAGAAAGTGTATCGAGTGGGATGGACATCGCTCTCACGGTTAGGTCAATGTGGGAAACATTATTGACGATGATAGTGTTTCAGTGTCTATAATGGTTTTGAGCTTTCGCATTAAAAGTCAGCAACCAGTTAAAATTAAAAAGTTGAATTCCAATTAAAACGCCTTTTTCATCCATTTCTTATTCTATCGATAGGTTAGTCAATGTTGTCCCTTCTCTAGTCACTCACGCGAATACATACAAACTAACAAAAAACGGCCACGCCAAAAACCCGAAACACTACGTCTATATGATACTTAGTCTAAGCTCAATACATTTATTGGATTTAGTAGCGAGATGCCTACTAAAGCTCTTAGCAGTCTTTTACAAATTTTCACACAATAGGTTGCATTTCGCCAACGAGGTTTGACATTGACAACTAAGTGACAATTCGTTCTTTTTCGTCGAAGATGTCACGGAAAAGAGGTTCTCGCTTGCGTCGTGAGTAAATCTTTAATTAACCTTAGAATCACCTGATATCTATTTATATTTCTTAACGATTTTGTGAGACAAAATACTACATTTTATTGATTTGTATTTATTTTTACTCAAACTCAATGTTATTCATACTAAATATACGATTATCATTTTTGTGATTTCTGAAGAACAATGGGTCGCACTTGCAAAAGTTGACGGTATGTTTATGTGATTTTAATATGACATGAAGCCGCTATAGCTTTTTATTTTTGTTTTAGCCTTGCAAGACGTCGACATCAACGATGTATTGAACAATTCAAACTTAGAAGATTTTGTACCAAGTGACGAAGATTATGACAACGATGATCCGTTATATTCAGTAATACCTGATTCCTCAGACTCAGATAGTTCTGATTCTAAAACTGATGAACCCGATCAGACCCCTCTTGATATACCGTCAAATTTTCAAGGTACGTCCTCCAGAGGTGGTAGACCAGTTCTATCGACAACACCATCGCACCAAGGTTCTACTTCATGGGTCGAAAAAAACTTTCAAGTGGTGGAGTTGAATTTAGTGGAACCCTCATATCCACAGTTCTCAGACAATTTTGAAGATCCTTGTTCATATTTTTCTTAGTATATTGACGATGAATTCATAAATTTAATTGTGGAAAAATCTAATCAATCTTCGGTTCTGCGCCATGGCCGCTGCTTGAATTTGACTAAAGAGGAACTTCATATTTATATTGGCATCACATTCATTATGTCAAGTTTACATTATCCTTGCATAAGAATGTACTGGGAGAATAGGTGGAGGGTTGCAAAAATTGCCGACCGTTTGTCACGAAATCGGTTCACGCAACTAAGGAATTCCATAAAAATTGTATACGACGATGGTATACCCCAATTCGAACGTGAAAAGGATAAGTTATGGAAGGTTCGACCACTAATAGAGCAGATACGAAAAGGATGTGTGAGACAAATGAAGGATAAAAGCCTGTCCGTTGACGAAATGATTATGCCTTTTACAGGTGCTTGTGGGTTTAAACCATATTGTCCAGGCAAACCAAACCCAGTTGGCCTGAAAGCATTTGTGTTGGCCAACTGTGATGGATTAGTCTGTGATTTCCATGTTTACCAGGGAAACACCACTTATGCAGAATACAATAATAGTATATTTGGGGCGGGAGAAAAAGCTGTTTTAACTTTAGCCGATGGTTTGGTACCAGGACATATTTTATATTTCGATCAATATTTCACCTCAGAAAAACTAGTAGATGAGCTAAATATGCGTGGTATCGGATGTACAGGGACTGTGATAAAAAATAGAATACCTCGGGCTGCTAGAAACACATTGAAAGACGATAAGGTGCTGAAACGTGAAGAAAGAGGAAGTTCACAAGTTATAGTCAGAGATGATGAAAAAATAAGCATAACAAAATGGTACGATAATAAAACAGTTGTGATGATGTCAAGTATTGAAGCAAAAGAAGTAACAGACTTTTGCCAGAGATGGTGCAAGAGCGACAAAAGGTATGTTACGGTCGAAAGACCACGAGTTATTAGAGAATATAACTCAAATATGGGCGGTGTCGATCTAGCCGACAGACTTTTGGCTGTATGTCCAAATAGATACCGTACCAAAAAGTGGACACAACGATTTTTTTCACATATGTTAGATTTAGCGGTATCCAATTCCTGGATGCAATTCAAGAACGACCAAATACGTAAAGATATACCAATAAAAAAAATAAAACAGTAAAGATGGTTCAAATTGCAACTTGGAGAAGAACTGATAGATTTACATGCTAATAACAATAGAGAAGAAAATAGCGATACAGAAGAAGAAAATATAGATTCAAGGAATACTAGACGTAAGAGAGGAAAACCAACTAGGTATATCAATAATCAACTTACCTGACTTTTTTTTAATAACTTGTTTGTTTTTTACCAATACCGTAATACGGGTATAATTGGAACGGCGGGGTTAATAGGAACAAAAGTCGGAATATTTTAGATGTTATGTAGTAGCAATACGATATATGTCACATTTACACTTTTTTTATTTTTGAACGAACTTATATTTTTTGCTACTGGCTACACTTTTTTTTTTCACTTCACTTGTTGTTGACTCGTCCACTTTCTACGAGAAGTCTTTTACAGTGCAGGCTGTCCGCCTGTGGAACGCATTACCTGTCAATATCAGGAAGGCAAAGTCTCTTGCAATCTTTAAAAACATGGTCATTGATCACTACCTTGCATGTGTATAGTATTTAGTTTATCTTTGCCCTAGGTATTATATATATATATATATTTATATATTATCTGTGTATTATTTGTGTAATGTTTATGTATTTATTTTAAGTAAGTTTATGTAGGTTATACCTACCTACTTTAAAATTAGAATAGGTATCTATATTAATTAAGCCCACACAAGACTCTCCCCCCTCTCTTTTTTATGTTCAGTCCTGTCCATCCCAAGGTTGCCTGGAAGAGATCGCTGTTAGCGATAAGGCCGCCCATTGTATTACTACAATTGTTAGCTTTTAAGTTAAAATATGTATATTAATTTGATGTGGTAATCAATAAAGAGTTATCTATCTATCTATCTATCTACACTTAGCAACGAAGCCAGCCAATCAGGATCCACTAAAAAAAAAGGATTGAAAGTGATGTCGTTGTGGTATCGTGAATATTGTACTTTTTAACTTTGTGTTTTAAAGAGTTTATATTGACAAAAAGTGTTGAATTTAAGTAATTCGGACTATATTAATGAATTTTGGTTTGAAAAAACGTGAAGGTAAGTAATGTAATTGCGTAATTTCATTGGAAATATTAGTTTTAGACGAACGCAAATTTTTTAGGTTATTTTGGAGATAATAGGAATGCGAAGGGGGGAAATTGGCACGTAAACAGGTATAAATGGAACAACATAGGGGATATTTGGTTTGCATAAAAGGTTAATTGGGATTCCTAAATAGGGTTGTCACAAATGAAAACGTAAATAAAACAGACAACTATATTTAATTTTAGCACTAATACCAATTTGTTTTAATTTAGATATAAACCATTACTTCGATATTTATCAACCTTTTTAGGACATGAATCTGAATGGCACCAATCTGAATTAGCCGTTTTTTTTATTGCTTGCTTTTTTGTATTTTTTTTCAATCAGGATTATGAAATATTATAGGTTGTGCAACTGTTTTGAACAAAATTTATGTTTATTTTCCAGAATGCCTCGCAACTACGTACCCAAAACAGGGGCTAAGCGTTATAAAAAATATGACGAATTGATAATAAAACAAGCCCTGGACGAGCTTGCGTTGACCAATAATAGCCTAAGTGCTGTTGCTGAAAAATTTAATATTTCAAAATCAGTTTTATGCCGCCACAAAAATCGTAATATGAAACCTCATGGTAGACCCATAGCACTAAGCAAAGAAGAAGAGTCATATATTGTAGAAAAATTAAATATATGTGGAGATTGGGGCTACCCATTAGATTCAACAGATTTGAGATATATAATAAAAATGTATCTAGACTCCATGAATATTAAGCACAGAATATTCAAAAATAACATGCCTGGTATAGACTATGTCAATGGGTTTTTGAAGAGGCATGCTGATAAAATATCTCAAAGAATTTGTCAGAATATTAAGAGATCTCGGGCGGCAGTGTCTCCAGATACAATAAAACAATATTTTGCCGAATTGGAAAAGTCTTTGGAGAATGTCCCAAACCAAAACATTATTAACTATGATGAGACGAATCTGACGGATGATCCCGGTCGCAAGAAGGTGATAGTAAGGCGCGGTTGCAAGTACCCTGAACGCATCGTTAATCACTCAAAGGGCTCAACATCTTTGATGATGGCAGCAACTGCAAGTGGTGATTTCCTGCCGCCATATGTCGTATACAAGGCAGCGCATTTATATGATTCGTGGACGACGAGAGGGCCGGAAAATGCAAGATATAACAGGTCATCATCCGGTTGGTTTGATGGCGATAGTTTTGAAGATTGGGTTAAGACTGTAGTAATACCCTTTACAGAAAATAAAGAAGGTAAGAAAGTTTTAATAGGAGACAATTTATCCTCACATTTGTCTATCGATGTTATAAAATTATGCCAGGAGAAGGATATCCACTTCGTTTTTCTACCGGCTAATTCAACCCATCTAACTCAACCCCTAGACGTAGCCGTATTCAGACCGATGAAAATTATTTGGCGTCAGTTATTGGACAGATGGAAAAAAACCGACGATGGGAGAACACAATCATGTGTTCCAAAGGGATGTTTTCCTATGTTATTGAAATTATTAATGGATCAGCTAAGTATAAATGCAGTAAAAAATATTTCAGCGGGATTTAGAAAATGTGGAATTGTCCCATTAGATGCTCAACAAGTTCTATCCAGACTTCCTCTTGATGTAGAAGATAATGAAGATGCAACTAAAACTGCAATAAATGACAGTTTTTTAAATTTTCTAAAGGAAATGCGCTACGGATCCATGAACATTAGAGAACCTAAAAACAAGAGAAAGCTAGATGTGGTGGCAGGAAAGACTGTAAGTGCTGAAGAAATAAAAAAATATGAAAACGAAGAACCTGAAAAACCTAAAAAGAAAAGAAACATAAAGCAGTCAACAGAAACTACTTCAAAACTTTTATCTTTAAAAGGGAAGGGTATCGGGAAAAAATCAAAACCTAATATCGCTGAAAACAAAAATTCCGATGTAAAAGCATGTGGTCAAAGCAAAGAGATAAATGTCACTAATATAATTGACATGCCTGTCGGAGTAACCGATCCAAACGCAGTAACGACTCCGGTACCTTTAGGTCTTTCCATTGAAGACATGCCAAATAATTTTGCGGAAAGCAAAGAGACAAATGTCACAAATATAATTGACATGCCTGTCGGAGTAACCGATCCAAACGCAGTAATGACTCTGGATTCTTTAAGTCTTTCCATTGAAGACATGCCAATTATTTTTGCGGAAAATTTTGATGGTCCAGAAGTTATTGTCGAAACTGAAATTGATAGCCAAAAAATCCTAAATACGAGTTTAGAAGTGAAAAGAGAAGAATTCAGAAGAATTGAAAACATACCAAAGTCAAAAATTAAAATTATTGATATCAAACATAATTTGCCTTTGCCTTTGAAGAAGATAAATAGTAATTCCACCCGTCGAAATATCCAAAGAAATATCTCAACCCGTCCAAAGCAAGAAAGAAGCCTGAACCTTTATAAGGACACTGAAGAAATTTTGAAAATATTAGAAGAAGAATAATTTTGTTTTTTTTAACTGCATGTATGATGCGGTTATACCTACTCATTATTTTATGAATGTACCTACCGATTCTACTCACGCTTAATTTCGAGGCTTTTTTTTCAATAAATATATGACACAAAAGATGTTTTTTTTATTAAATACTACCTAAAAGTAGCCTATGTGCTATTCTAGGTCTTCAGCTATTTACATATCAAATTTCGTTGCAATCGGTCCAGTAGTTATTGCATGAATGAGTTACAAACATACATATTACATACATTCATCCATACATGCATACAACTTACATACATCCATCCTCACAAACTTTCGCATTTATAATATTAGTAGGATATAGTAGGAAGTAGGATATATTCATATACAAACATTAAGGTACTCTTTTTGAAATTGGGTAGGTAGGTGCCTACATTTGCTCTGGAAAAAACACAAACCTCCTTCTTTCGCAGGCGGGTAAATAGAGTGACAGCCCTAGTAAAAATTCCAATTAACCCCTCTCTTGCACCTTTTATCCCCGTCAGGGGTAAATTGGAATCCAATGGGATTTTTGTTGAATTTCTCAAAACATAACATCAATTGGGGAATCTAAAGCTACTCAACATATAAAAGATAATACCATACATTCATAAATATACCTAAAAGTTCTCTATGTGTTGCGGAAGAAGGTTTAAATTCCAGTTGAAAGTCAAGATTGGACCAATTTACCCCGTTTTACGGTACTATCAATTTCTAGATCAAATCTTTCATTCAGTCGTCGAGCGACTTGTTAAAGTGGCTTTGTTTCCTTCTCTTATCAAGTTTTTTTAACGTACAACTCATTTTCAAAGGAATAAGCGTTAAAACTCTGCAATTTTCCAAATTTTCTTACTCCGTCAACGTCAACAAACACAAATGTTTGTTCTTGGTGGGGATCGAACCCACGGCCTCCGGCGCAGAAGGCAAAGCTACTACCAACTGAGCTGTGAAGGCCAGGGCCGGATTTAGGGGAGGGCAACCGGGGCTACAGCCCGGGGCCTCCACTAATGAGGGGCCCCCACAATGGAGATTAGGTACAATAAAAGTAGGTAAACTCTAGGTAGGTACTTGGTTGCACAATAAATTATTGATTGAAAAACTCGACTGAAAAACGTGTTCGTTTTATTTGGAATATAATTTGGGACCAGGGGTCCTCCACTCCTTTGTTGCCCCGAGGCCTCCAGACCTCTAAATCCGGCCCTGGTGAAGGCTGTCGCTCGAGCAAATTGTGATGGCGCAAAACAAATGCAAAAAATGGTAGTATGTTAGAGTTGCTAGTGTATCTTTAAGTAATATAGGTACAACTTAAATAATAAAAAAAGCTGCGATATTCCGACCCCTTTCAATGCGCTAAAACATCAACTTTCCTCACAGATCTGTGAATTTATTTGGGCAAACGGCATTTGGACAGGAACTTGTGACTTTTTTTATATCATTGCTGCACTACTTAGTATTTCCATCCCTCCATTCAATTAACCAACGCTTCATTACACCAAGGTCGATCAAGTGAAGTGAGTCACTAACGGGAATATCTTCTATCATATCGATATTGAGTTTCAGAAGAGAATCGAACTTGTGATGTTCTTCGACTTTTCTTAACCGAAAATCCTTATAATTTCTTTTAGGACAACCAACTCTTAGGAACGTGACAGTGTGACACAAATGTAAATATTCGCCTACAACAGTACATTTAAGGCAGCCATGCTTGCCGTTGAAATTGATAACTCCTTTGATTAATGCTGGCTGGAGAGTCACAAATCTTAAAGCTCTAACTTTTACGGGAACTGTTGTTGTTCCAAGTCCTTTTGATTTAAGTTTTAACTTTAAACCACTTGACAGCTCATTCAATTCCTTCACCAACAGATCCAAGAAGACTTCCAAATTAGATGGCTTGCTATCTCCTGCATACCTGGACAAGCTGGTGCCCGCGACTTCGGCTGCGCACATTTTGGACAATTCACACAATATCCTTATAAATTGTAGCCTGTGTTATTCTGATGTATAAGCTATATTATTGTAAAGTTTCATTAAAATCCATTCAGTAGTTTTTACGTGAAAGAGTAACAAACATCGATTCATCCATCCATCCATACTTACAAACTTTCGCGTTTATAATATTAGTAGGATATTTATTATGAGTGATTAAGTTGAAAAACCAAAGAAACCAAAGAAACCATCAGTAGGCTTGAAACATGTCAGCACAGCATAGAAAGAAGCATGTTGAACATAAGGAGAAAAGATAAGATTAACATAAAAGTAATAAGATCAAAAACAAAAATAACAGACATAACCTACACAATCAAAAAGCTAAAATGGAAATGGGCTGGCCATCTTATAAGGACAAAACAGGAAAAGTGGGCAAAAGACGTTACAGAATGGTACCCAAGAGAAGGGAAAAGAGTGAGAGGAAGACCATTCCGAAGATGGGAAGACGAACTCAAAGAAGCAGCTGGTGCACTTTGGAGAAGGAAAGCTCGCGATCGCGAACTTTGGAAGAGCTTGGGGGAGGCCTATGCTGAAAAGCAAAACAACGAAAAATACCAAAATACTACCGTTGTCATATAACAATATTAGACTAGATTAGTTAAATAAAAGTATTAGATTATATAGTAGGTATACTTAAGATTAGAAAAAACTTTTAGTATTAAGTTGTTAAATAAAGGCTATTGAAATTGAAATTGAAAGTTGAAAAACAACACACAATATTTATTTCGTATTAGCTTCAAAACCTTATTTCTTGCTTCAATAGCCCATTTCTCTCAATAGGCTCTTTCCAGCAATTAACATTTCATTGCTGGAAAGAGCCTCCTCAAAAACAGGAGGGTTTTGCCATAATCACCACGCTTCGGAGACGGATTAGTGATCACAGTAAAGGTTTTTGATAATACACAAAAGGAAGTTGCTGCCCTTCTTCTGGTGAAATATACTTAAAACCAGAACTAAATCTGTGCCCCCTGTGAAAGATGATTTAACTTGAGTTGTACCCTTTTTGGGATTTTTACATAGAAATTATAAGAAAAAAAATACGATTTTTTGGTCTAACTCACGTTCTTCTATCTGCTATAGTTTCGGAGATAATTTGGTGCTAAGTGATATAACTGACAGGATTTTGGCAAATATGTCGTGAATTTAGATATATATCAAATTGTAACCCCTTTAGGTAATTGCTCCGGACATTTTTTTCGTGTCTCGTGGTATAAGAGCGATTATATTAATTTTCACGTTTTATTTTGCAGTATACTTATCGTGAATATTAATATATTTAGAGTTATATCACTTTGAACCGATTTTTATCAAGGGCTTTATTAGGTTTTCAAAGGTTTATATTAGGGTACAACTCAACGAAAAAGTCGAATCTTTAGAGTAGTATTTCTATGATCTGTTTGAGCAACATTGTGTTTTGAACATTATTCTTAGGAGTTATTAGATTTTTTTACTTCTTGTATATCAGTTTACACTAAAACAACTTATAGGTGCAACATGATTTTACTGTTCTTGTATCCTTTATCACGTAATTTTGACACATATTACAAATGAAAAAAGGTACTACTGTTAGGTTTTTCATAAATTACTTCGAAACTATGTTATTTACCACAAAAATTTAAATACACAATGAAAGTGAATACTTTTATCTACAGAAGAAGGTACTTAAATGTAACCTAACCCACTTAGTACATGAAGTAGAATTTTTTAAATCTTCTTCTTGCTGTCCTGTAAAGTTATGATTTTTCAGTTGTATTCCTGGTCACAGGAGGCACAGAAATATTCTCAAAACATATTCATTCTCCGATGGTTTTCCATTTTTCAGTCTTGTTTTGCATTGAATTTTGTCTGTTTATTCCAACTTCCAATTTAAATTTATTTAATAACTGTTTTAGTGTGCTGGGTGCAGGCAGGCAAATCATTCTTCTTAATAACTTACAAGTTAAAAGTTGGTGAGCGCTTGTACAGTTTCAGTGCCACAATTTTAGAATCAGTATCCCATCAACATGCTTTAACAGTTTTTTTAAAGTTTCTCATTTAACCTTGTAAAATTAATGCTGCAGTTGGAGAAGTTTTAGATCTCAATACAGATTTTATTGAACCATTGCTCCAAATTTCATAGATGAAGGATTATTTTTCATTGTTTTTATTTTCTGTTGTAATTGTTAAACTTTCTTTATATGCTTTTTACACTTCATGTATTTTTTTGTATGTATTCATGTATGTTTAACTCCTTGTGGTTTAAGAGTGAGTTAATTACTTATTGGTTGTGCCACAATTTCACTCTCCATGTTAGATGCAACTTGCTTTGTTCAAACAATACCTAGTTGGAATTTTGAATGTTCACACTGTCCAACAAAGGTTGTAATGGAACAGCTGGTTGTGACGCATGACTTGGTCCTGGTACCTCTGGGACCTCATTAGGGTTTTTAAATACCTGTAATTGATAAATTGATCTATATAATGATTGCTATGTAATGTTTAAGGCCGGTTTCACCATGCTCTGTTAGATTAACAAAGGATTAAAGGGCCGTTAAATATGTCAAAATGTATGGGGTTGACAGCTAAGGTTAGATTTAATGGCCTGTTAATCCTTGATTAGTAACTAACAGAGCATGGTGAAACTGGGCCTTAGGCTAATTCAAATTCAATGTGGGGTACTCCACTCTGATGTCATGGGGTATATTTTTTACTTTAGGTTACCACCTAGTCTTAGTTTGTGACTTGAACAATGGAGGAAAATCCCTAAGTAATGCAGACAATAATAAATATTGGTGGACTTTCTAAACAGCCCTATCTAGCCCCAAACTAGGCCAAAGCTTGTAATATGGAAACCAGATAGCTGATTTAATACCATATACTTTTTTTTTAATACATACTTATAATGTTATATAACACCCAGACAGAGAACAAACATCCAAGTTCATCACACAAATGTTGTTCTTGGTGGGGATCAAACCCACGGCCTACGGCGCAGAAGGCAGAGCTACTACCAACTGGCTGTGTCATACAATGTGGATATATATTATTTTAAGAGCCCAAGGTAAACTGCTAGTGGTGCAGCAGAGGTTGAAACATATATATAAATTAGGTACTTTTAGGGTATCTTGGTCTAACCTTATGTAGATGACAGTTTTCACTTACCTTTTCATCTGGGACTGCAGATTTAAATAAGTAGCATCTTGAAAGCAGCATCAACAAAATATGTTTAAGTATTTTGTGCACAACATTCTATGCTGAGATTACAACTTGTTTTGAAATCCTGGTATCTAACCATGGTGGTTCATATAGAAAACAGAACCTTGCCCACAATTCACACCTGAAAATAAAAAATAACTAGTCACCTAGTAGGTACTCCTGAGGACTGATGCTCTGTTTCAAGTGACAATTTCAGTTAGGCTGTTTTGTTTCTTGGCTTTGAACTTGGCACAAGACAGTTATTTATTGTCATCAAAAGAAATGAGATGCAATTAAGGGGAGCAGCTCACTTATTACCATAATTTTAGATTATTTATTAGGATTAGTAGTCTAATTATAATGATGCAACTATTGAGACATATGTAAAGAAGCTATTCCAAACAAAAAACGTATTGCAACTTGATGACAGTGAGGGGCCTGCGCATCATCAATACATAGTTTTCTTGCAACTAATTGCAGTACAGTTCACTTGAACAAAGTGAGTGTATGGATGTGGATATCTAGTATGTTGTACATTATATCGATGGATGAAACTTGGAATGAATATAGTAAGAAATTGAGTTACCTTAAAGGCTACTTTTTACCCCAAAAACGGGCTAAAAAATGCTACCACGCGAGCGGCCGTAAAATTTTTGTTGTAGACTTTACTTACCGAAGGCTATTGGTTCTACCGGGCTTCGGAAATCTATGTAGAATAGTGAGAGAACTTTCACTAAGTGAAGCCAAACACTAAAGACAATGTCTTCTGTTTTCTTTCATCTTTAAATAGCCACTATCACGGAGTCCTGTCTCCTATATTTCGCATTCACAACACTAATTTAGATCTTAAATAAATTAGCCGAAACACAATCGAAGAAGATGTTCGTCTCACAGAAAATGCACCGTTGGTGGTAAGTCGGAACTTTTGACGATAGTACCAATGATGAGATAAACAATTTCGTCGAATATAGTGGACAATAAAATAAGGTGATGAAAAAATTCTGCGTAATAATATTAAATAAACTCTTTAGTTGGTCTGCTTTTATTCAGTAAAATATCTGCTCATTAAAAACGAGTCCGGTTATTGTACGACATGATAATGTACAGCACGATAATGTACAGCATGATAATTGGAATCCACTTTGGTACCTTTTTGGATTCGATTTATCGGGTGTACATTATCGGGGTGTGCATTATCTGGATGTGCAATATGTCACGTGTCAATAATGTACAGCCAGCTAATGTACAACATGATATTGTACAGCACGATAATGTACAGCACGATAATTGGAAGCCAATTTAGTACCTCGAAGCTATGCCTCGTTTTCATGTGCGAGATGTGTTCAAGTGCGACTGTCTTGCTGCTTGCTTTGTTTGCTTTAATAAAATTCAAGAAGAAGTTTTTGGATTTCTTCAAATCAAAACATGTCTGAATGCATGTTTTGTTTTGTTATTTATTTTGTTTGTTGTTTCTAGTATTTTTAGTGGTGCTACTAGTAGGTACCGTATGCAGTGATTATTTTCAGAAACAGAAATTCGAGAGGTCTAAACTTTCGATAAATGTTGTTGTATATTGACTGAAAATAGGAACATTATGAACGCATTAACATAAATATAATTTAAAATTTTGGACTGCACTGTAGCGAAGCAGAGTGTGGGTGTATTCATCATCAATACATCAACAAGCAGCAAAAAATAACTATACATATTCAGGATGATTTCTGCAGGGGAAATGTCTTTTATTTATGGCAAACGCCTACACGCCCAGTGAGTAAGGATAATCAACTTTGAGGTCCTACGAACCTGGTAATAGAATACGAAAAATCAGAAAAGAGAAGTCTGATTATAATTTTATGAACAAGGTTTCTTCTCTGTAGTAACAGAGGAGTAGGTACATATGCCCCAAGAGCTTAATAAAATAAGAAAATGGTGTTCTTTGTCGGAATCATGATAATTAGTACCTATGAGAAGAATTGGTGAAGAGAGCTACCAATACACTTGATGCCACTGTTGTCCGGCACCCGATATGCAGCATCCACTCACTCTTATAATAATTACAACTGGAGTTTACACAGAGGACTATTAGAGGGTTGCAGAGTTGTTGTTGAATTTGTATACCATGTAGTGTTTCTCGATTGACCTGGCCTTTTAAATATACCTACTTACTCTACATAGTATGGTAATAAATTGGTGTATGAAATTATGGAATAGGTAGTAAAGTTGTAAATTAAACATGAACATGAAATCCATACCTATATAATTTTAATGTACCTATTTCAAGACAGACTCTGAAACTATGTTGTGTTATATACTACTTTATGTATTTTTAATAAATAAATAAATTTAAGTATAATGTTGATTTTGAATTTGATACCTATAGTATTTCAATAGTAGTAGTAGTTTGTTAGCTTGCGTGCTCACCTAGCATTGCAACCATAAAACCAAAGAGATATGGACAAGACAATAATCAAATCAAAAAACATTTATATTGTGTCACAAAAACATTGGTAAAATATAAGAATAATATTGGTTAGCACAACAAAATCGGTTGTCACTCAGTTTTATGGATTAGGATTAGTTTAAAAGGAGAAGCACTCGCTGGAGTGCACCTTCTAAAAGACAAACGACCCACCACAAACCTGCTCATAGTCTGAAGACTGATCGCAGATGAAATTGGAACAAAAAAAAAACTCAGTTTTATGCTGTAATAGAGTTTGATACACTAGTATGATTGGTTTTAATATATCATGTTTAGGTATAGGTAAATCTAGATATTGCAAATATTCCGAAAACATACCTAATCAATATTTTGAATCTCATCAACATTATTGATTTTGTGGACAGACATGTCAATGGCTGGTCTACCTATATTATTCAGGTAGTCCAGGGTGGCATCTTATAGATTGCTCAGGGCATAGGGGTACAGTGGACCATTAAATGTGATATGGATTTAGGATCATTGCTACCTTCACAGCATTAATCCTCAGTGCAGCGTCATACTTATGCTCAAGTCGAGCCTGCAGAGGCTGCAGAGGCAAGTGAATGAAATAAACAAAGATCTTCATGACAACTTGGGTAGGTAATTTGGAATTTTAAGTTTGTCTAAGCATAACTTTTGAACCATTGATCCAATCTGCATGAAATTTGGGAGGAAGGTTGACAGTTTTTATTTGAAAAATTTATTGGTAGTAAGTACCTACCTACCTATAAATCAAACAACTTCTCACTTGCATAATTTCAACAGAAATATTTAGAGGATGTTCTAGGTATACCATACCATACCATAGATAGTAAGGGGTAGACAGAGGCAAGTCCAAATAAGGTGTTCGGGATATTTTGTAGGCACCTTGTTTGCATCGCAGTGAGTAGGTATGTCAATATCAGAACTATCCCTTTCGCAATGACTCAACTCCCACTCCACTCACATTCTCCCTGCCATGCCAGCCATTTTATTCCTATATAGATAGGGTCTATTTTAGAAAATCACACCGCCGGTTTCTGAAAGCCCGATCAAAACTAATTGGATGTCAAGTCACTTGCTATCTCTATCTTATACGATGTAATAGCTGAAATGGCGAGTGACTTGACATCAGATTAGTTTTGATCGAGCTTTCAGAAACCGGCGGTTAATCAATTAATTTACTAAATGAATTTTAATTGTTTCTCTAGAAAATAAGATCGAATTTCCAAAACTACTATTTTAGTATTTTGTCACTCATGATCTGTGGAGCTGTTTTCAGGTCTACACATAAATGTGATACAGAGCTAGCCGTGGGTAGAAGGAGTCAGACGTACGCGTCTGGAGCGGCTCATACCGTAGTGAGCGCGTCAGTACCGGCTCTATTTCTTTTGGAGCGGCTCAACAGCTCTCATGCCTAATATAAATTTTATTCCTAGGTAGATAGGGTCTATATTACAAAAAAGATATCCAGATCAAAAATTTTGCTAAATGAATTTGAATTTTTTCATTTAGATAATAAGATCTAATTTTCAATGCTGCATTTTTGGAGCCGCTCATCTGTGGAGCGGTTCTCAGGGTCTACTCAAAATTGTGATACACAACTCAAACGGTTCAAAGATTGGTTTTATGATAAATAGAACCCTGAACCGTTTGAGTAGAATATTTATTTTGATTCATTGGGAGGTTTGCTACGTACTCGAACCGTTGAATCGTTTGAAGTATCTGCGCAGGCGAATGACTTATGAAGTAAGGATGAATTGAACAACAGAAAATCTTGATGCAAATTATTTACCACATTATTTTAATTATTTATTTATACGGTGGTACCAATTTGCATCAAGATTTTCTGTTGTATCTTTTATTGAATAAAAAGGTTGTGTACATTATAAATAAGGTTCATTTTACAAAGTTAACTAAATTTACTTGAGGGTTTTTTCGGCTGCCCGTGGATTCTCTCACGCGGTAGCAATGATTGCTTACATAATTTTTGAAGGAATATTTTCCGTATATGTATAGTATACATGGAACATACAGATGACCTGATGATGAGTGGAAAAAAATAAAACTCTTTATTTTACAAAGCCTCGCAAGGTTATGGTGACTTTGAAAAACCCTCCCAAATGAGGCCAATATTCAAAAGTGGAATTATTCAAGCTTTTTATGAAGGTCACTTCATAAAGGTAACTAGAAGTAGGTAAGTAAGTTAGCTAACATAGTCGTGTCTTCGCGGATCCTGCAATTGCTCGATGGTTGCTTGAAGTCTTTGAAGTTACAGTGCCACAAAGTCCAGATATGTTTGTGGCACTGTACTGTAGTACCCTGAAATTCTGAGCCGTTTGAACCACGGTTCAACTTCTTTCAATTATGTTTGGACTTTTTTCTGACTATCGCCTACTAACTCGGTATGGTAACCAAGTTTCAACTGAATTGGACTAATATTACTAATAATATAAAATTATATAATATTTTACGTTTTGGGCTCGTTCATTTTTCTACAAAATTATTGTTACATAAAGTCTTATAAATTATTCGTCTGATGGTTCGTATGAAAGGTCGGACAGTGGAAATGTTTATAAATGTAATACTCAGACAAAATAAAAAAGTAAAGACGGAACTCTGTGAACAGCAAAGTGAGGCCGGCCAAACTACGCCTTGACGTGTACATACACAATTACACACACACACTCTAACAACGTAACTATGCCTACACGGGAATACACGGGTGTTCGCTAAGTTCGTGGGCCCCACGTGTCCGGCGAACACACGGATGTACACAAGATTTCGAGCCCATTGGTTGCTCACTTCTACGAGGTCAAATTACCTTAACGCCCATTGGCTGCACTCATTGTGAAGCTAGGTTCAATACAGAACGAAATACAGACAATACCGAGACCAGAAATTCATACTCACCGAACGAAATTGTCAAACATTGCGTTGATGGCTGGTCTGTCGGTCATCTTGACCCACCGCAACGCGATATCTTCCCCGTTTGTGGACAGATTTTTACGATTATTATTTCTTAAAATAGATAAGTTGTGTTAGATTATATATCATGACAGACGTTTTATTTAGTAATGTTATTTTTGTATTTTTGGGGTAATTTGAATTGTCATGACAACACCGGCCTCCGCACACATGTTTAGAAAACTGGCCTCACTTTTCTGTTCGTGGAGCTCCGTCTTTACTTTTTTATTTTGTCTGAGGCCGGCCATAGAAAAAATAATAGTTAGTATTGCGCGAGCGCTGCGTTTCGTTTCGAATGAGACAAACATTTAAGAATGGTTCACGGGTCAGTAGTAAGTAGTATTAGGCTAGTACAGATAAAGGGTAACCAATTATCATCCTTTTTTTGAGATATTCTTTTTAATTAATTATTTAGAGTTTTAGCTACATCTAAATGATCAGTAACAGACACTGATCATATAGTTCATTTTTTTTGGTAATTACAAAATAGTGGTGTATTATACTGTACCTACACAGGCCCGACCACGGGTCCATATATTGATGAAACAGCTCCTTTATCAAAAAACGAACTTTCATTGAAACAACACTTGAAACTTTGTTTCAATATTTATTGACTTTTGATGGTCACTGTGCTTACTAGGGTTGCCACCTTTTTGCAGTTAAAGTACATTGGTTATTATAGGTAAGAAAAAAAAAGTACATAGTATCAAAATAAAGTACAAATTTTTTAGGTACAATTTGAGGTTAGGTTGTGTTTAGAAATTGTTAAAAACGAGTGCTTAAGTGATGTGGCGCTGGCGAGAGGCGAAATCGATTCAGCATCAATCGTTAAAGTCGTTTAACGAAAAAATACTTACGACTAAACTATTCAAAATCCCAAAGAAATTAAATCACGCGAAATAAAGTATTTTGGTGTACTTTATTGTTCTCATAAAGTATAGAGTACAATTACCTGAAATAAAGTACAATACTTTATTATAAAGTACGGGTGGCAACCCTAGTGCTTACCTACCTACTTATGACGATTGGAATCATATCGCTCTTGTTTTCTACCTACATCATACCAAACTGAAACAGGTTCACTGCCCCCCTCCCCTCGTAGATATCCCCTCAGATCTTTTAGTACCAAGTAGGTTGGTACTTACCTAAAACTCATGATTTTTTTAGAACGTTTAGGGGAGGTAGTCAGACGTAGGTACATCCAAACATGACATTTTGGTATAATGAAAAATATAGGTACATACCTACCTACATACCCTCAATTTGCAGTAGTTGGTATACCATACGTGACAGGTAGCAAGCCCATCGCCGCTGTTAGAATACTTACTGGTTTCCTCACGATGTTTTCGTTCAACGTTTAAAACCACTGACATTGCGCACATAAATTTTTCGATAGGAAATATCCATTGGTGCACGACTGGATTTGAAACTGGATCCTATCGTATACTTACTTAAAAACTAAAGTTCAACTAAGGTATAAACTTGGGAACAGTACGAATGTACTGTAGAACCCACCTAGGGTTCTAGTAAGAAGTGGTCTAGTCTTGATGTAATATCTACTAGATCTACGTTAGGCTAAGTAAGTAGGTATAGGATGAGTACGAATTAGGGCATGAATACCGGAATCCCGTAATACCGAAATACCGGGATCCCGGAAGATTTTTTCGGTATTTCAATACCGGGATTGAAGGAAATCAATACCGGCATTGTTCGGTATTGAAATCGAATAATCAATATCGAATGTTGGGTGCAATTAGGCATATTAAATTAAAATAAAATAATATAATTTATTATAAATTGATAACAATGTCAAAATTTTAATAGGTATTTAATAGTAGATTGTTTACCAAAGGAGCAAACAACTATTTTTATGGCGAGAGTGTTTTTTGAATCCAGAGCGGAGCGAAGGATTCTAGAGTAGAACCCCGAGCGTAGCGAGGGATTCTAAAGTAGAATCCTAAGCGTAGTGAGGGAGTGTTGCTCCCGAGGTGGACACTCTACTTTTTATCACCCTCTATGAGAAAATAGCTTAGTGCAACTTATGAATAATCATAGTCACGAAGTCACAAAGTCCCAAAGTCCCAAAGTCCCAAAGTCCCAAAGTCACGAAGTCACAAAGTCACAAAGTCACGAAGTCACGAAGTCACATAGTCATATTGTCACATTGTCACATAGTCTCATAGTCATAATCATGTATTCATTGTAATTTTATTTATTTTCATAAAACTAAGTAAAATCTGAATTTGAGTAAACAATTATGAACAAAGGTGGAATGCGCGTTTCACGTGTTTTTGTTTGTTTTTATTTAGTCCAGGCGCTTTTTTTTTAATCATAAAGCCTGCTTGTTCATACAGTGTCTCTTTCTCTCTTTGGTGATTGGAACTTTTACTCAATAAGCACATTCCAAATTCAAATCACTTTACCGCCCTTGGGATCAAAGTGCTATTTTGCTACCTGTTTTCGAAGAGCAAACTATCTATTTTCGAATTGATGTGATAAAAAGTTAATTACCTATTGAGTTTTAGTCAACATTACCATTTCTACATCTACACTTCTACATCTACACTAATATTATAAAGAGGAAACATTTGTATTTTTGTATTTTTGTATTTTTGTATGTAACGAATAGGCTCAAAAACTACAGGTCCGATTTCAAAAATTCTTTCACCATTAGAATGCTACATTATCCCTGAGTAACATAGGCTACATTATATTTTCAAAAAAATCAGGGATCCTTACTAAAACTCCAATAATGTAACCCAAGGTGGCAAACAAAAACCTAACATCGCGTGCGCTGCGAAAACTATTGATGATATAACAAAACAATGTACTACGATTTTGTAGAACACGTTATCATCTACAAAAAATGTCGCGACAGCATATGTCTAACTATTATAGTTATGTCAAAATAAGTGTTCTTTTATTATAAAAAATTAATTGAAATGCCGCCGCTAGAAAAGGGTGTTTATTTGTACCTTGGTATTAATCCTTATCCAAATAAATCATTTCATAATTAAGACGGTTTCAATACCTATAGATTACTTCTTAAATTTTTCAAATCGGACATTCCATTCAAAAGATATGACGAAATTAAAAATGTAAACGGGTCCACGGGTCACGCTCGGGGTGCGATTTCACTCACTCAAGGAGAAGGACGTGCAAATGTATGAAATTAGTAGACGCGAGGCTCGAACCCACGGTCTAAGTTTATCCTAAAATGTTCAAAAAATTTATGACCACCCATGCGAAGCTGGGACAGGCCGCTAGTATTAGAATATAATGTGATCTCTAATACTATAAGAATCAAAGTCCTGACTGACTGACTGACTGACTGACTGACATATAGACCAACGCACAGCCTAAACCGCTGGTCCTAGAGACTTGAAATTTGAGGAGTACATAGGTCTTAAGGCGTAGTGGTGTACTAAGAAGGGATTTTTGGAAATTCAAACCCTAAGGGTGTAAAAAGGGATGAAAACGTTTGTATGAAAAATAGTATTCCTTGAACCTACAAACTTGAAACTTGGAGTACATATACTTCAAGGCAAAAAAATAGGAATGGCATTTTTAGTTTTTTAAAACTACCCTTAATAAGTGTGTAAAGGGATGTAAAAGTTTGTAAGGGGGTTTTTTAACCGCTGGTCCTAGAGACTTGAAATTTGAAGAGTACATAGGTCTTATGGCGTAGAGGTGTACTAAGAAGGGATTTTTTGAAATTCAACCCCTAAGGGTGTACAAAAGGGTTGAAAACGTTGGTATGAAAAATTGTATTCCTTGAACCTACAAACTTGAAACTTGGAGTACATATACTTCAAGGCAAAAAAATAGGAAAGGCATTTTTAGTTTTTTAAAATTACTCTTAATAAGTGTGCAAAGGGATGTCAAAGTTTGTATGGGAGTGTTTTGACCCCTGGTCTTAGAGACTTGAAATTTGAAGAGTACATAGGTCTTATGGCGTAGAGGTGTACTAAGAAGGGATTTTTGGAAATTCAACCTCTAAGGGTCTAAAAAGGGTTGAAAACGTTGGTATGAAAAATTGTATTCCTTGAACCTACAAACTTGTAACTTGAAGTAGATGTACCCACCCTTAGGCTAAAAAATAGGAATGGCATTTTTAGTTTTTTAAAACTACCCTTAATAAGTGTGCAAAGGGATGTCAAAGTTTGTATGGGAGTGTTTTGACCCCTGGTCTTAGAGACTTGAAATTTGAAGAGTACATAGGTCTTATGGCGTAGTGGTGTACTAAGAAGGGATTTCGGGAAATTCAACCCCTAAGGGTGTAAAATGGTTGAAAACGTTTGCATGAAAAATTGTATTCTTTGAACCTACAAACTTGAAACTTGGAGTACATATACTTCAAGGCAAAAAAATAGTAAAGGCATTTTTAGTTTTTTTTTAAACTACCCTTAATAAGTGTGCAAAGGGATGTAATAGTTTGTATGGGAGTTTTTTGACCGCTGGTCCTAGAGACTTGAAATTTGAAGAGTACATAGGTCTTGTAGCGTAGAGGTGTACTAAGAAGGGATTTTTGGAAATTCAACCCCTAAGGGTGTAAAAAGGGTTGAAAACGTTGGTATGACAAATTGTATTCCTTGAACATACAAACTTGAAACTTGAAGTAGATGTACTTCAAGGCTAAAAAATAGGAAAGGCTTTTGATAGCAAAGGGTGCAAATGACTGTAAAAGTTAGCATGGGAGATTTTTTACGCATCATGCGATTGATTTCAAACTTGAAGTAAATATACTCCACGATAAATAATTTAAAATCACGTTACAATTATTTTAAAACTACCCCTGCAAAGGGTGCAAAAGACTGCCAAAGTTTCAAGTTTTGTATGGAAGATTTTAAACGCGTAGTGTAATTAACTTCAAACTAAAAGAAAATATGTTCTGTGGATAAATAAGAAAAATACAGATTGATTTTCGAAAACAACTCCTAAAAGTTTTTTTAAACTACCCTCCTTCGTTGCGCTCGAGTAAAAAGGATACAACGAGGCGTCAATGTTTGTAAGGGACATTCTAAAAACGGGAAAGTTGAGTTGACACGCAGAGATCTGAGGGTAGGTAGGTATCTACCGTGCCTGGGGATCAAAGTCGTGAAGCTGTTTCGTTTCGTTTGTTTTTGGGGTAGAAACTAGGAACAAATAAGTACATACTTTCCGTGTAAGGTTGTCTTTGTTGTATTTGTCATGTTTGTGCTAAACTCAGTACCTGTACCTACCTACCTACCTAATATAGGTAATGTACGCCTATAGGTATTTAAAATCCTACCCTAATAATATACAAATCAATGCGAAAGTTACGATGTTTGGATGTTTGTGGCTCAATCTCGGCTCACCACTTCAACGCGTGCGAAGCCGCGGGAAGCCACTAGTTTCTTATAAAAACACAAAGCTCCTTATCCTACATGCAGCGTTTGCGTACCTAGATAGATGTAGGTAAAAGGAAATATAAGTAACGTTAGTTTGTTGATTGATCTATTTTGTTATTATTTTGATACAAATTATTTTGATTTTATTCCTGCAGTTTTTCTTCGTTTCAAGTCTTTGTTTAATAGATCTTCTAGAAGGTTAGCTTGAATTACATACAATAGTAGTTTTATACGTACAAAAACTAGAATTTTTAATAAAATTGCCAATACCGGTATTAGTACCGGGTTTCCGGTATTGGGCTCCAGTACCGAACTCAATACCAGTATTGAGATTAGTCCCGGTATTGCATGCCCTAGTACGAATGAATGTACCTTAGGTAGGTACGTTACAGTATCTAGCCGTAGCCTCAAAAGCCGTCACAGCTCAGTTGGTAATAGCTCTGCCTTCTGCTGTGGGCTGTGCGTTCAATCCCCACCAAGAACAAAATTTATTTGTGTGACGAACATAGTTTGTTCAGTCTGGGTATTATTATATGTTACAAGTACCTATGTATGTTTTCATAAAAAAAAAAAAAATATTTAAATAGCTGTCAGGACCCCATAATACAAGCTTTGCTTAGTTCGGGGCTAGATAGAGTTGTGCAAAGTCCACCAATTTTATTTATTTATTTTAAAACCTCTGCGATGAGCTTGACCAGGTGTGCATACTACCATCAAGCAGCATTGCTGTTTCGGTTTAAAGGGTGGTTGCCAGTGAAATTACAGACACATGAGGCTTAACATCTGCATACTTACTATAAACCTAGGTTGGGTCGTTGTACTGGATTGCAGTTTCTTAGAGGAGCAATAATCTCCTTTTTATGAACTTTAGAACATCAGAAAAAATAACAACAACCGTACTATGCTTGTCTATAAGATCGTAAATGATAGCCTATATTATTTAAATTACCTACCCATAGTACAGAAAAACTAATAGTACAACAGTTAATTTAGTTATGTTTTTATACTTAAATTACAACTCAAAATCAAAATCAAAATGGTCTTTATTCAGTACAATCACAAGGATCACTTTGAAACATCTTATATACTAGGTGAATCTATCACCAGTTCCTCGCGACCAAAGCCTAGAAGAATGGGCAAGAAACTTACGGCTTGGTTCCTAGCGTTTTTTGTATGATCCTTTTTACAATTTTATTCAGGTACCTACTTCATTATTTAGTGTTTTTAATGAGTTGGAGCATAGATCAGTCCCAAGCTTTTTTGTCATCTATATAATACTAATACAAGTACAAAAGGTATAGCCTAGATATTTACAATATAAATGCTAGGAACTTTTGACAATGCTAGGAAATTAATTTAGATACTCCTTGGCTTTTAGGTGAAGAGAAATCAACTAGTGAGAAGTTAGGGTTTCTGGTGACGTCTTTAAATCCAATACTATAATCATTAGACATAGACACATGCACAGATTCATAATGATCATTTTTAGTCTACACTCATATAACTCCTGGATTTTATACATGTTTCATGTCATGAGTGGTAAGAACCAATGGTTCATAAATTCAAGTCTCGACTGTTAGGCCTTCTAATTGATCATGATCAGTTTTGTATTGGGTGGCTAGCTCGGCCAATTGCTTCTTGAGGATTCTATTCTGACCCAAAATCATCAAGTCAATTAAATCATTAGAGCCTCAATGTCTCATCTCGTTCTTGCAATAGCTGATCTTGAATCTTGTTACTATTAGAGCTCCGCAGCAACCACCTGTAGCCTTGCTGCAAAGTCACGTGCCCTCCGTGTCATGGTCATATAATATAGTGTATATAATATATCATATAAGATAGTGGAGTTAAACGGTGCCTGAAGGTTATGTACCAGCCGGTGAGCAAAGTGCATTTGAATTTGTGCTTATGTTGTGTTTTTGGGTAATTTATAATAAACTCTCCACGTTTATCAGCGGCAGCAGTTAACAGGCCCTGATCAGCTTCTAAAAGTGTAGTAAACATTCAAATCGCCATTAGTCGTGAAAGGATTCTGTGTACGATTTTTAAAGTGTTCCGTCTTAAAATAGTTCACAAACAAATATACAGTCCATTCATACTATTTAAAACTGTTACACTGGTAATTCACTCTAAATATACCTATGTAAAATAATTATATTTCTTCTTCCTAGGTTTTTCATTTATTTTCTTTTTTTTATTTTGCTTTATGGCGCTGGACTGCAGTCGATCGGTCTTTTTGCTTGCCATGCAATATGCCACTCGACCAAAAACAGTGAGTTGAGCAAGTTGAGTTTTGCATTGCTGTACCATTTTACATTTTTAGTTTACACGTACTTAGTTAGATCCGATTATGTTTATATGTCGTCATTATAAAGATTACGGAATATTCTGAAATTTCTCTTTGATTTGTAGTTTGTAACGATTATTTTGTAGTTTTGAAATGTCTTGGAGAATCGTACTATATTGTCTGCAGCCTGCTAGGAAATCAGTACCCCAAGTATGAGTTTTGCTTACCATATTCGGTTTTTAGTTTTACGTTTTTGTTCCGTGTTCATTGCGGGTTTTGTATGAAGACGCGATAGGGATACCGATATGGAATTTTACAAAACCCGCAATGAGCACGGAGCAAAAACGATTCGTTTTGTTCCGTGTTCATTGCGGGTTTTGTATGAAGCCGCGATAGGGATACTGATATAGAACTTTATGTTCTACTACTAATTTTCATCATACTTGCAACATAAAGTTCCGTATCGGTATCTCTATCGAGTCTTCATACAAAACCCGCAATGAACACGGAACAAAAACGTAAAACGAAAAACCAAATATGGTAAGCAAAACTCATACTTGGGGTACAGCAAGTTCTCTTTTGATGGAGTGTTCATTGTTCAATACTATTTTCATTTCTTCCGTTTTTTCAGTGATAGTTACCTACTCCTATGGAGAGCACTATTCTAGAAGTATAGTGATATGACGTAGAACCTAAAAATTTTTACAAAATGTAGGTACCTACATATTGTAGAACTTTTTAGTGATCAAAAGGAGCCTCTTTCAGGAGCATTTTTTTATACAACTTGCTGATGGAACAAGCAAATGGCCCACCTGATGTTAAGTGGTAACCATCACCTATAACAACGCATTGCCTTGTAAGTCACGCACGATTGGAACGTGGTCACCGATGCTCTGCCCTGCGTGTATTCTCTCATCTGTGCCTGCATCCATCAACAGCTGAGGCATAAAGATCTTATGCCACATGTGTTTGTAATTTCACTGGCAAAAACACTCTTAAAATCTTTTCACCACACTGTTTTGTAATAAACTAGTGACACGATGACGAGGAGAAGAAGAAGGTTATTGCTGCCTACCAATTCTAAAGCTCTTTAAATAAATAAATATTGGTGGACATTCATTATGTAGATACCTACTTAGTTGGTAGGTATGTTATCCGAGTTTCACCTCAATCGGCATATTTTATTGAAGATTTCCATTGAATAGACTTTGGCTCCATTATCAGACAACTGACATCAGCTGTCAGCTCACTGACATCATTTTTTGTTTTAATTAAGTCGTAGGTATAGTTTATTATAAGCTGTAATACGGCTGTAATAATCGCGCATGTCCTTTAAAAATGTGAAAATAAAATAAACTAGTGGTTCATCCCGAACTGAAATCTCATGATACGACCCGAACGCTCCAAAAATTCAAGTAGGTGATAATTAGAGGCAAGTCCAAACATTCGGTTTATTTAGACTTGACTCTGACTACCGCCTACTAACTTGGTATTGTGACGAATTTTCAACTCAACTAAACTATTTATTGGAGAGGTCCGTTGGACAGAACATGTCTTCATCATCAGTACCCAGTAACAAAAACGTAAAACGAAAAACGAAATATCGTAAGCAAAACTCATACTTGGGGTACAGATCACCATTTTAGGAGAACTTAGTACCTTCTCAATTAAAATTAATTACAAGCATAAAAAAAATAAGAAAAAACAAAAGAACTGACCGACCAGTAACGAAACTATGATGTTAACAAAACCCTAAGAGATGGGGGGTCTTGCATTGTTGGATGTTATTTATACTTGTTTTGTCAAAAATATTACAACAATTTTTCATTCAAAACATTGTGAAACAGACAGTCTTACTGGTTTAGCAAACCAGTACGACTTGGCAAAAGGACAAGCATCTAGCGTCAGAACCATTTATAAGCAAACTGCTTGATTGAACTGGTACAGTGCAAACGAGGCTCGAAGGTACTAAAGTGGCTTCCAAATATCATGCTGTACAATATCTGGGTGTACATTATCAACACGTGACGATATTGCACAGCACGTTATTGTACGGGATGATAATGTACACCCAATAATTCAAACCAGTGGACACGGATTATCGGGGTGTGCATTATCGTGCTGTGCAATATCATGCTGTACATTATTTGGCCGTACATTATTGCCTCCCTTAAAAACAATATTAACCTCTCTTTCACAATCCCTTCTTCTTCTTTCCATTTATGGCTCCTGTCCGTCATTCGACAGACAATCTTGCCAGTGTCAAGTGATTTGTATTGAATACTTTTTAGTCAAGTCAGTCCATAGTCAAGTCGGCCGTCATTTTGTTTTAAAGAAAATGGTGGCGGTTTTCTTCAAAACATTGGAAACATTTTCGGTCAAATCAGGATAACACATATTACACTTTCATTTCAAATGTTTACACTTTGTGCTAAGACCTCAAGTAATGTTGGTTAAAATACCACCGAAATTACACAACACAACTCAAAATAACACTAGAAAAACAAATAAAATGAAAAAGCTATGTTGCTTCCAAAAATGACAGAAAATGAATCAACCTTTCACAATCCCATTTTCCCACCGCAAAACCCCCGTGTCAATCTCCAATGTTGACATTATGTTGCGCATGACAGTTGACATTACTGCATGTATGGGTATTCTACTATCGAGTCCCAGAGCATGTTAAGATAGTAACTTATAAAATAACTAGCTCGTTACAGTCGGCCATCCTACTAAGAACGAGTCCCTTCGTTCAATTCAAACAATTAGCCAGTCTTATTTACACAAAATAGTTGGTACATTCGAACCAAATAGGTACTTGAGTATTTCAAGGAAATTGTATTAAAATTTATAAGTAGGTATGCATTACATACAATATCAACTATTTTGTTCACACTGATACTTACACATTTTTGGTACTTTATCATTGATATTGGTTCTAAAATGTCTTGAAACAGTATTAACTAATTTCTTAGTCTAAGATATAACTTAATATTTGAGTAAGTATAACAAATCCTAGTTTATTTTTAGGCTTAAATATCACATTCGTTTAGGTTTAACAGTTAATTAATCATAAATTGAGCAAGTTTCTTAGTCTAAGATATAACTTTATGTCCTAATCATCATCATCATCATCATCATCAACCTATGTTCGTCCACTGCTGGACGTAGGTCTCTCCCAAGACGTGCCACTGAGCCCGGTCTTCGGCTCTTCTCATCCAATGTTTGCCAGCTACATTTCGCAGATCGTCGCCCCACCTCGTCGGGGGGCGTCCTACACTACGCTTACCTAAACTCTCAAGTATTCGTTTGCTCCAACGATTGTCGTTTCTACGGCAAACATGGCCGGCCCACTGCCATTTCAGCTTGCTAATCCTTTGAGCTATGTCGACTACTTTAGTTCTCTGTCGGATAACCTCGTTTCGGATTCTATCCTTCAGAGAGACTCCGAGCATAGCCCTCTCCATAGCTCGCTGAGCGACCTTCAGCTTGTGGACCGACCCTACTGTTAGTGTCCACGTTTCGGCAGCATAGGTCATAACAGGTAGGACGCACTGGTTGAAGACTTTCGTCTTCAAACATTGAGGGATGGGCGACGAGAAGACCTGACGGAGTTTCCCAAACGCAGCCCAGCCCAGCTGAATTCTCCGGTTTAGCTCTCTCTCAAAGTTGTGTCTACCCAACCGCAGGGTCTGCCCGAGGTAGACATACTCCTGCACAACTTCGAGAGGCATTCCAGCGACAGTGATCGGCTCTGGGGTGATGCGATCATTAATCATGATCTTAGTTTTGTCCAAGTTCATACCCAGGCCGATCCGTCGTGAGGCTGCCGCTAGGCTGTTCAGCATCTGTTGTAGGTCCTGCAACGATTCCGCCAATATGACGATATCATCAGCAAATCGTAAGTGTGAGATGTATCCTAATATATATGTCCTAATATTTGAGTATAACAAATTCTAGTTTATTTTTAGGCTTCAACATCACATTCTTTTAGGTTTAACAGTAAATTAATCATGAAGTAAGCTACAATTTTGCATGATATCACAAATTGGACGGCAAAGTCGTATGCCAGTCCTGCCCTCACTTAATCGAGAAATTGGGCGGCAAAGTCGTATGCCAGTCCTGCCCTCACTTAGTCTAAAATTAGGGGACAAAGTCGTATGCCAGTCCTGCCCTCACTTAATCTGGAATTGGGCGGCAAAGTCGTATGCCAGTCTTGCCCTCACTTAATCTGAAATTGGGCGGCAAGGTCGTATGCCAGTCATGCCCGCACATAATCATAAATTGGGCGGCAAAGTCGTATGCCAGTCCTGCCCTCACTTAATCTGAAATTGGGCGGCAAGGTCGTATGCCTGTCTTGCCCTCACTAACGCTATCTAATTCTAATTAATGTAAATATTTATATTATCATTATTTTCAAATCAATATTAATCATCAATCTCATTATTATCTTCACTTGAAGAGCAATCAGGGCCATTATAACTCAACCAGGGAAATATTTTATCGATAGCTACAACAGTTTCGTATCTTGCACCTTTTCTGGTCAGCGGCGTATCCTCTACAACAAATCAATCGTTCGGTAGGATTTTTTTATTCTGTACGGGCCTTGACATTTAGCTTCTAGCTTTTTCGACTGACCCGGACCAGTAACTATTGCCCTAGCAATTCTTACGAGATCACCTTCTTTATATTCAGTTCCTACTTTTCGATTTTTATCGTATCTTCTCTTATTTATCTCTTGGTTATTTTAATTAAGTCAGCCGCCTCTGATCGTAACTCCTGTATAGTTATATCTCTTACTTCTTCTTCGTTTGCGACATCATTTAAAATGCCCTGTGCAGGATTTGCTGCATTTCTACCAAACAACAGTTCCGTAGGCGTTTTTTTTGTGACACTATGAATAGTAGTATTTATTCCCAGTTGTAAATCCGGAAGGAGTTCATCCCAAGTATTGTTGTTCCTACCGTGCGTCATGGATCCAAGAGAAGCTAGGATCGTTCGGTTGTACCTTTCGACTGGCCGGAGATCCAAAATAGCTGAAAATGGTTTTCAGTGCTTTTATACTCTCTTTTGATTTCGTGCTGCGCACAGGTTAGGTTAGGTAACTACCAATAAATAGGTATTACCTCGTTTACTTCGTGGAAATGGACCCAAATAGTCTGCATGTAAAGTGTGGAAAGGGATATCAGCTTTGAGGATGGGGTGTAGATAACCTTCTCTAGCTCCAGACGGAAGTTTGTGGTGAGCGCAACCGATGCATGCAGCTACATATTTTTTTATAAATTTCCTCATCTTCGGAAACCAAAAGAGGGAACGGACTCGCTCTAAGGTTTTTTCAAAACCAAAATGACCTACATCGTCATGGTTGGATTTAAGTATCTGCCACCGTACACCTTTAGGGACAACCCTGGGACTGGACGGTGGAAATCCAATCGTTCGTGTTTACTGCTAGTATGTCGAGTATATGTGTTTTCTCAGATTCTACTGACACAGGTCCCCTGCTAAGTGTCGAGTTCAATAATAGCTTCGTTCCGCCCGGCTTCTCAGATCCAAATTCTCCATCGTTATAAAAAGGTGTCGAGACTTCTTCCAGAAGGCGTTCAATGCTTTTTGATCGTCGTCGGTTGCGATTCATCTAAAAAAATAAACAACATCCAATAAATAAACAGTATCGGTACCTAGGTATATTTCTGTTATTTTATTTCAATTTGGGAATGAATAACGCAATAAAACACTAACAGCCGGTTTCTGAAAGTCCGATCAAAACTAATCGCATATCAAGTCACTTGCTTTATCTATCTAATGCGAGGTAATAGTTGATGGCGAGTAACTTGACATGCGATTAGTTTTGATCGAGCTTTCAGAAACCGGCCGTTTCTTTTGGCTAATAAAACCCATTTGAATGAAGTTTAGCGGCAAAAACACACACGCGCCTACGTGACGACTGTCAACGTGACACTAGTCAAAACCTGTCCAAACTAATGTACGACAAGTATTTTTTTTTATTTATTTTAAGGGCTTTGTCGCTGTCCTACCACACTGCCCTATAATAAAACATAAAAAAAAATACATCTATAGTACGACAAGTATTATGGGACTAACTAACTGTACGTACATACACGTAAAGTATAAATATGTGTGTGTGACGTCCACATCCAAACCGTTGACCAACCGATTTCCTGTGACGGTACGCCTCCAAAATTGGAGGAAATACTTGAGATACTCCGTCCAAGTCTTCAAATCTCAGTTGTTTTAATGCATAGATTTATAATACTATAGATTGCCTACGAGCGTATACCCGAGCAAGACGGACAACAAGTACATACAATTTATGGGTTGCCACATCATACTATTTTCACCCAACCAAGCATAAGCTATGATGTCGCCGCGGCTCCAGTTGTTTGTTTAATTATGTTTAATTAAAGCTAGTTTCTGCAGTTTAATAGTTTGTACCCTTCTCTAGGTTACGCCATTTTAATATCTTCTAGAGCTAGAAAAAAGCCTACACAGCTCAGTTGGTAGCCTTCTGCGCCGTAGGCCGTGGGTTCAATCCTACCGAGAACAAACATTTGTGTGATGTGATACTAGACGTTTGTTCTCTGCCTGGGTGGTTGTGATTTGGCTTATTTTGGGGCTATATAGTGCTGTGTGGAGCGTCCACCAATATTTATAAAAAATAAAATAAACAAAACAGGGCGAACTGGCACTAAGCTGGCATTTTAGACATTGACATCAGAACCCTAGGCCCCGCGAGCTAGAGTCCTGGATTTTCCTAGTGAGGGGGACAGAGCTAGCTAGTGGTGCTATTCTTCACATTCTACCACCTACCAATAGTTTAACTATGTTACTGCACCAGCTAGGTAAAATTTTTATGAATAAAAAACAATTTATTTATTTATCATTGATTTATTTATTCTACATCCCTACTCATCAGAAACCGTAATTCAAAAGGTTAATTTATAACGCGTGCTTCAATTTTAAATTAAGTAGGTATAAACAATACATCTTAACAGGAGTAAGCCAGCTTATGCTAGAGCTGACCATAAGCCTGAGCAATGCCACCACTTTGCCCTGAAGCGCGAAGTGGTGGCATTATGAATACAGCTATCCTCAGAACGTCACTATGAATATGTCATAAATACATTAAAATATATCACGTGTAAGTACGTATTTATTTATTAGACGATAAATATTTAATAGTTTGTACATAACAATTTTAGATGAGAATATTTTCTTAATTCACACTTTTTAAAGCAAGATTTTTGAACATACTTTTTATATCCAGAAAAAAAAGCGGAGATACCGTTTATGTTGAAATAGCCCAAAAGTTTTTTAGTCCGTAAGTTTCTTGCCTGTTCTTCTAGGCTTTGGTCGCGCGCGAGGAACTGGCGGTACATTCACCTAGTACCAATTTAAGACGTTTCAAAGAGATCCTTGTGATTGTACTGAATAAAGACCGTTTTGATTTTGATTTTGGAGCTTGGTGACCTGGAGCTTAGTAACCCGTAGCTTTAACCCACCAGCCCAAAGTAGTTGCATCTTTGGGAAATCTGTAAAACAAACATGGTATTATTAGGCAAATGTAGGTATTTAATCATACTACGCGATGGTGGTCTCAGACATAAAATAACTACCAACTTCTCATATGAAAATCGTGAGGAGACTTAAATTATTAAAATGTAACGCAAAGCTAAAAAAATAAATTAAATGAAATTAAAATATATGTACCTACTACCTATACCTATATTATATTTTTTTTCATTATGTACTTAAGTCAAACAAACCTTATTTCTTTGAATAAGGTAATAATAAGTTGCGACATTGTCATTTTTTTTCTAGATTATTGTGTGTATTTGAACTTATCCTAACATATCAGAGTCAAATCCACCCTAAAGTTGTTCGTTTCCCAACATTTTTGGCAAATAGATTTTGTTTTAGTTGGCAGCCCGAAAGATCGTATAACCCAGCCAAACCAAATTATGTTTCTATAGAAATAGAACTGTATCGGTTTGAATAGCCATGTCATTTGTGTGGTTTATAGTAACCTATACTCAATTTTACAAAATAATTAAATTCTAGAAATCTACTATGATATGCGATAGAAAGTAAACACAACCGTTAAATGATTAATTGTGGACACTGTGCATTCTCTGTTTTATAGTTTAATTGACAAATAGAACATAAAAGTGCTACTTACTGAAGGAAGCTTAATTTTCAGTTTTCCGAGCTGTATCATTATCACAGCCTAAAATACTACAATGCACCACATTATAAACTTAACTCTACGTATACTGGGACCTAGGCACACACTATTTTCAAAGAACTTTGGCACTAAACACCTGTAAACTCACAAGCACCAAGCTGTTTGTTTAGCACCAAACTTGGTGCTAAACAATCAAAAACGTATACGCAGAAAGGGACAGAACATTTATATTATATTTCTCTCACTCATAGGTATAATTTGTATTATTGCGTCTCTCTTACTCTTGGTATTATTATTTGATGCTCTATCTATTGTATACTTGATCTAAGTTTTAATGACAGTAATGATAACTACTTTTTTTTTTTTTTACAACCTATAAGTAGGTAAAACGTTTGACCGCAATCTCACCTGATGTTAAGTGATGATGCGGTCTACGGTGTAGCACGTTTACCTAGAAGATACCTATTCACTCGTCTCTTGAAAACATCCAAATTATAGGCATTCGGAAAAAACGGACGCCGGTAAGGAATTCCACTCTTTGGCTGTTCGCATTATAAAATTAGATGCAAAGCGCTTTGTGCGGGCTGTAGGTAAGTCAACCATGAATGGATGTCTTGTTTCCGTACGTCTGGTAGTCCGATGGTAGAACGGGGATGGGGGAACCAAGTTGTGGAGTTCCGTTGCACACTCTCCGAAATGTATCCTGTAAAAAACCGACAAACAGGCAACTTTGCGGCGATGCTCAAGAGTCAGGAGCTTAGACTCGAACAACGTGTAACCTATGAGCCTTTTGGCTCGTCTCTCAATAGTTTCCAAGGCCTCAAGCTGGTATTAGGCAGAGCCATCCCAAAGATGAGAACAGTACCTACTCCATACACGACCGGACTTGCGCTTGGTATAGATAAAGGAGCTGTCCCGGTGTGAAGTACTGCCTCACCTTCGATAATATGCCTAGCTTCTTCGCAGCTGTCTTGTCTTGTCTTGTGTTGTTTGTCAGTTCCATTTATACGTTACTGCGATAACCGTAGCAAAAACAGCGCACCGTTAATGTACAGCCTGATAATTGCAATCAATCAGAACTGTCTTAAACGATGCCTCGTCTTGTGAGATATAATTCAGAGATTAATCTAAATAAAATAAAAACCTTTTCATTTATATGTTCCAACTTAACCTAACATGTCCGAGTCGGATCCGCCCTATTTTTAACAATTCACCTTGCGACGTGTTTAAGTAGGTATCTACATGATTTTTTTGTGGTTAAATTGTTTTGTAATATTTCAAAATGCATCTCCTGGATCAAAAAATAGCTCAAAAGGTAACTGAACCCTTACAACATAATAAGACCCCTTAGTGAAAATCATAGTTAAACCCAGATAGCCAACAACATTTTTATAATAAATTTCTAACATTACATAACTACTTATTCAATTACTTATATCATAATTAAATATAAACCAAAGGTATACAAATTAACTGAGGCTGAAAGGATCACTACATACTCACATCCGAATTAATATGACGACTCTGACATCTATCAGAGTTGTTTCCCAGTCAAATTTGTCATGTCAAGATGTTTTTAAAGAAGAAAAACACAGTTGGATTCGTTTTCTGGCATTTTAGGAAGCAACAAAGCTTTTTAATTTTAATTGTTTTTCTTGTGTTATTTTGAGTTGTGTTGTGTAATCTCGGTGGTATTTTTAACCAACATTACTTGAGGTCTTAGTACAAAGTTTAAGCATTTGGAATGAAAGTGTATAAGTGATATGCTGATATGACCGAAAATGTTTCGAATGTTTTGAAGAAAACCGCCACCCTTTTTTTTCAAAACAAATGATGGCCGACTTGACTATGGACTGACTTGACTAAAAAGTATTCATTCAAGACAAATCACTTGACACTGGCAAGATTGTCTGTCGAATGACAGAAAGGAGCCTTATACGGAGAGAAGAAGAAGAAAACTAGCCATGGGTAACTCACTCAAAAAACATGATCTGCAGCGCATCAGCTCATTTACAGTCTCGAGCCGGAGCCGAACCGCGGTTCAAACGGCTCAGAATTTCAGGACCAATTTATTTTCATGGTACCTTCAAATACTCCAAGCAAGCACCGATAAGACTTGGCAAAAGGACTAGACGCCAAAACAAAAAAATACTACTATAAAAATAATTTTGTAGAAAAATAAACGAGTCTAGCGGAAAATAAACAGGAAAAAATCCGTGAATTTGTATGTTAGCAATAACTAATAAATATTGCTAACAATGAACAACGGAACGAAAAAAAAATAAAGTAAAAGTTCTACTATTCAAAATGAACCTTACTTGATTAAACGATAAAACGGAAAATATTTATGCAAATTATGACGAGCCTAGAACGCAAAATATCCTTAAATATGTATGCTAAAACGCGAGGGCATCCACGGGCTGTTGCTAAAACAACTCAAGTTAATAATTCAAATTCATAACCCATACCATTTAAAAACATGCTTTTCTAAAAAGAACCATAATCCTTCAATTCATCCTAACTCCACTCACTCACCCGCGCAGATATTACTTCAAACGATTCAACGGTTCGAGTACGTAGTAAACCTCCCAATGAATCAATATAAATATTCTGCTCAAACGGTTCAGGGTTCTGTTTATCCTAAAACCAATCTTTGAACCGTTTGAGTTGTGTATCACATTTTATGAGTAGACCTGAGAACCGCTCCACAGATGAGCGGCTCCAAAAATGCAGCATTGGAAATTAGATCTTATTATCTAGACGAAACAATTCAAATTCATTTAGCAAAAATTTTGAGCCGGATATCATTTTTCTAATATAGACCCTACCTTTCTAGGAATAAAACTTATATTAGGCTGGCATGAGAGCTGTTGAGCCGCCCCAAAAGAAATTGAGCCGGTACTGACGCGCTTACTACGTTATGAGCCGCTCCAAACGGGTACGTCCGACGCCTTCTACCCACGGCTAAAGAAAACACTAGTTAGGTACATTTACATTGCATTGCGAACAAAAATGAATTATATTGATTTGAGCATTAAATTAATTACAATACTTAAGTACATCTGAGAAAAACTAATAACAACTTAAGTGAAGTGCGTAGGTATTTGTTTGCCAGGTAGATCATTTGGGTAAACAATTAATTATACCGAGATAACCTCCACAATTTGACCCAGGTCCCATTCTCCTTCCCAATTTTACGAAGGACAGTCCTCGCAAAAGTGTGGTCGCTATCAATCAGTATATTTTAAGAGTAGTAGAGCTCTTTGTGAAGGGCTTGTCCGGGAAAGAACTACCACCACGCTTTTTTCTGCCGCCAAGCAGCGTTGCTGTGTTTCGGTTTGAAGAGTGTGGTTGCCGGTGTAATTACAGGCACATGAGGCTTAACATCTGTATGCCTCAAGTTGATGGACGCAGGGCAGTGCATCGTAGGGATGTTCCTATTGTGCGTGACTTACGAGGCAATGCTTTGTTATAGGTGATGGTTGCCACTTAACCTCAGGTGGGCCATCTGCTTGTCCCATCAGCTAGATGTATAAAAAAAAAACCCATTCAAATTATCAATTCGAATGCCAGTCTCCATTGACCTCTCACTGTCAAACCTTATTAAATAAAATTTTATACACTCTGTAAGCAGATGTTGTCTGAGAGACATTTTCACCACAAAAGAATAATGTGCAAGAGTGTGTTAATGGTTATATTCCATTTGTTTGACTCTTTATTTAAAGCATTTATGACTTAGGGGTTTGTTTCTTCATTCTTTTTAGTTTCTGACTTATTATACTTACATTTTTAGTGTTGATCTTTATTGAAAAAGCAATATAAGTATTTTTGTTAGTTTTATTGCTTTTCCTATGTATGGGATGTGGATCCCTTGAGGGTAAAAGCCTCCTCCAGGTTTCTCCATGCGTCTCTGTCAATTGCAGTGGTTGTCCTGCATCCAGCTATTTCAGTTATATCATCGGCCCACCGCTTTCTTGGCCGACCACTTTTTCGTTTTCCTTTAGGGCCCTTCCATTTCCTTGTTAGCTATGTCTATCTGTTGTCTTTGTATCTTGAGGTATGACCAGCCCATTTCCACTTAAGTTTTAGTGCATGTATGAGTGCATCTATGACATTTGTTTGCTATCTTATGTCATCACTTTTTATTATCTCACACACTGGTTAAGGTGCCCTAAAGGTGAACATGGCAATACAAGAATTTTGTTTAGGTGATTGTGACTGTGTTGAGACCTAAAATCTAGAATAGGTATTATTTCTTACCGGAGACTGATTTCTTTGATTTGAGTTTGTTGCTTCTTTTTTCTGATGAGACTTAAGGGCTTGAACTGAACCTTTCTTTCTCTACTTTTATGTTTGATTTTTGTAGTTTTTCAGTTTCTCTGTGCAAGATGCAATGAATGCTTTTTGCAATCTATTTAGCTTTTTCTATTGTTAATGACTCTTGTTGCAGTAATCTTTCCTGGATTTTTCTGTTAGTTATTCCAATTACAAAGATGTCGTCTGATTGCCATATTTGTTAAATAAATTAACAAAAAAAATTACTCAATAAATAAATAACGCATACTCTTCAATTGACTCTTCATCTGTTTGTTTCCTGGTGAGGAAGGTATATCATTCAACAGTGATGTTTTTGTGTGGAAGGAATTGATTATAAAATTTTTGAATTACCTTAGTTTTCGTGTGTTAGTGACACATCCTTTCTACCTAGCCCAAATGAGTTGAATATTTCAATCACCAATTAGACTCAGAAATATGGCTATCTGACAGCTTAACGATTCTTTATTGATTGTTATTGCTTCCATATTCTCCATGCCGTTGACATCGCTGTGAGATCCGAATCGAGTTTTAGCGGTTTGATCATGGCAGTCATGACCACCCATCTTCTATTTTCATCTTCGTTTCTTCTGACACTAAGTTTATTTCCTTGACTTGGAGTCGGGACTAGTACTACTAACGATGGTTTATATGGATAGATTAGGTACCTTAATAACCAATAAACAATAAACTTAATAAACCTTAGCAAGTGAGTAAGTACCTACACCTTACCCACTTATTACTCAGACTATTGGTGAATACTACATAACCTAGCCTATGTAGTATTCACCAATAGTAGACCTACCTAGAGGCAATTGTAATTTGTTCTGAACTGGGTCTTAAACCATTTACTTTTATATAGGTAGGTAGGTATAAAACAAAACGGTATTCAATCAAAAACTAGTCAAATTTTATTAGTAAATACAAAAATCTACTAAATACTAATATGTTAATAAATACTAACCTACCTAAATCTATTTGTTAGGTATCTATTTGATAGTATTTCTCACAACTATTCATTCGTTTATACTTATACCTACACCCTTAAATAATAATCTCGTTCTCATTAAGACACCCACTACAGTTACAGAGTACGGTAAGTACCTATTTATGTGATGGTTTAAATACAACAAAATAGATTACTAGGTATTCAATATCTCGTCATTGTTCGTTCGTAAATTTATAAATAACAAGCTGGTGCCCGCGACTTCGTCTGCGCAGGATTAGTCACAAAATATCTTTTTTGTAGGACTATTTAAGATAAACATTTCCATCATACATTACATATGTGTAACTCTAGCGGTTTTGGCAGCGCACGCCAGAATAGCTCGCAGATGGTGGATTTTTTCCTACTTACTCGACACTTATCGTCATATTTTGGACAATTCACACAATATCTTTATAAATTGTTATGTGTTATTCTGATGTATAAGCTATATTATTGTAAAGTTCCATTAAAATCCATTCAGTAGTTTTTACGTGAAAGAGTAACAAACATCCATCCATCCATCCATCCATACTTACAAACTTTCGCGTTCTTCTTATTCTTGTCGTGTCACTAGTTTCTTTCGAAACAGTGTGGTGAAAGGCTTTTAAGTGCGCCTCGAGAGGCTCCTTTCGAGCACTTGACACATGTTATAGAACTTTTTTTTTTAGGTTCTACGACATGTCGGTTTCCTCACAATGTTTTCCTTCACTGTTTGAGAGTACTGGCATTGTGCACATAAATTTTTGAACAGAAAACCTCATTGGTGCACGACCGGTTTGGAACCCACGACCTTAGGATCGGAAGGCGGGGCCGCTACCACTAGACCACCAGAGTGCTCTCAACAAACTTTCGCGTTTATAATATTAGTAGGTTAAACATATATTATACGTTAAGAATGTCATCATCACTTTCAGAACTGTCACTATCACTGTTGTCCGATAAGTTTATGATGAATTCATCCGTAGTTCTGTCTATAGCGTGGTCTAGGCATCTCATTTTTATTTCTATTTTTTTTACGTGCTCCACACAAATCTCCTCCAACAGTTTTTCAGGCAAATTTGAATGTTGTGTTATTTTTTGCTACATACCATATTTGCCCAAATTAATTCGATCGGGTTTAGTTCACAGTGATAGGGTGGCAGCCTTTACCGTCACTCCCTTTTCTTCTGCCATTTTGTCTATGACATAGGTTTGGTAATTATGTTTTATTTCAGATACTTTTTGCATCAATTTTATGGTGAAATCTAAGCGCTATTTATTTTTATCGGAACTTTTCTTTTATTATGAACCTATAATATTATCCTAATTATTTTACTTTGTTTACCTAACATTACTGTCCACCATACGAAACTGAATAAATTTGCTTTTTTGCAAACAACAAAATATCTCGCTAAGTGTACTTCGCTTTGAACTAACGCGACGCTATAAGAATGGACTTCAAATAGCTCACTGTTCCAAGCCTCACTTTGGTGAGCACGCGATGTTGTATAGCTCGCGTCAAAATTGCTCGCGTTAGTCTCGCGCGGCGTAAACTAGCGCGCGGTTTTCACACTCGACGTTTTGCCGAGCACGATTTTGAGCACCATTCTTCATTCAGGGCCAAAACACATAACCGCGTTGCGGCGCCGCGCCGCTAAAATCGGCGGTTTGCGTTGCGGCGTTGCGGCGTCGCGAAAAAGAGCATTTTATTGTCTTAATGGTAGGGTATCCAGTTACTCGTGATTTTTTATTGTGGATAGACGTGTCTCTGCCATGGACAATCGTGAAAAACTTATTGCTTATTTGTTATTAAAAAGACATTACTCTGTTTTAAATAAACGACAAAGAAGATACTGGATACATCCATTTAATAAGGCTATGAATCCCGATGGCGAGTACTTTTCTCGAAAATATAAAGCATTAAAGATAGACGAAAATAAATTTTTCGCCTACTTTAGAATGAGTATATCATCATTTGAAGAGCTACTACGTGGGTTATCAAAATATATACATAAAAAAAATATTAAAGGAAGGAAACCTCTTACTACTTTGGAAATGTTGGGCTTGACTGTAAGGTAAAGTAAAACAAATACGTTTTTATTGATAGTTTTTATTGATTAATTACTTACTTTAAGAATACTTTAATTAGTCTTTCAAAAATACAATGTTCAAGAAAAATCAAACTCTTCGTCTTGTGTACCATAGGAAGTACTTGTCGTTTCCTCCAGTGTAAATGGTGAATTTATTGGACGTTGTTGGTTTGATGGCTCGGAATGTATTTGTGAGGATGAGGCAGACCTCTGTTCAGTACTGGGACATCCAGGAGTAGAAGTGTGGTAGCCACTCTGAAAAGTATTATCGTATCTCTGAGTTGAATATCCTTGATTATAGCCCTGATGTTGATAATCTTGATTATAGCCGTGAGGTGTATATGTTTGTATATGTTGCTGATTTGAAGGCTGAAGAATGTCTGTTAGTATTTGAAGCACTCGACTTTGAAATATCAATGTTTGATTATCATTCAAAGCTTGAAGAGATGGTAAAATCCCCTTAAAAAAATGGAAATGTCTACTCTCCGGTGTTTTTAATATTTTCAAAATATTTTCTTCAAAGCCATCCTTCTCAGCCGCCTTTCGTTTTCGTGATTGACTTTGATAACGAGGCAATGCTGTTATTTCAGTTTGGTTCTCACTATCTTCTTCCACTACATTTATACTGGAATCAGTTGCATTTTGTGAAACTTTTTTCAAAAACTGTAATTGTTTATTCAAGTGATATTCTTTTATTTTTGAAGCTCCAGCTCCAGACCGATTGGCATCTTTTAGTTTTTTTTGATATTTAGAAAAATTATCTTTTATGGCCTTCCACTTCTTAACTAGTTCATTACCTGAATCAGAAAAAAAAACACAAATGAAAAATTGAAATAAATATAAAAATACCCTAGATTACATTTAAACTACAAAGTTTTAAATTATTAACCTTATGTGGCCCTTAACAAATGTATAAAAAGCTTTAAAATTATGTACACAAACTGAAAACATGAACAGCTTGTTCCTGATTTGGTAAATAAAATCTGTCCGTATCAATCACCCGTAACAATTTGCGTACCTACCTATATAATTTTATAACACCTTGTATAATTATACCTACATTTTTATTATTTTATTACATGTCTACTAGTTGTTATTTCATTTCAGATTTCTAGCAACCGGCAGTGATTTCAAAACCATGCATACGAATTACTACCGAGGAGCAAGTACAATAGCAAAAATTGTGAGGACAGTTTGTCGTGCCATATGGAAACATCTATTAAGTCAAAACATACCTCCTATAACAAGACAGCTTTTAGAAGATGTCGCTATTGACTTTGACAAAAACGCGAATTTTCCTAACTGCATAGGAGCTCTCGATGGTAAACATGTCCGTATTTGGTGTCCTGCGCACAGTGGATCACTATTTTACAATTATAAGAGCTATAATTCAATAGTTTTATTAGCTCTTGTGGATTCTACATATAGATTCATTTTTGTCGATATAGGAGCGTATGGAAAGGAAAATGACTCCACCGTTTTCCAGAACTCTAAACTTTATGATTTGATTATGAAACATAAATTACCTATTCCAGCACCAAAGCCTTTACCAGGTAATCAAAATGCAACTCCATTTGTTTTTGTGGGAGATGAAGCATTCTCAATTTCAAATAACGTTATGCGCCCTTACTCAGGAAAGCATTTGTCGGTACAACAACGAATTTTCAATTATCGGTTGAGTCGTGCCCGAAGATATGTTGAGTGCGCTTTCGGCATCCTAGCCAATAAATGGCGCATATTACATCGAGCTATGAATGTGCAATATGAATTTGCGACAGACATTATTAAGGCATGTTGTGTACTACATAACTTTGTTTTGAATCGAGATGGAGTACAAGCGTCTGATGACATTATCTTTGATGATTCTGATCTTCAAATATTAGAACCGCTGACAACTAATGAACTTAGTATGAGCCCACATCTAACACGAAATATTTTTTGTGATTACTTTTCTAGTGATGTTGGTGCCCTTAGTTGGCAATTAACAAAAATATGAATTTGACATAAAAATTATTTAGTCTATCTGACATGTTGTAAACTGCAAATAAACAATTAAAATAGCAATTTAGAATTTAATTTATTGTTTTGTATACCTTTTAGGATAAGAGCGCCATATACCTACAAACTATTTATTACACTCAGGAACTATGCCTTAAAAATGAAGAAAATGGCGACGCTGTCTGTTATTTGTTTCTCGCTCACACACGCATAAGTGTGAGCGTGAAGCAAATAACAACACCGCCATGTTCTGTCCCTTTCCTTAATAACTTATTTCAAAAGAAAAGACTACACAACTTACCCAGTTTTGATTTTTCGATAGCGTCTTTTTCGTTGTAATTTTCATAAATGATTTCGCAAATGGTTTTCCATGCTTCTTGTTTTATAAATTTGTCTTTATAAGTTTCGTCACTGGTATCCCACAAACAAGGACGTTCCCGAATCAACGATATAAATAAATCGATGTCAAAGTCAGACATTATAATTTTAAAACTGCTTCCGGGTTTACTGACACGTGTTATTTGCTAGAGTGATAGAAACAAACTAAATCATTGTCAACAAGTATGACATCATAACGCTGGAACTAGCGCCACGCTGCGGTGCCGCGCCGCTACAATCGGCAGTGCCGCTACTGCCGATTCTCGCGGCGCGGCGCCGCAACGCGGTTATGTGTTTTGGCCCTCATAGTGAAATGTTGAAATTTGGAGAATGTCGTTTTGACAGGTGACGTGACTCGTGACGCGTGCTTCTAGATCAGCATGGGAGTGAGTAGGTATTTGTTGGAGTAAAGTTGCGCAAATGGAAATGAAATCAGGGTGTAAAAGTAGGTATATAATTGAATAAGGTAAGCAGTTGTGAAGGAAGACACGCAATTTTACGTAACGACACTTTGGGGTCATTAACTTCATATAAGCAGGTCCTATGCATTCTGCGATATTGTAAAGAGTCATGGGCCTCCCTGGATTCCGCAGCAGCCAAGAATCAACAGTTGAATTATTGAAGGCCTCGAAGGGTGCAAGCAAACCAGAGGAAGGGTGAAAGGATGTTCAGAGGTTGCAATTTTGCTGTTGTGTGTGGGTGGAGCGCCAATATCGTCAATGCGTCGTCTTAATACACACTGTGTGGGTGAATATTATTTTGTCTGCTACGGAACGTGTCTGGCACGCTCAATGTCTGTAGATATAAACGGACCAATACCCATATGTTTTTCTTTGAGATGGGGCATTTGCGGACTTATTCCCATCTTTCAACTTAGCTTTCCACTCTAGGTTGGATATTGGGAATTTTAAGTGTCATCTGGGTATGGACGCCAAAAATTTTACAAATAACATTTATGACATCGTAACACATGTTACGTACATGACTGAATGTTACGTACATGACAATTATAAAGCTTAGGGCCGGTTTCACCATGCTCTGTTAGTTACTAATCAAGGATTAAAAGACCGTTAAATCTAACCTTAGCTGTCAAACGCGTACATTTTGACATATTTAACGGCCCTTTAATCCTTTGTTAATCTAACAGAGCATGGTGAAATCAGCTCTTAGTGCATAATATAAACTAGTTACAGGCTTTGGTCTGTGGTGGTGACATTATATTTTTTGATTAGGTTATTAAGCTAGATAACAAAAACAGAATGTGGCGAGGGATAAACTTTAATACGTTTAATTAATCAGACATCAAACACTTAAAAATAAATACCACAACCATCATCATCATTTTTCAAAACGTACTCTTTTGAGATAACTGGCAGAATTTCAACTTTTTTTACAATACACAGTGCAGGCATCTTCTTCTTTGAAATCTTCTTAACAAGAATGTGTTTTTATGAGTTTCAGTACTATTATCCTCAGTAGTATTATCATTTTTCGCAGTATCTTTTGACTTCATTCTGTGGCGGCTTTGACTGACTTTCCACTGTTTTCTTTTTATTTATTTTTCTCCTTCGGAACATTCCGTGATTTTCTTTCTTTTTTTATTTCTCTCTGCATTTTTTAATTTTATTTCTTCTTGCTTCGAAGGATTTTGAGTTTGTAACTTTTCTCGATATTTTTTTTGCCTTTCGGCATTGGTTAGGGGCATCTGAAATATTATATTTTATTACCTACCGACTTAAATGTTCAGTTTATATTATAAGTAAAGTGTAATCTCAGCCTTACAATCGGTCATGACTGTAACGTTACACATTTCGTTACACATTGTAACAATCATGACAAAAAAAGCGAGCGGGATAACCTAAAATTACAATATCATTTGATTGCTAACAACTAAGGATTGTGACGTAGGCTTCCCGTTTTCTGTGATAATTAACCTTTTTAAACATTATAACAGTAAAACATAATAAGCAGTACTTAGTAAAATGGTAATTTTAACAAAACTCTTATAAGCACGTTTGGAAACACGTTCAGAAAGTCTCGTAAAGCTTTAGTACCATTAAAAAATATCCAAAAATAGTAGTGTTTCGGAAATTTTGGCAGATACAAAGGCTGTAGTTGTAATGTAGTTGGACAAAAAGTTTATGTATGGGAGGAAAAGTAGTACTAACAGAAAACAATTAATTAGATTTTTTTTATTAGATAGGTTAGATTTCTTGAAAATAATCTAAGCAATAGAAGCTCGTAATTCAGAACAATATACAACAAATCTCATTTTACCGATTAACTTTTTAATTATGACAAAAATAAAATCGGGACAAATAAAATAACGCATTTGTACAATTTTTGGCGGCCATACCTATCTTCCAACCTCTGTCAGGTTGGATAGTGGGACCACATTATCTTCTTCTTCTCTCCGTTTATGGCTCCTGTCTGTCATTCGACAGACAATCTTGCCAGTGTCAAGTGATTTGTATTGAATAAATACTTTTTTGTCAAGTCAGTCTATAGTCAAGTCGGCCGTCATTTGTTTTGAAGAAAATGGTGGCGGTTTTCTTCAAAACATTGGAAACATTTTCGGTCAAATCAGGATATCACAATACACTTTCATTCCAAATGTTTACACTTTGTGTTAAAACCTCAAGTAATGTTGGTTAAAATACCACCGAAATTACACAACACAGCTCAAAATAACACTAGAAAAACAAATACAATGAAAAAGCTATGTTGCTTCCTAAAATGTCAGAAAATGAATTACCACATTATCTTAATTATTTTTGTTCCCAACTTCCGTACCTGCTGTCATTGATGTATAGTGGCGGCAAAATAAACATGAGTATTATTCATTCTGAAGAGAATTATTAAGAACGTTACAAATATAAGTAATCACTACGGAAAAAAACAATCTTATAACAGTGATTTTTATTATATTTTTTATAGTGTTTCCCACTTTACACCAAAATTGTCCAAATTTTTCCATCTTCGCATCCAATTCGTGCAAGATATTTATTATTGCATTTATAAAATGACATTTGTCAATAACTCGACATGTCAAGTAACAGGAAACAACATAAAATCTATTGAAACTGAAACTGTATAAAAAAATTAAAAACAATAAACAGTAGGTAGAAAAAAGACAGTAACATTGACAGTAATAGGTGTTTTTTTATGTAATTAAAAATAACATGTAGGTGCATCGTTGTGTAGGGTCAAAAAGGTCATCCATCTCAGCTTTATGCCGCACAGTACCTAGATAGGTACGGTGCGGCGCTGGTTTTCAGACGAAGCCTGGGTGGTGTGAGTTATAAAGAGTTGCATAAACTATATACATCTATGTCTAAGGTTTATACATTTAAACAGGTTACCGCAATATTTCTAGAAAAAAACTTACTGAAATTTCTCCATTAACCAATTTTGTTTGATGTTCTCTCGTTTCTATATCATGTATGTTATTTAAGTTATAATAAGCTGTTGGTTATCCAATAAATACCTATTTTTTTTTAAATTATCAGTTAAAATAGATTTTTTTTACGTTCTCTAACGGCCGGTTCCTGCAAGCCCGATCTAACGTAATCAGCTGTCATATCACTCGCCATTTCAGCTATTACATCGTATTAGATAGAGACAGCAAGTGGCCTGACTTCCGATTAGTTTTGATTGAGCTTTCAGAAACCGGCCGTTATTTTTAAAGTTATAACTAATATAAATAATTGTTTGTACAATATCCTATGATGATTTAATAATATTTTTTTTAATAATTTTAATAATTTCTTTGATCTGTCTATTAATTATGGAATGCCACGCTTCAATTTGTGGTTCTACAGCGTTCTGAGGATGTGTTCCAATAATAAACATGTTCATGATTTTTAAACCACATTTTATCCATATTAATTTTAAATGCTATTTCATTCTTGCCTTTCGTAAAGTGAGACTGCACATACGACCAACCTTCATAAACCTTTTCTTTTGATAACAACGGCAATACCGATGTTAGTTCAATAAGTCGACGAGTCGGGATGTTCATGTAAAAAAAATATCGATAGTTTTTTGTAATAGTATCTCCTTTAGTTTGTTTTCAAATTTGTTATAGTTTTCTAGGAGCTTAATTTTTTCTGGGATCTTATTATAGATTTTTACGGCCATAACATTTGGGCCCGAGCTGTCTATACTTAATTTGGAAGCAGGTAGCACTAGGTCGTTTCGGTTTAGGAAGTATTGAGGATTTAATCTTACGAACTTACGAATTTCTAAAATGTATGTTGAAGTTAGGGTTAAGTTTTTTAGTTTTCTAAATTACGGTCTACGGGTTTCTGATATTTTTATTTTACTAGAATACGTATGCATTTTTTGCTGTACGTCGACACCGTTGCTTCAAATAATTATTCCGTACTGGATCTAGGCGTAGGCGCATCCACCTGACACAGGTGTTGACTGGCCATGGGTGCTTTGGTGAGTACCTGTGTCGGGTGGTTGGACGAGAACCCTCGACGGAGTGCCACCACTGTGGAGGAGGTGTGGCAGACACGGCACTTCACACGCGCGAAGAGTGCCCAGCCTGGGCGGAGCCTCGCGCTGCCTTGTCTGCCATTATAGGGCGGGACGTCTCTTTGCCGGCTTTGTGCGCAGCCATGGTGGGCAGCGAGGAGGCCTGGACTGCGGTCGAGGCCTTCTGTAGAAATGTGATGACGCAGAAGGAAGCGGCAGAGCGGGATCGAGAAAAAGACCCAAACTCTCTCCCGATTCGCCGCAGGAGGCACGGCCAGCGGCGTCGGGCCTACTTGGCTCGATTGCCAACATAGTCAAGACCCGCGGGTGACAGATTGGGGGAGTCTGTCGCCTGCACTACGAGGGTCAGAGCGGGAAGGCACCCCGGTGTTCAGGGTGCCTCCACACACAGCGCAGAATGAGTTTGCAAGGCAAAAGAGGTAGATGGGTCCGCAAGGACATTTGCTGACGGGGTCGCGGTGCAAACCGAACCCGTAACCCCGTCCCAAGCAAAGGAGAGGAACACCCCAGGGGTTTTAGTCGGTATCAGGAGTCCGACATAACCCTCTAGCCCCCCCCGGCTAGTTGGTATCCATAAAGGATTTCCCCTGGGGAAAAAAAAAAAAAAAAAAAAAAAAAAAAAAAAAAGGCGTAGGCGCATGCATAGTATGCGGACATAGATGATGTTAGGTCTGTAGCCTTTCGTAGTTCTCTAAGGGCATACGTAAAACTTGATATTTTTTTGTTATATTTTAAACATGTTTTTTCCAGTTGATATTTGAGTCGATATTTAAGCCTAACAAATTTAAATGTATTTAGGCATTCCAATTTTATGTTATTATCCGTGAAATTTATGTAACCTGTTAATGTTTAATGTAACCTAATCCTAATACTCTAAACCTAACCTGAGCCTAATCCTATTATGTGTACCCTAACGTGTGCAACCTAACGTGTGTGTGTGCCCTAGCCTACCATATAAATATATATTCTTCTTTGGTCTGCCTCGTTGCCTCCGCAGAGGTATATATTTTGGCGTCGTCTCTATCTTCTAAGAACGTCCTCTTCTTCTAATAAGTTTCGCCGGGGCACCAGTGATCCTCACCTCGACTCTACAGTGAGAGAGCATTAAGCCCAATATCATCTCTGGTGTACCCGGGGAATAGTGCTTCTGTGTTCGTATTACATATACATACATATAGTCCATGAATGGTGAATATCCGTCAAACACCGTGGCATTGTAACGTTTACTGGGCTGGGTTACACCATCGTATACTCCAGGCCAAGCCGGACACTCTTTGGCCTCTAGCATCATGCATTCTGCTGTATTCGTTTGCTGAAGGGCCTTAGTGATCGGTTCTAATATTTTCTAGTCCACCGCGTGCACTGTGGTTGGCTCATTCATTTCTTTCGGACGCAAATCATATTTATGTTCAGGATTCATAGTGAAGTCCCAAGAAAGCTGTGATAAATCGATGATGATACCAGCATCCTGTAAGATCACGGGCCTCAGGAAACACTATGAACGTCGTTGAAATGACGTATTGACATACGCGCACCAGGACCTTGTATATAACACGTCCTGCCTTCTTCTGACTACATTCGTCAATGTTACTGTACCCGTTTGATGTCCGAAGGGAAGCTCCCTTCTTTCTAGGCACCGGTATAACTCATACGATGCCACGCTTTCTCCCTCGTCAACTGTTCCGCTCCTCAGCAGCAGTCAACAATTAATTAAAGGTTTGAACCTTTTCATGGGGTACTCGTTTTCTAATGTTCACGTGCAGCTGCCCGTAGATCATGTCCAGCTGTTGCTGTTCGGTGTGTGCTGGTGCTGGAAGTTGCGCCAGGAGCGCCCGATTATTCGCCACGAACACCTCAGTCAGCATGTCACCTGGTTGACTTTCGCAACTTTCTTGATATATTAGGTAAGCTGGTTTTTTGGGTGCAAATGCGTGACGAAGACGTTTCTCGAAATCGTTCCAAGTTTCGATGCCGCTCCACTTTGCACTTTGCCACCAGGTGCTAGCTTCACCCTTAAGAATTAACGGTAGGCACATAATTGCATCCGTATCGCTAATTTTGTGGATTTCCTTAAATATTGAGGTAGCCGCCAAGAGTTCTTCCACCTGGGCGAAAGCTACTAGCTCCTGCAGTTGCTCCGGTGACATGTTTACGTTGTCGGACGTCATCTTAACACGCTTCTTCGCCTGTACAGGGGATGTACAGACGGTGGACAGCAGAGATTCAGACTCGCGCGCCGTGTGTCAGGGTCCGGGATGGTAATCAAGCTATCGATAATCCTAAAAATTTTGTCATATCTATTTCGTCAATTTTATTATAATTATGTTGTATGTCAAGTGTTTCTAACGCCGCAATCTCGCGTTGTCAGAAATTGATGATTTTAGATTTAGTCAGGTTTATTATTATTTAGTCATGTTATGATAGATGTCAACGTTGAATTTATATCATTTTCATGTTTCTTTATTATTACATTTTACAGTTCCTGTACTGTCATATGCAAATAGTGACATGGGCAGGGTTGTTGATTTTGGCAAATCATTAATATAAATTATAAAGAGTAGTGGACCCAACACCCTCCCTTGTGAGGCGCTATACTTCATAACACGTTCCTTTGATTTATAGATTTCTTCAAACTTAGTTTTACAATTTAATCTAGTTATTTCAGTAACTTGTTTTTTTAGCAGTATGTCGTGCGCACATAATCGAATGCTTGGGTCATATCGCAGAATATAGAGCATATCCGCGTCTGCTTATCTACGCTACTTGTCACTCGATATAGGAAGTCATATAGAGCCATGTCTATAGATTTATTTTTTCTGAAACCCTTCTGTTCCCTACAAAATATGTTATTTGTTTCAAAGTAGGTATTAATCGCACAGTTTCTTTCGTTCAAATATCTTTGACATTATAAGTCTAAGAGATATAGGCCTATAATTTCCAATGCACTCTTTTTTTTTATTTTTTTTATGAACTGGCTTTATGATTGAGATCTTTAGTGCATCAGGAAATATACCGGAGCTAGTACATAAATTAATAATGTGAGTTATTGGTGCGCATATAGAATGCGCTCCGGTTTTAATAACTTTCGTAGAGATCTCGTCGTATCCAACACTATTGGTAGTTTTGAGAGAGCTTATTAGTTTTTTAGTGTCTCTTCCGTGTTTTATTGACTTAATCAATCGATTCAAAAAAAGATTTTGACCATATTTTGGCAACTGACATCCATTCGTCGCTTAGAGCTTGTCCAGAAAGGACGAATTCGCCGCAATTCTCTCGCGCGTATTACGCGCGACCGTTGCGTCCACAAGGTGCGTACCAACGCGCGAGCATTTGGGGAGGAATTCAGTACGAAACATGGAGTTGAACGAAGCGGTCACGTTGTGGTTAGCTTACCGTCGCTGGAAGAGACAGAAACGGAGGGGAAATAGAATGTATTTAGTACATCCAATTCTTAATGATAGAATGACACATAGTATGTTTGAAACTTTGTATCCGAAATTAAGACAACATGAGAAGAAATTTTTTAACTACTTTCGTATGTCCGTGAAATCGTTTGATGATTTACTTTTATTAATTGAAGAAGATTTATCGCCACGTGCAAATTATGTTCCGCGCGAGGATGTTGTTTCAGCAGAACAAAAACTCGTGATAACTTTAAGGTAAGTATTGTTTTATTCATAATCTCTTATAATACTAACACAGTATTTTAGGATACAAAATCAGGTTTACTAATAAAAACGAATTAAATGTAGTATCAGATAATATAATAATTAAACAATGTCATGGTTTTGGAAGAGGTCAAGACATTCACTATCCTGAGAATCTCTTGATGATGTTGATGGAGAATTTACGTATAATGCTGCCTGTGAAGATCTTGGCACTGAAATAGAATTTCGGCCTTGCCATGCTGTTATGGATGGCGTTTCTGGGTCATATTCTTGTAAAGTAAATTCATTTGGTCTTGAAGGTTGTGCATGGTATCGTGGTCGAACCGGAATTGAAGATGAAGCCGAACTGTTAGTATAATACGAATCGTATGAATACACAGTTGATTGCGTAGATTGTTGAGCCGCTTGCAAAATTTTCATTAATTCAATTTTTACTGCTATACGATTGGCCTCGGGTACCTTAAGTAATTCTTTGTGTAAAGATAAACAGAACAGTTTGTCATCATCACCTTCCGTTACGCTGGAAACCAGTGGTTGTTGTTGATTCCTAGTGCTTATATTGTTTTTAATTATGTTCAGGAATTCAGCATCAGCGGCAGTCATTTTCTTTCTTTTAATGTTTTGATTCGGCGGCCTCATTATGTCTTCCCTTGCATCTGCTGTAGACTCTTCGTTACCTGTCTCTGAGTTTTCAGAGGTGGCTTGAATATTGCTTTCTGTTTTTTTATTACGTACTGACCTTTCGAGAAACATAAGACGTTGAAAATATATGTATTGAATCTTCGAAGCTCCAGATCCTGATGGTGCATTCTTTGTTTTTTTCATTTCACGAACAAATGTGTCGCGAAGGCATTTCCACTTTTTTTGAAGAGTATTACCTGAAATTAACAATTAACAATAATTTTTCAATTTTGTTTCAGGTACTTAGCAACTGGCTGTTATTTTGCTGACTTACATTATGCCTATAGATTAGGGAAATCAACTGTAATTGACATTGTTCAAAAAACTGTATATGTTATTTGGAATAAGTTAAAAGACAGAGTAATGAAAGAACCTTCGACAGAAGAGTGGATGGAAATTGCAAGAGGATTCGAAAAATATACAAATTTTCCTAATTGCATTGGAGCAGTTGATGGCAAACATATTAGAATTATAAAACCTTTAGATTCCGGCTCTATGTTCTACAATTATAAACATTTTTTTTCGACTGTTCTGCTTGCCGTATGTGATGCAAATTATTGTTTTATCTGTATAGATTTTGGAGCATGTGGGAAGAGCAATGATTCAACGATTTTTAAAAACTCCACATTCTTCAAAAAACTCACGGAAAAATCTTTGAACATTCCAGGACCAAAACCAGTATCAGAAATTCGTACAACACGTTTACCTCATGTTATTGTTGGAGATGAGGCATTTAGCTTATCAGAACATATTATGCGACCATATTGCGGCAAGAATTTAACCAAATAAAAACGAATATTTAATTACCGCCTCTCTAGAGCAAGACGTTATATTGAGTGTTGTTTTGGAATCCTGGTAAACAAATGGCGAATATTTCACAAACCACTCAATGTACATATTGAATTTGCGCAAAACATAATTAAAGCTTGTTGTGTTCTTCACAATTACGTCAGGTTAAGAGATGGATACAGATACGAAGACACATTGTTCGAAACAGCTCTAGATGGTCTGAGTACGACTACAATTCGACCTGGTATAAGGTCTCGAAACACAAGGGATATATTCGCTGATTATTTCATGAAGGAAGGTCGACTGCCGTGGCAAGACAAAATGATCTAATTTTCTTTGTTTGTTACAAATTATTAAAATAATAATAATTACTTACCAAAATCTTTCTTTTTTTCCTCGGAGTCTACTTTATCAGAAAATATTAACACCAATTCTTCCCAAGACCTACGTTTTAATATCCTATTAGCATAATCAGGTGATTCCAAATCCCATATCGCCGGTCTTTTTTCTATTTCGTCTATAAACAATTCCGTGTCAAAATTTTGGCGCTCCATTTCCCTCGATACGTGCACTCGCTCTAGAGTTCGCGCGTTAACTGGACGCAACAAGGCGTCCCTAGTATCTCGACTCGCGCGCAATACGCGCGAATCAAGCGCGAGTCGAGAGTCTGGCGTAGTGCACGCGATTTACGCGCGTATTTGAATTCGCGCGATGCTTGTGGACGCGATGTATTGATGTCTAGTACCTCGACAACGCGCGTATTAATTCGCGTGATACGATTCGCGGCGAATTCGCCCTTTCTGGACAAGGTCTTAATAACACGTCCAAAATTTGATGCAGTCAAAATGTTACGACGCAACTCCAGCCCTTCACTACTTCCGCTTTGCTGTTTATTTAGTAATTTTTTCCCTTTTTTCAAATTTTGAAATTTTCAAACACTTTTCTTTGATTCTGCCATCATTATCTTCATCCAAGTCTTTGAACAATTTTCACCATAGTTTCTTGTATCTTGTGCATGAAATAATAATTATGCGAACTTTTTCCTACTAAAGATTTATGCAGAATGGAATGTATAAGGGTTTTTGCGTATTAAAAAATACTGCTGTGGCATTGCATCGCATTTGATATTTATATCTTCGGCTAAAGCTTATACGCTTGCCACCTACAAATTTAACTACAATGCTATGGTGCCTTTCCACGGAGTTGCTATCGACGTCCAAAATTTAGCTTCTTGCATGGGCTGCAAGGTGAGCTGTAATCAGTTTGATTCGTTGCCAAATACTATTAGAGAACATTTCACGATATACGTTCTCGTCTTCGACAGTTATGGAACAAAAATATTCTTTACACTTGCCATGACGGCCGAATGCGTGGTCAGGTGCATTTACTATATTTTGATAAATATTGTCTGAATTTTTATACTTTTTGATTGCTTCTATGAATACTTTTCTCCTACCACCGGCAAGCATTTGAAACCGGCATTAAATACTTTAAGATATGTGTTACCGGATATATAAATTACAAAGGTGAGAAACATTTTCAAAAATGACGTCGTTTTCGTCTTTTCCCCTTACAATTCACCTTAAGTGTTGGGCAGCAGCGTATGGAGGACGTCTCGATTTGACTTTGAAGTGTTTTTGGTGGGCAGATGAAATCACCGTGGACAGGGAGAGCAGGCTGTGGTCACAGTAATGCACAACAATGTACACGCTAACTTTAATTCAGCTCGTTTGACTTTCTTATCGGCGAACTGCATTTTTGTTATATCAAAAACGTTTGAAATTTAAGGTTGTTGACTGATCCCTTTAAATTTAGCTTTGAGTTTTGTACCCTCTTTGTATCGTATTAAGACACTTATCTCAGCCGTCATCGTGATAGCACATAAGGTGCTGTTACCTGCCAGAATCCTAACCTACCTACTAGAGGAGTAGAAGGAAAACCGCATTCAATCTCTAGTCAAGTTTATTGTTTTCAGTAAGACCTGGTTACACGGTACAAACAAAAGAGTATGTAAAAAATATAAAAAGATAGACCACGGCTTAGCTAGTCTTCTAGGGTACAAATCGTGAGGCTCCCGCGATGAGTTGCATGCAATTCAGAGTTGAAAAGATGGTGAAGAAAACCTGAATGAATTTACCTACATGAATTTATTTTAATATTGGTATTGGATGGATATATTTGTTTTCTGAAAGGGCGCCAACCATAGTGGAGTATACAGCCACGGTACTGTAGGATAAAGATCCAATAATGTTTGAAATTGATCAGTGTCAATAAAACCGGATATCACCAAACGTTGTCCAGCCGGAATGTTGGGTCCAATGGGTCCCAAATTCAGGCCAGGAAGCAGATTGGTCTTCCAGGGATGAAGTAGAAGTTAGGGGCAAATAAAAAAAAACTCCGGATGTCACCAAACGCTGTCCAGCCAGAATGTTGGGTCCAATGGGTCCCAAATTCAGGCCAGGAAGCAGATTGGTCCTCCAGGGATGAAGTAGAAACTTGTATCCAAAAAAAAAACCTCCTGTAATTGAGAAAACTTCAATTACAGACAAATATTGAAACATTGGTAAAGGGACGGAATGATTTTAGACAAAATATCATGCCTTGGCCACATGGCCTGACTGTAAATATGACAGAAGGCCACATACTAACTAGGTACATGAACCAGCATATAGTTTCTAGTCTTTTGATTTGAAATTTATTGAATAAATTGTGATTATAAGATTTATGAGAAAGATGTTTTATTAAAATAAATTACAAAATTCCTCTCAAAATGCTGATATAACGACCTACTCGCTTACCTATTGGTCAGACAGAAGGTTTCATTGAAAAAACTCGAAGAAAAATCTGGTCATCTGGCATCTACTGGTTGTTCAAGTTTCCCTGACGATTATTATGATTGTTATTGAAGTTGCTAGTTGTAGCAGTCTTCTTAACAGTTTGTCCACTTCGTTGGCAGGTTTTTAAGACTTTGATCTTCTCAATCAGGTTAGTACCATATAGGTAGTCATCCCTCTCGATGTCTTTGATGGTGTCCACAAAGATTTGTCTAATGCTGGTAATACCAGATTTTTTCTAGGGCACCATTTTGGGCAATAATTACTTCTTCTTTGCTGTATGACTTCCCCACTGTTGATATAAAAAAATTAGAAAAATCCCAAGAAAACAATTCCATTGATTTCTTGGTAATAAAATATAATCCATATTACGAACTTTACCTACCATGCATATCGCAACGTTTACATTTATATCTATAAATAGATTGATGCTTATGTTCAAATTCATCTACGAGTAGTGTCGCAATAAGAATTAAGTATAACACAATAGTATTTTACAATAGAAATGAAACTCGTAAAATATTTTAAAAATTAAGGATGTATATAAATCAATATACCTTGTAAATACAAATACAAGAATTCTTATCAGATTCTTATATTAATTAGGCTAAGAACAATTGTATATTATAATATAGCGCCCCTAGTGGAATATTGCTGTGCCCTAATAGGGTTTATGTTTGAAACAAACAATGTACCTACCTACTTTAAGATCCATAAGTAACAACATAAGTGCAATAAATGATTCTATTCTATTCTAATATTACAATAAATGTTGGTAGGTAAATATCTTTTTTATATTTATTTTACGACTAAATAGTCATTTTAAAAATTAAATCTTACTCTTGGCTTCATAGTACGGCCACTTCTAGTCATTTTGATGGTTTTAGTTTTAGTAGTGTCTTCATAAAATTTTGTATTATTACTAGTCACATTTTTGTTTACATTGTCGTCTTTACTAATGTTGGTACAATCGTCATTGCTTTGATCGTTCAATAAAAATGCTGGTTTCAGTCTATCAATTGAGATATTTACCGTTATATTAGGATATTAAATAGTATAAATTTTACCTCTCCTTTTGATGACTTTGTAAGGACCATCGTTGGGCGTTGTTAACGGCCTACGCACTGCGTCATTACGTATGAAAACATGATCACACTTACCTAATTCATTATGTACAAATAATGTACGTGAGTCTCGTAAACTTCTGGAACCAGGTTTCAACTGATCTATATTATATCTTAGCTGATTTAAATAATCATACTCACCAATACTACAATTAACTGAGATATTATAAAAATCTCCAGGTAAACGGAATGTTTGACCAAACACATACTCAGCGAAACTTATACTACTACCACTTCTACCTACTGTGCGCAATCCTAATAAAACTGTAGGTAATTAATTGAGCCATGACGTATTCATAAGACGAGCTGTTAAGGCTTGTTTCATACTCAAAAAATTCCTGCCCCAACCTTTTTTTGACCTCTTGTGGTAGCTCGTCAAAGAAGTTCTTCAAATATTTGTCTTTGCTGAAGTAAGCTATTAGTGATCTCCCAAAACAAGATCCGTCTTTTTTAGGATGGCAACAGATGTCCAGCTCGGGGTGACTCCAGCGAACAAGTTGTTGTCTTTCAATGCCGAGAACGTTGAAGTAGCTTGGAACTGCTTCTGTACCTCCGAGTATCGAATATATTTCCAACTGTCAGTTCCTAAACGTTGGCAGTCTATTCCACTGTTTCGCTAATACAGGATCAGCTTTGGAAAACTTTGGTCCGATTTCCGTAGTGCAAGGTTTGAAATCAAAAGCTATTTGAGCTTTCTTTTAGAGCTTTGGTTGCTTGTATTGCTTTCAGACGGCGTTGTGCACTGGCAATCTCATAAATTATTCCGTTTCCTTGGGGTCTATATGGACTACTACGGATTTTTCTTATGCCTACTAACTTCAGTAACTCACTGAATAATGTACTCTCGAATTGTCGTCCCTATTCACTTTTTAACCGGTCAGGAGTACCAAAACGGGATATCCAGTTTTCGTAAAATGCTTTAGCAACTACTTCCGCGGTGATCTCTTTAACAGGTACTGTAAGCAGGTAGCCTCTGGCTATCGAGTGAATCTGTCTATCATAGTTATGAAATATCAGTAGGTGGCAAAGAACCAACAGTGTCAATATGCACATGTGATCAGCGTTTAGCTTCTGGGAAACCTTTGATTTCTGACATTGTATGCATGTTTTAGCCCACTATCCTAAATCTCGATTCAAAGCGGGTAAAAAAAATCATTGCGCAATAGATGTAGATTTAAAATATTTATGCATCTGTCTACATGTTTTTGTGTCTATGCGTAGCTTAAAATATATCCTCTCTAAATACACCACTATTTTGTAGTTACCAGAATTTTTTTAAGGTCAGTTGCAGCAGAGGCTACTTATGCTATTGGCACTGTCAAAACTTTTTAATATTTAACTTTCACCAAGTTATCAAGGTTTGTTTTCAACCAAAATCCTGCACAATTTTATGGACACACTACCTCTACAAGAAAATACTACGCAATACTACTATTAGTCAATATCGTACGCACTCCATTCATGACTCTCTCCCTCCATCTACCGTCTCGTCAGTAGTACACTACCTACCTATGTCACATCATCTTGTCGCACTCATCGTATGCTCTCTGTCTCGCTCATTAGATTTTAACGCTTTGTCTTTGTACTTTATCGAAAGCGTCTATTATGCGCTGTTTTAGGTCCTGCACATTGGTAGGCTGGTCACATACACCAGTCTTTTTATTTCGCTCCACAAAAAGAAGTCCATTGTGTCAAATCGGGCGAGCGCGGAGGCCAGGCAACTGGGCCACCGCGTCCAATCCATCGGGTGCCAAGCTCCTGAGTTAGGTACTCTCGCACTGCGCGATGATGGTGCGGTGGCGCGCCGTCCTGCTGAAACCATAGCTCCCGCCAGGTTGCTAACGGAGTATCCTCAAGCATCGTATCTACCATCGTTTGCATCAGGTTTAGATACGATTCACCAGTTAGGCGTCCTTCGATGAAAAATGGTCCGATCAATTTATCATTTAGGATTCCCGCCCACACATTTACACTAAACCCAAGTTGAAAAGAGTGCTGTTTTGTCACTTTGGGGTTCCGAGTATACCACCAATGTTCGTTATGTTGATTAAATAACCCAATTCGCGTAAACAAGCATTCGTCCGAGAACAACACGTTCGCATCGGGGTTTTCCAACACCCAATTGCAAAACGCCATCCTCGCTACTCTGTCGATAGCTAGTAGCTCCTGGGTCTTCCTGTAGTGGTAGGGGTGCACCTCAGCTGAGCGCATAATCTTCCAAGCGCAGGACTGGCTTATGCCGAATCGACGTGACGCGTGCTCTTCCGAGGATCTTCTTCAAAATAATTTAGGACGTCATCGTAGAAGTTTTGGGAGTATGCAGGCCCTTCTCTTCCTTGCGCATGCGATGAGACGGCACGTAAACAGAGCCATGGTCCAATATGCGTTGGTAAATGCTGGACATCGTGGAGTGGTTTGGTTGTCGATTGTTTGGGTACAATTCGCGGTACATCCGTAATGCTGCACTCACATTTTCCCCAGCCAAAAAATACGTGCGTAACATGTACGCGTATTCTCTGGTAGTATACTGATAAGCCATCGTTAACGTGAAAACCACAATAAGTTAAGTACTCTAAATTAGATGCAGGTACGAGCGCGGTGAGTGCCATCTCGTTAAATAAAAAATAGTACGCGGGTAAGAGCTACAACACGTCGATACAAGTTTGCCGGCCATAGAAAAAATAAACAAATTGCGTTGAGTGAGGGGTGGTAGAAATGATAATTCGGAATCACTGAATCTGATTTTTATATTCAATTACTTATACAGGTATACAGTTAGGTACCAACCGAACCTACTGAGTGGGGCGAGACGACTGGCGACGCGACATCAAAAACCTACGCGTCAGCCCGATTCCTGTGGCTACGTACCTAGCCGCCACAGTACCTTCGTTTGTTACTTCTTCTTAATCATTATACCTACATCTAAGTCTTTAATTAGTCTTTTAATAAGAGACTGATTTAACACACACAGTCAAAATAGTTAAATTTCTTGGCAGTTATCACATTAATATGCACCAATGCCGGATTCCGCATGCACCTCATCATAATATTCTATGCTATTCATGTGCCCATAAATAGCAGTCGTCGCAACGAATCCAATCCTCTGTGGGATGGTCTTCATATCATATGAAGACAGGAATATTCAGTTAGATCATACGTTTTATTTATTCTTATTTTGCTTGGGTGTTTCCTTTTTCTGTTTTGATAAGTCTCCTCCTAATTTCTCTTTTGCAGCTTTGATTTTGTTTTCATCTTTCTTATGTTTTTGAGCCATAGTCGCCATAGAGCCATGTCGTTGATAGCTGTTGTTTCAAAGGCGCAATGATATTTTCTGCCATTTTAGAAGTTCTGACTTGATGATGTTAATCATTGTCTCGTACGGCTCAATATTTTTATCAGTCAGTAAAGCATATATTAACTGAACAATTGTAATTCCGTTGCCGCTTCCAATGTCACCGTGCGAGGTAAATAATTGTACAAACGGATGCTGTCAACTTTTGCAATGTTCCGTCGCCGGATTATTCATCAATATTTTCAATGATTTGTGTCGCTTGTTATGTGCTTGTATGTAATTCTTTTATCGATCTTACAATAATAATAACATACTGAGGGTCTAGCATGAGTTTGGTGTACCCAAGATGTAAGCCATAATCATCGTCCAGACCATTTTTTAAGGAAATAAGACAGCGTCATCTACGGTATTCTTTGATAAGCTTCACTTGCGAGCATGAGTTCAGTGCAGACGTAGTGTAAACCAAGAGTATAGCGTACACTTTGGTGTACTATGCTCTAATCTGTGACCGTGTCGACCGTAGCCTTACACCGGGACCGTTACAATGATAATTGCAAATACGAGTGACAAATAAAACCTGAACGACAGTGCCTCCACGATAGCGTAGCTCACACCTTAAATTTCTATGAGAATTGTTAAGACGAAATTTCGCGCCAGTGCCCACCCTCAGACAAAATAAAAAAGTAAAGACGGAACTCTGTGAACAGCAAAGTGAGGCCGGTCAAACTACGCCTTGACGTGTACTTACACAATTACACACACACCCGTACAACGTAACTACGCCTTACCTTGTCAGTCTAGCTATCGCGGCTCGTGGGGAGCAACGTTTTGAGAAATTATAAATTTACCAGTAAACATGCCGAATTGTGTTGTGAAAGGGTGTAAGAATCAATCTTCAAAATATAAAAAAGCGGGATGGAATCAAATTTCACACGTAAGTAATTTGGAAACCAATAATTTTCAATAAACCAAAATAAAAGTTTGAGGTTATTGCTTGGAACACAAGTGTTGCCAGTATGAAGTGTTTTTGTTTACCCTATTATTTGGGTATAATGTGATACGCAACGTAACGTTACTCGTTTCTTATGATGGTTATCAGTATATTTTAAACCCGTCGAGTGCTTAGAGAACACACGGGTGTTCGCTAAGTTCGTGGGCCCCACGTGTCCGGCGAACACACGGATGTACACAAGATTTTCAAACATCGCGTTGATGGCTGTACCGCAAGTATGAGTTTTGCTTACCATATTTGGTTTTTCGTTTTGCGTTTTTGTTCCGTGTTCATTGCGGGTTTTGTATGAAGACGCGATAGGGATACCGATATGGAACTTTACAAAACCCGCAATATACATGGAACAAAAACGTAAAACGAAAAACCAAATATGGTTAGCAAAACTCATACTTGGGGTACTGGACTATCGGTCATCTTGACCCACGGCGCAACGCGATATCTTCCCCGTTTGTGAACTGATTTTTACGATTATTATTTCTTAAAATATGTTACATATCCGTAATATTGTGAAAACCGTTAGATTATAATCTGTCTCGCGAGATTGTAATCTGTCAAAAAATTGTAAACTCGTAGATTTCGTTAGATGTCCGTTAGGTGAGGCAAACACAACCTAACCGATCCCATAATCAGTTATGTTGTGTTAGATTATATCATGACTAGCGGCCTGTCCCAGCTTCGCATGGGTGGTCATAAATTTTTTGAACATTTTAGGATAAACTTAGACCGTGGGTTCGAGCCTCGCGTCTACTAATTTCATACATTTGCACGTCCTTCTCCTTGAGTGAGTGAAATTGCACCCCGAGCGTGACCCGTGGACCCGTTAACATTTTTAATTTCGTCATATCTTTTGAATGGAATGTCCGATTTTAAAAATTTAAGAAGTAATCTATAGGTATTGAAACCGTCTTAATTATGAAATGATTTATTTTGATAAGGATTAATACCAAGGTACAAATAAACACCCTTTTCTAGCGGCGGCATTTCAATTAATTTTTTATAATAAAAGAACACTTATTGTGACATAACTATAATAGTTAGACATATGCTGTCGCGACATTTTTTGTAGATAATGATGTGTTCTGTAAAGTCGTAGTACATTATTTTGTTCTATCATCAATAGTTTTCGCAGCGCACGCGATGTAAGGTTTTCTTTTTCCACCTTGGGTTACATTATTGGAGTTTTAGTAAGGATCCCTGATTGTTTTGAAAATATAATATAGCCTATGTTACTCAGGGATAATGTAGCATTCTAATGGTGAAAGAATTTTTGAAATCGGACCAGTAGTTTTTGAGCCTATTCGTTACATACAAAACAGCAAAACAACAAAAATACAAATCTTTTCTCTTTATAATATTAGTGTAGATAGACGTTTTATTTAGTAATGTTATTTTTGTAATTTTGGGGTAGTTTGAATTGTCATGGCAACACCGGCCTCCGCACACATGTTTAGAAAACTGGCCTCACTTTTCTGTTCGTAGAGCTCCGTCTTTACTTTTTTATTTTGTCTGAGTGCCCACCATACAGAGTTATGTATGGTGGAAAAATATTGACCTGGACATAGAGAGAATAGTAAGAGAATGCAAAATATATTGCTTATTGCACCAGAATCGTAAAAAGGTACAAATTCATAGCTGGATAGTAATATCCAGCTATGAATTTGTACCTTTTCTGTTACCAAGGTTCCTTCGGATATTCATCCGAAGGAACCTTGGTGCAGAATACATTTAAATTATGCAAATTATTCTTAAATAACTATTTTTTCTTATAGTGGTGAATGCTTACAAAAAAAGGTTACAAGTTATACCTACTAAAACTATAATAGCGACAGCTACTATCAACATACTAAAAAACTCATTTGTCACATTTGAACTACCAATTACAGTGGTGTCAGATAATGGAAGACAATTCAGGTCTGAAGAAATGATGTGATTTTTAAAAGAACATGGAATACATTCTAAATTTACAGCCCCATTCCATCCTGCTACAAATGTTCAGGCAGAAAGATATGTACAAACTTTTAAAAACAAAATGAAGAGCATGCAACATGAAAAAGGTACCCAATTAGAGAAAATTGCAAAATTCCAGATGATGTACAGAAAAACGCCCAACAGTGCTACAGGCCTTAGTCCAGCGGAACTAATGTTTAAACGGCTTTACAGAACAAACATTGATTTAGTAAAAAGAGATGCTAAAACAGAGATGGAGATGAAGAAGAATATAGAGCAAATACTACAAAGCAAAGAATTCGAGGAAGGAGAGCGAGTACAGATAAGATTTTATGATAGTAATAAATTGAGATTTGGTATGATAGTAAACAGAAAAGGAAAACTACATTATGAAGTATATGTTGACGGGCGGGTACATGTGCGGCATGTAGACCAAATAAGGAAGACATCTATATATCAATATAAAGACCAAAGAAATCCGCCATTGACCATAAATCGTAACTAGGTCATTCAAAAAAACTTCATAGCAAAGCAACATTATATTCGATTGTCTTTAGCAGTGCCTGTTTTTAATGCATGGGAAGATATTAGAATTGAAATCAATAATGAATTCCATTCTAAACTAATATAAATTTGATAAAAATCCAATAAAACAGACTTGACAGTGGTAACTTTGCATCTCACATTGGACAGTGGTGAATCTGTATCTAACTGGCATGAGACAGTGCAATTAAATTGATGATCAGCGATTCCTGATCAGCTAACTGCAGCAGCTTGAAATCAGACAATATTTTTTAGAAACAATAAAAATTTATTATCAGTTTCTACTCCGCTACTGACACATACTCTACTCTTTCAAAGTAATCTAAATCCACTATACAACGTGTTGATGAAGTTATGTAGGGAAACAAAGAGCGTGTATTTAGACCAAGCACTGGAATACTTTGACGTGTGCAACGGTTGAATACATCGTTTTCGAAATTCCCATAGAAAAGTAAAATTAATATTTTCTCAGAAATTTGCAACAGCCCTGTCTGTGTACGTGTCAAGGTCACACGCACGCGCGCTTCTATCTAGGAAAGAGAAAAACAACGATAACCTACGAGATAATTTGAAATACTTACCTTTCGGTAGGTAGGTAGGTACGCCGCCAATCCCCTGACACGATATTTTTACTGGTTCCTATGGATTTTGTCATTATTTACTGGCTATAATAACACTGGATAAAACTGGATTTTGGTAAGTTTGCGAGATTTCGCACGACACAGGCTTCAAACTTCACACTAAACCATTACCTCGTAGGCACTGCTCATACACACACTGACTGACGACGGCTTTTTACATAACAATCACCATTTTATCACGTTTGATGACATTTTCCCAACAAAACAATGTACAACAACGCATGTAAACACAAACAGGGTGACCATCTCAAAAGTGGCGGTTCTACCACACACCTGCCAAAAAATCTGTCAAAATCTACCAAGCTTGACGATAAAAATACCAAAAATATGACTTCATACCATCTCCTTCGTGGCTACGGAATAAATTAAATACCTAAATTACATTCAGTTACTATCTTTTGATCGTTTGTAACGGTTTGCAGTTATCTAAAACGAGATAGAAGTTGTTTAGAAACCGAATCAATAAGGGTAAAAAAGAATAAGAAGTTTCCAGTTCGGTAAAAAATAAATAAATTATAAATATTATTTCATTAAAAATTCAAACTAATAAGATTTTTCTTGAAATATTTAAAATCTGCCAAATGGCAGAAATCTGCCACAAATGGTAACACTGATCGGCGGCCGTCGGCCGTCCTGATTGGATATGCGTTTTTAAATGCAACCAATGACAGACAGGTTAGTCAAAGATTAAATAGGACAGACTAGACACTTCCCAAAATTGCAGTTGAATAATTTTGTCGTGTCAATGAACCATGGTGGTAAAGTAACATGTTACAATTTAAAGAACTATGAATATCATAAACATTGCTTTACGACATCTAGTAATTAAACAAAAATAAATATTCTATTAAATATTGAGTACGTAGCCTACTAGGTACCTAGTTACTGAATAGGTATTAGTACCAAAGATCTCAGAGAAGGTTTACCGTGACTAGGGATTACAGTCGCGAAAATATTTCTTTTACATACCAAGATCTTTAAAAACAGCAACATCATTATTAGGTAGGCACATTACTAGGTAATTGGTGGCAGTTCTGTTACCTATTTTATCTAAGGTTAACAACTAGAGGTCAAAGAACAGCTGTAAATAGGGCTGCCTCATGATGCGTTTAGATTCATTTTAGATAAAAGTTTAAGAGGCATTTCATGAATGAAAAACTTTGAAATTTTAAAAGTCGTAGAACAAAAGTTGTTCGTTATGACCGGTAGAATATCCTACTTTCGGATCCCTACAATTCTTAATAAACACGTTGTATAATGAGTATTTCAAAATGTACATTTGTTCTAATCTTTTTAAAAACGGTATATTTTCTTTTTAGGTGATTCAGGATATGGCAAGGAAACCTTTATGTTGACCCCCATCCTGCCAAATCCTACTGAAGGAACACCAGAAATGAGGTACAATAAAAAAATAACACAAGTACGCAACTGCATTGAGAGGGCAAATGGTGTAATAAAAGCATCTTTTCGATGTCTTCGGAAGGACAGGGTATTGCACTACCAACCAGAAGCAGCGGGGCTTATTATTACATCATGTTGCACAATATACAATATGATGCATCATTACAGGTAAAAAGAATCTTATGGTAACGGTTATGCACAGCACAAAAAGATCATTGATCCAATTTATAGTAATTAAAAATAACTCTTTTATTTTAGGTTTCCAATGCCTGAACCATTGCCTCAACCGGCAGAAGTTGAAAGTGAAGATTCCAACCAAGGTGATATAGCTATGCCGAGACAAACACCTAGAGCAGCAGCTCTTCAGCGGCAACTGGAAATTATTAACATGGTTATTAATTTCTAGATTTTGCAGGTCAGTCATACTAGATAGGTGACATTTTACAACACATTAACATTACATTACAATTATTGTGTTGTTCACAAATATTTTTCTTCTATTACAGACCAGCGGCCTGTCCCAGCTTCGCATGGGTGGACATAAATTTTTTCAACGTTTTAGGATAAACTTAGACCGTGGTGGGTTCGAGTCATTTGCACGCCCTTCTACCTCGCGCCTTGCCCGGACCCGCGCTTAGTGAGAACGCGCCCCGTGACTTATATTTTTAAAATCTTTTGAATGGAATGTCAGAATTGAAAAATTCAATAAGTAATGTTGTATAGGACATCAAAGTAAAAAGATTTGTAATGTAGGTAACACACGCGTTTTATTATTAACTAGATTGAGAGATGTTGTCGAGCCGCGATGTTGTTGTGGACTGATGCGCCCGGTCGCGCGGGTGCCGCGCGATTCCCGGAAAATGCACAGTTTGCACTATTGTACTGTGTGAACCGTACATAGTCCGGGGCGCGAGATGAAGTGATTGAAGCTTAATGATTTTGTTAGTTAGCGACAATGGATAATGATAAAGGGTGATAGAACAATGTCATGTTAGTAATCGCAGTACGAGACCGACATTATTCGCTTAAAAACCTTATTCTACTGAAAGTGGGTGAAGTGCTCATGTCCTTGCACGTTTTTTGGTACTTCACCCTATCGACCCTAGGTTTCAGTTTACTTGCATCACACACAACACTGCACACACTACACTCCTGTACACTGACACTAGATGAGCCCGCCGCTGATGTCGCCGATGCCGGCGATACGGGCGGCGCGCTCCTCGGTCGGAGCGCGGCCCGCACCGTGCTGTTGCCCGGAGCGGCGGCGGCGGCGGCGCGACGACGCGCTCGCCACCAGACTAGCGCGGCTCCTGCCAACGCTGCTGCCGCTACCGAGTATATTGCGACGTAGTGGTGTACGTCGTACGAAGACATCGCCATGTCGTCCTCGAGGTCGAGACGGTAGGCTCCCGCTTTCATCTCTACGATACGCTTGTCGATGCTGTCGATCGATCTTAACAAGGTGCTGTTGCTCTCCTTGAAAAGTCCGGTCGGTATCGTGAGGTTTATTGATCGAGTGAGCGAAGCGAACGAAGATCTTAGTTTCAACTTGGGCGATTTGGCATTTTATGTATGTATGTATGTATGTATGTATGTATGTATGTATGTTTGTCTGGCGATAACTGAAGAACCGTTGATCCGATCTGCATGAAATTTGATATGTCGATAGCTTGTACTTGAGAAATTTACTGGTAAGTATATGAGTAAAATCGGATGAAGGGTTTTTGAGATATGGGGTTTTTTAAGAGGGCAAAAATAAAAAAAGTTACATAAAAAAATCAAGTTACATGTCATATGAAAGGGCTTTGTTTGGACATTCCAAAAAAATTTTTTGGAATGTCGGGTCGGTCGTTCGTCGGGTCGCATCACGAGATCTCAGTTCGGGGCGAACTACTAGTGTAGATTAGTGTAGATATAGATTACGATGGCAGACTACTACTGACTAAACTCGAAATACTTACTAGAAGACCTGTATAAAATAGTAATAAATACTCATTGTAACACACTAAAATGTTGCTTTTTATCTCTATAAAAACAGTACCAAAGGGGACATCATCAAGTTGACGTTGTAAATCTAATTTACTCAAAGTACACTACAACACTACAGTTGCAAAACTAGCTAATAGGGAGCTAAATGATATCCTTACGCTAAAAGAATTTGATTTCTTTCTTTAAAAATCAAATTTCTTTCATCCTCAATTTCATTTCGCCTTTTGAGGTGGTTGGAGATATCCTGATAATTAGAATTAAAAAATAGGTATTAATTTAAAACATTATTATTATGATAAGGCTACTTGACTGAAATTATACTGAGTTACAACATATGAAAAACAATACTTACAGAGAGAACAGCCGTTGTTTCCTGACTGCAGGAAGAAAATATCTGCCAAATTATGGGTCCTTGAGGCAGATATTGATGGCCTAGATGTTTGTGGTTGTAGTGGTACTGGTGGTATTGGTGGAGGTGGTGTATGTGGTGGCGCTAGTGGTGGCAGAGCTGGTGGTGGTGGCAGAGCTGGTAGTGGTGGCAGAGCTGGTGGTGTTAGCAGCGGCGGCGGTGGTGATGATGGTGGTGGTGACGGCACCTGCTGCACTTGGGTCGGTGGCACACCAATAGGGCCTAAAATACATAACATCTCAAATTATCTTCCAGTATAGGCATTATTATGTGATAGTAATGTGTAACATACTGCAAGACATAAGGCCACATGCAGCTTATATGACTGTGTTTTAACAATGTTTAGTCTAGATAATTCTATGATACAGTACTCACTCTCGGGTACACCGGCCAACCCTTGTGAGGTTGTCCTACCAATTACTGACAAAATTATATTGTCAGTTCTTGATATGGACGGCACCTCAACTGTGTTTCCGGTGGCATTGAGAGCCCTATGCGTCGTCGCATTTCTGCCTTTGCCACGGCTTTTTAGGTCCCTCCAAGTCTGCAAATAAAAAGAACAACATAAGGCTGTTTATGCACAAAACAACCCAAGCCCAACCTCCATGGGCTTATCGCCCCCCTCTAAAGATGCCACATACTCAAGTGATAGAACAGCCATCATTACCGACCGTACCGGATGAACCTACTCCTTCTCTGCTGGTTATCCCTAAATCTACTTCAGAGATTAGCCAGAGCCCTGCTACACCGGTCGTTCAGGAAGTGCCATTGCCTACAGTAGAGCCGGCACGTCGAAGCACGAGAACAAGAAGACCTCGCAATCGATTATGTCTATAAGAGAAGTTACTTACAAAGAAGTTACAATGAGGAAGAGTTTTACGAGCACAGAACATTATTACTCAAGACGAAGAAGTTCGAGTTCATATAAAAAAAGCAGGTCCACTTAGGGCCGGTTTCACCATGCTCTGTTAGTTAAACTAACAGCTTGTTAGCCATTTAACAGACTGTTAAAGTCGTTTTGTGTTTCACCATGCCCTAATCAAGGATTATCTTCTTTAACAGACTGTTAAATCTAATTGCTGGTCTAGAGGTCGGTTAAATATCTAACAGAGGATTATGATGTCATATTTATGTCAAAATTATTGAAAATATTGATAATTTGGAGAACATTTTACGCCGTCCCAGAACTTGACTTATAAAAACACGCCGAAACTACTTTGAAGGATATGATGACATTGATTTTAGCACAAGGTTTCGTCTATCAAAGGAATCTGTTTTGGGTGTATTGGAATTAATGGAAGATAAACTGGAATATCCATCAGATCGGTAAGTACCTACCCAAGTACCCACCTTCCTACAAATTGCTATCGTTTTAGGTTTACACTCGATATGTATACCTGTTACCAATGACTGGTTTCTACTTATCCAAGTCTAACCCCTCTATGTATTTTTGTTACAGAAATAAATAAACTTCTGTTCATCATCATCATCATCAGCCCAAAGAAGTCCACTGCTGGACATAGGCCTCCCCTATACATTTCCAGGAAGAACGATTCCGTGCCCTCTCCATCCACCGACTATCCGCGATCCTAACAATGTCGTCAGTCCATCGGGTGGGAGGGCGTCCCACGCTTCGTTTTCCTGTTCGTGGTCGCCATTCGAGAACCTTTATTCCCCATCGGTTATCAGTCCTTCGAGCTATATGACCTGCCCATTGCCACTTCAACCTGCTGATTCTGCGAGCTATGTCGGCTACCTTGGTTCTCCTACGGATTTCCTCATTTCTGATTCTATCTCGTAGTGAAACTCCCAGCATAGGTCTCTCCATAGCCCGTTGAGCGACTTTGAGCTTATTGATGAGGCCAATAGTGAGCGACCACGTCTCAGTTCCATACGTCATCACTGGCAACACACACTGGTTGAAGACTTTCGTCTTGAGGCTCTGCGGTATCTGTGACGAGAAGATGCGGCGTAACTTCCCGAACGCTGCCCATCTGAGTTGGATTCGTCGGCTGACCTCTTTATCGAAGTTGGACCTACCTAGTTGGATTGTCTGACCCAGATACACATAGTGGTCTACAACTTCGATGATATCGCTCCCAACATATACCGGCACGGGTGCGACATGAGCGTTAGAAATGATTTTCGTCTTGCTCATGTTCATCTTAAGACCCACCTGTTGGGAGACAATATCGAGGTCTCTGAGCATCGTGCCTAGATATTATGCAACTGGTTCACAGCAAGTTACAGTTGGAGAATATTGTGGGCTCTGAAAAGCCTCATACAGAAATGCTGTATTTGAAAGTGGCCGCTATGGTGATGCAGTTGTTCTGGCTGATAGTGTGCTGTGAAATAAAAATATCGGTGGACATTCCACAAAGCACCATCTCACCTAAGCCAAAGCTTGTAATATGGGAACCAGATAGCTGATAATTATTTTACTTACTCATATACTTTTGTTTTTGTAAATACATACCTACTTATAATATTATATAACACCCTGGCAGAGAACAATCATCTATGTTCATCACACAAATATTTGTTGTCTGGATCGAACCCACAGCCTACAGTGCAGAATGCAGAGCTACTACCAACTGAGCCGTGAAGGTTGTCATAATGAGAATTATGTTCATATAGCTAGCCTATTTTAAAAATGTTATGTTATTACATAACTCCAGTGGCAACTAAAAAATATTTTTAAAATATTTTTTGATACATCTACATTTTTATAGCCGTTGAATTTCTGTTTTCAACTTTTCTTGATATAATTGTTCCTGTAGTATTTCCAATTCTAGCTTAGTTCTACTTTTCAGTTTGTCTTGTAGAGAAGATTTAGGTCTTTGTTGTTGCACACCACTCTTTCTTATTGTTGATTCAACCTGGAACAAATTAATATGTAATTAGAAACAAAACACGGTAGACATTCCCTAAGATCTGTTTAGGTTCTTTGAAGATATCTAAGGGGATTAGGGGGTCAGAGGTATGCCCAAATATGTTTAATATTTGGTACATATACACACAATCTAGTGTAGTTCAATCTTACAGTAGTTTGAGTTCCATATATGAAAGGTAGCAAGCCCATCAAGGCTATTATAATACTAACAGGTTTCCTCACCATGTTTTCCTTCACTGTTAGAGAGCACTAGCATTGTGAAAAATGTTTTTGGTAAATACCTACTATTATTATTATTATTATTAAGAGCCTGTAGTGTCCCACTGCAGGGCAAAGGCCTCCCTTCCTTCTCTGCAGTCGCTTCTAGTTTGGGCTACTGTGGACCAGTTCTTTAGGTAGGCGTCTATTTCGTCCCTCCATCTCCGCCGCGGTCTGCCGCGAGGTCGTTTTCTGTTTTTAGGCGTCCAATCTGTAGTGGATTTAGCCCATAACGCATCCGACATGCGGCAGACGTGGCCTGCCCAATCCCACTTCAATTTACCCGCGTGCTTGCCGACATCTGCGATTTGTGTCTTGGAGCGAAGTAAACTGTTGCGCACGCGGTCTGTGATTTTGACTCCCAGAATACTGCGCTCCATGGCTCGCTGGCAAACCCCGAGTTTGGACTTCTGATGTTCAGTTAAAGACCAGGTCTGCGCGCCGTAGGTGAGAATGGGGAGAATACATACGTATAAATACCTACTAGGTATGCTGAAAAGAAGTAATGCAACAAGGTCATTATTTCGAAACGTCTTACTTCTGAAATCTCGATATCTTGAGAATAAAGTGTGTCAGAGTCAAAATGGTTTTGAAGACCATCTAATGTAGGGCCCAAGCATAGGATATATCCTATGCTTGGGCCTTATTCATGCTCTCTTTTCATGCTCGCCTTGTCTTTCTTTTTATATTATCCCAGCATGTTCATTTGTGCGGACGCAGAAAGTTCTCCAGCAAATATTTCCCACCCCTCATTTTTAAAGAAAGAAAGAAAGAATGAAAATACATTTATTTTGGACAAAGCACATAAACACTTAAATAGCACGAACAGATAAACTACACACAGAAGTAGGTACAGGTAGGTACAGTAATATAATAAGGCAAACAAGAGAATAAAAAATAAAATAAAAATAAGAAACAGAAGGTAGGTACAGTAGAATGGAAGTAGGTATTAGGTAAGTACAATAATTAAGGCAAACAAGAACACAAATAAGAAGCAGTAGGTAGGTATAGTAGAATAACAACAGATGATAAATATGAAAATAAGTTAAAAATTATTTTAGGTACCTTCTAGTGTAGGTATATACTATATACCCTCTGTCTACTAAGGTACAATATTATACTTGTAGACAGAAGGCATCCGGTGTGCAAATCAGTGTGTACCAAATAAAGGAAACCCATCGTTCGTTCGTGCCAAGTGCATGCGCGCGTGATCCAAAATAGGTTCCATCTCAGCTTATTGCCACTCCACTAGTGCAGCGGCGCTGGTTTTCAGATGGAACCAAAATAAAAGTGACTTCACGTCACGACTGCCAAGTAACAGCTGAAACGAGTACGGAATACAGCAGGCCAAGCTAGGTTGTAGGTAGAAAACGAAAGGTAGTTTAGTAGATTTAAGAGTAGGTATACGAAGCTAAACTGAGTAGGTAGGTTGAGTACAGCTATTAAGCTATTCATAAAGGGTTTGGAAAATAAGGTATGAATTAACATAGAGTTTGAGAAGGATAGAATAATATAGGTACATACAGTAAGTAGTACATATTAAAATAATAAATTAAATATGAAGGATAATAAAATAAAAATTATTCAGTCACTAAATATGTTGTCTATGGCTGACAGAGAGGAATATTTCTCGAAGCAAGCTTGAAAGCCTTGAAGCAAGTCGTTGCGTCGGCTACTAGCGTTTCTTATCTATGGCGATTGGGGAGGCGGCAGCACGGCGCGGAGACAAACAAGTTCAAACTTGTCTATACGAACAAAATTATGTGGTGGTGTGTTTCATGTTTGTTTGATTGATTTGTGAAAATAAAAAAGAAAGAAAAGCGTGAATAAATTAAAAATGTAGAAAGTTTCTTTGCTCGTATTTGTTGTAATACGAAATTATCTAAAGTTAAATGAGAATACGGATTAAAAGACTGTGAGTAATTGTATTGATAAAATTGTGGATCATGCATGGATATCATTAACAAGAAATACATGTGCATAGTTCGGTAGTGGCAGCTGGCGGCCTAGGTGAGTAAGAAGAGTAAGTAAGGTATACTTACCTATTATGATCGTTTCTGTGAACCTAAGAGTTCATTTCTGAGTTTAAACTTAAATGCGGTGCATGTTTTCAGTTCACGGATTGGTGGAGGCAAGTCATTCCAACACCGAGACGCAGCAAAACGGAAGGAACCTCTAAAAGCCACAGATTTATGCCTCGGTGTGAGGAATACCTTGGTGCACGTTCGCTTCGAGTGGAGCGAATTCTCGTACGCCCAGGTTAGTTTCTTATTATTATTATTATTATTATTCATTTATTTCAGATAATTAATCCATACTTAAATTAAATTATAATTAGAATTAAATAACATTACAATTTACAACACAAACACACAATTACAATTTACAGTTCAATTAAAATTAGATAAAATTAAATGTCATGATGGAAATAACAATGAAATATAAATTAAATAAAGAATAAAATAAAAATTGTCTATCCAATTACATCTAAGCCCATCGTGACTTTCATCCACCTATCCTGAATGGGACAATCCAGGCGGGAAACAATCATCTGCAGGATGCCGTTGCCACTGTCTCGAGTGCGCTGACGCAGGGAGGCTATCTTCTTTCGTACGCACGCGTGGTACCCATCTACTCCTGCCTCCGCAAACATCCCCGAGGCACTGCAGAAGCGAGGCAACCGCAACAGCATCCTAAAGATGTTGTTATATTGTATTCGTAGAGTACTGGCAGTCCTGCGGGTGTGATTTACCCATAGGCTGCTCGAGTAAAATGACTGGCAGTACGCCTTGAAGAGGGTGATTTTTACTTCCCTCGAGCAGCGTGAAAATCTCCTTGCTACCATATTTCCCCGGACTGCCAGCGCTCTGCGCTCTCTTTCTATGTCCTGGTTATCTCTACAATCGTCTGTCACAATGTGCCCCAAATACTTAAAACTATTAACCATCTGTAGAGCCGCACCGTTTAGCATAATAGGCGGAACATGCACTGGTTTAATTGTTCCACTCTTAAAAATGAGAACCTCACTCTTTTTAGAGTTGTACCTCAGTCCATGTTCCGCCGCGTATGCCTGACAAATACAAACTAGTTTGCGTACAGCCCCCACTGATGGCCCCAGCAGCACCATGTCGTCCGCGTAACTGATGTTGTTTACGCACACTCCATCAACGTAACAACCCGAATGAGTGCTACTGAGCTCACCAATGAGATCATTAACATATAGGTTAAATAACAGAGGAGAGGTGATTCCGCCCTGCCGCACGCCACACTCCAAGCCATATGCCTCCGATAGCGCTCCCGCCCACTTTACCTGATTTCGCTGACAACGATACCAGTATCTCAGCATGGATGTGACTTCAGCCGGTACACCCGCTGCCCCCAGCTTGTCCCAAAGCCGATTATACATAACCGTATCAAAGGCCTTGGAGAGATCCAGGAAGCAGGCATATACCGGCGTCTTTCTATCCGTGTAGTACCTGACAGCCTGCTTAAGGCATAGAATTGCACTCTCAGTAGATAATCCAGCTCTAAAACCGAACTGGGCGTCATGCAGTTTCACATGTTGCAAAAGTATTTTGTTAAGCAGGCTGTCAAGAACCTTTGCCGAGATAGTTGCCAGCGAAATAGGGCGGTAGTTGCACTTGTCCGAGGCATCTCCGGTCTTGCACTTAATTATTGGGACCACCAATGTTTTGGTGAGCTCATCAGGTAAGTAGCCGTGACATAGACACAAATTGTAGAGCATAGAGAGTACGCGCGGCAAATGTACACCAGCATATTTAAGATGCTCAATGCTGAGACTATCGTGCCCGGGAGACTTACCTCTTTGCATACCGCGAATCACCAATTGCACATCACGCGCTTTAAAACTTATGAGTCGCTCACGGGGCAGGACAGTCCCCTCATCAGCGCACGTGGTATATTGCAGTGTAGAACTAACTGTAAAATGGTCTTTAAAAAGGTTAGCAATCGATGTATGATCGCTAATATAATTTACACTCACAGGGAGGCCAGACTTTACATTCATTATACAAGTATGTTGGGGTTTTGCTGACAATAAGGCCGAAGAGGAGAGCCGCTAAATGAAGTTTTCGACGCGCTTCCATTTTCAGCATGTTAGCTGTATATATCGAGGGGGAATATGAAAGCAGAAACGGGTACATGCGTTTTGAACGCGCTGAATCAACCCTACAGTACGACTACTACATGTACTACATGTCTACTATACATGGCCCATATACCACATCACAATAATTTAATCGTGACAAGATCAAAGATTCACACAGTGTGATGCGGAGTTCCTCACACAAGTAGGTGCGAATCTTGTACAGTAACTTGAGCCGATAGAAACAATTACGAACACTTTCCGCAACATGACTCTCAAATCGAAGACAGCTGTCCATAATAAGCCCTAGGTTTCTTGCTTCCTTTACACACTCAACCTGCTCCCCATTGACATTAATATTTAGGCTTGAAATTATTATTTAGTTTATTTTTGGTACTGATCAACATGAATTTAGATTTTTTGGGGTTTAGGACTAAGGAGTTTAATTTTGACCAGTTAAAAATTGTGGCTAAATCTATATTTATTTCATTCACAGCTCTATCTGCGTCTGAGGGCTGGAAAGAGTGGTAGAGCTGCAGGTCGTCAGCATAAAGATGAAAGTGACAGAACTCAATGTCATTAATGATGTCTGCACTGTACAAGATAAAGAGGATTGGCCCAAGAATAGAACCCTGTGGTACGCCGCGAGGGACTGGGCGAGGTGAAGATTTGGATGTACCACCATTGGGATCCTCCAGTTCTACATATTGGAGTCTGTTTCTGAGGTAGCTAGAAAACCAGCATATACATTTTGAGTCAAACCCATAAAATGCAAGTTTAGATAGTAGGAGTGGAATGTTTATTGAGTCAAATGCCCTTGAGAAGTCCAGTAGAACGAGGATGCTACACATTCCCTTATCCTGAGCACCCAAAAGACCATCCTAGGCTATTTTTAAACGCGGTGGTCACCGCGTCTGTTCTTTATTTTCTACAACATTTCTGTGTTGAGGAACAAGACAAGAACACAGATTAATGTCTCCTTTTCATTTGCCGTGATTTTATTTCATTTACATCGTGGAAAACAAATCCGAAAACGAAGACTCAACCATAGCACAACAACAACAACAAAAATCAAAACACGCGCCTTCTACTTGAGAGCATATAAACCAGCTAAACAAAAAATACACCTGCTTGCGTTTTATTTAAACAGCGTGAACGTCATTTAAATTTAGTCGCTTTACATGATTCGTGACAATGAGATGATTGACAATGACATCCGTTATAAAATAAAGCCTTTTATAAAAGAAGAAGAAGAAGAAAAAGTGAATTAAAAAAAGTAATTGAATGAATCATTATTGATTGATTTAGAATAGAAATCCTTTGTAAATTTTATTCCGTGGGACGTAAAATACTTAACAATACTTTGACATTCTTGTTAATTTTGATGCCCGATTAGGTAATTCTCTGTTAACGAAAAGTTGATGAAACTTTCTGCGTCCGCACATATGAACATGCTGGGATAATATAAAAAGAAGGACAAGGCGAGCATGAAAAGAGAGACCTTTTTAACAGGTAGGCCTTAAGTTTCTTTGTATTTTATGTACCTACCTACTACATGAACTACTAATCTTTTAATTTTCTGTCTATTCGTTTCCTTGTCCAAGTGTATCCTTGTATATTTATAAGAAATACCTAGCGCTACTGTCACGTTAGGGACAAGACTAGGTGAGAAATAAAATAGGAAGTGGTAATTTTACACGTATATTAAATATTAAAAGATATAAGAGGGTCGCAGGTCAGGTAGGTACGCCTAGGTCAAATTCCACACCGTTACGCTTCGGAAATACCGCACTCTCCTTTGGCTTCTTCGTCCACACGTCTCCGCAGGGATTGCCGGCGTTGTGCTGCGTCCAGAAGTAGGTAGCGTAGCCAGGGTAAGTAGTTCAGGATTCGGCTTCTATTGTCCGCGTCCAGCGAAACAATAATGGTACGGGCTGTTCAGTGAACCCGGAGGGTGTTCCTGGAAACGCAAACACTCAGGCATTAGCATCACTCAGTGAAGGGGTTTCTGAAGAAAGCTTAGGGATCATACAGTACCCCGAAAACAGTTTAGCTACCCCAAGGGGAAAAGAAATCAAGGTGGCATTTACAATTTAAAAGATGAAGCTAAGTTTAATATAAAAAGAAACAGTTACATGATTTTATTAATAAAGGGAAGCTAAGTAAGTAATAAGAAAATGAATTTACGTGCTAATAGAAAACAAGGGAAAGGAATATCGAGACGGCCAAGCATTTATAGTAGCAGCAGCTAACATAAGCCTTAGTTATACTTATTCTAGCAAACATCTATTTGGACTGGTCATAGGCAGCCGTTAGGTATTTGAAAACAAAAGGACGCGTCGTCGTTACAATTACAAATTACGGTTAAGTTAAAGCACAGCTACAATCTATTTAGTAATAATGCACAGCTTACCCAGAGGTGGGAACACAGAGTTTAAATGAATATATCAAGTAGTGGGCTACGGAAAAATCCAGTAGATACTTGGATGACCGTTATATTTGAGTAGTTATAGAGAGCGAGCGGAGCACAAACGGACGTGCAATAGCCTTCGCAGTGTGTTGTGGACTGGCAGTCGGTCGCAGCGCAAGTGGGCTCCGCCGCAAGTACATTTGAGAAACCGGTCCCGTTAAGGTGCTCCCACACTGCTGTTACAAAATGTTTATAAACATTTTTGAACACTAAAACATTTACTAACAAATGTTGTCAATTCTTACATTTTGTTAGGAACTGTTATATGTTATAAGTGCTCCTACACTGATGGAAAGTGTTTACTAACATTTTATAACATTTTGAATCTGGCATTGGCTCGCAGTTTGGTTTTGCGTTCTGAGGCGTCTACACGAAAATGGAAGAAGATTTGCTAATTGGGATAGCTTTCATTTTTTGTTTAAAAACAAAGAAGAAGCGCTCTTATTGGATGCGCCGAACGCTTAAAGCTAGAGAAAAATATAGTGCCACAAACTATCTCGAGGATTTGGGCATTGATGGTTGCTTAGAAGATTTTATAAGAATGAACAGTTCCGAATTTGAATATCTACAAAATTTAGTTGGGGCAAAAATAGGCAAACTAGACACAAATTTTAGAAAATCTATAAGTGTGACGGAAAGACTTGCGGTAACGTTAAGGTTTTTGGCAAGTGGTAGCAGTTATAAAAGTCTTGGAGATGTGTTCAAGCTGTCAGATCAAGTGATATCTATAATCGTACCACAAGTGTGCGAGGCTCTCAATGAGGTTTTACAAGAATGCATAAAGGTAAGTCAAACAACATTTTTATTTATTAAATTTTTAATAATCAACAAATCAAACACGTATTTTTAATTTTGGATTGAACTCAGCAAATCGTTTAATGATTGGGTCGAATCTTGGCTTGATTCCGAAAAATTTTATGGACTCGGTGCTCTTGCGCTGGTACTAGTATGTGCCCTCGAGCTGTCCAAAGGACTCGTTTCCAATGAAGCTAAGGGACTCGGTGCGGTGTAGTATCCTCTCGAGCTACAGACAGCATTATTTTCCGAAAAAGTGGATGGATTTGGTCCAGAGTTGTATCCCCAGGAGCTACTAGCAGTTGGCTCTGTCATGTTTGTAGGATAATCATATAGTCCCATTGATGCATTGTACAAAATATTGTTAATGTGATGTTGAGCAGTATTGTAAGCACAACGGTTTTTTAATTGTTTGAGTTTCATAGAGACATACTCTCCAAATGCGTCACTTTCATCCTTGCTCTTTCTAGTTTCGTGCATGCTTTGTAAAATCTTTAAAGCTTCTTGTTGTGTTGTATCGTTTTCTTCTTGTGGCCGTCTTCTTTTGCGAAATGTTTTTGGGGTGGGGAACACCTTCTCCGTAGTTTCGTTTAGAGTGACAGTATTTTCTGATTCGTTCAAACGATCACTTCTGTTTTCTTCGTTACCCTGAAAGAATAGAAGTAAACGATAACTACAAGTTACTTAATGTTCTATTTTTTTTTCCAGTTACCGACAACTCCCCAAGAGTGGCAATGCGTGGCAAATACATTTTTAACAAAATGGAATTTCCCAAATTGCTTAGGAAGTATCGATGGGAAGCACGTAGCCATACAAAAGCCAATTGATAGCGGCAGTGAATATTACAATTATAAAGGATTTTACAGCGTTGTACTTTTAGCGCTAGTGGACGCAGAATATAACTTTTTATACGTGAATATTGGCTGCCAAGGACGCATAAGTGATGGTGGAGTTTTCGCAAGCACAAAATTTCGTAAAAAAATTAACGACTATAGTTTGAATATACCCAATGACAGCTCACTACCAGGCAAAAACAAACCTGTTCCTTATGTGTTCGTAACAGATGATGCGTTCCCGTTAGAAAAGCACTTGTTAAAACCTTTTCCAGGACCACAGGATAGCAATTCTAAGGAAAGAATCTTCAGTTATAGACTGAGTCGTGCGAGGAGAACAGTAGAGAACGCATTTGGGATTTTGTCGGCCAGATTTAGAGTTTTACGAACTACAATATTATTAGATCCAGAAAAAACTACTACTTTAATTATGACATGCGTGCTACTGCATAATTTTCTAAGAAAAACTGGATCGAGCATGATTTACGCTCCACCTCAATACTACGATGGCGACGACTTAACTGGTACACGTATCGATGGACAATGGAGATTAGAAGAGCAGCAATTAACACCACTAGAACAATGTGAATCCCAAGATTCCCAGTCAGATGATGGGAAAGAAATAAGAAAAGAATTCGCTGAATATTTTTCAAATGAAGGGTTATTGGACTGGGCATCTAAATACTATTAAAAGACGTTAAAATAAAACTCACCTGCAACCCTCCATCGACAGTTGAGCTTGGGATATTTTTGCCCTTGAGGAACATGAGTTTTTTATATGCAAACCACTTAATTGATTCCTCAGCTCCTGCACCAGATTTAAATTTAGATTCTCGGTTAAATTGACCTACGAGGGATCGAATCTTTTTTTCAATTACTTTTTTATCCACATTAAATTCACTGGCAATTTCCATCCAAGCATCGTGTTTCTTATTTCGGTCTTTGTAGTCGTCTGATATCGTGTTCCACAGTAGTTCTCTTGCTTGAAACATTTCAATCAATTTGTAAACATTTTCGTTACTCCAAGTATAAACTGACATATTTTTATTGCTTGGCGCACGCGCTACCACTAATCTATCTATACGCACGTCGACGCACGCTGAATTAAACAACGGGACTGACAGACACGGCACGCGGCGACCGACCCCACCCGCACCCCCGACTCACCGCATACCCCGCCGTCACCTGTATAAAATGTTTGCAAACAAAATTTTGTTCAAAAATGTTAATTAACATTTACTAACATTAAAACATTTTTTGACTTTGGTGATTAAATGTTAGCTAACAAATGTTTACTAACGTAACTTAACATTCTATAACAGCAGTGTGGGAGCACCTTTAGGCGCGAGCGCATTGCCTCGGCCCTAACTACGTATATATAAAAGATTGCGACGGTTTGTCTGTTTATAATTGAATTAAGTTTTAATTAAAATAACGTATCGTTACATTATCCCCTCCTTTAGAAAAAAGGATTTTACCTATTGTGAAATCCGACAAAACTCAAACTCACATAAAACAACTCTGCCAGTTACACCTACCAAATCATACATCCACATTCATAATCATACACACACCTTTTATACCAGCCTTACATACTAGCAAACAATTTATTTTCAAAATTATTCGCATACTAACATGATAGAATGTTGATAGCTACTAATCAAGACACTCAAGTGTAACCTTTCTAGATGTTTAAATAATTAAGTAGAGTTTATCACAGAATTACAATGATAGTGTAGTAAAATAAGAGAAAACAATTATATGCGTGAAGTGAGCGTGAGGCTGTGGTCTAATAGATCTTAATGACGAAATAATTATTCGTCGCAAGGTTTAATTTTTTAAGTACGAAGTCACCACCCGCTTCAAAGTGAGAGAATCCTTCAAGGGACAGATTCTCTCTGGTGAAGGCTTAAGATTAAAAGCTTTGTTAAGTAGGAAGTCACCACCCGCTTCAGAGTGAGAGAATCCTTCAAGGGACAGATTCTCTCTGGTGAGGGCTTAAGATTAAAAGCTTTGTTAAATAGGAAGTCACCACCCGCTTCAGAGTGAGAGAATCCTTCAAGGGACAGATTCTCTCTGGTGAGGGCTTAAGATTTTTTTATACTAGGAACAATATAATATTTAAGAGAACAGGTACACACGCTCAAGTACAACAAATTAGCAAAGGAAAAAAAAAATTAAGGTTCTTGAAACAAAATAATTACTACTCAACGACTACCTAAATAAATATAAGTTAAACATTTTTGTTAAAAGAACAGGCTAAACTGTGACCACCCAAAACAAAAATCTATTTTTTGAACTAAACAGCCAGATATTAAATAAAATTAAACCCAAAATAAATAAGAATGAGAAAAGAAAATAATAAAAACTTAGCTAAGATAATAAATACTACAGTTGACTTCTGGCATCATAATGAGATCAGTAACATGGCATTAGGTTTTTCAGAATTAGTAGAATCAACTGCTCGGTTAGACGGCTCTTACGTCATGCTTTCCGGCGGCAGTAGAGAAAAGTATTCTACCCCGTCCCTACACAGGGTTTACAAAAAAGATAAGTAAAAAAAATATCAAGTGCTCCTCACAATCTTCAGGTCCTTGATATGCCAAACACCTAAATCACGACCATTCATGTCTTCTAGCACATATACCAGAGGTGAACGCTTAGCTTTAACCCGACACTTCATGAACTTAGGTGCAAGCTTTTTGCTAAAATAGGCATCTTTATCCGATTGAAAATAACAACGTTTCCAAACCACATCTCCCACATCAAATTCAGCATCTTTTCGACGTAGGTTATAACGCTGAGTATTTTTAACATGAGCATGCCACAACGCTGTTTGGACTTTGTTAAAAATACCACTTAGGTGACCAAGATTTTCTGCATAGCTATCGCGAGGTAAATAAACTAATTCATTTGGGTCATCATTGTCTAGATAATGTGACCCGCAAGTCACCAATTCCCTGCCATGAACCAAAAACGCTGGGGTATAACCAGTGGTTTCATTGATTGAATTATTCATTGCGAATTGAATGAATTGAATTTGAGGAAGATTAAGATCCCAGGTCCTATGATCTTCATTTACAAAAGTAGACACTGCCGTAACTATGGTCTTGTTATACCTCTCTACGGTATTTATCTGAGGCGTATATTTTGGAGTAAAGTTAATGTTAGGCACTTTGTATTTCTTGAAAACCCTGTCCAATTCATGACTTATGAACTGACAGCCATTATCTAAGATAACGGTCTGAGGAATGCCATGCACAAGAAAAACGTCATTCTCCAGATGCTTACTAACAAGATCTGCCGTAGCTCTGCGAAGAGGAAAGAAAAGACAGTACTTCGCAAAACAGCATGTGATCACAAAAATGTACTTGTTTTGCTTTCTTGTATTTGGAAGAGGACCAACCAAATCAATCGAAAGCACCTGAAAAGGACGAGAGACGTCCTTTGGTCTACCCATTTTTCCGAGCGTACCATGAGTAGGTAGTTTATAAGCAAGGCAAGTATCACAGCTAGATATGAAATTCACAACATCAGAGTGCATGCCGGGCCAATAGAATCGAAGTGCCAAGCGCTTATAAGTCTTGAACACGCCAAAATGTCCAGCAGTAGGCTCCGAGTGATACTGAGCTAAGGTTTTGTCTCGCTGTTCCCTAGGAATCACCTCCTTCCAGTCAAACTCCGAAGTAAGAACATTTTTATTCCGCATGTACCTAAACAACACGTTTCCTTCAACCCTGTAGTTAGAAAAACTGATCGAAGATTCCTGACAGCCGTTAAAAATATTAAGGTACCAATCGTCTTTTGTATCTGGAACGGGAACAGAAGCTACATTTAAGTCGACAATAGTATCGACTGGTACAATTCTAGAAAGAGCGTCAGGGACAACGTTGTCCTTACCACGACGATGTTTTATCTCAAAGTTAAATGAGGAAAGGCGAACACCCCAGCGAGCTAGACGTCCTGTAGGGTTTGAAAGAGAGATAAACCATTTAAGTGCCGAGTGATCAGTGTACACCGTAAACATCTTGTCGTTTTCCAAGTAACAACGCCAATGTTCGAGAGCAGCCAGTACAGCAAGTGCTTCCCGCTCTGTCGTACTGTAATTTCTTTCGGACTTACCCAAAGACCTACTCATAAACGCCACAGGATGCTCGACACCATCAATAGTTTGAACCAGCATAGCACCGATACCAAAGTTACTGGCATCAGTGTGAACCTCAAAGGGATGTGCGAAATTAGGGCAAGCCAGAACAGGTGCCTGGACTAACCGTGACTTAAGTTCTAAGAAAGCTTTGTCTGCTTCAGAAGACCAAACAAATGCTGGAGCATTCTTCTTTGAGCTCGTTAGCTTGTTGAGTGGGCCGGCGACCGTACTAAACTGAGGGATAAAACGCCTATACCAAGAAGCAGTACCAAGAAAACGTTTTACCTCCTTACTGTTAGTAGGTGTAGGATAGTTCAATATAGCCTCCACCTTCTCAGGATCCGTGCGCAAACCTTTAGCATCCACAATATAACCCAAGTAACGAAGTTGACTCCTAAAAAACTGGCACTTATCGAGATTGATAGTGAGGTTAGCTGAACGTAGCTTTTCGAGGACACGTAAGAGCAAAGCCACATGCTCCTCAAATGTGTTGCTAACGATAATAATGTCGTCTAAGTAAGCAAAAATCTTCAGCTCAAATTCAGGCCCAAACAAAAGATCTACTAGTCTTTGCTGAGTAGCTGGAGCATTAGTTAGGCCAAACGCGGTTACTTTGAACATAAACGTACCACGCCCGGGAACATAAAATGCAGTCTTTTCACGATCAGACTCCTCTAACAACGTCTGCCAAAAGGCTTTAGACAGATCGACACTAGAAAGGAACTTAGCATCCTTCAAGTTATCTAGGATCTCAGATATATACGGCAAGCTATAAGCATCCTTTTTAGTGACCGAATTCAATTTACGGCTGTCCAAACAAAATCGAGGATTCCCATCTTTTTTTCCTACAACCAATACTGGAGAAGACCAAGGACTTTCACAAGGCTCTATAACATCCAAATTAAGCATCTCATCCACTGGTTCAGAAATGATTTGCTGTTTAACAGGCGACATGCGATAGTAACGTTGTCTTATCGGCTCCGAATCCCCAGTATTTATGTGATGCTTAATGAGGTGTGTGCGACCTAAACCTTTTTCTGCAAAAGAAATATCTTTGTACTGCTCAGTAATGCTATTAGCAATTCGTTTTTGAGAATCTAGCAAATTGTCAAAGGAATTTAATTGGACTTCAGTTAAATTTGTTACTTCAGATAAGCCAGGGTCAGTAACAAACAAATTCTCAGTATTCGTAAGATATTTAGGACATAAGTCAAAATTACACCAAAAATCAATTCCCAAGATCAGAGTCATTTCTATTTCAGGAATGACATGTGCTTTTATAATAGAAAATTTCTCCTCAAACACAACCGGTAGCAGAATATATCCCTGAGAACTAATCTTCTGCCCACCTGCGGCAGTGACTGTAATCAACTCGTCAGTAGATATTTTTAAATTATAGTGTATTAACCGACTATGCGAATTATTACCCAATATGGTAACCGCTCAACCAGAATCAAGTAACCCGTATAGTGCTAAGTCACCAACACTGACTTTAACATAAGGTCGAGGATCACCACTCGGCTTAGTATTGAAGATTGCAGAAACCGAGTAATACGAAAAAAACTTTTTGAGAAACGATAACCAAGTATTCCACCCCGAATCATCAAAATATTGTGCTTTCGTTTTTCCACAATCTTCCCCAAGCAACATGATCACGTGAAAAATGACGACAAACTGACGTCATCTTTGAAACAATGACGTCGTTCGCTATAGATGACGTGATTCGGAGCTATATGTCGTCGTTTGCTTTATATGACGTAATAAAATGACGTGTTTCGGAGCTTTATGTCGTCGTTTGCTTTATATGACGTGATAAAATGACGTGATTCGGAGCTATATGTCGTCGTTTGCTTTATAAGACGTCATCAAATAACGTGATTCGGAGCTATACATCGTCGTTCATTTTCTAAGACGTCATCAAATGACGTGATCCTACACTCTGTATCGTCATTCGCCTTTAATAACGTAATCAAATGACGTGACCCTGCGCTGGATATCGTCTTTTACCATACATAACGTCACCAAATGACGTGACCCTGCGCTGTGTATCGTCATTCGCCTTAAATAACGTCATCAAATGACTTGACCCTGCGCTGGATATCGTTTTACGCCTTATATATCGTCACCAAATGACGTGACCCTGCGCTGTGTATCGTCATTCGCCATAATGTACTGTATGTTTCACATTTATTATATTATAGTATAATATACTGTACTGTACTATACTGTAAATACTGTACTATACTGTACTGTACTATACTGTACTATACTGTACTATACAGTACTATACTGTACTATCCTGTACTATCCTGTACCGTACCGTACCGTACCGTACCGTACCGTACCGTGAGGTACCGAACCGTACCGTACCGTACCGTACCGTACCGTACCGTACCGTACCTTACCGTACCGTACCGTACCGTACCGTACCGTACCGTACCGTACCGTACCGTACCGTACCGTACCGTACCGTACCGTACTGTTATAGTATTGTACAGTATTGGACAGTACAGTACTATACTATGCTATATTATACCATCATAAATGAGAAAGGTGATGTGAATGTTTGTTACCACGTATCTCCGTAACCTATTTTATTTAGATGAAATTTGGTATGAAGATAGTTTAGGTTCTAGAATAATACATAGGTTGATCTTTATTTAAAATGAATCTCTGAGGGGGTTTCAGTTTACAGGAATATTATTATTTGTTCGATTCACGCAAAACCCGGTATAAATAAATTACAAAGTAAATAATTTATCACGGGGGTTTCTGCTTTTTTTCTAGCCGTGCATGCTGTTTGGAAAGCAAAGCCAAACTATTTACTACCTACTGAAGGAATACAACGAAAGACCAGGCGGTATACATAATTATGACTATAGCCTGTTGAAAAAAATAAAAAAGTACGGTTTATTGTTTGACATTTTTTATGGCGGGCATCGGGCATCACAACAGTAATTAATACATAATTTTGTGAAAAGTTTTCATTAAATTCCTAGGGGTTAGTAGGTATGTACGTGGTTGCTGAAGAAGAAACGAAGAATGAGGAGATTGCTGTAAACGTGGTCATAGTCTCATCAGTATGGCTTACGCCAAGAAAGTTAGAGAGTTTCTGGCCCAATTCAAAGTTTTCTGCTCTATTTATCAAACTTTTAGTAAAACAAACATCCAGCAGAAGATGGCCTATACAATTGAGGCGGAATTTTTACGATGACTAGTAAGTATGATCGAATTATTACTACCTAGGTACATAATTATTGTTCACCAGTTTCTGGCATCTAAAATATTTTAGGTTAGTCAGTAAATATTTGTTGGGTTAAGTTTATCTTTGTAAAATGGAATATCTTCACAACAATGATTCCAGTATTTTGTCCGTAGACTTTGTTAGTGTACAAAATGCACGTGACAGGCGTTGACTAACAGTTTTTAACTACAGTATGCCTGCATGTCTTTTAGTTTAATTATAATGATATAAGTACTTTAAAAATAAACATTACTATTTTACTTTTTTTTTTGAAGGTTCAGTCCAACCATTTCTGTCTGCTGATGGTGATACAACAAGCATCACACCTACGCATTGAGGTAAAGTATTATCTACCTATATTTTTTTTCATTATGTTTATATTGGCTTAGTTACAATCTGATAGAGGTGTTTACTAATAACATTATAATTTTGTTTTTAGTTAGAATTCTTTTGTAGTGTGGGTTCGAGACAATATTATAATGTGACTGCTGGGTTTTATTTAGTTAAAAGAAAATTATTATGTGTTTTAGGGTCATCACAATCATCGTTGTATACTGAAGAATTAAGAGTTCCAACAACGCATCATACCAAATTAAAAGGTGCTATGCCTGCAGATGGCTTTTCTGCATATAATATAATATAGTATAATGTGACTGCTGGGTTTTATTTAGTTAAAAGAAAATTATTATGTGTTTTAGGGTCATCACAATCATCGTTGTATACTGAAGAATTAAGAGTTCCAACAACGCATCATACCAAATTAAAAGGTGCTATGCCTGCAGATGGCTTTTCTGCATCTACACCTGTCCACAGCATTGGAAGTTTGAGTGGTAGAATGTACCTAATATAATTACTTAATTGGTTTAATTATAAGTAAGTATTTTAAGGTGTGGAAATGTAGTGAATTATCCATGAATTTGGTTGTGAGCATTTTTTGTGTAATTTTACCCTATTAAAACTTATTGTCCTACTAACCTACCTATTGTGTTTGTTTTTTAGATGAGTCCAAACTCAGGTCGTAAATAAGGTTGTTTGAGAAGACGAATACGGCCGGCAACATACGTCAGGTTTCGCATCGGGTTCCTCGATCAGGTTACGACGGGTTACGACGGGAAACCCGATGCAAAAACCTGACGTATCTTGCCACTCTACGACGACATTAAGACGTTACAGGTGACGTCAAAATCTCGTCAAAATTGACGTAATTTAAGACGTGATTGTCACGATGAATAAGACGACATTTTAGACGTTACAGTTCACGTCAAAATCACGTTAGTTAATCACGACAAATTTGACGCCATTTATGACGTGATTGTGACGACGTATACGACGACATTTTAGACGTCATCGTTGACGTCAAAATCACGTAAGCTAATCACGTCATTAATGACGCACTAATTTGTGACATCCTCACGTCAAAACTGACGTCTTAAATGACGTGATGCGACGTCTTTCGATGCCGTAAAATTCACGTCATTATTCACGTGACCATGTTGCTTGAGTCAGCAACTAGTTTTTTGAAGCCGGTGTAGAGCAGTTGGGACAATCAGGCCTTCTCACATCCTTTTTACCACATCGGAAACAAAATATTTTCCGCTCAGCGGAACAATCCCTCATAGTGTGAGTACTTAACTTACAGCGGTAGCAATAAACCTGTGAAATTGGAGCTGTTCTATGACTCGCGCTATGAGTTGTAGCAGACTGAGCCTGAGAGCCTTGAGCCTTAGATCTATCAAAACTATTATTATACCTAAATCTATCCGAATTATTATTATTATTATTGTATCTAGACCTATCAAAGTTATTATTAAAATTATTCGAGCCTAAGTTTCTAGGACGCCTATTAAAACAGAACTCGGGAGCTAAAGTGGCAGAACTAACAGAAGGCGGCTCTTTAAAATTATCCGAGCGGACCTTGATTCGCTCATAGCTCTTACATACTGCCTTCAGATCGTTCACAGAAGCTATACTGCTAGCAGCTATCATCATGGAGTAACATGGTCTGATGTTATGCAGTAATATCTCGAGCTTGTCTGCTTCACCCAAAGGCTGATTTAGTCGAGTGAACATCCCTTCCATGATAGCGAAATAAATCGTCACGCTCTCACTATCCCCTTGCGTTCGACTCCGGATTTCCGCAGACATCCTGTAGTCAAAATCTGCCACGTCAAAATCCTCTTTTAGGTTACTAAGTAGACTCTTCCAGTCTGTCAGTCGATTTCTTGTTGCGCGATACCAATGGAGCGCGTCCCCAGTAAACAGATCGATGGCTGAGAGAAGCATCTTTTGTTCACTCACACCCCTAGCGGTACGAAACTCGTAACAAGATTTCCCATCGTATTTTAGTTTAGATAGTTCAGCAGTTATACCTCGGTCGCAACTCACACTAACTTTCATTCCAGCAGGGCACTCCGATTCTAAATCAGCAGAAACAGAAGTAGTGGCAGCAGGTATAGTTGAATTTGAAACAGAAACATACGCCTTAAATCTACTAAAATTTCTCTGAAAACTATCCTGAACTTTTTCAAGCAAAGCCGCATCGTCAGACCTAGCTGGTTTAATGATTCTTAACAGCCTGTAGTATAAGTGATGTAACAGTGTCCTAGTCCTATTAATAAGTGAATCAGAACTAGCAGATGATTGCAGTGACTCTAAGTTTTGTCGAATTTTATCCAAGGTGTCATTAGAACCCGTCAGATCCTCAGAAAATTCGAACACAGACTCACAGATATCCTCAGACGGATAAAGCTGTGTCAATTTAGTGACTTGCCGACGCAATCCTTCAACATTATCGGACGGTATCTCACCCCGAATTGCAACCTCATAAAGCAATTCTGACTTTTGCAAAAGTAAAAATTTTATTGGATAAGCCATATTATAAAACAAAACAATTTAAAAAAATAACCGCTAAAAAAAAATGTGGGTAAAAGTTACTTAAAATCCACGGACACTAAGTAAGATGTGCAGTACTACAAGAAATTACAAGTTTAAACAACAATCTAAAACTACAAGCAAAATCAGGTAAAATAACTAGTACTGTTAAGTGAGGAACAAAAAAAATTTTGGGTAGACAAGCTATTTTAAAAAACCGTTACGAGTACAATATCAAAATAAATTTTAAATGAGCACAACAGTTAAAGTAATTATGATTCAGCCTATATACACACACAAGAAATCCAACACCAAGGAAATAAAACTAAAATGTAACCCAACAATGTGAAACTTGACCTTTTAACCGCGTATGTGGGCGCCACTTGTCACGTTAGGGACAAGACTAGGTGAGAAATAAAATAGGAAGTGGTAATTTTACACGTATATTAAATATTAAAAGATATAAGAGGGTCGCAGGTCAGGTAGGTACGCCTAGGTCAAATTCCACACCATTACGCTTCGGAAATACCGCACTCTCCTTTGGCTTCTTCGTCCACACGTCTCCGCAGGGATTGCCGGCGTTGTGCTGCGTCCAGAAGTAGGTAGCGTAGCCAGGGTAAGTAGTTCAGGATTCGGCTTCTATTGTCCGCGTCCAGCGAAACAATAATGGTACGGGCTGTTCAGTGAACCCGGAGGGTGTTCCTGGAAACGCAAACACTCAGGCATCAGCATCACTCAGTGAAGGGGTTTCTGAAGAAAGCTTAGGGATCATACAGTACCCCGAAAACAGTTTAGCTACCCCAAGGGGAAAAGAAATCAAGGTGGCATTTACAATTTAAAAGATGAAGCTAAGTTTAATATAAAAAGAAACAGTTACATGATTTTATTAATAAAGGGAAGCTAAGTAAGTAATAAGAAAATGAATTTACGTGCTAATAGAAAACAAGGGAAAGGAATATCGAGACGGCCAAGCATTTATAGTAGCAGCAGCTAACATAAGCCTTAGTTATACTTATTCTAGCAAACATCTATTTGGACTGGTCATAGGCAGCCGTTAGGTATTTGAAAACAAAAGGACGCGTCGTCGTTACAATTACAAATTACGGTTAAGTTAAAGCACAGCTACAATCTATTTAGTAATAATGCACAGCTTACCCAGAGGTGGGAACACAGAGTTTAAATGAATATATCAAGTAGTGGGCTACGGAAAAATCCAGTAGATACTTGGATGACCGTTATATTTGAGTAGTTATAGAGAGCGAGCGGAGCACAAACGGACGTGCAATAGCCTTCGCAGTGTGTTGTGGACTGGCAGTCGGTCGCAGCGCAAGTGGGCTCCGCCGCAAGTACATTTGAGAAACCGGTCCCGTTAAGGTGCTCCCACACTGCTGTTACAAAATGTTTATAAACATTTTTGAACACTAAAACATTTACTAACAAATGTTGTCAATTCTTACATTTTGTTAGGAACTGTTATATGTTATAAGTGCTCCTACACTGATGGAAAGTGTTTACTAACATTTTATAACATTTTGAATCTGGCATTGGCTCGCAGTTTGGTTTTGCGTTCTGAGGCGTCTACACGAAAATGGAAGAAGATTTGCTAATTGGGATAGCTTTCATTTTTTGTTTAAAAAAAAAGAAGAAGCGCTCTTATTGGATGCGCCGAACGCTTAAAGCTAGAGAAAAATATAGTGCCACAAACTATCTCGAGGATTTGGGCATTGATGGTTGCTTAGAAGATTTTATAAGAATGAACAGTTCCGAATTTGAATATCTACAAAATTTAGTTGGGGCAAAAATAGGCAAACTAGACACAAATTTTAGAAAATCTATAAGTGTGACGGAAAGACTTGCGGTAACGTTAAGGTTTTTGGCAAGTGGTAGCAGTTATAAAAGTCTTGGAGATGTGTTCAAGCTGTCAGATCAAGTGATATCTATAATCGTACCACAAGTGTGCGAGGCTCTCAATGAGGTTTTACAAGAATGCATAAAGGTAAGTCAAACAACATTTTTATTTATTAAATTTTTAATAATCAACAAATCAAACACGTATTTTTAATTTTGGATTGAACTCAGCAAATCGTTTAATGATTGGGTCGAATCTTGGCTTGATTCCGAAAAATTTTATGGACTCGGTGCTCTTGCGCTGGTACTAGTATGTGCCCTCGAGCTGTCCAAAGGACTCGTTTCCAATGAAGCTAAGGGACTCGGTGCGGTGTAGTATCCTCTCGAGCTACAGACAGCATTATTTTCCGAAAAAGTGGATGGATTTGGTCCAGAGTTGTATCCCCAGGAGCTACTAGCAGTTGGCTCTGTCATGTTTGTAGGATAATCATATAGTCCCATTGATGCATTGTACAAAATATTGTTAATGTGATGTTGAGCAGTATTGTAAGCACAACGGTTTTTTAATTGTTTGAGTTTCATAGAGACATACTCTCCAAATGCGTCACTTTCATCCTTGCTCTTTCTAGTTTCGTGCATGCTTTGTAAAATCTTTAAAGCTTCTTGTTGTGTTGTATCGTTTTCTTCTTGTGGCCGTCTTCTTTTGCGAAATGTTTTTGGGGTGGGGAACACCTTCTCCGTAGTTTCGTTTAGAGTGACAGTATTTTCTGATTCGTTCAAACGATCACTTCTGTTTTCTTCGTTACCCTGAAAGAATAGAAGTAAACGATAACTACAAGTTACTTAATGTTCTATTTTTTTTTCCAGTTACCGACAACTCCCCAAGAGTGGCAATGCGTGGCAAATACATTTTTAACAAAATGGAATTTCCCAAATTGCTTAGGAAGTATCGATGGGAAGCACGTAGCCATACAAAAGCCAATTGATAGCGGCAGTGAATATTACAATTATAAAGGATTTTACAGCGTTGTACTTTTAGCGCTAGTGGACGCAGAATATAACTTTTTATACGTGAATATTGGCTGCCAAGGACGCATAAGTGATGGTGGAGTTTTCGCAAGCACAAAATTTCGTAAAAAAATTAACGACTATAGTTTGAATATACCCAATGACAGCTCACTACCAGGCAAAAACAAACCTGTTCCTTATGTGTTCGTAACAGATGATGCGTTCCCGTTAGAAAAGCACTTGTTAAAACCTTTTCCAGGACCACAGGATAGCAATTCTAAGGAAAGAATCTTCAGTTATAGACTGAGTCGTGCGAGGAGAACAGTAGAGAACGCATTTGGGATTTTGTCGGCCAGATTTAGAGTTTTACGAACTACAATATTATTAGATCCAGAAAAAACTACTACTTTAATTATGACATGCGTGCTACTGCATAATTTTCTAAGAAAAACTGGATCGAGCATGATTTACGCTCCACCTCAATACTACGATGGCGACGACTTAACTGGTACACGTATCGATGGACAATGGAGATTAGAAGAGCAGCAATTAACACCACTAGAACAATGTGAATCCCAAGATTCCCAGTCAGATGATGGGAAAGAAATAAGAAAAGAATTCGCTGAATATTTTTCAAATGAAGGGTTATTGGACTGGGCATCTAAATACTATTAAAAGACGTTAAAATAAAACTCACCTGCAACCCTCCATCGACAGTTGAGCTTGGGATATTTTTGCCCTTGAGGAACATGAGTTTTTTATATGCAAACCACTTAATTGATTCCTCAGCTCCTGCACCAGATTTAAATTTAGATTCTCGGTTAAATTGACCTACGAGGGATCGAATCTTTTTTTCAATTACTTTTTTATCCACATTAAATTCACTGGCAATTTCCATCCAAGCATCGTGTTTCTTATTTCGGTCTTTGTAGTCGTCTGATATCGTGTTCCACAGTAGTTCTCTTGCTTGAAACATTTCAATCAATTTGTAAACATTTTCGTTACTCCAAGTATAAACTGACATATTTTTATTGCTTGGCGCACGCGCTACCACTAATCTATCTATACGCACGTCGACGCACGCTGAATTAAACAACGGGACTGACAGACACGGCACGCGGCGACCGACCCCACCCGCACCCCCGACTCACCGCATACCCCGCCGTCACCTGTATAAAATGTTTGCAAACAAAATTTTGTTCAAAAATGTTAATTAACATTTACTAACATTAAAACATTTTTTGACTTTGGTGATTAAATGTTAGCTAACAAATGTTTACTAACGTAACTTAACATTCTATAACAGCAGTGTGGGAGCACCTTTAGGCGCGAGCGCATTGCCTCGGCCCTAACTACGTATATATAAAAGATTGCGACGGTTTGTCTGTTTATAATTGAATTAAGTTTTAATTAAAATAACGTATCGTTACATTATCCCCTCCTTTAGAAAAAAGGATTTTACCTATTGTGAAATCCGACAAAACTCAAACTCACATAAAACAACTCTGCCAGTTACACCTACCAAATCATACATCCACATTCATAATCATACACACACCTTTTATACCAGCCTTACATACTAGCAAACAATTTATTTTCAAAATTATTCGCATACTAACATGATAGAATGTTGATAGCTACTAATCAAGACACTCAAGTGTAACCTTTCTAGATGTTTAAATAATTAAGTAGAGTTTATCACAGAATTACAATGATAGTGTAGTAAAATAAGAGAAAACAATTATATGCGTGAAGTGAGCGTGAGGCTGTGGTCTAATAGATCTTAATGACGAAATAATTATTCGTCGCAAGGTTTAATTTTTTAAGTACGAAGTCACCACCCGCTTCAAAGTGAGAGAATCCTTCAAGGGACAGATTCTCTCTGGTGAAGGCTTAAGATTAAAAGCTTTGTTAAGTAGGAAGTCACCACCCGCTTCAGAGTGAGAGAATCCTTCAAGGGACAGATTCTCTCTGGTGAGGGCTTAAGATTAAAAGCTTTGTTAAATAGGAAGTCACCACCCGCTTCAGAGTGAGAGAATCCTTCAAGGGACAGATTCTCTCTGGTGAGGGCTTAAGATTTTTTTATACTAGGAACAATATAATATTTAAGAGAACAGGTACACACGCTCAAGTACAACAAATTAGCAAAGGAAAAAAAAAATTAAGGTTCTTGAAACAAAATAATTACTACTCAACGACTACCTAAATAAATATAAGTTAAACATTTTTGTTAAAAGAACAGGCTAAACTGTGACCACCCAAAACAAAAATCTATTTTTTGAACTAAACAGCCAGATATTAAATAAAATTAAACCCAAAATAAATAAGAATGAGAAAAGAAAATAATAAAAACTTAGCTAAGATAATAAATACTACAGTTGACTTCTGGCATCATAATGAGATCAGTAACATGGCATTAGGTTTTTCAGAATTAGTAGAATCAACTGCTCGGTTAGACGGCTCTTACGTCATGCTTTCCGGCGGCAGTAGAGAAAAGTATTCTACCCCGTCCCTACACAGGGTTTACAAAAAAGATAAGTAAAAAAAATATCAAGTGCTCCTCACAATCTTCAGGTCCTTGATATGCCAAACACCTAAATCACGACCATTCATGTCTTCTAGCACATATACCAGAGGTGAACGCTTAGCTTTAACCCGACACTTCATGAACTTAGGTGCAAGCTTTTTGCTAAAATAGGCATCTTTATCCGATTGAAAATAACAACGTTTCCAAACCACATCTCCCACATCAAATTCAGCATCTTTTCGACGTAGGTTATAACGCTGAGTATTTTTAACATGAGCATGCCACAACGCTGTTTGGACTTTGTTAAAAATACCACTTAGGTGACCAAGATTTTCTGCATAGCTATCGCGAGGTAAATAAACTAATTCATTTGGGTCATCATTGTCTAGATAATGTGACCCGCAAGTCACCAATTCCCTGCCATGAACCAAAAACGCTGGGGTATAACCAGTGGTTTCATTGATTGAATTATTCATTGCGAATTGAATGAATTGAATTTGAGGAAGATTAAGATCCCAGGTCCTATGATCTTCATTTACAAAAGTAGACACTGCCGTAACTATGGTCTTGTTATACCTCTCTACGGTATTTATCTGAGGCGTATATTTTGGAGTAAAGTTAATGTTAGGCACTTTGTATTTCTTGAAAACCCTGTCCAATTCATGACTTATGAACTGACAGCCATTATCTAAGATAACGGTCTGAGGAATGCCATGCACAAGAAAAACGTCATTCTCCAGATGCTTACTAACAAGATCTGCCGTAGCTCTGCGAAGAGGAAAGAAAAGACAGTACTTCGCAAAACAGCATGTGATCACAAAAATGTACTTGTTTTGCTTTCTTGTATTTGGAAGAGGACCAACCAAATCAATCGAAAGCACCTGAAAAGGACGAGAGACGTCCTTTGGTCTACCCATTTTTCCGAGCGTACCATGAGTAGGTAGTTTATAAGCAAGGCAAGTATCACAGCTAGATATGAAATTCACAACATCAGAGTGCATGCCGGGCCAATAGAATCGAAGTGCCAAGCGCTTATAAGTCTTGAACACGCCAAAATGTCCAGCAGTAGGCTCCGAGTGATACTGAGCTAAGGTTTTGTCTCGCTGTTCCCTAGGAATCACCTCCTTCCAGTCAAACTCCGAAGTAAGAACATTTTTATTCCGCATGTACCTAAACAACACGTTTCCTTCAACCCTGTAGTTAGAAAAACTGATCGAAGATTCCTGACAGCCGTTAAAAATATTAAGGTACCAATCGTCTTTTGTATCTGGAACGGGAACAGAAGCTACATTTAAGTCGACAATAGTATCGACTGGTACAATTCTAGAAAGAGCGTCAGGGACAACGTTGTCCTTACCACGACGATGTTTTATCTCAAAGTTAAATGAGGAAAGGCGAACACCCCAGCGAGCTAGACGTCCTGTAGGGTTTGAAAGAGAGATAAACCATTTAAGTGCCGAGTGATCAGTGTACACCGTAAACATCTTGTCGTTTTCCAAGTAACAACGCCAATGTTCGAGAGCAGCCAGTACAGCAAGTGCTTCCCGCTCTGTCGTACTGTAATTTCTTTCGGACTTACCCAAAGACCTACTCATAAACGCCACAGGATGCTCGACACCATCAATAGTTTGAACCAGCATAGCACCGATACCAAAGTTACTGGCATCAGTGTGAACCTCAAAGGGATGTGCGAAATTAGGGCAAGCCAGAACAGGTGCCTGGACTAACCGTGACTTAAGTTCTAAGAAAGCTTTGTCTGCTTCAGAAGACCAAACAAATGCTGGAGCATTCTTCTTTGAGCTCGTTAGCTTGTTGAGTGGGCCGGCGACCGTACTAAACTGAGGGATAAAACGCCTATACCAAGAAGCAGTACCAAGAAAACGTTTTACCTCCTTACTGTTAGTAGGTGTAGGATAGTTCAATATAGCCTCCACCTTCTCAGGATCCGTGCGCAAACCTTTAGCATCCACAATATAACCCAAGTAACGAAGTTGACTCCTAAAAAACTGGCACTTATCGAGATTGATAGTGAGGTTAGCTGAACGTAGCTTTTCGAGGACACGTAAGAGCAAAGCCACATGCTCCTCAAATGTGTTGCTAACGATAATAATGTCGTCTAAGTAAGCAAAAATCTTCAGCTCAAATTCAGGCCCAAACAAAAGATCTACTAGTCTTTGCTGAGTAGCTGGAGCATTAGTTAGGCCAAACGCGGTTACTTTGAACATAAACGTACCACGCCCGGGAACATAAAATGCAGTCTTTTCACGATCAGACTCCTCTAACAACGTCTGCCAAAAGGCTTTAGACAGATCGACACTAGAAAGGAACTTAGCATCCTTCAAGTTATCTAGGATCTCAGATATATACGGCAAGCTATAAGCATCCTTTTTAGTGACCGAATTCAATTTACGGCTGTCCAAACAAAATCGAGGATTCCCATCTTTTTTTCCTACAACCAATACTGGAGAAGACCAAGGACTTTCACAAGGCTCTATAACATCCAAATTAAGCATCTCATCCACTGGTTCAGAAATGATTTGCTGTTTAACAGGCGACATGCGATAGTAACGTTGTCTTATCGGCTCCGAATCCCCAGTATTTATGTGATGCTTAATGAGGTGTGTGCGACCTAAACCTTTTTCTGCAAAAGAAATATCTTTGTACTGCTCAGTAATGCTATTAGCAATTCGTTTTTGAGAATCTAGCAAATTGTCAAAGGAATTTAATTGGACTTCAGTTAAATTTGTTACTTCAGATAAGCCAGGGTCAGTAACAAACAAATTCTCAGTATTCGTAAGATATTTAGGACATAAGTCAAAATTACACCAAAAATCAATTCCCAAGATCAGAGTCATTTCTATTTCAGGAATGACATGTGCTTTTATAATAGAAAATTTCTCCTCAAACACAACCGGTAGCAGAATATATCCCTGAGAACTAATCTTCTGCCCACCTGCGGCAGTGACTGTAATCAACTCGTCAGTAGATATTTTTAAATTATAGTGTATTAACCGACTATGCGAATTATTACCCAATATGGTAACCGCTCAACCAGAATCAAGTAACCCGTATAGTGCTAAGTCACCAACACTGACTTTAACATAAGGTCGAGGATCACCACTCGGCTTAGTATTGAAGATTGCAGAAACCGAGTAATACGAAAAAAACTTTTTGAGAAACGATAACCAAGTATTCCACCCCGAATCATCAAAATATTGTGCTTTCGTTTTTCCACAATCTTCCCCAAGCAACATGATCACGTGAAAAATGACGACAAACTGACGTCATCTTTGAAACAATGACGTCGTTCGCTATAGATGACGTGATTCGGAGCTATATGTCGTCGTTTGCTTTATATGACGTAATAAAATGACGTGTTTCGGAGCTTTATGTCGTCGTTTGCTTTATATGACGTGATAAAATGACGTGATTCGGAGCTATATGTCGTCGTTTGCTTTATAAGACGTCATCAAATAACGTGATTCGGAGCTATACATCGTCGTTCATTTTCTAAGACGTCATCAAATGACGTGATCCTACACTCTGTATCGTCATTCGCCTTTAATAACGTAATCAAATGACGTGACCCTGCGCTGGATATCGTCTTTTACCATACATAACGTCACCAAATGACGTGACCCTGCGCTGTGTATCGTCATTCGCCTTAAATAACGTCATCAAATGACTTGACCCTGCGCTGGATATCGTTTTACGCCTTATATATCGTCACCAAATGACGTGACCCTGCGCTGTGTATCGTCATTCGCCATAATGTACTGTATGTTTCACATTTATTATATTATAGTATAATATACTGTACTGTACTATACTGTAAATACTGTACTATACTGTACTGTACTATACTGTACTATACTGTACTATACAGTACTATACTGTACTATCCTGTACTATCCTGTACCGTACCGTACCGTACCGTACCGTACCGTACCGTGAGGTACCGAACCGTACCGTACCGTACCGTACCGTACCGTACCGTACCTTACCGTACCGTACCGTACCGTACCGTACCGTACCGTACCGTACCGTACCGTACCGTACCGTACCGTACCGTACCGTACTGTTATAGTATTGTACAGTATTGGACAGTACAGTACAGTACTATACTATGCTATATTATACCATCATAAATGAGAAAGGTGATGTGAATGTTTGTTACCACGTATCTCCGTAACCTATTTTATTTAGATGAAATTTGGTATGAAGATAGTTTAGGTTCTAGAATAATACATAGGTTGATCTTTATTTAAAATGAATCTCTGAGGGGGTTTCAGTTTACAGGAATATTATTATTTGTTCGATTCACGCAAAACCCGGTATAAATAAATTACAAAGTAAATAATTTATCACGGGGGTTTCTGCTTTTTTTCTAGCCGTGCATGCTGTTTGGAAAGCAAAGCCAAACTATTTACTACCTACTGAAGGAATACAACGAAAGACCAGGCGGTATACATAATTATGACTATAGCCTGTTGAAAAAAATAAAAAAGTACGGTTTATTGTTTGACATTTTTTATGGCGGGCATCGGGCATCACAACAGTAATTAATACATAATTTTGTGAAAAGTTTTCATTAAATTCCTAGGGGTTAGTAGGTATGTACGTGGTTGCTGAAGAAGAAACGAAGAATGAGGAGATTGCTGTAAACGTGGTCATAGTCTCATCAGTATGGCTTACGCCAAGAAAGTTAGAGAGTTTCTGGCCCAATTCAAAGTTTTCTGCTCTATTTATCAAACTTTTAGTAAAACAAACATCCAGCAGAAGATGGCCTATACAATTGAGGCGGAATTTTTACGATGACTAGTAAGTATGATCGAATTATTACTACCTAGGTACATAATTATTGTTCACCAGTTTCTGGCATCTAAAATATTTTAGGTTAGTCAGTAAATATTTGTTGGGTTAAGTTTATCTTTGTAAAATGGAATATCTTCACAACAATGATTCCAGTATTTTGTCCGTAGACTTTGTTAGTGTACAAAATGCACGTGACAGGCGTTGACTAACAGTTTTTAACTACAGTATGCCTGCATGTCTTTTAGTTTAATTATAATGATATAAGTACTTTAAAAATAAACATTACTATTTTACTTTTTTTTTTGAAGGTTCAGTCCAACCATTTCTGTCTGCTGATGGTGATACAACAAGCATCACACCTACGCATTGAGGTAAAGTATTATCTACCTATATTTTTTTTCATTATGTTTATATTGGCTTAGTTACAATCTGATAGAGGTGTTTACTAATAACATTATAATTTTGTTTTTAGTTAGAATTCTTTTGTAGTGTGGGTTCGAGACAATATTATAATGTGACTGCTGGGTTTTATTTAGTTAAAAGAAAATTATTATGTGTTTTAGGGTCATCACAATCATCGTTGTATACTGAAGAATTAAGAGTTCCAACAACGCATCATACCAAATTAAAAGGTGCTATGCCTGCAGATGGCTTTTCTGCATATAATATAATATAGTATAATGTGACTGCTGGGTTTTATTTAGTTAAAAGAAAATTATTATGTGTTTTAGGGTCATCACAATCATCGTTGTATACTGAAGAATTAAGAGTTCCAACAACGCATCATACCAAATTAAAAGGTGCTATGCCTGCAGATGGCTTTTCTGCATCTACACCTGTCCACAGCATTGGAAGTTTGAGTGGTAGAATGTACCTAATATAATTACTTAATTGGTTTAATTATAAGTAAGTATTTTAAGGTGTGGAAATGTAGTGAATTATCCATGAATTTGGTTGTGAGCATTTTTTGTGTAATTTTACCCTATTAAAACTTATTGTCCTACTAACCTACCTATTGTGTTTGTTTTTTAGATGAGTCCAAACTCAGGTCGTAAATAAGGTTGTTTGAGAAGACGAATACGGCCGGCAACATACGTCAGGTTTCGCATCGGGTTCCTCGATCAGGTTACGACGGGTTACGACGGGAAACCCGATGCAAAAACCTGACGTATCTTGCCACTCTACGACGACATTAAGACGTTACAGGTGACGTCAAAATCTCGTCAAAATTGACGTAATTTAAGACGTGATTGTCACGATGAATAAGACGACATTTTAGACGTTACAGTTCACGTCAAAATCACGTTAGTTAATCACGACAAATTTGACGCCATTTATGACGTGATTGTGACGACGTATACGACGACATTTTAGACGTCATCGTTGACGTCAAAATCACGTAAGCTAATCACGTCATTAATGACGCACTAATTTGTGACATCCTCACGTCAAAACTGACGTCTTAAATGACGTGATGCGACGTCTTTCGATGCCGTAAAATTCACGTCATTATTCACGTGACCATGTTGCTTGAGTCAGCAACTAGTTTTTTGAAGCCGGTGTAGAGCAGTTGGGACAATCAGGCCTTCTCACATCCTTTTTACCACATCGGAAACAAAATATTTTCCGCTCAGCGGAACAATCCCTCATAGTGTGAGTACTTAACTTACAGCGGTAGCAATAAACCTGTGAAATTGGAGCTGTTCTATGACTCGCGCTATGAGTTGTAGCAGACTGAGCCTGAGAGCCTTGAGCCTTAGATCTATCAAAACTATTATTATACCTAAATCTATCCGAATTATTATTATTATTATTGTATCTAGACCTATCAAAGTTATTATAAAAATTATTCGAGCCTAAGTTTCTAGGACGCCTATTAAAACAGAACTCGGGAGCTAAAGTGGCAGAACTAACAGAAGGCGGCTCTTTAAAATTATCCGAGCGGACCTTGATTCGCTCATAGCTCTTACATACTGCCTTCAGATCGTTCACAGAAGCTATACTGCTAGCAGCTATCATCATGGAGTAACATGGTCTGATGTTATGCAGTAATATCTCGAGCTTGTCTGCTTCACCCAAAGGCTGATTTAGTCGAGTGAACATCCCTTCCATGATAGCGAAATAAATCGTCACGCTCTCACTATCCCCTTGCGTTCGACTCCGGATTTCCGCAGACATCCTGTAGTCAAAATCTGCCACGTCAAAATCCTCTTTTAGGTTACTAAGTAGACTCTTCCAGTCTGTCAGTCGATTTCTTGTTGCGCGATACCAATGGAGCGCGTCCCCAGTAAACAGATCGATGGCTGAGAGAAGCATCTTTTGTTCACTCACACCCCTAGCGGTACGAAACTCGTAACAAGATTTCCCATCGTATTTTAGTTTAGATAGTTCAGCAGTTATACCTCGGTCGCAACTCACACTAACTTTCATTCCAGCAGGGCACTCCGATTCTAAATCAGCAGAAACAGAAGTAGTGGCAGCAGGTATAGTTGAATTTGAAACAGAAACATACGCCTTAAATCTACTAAAATTTCTCTGAAAACTATCCTGAACTTTTTCAAGCAAAGCCGCATCGTCAGACCTAGCTGGTTTAATGATTCTTAACAGCCTGTAGTATAAGTGATGTAACAGTGTCCTAGTCCTATTAATAAGTGAATCAGAACTAGCAGATGATTGCAGTGACTCTAAGTTTTGTCGAATTTTATCCAAGGTGTCATTAGAACCCGTCAGATCCTCAGAAAATTCGAACACAGACTCACAGATATCCTCAGACGGATAAAGCTGTGTCAATTTAGTGACTTGCCGACGCAATCCTTCAACATTATCGGACGGTATCTCACCCCGAATTGCAACCTCATAAAGCAATTCTGACTTTTGCAAAAGTAAAAATTTTATTGGATAAGCCATATTATAAAACAAAACAATTTAAAAAAATAACCGCTAAAAAAAAATGTGGGTAAAAGTTACTTAAAATCCACGGACACTAAGTAAGATGTGCAGTACTACAAGAAATTACAAGTTTAAACAACAATCTAAAACTACAAGCAAAATCAGGTAAAATAACTAGTACTGTTAAGTGAGGAACAAAAAAAATTTTGGGTAGACAAGCTATTTTAAAAAACCGTTACGAGTACAATATCAAAATAAATTTTAAATGAGCACAACAGTTAAAGTAATTATGATTCAGCCTATATACACACACAAGAAATCCAACACCAAGGAAATAAAACTAAAATGTAACCCAACAATGTGAAACTTGACCTTTTAACCGCGTATGTGGGCGCCACTTGTCACGTTAGGGACAAGACTAGGTGAGAAATAAAATAGGAAGTGGTAATTTTACACGTATATTAAATACTAGCGGCCTGTCCCAGCTTCGCATGGGTGGACATAAATTTTTTCAACGTTTTTGGATAAACTTAGACCGTGGTGGGTTCAAGTCACTTCTAACTCGCGCCTTGCCCGGGCCCGCGCCGGGTGAGAACGCGCCCCGTGACCTTATATTTTTTAAATCTTTTGAATGGAATGTCCGATTTGAAAAATTCAAGAAGTAATGTATAGGTATTGAACCAGTCTTGAATATGAAAAGATTTATTTGGATAAGGATTAATACCAAGGTACAAATAAAGACCCTTTTCTAGCGGCGGCATTTCAATTAAATTTTTATAATAAAAGAACACTTATTGTGACATAACTATAATAGTTAGACATATGCTGTCGCGACATTTTTTGTAGATGATGACGTGTTCTATAAAATCGTAGTACATTATTTTGTTCTATCATCAATAGTTTTCGCAGCGCACGCGATGTAAGGTTTTCTTTTTCCACCTTGGGTTACAGTATTAGAGTTTTAGTAAGGATCCCTGATTTTTTTGAAAATATAATATAGCCTATGTTACTCAGGGATAATGTAACATTCTAATGGTGAAAGAATTTTTGAAATCGGAGCAGTAGTTTTTGAGCCTATTCGTTACATACAAAACAACAAAACAACAAAAATACAAATCTTTTCTCTTTATAATATTAGTGTAGATTAAAAGATATAAGAGGGTCGCAGGTCAGGTAGGTACGCCTAGGTCAAATTCCACACCATTACGCTTCGGAAATACCGCACTCTCCTTTGGCTTCTTCGTCCACACGTCTCCGCAGGGATTGCCGGCGTTGTGCTGCGTCCAGAAGTAGGTAGCGTAGCCAGGGTAAGTAGTTCAGGATTCGGCTTCTATTGTCCGCGTCCAGCGAAACAATAATGGTACGGGCTGTTCAGTGAACCCGGAGGGTGTTCCTGGAAACGCAAACACTCAGGCATCAGCATCACTCAGTGAAGGGGTTTCTGAAGAAAGCTTAGGGATCATACAGTACCCCGAAAACAGTTTAGCTACCCCAAGGGGAAAAGAAATCAAGGTGGCATTTACAATTTAAAAGATGAAGCTAAGTTTAATATAAAAAGAAACAGTTACATGATTTTATTAATAAAGGGAAGCTAAGTAAGTAATAAGAAAATGAATTTACGTGCTAATAGAAAACAAGGGAAAGGAATATCGAGACGGCCAAGCATTTATAGTAGCAGCAGCTAACATAAGCCTTAGTTATACTTATTCTAGCAAACATCTATTTGGACTGGTCATAGGCAGCCGTTAGGTATTTGAAAACAAAAGGACGCGTCGTCGTTACAATTACAAATTACGGTTAAGTTAAAGCACAGCTACAATCTATTTAGTAATAATGCACAGCTTACCCAGAGGTGGGAACACAGAGTTTAAATGAATATATCAAGTAGTGGGCTACGGAAAAATCCAGTAGATACTTGGATGACCGTTATATTTGAGTAGTTATAGAGAGCGAGCGGAGCACAAACGTGCAATAGCCTTCGCAGTGTGTTGTGGACTGGCAGTCGGTCGCAGCGCAAGTGGGCTCCGCCGCAAGTACATTTGAGAAACCGGTCCCGTTAGGCGCGAGCGCATTGCCTCGGCCCTAACTACGTATATATAAAAGATTGCGACGGTTTGTCTGTTTATAATTGAATTAAGTTTTAATTAAAATAACGTATCGTTACACTACGTGTGTTTCACATGGGTTTTTATTTATTAATCCAAATGTTTGGTAATATTGCAGGACGGAGGCCTAACCAACCACCAACAGGGCCATTACAAGGTCAAGCATAGGATATATCCTATGCTTGGGCCCTACATTAGATGGTCTTCAAAACCATTTTGACTCTGACACACTTTATTCTCAAGATATCGAGATTTCAGAAGTAAGACGTTTCGAAATAATGACCTTGTTGCACTACTTCTTTTCAGCATACCTAGTAGGTATTTACCAAAAACATTTTTCACAATGCTAGTGCTCTCTAACAGTGAAGGAAAACATGGTGAGGAAACCTGTTAGTATTATAATAGCCTTGATGGGCTTGCTACCTTTCATATATGGAACTCAAACTACTGTGAGATTGAACTACACTAGATTGTGTGTATATGTACCAAATATTATACATATTTGGGCATACCTCTGACCCCCTAATCCCCTTAGATATCTTCAAAGAACCTAAACAGATCTTAGGGAATGTCTACCGTGTTTTGTTTCTAATTACATATTAATTTGTTCCAGGTTGAATCAACAATAAGAAAGAGTGGTGTGCAACAACAAAGACCTAAATCTTCTCTACAAGACAAACTGAAAAGTAGAACTAAGCTAGAATTGGAAATACTACAGGAACAATTATATCAAGAAAAGTTGAAAACAGAAATTCAACGGCTGTAAAAATGTAGATGTATCAAAAAATATTTTAAAAATATTTTTTTTATTTTTTAGTTGCCACTGGAGTTCTGTAATAACATAACATTTTTAAAATAGGCTAGCTATATGAACATAATTCTCATTATGACAGCCTTTACGGCTCAGTTGGTAGTAGCTCTGCATTCTGCACTGTAGGCTGTGGGTTCGATCCAGACAACAAATATTTGTGTGATGAACATAGATGATTGTTCTCTGCCAGGGTGTTATACACCACTAATTTGTAATTACCAAAAAAAAAAAAACCGTATGCTCAGTGACAGTTACTGATCACATTTATGTAGTTAAAACTCAAATTTTTTTTTTAAAAAGAATATCCCAAGAAAAGGATGATAACTAGTTACCCATTATCCGTACGTACCTACTACAAAGTCTTCTACCCGAGTCTCATTCTCAGCCATTCATAAATTTTTGTCTCGTTCGAAACGAAACAAAACGCGCCGCTCGCGCAATACTAACTATTATTTTATCTATGGCCGGCAAACTCGTGTCGAACGAAACCCATACATAGGTACTCTAAATTCGATGCAGGTCAGTGACATCCGTAAAATAAAAATTGTACGCGGGTAGGTACTTAATTTATTGTGGTTTTCACGTTCACGATAGCTTGTCAGTACACTGCCAGGCCAGAGAATAACGCATACATGTTACGTACGTATTTTTAGTCTGGGGAAATGTGAGTGATTACCTACGGATGTACCGCGAATTGTACCCAAACAATCGGCAAACAAATTACTCCACGATGTCCAGCATATTATACCAACGCATATTGGACCATGGCTCTGTTTACGTGTCGTCGCATGCGCAAGGACGAGGAGGGCCTGCATACTCCCGAAACTTCTACGATGACGTCCTAAATAATTTTGAAGAAGATCCTCGGAGGAGCACGCTTGACGCGGCACGTCGCTTTAGCACAAGCCAGTCCTGCGCTTGGAAGACTGTGCGCTCAGCTGAGATACACTACAGGAAGACCCAGGAGCTACTAGCCATCGCCAGGCTGGAGGATATTCCGTTAGCAACCTGGCGGGAGCTATGGTTTCAGCAGGACGGTGCGCTACCGCACTACCATCGCGCAGTGCGAAAGTACCTATCTCAGGAGTTTAGCACCCGATGGATTGGTCGCGGTGGCCCAGTTGCCTGGCCTGCGTGCTCGCCCGATCTGACACCCCCAATCTTTTTGTGGAGCGAAATAATAAAAGACTAGTGTATGTGAGTGCACAGGACCTAAAACAGCGCATTAGACCCTTTTCATAGTGCAAAGACTAAGTATTTCCCTGAAAACAATTAGTTAAAACGTGTGTGTGTTTGCATTGACAATGAAGGTGGACATTTTGAACAACTTTTAAAATACTTGTAGGTTAGTGGAAGTGTAAATACGTGCGTAGTTGTAAGTACATACTGTAAATAACTTTAATTGTTGTAAATAGCTTGACATCCTAAGCCCGTAAAATTATGAAGGAAAAATGGCAATTAATTACAAATAAAAGTATTAAAAAAATCCCTAAAATAATGCCTTTTTTATGATACTTACCTACCTACCTACCCATTGAATGATTTATCTAGTGAGCGAGAGAGAAGGAATACGATGAGTGCGACAAGATGATGTGACGTAGGTAGGTACTATACGACGAGACGGTAGATGGAAGGAGTCATAATGAATGGAGTGTTTACGATGTTGACTAGCAGTAGTATTCCGTAGTATTTTCTTGTAGTGTGTCCATAAAATTGTGCAGGATTTTGGTTGAAAACAAACCTCGATAACTTGGTAAAAGTTAAATATTAAAAAGTTTTGACAGTGCCAATAGCATTAGTAGCCTCTGCTGCAACTATCCTTAAATTTTTTCTGGTTAATACAAAATAGTGGTGTATAATATTATAAGTAGGTATGTATTTACAAAAACAAAAGTATATGAGTAAGTAAAATAATTATCAGCTATCTGGTTCCCATATTACAAGCTTTGGCTTAGTTTAGGGTGAGATGGTGCTTTGTGGAATGTCCACCGATATTTTTATTTCACAGCACACTATCAGCCTGACCATAGCGGCCACTTTCAAATACAGCATCTCTGTATGAGGCATTCCAGAGCCCACAATATTCTCCAACTGTAACTTGCTGTGAACCAGTTGCCAACAGAAGTTTATTTATTTCTGTAACAAAAATACATAGAAAGGTTAGACATGGATGAGTAGAAACCAGGCATTGGTAACAGGTATACATATCTAGTGTAAACCTAAAACGATAGTAATTTGTAGGAAGGTGTACTTACCGATCTGATGGATACTCTAGTTTATCTTCAATTAATTCCAATAGATACACCCAAAAATGGATTCCTTTGATAGACGAAACCTTTCACTAAAATCAATGTTATCATATTTTTCAAAATAGTTTCGTTGTGTTTTTGTATGTCCAGCTCTGGGAAGGCGAAAAATGACTTCAAATTATCAATATTTTCAATAACATTTTCTTCTTCAAAAATAATATTGTGCGTCTCGCCGCCATTTTGACAAGTTAATCCTCTGTTAGATATTTAACCGGCCTCCAGACCAGCAATTAGATTTAACAGTCTGTTAAAGCGGATAATCCTTGATTAGGGCATGGTGAAACACAAAACGACCTTAACAGTCTGTTAAATGGCTAAAAAGCTGTTAGTTTAACTAACAGAGCATGGTGACACTGGCTCGTGGACGTAAAATACTTAACAATACTTTGATATTTTTGTTAATTTTGATGCCCGATTAAGTAATACTCTGTTAACGAAAAGTTGGTGAAACCGGCCCTTAACCTTATAAAATAACACTTGAACTTATTAGTTAACATTACCGCCCACCAAGGACAAAGTGACAAATTTTGGCCTTAACACCGCCCACCGTGAGCGGTGGTAAAGTTATGATATGAAGCTAAGTTTAGATAAAATGAATGCGGTAAGTTATGTTTCTATAGAAGTTAAGTTACATTTCCAAATTACAAGTTTCAAATTACGATACGTTTATGCTGCTACAATTTTACAACATTTTAGTTTACTTAATCTAAGTTACAATCTACGCTAATAATTAATGAAGCTAACTACGCCGTGATAGGCAAAATACATAGTTTTGAGGTGGGTCTTTTCATGACATTTGATTTGGTACGAAGATATACGACCCGAGTGATATTGTCTCGACCAGGATGTTTCATGATCACTCGGCCAAGCAACCAATGAGAAGGAGGCAACCCCTCTTCATTTACCAGTACCGAATCACCTACGGCAGGCTCTGGTGTTTGAAAAGACCATTTATATATAAATTCCAACATCTTCGGAATTACCCTCAATATTTGTTTATCGTCTAAGAACGGATTCAATGATTTGAATGGACCCTTAAGTTTAGTTGCTATTCCATTCCCATTTTTCTCTATGCTTGCTATTTCTTCTGTAAAGTTTTCTTTCTGACTATGCTTGATACACACTTGTAATGCATCCTTCATTTCTTGTGTAGTTAAAAACCCCGGTGCTTTGTTTTTATTTCGCTCCTTCCATGATATGAAACGCCTACAATATGCTACTACTCTGACTAGTTTACCCAGATTTGAAAAGCGTTCCCAAAAATTGTCTTTGCTTGTCATGACGTGAACCTTTATCTCTTCTATGTTAGTTTCTTCATCCTTCATTCTGTCATAGGTCACCTCTTTCTCGTGCAGCACATCTGGACCTTTGAACCACAAGGTATTGGTAACAAGTTCTGATGGTTTCGAACCTCGGGAGGCGCAATCTGCTGGATTCTGTTTAGATCGAATGTGCGACCATTGATGCGAATCTAATGATGTTAGAATTTCAGAAACCCTGTTAGCTACAAACGTCTGCCAGCGATTCGTATGACTGTTAAGCCAAGCTAGCACCACGGTAGAGTCTGTCCACGCATGGACGTTTTCCTTTTCGATCTTCAGAGTTTCAGCTACTTCCACCAACAACCTTGTCGCAAGCACAGCTCCGCAAAGTTCCAGTCTTGGGATTGACACTTGCTTGATAGGTGCCACTTTGGTTTTCGCTGTGACAAGATTGACATGAATGTCACCCTTCTCGTCCACTACCCGAGTATAAACTGCGGCTGCATATGCCAATTTTGATGCATCAGAAAACCCGTGAATCTCAACGTGCATGTTTTTCTGCGAAGTGTGAAGCCAACGAGTTATTCGCAATGAAGATAAGTAATATAATTCGTTACGGTAAGTTAACCATTCCTCTAAAATCTTGCTTGGAACTCTTTCGTCCCACTCTATCCCTAATATCCAAAGCTTCTGAATTATCATCTTTGCTGCTATGACAGTAGGTGCGACCCATCCTAATGGATCGAACAACCTCGAAATATCCGAAATAACTTTTATTTTTGTTATAGGTTCCTTTAGCTGCGGAAGAGTCACCGTGTATTGAAACGCATCGCTCCTTCGGTTCCAGGTAAGCCCTAGCAGTTTCATTGCTTCATCGGTTTTTAGCTTTAATCCATCTTCCTTATCCACTCCCTCTCCAATTTCCTTGATTCTTGTTAGAAGTTCTTCGCTATTGCTGGACCATTTTTGTAGGTCGAATCCCCCCTTGTTTAAAAGCTTGTTCATTTGACTGTAAAGTTGCATTGCTGAATCGATATCATCACAGCCTGTTAAAAGATCATCCATGTTGAAGTCATTCTTTACTTTTGCAGCTTCTGCTGGATATTTTGCCCCTTCATCAATTGCCACCTGCTGTAGTGCTTTTACAGCTAAATATGGCGCCGAAGCTGTACCAAACGTGACCCTGAGTAACCGAAATTCTTCAAGTTTCAACTCCGACTGATTGCTGAATTTTCCTAAGAACGCAGAAGAAGACATGGCTGGTTGATCCCTTCTCCACAGAATACGCTGGAAATCAACATCTTCAGCTGCCACCTTCACTTGTCTATACATTTTAACTATGTCGGACGATAGGCAAATCCGGTGCAGTCTCCACCTCATCAGAAGATTTCTCAACTCTGGCTGCAAGGTAGGTCCCGTCATCATCATATCATTCAAAGAAACGCCATTTTCTCCTTTGCAGGACGCGTCGAAGACAATACGGACTTTCGTGTTATCTTTGTCATCTCTGACCACAGCAAAATGAGGTAAGTATGTCCCTTTAATATTGTTTATTTCTTTTTCAGGTACTTTCTTCATGTGATCCAGGTTTAAATATTCTTCTAGCACTTCACTATATTTCGCTTTCAGCTCTTTTGTTTTATTTAGCTTCACTTCTAGAAATGTTAATCGCTTCTCTGCTATTTTCTTTGACTTTTCTACTTTCGGATCTCCCGATTTAAATGGCAGCTTCACGATATATCTCCCATCTTCATCTCTGTTGGTGGTATCTGCAAAGAACTTCTCACAACGTGTCTCCTCTTCTGTAAGTACTTGTTTTGTGCTTACTTTTGTATCTTCAAGCTCCCAAAATTGCTTTAGCTGCTTATCTTCCTCAAAACACACCACCCGATGCATGGCTAACAAATTCGGTGCTTGCTTGCCCGAACCTGAACTCACCACGCCAGATAAGATCCACCCTAATGCTGTGTTTTGCGCTAATAATGTTCCCTGCCTCTGAATTCCATTCCGCATCACTTGACTGACTACCTCAGCACCCAACAGAAGATCAATCCTATTTGGCTTGTTGTATCTTGGATCCGCTAGTGGTAAACTCCAAACCCATTCTGCTGCGATCACCTGCTTGCTGGGCAGTAAGGAAGTGATAGAATTCAATACATACACTTCTAAAGATAGCTTAAAATCTTCTTTATTTGATATAATGTTGATTTTAACCTTCGATTTGGAGGAAACGTCATGGCCCCCTCCTACTCCCGAAATAACTCCCCTTACCGGGATCCTCTTAAGACCCAGATATTGAGCTGTTGCTTCCGTGATGAAGGATTCTTGAGATCCTTGATCAAGCAACGCTCTTACGATACGTTTATCTCCGTTACTTGTTTCAGCTTTGATAAGTGCAGTGGCTAACAGCACATGATTACTCTGCGCCACTTCTTTTGATGCGAAGCACACTACTTGTGCCCCTTCCCCGGAACTGTTATCTGGTGGTACACCACTACTTACGGTTGGTGTTGAGTTAGTGTCACGCATTAAATGTAGATAAGTATGATGCCGCCGTCGGCAAACGCGACATGAAACTTTGCACCGGCATTGATTGGCAGAGTGACCCTCGCCAAGGCAATTAAAGCATAAACGTTGCTTCTCGACAAATTCCCTACGAGCTGATACCTCTTCGTTCTCAAATGTCTTACAATGTACCAATTTATGTTGTTCTTTACAAAATTTACACGTGACCGAAACATTGGCCTCCTCAACTGCGTGAAAAGATTTGGTTGCTACCTTTGGCTTGTTGGAGCTGGATCCCGTATTCACGAACTCAAACGCCCGGAATCTTTTTGTTAAAAACTCTTGAAACGATTTAAACTTAGGCAGCTCGTTGCCAGAAATGTTCGTGCTTTCAAGTTCCCATTGCTTCCTAGACTCGGGGTCCAACTTCAACGCAGTCATATATATTAAGATTATATCCCAAGTGGACACATCTACTCCTAGATTAGTCAATGCCCCGATACATTCGGTAGTGTTGTCCAAGATCTCTTTTAAAAAAGAAGCCCATTCAGAGTTACTTGAACTTTGATTAAACAACCGCTTTAAAATGGTATTACACAGATACCTCGTATTATTGTAGCACTCGAGGAGAGTCGCCCAACATTTATCATAATTTGCCGTTGTGATGCTCATGTTTCTTACTAACTGCTCTGCTTCGCCCCCCAGTAAACCCTTTAGATACTGCATTTTGACAGCTTTGTCCATGTCAGTGTCATGGACCAAAGATTTGAATAGATCACGGAAGGTGGTCCATTCAGTATAATCCCCAGTGAATTTTGGAATTACTATTTTCGGTAATTTGGCAATATTAGCTTTGCTTCCCCCTGATTTATTTAGTAGCTGAGAATCAACCGTCTCACTCATCGCAGGAGTCATAACATACAGATCCTGCATTAGTAAACATTTGTAATCGACGTACCGTTCCTCAGTGGTTTCGAACACATCTTTGGTTATATACGATGTTTCCTTTAAGACATCAGGATCCGCAGTTTTACATAATTCAGCGTGATTGTTTACGAAACTATCCCATAATTTTTCTAATGCTTCTAACTTTACTTGACTTAAATTCTTTGACTTACGTTCTTTAGGAGTCTTTTTGTAATTAGATTGCCCTTTAGATATCCTTGAGGCTACATCCTCTTGGATGAACAAGAGCTGCTTCATAGTAGCAGACATTTTAAAAAATTTACAACAATAAAAAAAAAATTACAAGTCCCAATTTTTGCTTAAATTTTCTAAGTGTTTGAGAAACTCTAAAATTGGGTGTAGGTTCCCCGTATAATCCAAATACTTTAAATTTTTCTAAGTCCAAAATTAAGTCTATGGTTAGTTAAAATTTAACAAGTGATTTTAAGTTACTACTAAATAGTCCAATGTTTATATCACCAAATGTCCGGATTCCTTCCTGGTTGGTCACCCACTGCTTCCGCAAGCCTGCTTCAGGCTGTCGCCTGAATGCTGCTTGGCGGCCGTCTGGATGCTGCTTGGCTGCCGTCTGGATGCCGCTTGATTGCAGCCTGGATGCTGCTTGGTTGCAGCCCCGCTGCCGCTTGGATGCTGCGCCTCGATGCAGCTACGCTTAGATGCTGCTGGTCGGCTGACCCCGCTCCCTCCTGAGCGAGATGCTTGATGATGCGCTCAAACTCCCAACTGAGCCGAGCGCCCCTGCCGCCAGATGTCCTCTTTCCTCCGCTAATGCTAAGACCCTACCGTATCGCCCAGGTGGGTAAGGCTACGCTCAAAAAGGCTGGCTACGGAACGGATCCGTCTCGAAGGACCAAAATGTACAGCCGTACAAGAGCGGTGCGGTGCCTCGTCGATAGGTAGCTAGCAAGTGGTGGTGGAATAACTCAATGACCAAACACAGCTTATGTTTTTACATCTCATCGTATATTCAAATTAACTTTTTTTTTTTTTTTTTCGAATGGACTAAATGCTGGTGATCGTCTGACGATTATTACAGCGCTACCGAACAAATTCAAATTAACAAATAAATGTCTGTTTTATAAGGAACACCCGTGCGTTTTCGTCAGCGCGATCTAGGAATGGACCCTTTTTTGTAGCGCCATCTAGTTCTGTTTTAGACACTACACTTTCACTCACAGTTTTAACCTTTAGGCCTACTTGATGTTAAGCTGTTACCTCAGCCTATTTCAATCGCCATTATCTCTAGCACGCCATTGAGGACGCGTCTTAAGTGGCATTGCATTGCGTCCCTCACTGTTTAGACCTACGGGTGTTAAGTCTCATGTGTCTGTAATTGCACCGGCGCACTCATTTACTTACATACCGTCATACCTTCACCTTCAAATCGGCACACAGCAATGTCAACACCAAAAAAAATGGGCGACTAGGCTACTTCTCGTCTAATTTTTGGCGAGTTGGGTCAGTCTAGACTTGGCAACACCGATTCCAAAGAAAACAAGTGATAGTTTCGTTTTCGTAAATTGTTTGTTATTATTTTGTTGTTTACAAAGTATTGTAAGTGGTTTTCAACGGTTACAAATAGAAGTAAAGAAAATGGAAAAAAGGTAGCGAAGTATTACCCAACTCTCCAGCAAAATATAAAGATGAGAGAATTGATGGAATGCTATCCTGCCCTAAAGTCGGGCAAGTTTTCGGCATAATTTTCATAGCCGACCTAACAAGGATTGGAAGGCGTGGCGAAAAGTAAGTGACCAACCATTTACCTTTATTAATACCTAGGCAACCATCTAATTATAGGTACTTACTTTATCTTTGTATCTTTGTACCCTAGGCTACCCTAGGGCATACCTAACTTCTATCGGAACCTAAGTATAATGAAAAACTGACTGTGAAATGAGACATTTATAAAGCGTCTAAATTAGGAAGAGGATTTTATGTATTTGTTCTGCATAGTTATAAAAAAGCTATAAAAAAAAAAAAGATGTAATTATTATAAGGGTAATATATTTAGGATTAGTCACATCAATTAGCTCTACCATTTCTACCATTCCTGCCACTCATTACTAAAGATATTAAATACAACCAGAGTAATAGCCGAAGCAGTGATCACTCGCGTCTACATACAAGTATAATATACTTAGTTAGAGCGAGGTGTCTATGCAAAGACATTACAAAGGTTTATACATTCTTATAAGTACCTAAACTAAATTTAGATACCACTACTATTACTGTACTTTTGTATTTCTGTAACCTTTTTCTGGAAATAAATACTTTTTATCATTATATTATTATTATAGTTGTGTTTATCATTATCTTTATTAAAAACAAGTGGGACCTAGTGATGGTCGCAAAACTTAGTTACATAAAATGTGCTAAAACTATTTTTGTTTTGATTGCAGATAAATGCACAGCACCACACGGCGGCTGGATAAGGGTTTAGAGGTGGTCTCTAATTTAAATCGACACCAAACAATTAAAATGGAACATCATCCATATCCTTAATGCAGACCCGCTGTCACCTGTAATATAATAAAAAAACATGTGGTACAAAAATATACCTAGGTTCACTTATGTTTAATTATTACCTTTAAGTTATGATATAGTTTATTGAAATAAAAGGATTTAATAATAATATTTTGTAGTTTGACATTGTTTCTTTTAGTAGTAACCCATATCTATTCATCAAATGGTAATATGTCCGTGCCCTTGATTATGCAAAATTGTTCCATCAGTATACTTATGTTTGAGTTAACATATACCATATTTGGTACCAACTAGGTGCTGGTAGCTCCCTGACCCCAAGAAACAATGTGCGGAAGATCTAGAAAAATTATATTATTGCCCCCAAGTGATACTTGGCTTCCAATCCACAATAATGGTAGACTAGTGTTTTAATCATGTTCTAATAACTAGGTAACATAACGTAGGTATCATAAATTTGGCTGTTATGAGGTTAAGTTACCGACTTACCTTTACCTTTGATTTCGTGGAAATATTTTTTTTGCTCCAAGTAGGTACGGCCTGATTTCCTTGATGAGCTCCCGGGTCAATGCTTTACTGAGCCTAAAGTGCTTCATAAAAGCATGATTCGAGAGCTCAAAGGCATCGAACAGCTCCGCCTCGTTTCTTCGTTTTCTATTAGGCATATCGTAGCTGTCGAGGCTTTTACGACGAGGTAGGAATTGCTGGAGGAAATCGTCCATTGCCTCGTCTCTCGTCTCGTACTCGCAAGTAATTTAAATAAATTTCGCTGAAAAATTATCGCAATAATAGCATGAAACATGTTTTTATTTTATGCTCAGTGAATGAAGATTCAAGAGATCTCGATTAACGCGCTCAATCTCGGTCAGTACGGACCAGACGTTGCGTCTCGCATGAACTTTGAACGAGAAAATTGGGTAGTGAGATGGTGAGAATGGGGTTAAATAATTGTCACGAGTTATCGAACGAGATATGACGTCATCTCTAACGTGAGATAATCTCGGTCGAAGTGAGCATAAGGCCCCTGATCCTACAGGCGAAAATAGTGCGAGATGCAAATATTGCAATGTCATACTTGTGCCTCATAAAAAAGAACTCGTGTATCACGGCAACAGCAAGAAGCACTTGAAATCCGTGCAATTCGATAAAATGGCCAAATCATGCAAGATAACCCCGTTTGTAAAAGTTCCTGTCTCGAGTAAAGTTGCGGAGTTAAAGTTGGCAGCCTATATAGCTGAACATGGCTCCATTCAGCATGTTGACCATTTATGTGAAGTTCTTCCTCAAATTGATGAGAAGTCAGTTGTTCTAGGAAATATAAAACTTCATAGAACAAAATGCAGCATGCTCATAAAGAGCGTTCTTGGTCCGACAATGATGAAAGAGATGTTAGAAGATGTTGCTGATTCTGCATATTCTATAATTGCTGATGAAACTACCGATATAAGTACAGATAAAATTTTGTGTCTTATGATACGTTACTTTTCAGTCAGGAAGAATGATATGATAACAACATTTTATAGATATTTAAAAGTTTCAAAATGTGACGCTACCACTATTTACGAAACAATAAAAAAAACAATAAAAGAAGACAACCTACAATATGAGAAGTTAGTGGGAATAGGGTTAGATGGCACTAATGTTATGGTCGGAGAACACCATTCAGTTGCAACGCTTATAAAACATGATTTGCCAGATTTGATTATTGTCAAATGTACCTGCCACTCGTTACATTTATGTGCAGAGAAAGCGTCAAGAGTGCCTGCCACGACAACTCGAATTTTTGATTCGTGAGAGTCACAATTGGTTCTCGTATAGTTCGAAACGCTTTGAGTCTTACAAAGATTTATTCGAGACTATGAACCAAAGTCGAAATACCAGGGTATTGTGGCACACGCTGGTTAGCCCGTTCTTCTGGTATTCGTACATTGCTCGACCAGTGGGATGAGTTAAACTTCTTTTTATGCTAGCAAGTAACGAAGATAAGTGCTTCATGGCGGCACAGCTGCATGATATTTTAAAATGCAACGCCGCATACTTTGTCTTCTTGGATATTCATTTACGGCAGGTCACTAAAGTTAATATTCTTTTTCAAAGTGACAATGTAGAACCAACAAAGCTTCTGGAAGACTTCTATTTACTGTTTAAGAACATACTACAAGTCATTGTTGTACCACGGCAGCTGGAAACTGTTAATGACGACGAACTTTGCTCTTTCCGTTTCCAGGATGCATGGTTCGTCGTCATTAACAGTTTAATGCATGCGTCAGCCATGCACCTTGGCTATGAAACTAAAGAGTTAGTGTCTAATATCGTACGAAGTGAGAGAGAAAACGTCCGTGAACAATGTAAAGAGTTTCTTGTACAGTTGTGCTCTGAACTCCAAAAAAGATTCCCTGATAAGATGAAATTCCTTATGTCAATGGCAAAATTATGCCCTGTAGTAGCTACATCGCAGGCCAAACCTACAATCACTGATTTGTTAGGAATCGTTAACCGATCTGAAGTTTATGGTTTGAAAAATGAAATCGAATCTGAATGGAATTGCCTGCACAATAATACTTGGCAAAATACGACGTCCAGTGTGAGTTTCTGGGCCGAAGTAAGGAAGGATGTTGACGCAAGTATATTTCTAAGCTTACGTTGTCACTCTTATCAGCACCCATTTCTAATGCAGCAGTAGAACGAGCTTTTTCCATGTATTCCATTGTTAAAACAAAGCTCAGAAATAGGTTATCCTTAGAAATGGTTCAGAGTATTATGACTGTTAGATACAGTTTAAACATCTTTTATAAAAATTGTGTTAATTTTACACCATCACCAAAAATGCTGAATTTGTTTAATGTTCATATGTATGACAAACAAGACGACGATGCAGAAGAGACTATTGATGTCATGTTACAACATTAAGTGATTAAGTTTTAGGATATGCTTAATTTTTTAGCATAGATTTTGTATTGCTAATATGGGTTTTTAGGTAAGCATTGTGAAATAAAAGTATTGATTATGAAAGAACTTGTTTTTGTTGTGTTGAATTATTTATCTAAAAAACTTTAGGGTATTTTTACATTGTTATTTAGGAATCTAGGGTAAAATTAAGCAGGCTTTGGGGTAAAATGAAAATCTGGGTTGGCAACACTGTTAAAGCCGTTAATAAAGTCTTTTCTTGAATTGCCTTTTCAGCAGATTTTGAGTATAACTCTTCTTTGAAACCATCTTCATATTACTCGTGCAATCCTTTTTGAGATATCCTGGCTTTTTGCATTTGAAGCATACCGCCTTTGTATAATTTCTAGTTGCGAATGCATTGATCCCACTCTGTTCCTTGTCATCTCGCCTTTGCTGCTCGTGAAGTAACTTTGATTTGACCGCATCACTTGTCAATTTTACATAAGAGTTCTCCAACGCCATGATCATAGGGTCAAAGTCCCCCGTTAAGCCGCTGAGCATAATAACAGCTAAGAATTCATCATCTAGACAGGATTCAATGTCTGAAAGCTGTTATCCGAGCTCTGTTATTTTTGATAAGTAGCTCTGCATGTTTTCTGCGTCACATAGCCTTACCCCGAATAGCGATCTCAATAATCCCAGTCTCCTGCATAATCCCTTGTCCTCGTACGCACGCTGAAGGTTAGTCCAGGCTTCGTAAGGCGTCTTTGCATTGCGTACATGTGGCAGTGCAGACGGGCCAACGGACAAACAAATTTTCGCCAACGCTTTTTGTCTTTTCTTCTCATCTTTACAGCATCCCGCGCCGCATCGTCTTTGATGCAATCATAAATATCTTCGTGCATAAGGATCATTTTCAGCATGAACTTCCAATGGTTATAATCTTCTAAACCCTTGAGTTTCTCGACAGGAATTCCAATCGGCATCGTGGTAGCCATGATTGCCGCGTGCGCAGTTTCGTTGTAGGGTACACGCGCTGGCCGGTGTGGAGTTATGTACTTTTGGTACAAAAGTACGCCAAAATATGCCAAAATATTTTGCACAATGACGAATTATGTCTGAGCCCATAACCTGAAGGGTTTTGGCAATAAAAGGGAGCTTTAAATAGGATAAACTCGTATATTTCGGGATAACCACACACCGCACTCATCAGGCTAGGCAGAAAGGGGACGGGAACATCCCGCAAGAGGGAGACAACAAACATGTTGCCTGTCGTATTGACATTGACATATACACATAACGGAGTGTTTACTAATGAGTTCCAACATCCGAAACGATTAAAAAAAAAATGGCATGCTGCTACAAAAAAGTGAAAAAAAATAAAAGTAGGCGTGGTGCGATTAAGTATACAGAGGTTTCATTAACCTCGTAAGGCCCATTCCAAAAATGATGCACTACGAATTTCGACCCATTGTTCTTTTTAGAGCACAAAATATGGAAAGTACTTAAAGCCCAGAACATAAAGTCGTTTTTTAAGAATCTTAGGGTGAAGGTAGTGACGTAAATTTTTTTGGGGCTAATGTATAATTGATGTAGGTGACCTACGTGTTTTTTTTTTAAATAATATTTTGTTCTTGAAAAGGACATTGGGCGTTTCTTATCATTATGTGGTGTCTAGAATTTGTCTTTCTTAGTACAGTAGTCTTTTTATAGTACAGTAGGCAGTACAATATACTTAAATAAAACAAAATTAAAGGGTAATGTTTATATTACCAGAATAAAATATGCTTTAAATCTAAAAATTACCGAGAGATCCATTAAAATCACAAACGGCTAATCATAGGCAATCAATTAAAGACTAATATTATACTAAGTAGCTCCAACAAAAAAAAACTAAAGAAATAGGTATTACTCCAACCATTTAACTAAGACTCACTGAGATCACAAAATATTAAACTATTTTGAAAGTGAAGTTCTACTTCAAACCTTAAATATAGATACATTCCAATCTTAGGATTTTGATTGCCATTCTTAGGATTAATCTTAAGAATGGAAATCAAGGAAACAGTTTCGCTTCATAGTAAGGCATAAAGGAACTTTACATGTATTACACATTATTTTGGACTTATTGTAATGACACTCTCTGCATCGGGCCTGTTTCTCAGTGCAAATTGGCATATGCTTTGCTTCTTTGAGTCTTAACTTTTTTGACGGTAAAGGTGTAGGGTAGGGTGGTAGCCAGTGAACCACCAAAAGTTTAGAGAGCTGTAACTTTTTTCCTGTAAGACATTATAAGTTCCTTTTTGCTCTTGGCCAAGAAAATTTCAATCACTTTCAAAATGTAGTTGTGTTTTCAGCTTTTACCTGAAAGATACTTGACAATGAGACTTTTAAAAAAATATGGGAAATGGCTCATTGTGTACCCCTAGGGGTACACAGTGAACTGGGGGGCTGGTATTCAGTGAACCGTGAGGTACACAATGAACCTTTGTCTTACCATATCATGATTTAAGCCTAGAAGGATAACAAAACGGCAATTGGGTTCTTTAATAATTATTTATTAATCAAATGTTTAAAATTATCTTAAATGAGGACTTTGGTAATCAGTCTTAATAAATGAGGAAAAAAATTACAATAAAGTCAGCATGCATTGCACTTAAATTCTAGTAGATACACATTACAACAATAAGAACACAATCATAATAATTAAGTAGGCAAAGTTAGGTAATTATTACCTGTACTAGGAACTATTCAACCTGTATAATATTTTCGCTCACGAAGAGTTATTTTTAAGACTTCGGTCTTAATTAATTAGCTTAAAAACAAAATCACGTTAAATAAAATTCGACATAAAAGTTAATAACATAACATTTTCAAATTATGATATTGCAATTTCCAAATCAACTTAAACCTAAACTTTTGTTTGATAGAGATCTATTGTCCCATAATTAATAGCGCAAATTCAGCTGTGACATATCAACGAAAAATTTATAGATAGTTTGTTGGCGAGCTGTGCTACCACTAATTTTAGGACGTGGTAGAATATATTTTATATCAGCTTTGTGAACGCCTGCTGTGTCTGGTTCCTTTGGAACCGAAAATAACTGCTTGGCTTTGCTTTTCAGTTTGAGATAAGACACGTAATAGTCACAGTCTTGGCTCTCCAGTTCTTCCAGAACTTCGCCAACGTAAAAGACGGTAGTTTTTTTTGATGCAAAAGCTACAATAACAAAATCTTTGGGGCGAGGATTGCGAGTCAAGGGCGGAAAATCATTGTTCAAAATGATCTCTTCATCTTCAGACTCATTTACGAACTCTTCTCCTCCAGAAGATGAGCCACTGCAGTTGAAAAATCCTTCTTCGTCCGATGATATTGACGTTTCCTGCTTTCGTTTCTTCTTGAATAAATCCTTTTTTACCACCTGCACAATTTTTTGGCTTGTCTTCTTTTTCTTCTTTTCAACTAATGCTTCTTTTTCTGGAGTGTCTGTGGCCACCATACTTTTTCCAGCTTTTCTTTTAAAATTGGTTTTTCGAGGTATTGCTTTCAATGGTGGTCGAAAAAGCTTCGGTGAAATAAAATTTTCTGTAGTTTTAGAAGTTCGGCCCACGCCGGAAGTGGATGGCATATTGAAATTCTCTAAATTTATTTCGCTGTCTGCGTCTCTACCAGGTGTTAAGTGGTATTCTTCAGTCATCGATACTATTGCAGCTGTCTGTGGTTGTGTGTTCTCTTCATTCCCGTCACTGATGCATAAAATTGATGGTGATTGACGATTCGTCTGAAGCAAAGATTCGTCTGTGGGTTCTTTAGCGTTATCTTCAGCATCTGCTTCATCAATATCTGGTGCACCTCTAGGCAGAAGTTCACCTTCGAGATCATGCATGTTGTCTTCAGCATCTGTGTCATCATCAACATCCGGTGCGGCTCTGTCTGTAACTTCGCTGGGCATAAAATCACTATCTGTGAAGATTTGATCATCAAACGGGAATATACCACACTTTTTGAAAGCATTAGTAATGTTGATTGGAGTCATGGCTCTCATATATGCTACACCAACGCATTCTGCGATATTATAGATAGTCAGGGGTGTTCCTGGATGGCGTGTTAACCACGAGTCTACAGCGGAATTATAGAAAGCCTTGAATGGACCATTTAGGCCAACATCCAAGGGCTGCATCCTAGCTGTGGTGTGAGGGTGAAGTGTGAGTACTGTCACTCCAGCAGCTTTTGCCAGATCGAGTGCTTCAATGGAAAGATGGCTTTCGTGATTATCTAATATCAGTAATGCAGGATTCTCCTTCGACGCAGAAGAATACTGGATGAAATGCTTCATCACTTCAATAAATAGATCAGCATTCATCCATCCACTCGGAGTAGCTAATCCTAATGTTCCTGAAGGTGCCCCATACAGCATATGTGGCTTAAAGTTTTTCCTTGGAAAAACCATCGCTGGTGGTAACGCCTGGCCTAATGCGTTTACGATGCAGCATGTGGTAACCAGTACTCCACGCTCGCCACTTGTAACCTGGCAGACGTTGCGTCCTTTGGCTGCAAGCACTTTACTTGGTCGCTGCACTGTAGTTGTAGCAGTTTCATCCAAATTAAATACTCTGCTCCCATTGGAAAATGATGGATGACGGCTTAGAACCTCTATAAGGTTATTGAAGAACTTGGCAACGTTAACTCTATTGAACGCTGTTGCTCTAGCCAAGCTGCAAGCCTCTGGTTTCTTGACTGATAGTTCTGGGTGTCTTACACGGAAACCTCTTAACCAATCCTTGCTGGCCATATTTTCCCTCTTCCAGTTTTCGGGCATTGATATATTATTAATTGTTGCCATTTGGTAAGCGATACGTCTGCAGTCTTTAGATGTTACCCCATAAAACTTACTAGCACACTCAATTATATAATCATAGAGACTGTTTTCCTGCTCTTCGGTGAAGATTTTTTTTACATCGTAATGTGGCTCCAATCGTGCAGAAGGGTTTGAGATATACTTTAGGACGTATCTACGTAGCGTCGGATATGGAACCTCTGATTCTTTGGCAGCCTTTCTAAGGCTTAGTTTTCCTTGGATATGCAAGTCAATTCCTTTCTTTATTTCAGCTGTCGTGAGAGTGCCCTTCTTACGGTTAACTCTGCCCTTAGTATTTCGACCCATGCTGCAACATTTTATAAAATTTATATTATCACAAGTAAAGTGGTACCTTATGAATCAATGGTAGTACACAGTGAACCATGGTTCATTGAGTGCACCAAAAAAATGATTCACCGTGTACCATACCCCTTTTGAAATATTTAAAACTTTTCCACAGCTAACAGGAACACGATTTGGTTACAAAAATGAATCTAAACCGTGCCTGTTAAACTACTTTATAGATCAAAACAACGCAACAGATACTGGGATTATAAAAATTTGAGTAAAGAGAAAAATAAACTCACATTTTATTCTAACTTTTTGCGCGCGAAAACAGAAATCTCCTCTTAGCTCGCGCGTTCCGGGCGCTAGTCCGCCGACGACTGGAGGAGACAGGTTGGTGCGGGAGGGCGGTTCAAACATGTAAAGCCGGCTGTACACATGGGGCCAAGGTGTTGGGCCAACGTGTAGAGAGCTACCTGGCGGTATGTTGGCTTAATTGGTCTAGTTGGCGCCAACATTGGCAGGCCATCCGAATAGTGTCGGTTTTTTGTGCACACATCAAAGGATCTTGGCGCGCTCCGCAAACAGCGTTCACACGTTGGTGTCTTGTTCAGTTCGTTGTTACTCGTCAGTGGAGACAGTATTGTTGCGCGTGAGTGAAATTTACGTTCCCATGTTCCGATAGCGATGGCGGCGCCGGTGTGGACAAGCAATGAGGTTTTACAATTCATAGAATTATATCGACATGAAGGAATAATTTGGAATCCACGGCATGAACTACATAAAAATAAAAACAAAGTAAGCTATTAAACACATTTTTAATTAAAACATTTCCATTAACATATACCTACTATTTGTTTGACATTGTATTGTGTACAATGTAATCTGATTGTTGTGGTGTTTCCAAAAATGTTTTATACTTATTCTATAATGTAGGTATATATATATATATATATATATATATGTAAAAGTTGTGTGGTTAACTTGCAACTTGTCAATAGCGGCTGAATCATTTCTAAATGATTTTACTTATTGCGAACTGAAGTCTCTTCCAGAGGATACAATTTTAGCCTGTTTTTTTTTTTGTTGGCTATTTCTTGTATTTGTATATCGACTCTCTTCTGGAAGGGACCCAGGGGCAGGTTATTTAAACAATTCCTATTATTCATAATGAACTATTTTATATTTCAGGTTAATGATGCGTGGATTCGCATAGCGGATAAAATTAATATTCCTATTAATGAATTGAAAAAGAAAAAAGAGTCATTAATGACAACATTCAGAATGCATCACAAAAAGAAAACTCAGTCAATAAAATCAGGAATGGGTGAAGATGAACGATATAATCCTATTTGGCCGTATTACGAGCCTCTCGAAGCTTTTTTAAAGGATATCTATTTATGCTCCAGTGTGATTAACACTGAGGAAAAGATTATACAGGTAAACAATATTTTCATTTCACAAAATCTTAGTGGTCTCTATTTCTAAAAAAGTAATTCATAAAATCCAATCTTATTTGTGTCGCAGTACGCGGCGGTCTACGCGGTATACTTAATAATGGCAAAAACGAACTATCTCCATTATTTCTCCATGAACCTGGCCGCACTAGATCTTCATTTTGATAAATATCGAATGAACCTGGAGGTGAATAAATATTCTGTGAAGAAGTACTTTTTCTCAAAAAATTATGTAGATATAGACATGTCATTGTAACAATAGAAGCTTTGGTAGGTTCCAAGGGTATATGTTTTTTAAAGATCCTGAACCTGGCGGTTAGTATTCCGAAAGTATTTTCTACTTTTACTCGAGAACGGGATAATTCTTGATTGAATACTCTTTCTGGGGACCCTAGTGCGTGATGACCGGGAAACGGTTTCATTAAATGGGTACTGAGAGCAAATGCACCATCGCCTAAAAATACGTAAGGCATGACTATGTCACTATTAGGAAGTGGAATAGGATGGGGTAAATTCATACTGTTAGACGATAGTTTTTGATACAAGATACTTTGATTGAAAACTCCTCCATCACTAATCCGTCCTCGAGAACCTACATCGGCAAACAAAAAACAATAATTACTATCTACTAGTGCTAGTAAAACAATGCTAAAGTTGCCTTTATAGTTAAAGTATTCAGTTCCCGAGTGTAAAGGTGATTGTATATTAATATGCTTCCCATCTATAGCGCCCAAACAATGCGGGAAGCTGAATCCTTCTGAAACGGACATCCATTCGCTCGCAGATTCAGGCATCTGAAATAAATAAAAAATAAACTGATATCACTTTTTTACTACAGGATTCGTCATCGACACGTGACTACGAAACAGAGGCAGAAAGCGACTTAAATCGTCCCGTTATTGAAAGTGACACATCTCAAGATGGGAATACGAGTACTAAGTCAAAAGTTACTGCTCCTCCAACTCAAAAGCGCCGTTCGAAAAATCCACCAGAGTTATCAGAGGCCAGCAAGGAGGTGGCAAATGCTTTTAGCACATTAAACAGAGTGCTTGATAATAAAACTGCAAGACATGATGATGATTGTGACCTATATGCTAAACTTCTTGCCACAAAATTAAGAAAATTTCCAGAATATGAAAGAGAAGAAATTATGCTAGAGATTGATAGCATGTTGATAAAAAGACGTCGAGGTAGCCAAAATACTATTACTGATTCCACTAATATGAATCGTTCATCCTCCTCACAAAGTTCTTATCGCACAAACTGGTCTCGCTCATCTCCTTCACCACACTACCGACCCAACTCAGCACAGTCCATCCCTCCAACATACGTTACTATTCCCAATCAATCTCCGCAACGTATTCGGATATTGTCTAATGATAAAATATATTCACAATCACAATTAATGCAGTCTTCATCTGCTCAAGGGCTACAAACATCATCTCCAGAACTACCTGTTGAACTTCATTTACCAGAATTATCTGATAGAACGTACAACCAATCTCAGTCTTTAGAGACTCAAAATATAATATATCAGGCATATGAAGACGCATAAAACACACAAATGAAAAGTTCATGTGATGCTAAACATTGTTTTATGATGATTCAAGTAATTGATCTATCCATGGTAAAATTAAGACTGTTGTATTTTGAAACTCTAGAACTATTTTGTAACTCTTTCTTTTAAACATTAATAAATAATATATTAACAACATGAAGTTTTACTTACTTTAATCATATCTTGCAAAACATCATTGAGTGCCAAACAGACTTCAATTATTATGCGTGAGATAAGTGAACTTGATATTTTAAATAGGTAGTGTAAGCTTCTGTAGTCATCTCCAGTAGCTAAAAATCTCAATGTCAATGCAAGTCGTATTTTTGTTGGTACAGCTTCCCTCCAAGTAGTATCTCGCTTAGAAACCATCGGAGAAATTTTTTGTAGCAGGTATTCAAAATCAGTGCATGACATTCGAACGAAATTATCGAACTCCCCAGATGGTTCTGCAAGAAGCTCGGCAAGCTGTTGATTCATAGTCTCTCTAAAAACAAAGAAATATTAACATAAAGTTAGTATGGACATAGTATTAATTAGTTGCATATAATTATTCAGTGATAATTACCCCGTAGCAAAATTTTAGGAAGTCACTCGGTGTCCATTCATAACAAGTTTCTTTATGGAATCAATGTCGAAATCACAAAAAAATATTACGTTTTTCCATACAAATCCAATCAGCTGATCGAGTCTATTTTTACCCACGAGTCGGGGGTTTTGAGTTATTTTATTCTTTTTCCATGAAATTTTTACCGTCGTGTGTTTTTTTTTTCAAAATGTTTAATTTTGCTTAATTTTTCTATGTGGTAATACATGGACTCCATAGAGAAAGTTACCTATTGTAAATGTGACACTGACCTTCTAACTTTTTGCAAAATTATTATCAGCCTGTATATCAATAATAACTAATAACACATTTACCTCGTTCTATTCCGATGAATAGTCACCATCCACCACCTTCTTTTGCGCCATTTCTTTTTAGTCACTCTACTTTGGTGCACATGTACGTAATAATTAAACGCACTGTATAAATAAATTGCCGCGGCTGCAAGAACTTCTACGTCCATCTTTGAAGCGCCAATGCAGAATGATCAGTAAGCCAATGTGTGAACAGCAATCTTGGTTATCCATCATTTTTGCCCAACACGTTGGCCCAACACCTTGGCCCCATGTGTACAGCCGGCTTAATAGGCACGAGCTGGCAACGTCGCATTTAGGCTGTTGGCCCTGTGGTTCACTGAGTGCACTTGGTTCACTGGCTACCACCCTACCCTACTTTGTTTTGACTCTTTTTTTTTGATGGCACAGGAGCAAAATAAATGGTTTTTAAGTGAGGAAAGTTATGTTATTGAATTGCAATCAATATAATATGTACCTTCACCTTCCAACGGTGTAGCTAATGAACAAGATATTGTAATACACGGATATCGTATTGAAAACATTTATGACGTTTTCGAAGAGCCTCTGAAAACTAATATTCATCATACTTGCAACATAAAGTTCCGTATCGGTATCTCTATAGCGGCTTCGTACAAAACCCGCAATGAACACGGAACAAGAACTAAAAACGAGAAACCAAATATGGTAAACACAACTCATACTCCACCCGCCCAAGAACACTTAAGTTTTGTGCGGTTACGCAGCCGTCGCGGTTGCGATTATCGCTCGCAAACTTGGCGGTTGATTAGGTATCGCAAGATTGATAGGATTAGGTTGATTGGATGTTATATAATATTATAAGTATGTATTTACAAAAAAAAAGTATATAAGTAGTATATCAGCTATCTGGTTCCCATAACACAAGCTTTGGCTTAGTTTGGGGCTAGATAGTGTTGTGTGAAATGTCCACCAATATTTATTTATTTAAGACGGGCGGTTAAACGATCAGTTGAGTTCCAGGCTGCCATGGACACACACCAGAAACGAGTGTACCCCCCCCGCGGCCCCGCTGCCCACTGCGGTCGCCCGCCAACCGATCGCAGAGCGCGCGGGTGCAACCCGCCGCGGCTGCGGGACCGCGACCCGCGCCCGCCGGTACAAGATGACCGCCGGTGCAGCGGGACCCGCAAACAATTGCACATGCCACGGGCGTAAAACGCGTCGTGAAATGTGCTTTAATTTTTTAACATAAATATCTGTATTCTACAAAGGCTGCGGGCCCGCAACCACGGCGGGCGCGGGTGAAAACCGCTTCGTGAGTCCTTAACCTTACACAAAAAGTGTCTTTCAAACAGTACATCAATCACAGCATAAGCATTATTGGTTCCCCTATTTTTCCCCTTGGCACACACAACATCCATTTTATTGCTAAACCTCTCTTTAAAATCAGGATTTTTTAATATAAGTTCTAATTCTTGTAACTCATGGTTACTGATGTTTTGTTACGTTCAGTGGGTTTACAAAACTGCTTTATGTATTCTTTAAATTGAGTTTGATTTTCTGCTAGTTTCAATAGTATATTATTCTGATTTTGAAAGCCCTTGCTGGTTTCGGTTAATAGTTTTCAATTCGCCTGCTAGTGTTTTGACATCATCTGAACTTGTTCGAGCTTTTGTGAGATTACAGTCAGAGAGCATCATCTATGCTAATCTCATTACTAATAGTTAGGTATATTCTGTTCAGGTAATGGACCTGTATTATTTGCGACAATATAAATGGGACAATGAGTTTATATTTTCTTCTCTGGTACCGTCAACTGTGGCATCTTTACCATAATTTTGAAGGAAAAACGTCATAAATCGAAAACAAAACAATTTAGGATTGAGATATACCTATTAATCGACGAATAAAGTATTTCGCTTTAGTTTTTTTTATTCTTTGCATTCTTTTATTCTTTGCTTTTAAATCCACTAAGATAGCACCTGAAATATGGTTTAGGTAAAGAAGCCAAAAAAATGGCATCTTTACCGATGCAGTATTTCTCAGTAAAATGAGGTCTATTTGTTTTAAAGTGGTAAAGATGCCGTTCCGTTTTATATTCTGTATATAAATTTAGGAAAAAAATCAATAAAAAAGCATAATACAGGCAACACCAGCTGTTAGGTAAAGATGACACGGGTTTTATTGAAATCTTCATACAAAATATATTTCTTGCCAGGGCTGACACTAGCTCAAAAAAAGGGGTACTGCCACGGACTAATAAACTGGTTATCGAAAGTTATCTTATTTTATATGTATTTTTGTTTTTATTAAATATCAAAAGACACTTTTTAATAAATGATTTATTGAGTACCAAATCATTTATTCTAACCAAAATTTCTTTAACATTTTTAATAGTTATTACTTATTATTCTAGTTTGTATTGAAATTTGACGTCAAAATACAATATTCCGCGTCGGTTATTGCAAGGATTGGGTAAAATTTCTATTATGTCATTTTCAAATACAATACTTGTATCGGGAACTGTAGGCCAGTAAAACCCGCCATTTTTATATCTCATAAATTTTGCTAAAATGCCAACGTGCTCGGTAATGTTCGTAATCAGACCACAGTAGTACTTATTTGTATTTTTGGTGCTTTCAAACTTTACCAAAATGTATTGTCCAATGAGTAAGTTTTTGACATTGCGTGTCTTCTTACTTAGCTCATTTTGTGTCTCCTCTATATCATTTCCGTTTGTCTCTTTTCTTATTTCAATTTCTTCGATTTGTTGTTTTTTTTTTTCTTTCGTACTGTTTTCTAATAGATGGAGGTTTTCCTTTTCCTGTGTTTCTTTCAGTTGTTTATCCGTCTCTTTTGCTTCCAATTTGTTTATTTGAACCATTAAATCTTCTTTCTCCATTTCTTGGTCCTCTATCAGTTGCCTCAATAAATAATCCTGCAAGTCTTCATTTTCTACATCGGAAGAATCGGCATATTTTACAGAGCATATAGAATCTGAATCCGAATCATTAGCGTAGGGTCTTTTGGCTAAAACTCTCTTTTTAGTTTCACCTTTCTTAGAAATGTTTTCTCTCTGTTTCGTACAACCAGATGGCCCAGCTTTCAATTCGTTTATTTTTGTTATTTGTGTATGTTCTATGTTGTCTTCTTTGGGTGGTAATATTATATCTGAAAGGATAGTAATTTTACTTTTCTTTTTTTATGGTGCGTCGCTTGGCGCCACTGCTTTATCCTTATTTATGTCCGAGCTTGTGACAGATTTTCCAGCTGGAACACACATTTTTTTATTTGTATTTCTTTTTATAGGATTTGGGTTCCGGTTCTCTTTGAGATAGTCAAGCAAGGATTTATCTACGTCATGGGTAAACTCCTCATAATATTCCGGAATTTTCGAGTATATTTTTTGTGGATTGTACGGAGATATGACAGTGGCTCTAAATCCACTGATCAGGTTGTCTTTATTATTTAGGCTCGCGTCTTCAATTAATTGCTTCAAAAGCAAAGGAAAGTGGATTTTATTGAGAGACGTCTGTTTTGGGTTTTCAATTTTGTACTTCAAAAGTATCTTTCTCCACGTTCTTTTGAGTGGGGCAAAAAATGCAACGTCGAGTGGCTGGGTTAATTGCGTTGAATTGGGTGGAAGTAACACGAACCTAATATTGTGACGCTCACAAAGTTCTATGACATCTATGTTGATGTGACTTGAAAGGTTGTCTCCAATAATCACCTTACGACCTTCTAGACTTTCAGCCCATGGTATTATGATTGTTGTGAACCAATCCATGAACATAGCGGAGTCGAACCACCCACTTTTCGTTCGGTTATAACGAGTCCCTTCTAGGCCTCCATTGCACCATTGCGTCCACATATTCTCGGATTTATAAACGACGTAAGGAGCTAAAAGATCACCACTGGCTGTTCCTGAGAACATTATAGAAATACAACCTTTCAGGTGGTTGACAATTCTTTCGGGATATTTAACTCCACTGCGAAATATGCCTTTGGCTGCTCCCGGGTCGTCACTGACGTTTGTTTCGTCGTAATTTAGTATATGAGTGGCTGGCAAACCTTCAACAGAATTCTTCAAATTTTCGAAATATGTCTGAAAGTCTTCAAGGGTTTTTTCGGCTCTCGCTTTTTTAATGTTCTGTGTAGACCTTACGGTCTGGATACTGAAATCAGTAAAATATAACATTGAATTTACAAAATGTACAAAGATGTAAGTATCTTATCTATAAATGCGAAATTTACTACTGAACGGATGAAATTTTGATTTGGATGAAATTTGGTGACACACATCGATTCGTCGAAAACCGACAGGGAAGTATTTGGTACAGGGAACTATTATTTGTGTAATGAAAGGAAGCATGACGACAAACATACAGCCTGTTCGCAACCTACGCAGTAGATTGCTATCCCTTTATTGCATATAGCACAAACGCGCCGTAGACGGTCGGATTTCCTTAGGAGAACCTGCTTCGCATAGGTCTCTCTCTCTCTTGTCGTGTCACTAGTTTCTTTCGAAACAGTGTGGTGAAAAGATTTTAAGTGCGCCTCAAGAGGCCCATTTCGAGCACTTCACACATGTTATAGAACTTTTAGGTTCTACAACATGCCGGTTTCCTACGATGTTTTCCTTCACCGTTTGAGAGTACTGGCATTGTGAACATAAATTTTTGAACAGAAAAACTCATTGGTGCACGACCGGTTTCGAACCCACGACCTTAGGATCCGAAGGCGGAGCCGCTACCACTAGACCACCAGTGCTCTCAATTATGGTGCTTCGCATAGGTGGAAGAAGGGCAGCGGGCGTGGCTGAATGTTTGACAATCAATGATCTTATCGGGGTCATTCTAAAAGCACGATGTTTTAAAGAGGAATTTGTATGTCTTGTTAGTACCTATATGTACGAGTTTAGAACTGAAACATTAAAAAGCCTACGGAACAACCTTTTTTTACCTCCTTCCTTTTTCTCTCGATGGGATACATCGACAATAATTGGTCTTTTTTGTCGACCCCGCTCATCATGACATTATAGTCCGAGATCAGGATCGACGTGGGAGCACCATTGACGATGCTGATCGTATTTGTATAAATAAATGCCTTTCTTTCTTTCTTTCTTTCTGATCGCGTTGCCGTGGTAAGTTGAAATGATGGCCACTCGGTTTTTGTCTCGCCAAACCATCCAACATCACAAGAGGTAAATCCGGTAATTTGATCTGGACGGTCTCTGGCACAAACTGCAGGTGGTTGGTCGGCAAAGTACCGACGCAATCGAACTCGGCTAGGGAATTATAATAAATATCTATCCACAGCGTGTGACACGTGTTTTCAAGACCCTGGGTTAGTCTCAAAGCAATTAAAGGCGTGGAAGCGCTCATGGGATCTTTTTCAGAGCCTGACTGCTGCAAAGCTTGTTTTTGATGAGCGTGCACCTCGATCATCACCTCGAGATGCACGCTATACCCAGTTTTTGATTTGAAAATTTCATAACATTTGATTCCTATTTTTGCCTTTTTGTTGTGAATGAGTTGGTTAATATGTAACCAACCCTTCCACTGCAATAGCGATTCATCGAGGGCGATGTTTTGGTCCAACATACCTATAATACAACGACTGAAATTTGCCGTTGAGATGTGTCTAAACTGGTTGTAATTTATAAAGTTTTGCTTGTGCAGGATCCTGTTCTAGGGCACTCATGTTGGCGTTGTTATTGAAGTGCAAGCACTTACTCTATAACTGAAACGCAAGACATGAGTGCCCTTAAATCAGGTGTTATAAATAGGTCATTGGAAACGTTCCAGTACTCGTCAATCCTATTTTTGACAACAACCCCCATCGCCAGCATGATGGCGAAATATACGAAAAGTTCGTCTACACTTGTATCGCGCCAGTCACAGATGCGACTCTGCGGGTGGATGGAGTTGTTGTGTACCTACCATCTGGCCTGGCATGACGATGGATTCCATAATTTCGTGATCCCATATGGTAATGAAAACGTCATATGGGTCGCCACTAAAGGTGGAAATTGGGCGCACATTTTCGGAAATTGTTTCCCTCCTGGATTCAGGAGCAGCTGGAAACGAGTTCCACTCAAAATCAAAAAAATATCCTTTGGGTGGTGCAGTTCTGATTCGCTCTCCATGACCTGCGGGACCACCGTGACTCCCGGGACATCCAGCTCCTCCGTGTCCTCTAAGAGACCCTATAGTTGCTTGCATGATCCTTGGGACCACCATGGCACCATGAAAAACGTCTATGTCATCGGCATCATCGTCACTTGTACCGGTTCGCTTCCTGATTAAAAAAATAATTGAATTACCGACATAACGATACATTCTCTCATAAAATTATCATAGTTTGGCACTGCATTAATATGTACCACCTATACGGTTGTCTAGGCTTGCAGGAAGGTCGTTGGGAAGATATCAAGACTTGGTTTATACGTACAAATACTGCGTATATAAAAAAAAAAAATATTGGCGGACATTCCACACAGCACTATCTAGCCCCAAACTAAGCCAAGGCTTGTGATATGGGAACCAGATAGCTGATATACTACTTATATACTTTTTTTTTGTAAATACATACTTATAATATTATAGTATAATACCCAGACAGAGAACAAACATCTATGTTCATCACACAAATGTTTGTTCTCGGTGGGGATCGAACCCACGGCCTACGGCACAGAAGGCAGAGCTACTACCAACTGAGCTGTGAAGGCTGTGTATTCGCCTAATTTGCAAATTAGCTAGGTTAGAATACTGCATGGAAAATTATTATAATATTTGCGCGTGCGCGCGTGGCTGGGTCAGTAATTTTTGGTGATTTGAAAAAGTTTGCATGATCGGCAGAAGCGAACAAAATAATGACATATCATCGTTCTGCATCAGTTTTGTGTTCTCTTTAAATATGTTCAACATTTCTCTCTCAAAATTGTCGTCTTCATCAGGAGTTCTCTTACGCTTTCTATGCATCCGCATCCGTCTACTTGCAGCAGTTTGTTGTTGGTTTGTTTGGGAAGTGTTGGGGCCCTCGTACGTTGAAGGTAGAGCATTTTGGTTTGATGAAGGGTTTGACGGAGAACCCTCTCCTGTATCGATAGTTGGTGGCTCGCAATTTGATTCATCAATTGTGTTTTGACTTGCTAAAATTGGTTCGGTATATCGAACAAAGTTTTAAGACCTTACGCACGAAGTAATCTGACACATAAAAAAAAATATTTAACTATAGATTAAACCGTGCTAGGAGATACGTAGAGTCTACATTTGGAATAATGAGTAATAAATTCAAGATATTTCACAGACCAATGAATACATCCTTGCCGAATACAATAGGAATCATAAAGGCGTGTTGTGTTTTACATAACTACATTAGGGAACGGGATGGTTACAGAGTAGACGACACACTAACTGTCGAAGGGTTCCAAGATTATAACCTCAATGTGAACCGTAATATCAGATCAGGCGATATGTTAAGGGATAAATTTGTAAACTATTTCGTTTCTCCTGATGGCATGGTATCATGGCAAGATGCTAGTATCTTCTAATAAACTCATAAAATACAAAAATGCTGTTTTATTTACTTACCTAAAAGGTTTTTCTCATTGGCAGAGAGTTCGTCAAAATTTTGAACTACTGCTTGGCAAACTTCGAGCCAAGCTTTAATTTTGGCATGACGATCTTTGTAGAACTGACAAGAGAGGTCCCACAATGGCGGACGAAGATGCACCTCGGTTATGACAAGCTCGGTATCAACATTCATTTTGTTCGCGATAGTGCGTACGCGCGTGCGGTCGGTTGCTCGGTCAGCGCCGCACTAAACGCGCGTGTATAACGACTAGCGCGTCAGTCGACCGACGCACGCCGGACCGACGAGCTCGACCGACGGTTTTCGTCAGCGCGACGTAGCTGTACGCGCGTAGGAATTCATCAGCGCTGCACTGTAGTCGTTCATACGTTTTCATTGATACAGCTACGCTCGACCGACCTCGGCGCTCACCGTCGGTCGAGCACTAAGGCCCGGATTCCTCTGTCGCTGACGTCGGTCGCGTACCGTCAGTCGCGTAGCGCGCTGACCATCAGCGCCAATGAAAACATCCGTAGTGCGATACTGACCGCTCCACGGTACAGGCGTCTCCAAGTGGATTTGTTTGTTGTGGATTTGTGAAGCGGAGTTCGAATTTGGGATATTATTATGAACCCGTTTATAAATTGTTTAGTTGCTGCAGCATACTTACGCAAGCGGAGACGGCGTCAATATAGAAAAAAAAGATATCACATTCACCCAATTGTTGCTGATAGGATGACGAATGGTGAATTTTCTACTTTATTTGAAAAGCTACGTCAGGACGAGGAAAAGTATTTTAATTATTTTAGAATGAAAGTAAAAACTTTTGATGAACTGTTATCAAAGTTAGAAAATCACCTGAAACACTGCTCCATGTATCGAGACCTCCAGTGGAACGACTTGCTGTTACATTGAGGTGAGTTACATAATATCAATCTATTATTGGAACATAATAATAAGAAAGAAAACAATACCTACATTTTTGTATTAGTTTTTTATTATTTTTTGCAAAAAAGAAAATTGTTATTTATTTAGTTGAAGGACACATTTTACTTGTCCTCGTTGGCTTTCCTAGTAATGCCATGGATGGTTTGGTATCCTTGAGAAATAATTTGGGATCCGGAGTTTAATGTATAAGAAGTAGTGGGACGTACTTCGTACATCACACATTCTTGTGAAACGGTATTTGACATATCAGGGAAAGTTTCATATTCATGTACGTTGATCGGATCTTGACTGCGTAAAATCGATTCAGACTGTTGCGAAAAATAAGAATCTGAAGAATTCGGTCTACTGGTTATTTCATATGGATTGTGCATATTACTAATTTCCATTGCTTTTTTGAGCATTTCTGTACGGAAAATCAGTTTTTGATGCGTTGTAAACTTTTCTGTTATTGGCAGGAGAGACATGAAAAAATTCATGTCATCATTTTTTAAAAGTTTTGCATTATCTTTGAACATCTTTAGCATCTCTTTATCGAATGCATCAGTGTCCGTCTGTTTTCTTTTTCGCAGATTTTTATTAGAATGTTTATTACGAAAATTAGAGTCTGTAGAATTTTCTTGAGCAACACTTTTCTGTAATTCTGTATTTACTTCAAGTCCTGTGCTCCTTGGTACGTCCTGACTGGACGTACTTGGCACGTCTTGATTAGATATGCTTGGGATATCCTGATTAATTGCGCTCGGTGTAGCCTGATTACTTTCGATGGAGTCCTCAACTTCAGCTTGGTGTTTTTTATCAAGAAATTTCATATCTTCAAAATATATGTACACCTTTTTTTTTTTACTTCCTCCTGATCCGGAGGGAGTATTTTTTAAGACATTTTTGCAACGCATATATGCATCTCTTGCAGTCTTCCATCGTTGCTGCACATTTTTTTCTGAAACAATAAGAAAAAAGAGTAAATTTAATACATTTAATGCAATACCTACATAGATCTACATTACCACTATCGGCTTGGAGAATCAACTATTGGCAAAATCGTTACAGAAGTGTGTACAAAAATTTGGGATGTTCTGCACGACGAAACTTTAAGACTGCCTTCGTCACATGAAGATTGGCTGAGAATCGCTGAGGGTTTCGAATCACGAGAAAATTTTCCGAATTGTGTTGGAGCGATAGATGGCAAGCACGTCCGTATTATTTGCCCTGCATTCAGTGGAAGTTTATTCAGTAATTATAAAAAATATTATTCAATCGTTCTGTTGGCTATGTGTGACGCTAATTACTGTTTTAAGTATATTAATGTGGGTGCTTGTGGAACAGATTCTGACTCAATAATATTTAGGGACAGTAACTTGTATGCAAAATTACAAAGCGGCGAAATAAACCTACCAGAACCAAGACAAGTAGATAACAGCCGGACACCGTTTCCTTACATGATTGTAGGGGATGCAGCGTTTCACGTCATATTTTAAGACCATATGCTCGTAGTAATATGACTCACAAGAAAAAAATATTCAACTACCGTCTTAGTAGGGCAAGACGGTACATAGAATCTACTTTTGGTATTATGTCTAATAAATTTGAAGTATTTCACAGGCCTATGAGGACTTCATTGATTAACAGCATCAAAATAGCCAAAGCATGTTGTGTATTACATAACTTTATAAGAGTTCGTGATGGATATGATGTTATTGATACTATGTCAATTGTTGGTTTAGAAAATGTTCCTCTAAACAGCTATAACATTATGAATCGGACAGGCGATACTGTAAGAGACTTATTCGCTAACTATTTTCTTTCACCGGAAGGTTCTTTGCCATGGCAAAACGAGTATATTTACTAAGAAATAGCATCTACACATCCCACGCTAATTGCGCATTCCCGCCAACGACGTGGAACGGACAACGACTGATTTTATTGTAATTCGTGTGGTCTCTTGTTTTAAATTGTCGTTTCTACATAAAACTTCTGTGTATGGACATTATTAAACGTGTAGGTACAATTAGTGTTTGTGTGTATTTTTCATCACCATCCAATAATTAATAAACATAAACTATGTGCAACACTCATCATCTCATCATCATCCTGACCATATAATGAGAACAACAATCTACCTCTTTGTTTAATGTTATTTAGCATTAATTAAAAACTTCGTAGAACTAAATCATCAAACATTCTGGTTGTTTATATTTTTACTAATACCTATGTAGGTACTAATATTATTATCTCCTAAACGCGTGAACCAATTTACATGATTCAAACGGATAAAATGGTTTTAGATCTAGACCTTTCATTTGACACCAAAATCGTTAAGATATCTCAACAAACAAAAAATCACATTTTCAAGTTGCTCTCGTAATTATCTATCGCGTCGCCCAACCCCCCGCAAGATCCCCACGTTGCTCCAACTCGAAAGTACATTCGAGTTGAAGTGCATCATAGGTAATACAGTTCTTAATCTTAGAATAGAATAGAATATACTTTATGGTAACTGAATAGTGGTCCCGTCATTTTGATATCAAAACAGCGGGACCAATTTCCTGGAAATCCGATGCAGTTAAGTTTATAATATGCTATGCTTTGTTCTGAAATTGACAGCAAGTTATTCCATTAGACTAGATTATTTTAAACACATAGATAGATTATAATAACAGATAGATTATTTTAAAATTATTATAAATACAATTATCTTTTACTTACCGATCTCCTTTTTTTATCATCGCCCTCATTATTGAATTCGGGAAAAAGTGCTTCATAAACTTGTAACCAAAATTTTGCTCTGGCATCGCGATCTTTGTAAAGTTCATTCGATAAATCCCACAATGCAGGACGTAGGCGCACCTCGGCAATCACACGTTCGGTATCAATGTTCATGGTGGCGGACGAGTGTACGCGCACGTGTAGACGGTCGGGAACAGAGTGAGGACGCTCATAGCGTTCTATAGCGCGTCAGTCGACCGACGAACGCGGCGCTGACGAGCGAGACCGACGCGCGTCATCAGCGGCGCGTAGCAACTCGCGCGCCGCTGATGTCAGCGTCACAGTGTGGTGCTTCATAGAACACAACGTATATTCGTACGCGCGACCGACATCAGCGACAGAGGAATTCGGGCCTAAATACAGCCTAAAAGTTTTGATACGTAGGTTTTACATTTACGTTACTTTACAATATCTGCATCAACAACTCTCTTCATACTCGTTTTTCAGTCTGGTCTTTGGATTTATTATAAGCTGAGCGTAGAGCACATTCGATTACTTCTTCTCTTGCTTTCATTTTTGTTATTTTTTCATTCAGTCTATTGATTTCTTTTGAACTTGAAGTGAGAAAAAAAATATATAAATAATATGAGAAAAAAAATATATCGTGAAGCTAATATATTTTTTTTCTCATTTTTTCTACAATAGATCGCAGTAGATTATTCTTTTTAACTGCAGATTCGTAGTTACGTCTCAATCTTCTAATGGTAAGTATATGACTTTTGTTCATACATTTATTGCCATTTGCTTCGGTGGATGTAGAAGGCTTGTTTTTCTCAGTCTCATTCTTTTCACTTGCTTTCTTTTTATCTTTCTGTTTCTTTTTCTGTTCTCTCCATTTTTTCTTTGGTCCTTTTTTTCTTTTTCTGATAGATCTAGATTTTTTTATTTCTCAACTTTATTCTATTTAAGTCTTTCTTTTATACTCTTCATCAGGGTTCTATCAGGGTCTTTTTTTAGTTTTTCTCGGTACCTTTTCATCTTCTCAGCAGGCGTAAGAGGCATCTCTAAAGACAAAAAGTATTATTAAGTAAAAAGACAAAAGTATAAGAGTTACTGAAGGACAACCTTCAGTAACTCTTATACTTTTGTCTATAACTGTTAACTATAACTAACAAAATGGTACAAAATAAATTTTACCTAGATTTAGTTTTGGTGACAGTATTATATTTTTTTTAGAGATTATTATGGTTAGCTAATTATTTATTTTACAGTCATAATATCTTGAAGTTCTGGTAATGTTTAAAAATTAGTTTATAACAAACACACTCATCGTCGCAATAATGGTCGTTTATGGCACAAGCACAATAAAAATATGATGAATTAATTCTTTTATTTTGGTATTATCATATATATTAATATTCGCGGGAAGTCGGTGGATGGAGAGGGCTCGGAATCGTTCTTCCTGGAAATTTATAGGGGAGGCCCATAGGCCTCCCCTATAAATTTCCTGCTGGACATATCCAGCAGTGGACTTCTTTAGGCTGATGATGATGATGATGATGATATATATTAAAGTGATATGGCTGGTTCATTAAAGAAGGTTGAAATCCACATCCATGACATTTCTTCATAACAATAAAATGCGTGATTTGCCACGGCCAAGCCAATTCTTGTATTAAAAAAAAGCTTAGCTTAGCTTTTATGTAAAAAACAATCAACGTCTTTTCTAGATCTTTGCTAGAAAACGAAGTCAACAGGGCGATACGCGACCTCGATCAAGATACCACATCGCTGGGCCGCATCAAAAATCACCGAGCTGCATCACTTATCCCAGAGTTCGACCCGGAGGGAGAAGATTGTACGGTATCAGCATGGTTGAAGAAAATTGATCAACTTGGGGACACACATGATAAGGTCTCCATGTGCTTCCGTTGTAAGCTAAGCGACAGCGCCAGTGTTTCGTGCATTATTAGAGGCCTACATTCCTCACTGCAACCAAACGCGCGTGCATTTCAGTGTGAGCAACCGGATGAACTTTATGAAGCTTTTCTTTGTGCTCTCGACGATTACCGAGGTCCGACTCCAGAAGTTCGTGCTACTTTCAAAGACTTGAGACAGCCGCAGGTACCTGAAAAAAAGTCGATCAATCCAGACACCGATCCTTGTCCGCGTTGCAAAAAGACGGGGCACATGCTGCGCAACTGTACACTGCCTGACCAACGGGTATGTTTTAATGTGGGGCACAAGGCCACATTGCTACCCGATGCCCAAGTTCGAACACACAGTCAAAAGTTCCAGCATCCGTTGAAGCGAAGAGTAATATCAAAGATATCAAAGTACTGCAAAATTACAATAGTGTCTACCAGAAAATAGCAAAGATTAATGGAGTTTACGTTAAGGCCAATATCAATACGGGGAGCCAGTCAATGTAATTAACAGCCAAATTTCCAGACTTGGATTTTCTGGTGGAATGATTACGAGCCGATGAGAAGTTAATTTTAATCTAGAAGTTGATGAAATCCAAACCGAATGTATGGCATATTTAATGGACATTAACATGGATGGTATTCATTTGCTGATTGGTCAGCCCGTTATCAACGACCAAAATATGTCGTTAATTGTAAACAAAGGAACTGCTACATTAATGCGAGAGCCTGAATTCACTAGGAAACTTGATGTGGCGGTAGATCTTCAAAAATTCAAGTTAGTCACAACAAGTCATGAAACTCTGCCACCTGGTGCATCAATTATCAAAGTCCAGGTCCTGGGAAACCGCGAGGACAACGACGTCTGCACCACCCCGCGTCACTTCGAGTTTGAAGGAGTTTCTTACTCTTTGCCAGCTACATTACTACGCGGTGGTGATGGACACATCAAAGTCATCAACACCGGTGACCAAAACGTCGTATGGAAAGCCGGCCAAACCCTTGCGCGAGCAGAGAGCTGTGAGGAGTCAGTTACAATAAACCAGGTCAGTTGCCCAGCCATGCCATTTTCATGCTAGCATTTTATGTTGTACAGTTAAGAAATGTATAGGAAAATGTAGTGATCGTAAACAATAATGAAATCATTTTTTTAGAAATAGTTTCGTTAATGAAGCCTAATACCGAAACCTAATTAGATTAAGGATGTAAATCAAGAAAAACAAATATTAATAGGTTAGTTGTATTTTTACTGACAAAATAATAACAATGAACACAATCAACAAATGAAACAGTTATTACCACTGAATTATTAATATTATTATCTTTAAATTAGCTGACGTTTCGAGATGAAAGTTGAGCTATACACGATGAAAGTTGAGCGATACACGTGCAGGAGGCAAATCTCACGATTAAGGGATCTCAAAATCATCTTAAAACGTCAGGTAATTTGACGATGACAGGAACCTTAAAATCATTTTTCATTTAAATTCTTAACAACCACAATTACCTAGGTACTATAATTAATAATCATCTTTTTGTAATTCACCCTCATCTTCCTAATAATCATAATTATTTAAAACCATATTTTCATAATTCACGCTCATCTTCCTCGTCTGTATCGTTTAATTAATCTGGCACCCCAGAATTATACGGAAGATTAAGGTATTCTGCGTGAAACCGTTTTGGTATTGTTCCATTGTCGCATAAACGTTTCAAATCTTTGTACTTTGCTGCAGGAATGGGTTGTGGTTGTTTATATAAAGCTTTCAACTCAATTTCTTCAGTTCCATCCTGGTTTTGCGATGTTGACTCCTCTATATTCACTTTGGACTTCCCCTTCCCCTTACCCTTCCCTTTTTCCTTTTTGCCCTTTGCTTTTCCATCATCTGTTGAAGATTTTTGATGTAGTTGAAACTTATGGGCTTCAGCTTCCTCTTTCATTGAATATTTAACAATCATTTCATTCGGACACTCCTTTTTAAAAATAACGATTCTTACTTTCTGAAGTTTAACAGCTTTTGCTGTCTGTGTCTGTGTGTGAAAGCTTTCGCAGTAATTCTTGGAAATCCAAGAAATCTGTGTGTTCCATTAACTATACTTGGTAGGGTTTTGGCCGTTTTCGAGCATCTTCGATTTATGTTGGCCATTGTGATGGACTCCAAACGATCAATTTTTTAACTTCTTTTTCGATCACTGCGTGTACGGAGTCCACCGGCATGTAAGTATGGCCAGGAATCAGAAAGTTAATTTGAATAACTTGTAAATACTTCGAAGTTTTCAAAAAATTACTAAGGGCACTCATTACTACTTTATTGCGATTCTGCGCTTTTTAATATTACATATGGCCCTAATACACCGCTTCTGAGCCCTAAAAACTTTTAACGTGTCCGTTGAGTTGCCCCAAAACATTATACATGGCTACGTTTGAAGAAACGTAGCCATGATAGGCAACGTACCACTTCAAAAGAATTTAATAACTTGAACTTAGTTTATCCCCGGCCAACCAATGAATTGATCATGAAACATAGATTAAGCCCCTTACATGCATGGATTTGAGTGCTAGAATTTCTGCTACATCTAGCCTATAAAAACCCAGTGAAAAGGTGGAAAATTCCCAGAATCACCAGTGCAAAATTCTCCAGAAGCTGCAATAGTAGAAGACACTAAGAAAAAAATATAGCAAGAAGTAAAGGCTAAATAAGGACTTCTGGTGGATGTGGCAAATTCTGGTACATTTGCTGAAATATTAGGTCTTCCACAGTGGTTATTAGATGATCTGCATTTCGCGAATGTTTCATTGTGCATATTGGTCAATATACGGATAGGTCATTTCGCGTATGCGTCGTTCCGAGTTTAGGTCCAAATGCTTATGTGTTAATATGCGTTTTCGTCATAAAGCGAATATTTTTTTTCAATCATTGGTCATTATGCGTCAGAACCGTTTTATCTTATGGATTGCCAATAGACAGTAATAAATTCTGCATTATTCTGCCAATAGACAGTAATAAATTCAGGCTTTCTGTCGGAGAAAGCCGGTGAATCGCGGAATAATTTTATGTCGCTCAAAATATAAAAATAATAAAAGTGGCTAAAAATAAATGTACAAAATATGTTATGCAGTTCTTTTATTTTCGCGATTTTCTGAAAATTCATAATTAATTTTCTAAAAAATAAAATATTCGAGTTCTAAACTGATTTGACTTCTGGGAGTTCTACTATAGCATTAAAAACAGCTTAAAGTTTATATTGGTATCATAAGAGAATGATGTGCAATTTTCGGGTCATTTATCATATTGTTTACCGTCACTACTTTGAACCGACAGCTCACTCACTCACACACCAGGACACTTTTTATATGACGTTATTAATTAGTAACGTTATTTTTGTAATATTGGGGTACTTTGAATTATCATGGCAACACCGGCCCACGCACCACATGTTTAGAAAACTTTTCTCACTTTTCTGTTCGAGTTCGTCTTAACTTTTTTATTTGGTCCGAGGTCTAGCTTGCATATGGCCTATCTTTTCTGTGCCCTAAATATTATTTCTTTGTCGGAAGGTTTCCCCCGAACTAGACACCATACCTAAGTTCCAGATCTTTTGAATGTGATCGTGTTTGGAATTTTGTTTGCATGCTATTAATTTAATGATATATTTTGTTTCAGATGGTGTATATGTATAAGACGAAGACTGATCGGGCCAACTGGTTTGAAGAAACATAAAAAAAGCCATGGTAGAGGCAAAAATCAGAGGGGTCGCACTCAATTCGTTCCAATCATACCTATGTGACAGGGAACAATATGTACAATTAGAATATCGAAATGACACAAATCGCATTGAAAATATAATATCAGACAAGATTCTGATTCCATACCTCAGGGAAGTGTACTCGGATGTGTTCTAAAATCAAAATCAAAACGGTCTTTATTCAGTACAATCACAAGGATCACTTTGAAACGTCTTATATACTAGGTGAATCTATGGCCAGTTCCTCGCGACCAAAGCCTAGAAGAACGGGCAAGAAACTTACGGCTTGGTTCCTAGCGTTTTTTGTTGATCCTTTTTACAATTTTATTATGGTACCTACTTAATTGTTTACTGCTTTAATGAGTTGGGGCATAGATCAGTCCCAAGCTTTTTTGTCATCAGATATTTTATAGTAAGCTTTAGTACAAAGTTTTCTTTTTATTATGTTTTTGAATTTGCTAATCGACAACTGATGAATCTCGCTTGGGACTTTGTTAAAGAAGCTTACACATTGTCCTGCAAACGATTATCTTACTTTAGTGAGCCTAGTAGTGAGAACAGCGAGCTTATCTTAATTACTCTTAATACCATCATAATGTTAACTCTAGAAGTTAACATTATGATGGTCGCTCTTTTTGGCATATAAATTGCTATGAAAGTAGCTGAAATAGACAAGTCTAGCGGTCTGAAAGAAGGCGGATCTTTTTGACTGCGCACGCTGCAGAGCTAAGTCTCTTCGAATATTTGCCTATGTGTGGGCCCCATTGAAGCTTATTATCAAGGCTATGCCATAGACCAATAAAGTAAATAGACGGGCAATGCCGTACAAAATAATATAACTTGATTTTTAGTTATCTGCTAGCTCGTGAGATGTTGCTAGGAGTTACGAATCGATGAATTAATAAAAACGTCAACCTATTGGTACCTACCAAATAATATTTTAGATGGCGTCACAGAGCTCTAAAATGTTGCGGCGCTGTCAGCTTGTTCTAACATGGTGCGACGTTGCCGCTTTTCGGTCTCGCATCGCGTCGTCGGACGTCTCGTGAAATAATTTAGATTTTGTCAGCACTTTTTATCAGTATTGCCAGAACATGAAAGTATCTGTCGAAATCGTTATTTTTTAGGAAAGCAAAGCCTTGATCTAAAGTGCAAATGGTAATTGATAGTTGTTAATATTTTGATGATGTGTGTAAGTATAATTGTATTATCATAGTCAAATTAAACCTTTCATTAATTGACATGTTAAGCGTTTGTAGCATGTATGTAGGTAGATCACTTTTTGAAAACAATAAATTTTAATTCATATTAATTCATATTTAAGTTTTATTTGTTTTATAGTGTTTACCTACACTATAAAACAAATAAATCTTTGTGATTTTTCCTTAAGTGTAGGTAAACAAACACTATAAAACAAATAAAACTTAAAAATTAAGCACGGTGACATCCCTCGTTGATTCAACTGAATACAACTTCGGTTATCGAGCAGGACTCTTGATAGTTATTTGTCAGACCTGTAGATGGACCTGGAACCACGGTCGATTTAGTACCGTAGTAGTATGTGCCTGAGTTATTCGTCGAGTGCGATTAGAATCCGATGGCGCAGTTGGTTAGCGCGGCCCCGTATCAAGGGGAAGGTCGTGGGTTCAAATCCCACCCGGGTAATAACTTTTGGGACTATATTAAATCTTTGTAATTCATATTTATCAAATGGATATAATTAAGTACTAAAAACAAACGTCAAAATAATGAACAGACGTGAATTAATTATTTTGATACTCGCGATCGCGCCTTCGAGAAGTGAGCTCTGGCAACACTCCTGGTTTGTCTCACTGCTTAGTAATGTGCCAACTCGGAAAAAACACAACTCGAGATAACACGAGTTGAAATTCACGTAACTCGAGTTAACTTGATGAAACTGAGTAAAAGATTTGTTTTGTTTTTACCATTCTAATGACTCATCTCAGAATACAGAAAAAACCAGAAACCGTGAGCGCGCCTAATACTGAAGCTACTAAAACTACTCTTAAATAGAGTAGTTTGACGCGCGACCGATCGATCAGTGACCTTGTGACCGTCGGAACGCATGACGCGTTTTATCGGTGACCAATTTAACTAAATTATGCCGTCTTGTGTCGTTCCTACCTGCAAAAATGCAGCAGGTCTAAAAAAGAAACAAGATGGCATCACATTTCACGTGTAAGTATCGTATTTAGGTATCAACTTATTTAATTATTGAATAAATTTCTCAGTTTTTAATTGTCATAGATAATGATGCATCCATCTTGTTAGTGTTGCCAATATAAGAGTTTTGATTTACCATTCTTTTTATTACCTTTTGAGGGCTTTTATTCAATGTAGAATATTAATAAGTAATTTAATAAAAATTAACCGACTTGAAAAAAGAAAGTATAAAGCATCAGTGCAGCCCGTGTGTACCAAACCAAATAATCCTATTAAATAGTATGTTAATATCGGATTTCTAAACATTTTTTGATGTGTGTGTGAGGGAGAAGGGGTGAGGGGGAGCGGGTATGAAACTATGTTTCTATATTAGTTATCTCAAATTTAGCTTCCCTGCTGATGAAGAAAGGAAAGCGGTGTGTACAAAAATAATACAAAGAGCACGGCTGGAAGAGTTATGGAAACCATCGAAGCGAAGCGTTGTTTGCTCGATGCATTTTGAGGAGAAATATATTTATAAGACAAAATGTGGTTTGAAAAGACTTAAGACAGAAGCTTTTCCAAGTAAGCATTTGGCCATAATAGCAGAAGAGTCCGGGTCATACATGGAAAAGTCAAAAAACGCTGAGCTACTTCATTCGCCCGCTAAATCAAACTTGGAGATTGGTGACGTAAACATATCCGATTTGAACTATATATTTGACACGCCGAAAAAAGTTAAATTAAGATCCCAATTACGCAAAAAACAAATTCTTTCTGAGAAGCATGTCCGACGAATAAAGACATTGCAACAAAAAAATAGACGTCCTGTGAAAAAGAACGAATCTTTAAAAGGTATTCTCAAGAATTTAAAAAATAATCATTACGTCAACGATGATGTTTATGACCTGCTGTCAACAAATGTTGTAGCAGCTGATATTTTTAATAATGTATATCGAAAATGCATTCTAAAAAAGAAGAAACCAAAATACAATCACAAGATCAAAAAGTTTTGTCTTACACTAAATTTTCTTTCTCCGACTGCCTATAAGTACGTAAGAGCTACATTTGACACGTGCCTTCCACACCCGAAAACATTGTCTAGGTGGTACTCTAATATAAGCGGAGAGCTTGGATTCTCAGATGAATCGTTTTTGGCTTTAAAAGAAAAGGTTAAATCTTCCAAGCGTAAAATTATTTGTTCGTTGATGGCTGATGAGATGTCCATCAGACAGCAATCTTTATGGGATGGCAAAAAGAATTGCGGATATGTAGACATGGGGACTGGTACTTCTGAAAATTGCAAAACCTTAGCTTCTGAAGCATACGTTCTTTTATTGAATTGCATTAACGACAATTTCAAATTACCTCTTGGATATTTCTTAGTACACGGTTTAAATGCAGAACAAAAAGTTAATTTAATTAAATTATGTCTCATCAAATGTCACGATGCTGGTGTTAAAGTAGTTTCTTTAACGTTTGATGGGCATGCAACCAACATAACGGCAATGAAATTACTAGGATGTAAAATAGACCATGAAAGTGAAATGAAAACGACGTTTAAGCACCCGGTAGACAATTCTGATGTAGCTGTTTTCTTAGACCCCGTACATATGTTTAAACTAATAAGAAATCATTTTGAATCAAAAAAATATATTTTGGATGAAAATGACCAAGAAATAAATTGGAATCTACTATGTGAGTTTAATAAACTTCAGGAAAATGAAGGGCTCCATATAGCGAATAAGCTTACACGTAGGCATATAATGTTTCGTAACAACATTATGAAGGTTAAGCTAGCTAGTCAGGTTTTGAGTAAAAGTGTCGCAACAGCGTTAAAATTTTGTCGCGAGGATGCAAAATTGTTAGCATTCAAAAATTCTAAACCAACCGAACTTTTTATAGACAACATGAATAATCTCTTTGATATTTTTAACTCTCGTAATATGAAACAATTTGATTTCAAGCAACCATTGAATAGAAGCAATAAAGACATGATTTACGATTTTCTTGATCGAATGACAACATATATTCGTGGATTAAAAATTAAAAATGCCACGAAAAGAAAAATCAAGGGAGATGACCGACAAGTTATAATAAAAAGCTACAAACCGATTTTAGAATGTGCGTGTAAAACAGGTTTTCTTGGCATTCTTATTTGTATTGAGAGTCTGAAATGCCTATACGCGAATTTAGTTGAAATTGACAGTATGCTTGTATTTATACCAACATATAAATTCAGTCAAGACCATTTACTACTCTTCGGGATGATACGAATGCACGGGGGCCATAACGATAACCCAAATGCAAAACAATTTAAAGGCATTTATCGAAAAGTATTATGTCACCTAGAACTTAAAGCCACTGATAGCAGCAATTGTATACCTCTAGAAAATATAGGCATATTAAATTGTTCATCATCAACCAAAGCAATTGATTTCTCAGCACACTCGCAAAGATTTGAAGACAATGATCAACTATTTAGTCAAGTTTCAACAACATCACCTATTGAAAAAAATGGTGGCAGTATCGCAAAATTATTGTCTTCTGACTTGCCTCAGCTATCCAAATATATTGTAGGTTATATAGCTGGGAGTGTTGTTTATTACCTAGTGAAGCTTATAAAATGTCAGTCTTGTATAGAAGCTATGTTAGCTTCTGATGTCAAATGGTTTCATAAACTTATTGGTTTAAAGAATAGAGGTGGTCTTTGTTTCCCTTCTCAGTGTGTTTATGACATATGTTGTATTTGCGAAGCACACGTTCGAAGAATTTCAAACGAGGATATAGTTATAACCTCGAATTCTCAACGTTTGGCAATCGTTATTTCAATTTATAAGCAATTCGTAGGAAAAGATTACATATTTCCAGTTGGGAATAGCCATATAAATGGTTTAAGCCACAGAAACAGTCTGATAAGGGCTGTGATTGAAAAATACCTAGACATAAGATTTCATCATTTATCTAAATGTAAATCTTTGTTAATTAGTTCAAGTTCTAAGAGACAATATTTTAAAAAGCTTACTCAGCAAAAAGGAAATTAAATGTATTTTTTTTCTAAAGCGTCTTTTATTCAATAAATCTATCGACTTCTTGAGACAATTACGTATTGAGTACGTAGGTACATTATTATATAGAATAGGACAATTTTTATTCTATTATTATCTCACCTCCTAGACTCCCAAAATTTACTCTAAAAACGGGCAAATAATGCCTGAGCTAGCAACATTACGCGGGTGGGAAGTGACGCGGGCGGGGGGCGTTGTTTTGGTTTTTGGACACAGCGTGTAGCTCGCAATTACAGTTGAACGCGGCTTCTGGTTCTTTCTGTATTCTGAGTAGGGCTTGCATTCGAATATTCGAATATTCGAATAATTCGAATTTTTATTCCGTTCGAATATTCGAATATTAAAATAGCAATATTCGAATATTCGATTTATAATAATAACACCAAACTGAGAACTCTGATGTGCATAAAATGCCAGGTATAAACTCGCGCGATATAACCATTCAAGACGATACAAGTTAAGATCGTTCGGGTAAACAACATTACAATGTTTTAGGGTTCGGAACGCGGTTCGGAAACGTTCGGGAGTGCCGCGCGCAAGTGCGTAGTCCATTTGCGATTTGACGAGACTTTTCTGTCTATCCATCTCTGTCGCTCACGTTGTCGCTCTTATATATTTTTGTGTACTTACTCTAGTAGCTACTTACGTGTTACCGTTATTGTGTTTTTTACTTGTTATTGTGTTAAATTTTATTGTAGATATTGCTAAATACATGCGTATCTAGATTTGAAAGACTGTTTTTACTAAGAATTTGTGAATGTGTTCAATTAATGTTACTCTAATTGCAAATTTTATTATGGTTGTGTGATAAATAAGACTTCATCGACTATGCAAAGGCCTTCGATTGTGTGCAATGGAATAAACTCTGGGAGGTTCTGCAAGAAATGGGAGTACCAAAGCATTTGATTAGGCTTGTCACCAGTCTCTACTCCAATAATAACTCCTTCGTGCGCATCGACACCGAATGTTCTAATGTGTTCAAGACTAAGAAGGGAGTACAACAAGGCTGCATTTTATCACCAATTCTTTTTAATATCTACGGGGAATACATCATCCGCAAGGCCCTGGAGAATTGGGAAAAAGGATTTGTAGTCGGTGGGAAAAAGATCTCTAATCTCCGCTATGCAGATGACACAACTCTTATTACCACTAATATGGAGGATATGGAGGTGCTTCTACATCGTCTGGGCACGGAGAGCGAGGCCATGGGACTTACCATCAATAAAAGTAAAACCAAGCTCATGGTTGTCGACAGAGGTGGAACCCTCTCAGGTCCTACAACCTGCCCGGGCGTTGAAAAGGTGGACAGCTTTATCTACCTTGGCTCCATCATTAATAACGATGGAAGTTGTGTAGCGGAGATTAAACGTCGGATTGCCATAGGCAGGGACACAATGTCGCGATTGGAGAAGATCTGGAAAAATCGGGGAATAACGTGGAATACAAAGATCCGCCTCGTCAGAGCCCTAGTATTTCCAATTTTTCTCTATGGCGTGGAGACGTGGACCATCTTGGCCAGGGAAAGAAAAAGGATCGATGCATTCGAGATGTGGTGCTGGAGGCGAATGCTGCGAATACCGTGGACGGCAAAGCGCACAAATGCATCGATCCTTACCCAGCTCAATATAAAAGACCGACTATCTACCATATGTCATCGTCGTATCCTCTCATATTTTGGCCACATTGCGAGACGTGGAGTCAACAATTTAGAAAAGCTGGTCATAGTCGGCCACGTGGAAGGGAAACGATCCCGTGGAAGATCCCCAACCAGATGGTCTGACCAGCTTAGAGAAAGGGACACGTCATTCTACAGTGTGGTCCAGATGGCTACGGATCGGAGTCGCTGGAAACAGGCCGTCTACGCCTACAGAACAACACCTGCTTGATCACGATCTTCAGGAATGAAGTACCGACCAAGAAGAAGAAGATAAATAAGACCACTTAAAAATGTCTGTGTACTTATTTACTCTAGTAACTACTTACCGTTACTTACATTGTTTTACTTGTTATTGTGTTAAATTTTGTTGAAGATTATAAAGACTATTTTTACTAGTAATTTATGAGTAAATTTTATTTTAATTTAATATTTCAATTTCGTTCCTAGAAGTAACACTTAAAACAATAAAAGATGTGATTTTAATGAAAACATAGTTTTTTTTCTATTATTCGAATAATATTCGAATAATTCGAATAGTACCCGCAATTGTACCCGAATATTCGAATATCAAAGTTTTCGAATATTTGCAAGCCCTAATTCTGAGTGACTCACTTAAGTAACAATATTTAAAAAATCAAAACAGATTCAGCATAAATATGTATACCATTAAAATTAATTAAAGTAGGTAGAGTCAAGCCCAACTCGAGTTAACTCGAGTTAGTGCATCGAGTTGACACATCACTATCACTGCTGTGACGTCACTCACTGTGTTGGTTTTGTTGTTGGTTTGGTTCTAAGTTTCGTTGCATTGTGTTGATTTTCGGTGATGTTCTTTACGTTTGGATTTCTCATAAATACCTACCTACAATATCCTGCTTGCCTACCGGACTCTGATTACCTCTATCTGACTGTGACCTGTGCATGTTTTACGGATTCTGATTAAGCTTATGTTTCGGACTTACAAAGTCAAAGTCAAAATGTATTTATTCAATAAAATCACAAGGATCACTTTGAAACGTCTTAAAGCTAGGTGACTCTAGGTGCCAGTTCCACGCGACCAAAGCCTAGAAGAACAGGCAACAAACTTACGGCTTGGTTCCTACCGTTCTTTTGTATGATCCTTTTACAATGTAATTGTTGGAGCGTGGCCGCTGTGGAAATTTGTTTCGGGGCAATTGTATGGTCAGCGGTCCTCGACAAATAAAATACTTCTTGAAACTTGAAACGTGGTTTATTATATTGTTCCTCATACAGCTCAGTGTCATAAATACACAATATTCACTATAATGTTTAAAGATTAAAGTTAATAACATTAATTTACGTACACACATCAGGACGCCATGGTATAGAGAGTGAAAGAGATGGAAGATCTCAACTACACAGATAAGTAAGTCATTATCATAGTGACAGCTGACATTGACAGGAGATGTAATTGAATACCAGTAATTCCAACACTCCTCCTTATTCATTACATTTCCTAGAATTAACAACTCCAAGAAAAATTAACAACAATAATGACAAAGCTCTACATTTGACTCTATAAGTATGTCTCTACATAAAACATTAATAATTAGTAAAAACTCTACATTCACAAAATAGAGCTCTACGTTAATCATGCTTACACAACACAACAATAGGCATAAGAAAATTATAATTCAAAACATTTTTATTTTCCTATTTTAGATCTAGACACTTAACAAAGTCATCATGTTTCTGTTTACACAAGGGTTTAGTCAAAACATCAGCCAACATCTGGTCTGTGGGCAAGTACTTAACATTTATTTGTTTTTCCTGAATCAGGCCTTTTACATAGTGATACCGCAAATCTATATGTTTTGTTCTCTTATGGGAGTATTCCCTTACAAGCAACAATTTCTGAGCACTTTGATTATCATTGTACACAGTAACATTAAACTTTTTATCAATTATTTCCATCAAGAAATTCATAATAAAACATATGTCCTTGCACACATCACCAATTGCAAGATATTCAGCTTCAGTGCTAGATAAAGCTGTACATCGCTGCTTTCTAGCCTCCCAATTGATGACATTTTCACCAATTTTTATGACAAATCCGGTATAAGATTTGCGGTCTGACAAATCATTGGCCCAGTCTGCATCTGCATAGGCATCAATATTAAAATGCCCTCTTTTGACATAATGCAGTCCGTAATTTATGGTGCCTGCTAAATAACGTAAAACTCTCTTAGCAGTGCGCCAATGATTTATGTCAAAACATGTATTGTACTGACTTAATTGACTACAAGCATATGATATATCTGGACGTGTACAAACAGATAAGTACATCAGTGAACCTAGCAATTGTCTATACTGATAAATATTATCATCTAAACAATTATCCTCTGATTTGTCCAGTTTACAATTTACAGGTAACGGTGTACTGACAGGTTTGCAATCAGTCATTTTATACTTGTTCAACAAACGTTTTACATAATCAGACTGATCAAGAACAATAATACCCTTCTTTACTGTTACATTTATGCCTAGACAATTTTTAACAGTACCTAAATGGCGTATTTCAAAATGTTGTTTTAACAAAGACAAAACTGTGTCTATACAACCATTATGAAATACATAGAAATCATCCACATAAAGGGCTAATATTACATATTCATTCCTATTTTTCTTAACATACACACAGGGTTCGCATATGCTTTGTTTATATCCATTTTTTGATAAAACATTACTTATATTTATGTTCCACATGCGACTTGCCTGTTTTAACCCATAAATGCTTTTCTTAAGTAAACATACTTTATCCTTATCATTATCAGGTTTGAAACCAGTTGGTTGCTCCATATAGATAATTTCATCCAATTTGCTATTCAAGAAAGCAGTAGTTACATCTATATGATCCATACATAGGTCCAACTGATTTGCAACACTAAACAAGATTCTAAGTGTTGAATGTCTTACTACAGGGGAAAAAGTTTCAGCATAGTCAATACCTTCTATTTGACTATAACCACAGGCAACTAACCTTGCTTTATACTTTATGAATTTACCTGCTGCATCATACCTCCTTTTAAATACCCATTTATTTTTGACTACATTATGAGATTTAGGTCGGTCTACAAGCTCCCACACTTTGTTTTTCATCATGGAATTGAACTCACCTCTCATAGCATCTTCCCAATGATCTTTCTCAGACGAATTAATTGCGTCGCGAAATGTCTGGGGATCGTCAAATGAGCCTGCGGCCTCACTAGCCGCGACAAGTAATGATGATAAGTCGAAGTCCTTATATCTATTAGGTACAGTACCTCGTGTGCTTCGAACAGGTCTAGAGGTGCATACATTATCAGATAAACCACCTGATGAAGTTGGCTCTCCTCCTTGATCTATGGACGCCGCCGGCAGAGATGAGCCGACATCCAATGGGACATCATCATCATCACCACAAGCGTCACTAGAAGCTTCTTCCACGGTGCAGTACTGGTCAGACAGTGGTGACCACGTTGGTGGCGTAATATCCACATCTGAAACCGATTGAATAGATTCATTAGCATGATTAGTTTTATCACTACTATCATCTTCAGGACAATGCTGGTCATTACTTGAAACATTTATATTATAATTGTTATTACATTCATCATTATTTGGAATTACATTATTATTATTAAATTCAATATTATTCTGAATGTCAACATTATTATTATCATTATTTAAATTAAAACCATTACGGTCAAAATTGATAAAATGCTCTCTACCTAGCGCACATTCCTTATTAGATCCTTTCCCTATAAATGTATCCTCATGAAAAATAACATTTCTAGAGTAGATAACTTTTTGAGGATAATCAGGATCACTGAGACGGTATCCTTTGCAAGATTCACCATAGCCTACAAACACTAACTTTTGTGCCTTTGGGTCCAGCTTACGTCGCCGCTGATAAGGAATGTGGGAGTATGCCACACAGCCAAAAACGCGCAGATGACTAAGATCAATGTTAGATCCGGTCCATTCGCATTCAGGAATTTTATCCGACAATGAACTTGAGGGTGACCTATTTTTCAGATAAATGGCCGTCATAACAGCCTCACCCCAATAGCGATTGTTAAGACATGACTCCTGTAATATGGCCCTAGCCTTCTCAAAAATAGTGCGGTTAACACGCTCAGAAACCCCGTTCTGCTCAGGGCAATAAGGCACAGAGGTTTGATGAATTATGCCTGCTTGTTTTAAGAGATCAGATAATCTGCTATTGCAGTATTCTGTACCGTTATCAGTTCGTAAAATCTTTATGTGCAACCCTGTCTGTTTTTCTACAAAATTTTTAAAAGTGACAAAATGGGAACATACCTCCGATTTGTTCTTCATGAGGTAGCCGAATGATTTTCTCGTCTTATCATCAGTAAAGGTTAGCAAGTAGCGCGCTCCACCCCAGCTACTGACTTGCATGGGACCACAGACGTCTGAGTGTACGAGTTCCAGTGTATGAGCAGCAGGGCGCCCATCGGTACGTGGAAAAGAGGCACGGCTCATCTTTCCAGTAATACACGAGACGCAGCTGCCTGGCGTTATGTTATCATTCTGAAAAACGACACCAGAACACTGACCACCACCACCCAATATTGACATACCTTTATGGTGTAAGTGACCCATGCGCTTATGCCATAAACTCATAGGCAAGAGTCCTGCAGCATTGGCGCTCAAAGTTCCCTGCCTTTGATGAAGGGAGTTGGAGATACCTGTATAGGAGGTGTGGCGACCTTGCACCCTTAACTTGAAGAGCCCATTTTTTAAGTCTGCTTTTAAAATATGGTTGCCTGTGATTTCACATTTATCATAAATTTTACAATAAGTTTTATGGAATATTACAATATAACCTTTTTCTGTCATCTGACTTACAGATATTAAGTTATTAGACAAGGAAGGAACATACAAAACTTTATCTAGGCGAATATTAGAAGATAGAAAGACTTTACCTAAACTTTCACTTGAAAGGCTTTCTCCATTAGCTATAGAGATAGCACATCTCTTCGAGGTAGTCTCTTCAACAAGGTCAGGATCAGAAGACATATGATTGGTAGCACCACTATCGATGATAAATTCTCCAGTACTAGAAGCCGAGTATGCAGAAGCAAGCATTGTATGCTCATCAGGCTTCGCAGATTTCTCCTCTCTTCTCTTCTTGAAGCATCGTTTCTCTAAGTGTCCAGTCTTCTTGCAGTATGTGCAAAATGATCCGCTTTGTTTCTTCTTATTTGTAACAAGAGCTGCTCCATCAGTATGGTTACCATTTCTGCGATGATCTTCCTGAAGAAGTCGCGTACGAACAAGTTCACTGGTAAGTCCGCTCGCGATGCTCGCAGTTTCTAAGCCAGACACCAGGATATCAAACTGTTCAGGTAATCCTGATAAAAGTATTTCCGCTACTTCACCATCATCAATTGTTTTTCCAATATCTCCCAACTGAGCTACCAAGCTCATAATACCTTCTATGTAGCTAGACATGTCCGGGAAGTTGTGGTATTCAGCTTTATGAAGTTGACGCAGCAACAGAACCTTTCTGTACAAGCCTTTGTCTTCAAATGTATCGGATAAGCGTTTCCAAGCCTCCTTGGATGTTTTCGCATCACGAACAAACTGGTACAAATTTGATTGCATTGAGAGACAGATGCGCGCTAGGGCTCTCATGTCCCGCGTAGCATCAGTGTCGGTGCCCAATACGCAATCCCAAACTCCGTCCAACGTCAGCACCATCTTGATGGCAAATTTCCAATTTAGGTAGTTGTGGATTCCTTGTAACTTATCTATTGCGGTTATATTATTACTCTGTGTAGTGCACGGTGAAGAGCCAGTATTGAGGTTACGATTGCTTTCAGTCATACTGCTGGCAATGTGAATCACTTGAAATACGAGCACAAAGAAATGTACGTACTTGTCTTCGTTTCTCGCTGATGCAATAAATGCAATGCAATGCCATCCGAATTCTCGCTGGGCAAAATAACCTGTTGGAGCGTGGCCGCTGTGGAAATTTGTTTCGGGGCAATTGTATGGTCAGCGGTCCTCGACAAATAAAATACTTCTTGAAACTTGAAACGTGGTTTATTATATTGTTCCTCATACAGCTCAGTGTCATAAATACACAATATTCACTATAATGTTTAAAGATTAAAGTTAATAACATTAATTTACGTACACACATCAGGACGCCATGGTATAGAGAGTGAAAGAGATGGAAGATCTCAACTACACAGATAAGTAAGTCATTATCATAGTGACAGCTGACATTGACAGGAGATGTAATTGAATACCAGTAATTCCAACAGTAATAATATAATATATTATTGAAGTTTAGTGAGGCGTAGGCATACAGAAAAAAGTAAACATAATCAAATTTATAAGACAGCACACGCTACGCCTCAAACTAATAATACCTAATGCTTAAATACAATCTATTAAATCGGAGAAAAATATAAAAAACACACAATAGTAGGTACAGTACAGACATTTCAGACATGTTAGCTGCCGATGGGCAGAGCGACGGGGACATCGGGCCACGCATTTTTATCAACAATATAGCTATCTAAAGTATAATAAGCTTTCCTTATTAGATTATTCTTAATGTACACTTTAAATTTTCTAATAGGAAGCCCAGTGGCACTTTCTGGAAGTTTATTATACCTCTAGAAGCGGATACCGTTCCCCGTTTCCCCGTTCCCCGTTTGACCTATAATGTCGTATACCAAGTGTGCCTATCACGCAGTGAAATTGCGATGTTTTGGTTTTCTATAAACGATCAAGGCCGTCTAATACTATGGATACGAAATTCAGGTATGTAAATATACTTCATTAATAGGTTATTCATTGTGAAATGAAATGTTTGTGAATGTTGATTTGATAACATTTCATAACCATAAAATTCACTTGCATTGGGTGTTCCTTTAACTGAATTTATATCGAACTAGCGGCCTGTTCCAGCTTCGCATGGAACATAAATTTTTTCAACGTTTTAGGATTAAACTTAGACCGTGGTGGGTTCGAGTCACTTCTAAATCGCGCCTTGCCCGGGCCCGCGCTGGGTGAGAACGCGCCCCGTGACCTTATATTTTTAAAATCTTTTGAATGGAATGTCCGATTTGAAAAATTCAAGAAGTAATGTATAGGTATTGAACCAGTCTTAATTATGAAAAGATTTATTTGGATAAGGATTAATACCAAGGTACAAATAAAGACCCTTTTCTATCGGCGGCATTTCAATTAAATTTATATATAAAAGAACACTTATTGTGACATAACTATAATAGTTAGACATATGCTGTCGCGACATTTTTTGTAGATGGTGACGTGTTCTACAAAATCGTAGTACATTATTTTGTTCTATCATCAATAGTTTTCGCAGCGCACGCGATGTAAGGTTTTCTTTTTCCACCTTGGGTTACATTATTAGAATTTTAGTAAGGAACCCAGATTTTTTTGAAAATATAATATAGCCTATGTTACTCAGGGATAATGTAGCATTCTAATGGTGAAAGAATTTTTGAAACCGGACCAGTAGTTTTTGAGCCTATTCGTTACATACAAAACAACAAAACAACAAAAATACAAATCTTTTCTCTTTATAATATTAGTGTAGATTATTTAGGATAGAACTGATCATAACCCATTCCTAACTAATGGTTTCTTTTTATTTCTAGGAAACCTGTATCTGGATTCTTTGACGAGTGAAGAACTAAGACGTCGAGACTTATGTGCTAGACATTTCCCCCATCTTGTATTCATAAAAGGAGTGTGCGAAGCAGACTCATTGGACCAGCTGTACCAATTCATTTTCAAAGTGTGGAAGTTGGAGAGACTTCATATACCACGGCTATGGATGAGGAAACTGCTGATGTGGAAATGAATAATGGTAAGCTTTGTAAAATAAAATTATTAAGCTGTAAAGGCTCATTAAAATCCACTAATCCATTACAGAGTGAAGGAATAACAAAAATACACATGCCAACAAACAAACTAATTTATAATATTATTAGGATTAAGATTGTGTGATTTTATTCATTCATTATAATTTTTTAGATGTGCTGTCTTCACCAGAAGTGTTGAAAGTAATAACACCAACAAAGTTTTATGCAAAAAGAACTTCTATGACAGAAGAAACAGTATCAAAAACATCATCGCTGACTTCGATGTGCCAGGATGTGAACATGGACACACCAACAAAACGTATGTCAAGAAAGTGCATGTTCGAAGAACCAAGGAGAAGATTATCTAGAAAATGTCTTTTTGAAGCGAATATTATGGATACTCCCAAAACAAAATGCTTAAAAAGAACTGCTTCTACCTTATTAAAAAAACAAAAGGCTCAAAGGGCTCAAATTGGTAGACTTCGGGCCAAAAACGATGGCCCAAAAAAAACCCAGTCCCGGCGCAAAAACTTTTAATCTCAATATTTTGAGGATATTTAAAAATAATATTTTAAACTATCACTATCTCTCTACCGGGTGGCAAACATTTTGTTTTTGCTCAAAAAGTTTTGTAGGCGTGCTTATTAAAATCTCATTAATTCTCGACTAAAATGTTTTTGTCCTTTTATTCTATAATTGTTTACAAACAAGCTTATTGCATACAATAATATATGCAAGCATATAATAAGCATAAATAAATAATAAGGTTATCAAAATATGTTCAATAACACACTATTAAAATCTAATTCTGTAGTCTCTGTATTCTGTATTCTGTAGTACTTAACAATTTTTTTTTTTTTTTTTAAATTATTATTTTGAAAATTATTATTCTTATATACGTACTATATAACACAACGATTGGTGGAATCAATGCCATAAGAGAATATTATTGTTGCTGCATACACGGCCAACGGACTTTGGGAAGCTGCGCATATGCTATGAGCGTCATTTACTTTTTAGGTTGGGCTGGCATCCGGCTGAAGGCTTAGATTATACCTACATTAATAGATTTGGAAAATAATTAATGTTAATCTTTATAAATGTATTTATATCCAGATGTATTTGAACAAATAAATACATTTATTACTTTGTTTGTGTTTATTTATATATACCCCTACCGTCTCTGGTTTTGTGATAATCTTGAATGTGATTGCGATTACTCAATAATTACAAATAATAATAAGTATTTTAGTCGATAAATAAGATTTTAATAAGAACGCCTACAAAACTTTTTGAGCAAAAACATAATGTTTGCCACCCGATAGAGAGATAGTTATAATTTAAAATATTATTTTTAAATATCCTCAAAAAATTGAGATACATTTTTTTTGCGCCGAGACTGGGTTTTTTTTGTATGGGATTTGGGCCATCTCTTTTCAGAAACCTAAAGAAAAAAATGATTTTCGAACAGAATTTTCGAAAACTCTAGTACTAATGCAGCACCGAAAAAAAGGAGACAAAAAAAATGGACAACTGAAGAAAAATTGTGCTTGTCTCTATTTTATAAATCGCCTTCGACTTATAGTTTTTTAAGACAACAAGGTGTTGTACTTGCTGCACTTTCAACAATAAGAATGTGGTTGGGGAAGTCTGACTGCTTGCCTGGTCTGTGTTCAGATGTATTTGAAAAAATTCAAAAACGGTTTGAAAATGCTAGTTTTAAAGAAAAGGCATGTGTCATTTGTTTTGACGAAATGTCCATCATGGCAAATTTAGAATATTCTAAAAAATATGATTTCATTGAGGGGTTTGAAGATTTAGGGGGAAATCGTCGATGCAGTAAAATTGCAAAATATGCTTTTGTGTTTATAATAAGAGCCCTATATGGGCAATGGAAATTGCCAGTTGCTTATTTCTTGTCAAATTCAAATGTAAAGGCAGATAATCTACAATTATTACTTAAAGCCTTAATTAATAAACTTTTTGACCATGGGCTCTTGCCCAAAGTTGTTGTGTGTGATCAGGAAACCACAATCCAAACCTTATATAAAAAATTGGGGGTGTCAAATGGAGCTCCTTTCTTTTTCTGTAATATGAAAAAGTGTCAAAACATATGAGATTGACAAAAGGTCAAATATAAGTAGGTCTCTCACTAAGATAACAGATCGACATATTAACCCTAACCCATTCCAAAACATGACAGTTAGCCTCGCAACTCAAATATTTAGTAATTCTGTTGCTGCCGCCATAAAAACTGCAAAAAGAACAGGACAGTTGGATAGCGACACAGCAAATGACACGGCCAAGTTTATACAAGTGGTCAACAATATGTTTGATGCATTGAATAGCAAAAATCAATTCAATTCAAATCCGTACAAACATGCATTATCAAAGAACTCCAAATATGTCATGAGTGCAATTGTAGAAGCAAAGTGTAGAAGCAGTGTGGTGAAAGGATTTTAAGTGCGCCTCAAGAGGCTCCTTTCGAGCACTTGACACATGTTATAGAACTTTTTTAGGTTCTACAACATACCGGTTTCCTCACGATGTTTTCCTTCACCGTTTGAGAGTACACGACCTTAGGATCAGAAAGCGGTGCCGCTACCACTAGACCACCAGTGCTCTCTCTCTCTCTGTCTTTTCAATAAGAGCCTTCTACTGATACCACTATTTTTGTAGTCATCCTCTAAATTTCTCCAGGCCTCGGCCTTCTCATATGGATAGCAGCAAGTGCTAACATTAAGGCAAATTTTAGCATAAGCTCTCTGATCAGAAGCAGGCGTTGGCCCTTCCTTGCTCTGCAAGCAATGCCAGAGACTACAATCAATTAGGAGTAATTTCATTTGGAAAGCCCACGTTGCGTAGTTTTTCGCTCCTTCGAATTTTGAAATATTATGTTGAGCACTGTTCATCACAACATTTACCTCTGGCACAGTAACCACATTTGACGGCCGGCGGCACTTGCAATGGAATCCGGGGCTGCAGATGATGGCATCGCGCCATCACCATCTAGCGAAGAAGAGTGTGTATAGTTGAGTTAAATACTCGCTGCAAACTCGGTCATAAATTATAGGAACGAGGCAGCAATATTGCTCTCTCTCTCTCGCACTTAGGAGAACGGCACGATCCTTTTGTTTAAGCGCAGAGATGTGCATTATTGGAGTCGATAAGAACTATCGATAAATGACCTCTCCGACCGCGCAACCACCGGGCGCTTTCGCTGAGTCATTCTTTTTATCGATAACGTGCATGCGCCCGCGCCGAGTACTCTCAACACTAGTGTTAAGATGATTTATGACAGAGTTTGCAGCGAGTGTTTAACGCGACTACACCTCCTCTTTCTTCTTCTATGCAAGGGAAATGTTCTGGGCCCATAACCTGATGAATTTTACATAAATAAAACCATATTTCCAAACTTTTTCTGTAATTATCTAAAATTACAAGCATGTGACATGACATGAAAAAACGCACATAAAAACGAGGTTATGAAAAAAGTGTTGCCGCGCATATGAACAAAAATTAAACATTCAGAAATCTTTCAATTTTGAGTACCATACGTACATTCTTTAACATAACGAAAGAAAGAACATTTGTCACAAATGGTCAAGAGACACTACCTGCTAACGGAACAACGATAACCAATAGCACCAATGACTCGATGCGGATCATGCTCGAGATCTTAGCGGTCCTGCTCATCACCATCGCAGCCGGGGAAGACCTCAAGGATGCGGCGATGCGCGGGCTGACCGCCATAAGAAAGAGCCAGTATGGGCAGCCACAACGAACTGCGGCACCTGTGTTGCCTGTGTTCTAGGTATTCATGGTGAGGAGGGGCTTGATAAAAAAATATAAGCAACCTGTCGCATACACCTTTTCTTAAGCTGCAACAAAGGGCCTGAACTTGCGAAACAATTAAAAACAGTCGTCACTGAGCTGCAGGATTCTGGCCTTATTGTGGTAGCCACTGAGTGTGATCAAGGAACAAAATAATATAAATTGTATAAAATATCTTTTGAAAAAGACGCGGAATAACCTGTTCAGAAAGGGAGAAGAACCCAGAGATCATACCTTTGTATTACACACCCCACTTATTAAAATGTATTAGGAATAATTTGATTTCAGAACATTTGAAATATGTAAAAATTATGATGAAAAAGTTGCGAAATGGGATCATATGACTTCATTACACAAGGAAAACCCTGCCTACAAGGGAATACGTTTGGTGCCCAAATCGACAGATTCTCACTGTGACCTGAGCAAAATTCCCCGGGTGAAAGTTAAATTCGCCTCCCAACTATTCAGTCAATATGGGATTTCTTGCAGGTAAATTTCATTCTCTCATTCAGTTTTAGTTATAAAGAGGGAATGTTAGAATGTCAGTAGGTAGGTAATTTCCGATTACACAAATATAAAGCAAATTTTTTTTTTTTAATTTGGGTATCAAGTATACTTATTCCAGGGACGCGGTTGAGACTGCAGGGAAGATCTAATTTAGAATATTTATTTTTCGCGTTAAATAATAATAAAACTCTGCATAAGTAATATCTGAATTGCTGTTACACTAATAACAGATTTTTTTTATTTCAGATAAAGGCATTCTTCCGGAAGAAGACAAAAATACAGCTGATATGATATTGTTTTTCTACCAATTTTTTGATTCCATGACTGGAAGCTTCGGCAAAAGAAAGAAGCATGGCAAGCCTCTTCTAGGACCTGTGACGCCTACTTCCATACACCACAAAACATGGACGGAATCCAAACATCTCATGAAGAACATGAAATTCATGAATCCAAAAACATCCAAATAATGAGTATGTTCCTACATTAAAGAATTGGATATGGACATTAAAAACGGATTTTGAATTTAACGTTCGGTGAACGGCGTCGAGTAACTCCTCACTGGCATTGACCGCCATTCGTTCGGTGATTTGCCCGCTAACCACATACGAGCTCGTACGCGTCGCTTTGAAAGGCGCGAAATATTTATGCAAATTCTGACGAGCCCATAATGTAAAATATCCTTAAATATTTATGTTAGCAATCTGTGTTAGCAAACTCCAAGTTAATTCAATTAAGTAAACCATTCCATTTAAAAACGTGCTTTTCTATAAAGAACCTTATTCCTCTCCTGCGCAGATATTACCTACTTCAAACGATTCAACTGTTCGAGTACGTAGTAAACCTCTCAATGAATCAAAATAAATATTTTACTCGAACGGCTCAGGGTTCTGACTATCATAAAACCAATCTTCGAACCGTTTGAGTTGTGTATAACATTTATGTGTAGACCTGAAACAGCTCCACAGATCAAGAGTGGCAAAAATGCAGCATTGGAAATTAGAGCTCAATTAATTGATCAGGATATCTTTTTTCTAATATACCCTATCTTTCTTGGAATAACATTAATATTAGACTGGCATGAGAGCTGTTGAGTCGCTGCAAAAGGAATAGAGCTGATGTTGACGTACTTGCTACGGTATGAGCTGCTGCAGCTGATGAGCTGCTGCGGTAAACGTGTCGGAGCGTTTTGTGATTTTTAAGTTATAAAATATTTTGCGATTATTTTCCACTATAAATAGGTAAGTAATTAATCGTTTTTAATCCATAGATTGTGTCTTTGATAAAGATTTTGGGCAGAAATAGTTATTTCAACAAACATCGCGGCAAAAAAGCTGGCGTCCAAAATGCCGGTACCATGCCATAACAAACATTTTCGCTAATTACTAAAGGATATCAAACTGTCGCCAATACCTGTTTTGTTACCTATTTACCTATTGTATATAAGTATTTAATTGAAAGGATTTGCATAGCATTGAAATAAAAAAATACGTAACCCAAATCACACAGAGGGGGTATTTGAGGTGAGTCAATCACACTGAACCGCCATTTTTTGTAGGTTCTGTTCAAGATGATCGACACATCTGACGAAATATCTGAATAGACAGCATTTTGGTATTAGGCGCATCCGTTTTTGTTTGATATTTCCTCCAAGATCGACACTGTCTGAATAAGACTTCCTACATTTTTGTATTGGCTTACCTACGTCAACTTAGGAACAATGCATGTTTTCTTTGCGTTCTTTCTTTCGTTGCGCATAAAATGCAGCATATTACAGACAGGCATTTTCTAAAAACTTGCATGTTAATTTGTTTTTTTCGCTTTTTTTTTAGTGAAATAGCACGTACTCGTGGGGGGCAACGTGGAAGGAGTGCACGTGGGGCCGGATGGAGTGGACTGCCACCGGTGGAGATGGTACACGAAGCGGGCCCGCTTCGTGCTCGTGGCGTAGGTCGTGGTGTGCCGGTGCGAGGAGGAAGAGGTGCTCCGCCACCGGCAGTTGCCGCACCAAGCACCAGAGGCAGAGGACGTGGCTTCCGTGGCAATGCCCATGCCCAACCGACCGAGCGACCGGGACCTCGCTCTATTGACGAGTTAACCTTTATTGCTTATTTTTCATTTTTCTTTTCTAATCTTTTTAATTTTTTCAATAACATTATTTATTTTTTTAATTTTAGACTGGTGATCCGCGATATCCGCGAGATGCCGGAAGGCCGGGCTCTCGAGACTCCGATGCACCCAAAAAGGATGCGCATGTGGCAACCGTAAGTAGTTCTACTTTAGTATTTTACTTTTATTTTTCCCGCCAAACCTCCGAAAACACCCGACACTGAGCGGCATTTTGGCGCCGAAATGGCCTAACAAACGAAAGGATAAAAGGTGGTATGTCCAGTCACCTAAAAGAATCAGAGGTTGGCCACACATTTCTCGATTCTGATAGAGATATTGGGAGAATTGAAAAGAAGCTGCGGAAACACGAAAATGTATAAGTGCCAGATCAATACAGACAAATAATAGGCCAAGCGTCTCGAAACAACGTTGTTATTGATATGTCGGAGCACTTTCGTAACATCAATGACATACAAGGTAAACTACAACTGATTAATAGAAAAAAAGACGTGATCCAAGAAAAAGTTTCTTAAAGACCACAAAATAACGGTACTTTCTGACAACCATCATCTGGATATAATCCTGAATTTGGCCTTCAGACACAACAACAAAATAATCAACAATTTGGTTACAGACCCCCCCAAGCCAGAAACGAAACCATATGTACAGCCTCCGCTTACAAACCAGCGACGTTACAATGCGGACAGCAGCCCCTAAAACACCGCAACAAGGTTTCAATTTGAACGAACTGACTACAAACGAGTTATGACGAAAGTTATGCGTACGGTGATTATAATAATCTCGATTACTATGATGCCAGCCAATATAATGAATATTAAAACTTTGAAAATGAATTACATAATGACGACATTGAAGAGACTAACGAAATCAACAAGAGGATTTTCAGACATCAGCCTCCGAAGACAAGGAGCCCTAGAACTAAATTGTTATTGAATTCAAATTTAAAACTTTCTTATGTATATTTCTTATCTATATTTCTAGGCATAGAAGCTGAGTCTTGGCTTTTCGACTATACAGAGTTCGTAAATTGTTTATGTTTAATTTTATCTTATTTGTACTTATTTATGTTTAGTTGTTGTATCTTTTTTATATAATTATTATCAATAACGTCTGTGTAGTTGAATAAATGTGTTTTCTTTCTTTTTCTCTTTCTTTTATGTTCATATAAAAGAAATCGATGCAAAAATGATGATAGATACCGGAAGTATGAGATCTTTCTTCAGCCCCCGAATTGCTTATAAATATTTCGGTGAATTTATTCAAAAAGAAATATTCCATTTGGTTAACACCGAAATTTGAATATTTAAAGAAAATAAAAACAGAGTTTTTGGAATATTATCACAAGCTTTGGCTTACCTAGTTTGGGACGAGATAGTGATGTGTGGAACCAATATTTATTTGTATTATTATTTATTTATTTATACCTGCTGATTTTAGTTTGGTTTAGGGCCATGGCCAATCATCTGGTTTTCACTAGATTCCAAATCAAATAACTTTTATTTTGGCATTTACGATCTGATCTAAGAAGCACTGGACACTGGTGCACAGTTTGCACCAGTGTCCAGTGCTTCTTAGATACTGTGTCGACGTCCAGTCGGTTCGCTATCAATCGGAGGTACCAGAGGTTTGAAACCAAATCTTTTGTTTGTTACACAGGTAGCGATGCCGACTCTGAAGAGGGTGACGACGAGGTGGCGGTCCCAGTGTTTTTTGGGATTCCAAGGCTGCTCCAGAGCAACATGGAGACAACCTTAGACCAGAAAGAGGAGGAACATGATTGATTGGAAAGCGTCGAGACGGGAAACGTTTTCAGCAAGTAATGTTGATCCGACAACTCCTCATGACGACCCGTATGACATTTTCGTTGACATATGGGATCGTCAAATTATGGAGCACATTGCCTCGGAGACAAATAGATATGCTCAGCAGGTGGCAGCCCAGTTAAACATTTCATCAAACATTAAGTTCAAGTCCTGAAAAACCCAGCGCACTTGATTCTTGAGAATCATGAATCACACGTATGCATTGAAGAGTTAGAGCTTGCTTAATCATCTGTGGTTACTATCCTCTGTAGTGTTACATGTTTTTAGCTTTAAAGTTTGCGCGTTTATAATCAAAATTAAAAACATAGTCCAGAATGTAAGCCAAACTTGTTTAAAAACGAAATCAGTGTTGTTATGAACAAAGTAATCTATACAGAAGTCGATACAATGCCTTGAAGATGACAAAGATACGATTTGAGAAGCCATGTGAAGTTGTCATACCTGAAACTCTTCGAAAAATATGTTATTTGACTACAGCAAAAACAACAATAGGATTATTGTATTTGTTTCTGACAAGGCGTTTAGTGAAATAAAGCATGTTCATCATTATTTCTGTGAAATTCACACTGGGTTTTGAAATGGCTACAATGCTTGCAATAAATAACGTTTTTCCGGAAGCTTTCGTCCATGGCTGCTACGTACACTTTCAAAGGAGCATAAACAGAAAAGCGAAAACCTTAGGATTATTGAATCACGAAGAGATGAGACTGTACATTAAACTGTGCATCAGTTTAGCTTTTCTTCCCAAAGAAGAAATAAAAGTTGGCTGGCTAGCTGTAGTGGCAAATAGGCAACTTTATTTTCGGCATTCCTGAAGAACAAATAACAAAATTTAACGACTATTTAGTCGAACAATGGCTTTAACCTGAGGGAGGGATCTCAAAGTGGTGTTGTTACAAAGAGAGACACCGGAGCACGAACTTAGTAGAAAAATGGAACCAACGATTGCAGCATATCAAAAATAAAAGCTTATGTTAAAACATCTACTCGTAATTAATTTAATGCATAAATTTACCTTGGCCTTAATTTTAATTGGCCTGGAGAAACAGCTGATCTGGGGCCTTATGCTCACTTCGAGCGAGATTATCTCACGGTAGAGATGACGTCATATCTCGTTCGATAACTATTTATCCCCATTCTCACCATCTAACTCCCCAATTTTCTCATACAAAGTTCATGCGAGACGCAAGGTCAACGAATTATTGAACGAGATATGACGTCATCTCTACCGTGAGATAATCTCGGTCGAAGTGAGCATAAGCCCAAAGCTCACCGGAACGTTACAAGCCGATGACTCGCTTATTATTATTTTTACTCGCGTATTATTTTTATGTAAAAGCTGTTATGTTTTTCTCTGCAGATGCGGCACAAACCTTCAACGTGCAATCCACACTGTTGTGACCACTCCGCCAACAATTTGAACATTGTTTTTTAGCAACCTCAGCCAGTCTATCGCCTACGCTCATAACTTTGAACTTGGAACATTGATACCCATTATAATGATAATGGTTTATTTTATTACAGATCAAACATGTACCCATGTGAGAACCCTCCAAAACAGAAAATGACTTATCGTTTGGTTTGTATTTATTTTTTTAAGAAGAATTATTTATGTGCGAATTATTATTATTATGATAATTATTATTACTCTGACCAAAGTTGGTTGTTTCTAACACATTAGCACGATTTTCAATAAACTCTTCAAATTCTGTAAGTGTAGGTAAGTGCGATAAGCGCCCTTTGTGATCCTCCCATTTACTACTAGTCTTAGGATATAACTTCGCTGAGATCAAAAAAATAACGAATGTGTCCCATCCAGTATTAAGAACCTCCAGAGTATTGAGCGCGCTTAAATTCTTATGAACCTGATCACTCAAATACCTAAAAGCCCAAAATGATTCCTTCTGAATAAGGGTGAGGCTCACCATCGCGTTCAAATGGTTGTTTGTTATTGCAGTTGCTGTCACATAGGCTGGTTTTAGAGTCACGCTGACCATCGGCGCTGAGAGCAATATGTATGGTCACTATAGAAGCGTTTCAGAGTGACACCGACCGCTCAGCGCTTACAACTGTCAGCGCTGAGGCATACGCGACCGTACGCGCCGCGCGTCGGCGCCGCTGAGCGCGCGGCGCCGACGCGCTACCGAGCTCAGTTATCGTTACTGTTTCACGTAAAACGCACGCGCTGACGAGTACAGACAATAGAAAAATGGGTCGCGATATTGATACCGGGCGTGTGATAGAAGAAGTTCGGCTGCGAAAATGTTTATGGGACGCCAGTGACCAATTGTATAAAAATAAAGATTCTAGGTTGAAGGCCTGGAGCGACATCGTAGTCGCACTATTTGATGATGTGCAAGAAAATGAAAAAAACGATTTGGGTAAGTGCGTTTATTGTATTTTTCGTAGTAAGTTGAAGTTATGAATATGACAATAACCTTATCACTAGTTTTTTCAAAACGGAAGATTATTCTGTAAAAGGCAATGTACTTATTGATTTATTTTCTAACTATGATGCATGAAAATAAATTCGTAATACAAGTATTTTATTATGTAATTCATGTTCAAACAATGCTCCCAAAACACACGCACACCAGCGTCAAATGCCGCGAATTGATAACTGAACCAAACATTACTTTACAATCAAACCATATTTTTTTATTCTGTAAAAGGCAATGTACTTATTGATTTATTTCCTAACTATGATGCATGAAAATAAATTCGTAATACAAGTATTTTATTATGTAATTCATGTTCAAACAATGCTCCCAAAACACTCGCACACCAGCGTCAAATGCCGCGAATTGAAAACTGAACCAAACAAAAAACGGCCATAGATCATGCTATATTTTCATTTAGAATGAATGGAAATATTTCAAAAAACGGAACTAATCAAACTTCCTCATACAAAAGTAGTCTGTAACATTATTAAAATACGGCGTAAAGTAGGTCGAGTGGCCGCGGTCGCATGCGACCGCTTGGGGATTTCGAGTATATTGCAGTGAAGTCACGCGCGCGGTCGCAGGAGACCGCGCGGGGATTTAAGAGTTAAAATACACATCTATCTTGCCAGGGGACTCTCCCGAAGGGTGTCAAAAAATATTCAGCAAGCAGTTCCCGTAATATATTTCCCGACCTGCTTGTGGGCTGATTACTATACTGATGTATATCAATAATGCCCTCTATTGTCAAAGTGTCTTCCACCCTATAGCCATCTCGAACTCGTATAAAGTTATGCAATATGCAGCATGCCTTTACAATATTTGTGGCAACTTTAACACTAACAGCCATAGGAGTATGAAACACTCTGAATTTGTTAGACATTATGCCAAAGGTAGATTCAATGTATCTCCTGGCGCGACTTAATCGATAGTTGAATATTTTCTTTTTATGCGTCATGTTGCTTCGTACATATGGTTTCATTACGTGCTTCGATATACCAAACGCGCCATCGCCAATAATGAAATGGCGTACTGGATCATTTGTTCCTGGTAAAGGCTTGGGACCAGGCAAATTCAAAGTATTAGTCTCTAGGTTTCGGAATAAAGCGCTGTTTTTAAATATAGACGAGTCCGAGTTTTTTCCATGTGCACTAATGTTAACATAAGTAAAGCAATAATCTGCATCACACATTGCCAGGAGAACTATGGAAAAAAAACTCTTATAGTTGTAGAACATGGATCCACCTCCCTGAGGATTAATAATTCTTATATGCTTTCCGTCAATTGCCCCGACACAATTAGGAAAGTTGGCATTTCGAAGAAATCCGTCGGGTACTTCTTGCCACATATCTGAGGTCCTTGTTGGTAGACATTCATCATGAAGTATATCCCAGATTAGTGAACATACTTCATTCACAATATAACTGATAGTAGTTATTCCAAGTCTGAATGAATATTGTAGATCTGTATACGTATTCCCCGTAGCCAAAAATCTGAAAAAAAAAAAATAACTAGATAAAGATAAAGATAAAAAAGTATTAACTAGGTATATATATTTACATTGTTACAGAAAAACTGATCCAGCAAAGGTGGAAGACTGCTTGGGATGCTTTCTTTAGATGCAAGGCTTCTTTGAAAAAAACTCCTTCAGGGAGTGCTGCAAAGAAGAATAAAAAATATGTGTTTTATGACGAATTAACATTTTTAAATCCAACCAATGTTAATATAGTTACCGAGTCAATGCAAGTAAATAACTCTAACAATTCGTCTATCGTTAATAATACGGAAGACACCCCCAACACGTCTACCATGGAGTATTCTCAAAGCATGCAATCGGAACAGGAGCAAGAGGAACAGAGATCTACACAATTGCCACGGATCACGGATCAAAGAAGAAACAAGCGCCAATCCCCCCAAGAAAATAACAATTTTGAAAAAGAACTGTTAACTTTGCTCAGCAATCAAACGCCCGATATTAGCAGTGATTACCTGGCCTTTTTTTCATCTTTGGGTCCAGTGTTAAGAAGCTTTGATTGTGTACAAAAGTTGCAATTTCGTTCTATTGCAATAGCAGTGGCCATGGATATTCAAAATATGTACCACAGACCAAACAGTTCATCAACAAATGACACAATGGATAGTGAGACTCGGAGTGGCTATCGCACTCGGCCAACATATGAAGAATATGTGCCACGGATGTACCACAGACCAAATAGTTCATCGGCAAATGAAACAATGGACAATGAGGCTCACAGTGGCTATCGCACTCAGACAACATACTATGACGAATATGTGCCACGGATGTACGACAGACCAACCAGTTCATCGGCAAATGAAACAATGGATAATGATGCTCACAGTGGCTATCGCACTCAGACAGCACATCAAGAACATGTGCCATTGACTGTATCAGAATATGAGACAGACAAATAATAATTTTAATAAACATAACATAACATAGACTCACGCCTGTATTCCCCGAAGGGGTAGGCAGAGGTGACCGTAGTAGGTACACCCACATTTCGACGGCTATGTTATAAGTCCCATGTAATAGGGGGCGAGCCTAATAATTTTAATAATTTTTCTAAACTAACACTGGTAAAATAAAAGTGTCAATTTAATTGTTGGAATACAATAAGACTTTGTATGTTAATTTCTAGTTGTGTGTGTTAATTTTATTAAATTTAAAACGCATTTAACGTAATTTTTTTCTTACCTTAAAGTTACCATCAAACGTTCAGCTGGTGATATAGGTAAACGCCTGAAACTGCAACGTAGTAACTTATCCTGTAACTTTGCCAGTAACTCGTCAAAACTTCTTGATGACATGCGAAAGTAGTTAAAGAACTTTGTTTCGTCTTCCCGTAACTGGTTGAATAATGTCACAAATGCACCCACTAGTAATCTTTGAGCAATAAGTGGATGAACTTGAAGTCTTTTTCTTCGTTTCTGTTGAAGTCTTCGTTTCTTTTTCCATAAAAAATACACGGCAGCAACTCGAACGCTCATGGGATTGACCATGTCTGTACTTCGCAGCGGTCAGAATAACACTGAAACGAGGTGGCGCTGACAGCTACGCGCTGATAGCTACGCGTTGATCTGCCAGCGCCGAGCGTCAGCGTGACTCTAAAGCCAGCCATAAAGCTTTCCATGCAAAATCATAATTCCTTGCAGTAAACTTAATGGATCTGATAACGATACCTGCACTACCTATACAGGGCCGGATTTAGGGGAGGGCAAACGGGGCGATGGCCCCGGGGCCTCCACAAACGGGGGGCCTCCACAATAGAGACTTCGGAAAAAAAATCTTTCAAATCCCAACTAGTAAACACTAGTAAACATCTTCTTTTCCTTTGATATTTTTTTTTTGCTATTTTACCTTCTTTTTTTGCAATTTTACAGCCCAGTTCTTTGTACATACATGATTATATTAATCTTAAATAACCGAAATCCAAAAACACCAAAAAGAGTAACTCTTTTTGTACAAGAGAATCTACTTGGTTTCACAATAAATTATTTATTGAAAAACTCGACTGAAAAAAAATTCACTTTATTGGAAAATAATTACGCGCGAGGGGGCCTCCACTCCTTTGTTGCCCCGGGGCCTCTGAACCTCTAAATCCGGCCCTGTACCTATATAAGAATTCCTTAAATAGTGAAATTTATTGATCGGTGCGATTGAGTCATTGTCATTGATAAGAGAATCAAAAGTGTCTCGAAATTCCACCCATTTTAAGTAATTGCCATCAAAAGGGGTAGCTCCACTGCGCTCCAAGAATGCATTCCACAGAGCTCCAAGGTTTTATTACCTACATTATTAAAAAAATTATAAGTACCAAAATGGTTCCACAGCGCTCCAAAATAAAATAAATAGAGTCAGCATAAAAAGCAAACCATAGTTTGTTATACACAAATAGTTAGATAAAATATAAACAAGTAGAAATATTAGTAGTATTTTTTTAACATCGATTCATTTCGTGTGTCAAATATGCTCCAGGCCATTTCGTACTGTATGGCGACATTAGGTGTTTGTGTGAGTGTGTACCTGTAACCGGACGGTTGTCGTCTTTTATGTGTGCATCGCGAACAACTAGGGTTGCCAGATGTCCGGTATTTAAGCGTACATCCCGGTATTATCGAGGCCTGTCCGGTAAAAAATAAATGGTCATACTGGACAGAACAATGTCCGGTATTTTGAGGAAGTAGGCATATGAAATCCCTCAAACGCAAAACTCGCGCGCGCTCCTCGCTCGCTGTCTGTATCTGCGGGCTCTCACTTCACCACTGTATACCCGTCTCACTCACTAGAACTCGCTGCCTGCGTCCACTCCCCCACCCGCGCGCGCCCGTTTGTTTTGTTTAGATTTTTCGAGTTTTGTTCACTTAGTCGATAATTAGATTACGCGACGTTCGGGAGTGTTTACGCAGTAGACCTACTCGTTGAAAGAAGCAAAGTTGTTCGTCGTAATTGCGTGTATGTTTGTGTTTTTGACTGTTTGTTGAGTTTTACACAAAGCTAATGGATTTTATTGTTTTCTGAAGTTCCTACCTTTATTTTGTTTTGTAAGTAGTAGATTATAATATCCATACCATTGTTTAATAAAGACTTTCTCAAAGTGAGCATAGTCTTGGCGACCACAATTTTATGACTGCATTATATTTTGTTACTAATTTAGTTGATTTATGTGATGTAGATTAATAAATAAAAACTATTAGTATAAGAAACCCGTATTTTGTTCGACCCAGCTTACAACTTACGACCTGTTTTAGTGCTGTGTGATCTTATTTTTTGTCCGTGGCCGTGCTATATATTCGAAAAAATGTTCTAATAAAAAAGTTCAAGGATGCATGTACCAGAAGATGATGCAGACTTGCCTGGAGTGCTAGGCCCTAGCACGGCCACGCAGTTTTCATTTATCGATGGTCCAGGTATGTTATACATATAAGTATGTTAACAGAACAGTTAAGTGTGCATTAACATGAATTACGTTTTTTGTTTTAAATTTGTATGAGCAGCTTAATATTAAAAATCATTGTATTTATGCTCGAAAGGAGCCTCTTGAGGCGCACTTAAAATCCTTTCACCACACTGTTTCGAGAGAAACTAGTGACACGACAAGAGAGATTGTATTATGTATTGGTTCGGCACATCATTGTTGCAGGCAACAAACGCACACTGACTGGTGAGAGGTGGAAGACATTATTACTTGCGCTATGTGTCTAAGAAGGATGGCTCTCAATTATGGTGTTGCACATTTAGCAAAACATGCCATGCCAAATTCAGAATACGTCAGTCAACAATATTACTAGAAGATCGTCATACATGTACGAAGCAGGCAGATACAGTTACGGATTTCAAACAAGAAATTCGTGAACAAGCGATCAAATCACATTTGCCTGTAACAAAAATTTATAAAAAATGTGTAAAAAAATATGTTGATGCCGGGCATAATCTTGTGAATGAAACGCCCAGCTTTAAAAACATTAAAAGTGCAGTATACACAGCAAGAAATAAAGCCTTAAATGTTTCCAAGACTGTTTTCCAAAACACAAAAGATGTTGAAATTCCCGAAGTAGTTAAAGACTGTCTGTTATTTGATTACAAGAACGACGTGCGTATAACTGCTTTTGCGACTCAAGAGGCTAGATAAATTATTCAACAGCAAAAAGTGTTCTTTCTTGACGGAACTTTCAGAAGCTGCTCTTCTCCATTTTATGAAATTTACAGCATTCATGTAGATATAGACTCAACCGAAAATATAAAAAACATAATGCCGGTACTTTTTGCCCTTTTACCCAATAAAAATCAAAACACATACGAAATACTATTCACTGAACTAAAAAGATGTTTGCCTGATTGGAACCCAGTAAAGATGTTATAAACGCTATTGGCACATGTCTTCCTACATCTTCAATCAAGGGGTGTAATTTTCACTTTCGACAGTGTCTGTACAAAAAATCTCTTGCACTAAATATTACTTCAAATGAAGAAAAAGATCACGTGGCAAAATGTGCTGCTTTGGCGCATTTGCCTCATGATGCAATTGATGATACGTGGTTAATAATCATGGCAGAAGCTAAACAATTTAGTTGAATCATGCATTATTATAATATTATTACTTATATTATATTACATTACTAGTGGCTTCCCGCGGCTTCGCACGCGTTGAAGTAGTGAGCCGTGATTGAGCCACAAACATCCAAACATCGTAACTTTCACATTGATTTGTATATTATTAGGGTAGGATTTTAAATAACTGCGTAGGTATAAGAGATACCTATAGGCGTACATTACTTATATTAGGTAGGTAGGTATAGGTACTAAGTTTAGCATAAACATGACAAATACAACAAAGACAACCTTACACGGAAAATATGTACTTATTTGTTCCTAGTTTCTACCCCAAAACAAACGCAACGAAACAGCTTCACGACTTTGATCCCCAGGCACGGTAGATACCCTCAGATCTCTTCGTACCAACTAAAGATTCCCGTTTTTTTAATATCCCTTACAAACATTGACACCTCGTTGTATCCGTTTTACTCGAGCGCAACGAAGGAGGGTAACGTTTTAGGGGTTGTTTTCGAAAATCAAACTGTCACAGAACATATTTTCTATTAGTTTGAAGTTAATTACACTACGCGTTAAAAATCTCCCATACAAACCATGGAACTTTGGCAGTCTTTTGCACCCTTTAATGGGGTAGTTTTAAAATATTTAAAATTTGATTTTAAATTATTTACTGTGGAGTAAATTTACTTCAAGTTTGAAATCAATCGCACTATGCGTTAAAAATCTGTCATACTAACATTTACAGTAATTTGCACCCATTGCAGGGGTAATTATGAAAAATTAAAAGTGTCGTTCTTAATTATGTATTTCTTAGTATATTTACCCCAAGTTTTAAGTCAATCGCACCACGCGTTACAAAACTCCCAAACAAACTTTGACATCACTTTGCACACTTTGCAGGGGTGGTTTTAAAAAACTAAAAATGCCTTTCTTATTTTTTAGTCTTGGAGTACATCTACTTCAAGTTTCAAGTTTGTAGGTTCAAGGAATACTATTTTTCATGCAAACGTTTTCAACCCTTTTACACCCTTAGGGGTTGAATTTCCAAAAATCCCTTCTTAGTACACCTCTACACCATAAAACCTATGTACTCTTCAAATTGCAAGCCTCTAGGACCAGCAGTCAAAAAACTCCCATACAAACTTTGACATCCCTTTGCACACTCATTAAGGGTAGTTTTAAAAAACTTATAATGCCTTTCCTAATTTTTAGTCTTGAAGTACATCTACTTCAAGTTTCAAGTTTGTAGATTCAAGGAATACAATTTTTCATATCAACTTTTTCAACCCTTTTTACACCCTTAGGGGTTGAATTTCCAAAAATCCCTTCTTAGTACACCTCTACGTCATAAGACCTATGTACTCTTCAAATTTTAAGTCTCTAGGACCAGCGGTCAAAAAACTCCCATACAAACTTTTACATCCCTTTGCACCTTTATTAAGGGTAGTTTTAAAAAACTAAAAATGCCTTTCCTGTTTTTTTGCTTTGAAGAACATGTACTCCAAGTTTCAAGTTTGTAGGTTCAAGGAATACAATTTTTCATACAAACGTTTTCATCCCTTTTTCACACGTTTTCACACCCTTAGGGGTTGAATTTCCAAAAATCCCTTCTCAGTACACCTCTACGCTATAAAACCTATGTACTCCTCAAATTTCAAGTCTCTAGGACCAGCGGTCAAAAAACTCCTATACAAACTTTCACATCCCTTTGCACACTTATTAAGGGTAGTTTTAAAAAACTAAAAATGCCTTTCCTATTTTTTTGCTTTGAAGTATAAAAACTTCAAGTTTCAAGTTTGTAGGTTCAAGGAATACAATTTTTCATACAAACGTTTTCATCCCTTTTTACACCCTTAGGGGTTGAATTTCCAAAAATCGCTTCTTAGTACACCTCTACGCCCTGAGACCTATGTACTCCTCAAATTTCAAGTCTCTAGGACCAGCGGTTTAGGCTGTGCGTTGTCTATATGTCAGTCAGTCAGTCAGTCAGTCAGTCAGTCAGTCAGTCAGGACTTTGATTCTTATAGTATTAGAGATTATAATAGCAGCGTTTTACCTGAAATAAAACGCATATTAATTTACTTACCTCACTGAAAGCTTTCATTATTATTATGAAGAAAGGCGACTTCCGTTTCCGTCGATTTCTAATAGTTTTCGTACTTATATACCCTTGTGGTTCCGGTCAAGTGGCGCCACCTGGCGGCCGCGCGCCATTTTGCTTCGTTAAATGTTCAGCGCCATTTTGGTGTCATTGGCTTAGTTTCAGCAGGCAGAGATAAAAGTGAAAGCTTTCAGTGAGGTAAGTAAATTAATATGCGTTTTATTTCAGGTAAAACGCTGCTATTATTTTACTGTACGCTCACTGAAAGCTTTCATTATTATTATGAAGATTTGTTTGTTATCGCCTGGTGTTGCCACTTGTAAGATCAAGGTTACTCTAGCGCCAATGTGATTTTTAAAATATTTTACCACAATAAGAAGGGTACAACGATGAATCTACAACCTGCTATGTATAATTTGATTAAACTTTATTATTCATAATAAATCTAACTATTTATTCGATTTGATCTGAAATCAAATAAGTAATCATAAAAAACCCGTCAAGCATAGTGACTAGGCAAATAATCCCAATGACTGGACAATTTGTGGAGGAGTCCAATGACCAAATATGGACTCTTTCAAGCTGATTTGATGATAATGATCATAAATCTTAATAGGTGCCATGTTATTTGATAGCATAGATAAACTATTGATTGCGTCAAATAGATGCCTTATATTATAAGAATTAATGCTGCTCATTAATTTCAATAATTTTCAGTCGATCCTTAGATCATGCAGATCGAACGCTATCTGGAAATACTGTAATAGTGGCCGTCCCAAACAATGTTTTGGTCCAACCTGAAATAACAGTGCGTGATGCGGGCTTAGCTAATTATCTTACAATTTTATTTCATTAATGGGTTTTCCCAATCCCATGATAAGGTATTTGAGTTACCGACGTATAGTATAGTATTACAGCGGTCTATATTTTATTCTAATAAAAACACTTTTCAACGTCATAAACTGGAAACTTTGTTTCTGAGAAAAAAACATTACAGACTTGAGTATCCAAAAACGTGAGATTATAATATAATCTCACGATTAAGATATTATATATTTGGCTATGACGCTATGATGTAGATACCAAGCATTTATGCGAAAGTGTCACATTGAAGTATATTAGTCCATTGTAAAACACAGCGAAATTCTTGTTTTATATTAGTAACCTTAAAGGATTGTTTTAAGAGCTACACCGAGAAGTTAATAGTTGTAAACTGTAGGAGTAATTATCGGTCCGTATTGCACATTTATACTAACATTTCCATATTTAATTCAAAATTAATAAAAACCCTTGTTGACTGAAGTTTCTACGGGTTATCCATGTTAACGGAGCTACCATAGCTCGAGTTTTGAGGTTGTCTCATCAAAAAGGCAGTTGCTACCGGGAACTATAATGAAGAATAGATCCGAGACTTGAGACTAAAAACACCTCGTGTGTGGGTAATTCCATGGAATACTAAATGCTTTATAAAAAAGAGAAGGTTTATTAGATTTCAAAACTAATAATATTTATATATAGTTGTATGTGTGGGATACTTTAGATATCCAATAAAACACAAATATCGTAATAAACGAGTCTGAGTCGTCGTCCCGAGCCCTGTTCGTATAGGCTGGTCATAAGACACTCGTCATCTGTAGTGATGACATCAATAAGCGGCCTGCTTTTCGAACTTGCCTAGGATAAGTGCATGTTGAAGTCTATTAAATAATGAAAATGATTAACCATGACTGATTCTATATTTCTCATATGTGACAAGTTGTTTCCACAAGTAGAATTGATTTCATACCTTCTTTAAGTAGATAAGCGACTAAAGACCTTTAGTTGTCGCACTGTATTTAAGTGCACTGCGATGCAGTAGGTAGGTACATGAACTTGGCTTTAGCAAGAGTGTATTCAGCATCTCTTTTTGGTAGCAGCGTAAAACAACTTATATTGTGTGCCCCAAGCCCATTTGACACATACTTTAGAGACTTTTCAGAGCTAGATAATGTAGCGATGCTGTGAATAAGGATACGCAACGGTACCCTAATCATTCTTTGAGAACGCCTTTGGTAGGGTAGGGTAGTCTAGTAAGGTATTCAAATACTTCATTACCAACACGGCTGGCAGAGCTTACAAGTCCTATTAAGTTTTTGTGAGGGTAGAGAACTGGTTTCTACTATGATAACTACCTTGACTGTAATCCAAAAATTCATGATGAATGTATGTCTTCGTTTACTATCAAAACAAGTGATCGTAGAGATGCACCTGTTTTTAGATATTCATATTATCTCAAGTTTGAGCCAGTAAATATAAATGATAAAAATGTTAATATAATTTAGAAACCCGTAAACACAAACCCGGTGCCAGTACCTGAAACGGTTAGGTTAGGTTTTTTTTTTTTTTTTTCAAAAACATAGATTTGAAAAGATGGGCTAAACCATCAAGAACCCTAGGCCCAGAAAGCATTAGGGGTATACTTTTTTATTGCACCTAGAGCTGGTACAGTGGTAGTAGTATGCATAATTATATTAAAAATGCTTATGATACGAATATCAATAGATTGTAAAATGAGTCATACTTTTACAACATTAGGTAGGCGTAGGCTTTGATACGATAATCTTTTATCAAGTTTGGTGCCCGCATTTTCATCCCTTGTGGAAGAGCGTTAACTTCACCTAGCTTTTAGTTAGATTCATCTAGCTTTAAGACGTTTCAAGGTGATCCTTGTGATTACCATGTGGTTTAAGACTGACATTACGAGTCATATTTGTACTTACCATATTTAGTAGCCTAAAACCCTGAGCCTTATCAAGTTGCGAGACTTCATTAACAAATTAAACTTTCTCTTTGTAACTATTCAGTGACAGTTTTCAAATAGCAACTGGCTATAGGAACATCTTCCCTGCGAGGGTGTGCTTGTTCGACTTCCCTGCGATGGAACACAGTTTTATAAACGCCGAACCCCCTGAGAGGCGGCTGTATGTTTGATTGGATTTCTGTTGCAAGAAACCATTAGACTATGTTCACTCATTATAAAGTTGTTTCACTAACGCCCCCAAAAACTCTTGCGAGGCGGCTGTTAGTTTGATTGGATTTCTCTAGCGAGAACCCAAAAAGTACCACGTAATTAACAGTTTCATTAACGCCCAAAACTCTTGCGAGCCGGCTGTTACATTGATTGTATTTCTCTAGCGAGAAACCCTCGCTATATTCATTTTATATGTGAAATAGTGGCCATATTCACGTTACGTTTATAGTTCCATGCGATGGAATATTAAAACGCACATCCTCCCCGCGAGGGTGTATTTCTTTGAGTTCCATGCGATGGAACACAGTTTTATAAATGCCTTACCCCCGCGAGGGGTGGCCCAAAAAAGCTATGCTTTTTTTAATTGAAGATATCACACTTTGTTTGATATGATCTCTCTTCACACTTCGCTTGCCTTACCCCTGCGAGGGGCGGTCAAGAAGGTTTTACCTTTTTAATTGAAGATATCATACTTTGTTTGATATCATTTCTCGACACACTTCGTTTGCCTTACCCCTGCGAGGGGCGGTCAAGAAGGTTTTACCTTTTTCATTGAAGATATCATACTTTGATATAATCTCTCGACACACTTCATTTGCCTTACCCCTGCGAGGGGCGGTCAAGAAGGTTTTACTTTTTTCATTGAAGATATCATACTTTGTTTGATATGCTCTCTCTTCACACTTCGCTTGCCTTACCCCTGCGAGGGGTGGTCAGGAAGGTTTTACCTTTTTCATTGAAGATATCATACTTTGTTTGATATAATCTCTCAACACACTTCGTTTGCCTTACCCCTGCGAGGGGTGGCCACGAAGGTTTTGCCTTTTTTTATTGAAGATATCATACTTTCGTTGCATTCGGATCGGCGACCTGCATACTTAATCAGAACGATATAATAAAACCTATGAATTATAAAGTAATTATAACAGAAGTTAAAGAACAAAGTTCTTTTAGTACTCCTCAAATTCTTACAATTAAAACGTCTGTAGGTACTCGTTTGAATAGTCCAAGAAAGAAATAACCAATATTATTGTCTAAAGATAAAATGAGACTAAATTTCTTGTATAACAAGCAATAAACAAGCTAGTGACGTAAGATATCATAAATTTTTCCCAATTTGTTTGTTTCCCAGTCTATGATAACTGGGGTTTTTAAATTATGATAACGGGGGCTTTAGGAGTAGCTAGTTCCTTTAATTTATTATTAAAAGTTATAACTTTAATTTTCACCCTCACCGCAAGAACATGATAATCTTATAAAACAATAATTGAATCACAAAGCTCCTGCTAGAAAATCTACATCTTCTCAACATATAAAGTATCATCTACCGGTGCAGAGCCCGTGTCACTAGTTTACGGCAAAAAGAATACATTCTTTATGTTGCAAACGAAAATTATTATTTCTATAAAATAATAAAGTTTGTACTTACATTCGTTCTAGTAACCAAAAAGTTAATTCTTTAACTATAGGAACGTGATCCGAACGAAAATTCGTTAAAATATTGATCACGGTCACCCATTTAATGTATAGAGGGTAGAACTCACGGTTTTTTCCTCTTTGCACAGTACGAAGAACATAATTTCACTTCACGAAATAAAAGATAAGAATCTAAAATATTTTATGCAACGGTCGTCGCAGCGATAACGCTGGACACAAGTTGCTTCGACGGAAAATAAAACGCCAATAACACCAAAATGGCGCTGAACATTTAACGAAGCAAAATGGCGCGCGGCCGCCAGGTGGCGCCACTTGACCGGAACCACAAGGGTATATAAGTACGAAAACTATTAGAAATCGACGGAAACGGAAGTCGCCTTTCTTCATAATAATAATGAAAGCTTTCAGTGAGCGTACAGTAAAATAATACATAATTTAATCAAGCATCATAGGCTCAATAACGAGTTTCCAAAGAAACCGCGATTATTGGAGCTCTTCTTTAAACTTAAAGAAGAAGCTTTGTATCAGCAAAAGTATCGTCAACTAAACAACCGAAAGCTGCAATCAATCAAGTGAGACACAGAATTCCAAAGTATTATACTCAATTATCGCTCAGTTAAATGCAATTTAAGCCCAACGATAATGGAAATAAAAAAAACATATATAACAACAGGTATTTGAAAATGTTATGTGTTGTGATTTGTATCCTAGTTTTAAAAACTTTCTAATCTGAGGCTGTGATTTTTATTTATACGAAAAACATATTATGTTATCGTAACAGTTATTTTATTCTAGATATTTACTTACATTGGTATTTGTGTTGTAGTTGTAAGAGAACTTTCTAATCTGAAGCTGTGATTTTATTTGTTTATTTACTTTAATTATAAAAAAAGCTTATTATTTAAATTTTTTAAAACCCATTGTTTTAAAAAATTTAGAACAATGGGTTTTAAAGCGCAGCGGAATCACCCATCAAAAGTGGGCGAATCAATTATTATTGTTGGCAGTTTTACTGAACTATTCGCAGCATGAAAACAACTTGACTTCACCGATCCATGATCTAAGCTTTTTTGTTTGGATGAAAATGTATCTAATAATTCTTGGGCTAAAGCAATAAGCGAATAAAACTCACTTTCGCTAACTTCCCGCTCTGAAATCTACTCATCTAAATTTTATGATAACTCCTCAATTTCTGTTTGTATATCATCAAAATTTGACATTAATTCTTGAAACAGAGTTAATCTTATTGATAATTTTGTCGAAGCTAAACTTGCAAGATCAGGAGACTTTTTAGATTGATATTTACCTAAAAAGTTTTTAAATATTGTTATTCTACTCTTATTCCTCCTCGTTTACAAGACAATGTTTTTAAATGTTGTTTAGGATCAGCCTTATCCACTGACTCGATTGTTAATATAGGAATAAGGCTTTTTGATCTAACTTTAGCATCACTATCAGCCATCATGTTTTTCCAATTTAAATGTTTTGTAACCTACTAACTACTACAAACTAATAGTTTATAGGTGTTTTGTGCACTCTAACCCAAACACGATCCAGTTGTCTCCAGTCCAAACCACAGCAGCCGCCGAGCCCGCCAACAGCACGAGCAGCGTACGCAGAGCACGACTAGGCTGCGCGCTGATACGGAACCCGCCTGGGACGCCGGCTACGCCCGCGTTAGCAGGAAGCAGAGAAGCCCGGCGAGGCGCGAGGCTGCGTGCGACCCCCAAAGGGAACTGGAATTGATCAGCAAAAAGGCGTTGAAAAAAAACCGTTATGACGAAAGCATAAATGGGGTATCTTTTAATTTTATTATAATCTACCTACGGATTTCTTTATGATTTTAATCAAATAAATTGATTTAAACTTCTTATTAACTTACTTTTATTTAAATTATATTTAAATTTTGCAACAAATGAATTGTGAATAAAACAATGTGAAATTATGATGGATTACTATTTTTGCTGGCACTAAATAAGGTAAGGATGGTACGCGTATAGCAAGATACCTCCTCAAACAGCTTCGAAGCAGCTAGGCAATGCACAAAAATAGATGTTGGGAAGGATAAGATTGGAAAACAATAAGAAGGCTTACTTTCTTTGTGACCGGCCGACGATGCTCTGGGTTTGTTTCCGTCCACGGGTAGAAGTCCCAATGATTCGACAGTAGATTGCCGTCCGACACCGTCTCCTTGATTCAGGTTGTAGTATTATTAGTCACGGTCGCCAATATGTCTTGTACTGGAAAGACTTCTTTATTATTTTAATGAGAACATAGGTATTTACAGTTTTGTAGATACCTATGTTCAATAGTGATACGTGTAGTCACGTCGGTGGATTTTGGGGTCTGGTCCGGGCTGCGCTGCGTGTGCGCGGGGGAGGGGAGGCGGCAGCGCCTCGCCCCGCGCCCGTCTCCTCTGGCTCACCGTTATGCGGCTACGCGTGCATACACATGGTATCGAAGTTTGTCCATTCCAGATACTTAACGACGTGTTTAGGGTTAACTTTGAATAAAATAGTGTTATATGAATCTAATACCTTTTCAAAATCTTTATCCAATTGATCGATATTAATTGCGGTGTGTAGCAAAGCCTTAAGCTTGGAAGAATCAGCTTCCACCTTAGCATTTCTTGCATGCGTGCGAATAGAATTTCACGTTTAGATTCGAACATCGCTTTCAGGGCACTATCTTCATCATAACTCTCATCTAGATCCTCCGAAGTCTTTTCTACTCATTGTGAATAGTCAGTTATAAAGAAGAAGAAGCGAAAACAAAAAGAATAACCTCAATAAATCAAATAAAAGCGAAACTAAAGAATGAAATACAAAGAACTTAATAATTACCATATGATGCCACAGATTAGCCAAAGAGTACGCGTGATTTATGCGTTTCGGTACAAACTGTTAGCCTAATCTGTATTGACTGATTTGCCAGTTATAACAAAGTACTCTGTGGATTTGCCACAGAATAGCTAAAGAGTACGCTTGATTTTTGCGTTCCATACAAACTGCTAGCCTAATCTGTATTGACCGATTTGCCATAGAATAGCCAAAGAGTACGCGTGATTCCTGCGTTCGATACAAACTATTGAATACTCTGGGTACAGTAAAATGTAGTTTTTTTTTTTTTCGCCATATCTAAATGACACTGAATTGGTAGGTGTTTAAGAGTTAGGGGTCCGCGCTAATGGGATACACTTCTCCCTCAACTGTGTAAAGTGTGTGAATTGAAAAAATACAAGTGTTGTTTATGAGTGTTTAGTGTAATGAAGCTATAGGAATGTAAGTTTAAGTGAAATGGATTGGGTGGGTTGGGATTTGTTTTGTTTTATTTACATGCTTAATATTATTTACAATTCATTATTACAAAATTTACAATACTTAATTGAAGGAGTGACAAGCATTTGTTATTTTTACATTCTATTAGTCCGCCCGCGGCTTGCGATCTCACGTTCGGAGCGCTCTGCTACCTCCCCGCTAGCACATACAAAGCGCTCCGCTAGCACTCCGCCAGCACTCCGCTGGTATTAGCCGCTGAATCACCTCTGGGTAATTTAGTACCCAATTTTGAAACGTCCTCGAATGCACCGTGGGTCATTTAGTACCCAAGTTTGAATTTCGCGGCCTCTTGGCCATAATTGTTCTATCCTGCTTTTTCTAATTAGTAGAGCCGTAAGGACCGATTGCCATCCTTTTCGCACTTCATTGACCGTTGTGTTCATATATGCCAACCTTACAAAAAAGTCATAGACACGACGGAAAAAATTCGAGAAATCAGTTGCTTGTTTTGGTCTTTTTGGGGTGAAGCAAGTACGACGAAGCAAGTGCGAATTCGCGAATAAATCGTGAAATAGAAGTGTTTTTGAGTGAATCTGTGTGTGTATCGCAAGATTAACTGTGTAAGTAACTATTTACGATATAGGTTTGTGTTGACAGTGATTTATTTCACCAAAATAACCAGAATTGTTCGTCTCGATTTGGTAAGTCTGTATTTGCATGTCAAATTTTATTGCATATAGTTTGTTAAATGCTACAATCAAACTAAAATATTGGTAAACAATCGTTTTACAACAATTGTGTACCGTTACCTTTCCTTAAAATCTTAACTTATGATAAGATTTTGCTATTGTTTACAAATATTCATTCAAGTCGGCGGCCATGATGGCGCCGTGGGCGCTCTTTGTTGAGTGACCGCACCGATAGAAATTTGTACGGTTAGTCCAGTAATTCCGGCACTCTCCGAAATAAATATTGTTTGGTAAAAAAATATTTGTGTGTCTAAATAAAATTTAAAATATAACGTAGTATATATTTTAGCTATTAACGGTTTAGGATTAGATATTCCTGTCATGTTATGTCTCTACTGTATAAATAAATAATTAAATATACCTCTATAAATAAGAAATACCGGTGTGATTTGCTTGATTTGATGCTATCTAATTTCAATGCTTTAATTTAGAAAAAAATGGATTCGAATTGTGGACGTGGTCACAGTCGTGGTGGTGCGCGCGCACTTGGTGGCAGTGGTGGTGTTGGGAGCATTCGTGGTAGAGGAGGCCGAAGTTAACGCTCGCTTGATTTTCTGTTGGTATTATGATTTACGTTTCGCATGTTTATTTTGATTTATATTGATAACAAGACATGTAGGCCACGGTTCTGCATCCAGGTGATTTCTCGACAGATCTAATGAAACTTATAGGTTTAACGTTTTAGGGAGGCGGGGCCTTCCACTGCATCGGATGGATGGTCATCGCCACTTTCGTCGGCAAGCTCTCTCCCGTCTCAGCCAACGTAAATAGACTTTGTTTTTGAATTATTTATTAAATTTTACTTTGTTTGATGATTATGATTGTATCTTGTTTTAGGGAATCGCTGGCTGAGCAACTAAAAAAAGCCAAGAGTGCGAAAGTGGCGGACCAGAAAAACTTCAAAAAGTTAACATCGGAGCAAAATAATCTGAAACTAAATATAAGCAAGACACAAGCGATTCTATTCAAAACGACTACCCATAAGCATGATACCATTGACATTATAAATAGTGGAGTAAAACTCGATTTTGCGAATAGTGTCAAATTTCTCGGCGTACATATCGATCAGGCATTAAACTGGAAGTCAGAATTAGAAGCCCTTGAAAACTCAATTAGCTCTGCTTGTTACGCTTTGAGAAGTTTAAGAGATGAAGTCAGTCGTGAGCAATTGACATCTGTTTACTATGCTTTAGTAGAGTCAAAATTCAGGTATAGTGTAAAGTTTTGGGGAAACAGTTATAAGTACAATATTAATAGAGCTTTTGTACTACAAAAACGGGCTATTCGAACAATAGTGCAAATACCTCCATGGGAATCGTGCAGAGATCACTTTAGGGCACTCAATATACTAACCCTTCCCAGCCTATATATATTAGTCGTCCTTATGGACATCATTAGACATCCATATCGATATGAATCAGTGGAGAATCGAATATTAAGGTTAAATACTAGAAGAAAGGACCTTGAGCTCTCTAAGTGTCCGAGGTTGAATGTTGCAATGCATGGCTGTCGGTTCCAAGCCATTAAACTTTTTAATCGTCTGCCTACTGATATGAAGTTAATCAACAGCCCAAATATTTTTAAAAGCAAATTGAAGATGTTTTTGTTGGAGAGGTGTTTTTATTCCGTGGAAGAGTTTTTAGTATGGAAATAGACTGACATTTGTTTATTTTGTGTTATGTGTTATTTAAATTCAATTAATGAATTAGGTAGGTAATTGTTTATTTTTATTGTGTTAGATTATTTTTAATGTGTTAGATTATGTATTGTTTATTGTATTCATTATTTAGTTTTAAGTTGACATTCAAATACGATTGTAAAAAAATTGTTTGTGAATAAATAAATTGAAATTGAAATAAAAAAAGCCACCCTCGCCGAAATGCGGGCAAAAAAACAGGTGGCACGCTATTTGTTGCCTGATGCGCCTCCACCAAAAAAAAGCAAAAGGTTCGAAGGTTTTCCTTTATAATTAATTAAATTAATCTTTTATGTTTATTTGAAACTATGTTCTATTCTTTTAGAAAAGCGTCGCCATGTCGTGTGGCTTGTCCTCTTCTTCCTGGGGTGCCTGTTACACCGCCGCCCAGAAAAATACAGGCCTGGGAGAAGCAGAGCTTACCTGGTACGATTGGATAAATTTTTGACCAACGTAATATTTTTGTAAATATGTTTTGTTCAAGCAAATTTTTTAACATCTTCTTTCTTTTCATGCTCAGAACCAGAGAGAGAGAGGCAAATGGGGCAAGAAGCAGAGGCAAGGCACTCCGATGTCGAGGATCGCTCTTCTCAACCACCGCCATCGATAGAGGTTGCCAATGGTATGTGTAAATGGAGTTTCTACTTACATTTCTCACTTTGCTTTTATATTAATGATCATTTAATATTACAGAATCGCAGCCATATATGTTCTCGCCATCAACTGGCATCTTACGGGGCATTTTACACCCCGATGCCCAAATAGTCGATGGTGAGATCGAGCTGATCGGTTTTACACCCAGTAAGTACAGTAAAAATTATACAAATCATCCATCATCATTATCATAATCCAGCATTCCATGTGATCTTATAGTAAGAATAAATGGATTGAATATCTGTATAGCCTGTATTCGTCCACTGCTGGAACTAGGCTTCCCCCATCTGACGTAACGAATAATGATCTTGAGCCACCTCCATCCCTTATATTAATAATGTTTAATGTTGGAATTATTTTCAAACCACAAATCAATTTTCAGCATCCGTTAAAGCTGTTTCCGGGGTCGAAAGATCTGCTCCGTCGCCTGAAATGGATTCCTGCATTTTTGACGGTAAGCCACGCCAGCAGTCATATTTTTTTTGTTAGTATGCGCTTTGTTTTTTAACCTTAAACGTATTAAAAACTATTCAGATTGTTATCATTGTCATCATTAGGCTATTGCACTGCTGGACATAGATCTCTCCCAAGGTTCTCCACTGAATCCGCTCAGCTCCCCCTATACAGTCGCTGCCAGCTACCCTGCGTACGTCGCTCCATCGCGGTGGTGATTGTAATCAGCATCCAATATTTACCTAACGTGTTGTGTAACTTTATTTTAGATAATGACTGCCTCGAGCTGCAGGGCGATGTCGGAAGCGACGTCGAAGAGCTGGATGATGTCGGGACTGAGGGGCAGCCCAGCTCGCTGAGGGGAACGGAGGAGGAGCTCCCAACACATCTTGCCCATCTCCTTGACGAGATGGACACAAGGAACGATTCCGTGCTGAGGGAAGCAGCGTCGTCGAACCCGGGCATGCTGCATTTCGATTGGTCTAATGACCCAGAGAAATTTGTCGGCCAGCAGGAGACGTTCTCTGGGGAAAGTGGACCAACGTTCAGCGTGGACGGGTTGACGCCGCTAGATGTTTTTAAGAAGGTTTGGGACTTTTGACTTTGACTTTGATTGACTTGATGGTGCGGGAATCAAACAGATACGGCCGTCAGCTGTACGCGACGGCAAACAAATTGTGGTCCGATATAAATACGGCTGATTTGTGGATTTTTCTCGCTTTGCTCATGCTGCAAAGTATACTAATACTCCCGGTTGAGCGGGAGTATTGGTATCCTTGCATGTCATTCCTCAAAGTGGGAGATTTCCACAAAATCATGCCGTATAAGAAATTTATGCGCATCAAAAAGTGTCTGCATTTTGTCGACAATGACACCCTGAGGACGACGACAACCTGCGAAGACCGTAAACTTCGAAAAATATGGCCTATTATTATAGAGCATCTAAACCAGAAATTCAGCTCTTTATACCTACCCGAGCAGTACATTGCCATCGACGAGTCCCTTCTGCTTTGGAAGGGACGACTATCTTTTGTTCAACTGATTGCCACAAAAGCTGCTCGGGTAGGTATAAAAAGCTACGAATTGTGCGAATCAAAGACAGGATATTTGTGGAATATGCTAATGTACATAGGAAAAGGTGATGGGTCACAAACCGCTAGTGAAAATGACAACAGCAATGAGCCTGAGGGGGCTACGTCAAAAATTGTCCATAACCTGGTACGGCCTTTGCTTAACAAAGGCCATACTCTGGTTATGGACAATTTTTACAATTCTCCCCTGCTGTCACGCACTCTTAAACAAAAAAAAACTGACACCATGGGCACCCTGCGGTTAAAAAGACAATTTGTCCCGGATACCCTAAAATCGATAACCAAAACAAATACGCGCCAGGGTGAGGTTATATTCAGCCAAACCGAAGACCTAACAATCTCGGTTTAGCGTGATGCTAATATTGTTGCGCTCATATCAACATTTCACAAGGCAGTAGTCTGCGGGAAAGAAAAATATGGTACCTACAAATACAAACCCCAGGTTGTGCTCGACTACAATATGACCATGGGGGGCGTCGACAAGAAAGATCAGATGTTGCAGGCGTTCCCCGTGGAAAGAGTGCGCAACCTGGTGTGGTAAAAACTTTTCCGCCGACTTTTCAATGTCTCTATATATAACAGCTTTGTTATCTTTAACTACGGAAAGAGTGGTAATCAGAGACAGTTCCGAGTGTCTCTGGCCAAAGAAATTTTGACGACAATACAGGGCGAAGTACCGGAACCTCGTCGAGAGATAAAGCAGTCGAGCCACTTTCCAGCCAAGGCCGAGACAAATCGGTCTCGGTGCCGAATGTGCTCCATCAAAAAAATCCAGACACGTACCGCCTTTAAATGTGAAACGTGTAATGTGAATTTGTGCATCGTTGGATGCTATAAAGAGTACCATTTAATGGAGTAAGGTACTCTTTAAAGCATCCAAGAAGTGCACACAGAAGTGAAATGAGGCTGTCGTCATCAGTGGTGTTGTTGTCTTCAAAATACGTGCTCATACATGGGACATGATCTGCCGCTATACAACATTTTTGTCTGATAAAGTACTCTACGCCCAAACCAGTGATCTCGAAGTCCATACGACATGGTCTGCTCGCAAACAACACTAATTGTATTAAATTTATGTACACTTTAATATTTCTTCAATATTTTTAGTAAGATTTGGAATAAAAATTATTTGACAACTTAAAAAAAATAGTATTTATCGACAAAAATATATACCCGTGCGAAGCTGGAGCGGACCACTAGTATATTATAATTATAGATCCATACTGAACTCTTATTTACCGGCCATTGCGGCCAGTTATAAATATATATGTAATTCTGTAATAATAACTGTCTGTTTAGGTATTGTAATTTAAATGTAGATTTATTTAAAATAATAATAATAATAATAGTTTGTGACATAATGTTTTATAAATTATACATACCTACTTATAATATCAGAGGTACATACTTCTTTTTCGGTTATTCCGGCTAGTCACCATTTGGTCCGGTAAAGTTCAGTGTAAATGCGCCCTGAATGGAGACTTTCGTAAAACATTTTGTAAGTGGTCTACTTCAAATGCTTATAAGTTTTTTCGATTGCAAGGGAAATTACTTTGTGAGGTATCATTGGAAAGCTGTGTTTACGCAGATTAATTTGTACGGGATATAATTTTAGTCCAATAGATTTCCCTGAACAAAATATCTTAGGAACCGCAATGTCAACTGCTTAGCCTACGGTACCTTGGGGTTTACTTTTCCATATTTTGATGTATTCGTTTGTTTTAAGATTATCACAATTTGAGCTTTGTTTCCGCCTGAAATAAGCTTTCAGAAAATACTCGTATTTTAACTGTACATGTCGGATTTGTATTTAAATTAATTATTGAGCGTCAGCGAGAAAAAACTGTGACATGCACAATATTGTATTGATTTAAAATTTTTGTAAATAAATATTTTTGTACTAAAGAATGTTTCTTTTTGTTTTTTACTGCTTCTAATTGAATCAAGTAACACATAATAAACATAATTAATCTCTTTATTTTTGAATCACAAATAATTTTGTAATTCGGGGTCTACTATTTTTCGAAGTTATTGTTTTTGAGCTGCTTTGATTTCGTAATATGTCATCAAACTCGTACAAATTCCATACCATTCGAAGCGCTTGTTCAGCCCGAATAAGATTAGGTGAGTGGTCACCAATTAGTCGCACAATTCTCACTTAGAAAGCAGAATGCTAGCAAGGAACCAGCAGAGTTCCACCACTCACCTAGTCATAGCAGTTTGCTATGACTAGGTGAGCGGTCACCGACTACTATTAAGTTTACCGAGCCTGCCTACGGTGTGCGGTTCAAACCAGGACTGAGCCTAATATTCGCGTCAAGGAAAAAACATTTCTTTCAAACTTTGCCGTAGACAAAAGCCCGCTTCATATTACATTCTATTAGTCCGCCCGCGGCTTGCGATCTCACGTTCGGAGCGCTCTGCTACCTCCCCGCCAGCACATGCAAAGCGCTCCGCTAGCACTCCGCCAGCACTCCGCTGGTACTAGGTGAGTGGTCACCAATTAGTCGCACAATTTAAAAAAAAAAAAAAAGAGAGGTGAGAGAGAGGACGCCGTCAGCTGTAATTTGTGAAATGTCAAGAGACAGATGACAGATGAGAAGTGTTAGACAAGTGTTGCCATAGACAAAAGCTCGCTTCAAGGGCCGAAACAACCGAAAACGAAAACTTTTATTGTCGGTTATACGATGATTATGTTTTATTAAATGATTTAAGTTGAGTGATTATAGTTAATATGTGTGTAAGGAATGAATCAAGAGAGAGGACGTTGTCAGCTGTAATTTGTGAAATGTCAAAAGAATTTGACAGATGAGAAGTGTTAGAAAAGTGTTGCCGTCTGGTTTCCCTAAAGTTTGGACAGAATTTGATTAGATGATTCAATGATTGGGTGCTGATGTTATCACATGGACAAATGTTGTTCGTGGTTATTTTGAATCTGAATAGATATTCCTTGTGATATCCGTGATTAGTTAGAAATTGAGTTATTGCAAATCTCGGCCTGACAAAGCTAAGGAATTCCGATAAAGCTAAGTGTGATGGGATGAGTGATTTAATGTGTTCAGAACATTGGTTATAGAGATCTATAGATGCTTGTTTTGAGAGTTGTTTGTTTTCCGCTTTCACAAATGAGATTGGAATATGCAAGTAGCAGGGCTGCTCGTGCTTTACAGCAGCAGATTTTGCAGCCTCGTCGGCCAACTCATTCCCCGGGATTCCAGTGTGGCCGCGAACCCAGCTAAAGTCCACATTCAAGTTGATAAGTCTAGTCTGGTGAAGAAGTTTATGGATTTCCACGACGAAGTGGTTGGTGCTGTTAGGGTTTTCCAGCTCAGTCAGCCCCGATTTGCAGTCCGAAAATATATGAGAGTTGGCCGGTTTATGTTTTAATATCCACTCACAGGCAGACGTTATTGATAGGAGCTCTGCCTGGAAAACAGAGCAGTGATCATGCAGTTTAAATTTTTTAGTTATTGTTTTGTTATTAGCTTCAAAAACAACAAATGCGGCGCCCGTTTTGCAATCATGTTTACTTCCATCAGTGTAAATTTGGGTTTTGTTGCTTAGGTCAAGTTTACTAAAATCATTATATGTGGGGATTTCGTTGTAATTTATGCCCTTTCTGATCGAGGGGTGAATTAGAAAATCTGGGGGAGTGGGTTTCTCAATTGGGACATCGCTATGGACGAACCTGCTTGTACCTTTCAACTTTGTAATTTCAATGTCCGAAACGGCCAATATCTTTGATGGGAGTGGAGTGAACTGGGCCAGAGAAATAACTGAAGCCATGCTGGCAGTTCGGAAGGCTTGAGTCGATTTAATGGCGAAGAGCCGTTGCAGGGAGAGGAGTTTTTTACGTATATGTATGTGCCTTAGTGCAGTGGTGCCCCACAGTCCAGCCGCGTAACAGATGATTTGTTCTATTACATGCTCATAGATGTTTTGTTTTATTTACATACTTAATATTATTACAAAATTTACAATACATAGGTAATTGAAGGAGTGACAAGCATTTGTTGATGGTGCTGGCGTTTTCAGGGTGAACTCCCCAGGTGGGTTTGATAAATATCATAAGTTTATTAAACAGGGCTTTGGCCTTGCCAATTATATACTCGACATGCTTGGTAAACCATAATTTATTATCAATTATGACTCCGAGATATTTCATATCATTAGTGAATTCGATCTGATGATTATTCATATGAATTTTACAGGTTGAGGCTTTTCTGGTGATTGCGTTAGCTTGGGACTTCTCCGGAGCAAAAGCGAGCTTTATTGCCTGTCCCCACTCGTTTACCATCCCGAGTACATTATTGGCGAGTAGCCCAAGATCCTGCGTGTTTTTCGCATGGCAGATTAAAAGGATGTCGTCAGCATAGGCCTGGATATGCGAGCCTTCAGGTAGTTTTTTATCTAATAGGTCGTCTACAATCAATTTCCATAACGTGGGGCCACAGACTGAGCCTTGGATGCATCCCCTTGATATTGCCTTCTCAACATTACAGTTGAAGAAGAAGTTGAGAAGTTGATTGAGGCCTTATGTAGTTAGTACGGGCAAAGTATAAGTGCTGTTGTATCAAGATAGCGGATAGCAACACAAACTCAGCATTATCATAACAGGTACAAATCCGATCAAACATTGGCACTCAAAAAATGTTACAAGGAGATGAAAGAATTAGTGATTGCAGCTATTGTTAGCGAGAAGAAAGCCTATTTTACAGAGCATATCAACAAAAATGTCAATAATTCTAAGAAACTATGGGCAAACTTGAAAAGCACAATTTTACCTAATAAAAAACAAGGAGTTGATCTTCCGCCACAATTCGACAATCCAGATCTTATTAACTTCCATTTTCTAAATATCCCTGGTCAAGATCATGTTACCATCTCACAGCTATCCTTTTATAAACACCACCAGTACTACTCCGAATCCTTCTCCCTGAGCCCTGTAAGCGAAAACACAGTATTGTCAATTATTCGTGGCTTAAAGTCAGGTGCACAAGGTGTTGATGGAATCTCTTTAGATATGATCCTAATGACCCTACCACAATCTCTGAAAGCCATCACCACAATAATAAATTGTTCAATAATAACTGGTACTTTCCCGGCAAGCTGGAAAGTTGCTATTGTTAAGCCAATCCCTAAAACAAATAACCCAACATCCTGCCAAGATCTTAGGCCCATCAGCTTGCTTCCCTGTCTATCTAAGGTGTTGGAAAAGGCAGTAAGCCTGCAGCTCACAAAGTTCCTTGAAGACAACAGCATCCTCCCACAAGCTCAGTCTGGGTTCCGAAAAGGTCACAGTACATCAACCGCTCTCCTTGATGTTGTTGATGGTTTGCTGGGTGGACAGGATCAGGGCATGATAAATATTCTAGTGCTGCTTGACTTTTCTCGAGCATTTGATTCTATAAATATAAATCTCCTCCTGTCAAAACTTAAATACTATGGCTTTGATGCACAGACTATAAGGTGGTTTCATAGTTACCTGGATCGCAGATATCAGTTAGTTGAATTATCCATGCCCAATGGTTCTAAGTTGCAATCTGCTCTGCAGCCAGTACCGAGGGGTGTTCCTCAAGGATCAATTTTAGGACCAATCCTTTTTGTACTATACAGTGCCGACATCATCAAGGCTATCACCCACTGCAGATATCATCTCTATGCTGATGACCTGCAGCTGTACTTTTCATTTCTACCCTCTGAGCTTGCCAGTGCTGTAACAAAAATTAATTCAGACTTGAGTGAAATATCCAGATGGTCAAAAAATAACTCCTTAGTCATTAACCCTAGAAAGTCAAAGTTCATGCTTATTGGCTCCAGACAAAAAGTGCTAAATCTAAATTCAATGTCTATAAATATCCTAGTTGATGGCGAGGCTGTTGAGTGTGTTGATGAGGTCAGAAACCTTGGATTGATTATGGATAACTACCTCCACTTTGAGCGGCATGTTGCTGAAAGTGTGCGCAATTGTTTTTACCGCTTAAGGCTACTGTACAGGATTAGACCATTTATAAGTGAGGCAGTGAGAATAAATCTTTGTGAATCTCTGATACTGTCCAAGCTGAACTATTGTGATGTTGTATACGGACCATGCCTGCTTGGAAGAACTGTAAAGCTCATACAGCGTGTTCAAAATGCCTGTGCTCGTTTTTGTTTCCATGTACCACCTCGTTCCCATATTACACCTTATCTTAACTCCTCAAACCTTCTCAAAATGGCAGCACGTAGAAAACTTCATCTCGCGGTTCTCCTTTTCGGGGTGATAGGTAGGCAATGTCCAAAATATTTATTCGAGAAATTTGTGTGGGCGCGTTCTCAAAATAGATATCCAAATAGAGAATGTACCTTTGTGTTTGCAGCACCGAAACACCGTTCCATGGCTTTCCGTGGTTCCTTCAAATTTGCCGCTTCTCGGTGTTGGAACGACCTCCCTCCGCCAGTGCGCGCTCTGAAAACAGTTAACATTTTTAAAAAAGAGCTCAGAAGACGGTTTTACAGGAGCAACTGAATGCATCTTAGCGTGTCCACGGACCCTCGATTAAGTAATACTATTCTTTATTCTATCCAAACTTAGTGCTGAAAACGTAATTGTTCCTACCATGATTATCTATCTATACCGCTTCTACAAGTAAATACTTTTATTACTCACCCTTATTAATGTAGCGCGCAAAGCTTAAGAGGTCGGTTTCCAGTTCTGGCTGCGAGTGTTGGTGTGAATGATTGTGGCTGGTGACCACCAAATGCTAAGGATCTAGCTGCCGCGCCGCTGCCATGCCATTCTTTCGCATTTCATTGCAAAATGAATGAGGCAAACCTACCCATTACAATTTAATTTCAACTTCAAGAACCAACGCCATTGTTTGCTGTTTTTCTGTTCGGTTTCGTAAAGTTAATTTCGTTCTGTTGCCTTTCTGTTTGCTTTGCTTGCATAAACCATAGATTATATGTGTTATATAACAGTTAAATTACCACAGATAGATGGAGCTAATTGTTGCTTACCTACTCATGAAAATTAATTTTATTGGTCTTAACGAACAATTTCAATCTAATTATTTTTATTTTTCACTTGTTTTGTATTTATTTTGCCTATGAATGTGACTTGTCTTTGTATTAATTGAGAAACACAAATGTATTTTATAGTCTCCACTCGATTCCTAGATGGCGTTGTACGTATCTAACCTAAAACTTGCATTGCGTTTGATCGATCGTAACCACTACAGCCATCTAGGAGGCGAATTCCCCTTCGAATGTTCCTTGTAGGTATTAGTGTTAATTTGTATTTACTTTGAGGTTTACCGTCTATTTGCACTGTCACACACCACCCAGGCTTCGTCTGAAAACCAGCGCCGCACCGTTCCTATACCTATCTAGGTACTGTGCGGCATAAAGCTGAGACGGATGACCGTTTTGACCCTACCTAACGATGCACATGTTATTTTTTAATTAAGTATATTAATTATTTTATTTTATTCTTTTTCTTCACATAATGTCTATGCTACTGTCTTTTGTCTACCTACTTTTTATTATTTTTTATCTTTTTTTTAATACTTTGGGTCAAATAAAAAAGTTTTCTTTCTTTCTTCTTTCTATTTGAAACATTTTGTCTAGCAAATTTGTCATAGTTTGTTGGCAAATTTGTCATAGTTTGTTGGTTATAAAACAGCTGATGAGCTTGTATTGCTGTGTAATATCACTATTTGAAACATTTTGTCTAGCAAATTTGTGATAGTTTTGTAAAATTTATCTCATCAAATCTACGTATACCCTTTTTTTTCTCGTCTAGTGCAATGCTTCATTTTCATTTTATCGATGATTTTTTTTTATGTTCATATATTTCAAGTTCAAAATACCAAATCTACAATTTTATACTTTTTTTTTCTCGTCTAGTGCAATGCTTCATTTTCATTTTAACGATGAATTTTTTTTTATGTTCATATATTTCAAGTTCAAAATACCAAATCTACAATTGTATATTTTTTTTTTCTCGTCTAGTGCAATGCTTAATTTTCATTTTAACGATGAATTTTTTTTATGTTCATATATTTCAAGTTCAAAATACCAAATCTACAATTGTATCCTTTTTTTCTCTCATCTAGTGCAATACTTCACTTTCATTTTATCGATTTTTTTTTATGTTCATATATTTCAAGTTCAGTTGTGACAACATATTGGTTGTATTTTTATTTTATGTTCATTTATTTCAAGTTCAGATGTAACATTGTATTGGTCGTATCCATACTATGTAGTACTATGTATGTAGTGCCCTGTCTGTGGATCAATCTCTCTCCAGTAGATCGATGTTGTAGTAAAATTGTACTTTTTCATTCTTGATTTTAAAAATATTTTACTGAGGCAGCATGTCTTTTTATTGTGCTTATCGATTTGTAATTTCATCAAATTGTAGAATATTGATTTGTATTAAAAATAAATGCAACAGAATTTATCCTGTGATGGAAACTTTGAGAGGACCTTTTTTGCGCTTGATTTCAAGTGCTTGGTTTTTTGTTCGATTTCTCGTAAACTAAACATTTCTAACAGCTGAAACTCTATCTGTGACAAGTTAATGAACCAAACTATAGTGTAAGATAATAACCAAAGCCACTTGACCTACAGTGTTCTCGAAATTGAATTTTAAACTAACCCTATTTTTTGCCCGGGCGTTCGGGTCAACAAAAAGATGAATGTTTTTGTAAGACATGTGTGGTAAAAAAAATGTATGGAAAGGTGTGTTTTTTTGATTGATTCATGTGTAACAATATATATATATGTAAATTAAACAAATTCTTTTCTAAATAACGGTTTATTTTTTTAATTATAACTACTTTTGTACAATAGACTGGAAAAAATTCGCTCACCCTAATTTCAAGTTACAATTATTAATTAATTGAAAGGCCAACTGGACTAAACTATTCAGAATGTGTTAGCTTATTTCAAAGGAATTAAGTTTTATATCCAACTCTCATACCTCCGATACAAAAAGTTAGAGATATCTTAATTTTAATGACACGCGCCGTTGATTTCTTTTTTTCCCGCCAGTCCTCGCGCAGACCCCGTCACAGATGCGCACTTTTCGCAAAATGGCTGCCACCATTTTGCGAAAACCAGACACCAGACAGTGAATTTATTCAATATAAAATCGTGGAAATCGGAAAATCGATACATTCTGTGCCGAATCTTGACGACTGACGCTGACGCTGTTCTTGCTGCTCGTGCTGTCCGTGCTGCCCGCCACCAGCCACTCTGCCCGCGCTGCTCCAGGAACCAGCCTCTCTGCCGCGCCGCTCCGCTCCGCAAGCAACCACTCTGCCGCTCCGCTCCGCAAGCAGCCATTCTGCCGCGCCACTCGCCGCCGTAACCAGCCACTCTACCTGCACGCTGTCCAGAGCACCAGCCACACAAGCTACATACTCGTACCTACTTCAAACAACTTCAACAATGTAAGTGAGTGTTGTTTTTTTTGTACGCTAGAAATCATTCGGTATAAATTCATCAATATTACACGTTCACTGCGGCACGGGGCCTATAAACCCCTTCCGTATACTCGCGCGCGGTGCGGAACAAAATCCTACCGTTTCCCTCTTGTGCGGAGCTCATATCTCGGGGGTTTCTGGGAGTAAGACAAAGATAGATATATTTTTGTGTTTGCCTTTATATCTGTGACTCGAAAAAGCGAAAATCTACGTACGGGTCTATCGGCCCATCACCGCACTGAAAGTGAAAAAACTTTATTCAGTGCGGCTAAGGGGCCTATAGACCCTCAAACTGAGTTGGGGCATTTCCACCCCTTCCCGCACTTGTTTTAGTTAATTATTTTCTTTCTAGCAATTAGTGTTGTGTACGCGTCGTTAGAATGTGCATGTCATCATACGCCTGAAAAAATATCACAATGTTTCGAGGTAGTAAAAGGAGTAAAAGAATACTTGAAATGACAAAACAAGATAAACATGACATTGTGGAAGACACTACAGTGCCTAAATACCGTCGTGTTTATCAAAAAAATATAGTGAAATCTGAAAACCAGCCGTCGACTCTGCATCGAATAAAAATACTGAAATAAAAATTCTACAGAATGTTCAAGTCTGTCCTCCTGATACAGATATTGAAGAAAGAGCTAACACTAACAGTTTAGATGTTGGACCTATAGTACCTCGTAAACTATTTGCGTCCTGCAAAGCAGAGCAGAGTCCGAATAGCTTCATCAGTCCTAAAACTGGATCCAGATACCAAGTTTTGCAAAATCATTCTGCGTAGATTTTTTTAACTATTATTGTGTCTTGATTGTTTTTAAAACTCTCTCACGTAAGTTGTGATCTTGTGTAGTATGTAAGTTGTGATTGTGAACTATTCAAAATAAAAATTAGTTAGTATCGATAATTTGGTTTCATTTTCCGCTCAATACATCACTAGCTAGACTCGTAACTGTACGTATAAATCAGTGCGATAGTGGGTTCATATGTCCCCTGACATTTTTCGTGTTTTTCTTCCATTTCCACCAGCAGAACCCCAGGCGAAGCAACCACATGATGCATTTAGGTTTTTATAACACCATGGTTATAGTTAATTAGGCAGAAAATAGGTTTTCGCGAAGAAAATAGGATTTGAAACCATTGAGTGACTAGGGGGTCGAATGACCCTTATCGCACTGTTGAAAAGGTACCGTTAGGGCTTATCAGCCCCCTATCGCACCACCTGAAAATTAGTCAAATTACTTGCCGCAGTGAAGGTGTTCAATAGAGTATTTTTTTGTGTTTTAGGTTTGACTCCGAATACGAATCGGACGTGACGGTGGTTGGACCACCACCAACTAAGAAGCAGAGAGCGAAGGCACCGAAGCGCAAGATAAGCGCCCGTTGCCAACGCGGCTGCCCTTGCGCAACGGCCCGAGTCCTCCACTTCCACGCTGCACAGATCGACCATACAGGACTTTCCGTGGTATGTATTTTTAATCATTACTAATTGGATCGCGTGTTTGAATTACGATCCACCCTCTGATCCAACCTGGTGCACATCTCAACCAAATTCTTGACTTTACGAAGCAAGCAGTGTCGGGCTTTACACATAATTACTTTATTGTGTTGGCAGGTGGATCGAATGATTCCAATCCTTACGAGTTCCAAAGGAGCTTGAACCTCTGCTTAAAATCAATAAACCATACCAATGTTATTATAAGTGAAACGCCATACAATATGTTCTTAAATGAAGAGAAGCAGAACTACGAGCTAAGATTTATCTGTAGTAAATACCGCAATGTAACATATTTAGACATGAATTATAGCAATTATCTGCCGTTAAAGAAACAATAATTCGCACTGAATCTGTCCCGATCTTTTCTCAGGGAAATTCTGCACATAAAATATAAATATGAAATGTCTGCGTATAATGAAGAATATTTAAACAAAATGATGAGCATCCGAATTAAATCAAAATCTCATTATACGGACAACCAAACTCAAACAGATGGCAGCTTCACTGAATATTGTAACGAGGTAAAGCATAACCATGCACATGGCAGTGAAGATGTTGTTGATGAGAATGAATGTCCAACCGGCAACAATAGTTTATTTCGTGTATAATAGCATCTATATACTACACCAAAATATAAATGGTCTAATCAATAAATCTGACAACCTCTTAATAAATTTAGATAATCTAGAGCAGGTAGGGAAATATGTGAGTATACTGAGCGTCACAGAACATAACATGATAACAGATGATCTAGCGCGGCTTGCAACTGCTAACTTCACAATAGCTTCGACTTTCTGTAGAACTGGTCGCAGCGGAGGTTCTTGTATTCTAGTCCGTAACAACCATTATGACTTCGAAAGTGTTCATAGCATCGCAGACCTATCAATATCTAATATAATAGAGGCGTCTGCAATAAAATTAACACAGCATAAAATATATATCGTTTGCGTTTACAGACCGCCAAGAACTAACAAAATACTTATTGATTTATTCTTTTCAAAACTAAATGAGATGCTATCCAAGTTATGCAATCTTAACTCTTACTTTAAAATAATAATATGTGGAGACTTTAATATCGACATCTTAAAAATCAATAAAATTGCCTCTGATTTTAAAAATATACTAGGGGTATACGGTTTAAAACTAGAGTTAAATAAAATTACGCGACCGGATAGTGGAACAGGTATTGACAACATAGCACACAATTTACGAGGAGCCAAAGGAGAAATATTGGACTTGGCTTTATCCGACCATTTTGCTCAACTAGTAAAAATAACTGTCAAAAAAACATGCGCACTTAAATGCTGGTACACAAATAGAAGAGACTACTGTGAGGAAAACCGTATAAAGTTCATGAAACACATAGGACGACTCTCGTTTCAGGATGTTTACGAAAACGATAACCCGAACATTGCCTTTCAACGTTTTCATGAAACCTTTACACTCTTTTATAAACTCTGTTTTCCGTTGATTAGAGTAAAAATACCGACACAAAGAAAACCTAAATGGATTTCAAAAGGGATTCGAATTTGCAGTAAGAAGATCAAATCCCTATTGTGGAAGTACAGACTTAGTCGAAACGCAAAAGATAGGGATATATTCAAGACTTATACAAAAAGGTTTAATAAAGTTATTAGGTTGATGCAAAAATCACAGAACGACCACTATATTAAAATATCAACTAACAAGACTAAAGCTACTTGGAACATAATAAACAAGTACAACGGAAACCTACCACGCGAAAATATTTGTAAAATTAAATTAAATGGAAAAATCATATCTGACCCCATTGACATGGCAAATTCATTTAATAATTATTTCATTGACATTATAAAAACTAACGATAATACTCCCAATATGACACACAATATTAATCATAATAAATCTAATTCAATTTTTCTTACCCCTACTACCCCTAATGCCATAGTCTACATTATCACAACATTAAAAAATACTAACAGTGTAGGTTTCGATGAAATTGCAACTAAAATCATTAAGGATGTAGCTGCGAATATTTCACCAGTGATGAGTCACATTATTAATTTATGCATTGAACAAGGAATATATCCAGACCTACTTAAATTCACTATTGTAAAACCACTTTATAAGAAAGGACAGAAAGATGATATTGGGAACTACAGGCCTGTGGCTCTTATTCCTGTGTTTGCTAAGATAATTGAAAAAGTTGTGTACAATAAACTTTACCAATATTGTGAAAGTAACCAAGTGCTTAGTGAAAAACAATATGGATTCAGGAAACATCTGTCGATCAATAAGGCGATTTATGACTATTTGCGTAAAGTATTGACTAGTAGGGACCAAAATAAAACAGCAATTGCCTTATATATGGACATGACGAAGGCATTTGACCATGTAAATCATAAAACGCTGCTTCAAAAGCTGGAGGGCTACGGAATTCGAGGCACCGCAAACCACCTAATTCAGTCATATCTTAGCAACAGGACTCAGGCGACGAGAATAAATAAAATATGTAAAAAAAGCCATGTTGATACTAACTTTGAGTCTAATACCAGGGTTGTAAGCCATGGCATTCCTCAAGAAAGTGTTTTAGGTCCACTTTTGTTTCTCATTTATATAAATGACCTACCTCTGGTGACTAATCATTCCATGACTCTATTTGCTGATGACAGTACAATTTTATTTGTAAATGACAAATATCATAATTTTGAATTGGACATTAACGACACACTAACATCTATAATTAACTGGTTGACATTAAATAATCTGAATATTAACTTAACTAAAACTTTTATTATGAATTTTAAATGTAGAAATTTTACTGACCTCGATATGAACATTAATTACATGGGTAATAAGGTAAGTGAAGTTAACAGCACAAAGTTTTTGGGACTAACAATTGACAATAAGTTAAACTGGAAACTCCACATTGAAAATGTATGTAATAAGCTGCACCAGTTCGCATACGCTCTTTTCAAATTAACCAGGGTCACAAATATGTCAGCCGTACTAACAGCCTATCATGGCTACGTTGCTTCAAACTTACGGTACGGTATAATGTTTTGGGGCAACTCAACGGACACGTTAAAAGTTTTTAGGGCTCAGAAGCGGTGCATTAGGGCCATATGTAATATTAAAAAGCGAGACTCATGCAAGGAACACTTTTCGAACCTTAAAATTCTAACCGTAGCCTCATTATACAACGTGTTGATGAAGTTATGTAGGCAAACAAAGAGCGTGTATTTAGACCAAGCACTGGAATACTTTGACGTGTGCAACGGTTGAATACATCGTTTTCGAAATTCCCATAGAAAAGTAAAATTAATATTTTCTCAGAAATTTGCAACAGCCCTGTCTGTGTACGTGTCAAGGTCACACGCACGCGCGCTTCTATCTAGGAAAGAGAAAAACAACGATAACCTACGAGATAATTTGAAATACTTACCTTTCGGTAGGTAGGTAGGTACGCCGCCAATCCCCTGACACGATATTTTTACTGGTTCCTATGGATTTTGTCATTATTTATTGGCTATAATAACACTGGATAAAACTGGATTTTGGTAAGTTTGCGAGATTTCGCACGACACAGGCTTCAAACTTCACACTAAACCATTACCTCGTAGGCACTGCTCATACACACACTGACTGACGACGGCTTTTTACATAACAATCACCATTTTATCACGTTTGATGAAATTTTCTCAACAAAACAATGTACAACAACGCATGTAAACACAAACAGGGTGACCATCTCAAAAGTGGCGGTTCTGCCACACACCTGCCAAAAAATCTGTCAAAATCTACCAAGCTTGACGATAAAAATACCAAAAATATGACTTCATACCATCTCCTTCGTGGCTACGGAATAAATTAAATACCTACATTACATTCAGTTACTATCTTTTGATCGTTTGTAACGGTTTGCAGTTATCTAAAACGAGATAGAAGTTGTTTAGAAACCAAATCAATAAAGGTAAAAAAGAATAAGAAGTTTCCAGTTCGGTAAAAAATAAATAAATTATAAATATTATTTCATTAAAAATTCAAACTAATAAGATTTTTCTTGAAATATTTAAAATCTGCCACTTTTGTAAATCGTCACCAACAGCTAAAATTTAGGAGCCAAATATGCCAAAATGGCAGAAATCTGCCACAAATGGTAACACTGATCGGCGGCCGTCGGCCGTCCTGATTGGATATGCGTTTTTAAATGCAACCAATGACAGACAGGTACGTCAAAGATTAAATAGGACAGACTAGACACTTCCCAAAATTGCAGTTGAATAATTTTGTCGTGTCAATGAACCTTGGTGGTAAAGTAACATGATACAATTTAAAGAACTATGGTAATCATAAACATTGCTTTACGACATCTAGTAATCAAACAAAAATAAATATCCTATTAAATATTGAGTACGTAGCCACGTAGGTACCTAGTTACTGAATAGGTATTAGTACCAAAGATCTCAGAGAATGTTTACCGTGACTAGGGATTACAGTCGCGAAAATATTTCTTTTACATACCAAGATCTTTAAAAACAGCAACATCATTATTAGGTAGGCACATTACTAGGTAATTGGTGGCAGTTCTGTTACCTATTTTATCTACAAGTGACAACTAGAGGTCAAAGAACAGCTGTAAATAGGGCTGCCTCATGATGCGTTTAGATTCATTTTAGATAAAAGTTTAAGAGGCATTTCATGAATGAAAAACTTTGTAATTTTAAAAGTCGTAGAACAAAAGTTGTTCGTTATGACCGGTAGAATATCCTGCTTTCGGATCCCTACAACTCTTAATAAACACGTTGTATATCAGAGAAGTCGCTGTTTTTATTAAAACTTATCCTGAGCTGTTTGAATGGTTTGCAGTTGGAAGCCGGCAGGAGGGTAAAATGCGCAATATATCATGTAAGACAGATTTGCTTCGTAAAAGCGTATTCTGTATGGCATCTAGCATATTTAATAAAATTCCCCTTTCACTTCGACTCCTGCCAAAAGATGTTATTAAAAGAGAGTTGAATGATATTTTGGTTAGGAAAGCATATTACACATTAAGTGACTTTTTAGGTGACAGTGACATTCATTTTGTCCTACCCACATGACATTGTAGTTAATTGATTTCGCTAATTTAGATATTGTTATGATTTTATTCTTATTATTTTTTTTTTAAATTATTATTATGATTGACATGATTTAAATTCCTCTATAAATTTATGTTTTGTATGCTTAGAAGCAGGATCTGGAGATTCTAAACCACACCCACCTACCATCTTATTATTTTATTGTAACCTGGATTCACAAACAATAAATGATTTATGATTTATGATTTATGATTTATCTGAGAGGATAGGTTGCTCAGCTGTTAGACATTTTTCTTGTCATGCCGCACAAGTTTCTTTCAAAACAGTTCGGTGAAATGATTTTAAGTGCGCCTCAAAAGGAGCCTTTCGAGCACTTCACACGTGTTATAGAACTTTTTAGGTTCAACGACATACCGGTTTCCTCACGATGTTTTCCTTTACCGTTTGTGAGTACCGGCACTGCGCACTTAATTTTTGAACAGAAAAACTCATTGGTGCACGACCGGTTTTGAACCCACGACCTTAGGATCGGAAGTGCGTGGTAATAAAAGTGCGTGGCCCGATGTCCCGGTCGCTCTGCCCATCGGCAGCTAACATGTCTGCAATGTCTGTACTGTACCTACTATTGTGTGTTTTATTTTTCTCTGATTTAATAGATTGTATTTAATTTTATGCATTAGGTATTATTAGTTTGAAGCGTAGCGTGTGCTGTCTTATAAATTTGATTATGTTGACCTTTTAATGTATGCCTACGCCTCACTTAACTTCAATAATATATTATATTACATTGTAAAAGGATCATACAAAAGAACGGTAGGAACCAAGCCGTAAGTTTGTTGCCTGTTCTTCTAGGCTTTGGTCGCATGGAACTGGCACCTAGAGTCACCTAGCTTTAAGACGTTTCAAAGTGATCCTTGTGATTTTATTGAATAAATACCTATTGACTTTGACTTTGACTTTGACTTTGAAGGCAGGGTCGCTACCACTAGACCACCAGAGCTCTGAGGATTATTAATTTATTTTATGCCTAAATTTTTGTTAGGTTTAATTGTTTGTACTTAAGATAATAATTATTTTAATTATTTCCAGTACCAAGAAACGGCGGGACATATTCGCCATAATCAAATCCGAGGAGAGAGCCAGCACATCCACCGCGGCCCATGCTGGCATCGTCAACCTGACGTCATCGTTTGCGACGCGCGTGTAGGAGGACAGAGCCGACGCACCGTGCCGGTCGCCAGCGACGACTTCTTCATTGAATTAAAACTATACAACATCATCGACGTGCAGAACACACCACCAGATGAACAGATATTGGTCTGTAGTTGTTCTTATCGGATACGTCACCTGTTTTGCTTTTAACGATTGGAACAACTAAGGTACGCATTAAATCTGGTGGCATATAGGTATGTCTAATACACAGATTATAAAGCAGGGCGAGTACACGTGGCAAATGAACACCAGCATATTGGAGATGCTCGATGCTGAGCCCGTCGTGGCCCGGCGACTTTCCACGGCTCATATTTTTAATAACTTTTTCAACATCACAAGCCGTGAAATAAACCAGCGACGCGCCGCCGCCGCCGCCGCCGCCACGACTTGGCTCAGCCCCGTGCACCTCCCCCCTCGCACGTATGTCCGACGATAGTGGGTATGATCCGCTAGCTATAGGTAGGGCCTGTACTTTAAAATGCTGCATGAATGAATTAGCAATCATTTTGGGGTCACTAAATCCTTCCACACTTGCCGGCTGGCTAGATTTTGACTATGATGTTTTGCAATAATGTCCATTTTAATTTGATTTTGATTTTTACACACCATTTTAATTTAGCTTTAAAAATTTTGCGAGAAGTCAACATTAATTCAAAAATTTGACCGTATGATGGTTTACCATACAGCACAGTTTGGCTTCCCTATGTGCATCACTAACATGTTGATTCCAACCCACTACTTTATTTTTATTACATTTTCTTTTACTTTTATAGGTCCTCAGTACATGGATGTACTGAGGCAGCATTTAGGACATTTAGACAGAAATGTAGTATTTCTATACAAATTATCTAAAATTTTCTTGTGGTCACTACTGTCACAAACACAATTATGAAATGAACATTCTCTCAAATCGTCTTCGTTTGTTTGTTTTTGTTGCGATTGATTGAATTGAATATGTAAACAGTTAAAACAACAAAAACATCAGTGATAATGGGACCACCAAGGTCTGAGGCGTGGCGATATTTTAACAAGAGAAATGAGAAAGTAGCCCAATGTAAAAAGTGTTTTAAAGACGTACAATATTGTGGTAATACTTCCAATTTGCACAAACACCTGAAGACCCACCCTGACTATACTCCAACTACTAATGGAAAGATTTCAAAGTAAGTATTTTAAACCTTGTGAATTGTGTATTTGTTGAAATATCTGACATACGTAATACATACCGTAGTGCGTTTCAAAATGCTATCCGAGTTAACCCGGGTAGCGATCCCGACCAAATACAATAGGCTAATGAATGCCAGCAATTACTCCCGATCAGTGGCCTACTGTATTTGGCCGGATTCGCTACCCGGGTTACTCAGGTACCTACCTGCCATTTTGGAACGCAACGCACCAACTAGTAGTAGTGTCATAGTGTGGGGCGTTAGTCGATTCCTCTAAAGTATCGATAAGTTATAAATTTTGAATACCGACATATAAAATGAATTCGAATAAAACAAAAAGTATCACAGTTCAAAAATGTTGATCAAATATTATGTCATAAATTTTAAGGAGAACACAAAACGAAACAGACATCGCAGTAGCAAGCACAAGCATGGCTCAAACTCGTGATATAGGCGTGGTTGAAGTCGCGACGACATCAACGTCCCAGGAATCGATGGATTGGGACCGAGGCAGTCAACAAACATTAAAAGCGGCCTTCAAAAAAATTGCTGCACAAAAAGGTTGGTAAATAAAATATATTATATTAACTAAATAAGAACATCAGGGTTGGGGAAGTATTGTAAATATCCTTTATTGCTGATCTAAAATTAGTGATTGCTTTTCTTTTGTTTCAGAGAGAGGCGTAAAATACAACAACATAAATATGTGTATCTTATATTTTTTATGTAAAGATATGCGGCCCTTCAATGTCGTTGAAGGAGAAGGGTTTCTTAAATTGATGAAGGAATTGGCGCCTTACTACAAAGTACCTTCATCGACGCATTTTAAGAAAATGCTCAGTGACAAATATGACGTCGTGAAGATGGAGTTTGCTAAAAGAATATCCAATGCAATCGAGGTGTGTATGACGCTTGACACACACCGCACCGCCGTCGCTCCGTTAGCCACAGATACAATAAACCACCGCCTTTAGAGAACGCTACGTGTAGCCGCGCTCTGTCACCACAGAATAAAGATAAAATAAAGAGGTATCATGAATCCTAGAAACTGGACTAACTCCACTGTGTGTGAGTTGTGATCCTGCAGAGGTCCCGTAAAAATTCCGTTTAATTAGCTTGAGCTAATAATATAAATTCCACTATATGTTTCTATGTTTTTATTTAACAAAAATCTATATACCTTTCCGCTTTAAAAATTATTGTTTGCCTAGTACTAACCTGTACAACTGCTCTCTGTGTGTGCTGTGTGTTATGTGTCAACTTGTGTATGCATTTTTATTCATTGCCACGTGTTGCCACGCGACCGGTTGGTTGATGCTCGTCAACCGTGATGCCACTCACTGGTTCTATCTGAAAACCAGCGCCGCTTCACTCTGTGGAGCGGCATAAAAGCTGAGATGGGACCCGTTTTGGCTCACGCACACGTACAACGCGGTACTGCTTTCCGCGCAAAATATGTTGTTCTTTTAGTTTTATGGGTAGGCTAGGTACGTTTAATTACCTCTCTTTCTATTTGTTTAAAAACCTGTTGCTAGTTTCAATTTTATCTGTGTATGCCTACTTTATTCTGAGGTACCTACCTAATCCTGTAATTTGTATCTTTTTTTTATATAATACTAGCGGCCTGTCCCAGCTTCGCATGGGTTGTCATAAATTTTTTGAACATATTAGGATAAACTTAGACCGTGGGTTCGAGCCTCGCGAGCCTACTTATTTCATACATTTGCACGCCAGAGACTGAAATCGCATCCCGAGCGTGACCCGTGGACCCGTTAACGTTTTTAATTTCGTCATATCTTTTGAATGGAATGTCCGATTTGAAAAATTTAAGAAGTAATCTATAGGTATTGAAACCGTCTTAATTATGAAAAGATTTATTTGGATAAGGATTAATACCAAGGTACAAATAAAGACCCTTTTCTAGCGGCGGCATTTCAATTAAATTTTTATTATAAAAAAACACTTATTGTGACATAACTATAATAGTTAGAAATATGCTGTCGCGACATTTTTTGTAGATGATGACGTGTTCTACAAAATCGTAGTACATTATTTTGTTCTATCATCAATAGTTTTCGCAGCGCACGCGATGTAAGGTTTTTGGATTCCACCTTGGGTTACATTATTGGAGTTTTAGTAAGGATCCCTGATTTTTTTGAAAATATAATATAGCCTATGTTACTCAGGGATAATGTAGCATTCTAATGGTGAAAGAATTTTTGAAATCGGACCAGTAGTTTTTGAGCCTATTCGTTACATACAAAAATACAAAAATACAAAGCTTTCCTCTTTATAATATTAGTGTAAATGTAGATGTAGATATATATTTATATATCTACATCTACACTATCTCCTATATAATACAAACTGTACGTACTGATTTGCTCGTGTTGTATTTTGTGTGTGTGTGTCCGAAATAAATGCTTTTTCTTTCTTCTTTCTTTCTTTCTTTCTTACATGGACCGAAACTATGAACGAGAAGAGCTTCTTGGGTGTAACTGTACATTTTTTGGAGAAAATTACTTTTACCAGCGCTAATATTGCCACAAGAGAACTGAAATCGAACCATACAGCGGAGTATATTTCAAATACATTTGCAGATATTCTTAACGAATGGGATATTCCACTGACAAAAGTAACTTGTGCTATCACAGACAATGGCGCTAATATGGTTGCCGCAGTGAAAAGAACACTAGGTGAAAACAAACATTTGCCTTGTTTTGCACACACAATAAATTTAATCGTCGATTCCTCGATGAATGATTCTACGACACAAGTTTGTCTTATAATAAAGAAAGTCAGAGAAATAGTTAAATGGGTCAAAAATAGTGTCGTAAATTCAGATAAACTTAAAAAAATGCAGGTTGACAACGGGGTTTCTGAAGGATGCACGAAAAAGTTTATTCTGGACGTGAGGACTAGATGGAATTCTCAATATTATATGTTGGAAAGATTTTTAGATATGTCGAGAATGGCTTCACAACTTCTACTCGATGTAACAGATGGTCCTGAAATGGTGTCCGGACATGAAATCGAAATTATAAAACAGATAATCCAGTTATTAAAACCGTTTGAGTTTGTGACCAGGGAATCTTCAGGTCAGAATTATGTGACTTTATCAAAAATAATACCAATGGCAAGTTGCTTGACTTCACAGCTAAATACATTTGAGTCGCAAATACAATGTGTAACTCAGTTGAAATCTAAGTTATTGGCCGAATTGAAAAAAAGATTTGCTCATATTGAATACAATACATTCGCAGCGCTGGGAACCATATTAGACACGCGATTTAAAAATCTACATTTTCAAGATCCAAATGCGTGTGGCAGGATAATTCAAAAATTAAGAAACATTGTCAAGGAAGATTCTACGACTTCCACTAGTGGATCAGAAGAGGAAACCCCTAGTGATGATTTCGATTTTTGGCTCCACCACAAAAAGCTAGCGGTTGGCCAAAGGCAACGTCGTGCTAACTCCAAAGCAGATGAGGTATCAGTTTATTTGAGTAATCCTGTATGCTCTGTAAAATCCAATCCATTGGAAGAATGGGAAGATAAAAAACAAGTTTTTCCAACACTATACAGACAAGCAAGACTGTATTTGCATGTAGTTGGTACTTCCGTACCATGCGAAAGGTTATTTTCTAAGGCTGGCGCAACAGTGACTGCTACCAGAAATCGATTAACCGGAAAACATCTGGAAAAATTATTGTTTCTAGGGAGCACATCCAAAACTGATTTCTTTTCGTAATTTTTTTAATAAATACTCATGACCATACCGCTTACTCCTGTTCTTATTTGCTTCTATAATTTCGACGAAAATACTGAAAATATGATCCGATACAAGTAGGTATCGATACTTTTCATGCGATACCGAGTAGGAATCGATACCTCATGACCGATACGGTATCGAGTAAAAGTATCGATACCCAGTTGGTATCGTTTCATCCCTACTCAATACATTAATATCACATTCTATAACAAGTGGTAAGTGCTCTGATGAGTACACATTATAGTCAATTTTAATTTTTGAAATTGTTTTCCAAGCTGAGCTGGTGACAAGACAGTGGTCTAACCATCTTTTACAATGATGTACTTCACTAATGAATGTGAAATTACCGGAAGCTGAGTTTAAAAAGTCCAAGTCAGCACATAACCACTTTTGTTCTTGTGAAAATAATAACATTTCCTTACCAAATGCTTCAGTTGGGTGAGCATTGTAATCACCAAGCATGTAAACACATTGAACATCACTACCTTCCACTATTGCACATAACGCACCTAAACACTGTGTAAACAATGCCAAATTTTCCTCACAGTTGGCATATAGATGCTACATACTACAAGGGCACTATCACCTATTGTCACTTTTACCGCCACAATCCGATTGTTGTCAGACTGCAACACAGAAATGTCCTTGAATAATGCCTTGCGCCATAGAAGCGCAACTCCGCCGTGCGGTCGCCCGCGCATAACGCCCGATGTCACGTCCACTGCTGATGATCCAGTGTAGCCAAAATCGGAGTGGATCTCCCCAAGGTATGGAAGATCGTGGGGAAGAAGCCATGTCTCCTGAAGGCACACTATATCGGATGTATCACACAACTTCCGGACTTCATTCACAGATGTCTTTACATTTTTATAATTGAAACTTATAAAGGTTGCTTTGGTTGTACTATCCATTATGTTTATGTGTTGTTTTGTTCAATGAGTGCTTCGCAAATTCAGAAATTATTAAAGATATTATTTGACTAGATATTTTAAATGTATAATGTAAGCTTCTGTAACTGTCTCCAGTTGCTAAATATCTTAATGTCACGGCCAGTCGAATTTTAGCTGGTATACACTCTCTGAAGTCGGTGTCTTTTTTGCTGATTACTGGAGAGATTTTCTGGAGTACATATTCAAAATCGCTATCAGACATTCGAACAAAGTTCTGAAATTTCTTTGATTCTGGTTCTTTCAGAAGTTGACATAGCTGATTCTCCATACCTTGTCTGTGAAAAAATAAATTTATATGAAGTACACTAAATTGCAACAATTTATTGGTGAGGTACTTACAAAAAAAAATATCATTGAGATAGGTAGGTAAATAAAATTAAATTGCTGGACAATCCACACACCATCATCTAGCCATATTAGTAGGATCATCTTACCTTGTTCTATTTCTGTGAATACTGAGCATCCACCATACTCTGACGTAATAATTATACGTGCTCATCAAATAAATAGCAGCAGCTGCAACAACTTCTACGTCCATATTGTTCGAACAGGTTCGAATCAAATCAAAATCAAATACTTAAACAAAACATCGGTTGTTCAACTTCAACTTCTTGCTTGATGCCCACTTAGTTCGAATGCACAACAAGAACTGACGGCTACCAACGTGTGGGCAGCTTCACAACTGACGGCTACCCACAATATAGAAGCCAAACGAAGGTGGCTTCACAGTTGACATGAATGCAGTTAAAATTGATAACCGCTGGGTAGTTCCTTACAACCCTGTTCTTTTAAGAACATTTAACGAGCACATTAATGTTGAATTTTGTCACTCAGTAAAATCAATAAAGTATGTTTGCAAATATATAAATAAGAGCTCAGACCAGGGGCCTTATGCTCACTTCGAGCGAGATTATCATACGGTGGAGATGCAACATATCTCGTTCAATAACTCGTTGACGTTGCGTCTCGCATGAACTTTGAATGAGAAAATTGGGGAGTGAGATGGTGAGAATGGAGATAAATAGTTATCGAACGAGATGTGACGTCATCTCTACCGTGAGATAATCTCGCTTGAAGTAAGCATAAGGCCCCAGGAAACTTTTGCTTTAGAAAATAAAAACAATGAAGTAAAGTTTTACGAAAATGGGAGGTATTTAAGTAGCTCAGAGGCAGTATGGAGAATACTAAGTTATCATATTCATGAGCGGTTCCCTAACGTAGTTCATCTCGCGGTTGGGAAGCGGAAGAAAACCTCAGTGATAAAGTTGGCAGTCCACCAAAGACGATTTTTCTATCCTTTTTTGAGCTATGTCAGTCAGATAATTTTGCTAAAACTCTATTATACTCTGAAATACCGGCATATTATATTTGGAGCAATAATCGTTTCGAAAGGAGGAAACGAGGAATAGCTGTCCACGGTTGGCCTGGCATCAAAAAAGATCATGCCCTGGGAAGGGTATACACTGTGCACCCAAACAACAGTGAGTGTTACCATCTTCGCGTGCTTCTGCATGAAGTACGAGGCCCAACGTCATTTCAATCATTGAAAACAGTCAATGTTAATTCTACATCCTACATTTCAGTCTGCTTGCAAGGCTTTAGGTCTTCTTGAAAACGACGAACACAAGCATGCAGCGTTGGAGGAGGCATCATTGCGTCAATCACCGTCGAGGATTCGTGAGCTTTTTTCAATTATGTTGGTATTTTGTAAAATTTCAGACACGCTACTTTTATGGAATTCATTTAAAGAGACTCTCTCAGAAGACTATTTACGACAGAGCTGCAGCAAGAATTGGAAAGAATCGGTGATACAGATTACCTGAGAGAAGAAATGTTTAATAGATGTTTATTTAAAATTGGAGAAGCGTGTCTAGCTTTAGGTGGACTTGCACCAAAAGAGTACGGTTTGCCCCAAGTAAACAGACCCGGAGATTGAGAGAAACCAGTTATGACATACGTTCATTAAAGGAGCTGGTAAACATAAATGAAGTATCACTAACAGATGAGCAAAAGTTAGTCTATGATCAAATAATGCAAGCTTTTAATAAAAATGAGGTCAACAATTTTTTTCTAGATGCTCCAGGAGTTACAGGTAAAACCTATCTAATAAATTTACTTTAGTCCAAAGTAAGAAGTAACCGCGACATTGCTTTGGCTATCGCATCTTCTGGGATTGCTGCAACGCACGCAAGGGGTACGCACTGCTCACTCCACATTAAAATTACCGCTAAACCTTTCTAGCGCTGAAAAACCAATGTGCAACATTCCAAAACAAAGCAATCTCGCGGAAATACTAGGACAAACAAAAATTATAATCTGGGACGAAAGTACCATGGCACACAAGAGAGGTATTGAAGCTTTAAACAGAACCTTGCAAGATTTAAGACATAATACAAAAATGATGGGTGGCATAACACTATTACTAGCAGGAGATTTTCGCCAAACTTTGCCCAAGGGAACACGTGCCGATGAAATTAAAGCATGTCTAAAAAAAACTTTTTTGTAGCCTTCAGTCAAAGTGTTACGGCTTACAAAAAATATGAAAGTTCACCTGGGGCCTTATGCTCACTTCGAGCGAGATTATCTCACGGTGGAGATGACGTCATATCTCGTTCGATAATTATTTATCCCCATTCTCACCATCTCACTCCCCAATTTTCTCATACAAAGTTCATTCGAGACGCAACGTCAACGAGGTAATGAACGAGATATGACATCATCTCCATCGTGAGATAATCTCGCTCGAAGTGAGCATAAGGCCCCAGGGAGGCAACGTTTTTTCTGGTAAATTTTCTGATCTTTTATTAAAACTCGGAAACGGAGATTATGCAGAAAATGACGGGCTTTCTTTCAAATGTATTTTCTTTAGAAAAAATGTATCCCGATGTTGCCCGTTTACAGCTCAATAGATAAAGTGAATTTTTGAATTCTTTAAACCCGCCGGGTCGTCCATACCATAAAATCATTTTAAGTATTAATACACCCGTGATGCTACTTAGAAATTTAAAACCACCAAAACTTTGTTATACCTACTAGACTGCAAGTCAAAGCATTGCATCGTAATATAGTAGAGGCCTCTATATTAACCGGGCCTGCTCAAGGAGAAACAGTGTTTATTCCAGGTTTTTATACAATACTAGCGGCCCACCCGACTATGTAGACATTTTTTAATAAAGTACCAGTACCTACTTATAAAGAAAGGTTAAAGAAGTTCTAAAGTAATCGTTCACGAGCGAAGCCGCGGGTAAGAGCTATTCTTTTTATAAATAAACTAGCTGACTCGTGCCCACTTTGTTGAGCGGTGTCAAATTTGCAATAAATAATATTGCGGCTATAAATTGAGATGAAGGCTATCCTATCTTTTAAGTTAGATCCAACTGCACACGGTGCGCAAATTTGATTGAAATCGGTTAAGTAGTTTAGGAGTCCATAGCGGACAAACAACGTTACGCGTAATTTATATACAAGGTGTTCCAATAATTGTGTACCTCTATACCTCAGGGGGCTAAAGTACCCATCAATATGAGTAACTTTTTCTAAGGAACCAACACTGTGAACGCGAAAATAAAAACAGCTGTTTCACACATTTTAGCCAGGTAGGTATTGAACTTATGCATGAAACAGCTGTTTTTTTATCGCGTTCACAGTGTTGGTTCCTTAGAAAAAGTTATTCATATTGATGGGTACTTTAACCCCCTGAAGTTTATATACACAATTATTGGAACACCTTGTTTATTAAGATTTTGTCAACACAGATGAACATTACTCAGCCACAGTAAGAGGAAAATAATTAGTGTACTAAGGTATTAGATGAGGCTACACTGAGAAAAAAAATGGCTAACAAAGTCACAATAAATGCTTTGCTATTTTTTACCTGTTGTAGAAACAAAAACCTTTGTAACCACATCCACGCGAGCTTAGTATCTGCGCCAACTTTTTTATTGTTTCGGGTTTGTAGTGCCGCGAGCAACTCAAATTTTGCCAATGTAGCAAAGTTATTTTCGAGTTGTTATGATAACCAAAGCACCTTGCTTTCTTAACAAAGTAAAGATTATCGTTGAAACAAAGCCAAATTTAGCAACTTATCAATTGTTGTGGTATTTATATCAACATTGCCAATTTAACTACGTAATGTGAACTTTGTTATAATGACAATAACTTAGAGTGTGCGACAAAATTTTATTGTTAAACATTTATTGTGTCAGGAACAACTTGCGACTAGTCACTACAACTAAGTTTTATAATTTTGTCGTAGTGACAATCTTATATTGTGAATTTAAAAAAGTTTCAAATAGATACAGTTACAAAGTCAAATCAAACAAAAGCAGTTGTTAGAGGATTTAAATTCAAGTTGTCGATCTAGCAACATTCATAATTAAGTTTGTTAGGATAAAAATGTTTGGGGGTAAGCAGCGGCAGCGGGGGGCAATCCGCCAGCGGGCACTTTGGTTAGGATATCAATTTTATGCATTCATTTGTATAACGGTGTTGGCGGCTTCACGCGTGTGCGTCGGCAAGCAAAGTAGTGATGGATGAGTGTAGTTCTAGTTCCTTACTGAGGTGTTTTTTAGAGAAAGCCGGTCTAAATGAAGCCCTTATAAATCACCTGATTGGTAAGTTTGATTTTTTATTTTCATTTTATGTATTGGCCACCGCCATTTTGCGACGCAACGCACGTTGGTAGCGTGACCATAGGTTTTTATGTACATGTTTACCCCACACCTCGCATAAATACTATCCAGGTAGGTAATAATATCATGTAAGTATGGTTCGATAGAACTATTGACACGACAAGAAGAAGATCACGCAAATGTTTGCTCTTGGTGGGGATCGAATCCACGACTGCCAGCGTAGAAGACAGAGCTACCTTCAACTGAGCTAAGACGCCTGTCAACGATACATTTATATACTTACCTATTCTTTATTTCAGGCTCATCCACAACAGATAGAAGATCATTGGCTCCTGAAGGTAATAAAAGAAATGGCAGCGGCAGTAGCAGTGAAAGTGACAGTGGTCACAGCTCAGGGAAAGCTAGTGATCACAAAAACAAACGAGTCAAATCTCTTCCTGAAAACTTGAAACACGACGGTGACGGCGTCTTTGCCAGCAACTTGATTGGCTTCGAAGTTTCTCTTCTCCGCCCGATGTCGTGATTGCTGACAGTTACCCAACGGATATGAATTTGTGAGTCAAGTAAATTTTTTTTTAAGCCGCTATAGTAGCGCCCGTATTGTACTTTGTAATAGTCAGCAATGTATTTTATATCAATATTTTATTTTTCAGCTATCGAACGATTTCAATGCAGTCAACCCAGAAACAATAAATAGCTACGACGAGAAAGTTCCAATAATTAAAACAAAGTGATTGAAATTGCTGGCCTCAAACGGGGAAACTTCCAGAGCATGGTCTGCCTTAGAAGAAAAACATTCAATTTGTTGGAGTTAGCTTCTAGTAAGTTCATTATCATTTTTTGAATAGCACCGGTATTAGAATTTTTTTAATAGCAAAAACAGTTACCGCAAATTTCAATGTATCTTACTTACCTATATCTTACTTAGGTACGTGATTGTATTTAACAGTCGTTTTTAATAAGCCTGGTCCAGATACGTGCAAAATGTAATGTATGTATGTATTCACGGTGTAATAGCGCTGACCTTGAATGCATAGAAGTAATTTTAGTAGAAAGTGCGGAAAAAATATTGTGCGCATATTCCCACTTTTTCAAGTGAGCTCCATTGCACCCACCTACACCTAACTTAATATACGACCTATGCTTAATAATGATTAGGATGCTATGTAAATCGTAGATTTTATACTTTTTTTATAAGGATAGAATAGAAAATTATTTATTGTACACCTAACAAATAGAAAAAAGTAATTATAGAAGTTAAAATAAGAACTATCTGTGTGAATTCATTTGTGTGTTCTATATATGCTTTAGTTATAATTAATGATAAATATAATGTATGTACTAATGTTAAAGCTTTAATTATAATTAATGATAAAAAATGATATAAAAAATTATAACTAATTAGCTTATAATTAATGATAAATATAATGTATGTACTAATGTTAAAGCTTTAATTTACTTAACCTTAATTTCCAAATCTTATAGGCAGGTAGGGTTTTAGGGTTTTTTTTTTTAGCTGTAGCAATTGAACAAGGTACTCTCTTTTTTCTAACGCAACAAAGTTCGCTTATCTCACAGGATTTTGTAGTTATTGGAAATCAGGAATCAACATCTGTGTCACGAGGATTAGACTATTCCTGTGTGTACCGAGGAATAGTCTAATCCTCGTGACACGGATTCCTGATTTCCAATAACTACAAAATCCTGTGGGATAAGCGAACTTTGTTGCGTTAACAAAAAAAGAATACCTTGTTCAATTGCTACGGTTGCAATATTCATTTGCTAGGGTAACAAAAAAGAGCAGTTGTAAAGACAAAGTTACTTTATTACTGCGACAACTTGAACATAGTTACTGCAACAAAGTTCTTACTGAAACTTAGATACTGCAACAACTTGAACATAGTTACTGCAACAACTTTCTTACTTAAAATTAGACCCTGCAACAACTTGAACATAGTTACTGCAACAACTTTCTTACCTAAACTTAGATACTGCAACAACTTCAACATAGTTACTGCAACAACTTTCTTACTTTAATACAAATACTGCAACAACTTAAACGTAGTTACTGCAACAATTTTCTTATTTAAACTTAGATACTGCAACAACTTTCTTACTTAAACTTGAATACTGCAACAACTTAAACATAGTTACTGTGACAACTTTCTTAGTTAAACTTAGATACTGTAACAACTTTCGACAATGTTGGAATAGGAGGTTTAGTTACAGGAACATAGTTCAATTGATGTAGAGACATAGTTAAGTTGTTAAAGAAACAGAAGGTATACTGTCGCAACAACAATAGGGTATATATTTATTGTCAACCCAAATTTTGTTATTCTAACAAATTCATACGCAGGATAAGAACTTTGCCACATTAACAATAACCTGCTAACAATAAAAACGTTGCCGTAGCGACTATGGACTATGAACGGCTCTCCCCTGTTAAAGTTTTATTGTTACACCCAACAATATTTTTTTTCTCAGTATAGTGATTTAAGAATTTAATTTCTTTATTTAACATAAAAACTTATAACGCTGTTTTATTGTATTTTGACAACCCTATCCTGACATTATAACTTTGGAATCTTATAAAAAGAAAAAAAAAGAAAAGAAAGGCATTTATTTATACAAACTGTACACCAGCATGTATGTTTTGTGATCAATATCGGCAATCTACACTAAAGTTGGAATCAAATATGGCAACCGTAATGAGTTAATTTCAAATTCTGTAATCTGAAAACTTAGAACGCTAATGACCTATAGCGCTACATTTACAATTTTAGGCTACGCTAAATAATCTGCTTACGAAATGGTAATTATCACGTTAGATGTTGTAGAATACCTATACTTTATAGAAAAACTATACTATACCAAAAAAAACTTTTTTTCGGTTTACCATTAAAGGTGGTCAAGGTGGTAGGTGGTATCCTGTATGACTAAAATGTAATGGCCTGAAAGAGTGCCTACTATTGAAAATTAGTTCTGGACACTGGAAGGCATTCGAGTTCTAAAAAAAATTAGAAACGTATTATAAAATAACGTCTGTCAGTGTGGATGAGACACCTAAACCAAGAACCAATAGAAAACTTTTTTTTAAGTTCACCACGCCTTTTAGGCCCTTTCACTTATGTTAGTGGATACTTTGTGCAAAAAAAGTATTTAAAAATTGTAAAATATGCCGTAAAGATTAAGTTGCATCTCGAGAAAATGATTACATTCATCGCAGGGAGTAGGTATGCTAATAAACTTTGGTTATCAAACCCATCGGAATCTTTCCTACTTTGTATTATTAGCAATGCGCGATTACGAATGAAAACAATCGAGTAATTCGATTGTTTCAGTTATTCGTTCCATTCGAATGACAATAGAAAAAAAAACCAGCAAGCAAGAGTTGTACTTTACGTGCAATAGATTAAAAATAGTATTTATTCGAACCTCATTTATTCGTTCCAAAACAATCAAGGAAGAGTGAAATAGTTGCCAGGCTAGCACCGAAACGGATGCTTCGATTTCATTTTGTTTTTTAATTGCTATCCATCTCACTAATAATATAAATGCGAATGTTTGTGTGTTTGGATGTTTGTGGTTCAATCACACCGTAACGGCTGGACCGATGTCGCGTGGTACGTGTATCTACCTATACAAGTACCTAGCTACATTCATAATTATTGTTTACAACCCGACCCTTGTAACGTTCAGGCGAGTGTAAAATATACACAGTCTGTCGCTAGTGAAGGCCGCAAGAGTTTGTGGTCCAACGGGACCATTTTTAAGGGTTTTATATTCACGCATTATGTGATAACCGGTAAAAGAGGACGAACGAAACGTGATAGACCAAGTGACTATTTTTATTTTCTGAAATTAAATTCAGTGGTTTGTGCCAAATAGTAGTTTCACAATGACTATCACCCGCTCCTACGGCGCAGGCGGAGCAGGCGCAGCCATCCGGCGACAGCCTCATCACCACTGTCACTATCAGCTCCAGAATATCAACCTTCTGGACCAACCAGCAACGACTTTGGTTCCACCAGTTCGAGGCCATAGTCGCACCACAGAGAAGCAGGTGACTTGCACAAGTTTCAGTTAGTTATAGCTAAGGTGGGTAGGGACGAGTTAGCGCAAGTAAGCGATATTCTTGAGAACCCACTGACCGACAAAAAGTATGCCTGTTTAAAGGCCCGCCTCATATCTGCTTACGAAGAGTCGGAGACCAAGCAGTTTCAAAAGCTGCTCACAGAAATCGAACTCGGTGAGCAGAAACCGTCGCAACTACTACGGAAGATGCGCGAGTTAGGTCGCAATAAAGTACCGGAATTCACTCTAAAAATATTATGGCTAAATAGATTACCACAGATTATAAGGCCAGTAATCACTGCATGCGACGCGGTTGAGGCGGCCAATATTGCAAACTAGAACAGGCAACTAAAGTGGTGAGTTTAGGTGTCGATCACACACACATATCGCCTCAGCGTCACGGATTATAAGTACGGCCACCGTTATTTATACGATACCGGTGCCACGTATCCGTTTTAGCTTGTAAAAAATATTTCAAACAATGTGACGATTATACATTATATGTTGCAAATGGAACGTCAATGAGAAGAGTTAATTGATCGAGTGAGCGAAGCGAACGAAGTCTTAAGGGCGCAACTCACACACCTGCCGCAGGGGCAATCTAGGGTGTAGGAGTGGGGATGACCCTTAATTGCATCCTTAAAGGCCTACGCAGACCTGGACGGAATGGCAAGGGATTTTAATTTTTACTAATGGACATTCAACCGTACTGTTACAGAAATACGACATAAATTGCTATGCTTTAAAATGATGCCGTGGCATTGAAAGGGATTTAATCGAAAAGACACGCCACAGGCTCCCGTGGCGGGATGCCGCGGCATACTGCGGTAGGCAACGGCATGACACGGACTCCGGCGCTCGTCACAGGCTCCCGTGGCGGGATGCCGCGGCATACTGCGGTAGGCAACGGCATGACACGGACTCCAGCGCTCGTAGTAATATACTGCGGGGTGCGGCGGTGGGGGTAGAGAAGCGGGGAATGCACACCATTGACCATCCATTTGCGCCCGCGTCTTTGACGACTGTGTACCTACGTGTTTTTTTCGGAGACCAGTTTTTTACGTTTTTTATTCCAACATGGAGGAAAAATTAATAACATTAGTTCAAGCCTATGATTATTTATATAATATGTCATCAAAACATTATATGAACACTCAAATGAAGAACAATGCGTGGAGAATAATTGGGACAGAAATGAATAAAACAGGTAAATATTTTTGCAATATAATTATATTTTAATACTTCACACGGTATTAATGTCTATTTACAATATCGTTTTGCCATGGAATCGAGCCCTCATCAGAGTTAAAGTAATCTTTAAACATCTCCCGTACTGTCGTACCATCTAATGCATTGTTCATATTATTATCGTTTTCTAAATTAATGCTTACACTTGCTATACTTTGACTTTCTGTGCTTGTACCACCTATGATGAAATTGTGTAAGCAAGTACATGCTAAAATGATATTATCAATATATTTTGGTTGAACCTGAATTCCTTTTTGACATAATTCGAAACGTTCTTGAAGTATACCAAATGCATTTTCGACGATACGCCTGGCTCTACTCAAACGATAATTGTATATTTTCATTGCTTCATCTGTCAATCGGTCGCTACTAAATGGTCTCATAATGTTTGTGGTTAACGGAAAAGCCTCGTCTGCTATAAAAACATAGGGCAACTCAAGATCTGTCCTCGGTAAACGTTTTTTTGGGGGAATATCGAGGGCATTAGAAGTCAATTTTTTTCCAAATATTGAGTTTTGCATTATACCTCCATCACTATTTCGTCCATATGATCCTACATCTGCAATCACAAATTTATAATTTGCATCCACAACCGCTAGTAGCACGATACTAAAAAACTTTTTATAGTTCATGTAGAGACTTCCACTATTGCGAGGTGCCCTTATCCTAAAATGTTTACCATCTATTGCACCGATGCAGTTCGGGAAATTCCATTTTTCATCAAATTCCATCGCGATTCGCGTCCATTTTTCCCTTGTTGGTTTTGGCATAACACTAGGCCTTAGGACATTCCAAATGACTTGGCAAGTTTCATGTACTATAGAGCGCACTGTACTAAACCCCATACGATAGCTGTAACCTAGAGACTTGAAGCTACTTCCCGTGATCAAAAATCTGAAAGATAATATAAAGAGGGGTAAGTGAGGCAGAGTGAAAGACAGGGTACAGTTAAACAAAGTCAATTAAATAATACGATATATTTATTTATATATAATTATGAATTCCTCACGATATTTTCCTTCACCGTAAAGCCAGTGGTAATTTTTACTTAGAAAAAAAATTAGCTCAATATAATCCCATAAACATAGCTGGTGCTAACCTAGTCACCTAGTCACTATCTAAGGCCTTTTCCCATTACCTACTTATTCTGATTCTATACCATTTTACCTGCTTATGTTTTGTTTTAGGTGAAGAATGTCAGAAAATATGGAGTAATATACGTAATAATTTTAGGAAAGCTCTGAATAACAGAAAAACAAAGAGTGGTGACCCGTACACAAAGCGACGCCCTATCAAGTTTGAAAAAGAGCTGGAGTTTTTGAAAAAATTCATTCAGCACAGAAAACAAACCTCGAATTTGGACTCCTCTTCAGAGGATACGCAGACTTCTTTTGCAGAATCCGCTGTCGTTGATAGCGATGAACGTTCAGTTTCGCGAATGACCAATGATTCACACCATTCCTCAATAATACCAGAACCTACAACAACTGCTGAAATACTAAATAAATATATTGAATCGAAAAAGGAGGTGGACGCCATTGATTCGTTCTTTCAAACAATGGCTGCCACAGTAAAAAAGCTACCAAAAAGAGAGCAGGTCCGAATAAAGAGACAAATATTTAATATGGTAACTGACGCCGAATTAAACTACATAGAGGGAACTCCAGCTCCAACATCTGAAGATGTCTCTACCAATTTGCAACATCAACGACCATGCCGTACCGCTTTTACTTCAAGATCTGGCTGTGGAACCGCGGCAGGCTTGGGCTATGAAGCTGTATCAGGATCTGGCTATGAAACCACCTCAAGATCTGGCTATGAAACCACCTCAAGATCTGGCTATGAAGCAGCTTCGGGGTCTGACTTTGGAACTGCCTCAGGCTCTGGTTATGAAGCAGCTTCGGGGTCTGGCTTTGGAACCACCTCAGGTTCTGGCTATGAACCTGCTTCACGGTCTGGTTATGAAACCGCCTCGGGCCCTGGCTATGAAGCTGCTTCAGGGTCTGGCTACAAAACTGCAGTTTCTGAATACGAAACTAATCTAAACTAGTAGGTACTCTAAATTAAGTAAAAAGAAATAAAGATCCAGGAATTATCAGTGAGAAGATTTATCAGTGCAAAAACATAAAAATCGTTATTATGTGTCTACAATTCATGATTGTATTTGGCAAAAAAAAATGTTTTTTTAATTAAATAAAAGAAGAAAATATTAAACTTATACAATCATTTAACTGCCCACCTCAAACACAAGGATAATCTTTGATCGGCTTCAATGGGGTTGCGAAAATTGGTCCTCTGTTTTTCGATATATGGTCGACATATATTCAACAGTGCTTGAAATTTCTCATAATCCATTCTATGATAGTCATAAAATTTTTGCACGTCGTATTTTAAGTCATTAAATAAATTATTGAATTCACCCTTTGATTCCCTTTCTTTCCATAAATTATCAACCCAAAATCTTCTTCTATTCCTATTATTAGCCTGTGCACTTTCTTCTTCATCTGCAATAATCGATATCAACACTAAATCCCAATCTACCATTGTAAAACTGAGGCACACCAACACTCAATCAAACGCAACTGAAGACTGCAGGCAGCAGGAGTCGCTGAGGCGTGCTTTGTCATGCCGCGGCACCCCGGGGCATGCCGGGGCATGCCGTGGCAAAGTGCTGGAATGCCGCGGCACGCCGTGGCATGCCGTGGTAAAATGCTGGTATGCCGCGGTATCTAAGCAGCCGGTGTGCGCTGACTCACGGCAAAATCCCTTGCCATGACGTCCCGGTCTGCGTAGGCCCTAATTGTGATGTGTGTAGGCATGCAGGGGCAATTCGGAGGATTGGCCCTGCGGCCGGCCGTGCGCCGCCGGGACTCAGCCGGGGCACGGCGTTGATATGTCGGTGGATATTGTTTCCCGGCTCCAGCACGGTCCGGCCCCGACACGTTGTAACATGAACATATACGCCCCGGCAGTCAACGTCAAATCTTAGTGAGGTGAGCAGCTCAACAGCAAAATGGACGATGAAAAATTATTAGAATGTGTACGCAAGTACCCTGTGATTTATGACATGAGCCATCCTAAGTATTTAGATAACAAATACAAATATATTATTTGGAAAACCATTTCGGACGAAATAAAACAACCTGGTAAGTAGTAACTTTTATTTCAACTTACATTATTTTAAAATAGTCATTCAAGTGTCACTAGGTAAATACTTTACGACAACATGTAAGTACGTACATGGATTATCGGTTTTTAGTATGTATTTTAGAATATATTAGGTAAATTAAGTTAAAGAAGTAGGTATATTATAGTATAAGTAGATATTTATGCCTGATATTGTTGCCCTATAAAATTACGCCCCGCTGTTGACGCTAAATATTCTTTAAACGTTTCTCTTACTGCAAATGCATCATTAGCTGGTCTTCCTGGTTGAACGCTCAATGTATTTAATAAATGTGGTTGCGCATTTTGTGCACTATGATTGCCAAGCCCTGTGTAATCTTTTTGTTCGCATAAAAAATTATGCAGTACGCATGTAGATAGAATAATGTAATCAACATTTTCTGGAGCAAGTTTCATTCTTCTTTGAAATATTCTAAATCTCTGTGTCAAAATGCCAAAGGCATTTTCGACTAGTCGCCGGGCCAAAGACAGTCTATGATTGAAATTCGTTTTATTAGCATCACCTGTTGCTTGGTGTCCTGGATACGGTCGCATTAGATATGTTTTCAAAGGAAACGCTTCATCACCAACTATTACATATGGTGCAAATGTAGAGGAACCGGGTAAATTTTTACCAATAGGTACATGAAGCGTTCCATTTTCTAAACGTTTACCAAGATTACATTGTGCAAAACTGCCACCTTCACTGTTTCGTCCGTAAGCGCCAACATCAACATCAATAAATTTGTAGCATGCATCCACTAACGCCAATAAAACAATTGAGAATGTGTGTTTATAATTAAAATATATAGAACCACTATTTGCTGGGGCTTCAATAACAAAATGTTTTCCATCCAATGCGCCTATACAATTTGGAAAACCTCTAAGTTTTTCAAAATCTTCGGCAATTTTACGCCACATTTCTTCTGTTGGTTGTGGAATAAGGTCTATCTTAAGTCTTTTAACGATAGATCGACATGTGCTATGTACAATTTCGGCCACAGTTGAATGGCCCAATCGAAAACTGTACGAAATAGTTTTAAACGAATCTCCAGTAGCCAGGAACCTGAAAAAATAATAATGGTATAATTTCGGGGTACAAACAAACAAACACAGTGAGCTAAATTGCGTATTAACAGTACAGTGATGGACAGACCAACGTATTTATGGGTAGCACGTTATTTAAACGCAATAAGGTCTAAATTTCAACAAAAAAAGTAAGGTTGATCTGTCCATCACTGTACCATTTATAAAGGATATAAAGAAAATTACTTTACTTAATTCTATACTATTTTTTTGCAGATGATGTATGTAAAAAAAGGTGGGCAAACATACGGGACCAGTTTAAAAAACATAGAAACAAACGTAAAACCAAGAGTGGACAGGGTGCTGTTACTATAAAAAAATATAAATATGAAGAAAGCATGAATTTTTTATTGCCTCATATACAGGATCGAAATACAATAACAAGTATCGAGTCTGAGAACGAAGAGACGCTAAACGAAACTGTTACTTCGCCAGTTACTGCGCCCGACGAAACAATCACCGATGAACAGCAGCAGCCGGAAGATCGCTCACCAGCTATTAGTGACCCAAATTTTACGCCACCTGCTGCTCCGAACCTAAATCTCCCGTCAACTACACATTTCACTCGTTACGGCAACCGCAATCGCAATGCAACTGCACAAAATCGCCGTCGTATAATGCCACAATCCCAGTCCTCTGCGTCAAGTGCATTAATGGAGTACATTCTAAAAAATAAAGAACAGTCCACACAAGACATTCATCCTATTGATGCTTTCTTCAACGGTTTGTGGTAAGCGTCCACCTATCCGTATCGCACGCACCGGACGCATCGCACGCAACGGATCGTAGCATTCTTTGTATAGAGACTCATATAAGTGCGTCCACCTGTCCGCATCGTACGCATCGCACATCGGCAATGCCGACACCGTTGCTCCGAGAGGCAACTTTTGCGATGCGTGTCGATGACGTCATACGGAATGCCGATCAGTGGACGCACCCCGCGCGCTCGCCCTCCATCGTCGGCCATTTGCATTTGTTTGTCGTGTCGCGTTGTTTTTGCAACATGGACGCGTCAAGACTAATCGCAATTGTGCAAGAGTACGAAGAAATTTATAATTTAAAAACCCTAACTATTCTAACCAGCAAAGAAGGGACAATATTTGGGCGGAAATTGGGAAGAGGTTAAATCAAACAGGTAAGTTTATAAATTTTTATTTAATTACTACAGAGATAGGAGCAGATACACGATGCCATACTAAAAAACGTCACGTTGAGGTGGTATGAAAAGCTCATACATCGCGCCTTCCAGCCCGAATTCTCCTCAATTGCCAATCTACCGACCCTGCTTCTGAGTTAAAGTAACTTTTGAAGCTATCCCTGACTGCTAAAGCATCTGTGCGTGAATTACCACCTACATTCCTTAGGTTTTGCAGTCCTCTCATAGATGTGTTATCGTTGTCTGTCCAGTGGCATGAGTCATTTCTTAAAAAGTTGTGCAAACAGCTTGTAGTCATTACGACAGTTACAATGTGCTCTTCGTGCATAGACAATCTTCGTTCGAAAATTCTAAATTTTCTTGCCAATATTCCAAATGTATTTTCCACAGTATTTCTCGCACGACTGAGCCGATAGTTAAACACTTTTTTTTCTTCATTTCTTTGGGCATCATCTCGAGAGTATGGTCGCATTAAATACGTGCACAGTGGAAAAGCTTCGTCACCGATGATGACGTGAGGTAGTGGTTCAGTGCCTCCTGGTGGTATTTTTCGTGGAGGTATGTTTAGAGTGCCATCCTGTAAACCTTTGCCTAAACTCGAATTTCTCAAAATACTAGCATCAGAGTTCTTACCAAACGCACCGACATCTACGACTATGAATTTTTTATCTGCGTCGACTAAGGCTAGCAGTACCAAACTAAAATGTTTTTTATAACAAAAGTAATTTGAACCACTGTGCGGTGGAGCTTGAATAAGCACGTGTTTTCCATCAATGGCAGCGATCGCGTTGGGAAAATTCCATTTCTCGTAAAAACCTTTTTCTGATTCAATCCACGTATCTTCAGAAGGTTTTGGCATCACTATGGGCTGTAGGACTTCAATAATGGCTTCGCAGGTCGAATACACAATTTCTCGCACTGTACGTTCGCCCATCCTGAAGGAAAATGCCAGAGATCGAAAAGAATTCCCAGTGGCTAAGTACCTGAAATAAATAAAATAAAATATATTTAATTGTTACAGGCAATGCATGCAAGGAGCGATGGACCAGAATCAGAGACAACCATAGGAAGGCTTTGAATTTGCGTAAGACCAAAAGCGGCCAAGCAGCATCGAAACTAAAACCTCCCAAATTTTTCCAAGAACTTTCTTTCCTAGTACCATATCTAAACGATGAGGAAGACCGGCGGTCAAACCTATCGCCTATCGACGAAACACAGCTTGAAGCATTGTCTGATTCTAGTAATCTAGATACAAGCGATGCAGGAAGTCAACAATCAATTGAATCCGCTCGAACTGTCGGTAGGAAATCGACCTACGCAGCTTCACAAACTTCACAAGGTCCAACAGCAGCCAACGTTCTACAACAATACTTAACAAGAACGACACAAAACAGAAATCTGAGTGATCCTCTCGTGGATTTTTTCATCAATATGGCTAAAACAGTAAAGACTTTTCCTTTACAAGACCAAATTCAAATTAAATCTGAATTGTTTCAAATGGTTAATAGCGTGGAGATGAGGCTGGCGACAACTCCAATCAATCCTGAATATCCTCATTCTAATCCTATGACATCTGGTTTGAATGAAATAGAGAGAGTGAGAATTAATTCAAATATAATGCTTGCGGCACCTACTCGTTCAAATACAACAACTGCTATGAACAACATCACAACCATCGCTTCGACACCATCTGTGAATAAAACTCTATACGTGATGTCTCCTCCTCCTCCACCTGCCATGAACGAAACTCTGCACAATCTGTCTTCGGCAATGTTTTCTCGTTCATCTACACCTAACGAAATGCCGCCTTCTCCCATGTATGAAACGATGTCTTCACGTCTCAATAGCGAAACACAGCGCATGATGTCCTCCCAAGAAAATGTGAACTATACGGATCAAACCACGCAGATTCTCGGCCAATATTTACATTTTAATAAGAAGTAATGCATACGATGTTTCATTTCAATAAATACCTTAAACACACAGCAAGCCTTTCTTCTGGTCCTATAGCCTCCCTGTATTTAGTATTCTGTCTCAGTAAATGTGGTTTCAGGATATCAACAAGATAATTGAATTTAGCTTGCGACATACGAAAATATTGGAAGAACTTGATGTCATCGTTTGACAAATCAGGAAACAGGGTGTGATATTCTCCATGTTCCGATCTCTTCTTGAATATGTCGTGTATCCAGATAATATGTTTCCTTTTAACTTTTTTTTCCAATTCTTCCTCTTCTGCTAACAAACAAGCTACAACGACAATTTGTTCTTCATCGCTTTCCTCCATCCTCACAGTCCGCACGTACGCTCACTACGAAAATCCGAATGAACTGGCATCGTCAATCCGTATTCTGGTACTCACCGTCGGTAATCCGTACGCTGCTAATACAGTGGACGCACTGTGAAAAATTCCTCCGTTTGATGCGATGCGTCCGGTGCGTGCGATACGGATAGGTGGACGCTTACCTTTGGCAGCCACAATAAAATCTTTTTCCCCGTACTATCAGCATCTTGCAAAAGGAAGAATATTTGCAGTAGTACAAGATTTGGAGTGGGAGCAATTATCAGCAGAACCTTCTTCTTACACATCTCCAATGAGTGGAACAACGTCGGCATCGCCTACTAATTCAACACCGGTGTATGCACCGGTTCCGATGACTACACCAACGCCAACACTGGAATCAATAACGCCAACACTGGAATCAATGCAATAATAATCAATAATCAATAATCATTTATTTGGTAAGCATATTACACGTCATTTAATATAGGAATGCCTACACAACGCCTACACAACCTACGCGTTTGGAACCTAATAATTTGTCTACTTTATTTTCAGAGTTCAGGGCAGAATAATGTAACGAATAAATACTATGTGAATTAATATTTTTTTTACTTTATAGCATTCACAGTGCAATTTTGATTATTGAAGAATTGAATATGAAGTATTTAGAAAAAACTGACCTGTTTTACAATCGAGATGAGTCGATTTTTTCTATGTACGATAAATGCTATGTGATTTTTTACATATCAATTTATTATTTACCTGAGACAGACTGCTAATCGTTCGATGGGAGATATAGGCATTTGAAATCTTGTAATTTTTTTGATTAGGTCTGGTTTTACTTTTTCAAGTAAAACAGTAAAGCATTCTTTAGACATTCTAAAATAACCATAAAACTTGCTGTCGTCATCTATTAATTCTTTGTAGAGTAAAGCAAATTCTCCTTCTGCTTCTCGCTTTCTCCAGGTTGGATGTACACCCCATCTTCTTTTAGTAGTTTCGCTTCGTTTTTCCAATACTTCGTCATCGATGGCAATTGCAATAGCTGCCAATTCAAATTGTGAAAATTGCATATTCATCGTCAAGTCTATCGACAGATGAAATCACGAGCTAACAAACACAGGTTGTCGTGAAAATAACACACCCAAACAGCCCGGTGTAACATGAATGACTGGTCCGGCCGGGCGCACGGTGAACGTGTTCCGGCCGGGGCACGGCCCGGTCGCGACACACGTGACTCATTAAGGGAGCGATTTAAAGAAATTAATATTCTCACAGTAATTTCACAGTATATTTATGAAAATCTATTATACACTCATAAACACATAGATAGCTTTAAGAAAAAGAGTGTTGCACATAACGTTAACACTAGAAATAAAAACAAATTATGTATACCTAAATTTCGACTTCAAAAAGTAAATGGCTCGTTTATGGGGAACGGTATTCGCTTCTATAATAAACTTCCAGAAAGTGCCACTAGGCTTCCTATTAGAAAATTTAAAATGTACATTAAGAATAATCTAATAAGGAAAGCTTATTATACTTTAGATAGCTATATTGTTGATAAAAATGCGTGGCCCGATGTCCCGGTCGCTCTGCCCATCGGCAGCTAACATGTCTGCAATGTCTGTACTGTACCTACTATTGTGTTTTTTTTATTTTTCTCCGATTTAATAGATTGTATTTATGCATTAGATATTATTAGTTTGAGGCGTAGCGTGTGCTGTCTTATAAATTTGATTATGTTTACCTTTTCTGTATGCCTACGCCTCACTAAACTTCAATAATATATTATATTATTACATTGTAAAAGGATCATACAAAAGAACGGTAGGAACCAAGCCGTAAGTTTGTTGCCTGTTCTTCTAGGCTTTGGTCGCGTGGAACTGGCACCTAGAGTCACCTAGCTTTAAGACGTTTCAAAGTGATCCTTGTGATTTTATTGAATAAATACATTTTGACTTTGACTTTGACTTTGGTGTAGCGTGAATCATCCTTTAGTCGTCCCTGCCGTCGCTGCGTGTGTAGCGCGATTGGGGCAATTTCTCAGTCAGTTTGTCAGTATCTGTCACACGGAGTGCACGTATACATAGCGTACAATCAAAATGGCGGCCGACAACGAACGCGAAGTTTGGACGCGAATTATAGAAGTTTATCAAGACCGACCTCACACACATGTGGGATAAAAATCATAAACATTATTTTAACCGCGACATGAGGCAGCAAACATTCACACTAATGTTTGAATTTTTTGGGGAACTCAAAACCAACACGGAGCTGCCGGCTTTCAAAAAAAAATTTGAAAATATGCGGACATCCTTTTTTCGGGAGTTAAAAAAGGTACCTATTTTTAATTAAGTAATGATTATTCAAAATTGTGTTTTGAAATTTTTTTTTAGTAGGTATTTGTATTTCATTTCAATGTGTTATCTTTTTTAGGTTAATTCTTCAAAACAAACAGGATCTGGCAGCGATGATGTGTACAAACCATCTCTTTGGTATTACAATCTCTTTACTTTTATTGAAGAGACTACTGAACCATCTCGCACGGGAGTAGATACCATGGACTCTGACGAGGTAATACTTAAAATAAAACAAGAATAAAATCACTTTGCACAATTATATATATTTTTGACCGAGCGAGCGAAGCGTCTCTGCTTCAAGTCTCAAGAAATTTGCTAAAGCCACTAGTTAGAATTACTTCTAAATATTAGGTATAAACTATAATTAATTTTTTTTGTTCAAATGTCAATTGGTTTCCACCATATGGTTTCATCATATATGGTTTTAGAGGAAACGCATTATCGGCCACTAGAACATGACCTTCGGGCAGTAAATTATTTTCCAAGGCATGACTAAGATCACAATGAGAGAAAACTCCACCATCCGATACACGCCCGTTACATCCAATCCAATATATGAAAGACAGTAGTTATCATCTGCCACTGCCATGAGAACAATGCTGTTATTTTTTTTATAGTTGAAGTAATAATTTCCTGCGTTTGGTGGAGCTTTGACGGTAACGTGTTTCCCATCTATAGCACCTGATCAACCAGGGAAATTCCAGGAATTTTGAAGCCTTTTTCAATCCTTTTCCATTCGTCGCCGTTAGGTACCTAAAACAAAAAAAGTTAAAGAACAGACACTAGTTTCTTTGATAGTAGTGAAATGGGAATATTATTTCTGACTTTAAGACTTGGTTTACTATGTTTTTCTTTTTGCTTTGGGTTTTTGTTAATCTAAATTTATTGTTTTACAGCAGCTGGATTCTCAACATGAACAACTTGATGGAGAGGAACCTTCCACATCCCAACGCAATCAATCTGCTGAAATAAATAACCCCGACGCAACACCTGAATCTCAACCTAATCAAGATGAAGAAGAACAAAGAAAATTGCCGATTCCTCGTAAAAGGACAGTACGGGACCTCAGTCGTTTGGTCAATAAAGTGAAAAACGTGGCCGACTCAATTAACACACGCATGCCAACAGAAACAAAAACAGAAACAGAGTTCGATATATTCGGGAAAAGTGTTGCTGCCCAGCTTAAAAGTTTGCAAATCCACAAAGCAGTAGAAGGACAGATGTTTATTCAAAATTATCTGAGTAATTTACGTCTCCAACAAATGGGCCACGGAACATCTACCTACGCATATAGCCCTTCTCCAAATTCTATGTCTTCACTATTATTAGTTCTTCTAATTGCAAGCGCGCTTCTCGATGTTCGTCCATACTTGCTGGTCAACGGCCAACTGAATTTACTAAACAGAGCCACAAGAATTGGACACTACTCGCACTACACACCTGCACTGGCAGTGAATTGGACACTACTCGCACTACACATCTACACTCGCACTAATCACCTGCACTCGCAGTGAATTGGACACTACTCGCACTACACACTTGTACTCGCACTCATCACCTGCACTCAAAGCCGGTTTACACTTTGTTTAGTTAACACTACAGGTGATTAGTGCAGGTGTGTTAAGTGCGCAGTGTCAAGTTCAAAGCGAAAATGAAGTGGACGGAACAACATACTTTAAAATTCGTACAAGAATACATAAAGTATGAATGTCTATACAATGTAAAGTGCGCAGAATTTAAAAACAAACAGTTGAGAGATGCGGCCCTATTAAAACTGAGTGAGTGAAGCGATGGAAATTCCCGACTTCGGTCCCAAAGAAGCGTACAACCGGGAAAGTTCCATTTTTGACTGAATCCTTCTTCAATACTTTTCCATTCTTCTGTACTTCTGGGAATCTGCAACAAATAATAAATATATTTAAGAATGCCATGTTATTTATTTACAGAACCTGGAGTCTCAAGATAAAATCAATGAAGATAATGTTGAGACAAGAGACACTAAAGGCGAGAAGGCTGTTGAAAATACTTCAGGAGTTGGAACCTCAAGCAATGACTCGAGCCAGTCGTTCAAAGGGAAAAATCCTCGGAAAATGACGATGCTACGAGACTATGATAACTTACTGACAAAGGCCCAAAATGTAGCCAACAGTGTCAACAGTTCTGTTGTATCAGAGAATGAATTCGACTTATTTGGACGAATGGTTGATGTTCAATTGAAAAATTTACCAATGGAGTCAGCAATTGAAGCACAACAGTATATTCAAAATTATCTTTCTGGTTTGCGCTTGAAACATATCCGCCGTCAGTCTCAAACATCCAATCAGTCTCGACGCTGAGGTGATACAAAATATTTTATTAAAATTGAAAAGGGGCCTCGATACGCGCTTTCATAATATCGAACAGAGCAAATCACTAGCTTTGTGCACGCTGTTGGACCCTCGCTTTAAGTTGGAGATATTTCGATCGGATGCCAACAAAAATCTCATTAAAGAACATTGCCACGAATTAATAGCAGGCATTTTCTCAAGACAGATGATCCCAAACCTAGCTTCAGAACGAGTAACCCCACTAGAGTACCAGGGACGCCATTATCCAAATCAATTAGGGAGATGCGATTGTATTCGGAAGACGAAATTTTGCCCTGGCAAAGCGTTGACGGGAAGTGGAACGATCCCACAGAATGGTGGCTTCGTCATTCTAAAATATATCCGACTTTGGCTGAAATATACCGTTCCAGGTGCAATATTGTGATCAATTCTGTGCCCTGTGAACGGATATTCTCCAAAGCCGGGTACATTTTGAATGAACGAAGAACTCGTCTGTCGAGTACAAAATTAGAAATATTGGTTTTTCTGAATGTTAATTCCAATTTTGTTAAAAATAAAGACTGAGTAGTACAAATTTTGTTTATTTTTGAACCTTCACACTTTTATCCGAACTAAATATTATTATTGACAAAGTGAGTTTGTTTGTTATGATGCGAACGAAGCCGCGGGCGTCTACTAGTTAGAAATATGTATGAGTAGAAGTCGTTACGTTTAAAAGGGTACAAATGTGTGTTATGCTGGGGCCACACTAACGAGAAATGGCATTAATTATCGCGATAATGAACGTTAACCGTAGGTGTAGCCACGACTAAACGTCATAATTTGACAACGGCATCAACATTGCCGTTTGGCGTTTGGCGATAGCTCCAGTGGCGGTACATCAAAGAGATGAACGCGAGAATTAATGCGATGAAGCGGCCACACTACGTATTTCAGTATGCGTCGTGAGCGCGACGGGATCGCACGTGTTTTCGACTTGTTTCCCAAATTGTATGTTTTTTTGAATACGTAGGTACCCCATAGCCGTTATGGAGTGGAGTAACGAGAAAGTGATTTCGTTTCTTGAAATTCTTCAAACTGAACCATGTTTGTGGGATACAAAAATGAAAAGTTACAAGAATCGTGGAGGGCAACGTGATGCTTGGCAAAGAATAATGGAATTATTACCATTTAAAACAACGATTGAAGAAATGAAAAAGAAGAAGGAAAGCTTAATGGGTTATTATAGAACGCATTTAAACAAAATTAAAAAATCTTTGAAGTCCGGAGCCGGCAAAGATGATGTTTATACAACTAATTGGTTTGCATTCGAAACGATGGACAGTTTCCTTCGAGGAGTATATGATAGTAGCCACACAATAAATACTGAGGTAAGTAATAAAATTTGTACCTAATTACTAGATTTCTGCCTGCGGCTTCGCGAACTCACTTTCGCGGTATTCCCTAAATCTAAGTTATTTTAAAAAAATTGTTAAAAGTTAATTAAAATAAAGTTATTTAAAAAATGTAGGTATATTCTTTAATCAATACTTTAAGCTATTTCAATTTTACATCGTGGCTGTATAAAAAGTTGGAATATGGTTCAATAGATAGTGAAAAAGAACTAGTTTTTTTTTAAATAATTTACAGCTGTCAGTTGAAAGCGATTCTCCCTAGGGCTGGAAAGTATTACTTTCAGCCCGCTCCTCAGGCAACTTCAGATCTACTTTCAGAGTATGAGTAATGAAAAAGTTATTTAAATATAATATTCTTTTAATTTTCTTTCAGAATCCCGACGACAATGAGGCTCAAGAAAGAAGTGAAGAAAGAAATGATGGAAATGAGAATACTCCACATTTTTCTACAGCAACAGAAGAAGCTTCACGAAATATACAAGTAGAAAATGGAACTCGTCTAAGAGAAAATAAATCTTCTCAAAATTATGGTAAAAAAAGACTACGGAGAGATGAGTTGCCTCAAGAAATCCAAGCAGCACGACGTCAAATGGACGAAGCTTTCGAATTTATGAAAAAGAAAGATGAGGAGTATGAGATGTACGGAAGATTGATCGCAAGTAAAATAAAAAAAATAAAAAATCCAAACACGCGTGATATATTAATGAATGACATTGACAATTTAGTATTTAGAGCATGCATGGCAGATCGACTTGAGCAACAGTCTGCAGTACCTCAGTTTTCTACACCCCTGTCTCCACACCATAAAGCAGCATTTAGTCCTTCGCCAAATCTTACAACATACCAGTCGCCTCCAGGCCACTCCACATCCCAGTCTCCACACCATCAAGCAGCCTACAGTCCATCGCCAAATCTTCCTACATACCAGTCTCCACACCATCAAACAGCATACAGTCCATCGCCAAATCCTCCTACATACCAGTCTCCACACCATCAAGCAGCATACAGTCCATCGCCAAATCCTCCGATATACCAGTCGCCCCCAGGCCACTCCACATCCCAGTCTCCACACCATCAAGCAGCCTACAGTCCATCGCCAAATCTTCCAGATCAGTTCTCAGTTCAAACTCCCCTAGAAAGTTTCATAGAATTACCACCGCCAACCCGTGCCTCACAAATTGTAATCACAGAGTCCGGTCATGTAAAGATAATTAAAGATTAAAAAACTATGTAAAAGCCATGTTAATTACTTTATGAAACAAATAAATGAAAGACATAAATACAGGTATGTTGTTTTATTTTTTCCAATATAAATATCAAATAATCAAATCAAAGTAATCATTTACTTGAAAACACAAAGGGGTACTTTCTCATGGGCTACCCACCTTGGGGGAGCATGAGGAAATACCCATTTTATGTTGTCGACGCCTTACATATTAGTCATGGTCCTGAAATGTTCAGCGATTTATTCCTAACCTGGATTGCTGTTAAAGCTGAACGTCGTGCAATACTCTTCATTGACCTGAGAGCGCTTTCGCCGTTTCCAATGTCTTGTCTCCAAGTCCCAGGATTTATTATCTCACCATTGACAATTGTGTCAGTGTAGCCCGATGGGGTGTAAATTGACCGCGAGTTAGAACTTTTTCTTAAAAAGTTGTGTAATAAAGCACATGCCATTACTACTCTTGAAGCTTCGTTTGGTTGTAAAGTTATAGGTTTTCTAAGTACTCGAAACCGTGCTGACATAACACCAAATGCGTTTTCCACAACAATACGGACAGAAGAAAGTTTACGATTGAAGTTTCGTTGCGTACTTCCTTCGGGGTGGTCTCCGGGAAAAGGTTTCATTATGTTGGGATGCAATGGAAATGCATTGTCAGCAACAAAAACGTAAGGCACATTTACATCGCCTTCAGAGAGTGGTTCAGGTTGTGGTAAATGTAAGGAATTTGTCTGAAGTTTTTCGAATAAAACACAATCTCTGAATACACCACCGTCACTGATTCTACCCTTGTTGCCGACATCACAGAACATAAAACAAAAATTAAAATATATAAAATATATAATACATAAAATGCCAAATCGCCCAAGTTGAAACTAAGATCTTCGTTCGCTTCGCTCACTCGATCAAATATCATTTTGTATTGTTATAGGATGCTGACAACTCTTCTGAAAATACCATAGTTATTAATACTACAGATAACGCTGCTGCAAATGCTAGTACAGGGAATACAGACGATATTACGACATCAAAGAAGACTCCATTAGCTGCTACTAGACCGGGAAGAAAGAAAATGACAGAGCAAGATCAGTTTACCACTGACATATTACTATCCGTGAAAGACCATTTTAAGCGTCCTGCTCCTGCTTCAGCAACAGAAGATCAGTACGATCTTTTGGGAAGATCTATCGCAATTAAATTAAGATCATTAGACAAGCGTCAACGCTTGATTGCGGAGAAGATAATTAACGACACCTTGTTCGATGCCGAGATGGGCAATCTGAATACCGAAGCAATTCAGAACCGTCGAAGTTTAGCTTTTGTTTCTTCACCAACTCCTAGTCTCTCACCTTCAAGTCCTTCACCCTCACTAGTTCAACAATATTATACACAACCGTATACTCACACCGCTTCTGTTGCGCATCAAATACAATCCTGCGTATCACCGATACAACAGTACAACACCCAACAACAAAAGTACACGATTTATCCTGCACCGCAAAGTCAGCCCTGCGCATCTCCGATTCAACAATATAACACTCAACGACAAACTACTTCTCCTGCACCACAATCTCAGCCCTCACCAGTACAACAACAAGAATTTGACACACAACTGAATACAGCAACATTTTATTCAAATTTTAATTCAGAATAATTTGACTTAATATGTAATTGTACCTACCTATTAAACTTGTGTAATGATTCGAATTTGGTTTTAATTGTTTACTCACCTGTAGATAGTCCTCTTTCAGAACTTCATAAATAGCATCACATGTTTCTGGTATTATTCGGCCCAAAGCCTGAGGTGATATAATAGCAGAATATTTAAGACACTCATATGTTCTTCCTGTTGCAAGAAATCTCAGTGTTACTGCTAGTCTCTCATGTGCTGATATTGCTTTCCTCATAACAGTATCTTGTCTTTGTATTAAAGGAGTAATCAATGATAATAGTTTCAAATACAGTTTTTCATCCATTCGTAAATAGTTTTCGTAATCTGTAGGTGAAAATCTCAATTCATTTATCAAATTTACGTGGGAGAACTGCTTTCTTTTCAATAACCAGCGTTTAGACCATTCAGTGCGATCTCTTTTTCTTTTTCTGTTCTGCAAAACAAGTGCTAAGCCAAGTACAGCTATCACATCGTCGTCGTCCATTGTAGTTTGGTTGGTATATACCGTACACAGTACCTAGGCGTCGTACACACACCGTCACGTAGCTCAACTGAGAGTTAATGGCAAAACTGTGCATGCAAACCCAAACGTGTATGTGTTATATGAAACTCGGTTATGCCTGTCGGTTATGCATGCAAGGCTAAAACCAGCATGCAAACCCTAACGTGTATGGCCTCCTTAAGATTTTCGAATAATTTTTCAAATGTGATCGTTCGCACAGATTCTTGATTAATAGGATGTACCCAAAACCTTCTGTTTTGTCGGCGGCGAGACCGTTGGCGCCTACGATACCAATATAAAAGTACAACCACGCGTGGATCCATCAGTGACGTCTACTCGCTGTGACAACTGTGTGAAGACTGCGGCTATTCGTCTTTTACACGAATGATAATTTACCGTGTGAAGACCCGGATGATTGTACGTTAAAAAAACGAATACGAAAAAAACGTGCAGGACAATGCCGTGTGAACGAAGCCTAACACATCATTTAGAACACGTCTCATTCGTCGTAATTTAACGTTAAACTTAAAATTCAACTTAGAACATACCATACCAGGCGCTTGCCGACCCACAATGACGTCAACCAGTAGGCTAGTATGAAGAGGATTTGGTTATCGTTTAAATGCGAAAATGTTTCCTTCATATTATTTTTTGCATTAGTTTTAGGCTATACATTTTGAAAACAAAAAGTAAGTATGTACCTACAATGTCATTTTTTTACGAGATTAAGAGCTTATTAATTCAAAAGTAACAAGCGTATTACACCTTTCTTTACAAATACAAAGACCTACTTTATATTTTATAAACGGTTTTTAACACGCTTGCTCCACATGTTTTTTTGTTTGTGTGTAAGAAATCCACGGAACTCCTCCGAAAATTGTCCGATTGAGCTGAAACTTTGTATACGTGTCGATATCCAATGACAATACAATAATGTAATAAAGTAAGAGTATATAATTTATCTCGCTTTTAAACTATATTTCAGTTACACTTTTTAGCATGTTGCTTTTTTTGACTAAGGTGCGAAATCGGTGATGGAAGGAGTAAAGGTCGAGGTCTTATGAGAGGTGGTGAAATTCGCACTCGCGGTGGTGGAAGGGGTACGAGAGGGCGAGTGCGAACTCGGGGTGGTCGTGCGAGTCGGGGCCGGGGCCAACAACGTGGCAATGTCACGGAGTCGCCGGAAACTGAGAGGTGTGTTCAGTTACGCGTTAAATTATCATCCTGCATCCTGCTTACCCATTGGTTTTATTAATCTTGCGTAAATGTATTTTTAACCGACTACCTACTCAGAAGGAGAGTATTGTTTTGTGTATATTTTTTTAGTGTAGTGGTTGCTTATATTGAGGATGGCGGCGATGTAAGAGGGTTTAACTTTGACACCCTATTAGAGACGCCATTACACGTAAAGAGGCAGCTTCTCTTTAATCGCTCTGAATTGACCGTCCCAATCACTTCTTCGCCCGATGATTTCACCCCCTCCACTTCCTATAAGGTTCAATCTGAGTAAGTAATATATAATTCATCCAATATAAAGTGTTGCTTTTACATCTGAACATTAGATAATGTTCAGTTTTGTTTCATTATTAATCTATCTTCGATCTTCTCCTCCGGTCCAATCTCCCGCAGCGTAAGCAGTTGGAAGATGGTGTCGTTTGGATAACTTACACAACTCACAATTCAATGTAAGTTTATTACTATTTATGTTTCAGGTATCAAACTTGTGGAAGTGGTCATAGCACTCCCACTATTCAGCGAAGTCCCAATATTCAGTGACGTACCAACGATCTTTGCGGGATGATGAAATCGACTTTGCTAAGTGTTGCTTTTACATCTGAACATTAGATAATGTTAAGTTTTGTTTCAGTATTAATATATCTTCGATGTGTTCTTCTCCTCCGGTCCCATCTTCCGCAGCGTAAGCAGTTGGAAGATGGTGTCGTTTGGATAACTTACACAACTCACAATTCAATGTGAGTTTATTATTATTTACGGGATTTGAACCCACGGCCTTCGGATAGAAAGTCAATGCTTTTCTCACTAAGCCAACCCACACGCAGGTTCATACTCGTATTTTTCGATAAATACAACATACGAGTAGCTCTAACAAAGTCTTCTTGCTGTAGGAAGTGACGAGGCGAAAGTGACGAAACGATAGCGACGAGGACGATGATGGCGACAACCTCGCCTTTCCAGTGTTTGTGCCGAAGGCACAGAGGTTGCTCTTTGACGACCTGGATATTGATCTTCCGGCACAAGCACCGGAGCCCGAGCCGTTGCCTGCTGTGTCACCATCATTATCCGCCGCGTCACCATCCTCGTCCGTACTATTGTCACCATCATCATCGCCTCATAACCCTATTAACCTTTTTGACTTTGACTGGAGTGATTTTCCTAATCCTCCAGTTCCTCCAACTGAGAGAAGAGAAAAGTTCTGTGACGCCAACTGTGGGCCAACAGCTCCATTTTTTAGTCCATATGATGCATTCATTGCCATATGGAGTCAACACTTGATGGAGTACATTGCTAATGAGACTAATAGATATGCTCAACAGGTAGCGGAAAAACCGTACCATGAGGGCACCTTTGCACCAGAAAGTCGTATAAGTAGTTGGCGTGATACCAATGCCGATTATACCTCTACTTTGGACTACTTTTGACGACAGGCCTGTGTATCAAAGGTGATCTAAAAAAGTACTGGAGCAAGGATGAACTCATGGCCACTCAAAACCTCGGAAAATATATGATCATCAATCGCTTCACATCGCTCTTTCGCTGCCTACATTTTGCCGACAGTACGAATGACATACAGACATTGTCCCGTCCACAAGCCAAACTTTTTTAAATTGCCCCTAATAGTTAACGCTCTAAATAGTAAATTTCAGTCCCTTTACAAACCAAGTCGTAATATTGATATTGATGAATCCCTCACACAGTGGAAGGGTTGGCTTGACATCAAGCAATTTATTAAAAACAAAGCTGCATCGGTTGGTATATCAAATTTGAAGGCAAAATATCAAAGTGGACTGACAGCTGATGTATGCAAAACTGATTGCAACCACGCACAAATGCGTCTTATGCGCAAACTAGAGTGCCCGCAAGATAACTCTGCGCGCGGTCGAAATCGGAACTAATCGCATGCCGCCATTTTGTCGTTTACGTCAGGTGTCAAGAGTGAGTATTGTGTTCCGTGTATTTAATCGTTTTCAAAGTAAATAATCGCCATCGCTATGCCGAAAGTGATTAAAAGTGCTGGCAGGGATATTATCTTGAAGGTGAAACGTGCTTGTGAAGAAGAACGAGACAATAACGGGCCTACAGTACCGTTTTCCAAAGTTAGAGCCCGCGTTGCATATTTGACAGGTAATTTTAGGGTTGCCTGCCTAACAATATAACTCCCCGCATTTTCTAGATACGTTTGTAGTTTTCGTCGTGTCATCAATAATAATTAACATGTAATTATTGTATGAGTATTAATCATTGTTATTATTTTGTTTTAGGCGTTTCCGAACGCACCGTCACCCAAATTACTCAGGAGGGTAATGTTGCATCAGCTTCATCTTCAAAAATTAGGACTCCGGGAAAAACCAGGAATCGGAAGAAAAAAATTGATGAATTAGACGATTTTGACAAGTGTGCTATAAGGCATACAATTCAATCGTTTTATGTCGTGAAGAAGGAGATTCCTACCATAAATAAACTTTGGTTGGCATTGAAAGCAGATATTGATTTTAAATATAGCAGAACATCTTTGAGGAGTATTTTAAAGACTATGGGCTACAAATACAAAAAGTGCCAGTCTAAAAGAAAAGTACTAATAGAACGCAGCGATATTGCAGCTTGGAGAGCTAGGTATATTCAGAGGCTGCGCAAGAATCGTCGGGAGGAAAATCGACCCGTAATTTATCTTGACGAAACTTATATACATGCCTCGTACCACCTCCAAAAATGTTGGCAATCGGAGGAAGAGCCCGGTATTCTTGCTTCTGATAGCGTCGGTGCAAGATGGATTATAGCCCATGCTGGAGGTAAAACTGGGTTTGTTGAAGACGGACTGCTACTTTTCAAGTCCAAATCAAAGTCGAGTGACTATCATGACGACATGAATTCTGAAAACTTCATGCGGTGGATGACTGAAAAAATTGTGCCTAATTTACCATCAAATAGTATCGTAGTGATGGATAATGCGTCATACCACTGCACACAGGTAAACAAAGCGCCTACAATTGGCAATAGAAAAGCAGAGCTTCAAGAGTGGCTTACGAAAAAGGGTATTGAATTCGACGATTGTTGGACAAAAGCGCAATTATACGTTTCAATCAAAAGAAACAAAGGGGATCCGCAGTATGAAATAGAACAGATGTTAAACGAATATGGACATGAGGTTTTGCGTTTACCGCCTTACCACTGCGATTTAAATCCCATCGAAAAAATTTGGGCAATTGTGAAGAGGCGCATTGCTGAGAAAAATGTCGCTCAAGCTCCTAGCGAAATATCTGCAATTACTGAGGCGGCGTTTGAAACTGTTACGGCAGAAGAATGGCTGAATGTTTGTATTCATGTTGAAAAAATTGAAGACAAATATTTCGAATCAGACAGGCTAATGGATATGGAAATGGAAAAGTTTATAATTAATGTTACAGGCGACACATCAGACTCTTCCGATGAAGATTCTTTAATTGATTCGGATGAAGATGTTCAAATGGAAGACATAAACCCTCTGCAGGACCATTCCTATACAAAATTTACTAATACAACTAGGTATTCAATAAAAGATTTGCAAGGTTTCCATGGACTTTTAATTTCCTTTAAAATATTACTTAACTTTATTTACATAGTTTCCTTTTTAACTTATTTTATAATATTAGATAAAACGCCACCAGAAATAAATTAGTAAAACAATGAAATAAACCTAGCCAAAATACTTCAATTATGAATCAAATTAGAGTAACATAATTTTTGAATAAATTAAGGAAAACAAAAATTTAATTAGCTGGCAACATTAAGTACGCCATCAGTCGCGCGCAGACTTATCTTGCGGGCACTCTAACAGATGAACACGTAATTCCGGAAAAAATACAAAAATGTAGGTTATTTAAATTTTTGCTCAATATTATTGTTTCATGATAGCCGATCAGAAATTATTTACTTATAATAAATTTGTGAAACACATTAGGCAACATGTAAGTTTGTCATTTGAATAGGTAGGTAGTCATAAAGCTTATTGACATTTACATCTGAACGCTTCTTCCGTGCTATTATGAGTCTCCGTTGTTTGCCACAAGCTCATACAAAGTATTTTCTTAACTCAATATTTTCTTTCTGATTCCAGGTGAAGAACTGCACTGCAGTATTTAGTAAGACAGTGGCAGCTACTTTGTGTTATTCTGCTCAGTTTTGGAAGTATTATTTAATTTTGCTTAATTATACAGTGCTTAGGTCTGAATCGAAACTCAAGCATAGATTTATTGACAGTTTTTTTATGAAAATCTTTACTTAACTATATGCTTGAGTCAAGCATATAAGTCTGAGTTCTTTAAACGATATGGCTTGGCTTGTACAATTTTTCTGGAAGATTTGTGGGTAGATATTTATTTATATTATGTAATTATTTTTGTTGTAGCTCATTATGCTGATGGACGAGAAGTAAGTTCAACATTAACAAATACAGTAGAAGTAGTATCGTTTTTTGACGATTTATTTAACTCAGTAAACGGGACAAGCATGTTTAGCAAGTCTTCAAAAGAAAAACCGCTACGACATGCAGTAACTGAAAAATCCCCACATCGCGAATTTTGGAAAAAAGCCATCAAAAAACTAGAAAAAATTAAATTCGTAGATAATAGAGACAGGGAAACATCTGTACCTTCGTTAAAAACTGGGTTACAACACTTAAGAGCTACCAAAGAGTGTGGCAATATTTAAAGGATAAGAATGTTAAAGTTATGCGCCCACGCTATTTAAATTCAAATCCTATTGAAAACTTTTTTCAACAAGTGCGGGCGTATAATTTTAGAAATAATAACACAAATTACCTTTAACTTGACTTTTAAAAGTACCTTTAGATCTCGGCTCATCACGAGATTTATAAAATTTCATTCGGAGTTATAACGGAGTTATAACTGTGAAAAGGATTCAGGTGAACAGTTAAGAGATTTAAATTATATAAAATAAATTTATGACTTAAAAACTATACATCCCCTCGCGAAACGGACTTCAGGGGGGAACTTTCCTCCCTCCCTCCTACCCTTCCCCCATTTCCCAATTTTTTTATACCTATATAACCTCAAACTTATTTATTTTTTCTCCGAAACTAAAGGGTTTCTCTACCATACCAACTCTCTCTTAATTTCTCGAGACTCGAATAATTTTAATATCGTTCACTTTAATGCTCAAAGCATTCCGGCCCACTATCCTGATATGCTGGCGTTTTTCTATCAGAAAAATATCCACGCTGTCATTGTCTCGGAGTCGTGGTTAAAACCATGTTTACCTTCCTACAGTAGGAAGTCGTAGGTAAACGGGTAGGGAGTAGGATTAGGGAGCGCCCGCTCGCCGATGTTGTATGGAAACACAACTGTGTGCCCTATACTAACTATGATCTGCGCTCTGACACGCACGGCCATCCGATGGCTGCGTGAGCGCCGCATTCCAGTCCCGACCTAACTAGCCGACGCGAAGCCTGTGTCAGTTTACGCTCCGACCGACGCTTGCCTCGTATTAGCTTTGCTTTGCGATCCACGTAACTGATCTTGTGCTTGTGCTATGAATATTATCATCCAAACTATTCTGTCACTCTGTGCTAGTTTTAAATCCTTCCAACGTTATAGTGTGATTGATAGTCTACAGTATTGAAGAACTGCAACTTATTATTCCGGCTACGGATTATCCTACCTAGTCAGGTACCTACATAGCTACACATAAATATGTTTGTGTTTGTTTTGATGAAATGTAAATCATGTCCAGCTTAGAATATTCCAAAAAATACGACATCATTGAAAGCTTTGAAGATTTGGGGAGAAATCGCCGTTGCAACAAAATAGCCAAAATTGCTTGATGTTTCTAATTAGAGGATAATTATGGGCAATGGAAGTTGCCTGTAGCACACTTTTTATCTCGCACAAATTTAAAAGCAGAAAATCTATAGTAACTTTTAAAAGTGATAATTAATAAGCTTTCGAAGCTTTTACGCCACGATACTGGCGTTTAGCCAAAAGCTGTGGTCTGTGACCAAGCATCAACGAATCAAAATGTTTTTAAAAGACTTGGGGTCACAAATAAACATCCATTCATTTTTTGCAATAACAAAACGATTTGCCTTATTATGATGTCCCTTACCTCATAAAGAACATAAGAAATAATTTTCTACTAAACGACTATGTCATTGCGAAGAAAAAAAATCATTTCAAGACATAAGAAGTACATTATGACATAAATAAAACATCAAATGTAAGCAGGTCGCTCACAAAACAGAACGGCACATGAACCCAAATGTGTTTCAAAAAATGACAGTGAGCCTCGCTACACATGTATTTAGTCATTCCGTTGCAGCTGCCATTACAACGGCTAAAGAAACAAAACAGTTAACAAGCGACACAGATGATGCGGCCAAGATTGTGCATGTTCGATGCCTTAAGTAGTAGATAGAGATACAACAAATATCTAAAAAAAAAGATTGAAAACCTACAAAAGATTTCATACAGAAAAAAAAAATCACTCGGCCACTATGCTTTGACGGGGTTGTAGTTGTACTGACATTTGAAGCAGTATTATATAGTAGTAGCAGTGTTATACAGAGAAGAATGTTCTGATGAAAATAGTTACATTATAACAAAAAAACTAAACCAAGATATAATAGAAAATTTATTTGCTTGGTTCCGGCAAAAGTACTACGTTCTATTTTCAGAAGCGATTTGGTGAATTCATGTATAAAACTACCAAAATAAAAAAATGCTGAGGATGAAGGTGGCAAATACCTACAACTACCGATCGGTATACCAATGGCGGATTAAACGAGCAATCAGAGTTTGAAGCCACTGCCATCTCCTCTTCCGATGTTGCTGAAGAATTATGACTTCCACTACTGGTACACCAACAGTCACATTAGAGAAATGCTCAGTAATATATTTTTCCGGATACCTAGGTAGGTCCTCCACAAGAAAATACAACTATCAAAGGTGCACCGAAAATCTTTTTCAAAACATAAGTCTCGATGATCCTAAACAAATATTAATTTTAAATAAGACATACGAATGTAGCAATACAATAATATTAAAAATGCCTAGAGATAACTTGCTAAAACTTGTGCAAGTGGCCATTGATTGCTTCAATATGCATTTTAAGATTAATAATAGTGATGTGAACCGGTTTCATAAAAACCTTTAATAAACCGGTTTTTGTTAAAAACCGATAATCACCGGTTTTGATTAAAAAACCGGTAACAATCACAATGTATGTATCCGAGTCTTCGATATGTTTTTTTTTTTTTTTTTTTTAATATAAATGATAGACAAACGGGCTTACGGCCCACCTGATGGTAAGCGGTCACCGTCGCCCATAGACACCAACAACACCAGGGGCGTTGTCGTTGCGTTGTCTACCCTGAAGGACTTTATTAACATTTTTCTTGAAGCTGCTCATGTTGTATATTGGCGGAAAAACCCCTGATGGTAGCTCATTCCACAGTTTATGGGTATGAGGGAGAAATGATCTTGAAAAACGGACAGTGCGTGAAACCCAAGGATCTAGTATGTGTGGATGAGCTCGATCCCGGTGCCGAGATATGTATCCGAACATGAGTCTTTTCCGTTGAAATGTTGTCTATGGTAGGGGAATCACCCGATATCCTGTTTTAATATGCGACTAACTTCATTAGACTAAAATATTTCAGTTTTGCCTACGAATTCTTAGGAATTGAATCGAATCGAATTCTTAGATTAGTTTGCGAAAAAATGCCTAAAGTAAAAGGAAAATCAATTACGAGAAATTATTTTGAGAAGATAAACAATTTAAGTTCAAAGTGTACACTATGCGCTCAAGTGATAAAAGTTGAGGAGGAACCTCGAATATGTTGGCACATATCAACAGAAATCATCCTCAGGCTACAGTGGAGGTGGATCGACGTGAAGTAGGTGATCAGCCAGGTGACACACAGACACAGAGACCGTCTACTGGTACAAGACAAGACTCTGACCAACGACCAACTGAGACTCCGCGCCCCATATTTCAGGACTCTGACCAACGACCAACGAAGACTCCGCGCCCCATATTTCAGACTACTCTGAAAATGACAGCAGCAAGTAATAAAAAGAAAATTGATAAATATTTGACTATGATGATCGCCACGGACTATCAGCCGTACTCAATTGTTGAAGACAAGGGTTTTAGGAAGCTGGTTGAAGTATTGAATCCAGGCTATACACTACCAAGTAAACAAAAGATCAGGTATGACCTAATGCCAGAACTTTACCAGTGTGCAAAGTCGCAGCTTGCTAGCATGCTTGAAAATATAATGAATGTTGCACTGACCGCTGATATGTGGTCGAATCAAAACATGGATTGTTTCCTTACTGTCACAGTACATTTTTTTTACAAAATATTTTAAAAGGCTACGTATTAACTACATGTGATGTTCCAACTTCACACACGAGCGAAAACCTAGTTAAAATTATGAGAGATTTACTAACAGAATGGAAAATACTAGGAAAAGTTTCTGCTATTGTCACTGATAATGGTGCTAACATGGTGAAGATGTGCGATTTGCTGGGAATACGGCACATGCCTTGTTTTGCCCATACACTTAATTTAACATTGAACGATTCTATGAAGCTTTCTCAGGTGGAGGACATAACTAACAAATGCAAAGCCGTTGTATTTTTTTTTTTAAATCATCTGTAGGGTGGCGAGCGCTTAAATTAGCCCAGAAAGAAACCCCGACTCTACCCCTTTAAAGTTGATACAAGAAGTATCTACACGATGGAACAGCACGTTCTACATGATGAAGAGAATACTACAAATAAGTGACGTTCTCGCATTGGTGTGTAGGAAATTGGATCAGGCGCCCGACTACTTAACTGCTTCCGAAGAAGAAGCAGCAAAAGAAGTTATCAATATTTTGGAAATATTCGAAGAAGCTACAAAACTCGTTAGCGCTGATCAGTATCCGACTAGTTCACTAGTCATTCCATTAATATGTGGACTATTTGAAAAACTGAACGCTATCGAAATTTCCCTGACAACAGATATAGGCAAGATGTTTTACTCATCAGTGAGGCGAAACATAAGTAAGTCAGACAGACTCCTGGCGTATGAGACAAGAACTGTGTCCCAAATAGCTGCATATTTACATCCAGCATTAAGAACAGGATTTCGTCATCCGGAGAACATGCTGTCTGCAAAAGAGTTAGTAAGAAAATAATTATCCCATAACTTAAAAGATTCCGTCGATAGCTCTGTGCCATCGACTTTGGAGCAGCCAGGTAGTAGCACAGAACAGAAAAAGCCTGGATTGCTGGACTACTTAAAACAAAGAAGACCCAATACTAATTCAACTGCTTCTGCAGTTAATATTTTACGGATGTATTTGGAGACAGATCCACGAAGCGAAGAAGCTGACATCACAAAAGCAGCTAACAGTGCGGGAGCTTTTTGGTCCAGTAACAAACATTTGGCGCCATTAAATATAATAGCGCTCAAGTATTTGGCCATACCAGCGACATCGGTACCTTCGGAGAAGATGTTCTCTAAATCAGGATATGTATTATCCTCTAGAAGGAGCAGGCTACAAGCAGATGCTGTGGATCAAATTTGTTTCATAAATCAGAACTACGATTTGTTAGAAACAGGCAAAATATAAATTTCCTGGTAATTTCTTGTGTGTTTGACCACCGTATGCCTAATTAATAATAAAAACCTATAAATCATTGAAAAATAGTATTTTATTAGAAAACACCTAAAATAACCTTAAAAAACCGGTTTTTTTAAATAAACAATCGGTATAGACCGGTGTTAAAAATTGTAATCGGTTCACATCACTAATTAATAAGCATTGTAAAAAAAATTTACTGCGCTTATTTAATACTATATTAATTTTTTTGAGATGTGAAGCTCCGGAATTACAGAATATCAGCTGCGAGAACAATTTGTTTTATATAATTAACCACTTGATTTTGGTAAACAATCACTTTGTTTGTAAAAGTAGCAAAAATACCTATGTGAAAACGTCCAAAGGTGATCCTAAATTAAGAATTTTATTTATTTTATGAATTTCATTTATTTAGTAAACGCGAAAAAAAAACAGCTGTTTCATACATTTTAGCCAGGTAGGTATTGAACTTTTGTATGAAACAGCTTTTTTTTTATTCGCGTTTACAGTGTTGGTTCCTTAGAAAAAGTTATTCATATTGATGGGTACTTGAGCCCCCTGAAGTTTTAAACCCAATTATTGGAACACCTTGTATAAGTCGATTATATGTTAAATAAATAAATAAAATAAATGTTACATTTTTGTTGTTAGATTTTTAATATAGTTGATTTTTTGATGTTATGATTAATAATACTATCGAACTTTCACTGCAACATTCCGTTTATGAGTGGTTGATATTTTATTTAAGAGTAGTAGAGCTCTTTGTGAAGGGCTCGTACGGGGAAGTACTACCACCACGCCTTTTTCTGCCGCCAAGCAGCGTTGCTGTGTTTTGGTTTGAAGAGTGTGGTTGCCGATGTAATTACAGGCACATGAGGCTTAACATCTGTATGCCTCAAGTTGATGGACGTAGGGCAGTGCATCGTAGGGCACGTTCTTATCGTGCGTGACTTACAAGGCAATGCTTTGTTATAGGTGATGGTTACCACTTAACATCAGGTGGGCTATATGCTTGTTCCATAAGCTAGTAGTATATAAAAAAAAAGATGATGTCTTTTAAACATTTTTTATAAATAAAAGATTAATCTATTTCTTCTTATTATATTTATTTAGTTTTTTTAATTTTGTTTATTATCTTTATTTCAGACAACTTATAAATTTTTAAATATCGGATTCGTGTAACGGAGTAGAGTAGATAAGCACACGACTGCAATATAGTTTTCTACGTTTTGAGCTGAAATTTGAATTGAACATCAAAAAAATATGAAACTTGAAAAGAAAAAAAGGTCTGAAAATAGGAGTTCTGAAGAGAAAGTAAGTTACCTATATGTTCTGTGAAGAGCAGTAAGCTGCGTAAAAAAACCTGTGACTTTCAAGGTTTTTTCTGCCCACTATCATTGAGGATGTCTACATCTACGCCAGTGCTCTCAATGAAAACACCGAAAGGAAGCCCATTAGTTTTTCTATTCGAAAATTTTATGTTATACACAATGCTAGTGCTCGCAAACGATGAAGGAAACCCGTGCCTTAGTCAGCTCCCGTATTGACCATATACTTCCTAGCTATCCTGTGGATTTAAACTGTGAGGTGGGGATGGTAGGTGATGGGCAAGCCTATTTCATCAAAAAATCCAGTCTCAGGCACTACAGTGTCCCGTAAATAGGGGCATGAGGGAACAGTTGCCCTGACACTGTTTAAATTTCATCTACATACATATAGTTAAGACATTACATATAATTTAATTTTAGCATGGATTGATTGATCTGAAATAAATGAATAATAATAATATACATGCAAAGGCCTCTTTACTTTTACATAGGTACTACAAATGAAAATGTGAACATGGTGCTAAATGTCATGTTTCAATGTGCCTCAGAGGCACATTCTTATATTCCACTTACTTCTAAAGGCATCCTCAAATACAATAGGTAGCTTGGTAGTTAATAAAAATGTGAGTACGTACTTGCAATTTTTACCTACGTGGTAAAAGTAAAAATTGTAATTTGTAGGTTCTTCCTACCTAATAAGAATGTCTTATTCTAGGAGATATTACGTCAGCTTGTCACTCATTCAGCAAATGTAATAGAAAACAAATCAACCAAAATCTCCATAAATGTACAAAAACGAAAGGAATGGAAAAATATTACAAACAAGTAGGTGTTATTGTTGACTTATTTTTACTATTTATTAAGTATATACCCACCATTATTATGTGTTGGTAGGTTAATAAATAGGTACGGTCTACATGTTGTGATATAACAATAGGCATATTTTTTAGATTTAACACAATGACTGGAAAAAGCTGGAAAGATGTTGTCTATATACAACGTGTTGATGAAGTTATGTAGGGAAACAAAGAGCGTGTATTTAGACCAAGCACTGGAATACTTTGACGTGTGCAACGGTTGAATACATCGTTTTCGAAATTCCCATAGAAAAGTAAAATTAATATTTTCTCAGAAATTTGCAACAGCCCTGTCTGTGTACGTGTCAAGGTCACACGCACGCGCGCTTCTATCTAGGAAAGAGAAAAACAACGATAACCTACGAGATAATTTGAAATACTTACCTTTCGGTAGGTAGGTAGGTACGCCGCCAATCCCCTGACACGATATTTTTACTGGTTCCTATGGATTTTGTCATTATTTACTGGCTATAATAACACTGGATAAAACTGGATTTTGGTAAGTTTGCGAGATTTCGCACGACACAGGCTTCAAACTTCACACTAAACCATTACCTCGTAGGCACTGCTCATACACACACTGACTGACGACGGCTTTTTACATAACAATCACCATTTTATCACGTTTGACGACATTTTCTCAACAAAACAATGTACAACAACGCATGTAAACACAAACAGGGTGACCATCTCAAAAGTGGCGGTTCTACCACACACCTGCCAAAAAATCTGTCAAAATCTACCAAGCTTGACGATAAAAATACCAAAAATATGACTTCATACCATCTCCTTCGTGGCTACGGAATAAATTAAATACCTACATTACATTCAGTTACTATCTTTTGATCGTTTGTAACGGTTTGCAGTTATCTAAAACGAGATAGAAGTTGTTTAGAAACCAAATCAATAAAGGTAAAAAAGAATAAGAAGTTTCCAGTTCGGTAAAAAATAAATAAATTATAAATATTATTTCATTAAAAATTCAAACTAATAAGATTTTTCTTGAAATATTTAAAATCTGCCAAATGGCAGAAATCTGCCACAAATGGTAACACTGATCGGCGGCCGTCGGCCGTCCTGATTGGATATGCGTTTTTAAATGCAACCAATGACAGATAGGTACGTCAAAGATTAAATAGGACAGACTAGACACTTCCCAAAATTGCAGTTGAATAATTTTGTCGTGTCAATGAACCATGGTGGTAAAGTAACATGTTACAATTTAAAGAACTATGAATATCATAAACATTGGTTTACGACATCTAGTAATTAAACAAAAATAAATATTCTATTAAATATTGAGTACGTAGCCACGTAGGTACCTAGTTACTGAATAGGTATTAGTACCAAAGATCTCAGAGAATGTTTACCGTGACTAGGGATTACAGTCGCGAAAATATTTCTTTTACATACCAAGATCTTTAAAAACAGCAACATCATTATTAGGTAGGCACATTACTAGGTAATTGGTGGCAGTTCTGTTACCTATTTTATCTAAGGTTAACAACTAGAGGTCAAAGAACAGCTGTAAATAGGGCTGCCTCATGATGCGTTTAGATTCATTTTAGATAAAAGTTTAAGAGGCATTTCATGAATGAAAAACTTTGAAATTTTAAAAGTCGTAGAACAAAAGTTGTTCGTTATGACCGGTAGAATATCCTGCTTTCGGATCCCTACAATTCTTAATAAACACGTTGTATACTACAGTGGTGCAGTTTACAGACGAAGAACTCGTAGACCAGGGGTGGGCAAAAGGTCGATCGCAAGGGAATCTATGGTCGATCGCACGCATTCCTAAAAATGTACTGACGTGTTGGGCTAATTCCAATAACAGTGGTCTTATCACCAGTCAAAATACCAGTATTTAAAGTGCGTTCATAAAAAACATTTTATTTTACACGCGCGTAACTTTAAGAAAATACTTGTCAACAAACAACCTTTCACTGCGAAAATGTCGATATGAAATAAGAAGGCACCAGATTTATTTGCGGCTGTACTGTGCACGTGTGCCGGTGTCGGCTCGTTGAACGGCGCGGCGGCGAATTAGCTTTATGCTTGCCGCCCGATTTACTTTGCTTTGACAATTGCCGACGGCCGGCACGTGTTCGCCAGTCTCGCACAGATTTTGGTTTCGATGAGACGTCGTGTCGTGATTCTGGATTCTGTACTTGTTTATGTTTCCCAATAACTTTCGTGATCGTGTGACTTCGTGCTGCTCATGAATATATTTTGTACTGAGTGTAACTAAAGGAGAGAGTGAAGTTGGTAACTATTATTTAAAATGAGTGCGCCAAAAAAAAGTAAAACTTATCATTTCAACGATGAATGGGAAGAAGAATTCTTATTTACCATGGTGAAAGACAAGTGTATTTGTCTTGTTTGTCGAGCTTCAGTAGCTTTGCCTAAACGCGGCAACTTAGAAAGGCATCATAAATCCTTGCATAAAATTTACGAAAGTGATTTTCCTCTCAAAAGTGAAATAAGACGTCGGAAAGTTCAAGATCTGAAAGGTAGCTTGAAGGCCGAGCAAGCTATGTTTACCAGGCCAAGTAAACAATCGGAAGCTGCGACAGTTGCGTCCTTCAAAATATCTCATATATTGGCAAAACACAAAAAACCCTTTGAAGATGGCGAGGTATTGAAAGAAGCATTTCTCGAAGGCGCAAATTCGTTATTTGGCGACTTTAAAAATAAAACTGAAATCATGTCTGCCATAAAAGAGCTCCAGTTGTCTCGTCGGACTGTAACTAGACGTGTTGAGCTCATGAACAGTGATATCGAGCAAAAGCTAAAAAGTGATATTATGAGATGTTCATTCTTTTCTTTACAATTTGATGAATCCACTGATATGACTGACACTGCCCAGCTATGTGTGTTTATTCGGATGGCATTTCCAGATACTTCGTCTAAAGAAGAGTTCTTAACAATCATACCTTTGAAAGAAACCACTCGCGGTTCAGACATATACGATGCTTTTCTAAGTTTTGCGAAAAACTACGAGCTGCCTCTGTATAAACTAGTGTGCATAACAACAGATGGAGCACCATCAATGACTGGAAAGACTAATGGATTTGTGGCACTGTGCAGAGCTAATGACGACTTCCCATCTTTTTTTTCTTTTCATTGCATCATTCATCAGCAGGTGTTGTGTTCGAAAGTACTGAACATGGCAGATGTGATGAGCATCACTATGAAGATCGTAAATTCTATACGAGCCAGAAGCTTGCAACGACGCCTCTTCAAAGTGCAATTGGAGGCCAACGAATCTGAGCACACAGATTTACTGCTCCATACAGACGTAAGGTGGCTGAGCCGGGGAAAGTTCTTAGAACGGTTTCAAGAATTACTACCTGAAATCATTTCTTTTCTGGATCAAAGGGGTGATGACACGGAGATTCTTAAAAATGAAAGTTGGCTGTGTGATTTGGCTTTCCTTACTGATGTGACTGGTCATTTGAATTCTATAAATCTGGAGCTACAAGGGCAAGATAAAACTATTATGGACATGATTAGCACAATTAACTCATTTAAAAGTAAATTGCAGCTTCTGATCAACCAACTGAAAAAAAAGGACTTGAAAAATTTTGCGTGTTTGAAAGCAAAAGCAAGCGCCGTAATAAATTATAATAAATACGAAACAGAACTTGGAAATATTCTCAGCGAGTTTGAAAGACGTTTTTCTGACTTACAAAAATTGACGAACGTTGTTACTTTCATGATTTATCCTTTTTCTTGTGTGGATGTTGAAATTACTGCTTCTGAAATATCGAATACTTTTGACATGGATTTGTCTTCTCTCGAAAACGAGATGATACAGATCATTTCAGATGTTCACCTAAAAGCCAAAGCAACAGATATCAGTTTTTGGTCTCTTTTGACCCAAGAAAAATACCCAAGTCTCCAACAAATCGCACAGCAATTAACTGCTTGTTTGGGTCGACGTATTTGTGTGAATCTGCGTTTTCTGAAATGAAAATAATTAAATCCAAATACCGCAATCGACTTACCGACGAACATTTGTCTTCCTGTTTACGTTTGGCACTTAGTAAATACGTGCCTTCCTATGAAAAATTAGCAGAAAGACGCAGTGCCATGCATTGACCTCTAAGTAAATCGGTCCAGAGAGGCCCGAAAACTGATAAAAACACTCTTAGTTCATGTGATTGGCTTCATACTTATTTTTAGTAGTTATTAGTTATTAACTTGTATGATAAGAAACTGTACTTCTTTAATTGTAAATAAAAGTATGTTTAAATAGTAATATGTGCGCAATACCTACAATAAACGATTTCACATAAAAAAATATTGTCATATTGCAAGTCGATCGCTTGTCGTCTCAATTTATTGATATAGATCGCCATTAGTGAAAGTCTGCCCACCCCTGTCGTAGACGATGAAGACGATGCCTGTACTTTTTAATAAAATGTGTAAGGAATATTCTGATGTCAATTTAAAAAAAAGCAAAAAAAAGGTTACAAACCTTATCCCATTTGCTTTTTTGAGAGCGAATGAGAGCGAATGCAGAGAAGTTATACGACACGTTCCAACAAGATGGCTCAGTTTGTTTAAAGCTCTTGATAGGATGCTTTCGTCGTGGGGGCCATTGAGAAGGTACTTTTTAGAACAAGGTTCAGATAATTGTCCCAGGGCTCTTTGGGCTATCTTATCAGATCAAGAAGACGAAATTGCAAGTGAAACAACTCCAACTTACAATGAGTTATATTTGTATTTCACTCATCATTTTATGGCTTCTTTTCAAGAAATTTTGCTGTTGTTAAGGTGCGATCCCACGAGTGTGCTGAACAGTGCGGCACTGTAACGCACACTCAGTGTACGACACAAATGTTCACGCTGGTCGACTCACTCGGGCAAACAATAACAAATTGTGCGCGAACATTTCTAAAATGTTCGCGCACATATGAGTCGATGAGAATCAAAATTGGTCAAATCCAAAATTCACCATATTTATTATTTTAATGTAGAAATATTCTTCAAAATCTGATCTAAAACTAGAGAATATCGAAAGTAGTCAAATCCATATTCTTCCTATAGAAAAACTGCTGTGAAAAACGGCTGTAGTATCAAAATAAGGCAAATCCAACACTGCTAACATTCAAATTTAGTGAAATCCGATTCAACCAATAAGCTTCGAGTATTCTCTATGGCGAGTCCGCCATGTTAATTTTAGTGTCTTGCGGTCCATGACAGGGATATTTGTCCGATTGCAAATAGAAGTATTTCTGCATTGTGATTTCGACATTTTTAAGTTCTTGTTTTCTGTGCAACTTTTCAAAAGAAATAAGTGTGTAGATATTTTTTGTGCTACCTACAATACATCAAGCGTTTTTTTTTAATGTTTGAAAAAAATCATGTTTTCGTAGTCCAACTGTTACAATTAAGTGTGGATATCTGCAGTATTAGTGTGGATATCTTTTCTAATTTAAAATTTGATTAATTTTATTTATGATTATTGTAGTATTTGAAATCAAATTGTCGCATGTCACGCATGTTTGGTTTTATTTTTTGCTCATTTCAAAATAATGTTTTCATTGCAGATATTCACCTAAAGCACCGCCAAACATCATAGTGCCGTGCCAACATTACACAAAAGCCTACAGATGTACTTCGCTGACAAAAAATGATATAATAAAATTTCATAACGCCTTTTATAAAACCCCAAGCAAAATTCAACAAGATAATTTCATACTGCAATACACTAAAATATCTCCCATACAGCGTCGCCGTTTGAAGACTGGAATAGGGAATAAGAAAAATGTTAGCGTTATATACTATGCGCGCAGAAGAAACTGCATGATACCCGTATGCAGAAGAACGTTTTTATCGATTTTAGGGTTGAAGAAGGGTAGAGTGAATGGTGTGATTTTGCGCAATTCTAAGAATGATGGGGCATCGGCATCCGAAAATAGAGGAGGAAATCGTAAAGAGAAAGCTTTTGCAGGAAAAAAAAAATCAATAAAAAATTTCATTAAAAAGTTGGCGCCGCTTGAAATTCACTACTGTCGCAGCAAAATAAAGAGTAGTCAGTAGCTTGCGTCAAATTTAAACATCAATAAGCTTTACAGAATGTATATGGCACAAGCTGAAGATCAGTTAAAATGCATCAAGGCATCTTATTTCAGAAGAATTTTTAACACTTCATTCAATATTGGTTGCGAGTGTCCGGCAATAGACGTTTGCTCAACGTGCTTGACGTTGAAAGAAAAAATGAAACATGAAAAAGATGTTAGCAAGAAAAATGAGTGAATGAAATGAAAATCCAAAAAAGAGTGCACGATTTAAGGGCTAAGGCATTTTACAGTCTGTTAAAGGAAGAAAAATAAGGGCTACTGACTATGAGTTTTGATCGTCAAAAAAACCAACCTATGCCGAAAGTTCCTGACCAAAGCGCCTACTATTCACGACAATTATACATCTATAATTTTACAATCGTGTTAGGCAGTTCTAAAAATAAGTTCACTCATGACAATGTCTTCATTTACACATGGACCGAAGATGAGATGCCAAAAGCGTCAAACCAAATTGCCAGTGCCGTTTTTCACTGCTTGTGCTGTAATGTCGAAAAATATGAGAAGGTGACTACCATCCGACTGGTAGCTGACGGGTGCAGTGGGCAAAACAAAAACATATCAGTCCTAGGAATGCTCTGCAAATATATTAAAGATTATGCACCAGAGCGAATAAAGACTGTTGAATTACTGTTTCCAGTCGTTGGTCATTCGTTTTTGCCACCAGACCGGAACAATATTATGTTTTATTAGACTAAGTATTATTGTTTCCTAATATTTGTTATTCAGAACTCATAAATAAATATATTACCAATATGGTTTTATTTATTAATACTGAAATACCTGTTTTTTTTTGTTGTTAAAATGAAAAAAACCTCTAAATGTGGCACATAGTCACCCCGAACGACGGTACCAAAACAAGTGATCGAAGCAAAACTTAAACCAGGCGAGTCGGTGGCGATGGAAAATGAGCGAGGAATCTGCGTTTTGAAATGGAAAGATAAAAGAGACGTGCATATGTTATCAACGAAACATTCAAATGGATTCAAAAAAAAAATATAAGGATAAAAGGGAAAGCTGTCAGAAAGCCGAAGATGATTTTTGCTTACAATGAAGCCAAAAGTTCAGTGGATATATGTCAGATCAAATGACTTCATATTCGTCACCACTACGGAAAACCGTAAAGTGGTATAAAAAATTAGGGATAGAGCTGATTTTAAATACTGCTTTGGTAAATGCATGGGTTATGTACTGTGAAAACAAAAATTGCAAGGAAGGAATCGTCGAGTTCAGAAGGGAATTAGTAGAGCACTTCACTAATTCAGGAAAGCAAATGGAAGCATGTGTGAATGAAAGACCTAAAAGAAAGAAACATAATCTAGCCAAAGAAGAAGGAAGTGTGAGAAGCACGAGACGTTTCTGCGTTGAGTGCTATAAAACAAATGCTGAAATATTTGGCTCAAAGTTGGCTAAAAATAAAACCAAAAAGGTTACGACGTTCTGTGAATCATGCCTGGGTAATCCGCATTTGTGTCTATTTTGCTTCAACAAGCTTCACAGTTAAGGGTCTAGACAGACGGACTGCAATTCAACTGCAATCCGACTGCCAAATGGCAGTTCAGATGCAGTTTGAATGCAGTTGGCTCGACTGCAATCAAACTGCACGTCGACGGGCAGTTGGCGTGCAGTTTGATTGCAGTCTGAGTGCAGTTACAACGACTGCAATCAAACTGCACGTCGACGGGCAGTTGTATTGCAGTCCGAGTGCAGTTACAACCACTGCACACCGACTGCAATCAAACTGCACGTCGACGGGCAGTTGGCGTGCAGTTTCATTGCAGTTGAGCCAACTGCATTCAAACTGCAACAGAACTGCGTTATTACCGAGTTCGCGTATTAGAACGTAACCACACCGCTAGTCCCTGCCCCCCACTACCGCACGCACCCGTTCCTGCCCCGCTCACCCTTTCTGCCCCGCGAGTGCCCGCGCATCTAATGTTTGTTCGTTCAGTGACAGAGAGATCATTAGAGAGTGAGTACGTGTCGTTTGTTCGTTAATCAAATAAAGATGGCCAGCGAAGAAGAAGACAATGTTTTGAATGATACCGAGTCGTTTGATACTGATGCATTTATAAGTGTCATAAAATCATCACCCTGTATTTGGAACTACAAGCTAGAATCTTATAGTAACAAAGTGGAAAAAAGCAAAGCATGGGCCACTATTTGCGAAATGTTTACGCCGGGCTTTGAAGAAAAGAGTAAGAAGGAGAAGAATAACATTGGTAAGTAAACTCAATTAATATTTTATTAATTTAATATTTAATACTATAAATCAAAAACTATAATAGCAGTTTGACACATTAAATCATATTCATTTGCCATTCGAGTCTGCCTGCATTTATAAAATAATCAGTAAAAAAAGATCTTATACCTTCGGGTGAACTACGGTTACTTTCATAACTGTCTATTATTATATTTTGTAATGGTTGTGTCAAAGTATCATCAAAATTATACCCATCTCTTTCTCGTACGAAGTTATGCAAAACACAACAAGCTTTAATAATTTCTTTCGCATACTTTGGTTTATGGTCGATAGGTCTATGAAAAATACGCCATTTGTTTGCGAGAATTCCAAATGAACATTCAATAAATCTCCTGGCCCGTGATAGACGATAGTTAAAAATTCTTTTTGCAACACTTAACTGTTTGCCTGCGTAAGGGCGCATTACACTTTTAGAAATTGAAAAGGCTTCATCGCCTACAAAAATATACGGCACTGAATTTTCAGGTTCCGGGATATTTAATGTTTTTTGCTGAAGTTTTTCATACAAAATGCTTTCTTCAAATATTGTAGAATCAGAACATCTTCCATAAGAACCTATGTCAACAAATGTAAACATGTAATTGCTATCGCAAGTGGCTAGTAATATCATTGAGAAGTATTTTTTGTAGTTGTAATATGAGGAACCAGTGTTTCGAGGTTTTTTTAGCCTTATGTGCTTTCCATCAATAGCACCAAGACAATATGGAAAGTTTGCTCTATTATTAAAACCTTCTGCTATGTTTTTCCACTTGTCTTCTGTCAGTTCTGGCATAACTATATCTTTTAAGGAAATCCATATTTTGTTACACACATCTATGATTATCTCTCTTATTGTGCTTACTCCATGTCGATAAGCCCAGTGCAAATCATCAATAGAACATCCACTTGCTAAATATCTGAAAAAAAAATACACGCAAATTATTAAAAAAATATTATTTTCAGCTCTACAACTTCAAAAGAAATGGAAACTACTGCGAGATAAATTTACTCGATATGAAAAAAAAATTAACATGATGAAAAGTGGATCAGCGAGTTCCAACTTAAGACCGTGCACATATCATCAACAGTTACTTTTTTTGAAAGACCTACAGGATAGAGGCGAAAGATCGTCCAATTTGGATTCCACCCCTGAGGAGCCTCCAAGAGTAGAAAAAATTACGAAAAAAAAGACTATCAGTAAACGTAAACCCCAAAATTCAGAAGACGAGCTGATTGAAAAGTTAACTAAAAGAATCAATAAGAAAATAAATGACGATGAAGAAGAAAGAGATGAAGACCGATTATTCCTTCTTTCTTTGTGTAAAGACTTTAAAAGGATTCCGGATCATTTAAAACTGGAAGCTAAGGCTGATTTTATAAATACAATAAAAAAATATACAGCCCCATATAATATACCAGGACCGCCATATCAGTCAGATTTCAGAGGTTATTTTACTTCAAATGTGAACTACAACACGGCCTCGACTTCAAATGTACCTCCTATCCAACAGGAGACTTTCAGTCGACCACCAACTACAGAATCCCAATATAGTAATATTGCCTCACCTGACAATTACAGCGATGATGGTAGCACGTCGTACTTATTAAAGGACATATTTTGATAACTTTTTTAATTTACAAATTTCGCAATAATGTAACTATTTCATGTAATTTAATTCATAACTCCTAGCTACTTAATTATTACCTAACGGAGGTTTAAAGAATTATTAAGATTAGGATGAACAGAAGAATCAAACTTTGCAAGAACTTTCTATTTGATTAATAAATTGTATTTCATTAATAAATTGTACAGTCAAGAGCACGTCAATCTTTACTCTTCGGACCTAGAACCATCCCTGTAATGTTTGACGCGCAGTACAAATCAGAGCTCAACTTAAACCGGTGGTGTAAAGCTTGTTGTACTCTTGACTGTACACTGTAAAACTACGTTAAATATAGGCAGAATATTAAAAATTCGTAACAACATTTTTGATTTTGTTTAAATATGTGAACTGCTTACCTCAAAGTGATTGCAATCCGCTCTTCAGCTGATATACTTTTTCTCATTGTGGTATCTTGTCGGCATATTTTATTTTTTAAGATGTCTGTTAATTCATCAAAACTCTTTCTAGACATTCGAAAATATTTGTGAAAACATTTTTCCTGTGTTCTGATTTTTGGTATTAAAGAGTAAAAATCACCTTCGTGTTTGTATTGTAATATTAATTGAACCCATGTCTCCCGATTTTTAGTTTTTCTGGCTTTACGAGTACGACGACGGCGAAGTAAAAGAAACAGCAAAGCTTCGTCATATCTCATCATAAAATTATTTGACAACACGCGTATACTCTTATAAAATCCGGCGAGCACTGATTTTGTATACTCTATAAAAATCTTCGAACATTTGAGTTACCTCGCAGTTCTGTTGCAGTTTGAATGCAGTTGGCTCAACTGCAATGAAACTGCACGCCAACTGCCCGTCGACGTGCAGTTTGATTGCAGTCGGTGTGCAGTGGTTGTAACTGCACTCGGACTGCAATACAACTGCCCGTCGACGTGCAGTTTGATTGCAGTCGTTGTAACTGCACTCAGACTGCAATCCAACTGCACGCCAACTGCCCGTCGACGTGCAGTTTGATTGCAGTCGAGCCAACTGCATTCAAACTGCATCTGAACTGCCATTTGGCAGTCGGATTGCAGTTGAATTGCAGTCCGTCTGTCTAGACCCTAAGTTGTGCCAAATATGCCAATAAACCTGATTTTTTTGTCATATAATATTTTAGCAAATAAATAATTTTCACTATAACATTTTTTATTTATTGAAATGTGGATGTGTTACTATGTATTCTAAGCCGTTTTCTATATACTTGTATATGCTAAGTACCAACCCAATCCGTTCAGGAGTATCAGCATTCAGTGGTAACAAAAATATTCAATTAATGGCACACAAACTTTTTTCATAGAAAATGGCTTTATACTAACAAAATCTTAGGCGAAAACCACTTCGGCGAATTGTTCTACAGCGCCATCCCGGTCACCCCGTTACGCAAAATTTATAGTAAATGTGACCCACGGCGCACAAATTCACTTTAAATACAGGTCTGCTTTGAAGTCACCAGTGTCCAACGCGGCACCTTGATTATGGCAGAGTGTGGTCACCGGTGACCTACATGGCGTTCAACGTGTTAATGTTCCTATAAAAAGTCCTAATATCGTTAGACTGATTTAGACGTACTTAATAAAATAAATGTTTTAAAATAAATATCACCTTGTTTTTTTTGCTGGAACTTAGTACTAATTTTAGGCAATAAAGAAAACAGTAATATTAAAATAAAAAACATTCAATAAGGTTTTAAGAAAAAAACTACAAAGTTATTACAGTAGAGCCTCGATAATCCGTACTCAGGCTAATCCGAACGTCGCTATAATCCGAACTGCATACCCCACCCCACTTCCTCGCCTTCGCCTCGCTGCTATGTTGTTTATTAGTTAGTCTGCAGTTACGACTGCCACGTTGCGCGTCCATTCCACGTTTTTCTGCTCTGTACTCGTGCGCGGCGTGTTTTTTGAGGTTATAAAGATGGTTCCAACACCGAAACGCAAACATAAAACTTTGACTATAGCCGAAAAGTGCACCATACTAGACAGTTTAAAGGACGGAGTGTCGGCAACTTCTCTTGCTTGTAAGTATGGCGTTGGAAAATCAACAATTACAGACCTCAAGAAAAATGAGATCTTTTATAGCTAAAACTGAGAAAGGACCAGGGTTCAGAAAAACTCTAAAATTACCAGAGAATCCAGTGCTAGAAGAAGCACTGTTCACATGGTTTTTAGAACAAAGACGACGCCACATTCCATTGTCTGGTGAGGTCGTAATGGAAAAAGCGAGATTCTTCCATAAAAAACTAACAGGTTCGGATTTTTCTGCAAGTAGAGGATGGCTTGATAATTTTAAAAAACGTCATGGCATACGTCAGCTGAAAGTGTCAGGTGAGAAAGTCTCTAGCAATACGGAAGCTGTTCAACCATTCCAAGAAAAATTCCTAAACGAGATAAAAGAAAAGGACCTTTGCCCTGAACAAATTTACAATGCCGACGAATCAGGATTGTTTTGGAAGGTTCTGCCGGACAAAACTTTAGCCTCTTCTGCTGAAACTAGCGCTCCTGGGTCGAAAGTGTCTAAAGAGCGAATAACTTTTATGCCTTGCGCAAACTCTACAGGGAATCACAAATTACCATTGCTAGTTGTGGGGAAGGCAAAAAAGCCAAGATCTTTTGGATCTGTAAAATTACCAGTGCATTATGAAGGGCAGAGGCGTGCTTGGGTAACCAGAGATATTTTTCTCGAGTGGTTTAGAGGCCATTATGTTCCTGAAGTCAAACGCCATTTAAAAAAAATGGGACTGCCACAAAAAGCATTGCTACTCTTAGACAATGCCCCTGGACATCCAAATGCTGAAGATTTGACAACAGAAGACGGCAACTTCTCTGTACTGTACATGCCTCCAAATTGTACGCCTTTGATCCAACCTATGGATCAAAACGTAATCCAAAATGTCAAGATAAATTACAAAAAGAAACTCCTGATTCAAATGTTCGTGCAGCAAGAAGCCGATGAGGCTTTAACCTTGCATGATGTTATAAAAAGCGTCACAATTAAAGACGCCATTTTTTCGCTAGCGCAATGTTGGGATCATGTATCATCGTCTCTTATCGAAAAATCTTGGAAGCCTCTTTGGCCTGAAAAAATAAATTCAACAGAAGATAGATCAGAAGAAAATGATGACTTCGACGTAGAAGACGATCTCCCGCTCAGTCTTTTACGTAATCGTGGTTATACAGAAGAAACCATTTCCACTTTCTTGTCCATGAGTGAAGAGGAGAATTGCACAGATCCTATAACTGATGATGAGATCATAACCCAAATAACGCACGAGAATGACGAGTCTTTAGCTGAAGATTATTTTGCTTTAAATGTCAAGAAAATTACTCATTCACAAGCCATATCATCTTTGAACACTTGCTTGGAGTGGGCTGAAGAAAATGACCTGTCCTTATCGGAAAAGATGATGCTACGTAACTTGAGGGACAAAGCTTTTTTCTGGTCCATCAACAGGACTCGCCAAACTAAAATAGATCAGTTTATGACTAAATAGACAATTTACACCTTACGTATTTTATGGTACCTAATTATTATGTAAATGTACGGTAAGCAACGAGCCGGGCTTTTCATTTGCATTACGACTGTAGTCCTTACGCTGCTTGTAATAAGAGCATTCCCAAGGTCAATATGTAAAGCCCAGCTCGTTGCTTACTGTACCTCTTAAACTATGTATATAATTAAACACTATTTTAAGAATAAAAATGTTTTTTTTTCTCCTTACATACTATAATCCCAACGCTTCGTGAGTCCGAACAGGGGTTAGTTTTTGCTAGTTCGGATTATCAAGGCTCTACTGTAGTTGTTAAAGTGGTGTCTGATGTACTACTACCAATTCAGCAGATTTGTGAAAATTTGTTCACGTCAGTCCCAGAGGGTTAAGAGACCAACATACATAAAGAATTGGAAGAATGGAAGAAATTGACAAACAGGAGACAATGATACCTATCCCAAGATAATCTCCAAAATGGATTAATTGAAATACTACTTCAAGTATTTGAGAGAGTGAAATAATTTCTTTTATTTATAATATGTTAAGATGAATTACCGCTTGCACAGCACATGAACTATTAAAATTATGTATACAAACCAACTTTTGTACATTTTTGAACCAGTCACTGTGTTTAGGTAAAATAAAGACCAAGGGAAAACATCGAAAACAAAATATTTTTGAGGACAGCATAGACATTTCAGAGAGTGTCAAGCATTTGCCCAACCTCTTTTAGTAGTAATTAAATGCTTTCATTTATGCGTCCTGTATTCCTCCATGCTCGCATTATTTAATCACATTGGAAGCCGACTAGTGACAACTTTATTTCACAGAGCCCGACAGACCAGTTCATAGTTGTTTAAAGAGAGTCCAATAATGCCGATTTGACGAAATCCCGATTGAAATTCATAGCGTTGATGGAGCGTGGCATTTTTTTTATGACTGCCTGTCATTTACAACGATTATAACATATTTGGAGCCTTTCCAAAATCACTTCACTTTGCCCACACCCCAAGTTGGTTGGAGACAGGAGTCCCTAGTAACGAAAGAGAATGTAACCTTACTTAGGTAACCCTTGGAGCTTATAGATATTTCTTGTATGTAACCAGGCAGGCCAAACTTTACCAAACCACTACGGTTAGCCGTGGGTAGAAGGAGTCAGACGTACGCGTCTGGAGCGGCTCATATCGTAGTGAGTACGTCAGTACCGGCTCTATTTCTTTTGTAGCGGCTCAACAGCTCTCATGCCAGCCTAATATAAATTTTATTCCTAGGCTCATAGGGTCTATATTAGAAAAAAGATATCCAGTTCAAAAATTTTGCTAAATGAATTTGAATTGTTTCGTCTAGATAATAAGATCTAATTTCCAATGCTGCCACTCTTGATCTGTGGAGCGGTTCAAAATATGATAAACAACTCAAACGGTTCAAAGATTGGTTTTATGATAAACAGAACCCTGAACCGTTCGAGTAAAATATTTGTTTTGATTCATTGAGAGGTTCAATACGTACTCGAACAGTTGAATCGTTTGAAGTAATATCTGCGCGGGTGAGTGAGTGGAGTTAGGATGAATTGGCGGATTACGGTTCTTTTTAGAAAAGCATGTTTTTAAATGGTATGGGTTACGAATTTGAATTATTAACTTGAGTTGTTTAAGCAACAGCCCGTGGATACCCTCGCGTGTTAGTATACATATTTAAGGATATTTTGCGTTCTAGGCTCGTCATAATTTGCATATATATTTTCCGTTTTATCGTTTATTCAAGTAAGGTTCATTTTGAATAGTAGAACTTTTACTTTATTTTTTTTTAATTCCGTCGTTAATTGTTAGCAATATTTATTAGTTATTGCTAACATACAAATTCAAGGATTTTGCCTGTTTATTTTTCTACAAAATTATTTTTACAGTCGTATTTTTTTGTTTTGGTGTCTAGTCCTTTTGCCAAGTCTTATCGGTTCTTGCTTGGAGTCTTTGAAGGTACATGAAAATTAATTGGCCCTGAAATTCTGAGCCGTTTGAACCGCGGTTCGGCTCCGGATCGAGACTGTAAATGAGCCGATGCGCTGCAGATCATGTTTTTTGAGTGAGTTACCCATGGCTAACTACGGTACGTACGGTTTATCTTCTTCTTCTTTCTTTCCTTTTTATGGCACCTGTCCCTCATTCGACAGACAATTTTTTGCCAGTGTCAAGTGTTAAAAATAAGGGTCCGGTTAATTTACGACCAAGTATTACACAGCCCGAAAATGTACAACCCGGAAAGCACAGCCTGGAAAACACGGCCCGGATTCCATGTACAAAATGTACATGAAATCCGGGCCGTGTTTTCCAGGCTGTGCTTTCCCAGCACAGTCGGGATTGTACAGCCAGGATTGCACGACCATGGATTCTGTGACCATGCTCTGATTGGTCGAAAGCCTATGCTCTGTTTAGATGCACTACACAGTAAGTATAGGCAAGTAGCACAGATTAAAAATTATATAAAATAAGAGAATTATTCAGAGATTAATGTTAGAAAAAAATAAAATTCTGGCACTTCGGCGGCCGCTGCCGCGGCACGCTCGCTTTGCTCGCTCGCCTCGTGCGTAATTTATATGTTTTAACATAACCTAACCAATCCGAGTCGGATCATGAAGTGAGTGAGTAAGTAATTGACGAGTGTAAACAAAGCCTAAGTTTTGGCATCAAAATTTTGGCTGCGTTTTATCGGGTCGTGCTTTCCAAAGGTGTGCTGAATTTGTACGGCTTGGAATGTACAGCCTTGGATTACACAGCCATGGATTTCGCGACCAAATTGTACATCAATTCCGGGCTGTGTTTTCCTCGGCTGTACAATCCTTGGTTGTACATTATCGGCACCCAAAAATAAAATACTACATAGTCAAGCCGGCTGTCATTTGTTTTCAAGAAAATGATTAGCGATGTAACGATCTCGAAATTTTTCAAACCGACTCAAACCGGTCTGAAAAATAAGCAAACCGACTTGTAAATCGAACCGCAAAAATCTATGTAAACCGGTTTGAAACCGGGTTACAAACCGAAATGACAAAGTCAATACGACGAACCAATTTGTATTGCTCATGCTAGAATTTTATGTTATGGAAACCGAAACGAATGAGTTAAATTTATGTAATTTGTATTCATAATCCGGTATGAATACAAATTTAACTCATTCGTAGAACCCAAGAACAAATTGAATCGACTTTGTCAAGTCAATCTCATTTTCATATTTCGGTTCGGTCCGACCCGAAGTACCGACTCGCGGTTCCGCGCCGCACCGTGCGTGAGTTGAAGAGGGACAGCGATCAACAAACCGCTCGCTTACTCAACCCGTCCAGATCGGTTTGGCATAGGTTCAACCCAACTTGAACGGTTTGAAGCTCAACCCGGGTTGAACCGGGTTGGTAACCCGAGTCGTTACATCGCTAAAAATGATGGCGGTTTTCTTCAAAACATTGGAAACAGTTGGAAACATTTTTGGTCAAATCAGGTTAACACGTCAAATTACACTTTCATTCCAAATGTTTACGCTTTGTGCTAATACCTCAAGTAATGTTGGTTAAAATACCACCGAAATTACACAAAACAACTTAAAATAACACTAGAAAAACAAGTAAAATTAAAGAGCTAAGTCACTTCCCAAAATGTCAGACTAGAAAACGAATGCCCGCCGGTACACCTAGTAATTAATTTTGATTTAGTATAGGCATGTTAAAAATAATCGATTAATGAAATAATCGTTTAATCGATTTTAATACGTATTTTTAATATTACATATAATCGATTTGTTTTATAATATAAAATCAATCCTAACCGATTTTTTATCTGCCACCCCCTGACATAATATTTTATACGAAAACTCCACTGATTATTGCACAATGAAAATGAATACAATATGAACAATTCGATTAATTAAAAATCATTTTTTTATGTAGAATGTCACATCCCTAACTTAGTGTAGTGACTAGTGAAGCCCGATCTAAGTCAATCTTTTGCATGCGATCTTCGATTGTTTAAATCGATTCGGTTTACATCAATGGGATCTCCACCCAGAATTAATGGAATGCCTACAAAATAATAATATAGCCTTTTAGTTCGCAAAAAGTATTTAATTAACAAACAATCATTATAACATTTTCTTTAAATGACATGCTTTATTTATAGTAGAAGTTGATTCGTGCATAAATTATTATTTGTTATATTTATTTCTGGGATGTCCACTTTTGGGCATGAGCCTCCTCCATCCTGCTCTAGATATAATGGTCCTGGGTCCGAAAATGGCTTGATTTTGTATTTTTATGTTTTATTCTAATATCTTTTTCATCATAAATCCTTACCCGTTCCTTCCACTTTTCTTTACGTGTGTCGTAACATACAGTCTTTGGCTATATTCTGTGTCCCATAGTTTTATTGTTGTTGTTTTTTTTTATGATATTTGTGTTATGTAGGTTTGATGGAGGGTGGAGGCCTACAAAATAATATAAGAAATATTTGGTAGGGGTATGATACTTTGTTTATTTTACTACCGAGCATGTCATTCCGTAAACTCTGTTGTATTTTTGTAAAAGTTGATAAAATAAGACACAAAATAAGTTAGTAATTTAATTACCTACAACAAACATTGCTAGGTTTCTTGTAGGTAATAATAACCTACCTTACTATCAACCTTGCTTAGTTAAGCAAATACTAACGTGAATACTACAAAACGACGTAGTGCCACCCCGTAAAGATCGTATTGATGAAGATCGTCAAACGTCTCTGTAAAAGCGATTCAAACCCATGCGATCTAAATCGTGAATAGATTCAATGCCATAGGTAAGATCCATCCATTGCGATCCAAAAGATCGATTCAAAGCAAAAGATCAGGCATCCCTATTTTGATAGATTTGACGGGAGCCAATAATGTACGGTCAAATAATGTACAGCATGTTATTGCACACCCAGTTAATCCGTGGCCACTGCATGCACTGGTTTGCATTATCGGGGTGTAGGTATATTAACATGCCGTGCAATATTGTCACGTGTTGATAATGTACAGCATGATAATTGGAAGCACTATCATGCTGTACTTACGAAAAACTTACGAAAAACTTTCGTTCGAGTGGGAATATCACATAACACACTTAGTTGATTCCTACAATGATCTTATATTTATATTTCCTAGGAATTTTTAACGCCAAACTAACATAGCTGAGATAACAAAACAAAACATTTTCTTGTTGATTATATTATAATTATGAGTCAACTATGCTAACAAAATGTGCATATGTTGCAATATGCAATTTTATTTAAATTAAATAATTGCTTAAAATCTAAACGAAGATATGCCAGACGCGGGACCCCAAACCCCCCACGGAAATAAAACATGAAACGTCAAACTTGCGTCAAATTTAATTTCCCATGTACACCGTTATCGCTGGGGCGGTGGGGCCACACTATTGCGATAATCGCGAAGATTTGCGTTGTCGCGACACGTCTGGCCAAAGAATTCATCACTTTTTGAACACGAGCTTATAACGCGACACGCGAACACGAATCTTCGCCTTCAAGTGTAGCCGCAGCACAGATACCCATCTGACTTTTTAATAATCGATTTCTGCGAAAAAACCAATTTTTTTGTATTATTTAAAAGTAAATGCTTTTTATATTCTTTTAATAAACCTAAGAGATTCATATATTAACAATTTATCAGATTAAAAATAAAATAAAATTATATGAATAAAATAAATAACCAATTCAAAATTAACAATCAAAGGCAATGTTCCTTTATAATTTCAAGGTAAGGAATTGGGAAACCAAATAGCATTATTGATACAAATGTTTGTACTAATAAACGCTTTATTTATCTACACTAATATTATAAAGAGGAAACATTTGTATTTTTGTATGTAACGAATAGGCTCAAAAACTACTGGTCCGATTTCAAAAATTCTTTCATCATTACAATGCTACATTATCCCTGAGTAACATAGGCTATATTATATTTTCAAAAAAATCAGGGATCCTTACTAAAACTTCAATAATGTAACCCAAGGTGGAAAACAAAAACCTTACATCGCGTGCGCTGCGAAAACTATTGAAGATAGAACAAAATAATGTACTACGATTTTGTAGAACACGTCATCATCTACAAAAAATGTCGCGACAGCATATGTCTAACTATTATAGTTATGTCACAATAAGTGTTCTTTTATTATAAAAAAATAATTGAAATGCCTCCGCTAGAAAAGGGTCTTTATTTGTACCTTGGTATTAATCCTTATCCAAATAAATCATTTCATAATTAAGACGGTTTCAATACCTATAGATCACTTAAACTGACGAAATTAAAAATGTTAACGGGTCCACGGGTCACGCGCAGGGTGCGATTTCAGTCACTCAAGGAGAAGTGCGTGCAAATGTATGAAATAAGTAGATGCGAGGCTCGAACCCACGGTCTAATGTTATCCTAAAATGTTCAAAAAATTTATGACCACCCATGCGAAGCTGGGACAGGCCGCTAGTTATAATATAAATGAAATGATGAGCATCCCAACAAAATGATAAAATGATTGTCTCAAAAACTAAAATATAAATCAAATATAAAAATATTACACGTAATTTATATAATCGATTTACTAAAAATCGATTAATCTTACTATAAAAATCGATGATAAGAAAATAATAATCGATTTAATTAAAATTCGATAATTTTTTAACATCCCTATATTTAACGAAGAAGAAGAAAGAAAGATCAACAAAATACAAAATTGAAGAAAAGAAAATACTTTTTTTTCTTTGTTGTATAAATGTACCCGAGTGTCGCGTCGTACAAAAATAAAATAAATGTTCAAACGTAATGGAGTAAACTCCAATTCTATCGTATACCTAGAACAATAAACGATAGTTAACATGTTTTTTTTAGCAGTGGGTTTCCAATGGATCATGTAAGTCCATTCATTTCCATTCCATGTGACTTAGATTTTTATAAGCATTAACCTTTTTATTATCACTTACTGTTGCCCACAGTCGGTTTGGTAGACCCCTTACTGCTTTATAAGGCCCAGACTGATAATATCTTATACTCCCCTATAAACATAAGACCATCGAGCCGGTACAAAGGCCCCTGAACTGAACTATCCAATAAGCCTAAGCAATACCAAATCGCCCCCAACATTAGATGAAGTGAAGGTGGCCAAAGTTGTATTTAATTCTAGATAATTTAAGGAACATTCAACCACCAGGAATAGAAAGGGATTGTTTTGTTTACGATGGTAATTTTTGTCCTCATTGTCTTGTTACAGAAGATTTTAAGTCTTTCTTGCCTGTGGTCACACATGCCTTTCCAATTGTTGAGAGAACTTGTACCTTTGTAACCAACCTATAAACAAAATATAAATAAAAATAAATATTGTTGGCCATTCACCCATCACTATGTAGCCACAATCTAAGCAAAGCTATAGGATATGGGATAGCTGATGTAATATTTTTTTTTATACAACTAGCTTATGGAATAAGCAGATGGCCTGATGATGTTAAGTGGGAACCATCACCTAAAACAAAGTTACTTCATAAGTCCTGCTCCGCTACTTTAAGGAGCTGGGCTGGCTGGAGTGAGGTTAGCAGGGGGATAATGCACAATACACCCCACTGCGGGACGTCAGTGCAGATCTCATTCCCCCACCGTAAATTAGAATTAGATGCACTGCTCTGCGTCCATCAACTTGAGGCATACAGATATTAAGCCTCATGTGTAATTACACCAGCAACCCCATTATTCAAACCGAAACACAGCAACGCTGCTTGGCAGCAGAGAAAGGTGTGGCCATAGTACTTCCCCGGATGAGCCCGTCTCAAAGAGCTCTACTTACTTATACCTAAAATAATCCCTTACTATATAACCTCTGCTCAATTTGCATTTTGGTATCATTAAGAATAAGCATCCATCTTATATATTATATGAAAAGTTTAACTTTTCTAATCACTATATGACATTTTGCCACTTGTTTAATATGTCCTCATCATGGAAAAAGTGACTTTTGTGGCAGCGTTTGGCATGTTGCTACAAAATGCTTGAACCACTTGCCTCCGCTTATCAGAAACTCCAAAACTATTTACTATATTAAACTGTGAAGCAATCACTGTAGGTGACTAGGCTTATCTCATACTTGAAGGTTTTTATTAATATTTAATATTTTTTATTTGCTTTAACATTGTATGTGTTTTTGTACCATAAACATTTTATTATTGTAGTATTAGATAAGTAGCACTATAAAGAAAAATTTAATATACTGTAGTGTTAAAATTACCTTGGTACTGTATAACATTGTGTACTACAGTAACCGCCCCACACACTATAACACCACTGAAAACCAGAGCTGCAGGAAGACTTCTTTTGTCTGTTATCATTATTTTAGTTTTTATTCTTCTAGGTTGTATTTTCTATTCTATTTTTAAAGACAGTGAAGGTTTTATTTATAACAGTGTTTAAATAACTTTGATTTCATAAAATTAAATAGAAGCTCATATATAACCTGTCTATCTCTTTCTGAAGACCATATTGGAAAGTTTAATATATTTCAGTATGTTTATTGCCTTCTTATCTAAAGTCAAAAAGTTTATTCAATTGAATCATAAGGATCTCTTTGATGTAGGCTTAACTTTGTCAGGTCTTAGGCCTAAGTATTTTGAGATCTTAATTTACCCAGTAAGGATATATAGGGGTTAAATAGAATAATAATAAAATAAATAAAAGAAACAGGCCAATATTAAAATCATGAAAATTTCATAAAAGTTACGACATTATTACTTAGGTACCCAGTCACATTGTTGCTTTATTCATTCAATTTATTTATTATTCAGCCATTAAAGATTCATTAAAAAAAGTATTAAGTATAGGTAGATCTATATTATATTTTTTTGTAATAACATCTCCTTTATTTCGTTTATCACAACACAACAGTCGAGATCGCTTTCAGCGATAAGATCGCCCATTGTAGGTAGGTACCTAGTACCTACTAGGCTTGTTGAAATAATATCGATACATCGATATATCGATATTTTTCTTTCGATACATCGATATTTTTAGCCGATATATTTTGATTTGATACATCGATACATCGATTTAAAATATTTGATATCGAAAATCGTATCAAAAACGATATTTTTTTTCTTTAATTTAATTAAAATATATAATAGAATTCGAAGCCGCAAAAGATTTGAACGAACGGAAAGTTTTGGATAGAGTCAAGACATTTTACTCCAGTTCTTTCTAATCTGGCACTCAAATACTTGACACCTACGGCTTCCTCTGTGCCTTCAGAGAGAGTGGCTTCTGCCGTAAATCGGCTGCCGACGGTTCCTAATAATAGGAGCCGGCTGACAGCGGAGCATGTGAAGAGCAGAGTTTTTCTACTTTCGCTATCTGACAAATACTGGTTTGCCTGAAATCATTACTGTTATTATGAAGCTGAAGAGTTTATTTGTGTGTAATAACTATTACTATTACCTATTATTGACTTGACTGAACTAAATCTACACTTCTACACTAATATTATAAAGAGAAAAGATTTGTATTTTTGTTGTTTTGTTGTTTTGTTGTTTTGTATGTAACGAATAGGCTCAAAAACTACTGGTCCGATTTCAAAAATTCTTTCACCATTAGAATGCTACATTATCCCTGAGTAACATAGGCTATATTATATTTTCAAAAAAATCAGGGATCCGTACTAAAACTCTAATAATGTAACCCAAGGTGGAAAAAGAAAACCTTACATCGCGTGCGCTGCGAAAACTATTGATGATAGAACAAAATAATGTACTACGATTTTGTAGAACACGTCATCATCTACAAAAAATGTCGCGACAGCATATGTCTAACTATTATAGTTATGTCACAATAAGTGTTCTTTTATTATAAAAACTTAATTGAAATGCCGCCGCTAGAAAAGGGTCTTTATTTGTACCTTGGTATTAATCCTTATCCAAATAAATCTTTTCATATTCAAGACTGGTTCAATACCTATACATTACTTCTTGAATTTTTCAAATCGGACATTCCATTCAAAAGATTTGAAAAATATAAGATCACGGGGCGCGTTCTCACCCAGCGCGGGCCCGGGCAAGGCGCGAGTTAGAAGTGACTCGAACCCACCACGGTCTAAGTTTATCCTAAAACGTTGAAAAAAATTATGTCCACCCATGCGAAGCTGGGACAGGCCGCTAGTACATTATAATTTTAAAACCGCAAAATCTCTCAAAATTTTACCGATATATCGATTTATCGATATATTTTCCTCGATATATCGAGGTCAATATTGATATTTTAATAAATATCGATACATCGATATATCGATATATTTGTTTACTTTCGACATCCCTAGTACCTACCTATTTCTAGTTTTTTAAGTATTGTTTTTGTTAAATTATGAACTTTTATGCTGGACTACGATATAATCTATTTAACAAACATGCACAGACATGAGCTATTATTTTCTTAATATATATAAATTACGCGTCACGTTGTTTGTCCGCTATGGACTCTTAAACTACTTAACCGATTTCAATCAAATTTGCGCACCGTGTGCCCTTTATCTAACTTAAAAGATAGAATAGCCTTCATCTCAATTTAAAGCCGCAATATTATTTTATTGCAAATTTGACACCGCCCAACAAAGTGGGCACGGGTCAGCTAGTTATAATTTTAATTCTTAATTTCAGGATCCTGGTGGTCATTCCAATAGCATTTATAAGTCTGCTCCTTCTGTTCGCCTGCATCACGGTCCCGTTCGCGCTGATGTTCGCTTCCTGGTACATGAGAATCAAGGAAAGGAAGCTGCAGAGAAGGAAGCGAGATGGAGCCAATGTGGCATTCTTCCACCCATACTGTAATGCTGGCGGCGGGGGCGAGAGGGTACTGTGGGTGGCGATTAGAGCTCTTCTGACCAGGTACTTGACTGTTATGTAAAAAAAATGGATCAGTTGAGCTATCTCTAGATCGTTTGCAACTGTCTGTGGATAGCTCAACTGTTTCATGTGTATTTTGTACATTTTGTAAACACTTGTATTCATTGTAATTTTCTTTGTAAATAAATGTATTAGTTTGAAAAAAGAAAAAGTATGAGTAATGTTTGGTAAATAGGTTTGTTGAGGATTGCTTTACCTCTTTAATCTATTTATTTTTTATAAATTCATTCAGTCTCTTTTCTCTTGTCGTGTCCCTAGAATAGTGTGGTGAAAGGATTTTTAAGTGCGCCTCAAGAGGCTCCTTTCAAGCACTTGACACATGTTATAGAACTTTTAGGTTCTACGACATGCTGGTTTCCTCACGATGTTTTCCTTCACTGTTTGAGAGTACTGGCATTGTGCACATACATTTTAGAACCGAAAGACTCATTGGTGCACGACCGGTTTCGAACCCACGACATTAGGATCGGAAGGCGGGGAAGGTAGTGCTCTCATTTCATTCATTTAGTGATTTTATATCATAAAAAATGTTGAAATGTGCGAGCGTACTTTGACGGTAGCCTTAATTCCTGCCGCGGTACGCTCGATTTTCTCGGCGGTCTCTATAACATAATAATTTATTCATGAACATTCTCGACACAGCTCTATCATGTGGGCCATCTGTTTGTTCCAACTTGTTTGAATTCTAAGACAATAGGTATATCCACATGTTGAAATGAACATATCTTTACAGGTACCCAGACACAACTGTATATATTTACACAGTAGAGAAAGCTGAACTAAAGACAATTTTGGATAAGGCTCAGAACACGTTTAATGTGAAGGTTGAGCCGGAGAGGATCAAACTAGTTCGGCTGTCGTCGAGCAAGCTCATTGAAGCCAAGACATACCCCTACTTTACACTGTTGGGCCAAAGTTTAGGCTCTATGGTACTCGGGTTAGAAGCATTTATGAAACTAAATCCAGGTGCGTCTAGTATGAACAGATCTTAATTATCCCCACTAGACTACTGACTGAAAACTGAATCAAGATTTCTAGTAGTCTTTACCCAGACAGCAAACTAACTACTATATTCACCACACAAATGTTTGTTCTCGGTGGGAATCGAACCCACGGCCTACAGCGCAGAACAGCGCAGAAGGCAGAGCTACTCCCAACTGAGCTGTGAAGGCTGATTTCCAAACTACTATTAAGTAATGTAATTTAAAAAAAAAGACTGTACCCGGTAGATATCCCCTCGGATCTCTTAGTAACAAGTACTAACACTAGATTCTTCGAAGAGTATAATAGTAGTCAGAATGTAATGTTCCTCAATATAATAATTTATATATTTTTACTAATCGACTTATTTTGTTTTATTTTTGTTACTTCTTTCGTTTTATCTTGTTTTATGTTCATCTGTAAAGTTAATAATCATTATCATAATTATTCATCTGGGGCATTACAATGATTTTTATGCCCAGTTAATGGGTAACATAAGTAATTAGGTACCTAATTAAGTTATTTGTAAATACTTCTAATGATAAATATCTCTTTTGCTTAGATAACTAGGTAATAAAAGTTGGACGGTTTCATTTGAGAATAGAGGTAATTAGGGTTAAAAGTTTTGGGAAGTAGGTAGGTAAAATTTGGAATGATAATTTGCTTATGAATTTTATTTAGTCTATTTCTTTAGTTATTATTTCTCTGTTCTGTGTTCCTCTCTAATGTGTGTGTTAAATAAACGTATTTCGTTTCATATTTTTTTTTTCATTTTCAGACGTGTACATAGACACGACAGGATGTGCCTTCACCTACCCCATATTCCGGTGGCTGGCGAGGTGCCCCGTGGCTAGTTACACGCACTACCCGACCATCACGCGAGCCATGATGCGACGCGTGAAGCATCGGGTGGTGTCCTACAATAACGCCAGCTCGATAGCACGGAATCCTATCTTCACGTGGCTGAAGCTGCTTTACTACAGGATATTTGGATGGGTGAGTTGAATTAAAAATAAAACCGGTCAAGTACGAGTCGGACTCGCGTGATGGTCAGCTCTTTTACCCTTTGGGTATGGAACCCTAAAAATGCCTTCTGTAAATGCTCTTGCTACTCTTTATACTCTTGCTCTTGAAAATAGCGAATGCATTGAAAGCAATGCATTCGCTTTCAAGTTTGTAGTGTATAACAATAAACTATGCGCGCTGACTGGATAGGCGGGTAGCAACCGTACGCACCACGGTCGGGGCACTCGATTCCAGGCGGCCAATCCAGGCGGACGTTACTCGAAATAAGTGTTTTATTTGGTAAGCAACCTGTACCCCAAGTATGAGTTTTGCTTATCATATTTGGTTTTTCGTTTTACGTTTTTGTTCCGTGTTCATTGCGGGTTTTGTATGAAGACGCGATAGGCATACCGATATGGAACTTTATGTTCCACTACTAATGTTCCACTACTAGTTCCGTATCGGTATCTCTATCGCGTCTTCATACAAAACCCGCAATGAACACGGAACAAAAACATAAAACGAAAAACCAAATATGGTAAGCAAAACTCATACTTGGGGTACTGTACAGTACAAAGTGTATATTGTGTTATAGACAAATATATATTTATCTATAACATTTTTATTATATTTGTTTCATAGATAGCCTTATATCCGTAGTTTGACTGTTACAGTTTTATGGCGTAGTGGGGCGATGCGCAGACGTGGTGATGGTGAACGGTACCTGGACGGAGGAGCATATCAACGAGCTGTGGGACGTGCCTCTGAATACCTTCAGAGTGTACCCGCCCTGTGAGGTGAGGGATCTTTCATCATCTTTTCTCTTTCCCTAGGTTCCTTTTTTCCTTGAGTTTGTAATTTTTTTGTACCCCGGTTCCGGTTTTTTTTCGGAATAAAAAGTAGCCTAAATGCTAATCCAGGGTACAAGCTATATTTAATTTATATGTTAGTATGATAATAGGATTATAACACACTGACAGAAAACAAAAAATTGTGTTATCAACATAGATTTGTGTATTGTCGTTGGGGATCGAACCCACTGCCTACAGCGCAGAAGGCAACTACCAACTGTACTGATCAAACAAGGCCTATTATTTTATTCCATCTATTTAATGGTTTTTCCGTTAAAAAACATGCACTGCGTCCATCGACCCAAAAGAGCAGTGGTGGTCTAGTGGTAGCGGCCCCGCCTACTAAGGTCGTGGGTTCGAAACCGGTCGTGTACCATTGAGTTTTTCTGTTCAAAAATTTATGTGCACAATGCCAGTACTCTCAAACGGTGAAGGAAAACATCGTGAGGAAACCGGCATGTCGTAGAACCAAAAAAGGTTCTATAACATGCGTCAAATGCTCGAAAGGAGCCTCTTGCGCACTTAACATCCTTTCACCACACTGTTTCGAAAGAAACTAGTGACACGACAAGAGAGAGAGACCAACCCGAGGCATTTCTAATATGAGTGTGTTCCAGGTGAGCCAGCTAAAAGAGCTGCGTTCCCTGGTGCGTGACGAGGATCCCATCAGGATCCTGTCGGTGGCGCAGTTCCGGCCGGAGAAGGACCACCCTCTGATGCTGCAAGCTATGTATGAGCTGCGGAACCTACTGGTGAAGAATGAAGCCCTGTGGAGCAAGGTATGGATAAGTCCATGTAGAGTCATTAGTTCTTACAAAACTGTGTGGTGAAAGGATTTTCAGTTGCCCTCAAAGAGGGTGCTTTCAAGAACTTTTTATGCCGTAGGCCAAATATTTGGGTGTTGAACATAGATTTTTGTCTTGGTTTGGGTGTTATTATCTAAACTTCTACACTAATATTATAAAGAGGAAAGATTTGTATTTTTGTTTTTTATGGAACGAATAGGCTCAAAACTACTTGTCCGATTTCAAAAATTCTTTCACCATTAGAATGCTACATTGTTCCTGAGTAACATAGGCTATATTTATTACTAGAAAAAATAGGGATCCTTTCTAAAACTTCAATAAAACCCAAGGTATAAAAAAATTGGCCATAAAATGTTTTACATCGCATGCGCTGCGAAAACTATTGACGATAGAATACAAATAAATTCTACAATATTAAAGAACACATCATCTACAAAAAACTCAGCGATACCATATGTCCAACTATCGTAGTTATGTTACTATAACTTCTTTTTTACATTTTAAAAGTCGTTAGAAATGCCGATCAAAACCAGACCATGTTATCCATACCTTTACAATAATCCTTATCCAAATAAATCATTTCGTATTCAAGGCTGTTTTAATACCTATAGATTACTTCTTGAATTTTTCAAATCGGACATTCCATTTAAAAGATATTACGAAATAAAACTTTAGTTCGCTTTAGAAATATCAGCGAACGCGCGGGGCCACGGGGCGCGTTCTCACTCACTCAGGGAGAAGGGCGTGCAAATTTATGAAATAAGTAGACGCGAGACTACTCCTGCCTCCATGTTGTCATACCCTTTGCAGGGTCCATGTGATACTTACTAACACCCAACAACTATGTTTGAACCTAAACTAAACCATGTGTAAGCAATAAATATATTGAGAATATACTCGAATTCTATTTCGGTATAATGTTCACGGGCGTCATGAAAATGAAAAATCTAAATAAAATGGATGTCGCAGATAAGGTTGGTCCTGGTGGGGTCGTGCCGCGACTGCGCGGACGAGGAGCGCGTGCGGCACCTGCGCGACCTCGCCAAGCACCTGTCGCTCGAGGACAGCGTGACCTTCATGGTGAACGTGCCCTACGCCGCGCTGCTGCAGCTCTACCAGACCTGCAGCATCGCGCTGCACGCCATGTGGAACGAACACTTCGGCATCAGTAAGTACACGGAAACTAGCACCGATATACGGTACGCTGAACCGAGCCGTATAGTAATATGCGCGACGAATCTGAGTCCCTCTGAAGTCGGTCACTATTGCAAATACGTAATACGATAATCAATTAATTGTAGATTGTGTCTTAACCAGGGGTCGGAATAGGTAGAGTTTTTAAGTACCAAATGACGTCATATACGCTACTACGAAATCTAAATATGGATATGCCTTTTTTAATCCCAGTGTCGGAAACGATTCGGGTTCGAAATAAAATGTGATAAAAACTGACGTTACCGATTCATAACCTTTCCAAATGTTATAAAATAGCTCTGCTGTACGTGTAACGTGTAACGCTACTTAGTTTGTGTTTAACATAGGAAAAAAGTGTTTTAGAATACAATAATATCAATCTTAACATCAAGTGGGCCATCTGCGTGTTCCATCAGCTAGTTGTATATAAAAAAACTCATAAGTTTTAGAAAACAATTTTTATTAATCCCCAATTCCGGGTTTAAAAGGCATATCCATGTTAAGATTGCGCGGTTAATTCTACGTCATTTGGTACTTAAAAACTCTACCTATTCCGACCCCTGGTCATAACTTAAGGGACCAAAATTATGTATTTAGGGCGAGAGCTACTTTTTTTTAATCCAGAGCGAAGAGAAGGATTCTAGAGTAGGATCCCGAGCGTAGCCAGAGTTTCTAGAGTAGAATCCTGAACGTGGCGAGGGATTCAAAGTACGTCGCTCGAGATTAAATAATTTTGGTACCGTGTGGTACACTCTGCTTTTCATCCCCCTCTATGAGAAATATAAATAAGAGGTGCTTTTACAAAACGAAATTAACGAAACAAAGTAAATGTAATGTAAAATATTTATATAACAATATTATTGTAAAGTTTCATTAAAATCCATTCAGTAGTTTTTACGTGAAAGAGTAAAGTAAAATTAAATTAAAAGTTTATTTGGAAATAAGGTACAAGATAAAACTAAAAACTAGTGTAACGATACCGACTGCAGAAGTATAAAACTGTGTCGCAGAACAAAACAAACATCCATCCTTACAAACTTTCGCGTTTTTAATATTACCTAGTCTACACTAATCTACATTCTACACTATCTACACTAATATTATAAAGAGGAAAGATTTGTGTTTTTGTATGTTTGTATATGTAACGAATAGGCTCAAAAACTACTGGTCCGATTTCAAAAATTCTTTCACCATTAGAAAGCTGCATTATCCCTGAGTAACATAGCATAGGCTGTAATATATTTTCAAAAAAATCAGGGATCCTTACTAAAACTCCAATAATGTAACCTAAGGTGGAAAACAAAAACCTTACATCGCGTGCGCTACGAAAACTATATGTCAAAGGCCTGAGGTGGTTGCCTTTGTTGTATGTAGTGGTTTGGTAGTTGAAATAAACTTCATTTTTACTGTATTTCCATTTATTGCCGGCGCGCGAGCGCACACACGTCCGTGCACCGGGACGGATTTATAGGGAGAGCGAGAGCGAACAACATGTTCAGACGCAGATTTAAAATTAACCACAGATCTAAAATATTCTACAGATACAATCATATTTCACAGATCTTAATGTCTCCGACAGATAGAACAAAATAATGTACTACGATTTTGCAGAACACGTCTACAAAAAATGTCGCGACAGCATTGTCTAGCTATTATAGTTATGTCACAATAAGTGTTCTTTTATTATAAAAAAATAATTGAAATGCCGCCGCTAGAAAAGGCTCTTTATATGTACCTCGGTATTAATCCTTATCCAAATAAATCTTTTCATATTCAAGACCGGTTCAATACCTATAGTAATGTATAGGTATTGAACCGGTCTTGAATTTATCAAATCGGACATTCCATTCAAAAGATTTTTAAAATATAAGGTCACGGGGCGCGTTCTCACCCAGCGCGGGCCCGGACCGGGCGCGAGGTAGACGGGCGTGCAAATGACTCGAACCCACCACGGTCTAAGTCTATCCTAAAACATTGAAAAAAAATATGTCCACCCATGCGAAGCTGGGACAGGCCGCTAGTGGGATTATGAACATGAGGTGTATTCTTTCCAGGCGTGGTGGAATGCATGGCCGCCGGGCTAGTGACGGTGGCGCACCGCTCGGGCGGGCCGCGCGCCGACATAGTGGTGGAGACGGGCGCCAGTCGCACCGGCTTCCTGGCCGCCGACGCACGCGAGTACGCGCGCGCGCTGCTCGAGGCCATCGCGCTCGCGCCGCACGAGCGCCAGGAGATCGTCGACGCGGCTAGGTACCTTCGACGATGTTTTTTATCAACTGTACCCCAAGTATGAGTTTTGCTTACGATATTTCGTTTTACGTTTTTGTTCCGTGTTCATTGCGGGTTTTGTATGAAGACGCGATAGGGATACCGATATGGAACTTTACAAAACCCGCAATGAACACGGAGCAAAAACGATTCGTTTTTGTTCCGTGTTCATTGCGGGTTCCGTATGGGTATCTCTATCGCGTCTTCATACAAAACCCGCAATGAACACGGAACAAAAACGTAAAACGAAAAACGAAATATCGTAAGCAAAACTCATACTTGGGGTCCTGTACCCCAAGTATTGGTTTTGCTTACGATATTTCGTTTTACGTTTTTGTTCCGTGTTCATTGCGGGTTCCGTATCGGTATCTCTATCGCGTCTTCATACAAAACCCGCAATGAACACGGAACAATAACGTAAAACGTAATATCGTAAGCAAAAGTCATACTTGGGGTACTGACTTCAAAAAAGCCCTCCCCTTTTTATGACTTCAAAAAAGGAGGAGGCCTTTTTTTGAAGTCTTAAAAAACAACAACAATTCTCAATCGACTTTTGTTTTTTTTGTGTCTATGTTACGCGATCGTTCAAAACTTGTTTGGATCAAAATTATATTTTTTGCTGGACGAAGTAATTGCACACGACATGGTTGATTACTATTTTTCATTTAAAAAAATCTATTTTGTTAAACTATTGCCATCTCGTCATTATGATAAAATCGAACAGTAGCAGGGCTAATTTTAAGCAATGTTTATATTTAATTAAGTAACGATTAAACTATTTAGTTATTTTATGGTTTTTTTTTCACAGGGCATCGGTGGACCGTTTCTCCGAAAAAGAATTCGAAAAATCATTCCTAAGAGCTGCCGAAGCTGTCATGGCGATAGAATAAGGTTGTTCCACTAGTTTTAACAATAAAAACTAATCTTATTGAAGAAAAAAGAAAAAATATTTAAAAAACAATAACAGTGGGTAGGTTATGACGTTAGGAAAGATGAATAAAAGCTTTACCAAAGTTTTACCTGGTTTTATTAAAAAGCATAATAATTAAATTGTAACGTAAATATAAAATACATAGAAAAATAATGCTTATTTATAACGGAATGAGCTGTCCTATGTGGAACTGTGGCCGACGCGGTCCCTAGGAATGAGTCGCAGCTCTGATCCATGTTTTAAGAACACATTGCCTGAAACAACACATAATATACTGAGATAACTAAATAAAGTCATTGAAGGAAAGCAAGGAAGAGGCCAAGATGAAGTTACATGAGCCAGATAAAAGAGAAGGTCGCTGTCATGTCATATCAAGAAGACAAGGGGGCATTGAAAAGAGAATTGGAGGAAACTGCATCAGAACCCCGACAAAAGCTAAGCTTTTAATTTAAGAAGAAATTAATAAAATAGGTGGACTTTCCACACAGCACTATCTAGTCACAAACCAAGCAAAGCTTGTACTATGGGCACATATAGACAATCAAAGTCGTTTTGAATCACAAGATTTGTGAACAGAACTACTGGTAATTCATTTCCCATTTGTTCTGTGAACAGATCTAATGGGAAAATAATTCCCAGTAGTTCTGCCGACAGAACTACTCAACAGAACAGGTGGGAGTAAACGAATCTATGTTCAATACTCAAATGTTTCTTCTCGGTGGGGATCGAACCCACGGCCTATAGCGCTTCTGCGCTGGCAGAGCTACTAGCTACTGAGCTGTGAGGGCAGGTATATTTTATCCCAAATCTTGATGTTTTTGACATGGCTGGTCAAAGGATAAAACTGAAATTTACTAAAAAGGCATCGTAAATACCTACCTGAAGTTTTGAAAATCATCGTCCCGCCAGCGTTTTATAAGAATAAGAATCATTGTAATTTTATTTTTAATTTTTCCTTTTTTTTTAATTTAATTTTTACTTTCGCTTCGCGCTAACTCTTCAACCACGAACTCTAAGAACAAGTGCGGTCTTACCTGCGGTCTGTTGAGGGTTGATGCCGATGCCGTCGTCAGTGATGATGGCGCTGGTGGCCGGATCCACTCGGAACTCCTCGGCTGCGAACTTGAGGACCGCTGTGAATGGAGTAGCATCAGGGACGCTCAGCCTAAAATCAGAGATAGGAAGGCTTATGTACAGTAATAGTAGTATACAGTAGAAAAGTGATTCTCTTTTTATTGGCATAGCTCTTTTGTGGATGACCATATGGTTAAGAAGTCAATCTTTTTTATAGCCGAAATTGCCTCATAAATTTTAGACTAATATTTTTTTTTACTTAAAAACAAACTAATTGATGCTGAGAAGTTGTGTTTTAAATCTTATAACAAGAAGTAGGTAATTTTGTTTCTCTATTCACAGAACACAACTATGAGTTGGATGCATGGAACTGGCCCATTAACATAGCTTATAATACAAACTATACCTAATTGATCCTTATGTTTTAATTTAACAAATGTCCTTTTACTTTGATCGCAGATCTATTTGTCCTTCACCAGCGTAAACATTAAAGCCTAGTTTACGCTACAACAAGTACAGTGTAAAGATGAATGTTGCAAGTTACAGACAGTTCAGGGTTTTAACCTGCCTAGGTTAAAGTGAGCTTGAGGATAGAAACTGGTATTTTTTTTTAATACTACTAGCTGATGGAACAAGCAGAGGGTCCACCTGATGTTAAGTGGTAACCATCACCTATAACAAAGCATTGCCTCGTAAGTTACGCACGATAAAAATGTACCCTACGATGCACTGCCCTGCGTCCATCAACTTGAGGCATACAGATGTTAAGCCTCATGTGCCTGCAGCCCTTCACAAAGAGCTCTACTACTCTTAAAACTTGGCTGTTTGGTTATTAGAAAAAAAATTGTTGTAAGTTTTGGGTATAAAAAAAATATATAATATAAGCAGTATATAAAAAATTTACTTGTAGGTATATAAAAACATAATTTAACTTATAATATTAGTCCAGAAAACTACATCAACTTCATGATTTTGAACTATATCTACAAATTGAGATTTTAAAAACTCGTTTTTGATCAACTTATTCACAATAGTTACTAATTCAGAGTATGTAAATTCTATGTAAAAATACTCAGCAGACATGTTTTCCTTAAGAAGCTTGCCGCAGTTAATCAATGCCTCGCACATGTAAGTAAATAAATCACAGTTCTCAACACACATGGTTATTAAGTATTTCTCCTCAACATTGAAAAGGAGCTTCCAGAATTTTTTATACTGATTGTCTTTGCTTAACAAAACTTCTAAAAAACACTCTGAAACAATATTTACGGCCATTCGGTATTTAGGATCTGTGTTGCATAAACTTACAACCAATAACTCTATGATGTCTTCGTTACAATTGTTTAGCAGGTCTCTAACACAGTCTTTGGACTCTATGTTCAATTCACATAAAATTATCTGGCTTTTGAGTTTTAGTAGTCTTTCTCTTGATAGTTCTACAGTCATGTGCTTTAGTAGAGTTCCTTTAGAAGCTGTCTCCAGCATTATGTCAGTCAGGTAAGTTTCCAGTTTATCATCAGAGAACTTTTGCAAGAACACTTTGAAAGCTACATCCATTTTAGTGAGACTTGTATTAGCATTAATAATCTTTTTCAAAATGTATTTAGGAGGGTCAAGGAGACAGCTTTTGAAGTTAACATCTTGAGTGCTGCCGAGTGATGTAAGAAACTCATTGAGAAGACTCTTTCTTTGAAATCTTTCCATGCATTTCTCAATATGTTGTGACACAGTGAAAGCATTTCTTATTTCAGCCTCAGTAGTTTCATTGTTTGGCCAGTTTTTCCATTGACAAAGGTTGATAAAGTCATTAAAAAAGTTTAGAAACTGCCGCACTACAGCGATGTCCATTCTAAGCAATGTAACTTCAACGTAGACACAGGCACCGACTCAGCATCTGGCAACATAATACAAACTCAGTTTTACAGCTGTTTTAGCTATACTTTTCGTGAAACTTTGACATCTACGTTGAAGTTACATGGCATCGTGTTTATAAATATTCAGAAAATTAGGTACTTACACTTTGAATGGCAATTTGGGGTCCGAAGTAAGTGTGATCTTGAATGTTACTTTCGACCTGAAAAAGTATATTTTCTGTGAAACTGAGTGGCCTAGCCATAAGGCTATGGATCAGCGCAGTACGAACAAACCATGGACGTGTTAAACTTACATTTTCAAATAAATTAGTTCTGCAGTAAATTCCTTTATTTTTAAATTAATTTTTATTTCAAATTATGTTATTTATTTCATTCAGGGAGGAAGAGGATGAATAGTAGTCAGGAATCCTTGGAAAAAATATGATTTCTAGTCTAGCAGTGCTAGATAGAATATAATCTAGAACTCTAGAAGACGAGCGAGCGAGACGTACCGTACATGCATGCATGACGTTGACATGACGACGTGCCCAGTGCTGCCAGCCCGGGAACTCAAAAAAGGCCAGCCAGAGCCCATTTTACTAGGGTACCTACTTTAAACCTATAACTTATTTATTTATTTATTAACCAAAAAAGTAACTGCTATAACATATCTGTAAACCAAAGCTTTCATGGATTCAAATGTGGCTAAGTATAAAAACGATCAAAATATTAAGCATTATCCTTGAGTCGCATTTACAAATCAGCAATACACTTCGAACTAAATAATAAATTTAAACTATATCTCAGAGGTATCTTTAAACAGTTCAAAGCCCAAACTATTTAGTATGTTGTTTATCCGTTGTTGTTTTGTCTTGAGTCTATATTTTGTTGTTTTTGTAATTTAAATTTGGTAATGTAAGTTATTCGTTTTCGATTGATTAGAGTATAGATTGTAACGAATTAATTATGTATCTGTCATGTAAAAGAACTACTCTATAAAACATGAATGAAACAATGAATAAATAATTATGAATGAATAAGATATGTGTAAGTATATAAATAAATTCAAATCAAATGTGTACCGGTATTATGCATTTATTAGCCCCGTGTCTGTCATTTCAACATTACAAACGGCCAGAGACAAGTTGACAAAGACGTACCCATATTTTGCTGGAATGTCTCCGAAACAATGCATTTATAATAAGTTGTTTTGGAAGCCGATGTATGAATTTTTAAACATGTTTTAGTGGGGCATGAATATCAAAGAGGTTTGTGATGATGCGTTAAAGGACGAAGTATCACAATATGATATTTCCTCTAAGCGTTAAACAGACGAACTTGTCATCAATATTATGTATACTAGTGATGTAACGATCTCTAAATTTTTCAAACCGATTCAAACCGGTTTGAAGGACATGCAAACCGACTTATAACCGAACCACAAATCGCAAAATCTATGTAAATCTGGTTGAAACCGAGTTACAAACCGAAATGACATAGTCAATGCGACGAACCAATTTGTATTGCTCATGGTAGAATTTTATGAGAAGGAAACCGGATTATGAATATAAATTTAACTCATTCGTTTCTGGTAGAACCCAAGAACGAATTGAAATCGCAGCTGACTTCGGCACCGGTTTGATTTAAAAACTTTAAAACCGTTTTAATCGAATCTATACTAAACCAAAATAAAATGGAATGACCTCCCATATAATGCAATGATCTGGCTTGACTAATGATCATAAAATTATAAATAGGCCGTAAAACACTTTATCTAGCTAAACGCAACAAAAGACTAAACATATACATACACTCGCTGCACTTGCTCAACCACAACTACCGAACCGAAGTACCGTCTCGCGGGGACGCGCCGCGCCTTGCTTTAGTGGAAGAGGGACAGCAATTAACAAACCACTCGCTCACTCAGCTCGTCCAGATCGGTTTGACATAGGTTCAAACCGACATGCTCGGTTTGAAGCTCAAACCGGTTTGGCAGCATTGCTGGATTTCGGAGACAGTCGCTGCCTGGCGCCTTATTATGTTGTGATCAATATCATAATATAATAATATAATATGTGAGTCCTGGTAGCTAATAAAAGTGGGTGAATGTTTTAAATTATAATGAGGAAAGTATTAAATTTGCCTTTTTTACTTTATCTACTGTTTTCTCATGTTTTTTATTGGTGAGCTGTTGTTTTTTAGTTTCTTAGGATTGGCAACACTGCTTGGAGGCAGTGGTGCCATCTTATGGTATTTTACTCTAGATTTAGAGTAAAATTACTCTAGATTATGAGTAAAATTGAAATATCAGTAATTTTTTGGGTATGAATTTAGTTAGGGTATTTTTTGGGGTATCCCGATGCATTCGCAAATATTTTTAAACTTGCGTTGTCTCTTTGATCAGCACCATTATAATCTAATGCCGCTGTAGAAAGAGCATTTTCGGTTTATGCTATTGTCAAACTAAACTTAGATATAGATCGTCCCTCAACAATCAACATAGTTCAAAATATAATATGTATTAAATGCAATTTAAAGATTTAGTCATATAAAGTTTGTAATCTTTGTTACCACAAAAACCATGTTGGATAGATTTAATAACACCAAGTATGATAAAAAAAGCGATGACGCTGAGGAAACTTTATTGGGAGTTGTAAATATTTTTTAATAAAATTTATGAAAATTTGATTCATCTGTAATTTCCCCTACACTTTTATATTAAAACATAAATGCAATAAGTACATTTATTTTTTATTTATGTCAATTTGTAGTAAAGGGTATTTTTCCATATTCACACCAAAGAACATATTTTATTCTGGGTCTAGTCTATGTAACGCACATAGAAAAAATTGAAAAACATCGAAGATGTTTCACCATTGACCAGAAGATGATTGACCATTCAAATGCAATTTCATTAATATGTAGGCTAATAAAGTTGTTATTAATAAATGTTGATCTGTTAAAATTTCTCACTATGTGCAAATTTCTAAAGCCGCCATGACACTCTGTAATTGACGTTTGATATGACACATTGCATATTTTAATTTTTTTGACGGTAATGACTTTCACTCTCAAGCTTGACATAAACAACAGTTATCAAAATGACATTCACACATGTCAGTCCATATATATATCATATTTTAAGTGCATTGTGTTGCTCTCCTTGACCAAGAAAATCTTGATGAGCAAGAAAACGAAGTAAATAAAGCAAATAAGCACTTAAAACAGTTACTATATTGCTAAGCGATAATTATATATACTGTACATAGACCAGACCCCGGCTCCATATATTGATGAAACAGCTCCTTTATGGTAAAGACCAAGCAGGGTAAAGTGAAATTAAGAACTGGCAACACTGCTTGGAGGAAATAGTGTAAATAAATAACATCGTCTTGCGGTCTTGGGTTTCCTAGTTTCCTAATAATGTGGTGGGCCAAAAGGGTGTTGGCGATTTGAAAATTTAATTAAAATCAATATAATGTTTCGTAAAAGAAATCTACTCGAGAATATAACAATTATTTCAAACAGTTTAATATTAATTTGCATTTTACTCCAATATCTTACTGATATTTCTCTTTTATCTGGTAGATGGTTTATCTTCTATATTTCGGCTGTATTTATTGTGTCTGTATTCTTTAGTTTTCGGATTATCCAGTGGTTTTTGAGCCTCAATAAGCCTTTTAGCTACGATCGTGATGGTTTAGTGGAAAAGTATCCCTATCTGTCACCATTGCGAGGTGTCTTGCCAGAGTTACCGAAGCGAGCGAAGTATGAATGGAAAGAGTATGATACGAACGAGCTGAGCGTCATATCCACGGTGCTGGAGAGAAAACTCGTGTCCTCGTGGTACGTGCCGAATATATCTCAGGATATTGGGTTCCCGTTCGCTTGTAAACAGATGTTGGACCAAATGATTGGCAAGGCTTTTCAAGTGAGTATATTCACACTGAAACTATCTACTTGCTACTGCCGCCCGCAGCTTTGCTCGCGTGATACTCGGATATTTTTTTTTCTAAAAGCTATTTCAAGTCTCAAAGGATATATATTCAAAATTTCATCCAAATTGGTTCAGTAGTTGTAGTTTAATTTCGTGGCAGACATCTAAACTTTCACATTCATAATATTTTTGAATCGGTTATAGGTAATATTATAGTAATATTACTTATAAAGGTTTTTTTTCATTGCTATAATATAATTTCTCTAGAAAAAAAAATAAATAAGTAAATAGTTATTAAACAGTAGGTATAAACATCATTTCTTTTTGATCTCATATCATTCACCCCTCAACTATTTTCCCAGATCTGCAGCAACATAGATACTAAAGAGGTTTTCGTGGACATTTGCACTATCCTGAACTTGCATTTGAGAGAGTATGAAAAAGCTGTAAAACGCCATGAAAAATCACCAACAAGTACCATAGAATCTCATTACAAGAATTCTCACCCTATATTAGATGCTGATCAAAATTGTACATCTGTAGAGCACTGCACCAACATTCTTCGCATCTTGATAAAGGAACTGCTTCCCTGGGAGTTAAGAGACACTCCACATTCTGAACTCCTGGTGAGAATACTATCTAAGAAACTTGACAGTTATATTGAGAGTACTTTAGCTGATCCCGCTTGGCTAAACGATAAGGTGATGACCTACTTGACTGGGGAAGAATACATTGAGTTCAAAAAGGAAGATTTTAAGAATGACACTGTTGAAGAAACCACAGAAAAAAAAGCTGAAATAATTCCAGAAACTGTAGCGCAGCAGAAGGACGAAGTTTTAAAAGAAGTTGAGGAAGAATCTCCTGCTAAAATTGAAAATGTGGTTGAAGAAGAGAGTCTTCCAATATCTGAGCTTAAGGATGTGAAGTCATCACCAGTACTGAGGCAGAAAAGAGGGAGACAGGGACGGAATGAAGTCAAAATATATGATAGGATTATTGAAGGTATTTATTTATTCAGTTGAATAATAAAATTTAGTGAGAGTCTATGACCTACTTATTGATTGGGACACTATGGGGAGTGTTCCTGGTAGCTGAGCTTTACACTTCCATTGTCATAATATTTATGTACTACTGTCTGTAGGCAGTGTGAAGACCTGGGAGACAGACATGGACTTACAGTGCATCAGTCTCGGCCAGGACCTGCTGGCTAGCTTGGACGGGGAGATCACTCTCAGCCGACTGTGGGAGCATGAGGACACCGAGGGGAGCCCTGAGGCTGCTCGCAAGTCTCCACAGATCTGGGCAGGTGAGCTCTAGACATAATAATAAAAATACAAATCCATTCTGGTAGTACAACAACATTCATTGGCAGTACAAGGATTTCAACAGAGAAACCAAAATGACAAGTGGTTCTACAAGGATAAGAAGACTAAGAAATTGAAATGGTTGAATACCTATGGAAGTTTCTAAAATGGTATAAAAGAAAATCTTTATTCTTTTTCATATAATTCATTCTATTAGAGGATTCCTATTATTTCCAGGAGAAGAAGACGCCCTGGAGGCAGAGCCGCCGTGTCCCAGCCCTCGTCTGCACAGCCCCAAGGCTGCGGACGCGATCCTCAAGGACCTTCAGTCGACCGTCAGTCACGTCCAGTCGACCGTCAGTCACGCCAAGCACAAGATAGGCGACCTTCAGGTCAAGGAACTAGATGTCTCGAACGATGCAAGTGTATGTTCTGCATGATCTATCCGCTTTTGTGAATCTTTTCTCTTGTGCTAACACTGATTACACTGATCTCCAAGTTTCAGTAGGCAAAGCTATTTTAAGACATTCGGAAAAGTTGCTGATCGGAATTTTCACACCATTTTGTTGAGAAATGCGGGAACGTTCTTTGCTCTGAAGTCATCGTCGCGAGCTACTGCTTTCGGGACGCGTGGTTTTGGCCCCAAACGCCATTTTTTTCGTTACTGGCCTTTCCGGGGCCCTTTGGCCTATAAGATAGTAAATTCATTGGTTTAAATTCATTCTGAATTATTGTTTGATTATGAACAAAAAAGACACAAATTGACGTTTCCGAATGTTTTAAAAAAGCCTTGCTGACATGTGCGTGCATCCGAATCTTGCAATATTCTATTTCAATGCACATTTGACATTATAGAATAGTTTTCAAGGTCCAACTACCGAACTGATCGAAATAAAATTGGGCACAGACAGACAGAGATTGCTGGTATTCTGAAGACGATACTGGCTAGTAATTTTTCCCAAAAAAATATTTTCTGGATGTTTTAAATATGACATTATTGCGAATGACCCGCGTCAATTAACTAAACTAAACTAAGCTATTACATCTCACTCGACATTATTGTTAATAAGTGCGAATGAGAGGAAATTAACGACGCCATTTTGAATTTGATTGATTATTAGCGCGGATTACACCAAGCCGAGGACTCGTAATTTTTTTTATTATGAGACAATAATGTAAGATCGAGATGGATTGCACAAACCAAGAAAGGCCGAGTTGGTCGTCGGTTATTAATGAGGATGAACAAAACATAAAATAACTCTGAAAACTGAAGTTTGATTAAACATACAATATTGGATGCAGTGAAATGCATAGGGCAGCACGGTCTCGGTGGAATTGCTCTGTGAGGTAAATGACTATAGACAGAGATGATCGCTCAACATCAGTTGGGTCATCTGCTTGTAACGTCACTTTTTCCACAGATAATTTCACCGGTTGTGCTCCACACTGGTTACTTCCCGTGCACTGCTATAGGTACTTTCCGTTGCGCATGTGTGTGCTAAATGGACTGTGGCGTTGCGTGACCGTTTGTATTGAGCAATGCATGACCGACATGCTTATAGTAACCGGCAAGTAAGTTGAACTCTGAGGGCCTAACAGCTCAGCCTTCTGCGTTGCATGCTGTGGGTTCAATTCCCACCATAGACAAACATTTCTGTGGCGTTTGTTTTGTGTCAGGGTGATAAATTATTATTTATATTACAACCAAAGGTATTTTGTTTTGTAGAGAACTTAGAGTTTGCGTTGCGGGTTATTTATTCAATTGAATTAGTAGGATAATTTTAAAACGTCTTAAAGAATCACTTTCAAACGTCTTAAAGAATCACTTTCAAACGTCTTAAAGAATCACTTTCAAACGTCTTAAAGAATCACTTTGAAACGTCTTATACTAAACATCAGAGTTCAACTTGAATCGGAATGTTTGAAAGTCTACAAAAGTTTTTTTATGTATGAATGAATGTTATGTATGCTTGTTTTGCCTACTTTGATATTGAAAATGGCATTTGATTGTTATTGTGTTTTTTTCTACACAGGGCGTAAAAAGACTACAGTATTAGCAATTATTCAAAAATCTTATTTTCTGAATGAAAATTGTAATTACCAGGAGTTTTATCTTTACCCTTACCTATAATAGTTGTACTTAGATTTCGTGTACCTTCATTCGTAGGAAGTTTTCTTTTTACATCCTGTATAGATTACTTATGTTTGAAAATTCAGGAAACTGACCGTCATTATGAAATTTTAATAAAATCTGTCCTATCTCTTTAGGCTTTTATACCCAAAGATAAACATTGTAAGCCGTATATCGTCTGCGTCATCGATAATATGTAGACTCTAATATTGGCGAATGATGGCCCTAGAGTTACTTCTTTTCTTTTTGAGTCAAAATCAAAACAATCTTTATCAATTTCACAAGGATCACGTTGTGTCTTATAGATTCACCTTGTTTTAAGACGTTTCAAAGTGATCCTTGTGATTTTATTAAATAAATACCTTTTTGTTAGTTTTATAGTGTTTACTACTCTAGGAAATCACAAAGATTTTTTTATAATATTCCAAAAGTTATTATCAGAGTGGAATTCGAACCCGCCAGAGCCCCGTATAAAGGGGAAGGTCGTGGGTTCGAATCCCACTCGGACAATTACTTTTGGGATATTATAAAAGATCTTTGTAAATACCATTTGACTTTGACTCTGTCAGTGGCTGGTTTCAGGATGAGGCGGCCGGGATGATGGAGGGTCTTCTGGACTTCGGGATAGCGGGCCTTAAGAAAGGGCTACGGTTCACCGGCCTCAGTGATGATTCACAGGTATATCCAACCCTTGTCCTTGTAGAAGAGTGAAGAGAAGAGTGTGGTTGCCGGTATAATTACAGGCACATGCGGCTTAACCTCTGTATGCCTCACGTTGATGGACGCAGAGCATCTTGCACGTTCCTATCGTGCGTGATTTCCGATGCAATACTTTGAGCACCTATATTTTTTTATACAACTTTCATACAAAAGATGTATGAAACGGCTGTTTTATTTTCACGTTCACAGTGTTGGTTCCTTAGAAAAAGTTATTCAAATTGATGGGTACTTTATTCCACTGAAGTTTTTAAAAAAAAGTATTGGAACACCTTCTATACAGTCACACATTCTTTTTCTGCTTATCATGTCACTAGTTCTTTCGAAACAGTGTGGTGAAAGGATTTTAAGTGCGCCTCAAAGAGGCTCCTTTCGAGCACTAGTTACACATTTTATTTAATTATAGATATTATCCTAAAATCATCACGGGATGAACAATATGCATTTAACTTAAATGATGTATCGTGCGTTAGGAGAAGTCCCCGTCCCACGGCAGAGACCGCGACCGGAGTGACAAGTCCCCTCCGCTGGAGTGGAAACGGCCAGAACTCTCCGACCAGGGATTGGAAGCTCTCATGCTAAAAGGTAAAAAAAAAATTGGTGGGCGGGCATTCCACACAAGACTATCTAGCCCCAAACTAAGACATAGTTGGGAAATAAAATATGGAAATACTATGGGAACCAGATAGCTATATGATATACATATAGATAAAAAAATAAAAAAGTTTAAGTATCAACTTTTTTATTTTTTTAATAAATAGATAGATAAATACTTTATTGTACACAAAGGAAGACACATACAGAGACATAAAAAAATCATAAATACATAAATACTTTGTCAGTAGTTTCTTTCGAAGCAGTGTGGTGAAAGGATTTTAAGTGCGCCTCAAAGAGGTTCCTTTCGAGCACTTGACAAATGTCAAACAAATAAATACTTATAATATTATATAACACCCAGACAGAGAACAAACAACTATGTTCATCACACAAATGTTTGTTCTCGGTGGGGATCGAACCCACGGCCTATGGCGCAGAAGGCAGAGCTTTAATGTTGCCTATAAATCCCATTCACAGACAAAAAAGATTCATTATTAAAAAAAAAGGGATTTATAATGGTATGCTAGATATCCGCAAACTCAAAAGGTATTTATTCAATTGAATCACAAGGATCACTTTAAAACGTCTTTAAGCTACGTGAAAAACGACCAAGCCTTGATGAGCCTATTCTTCACATACTTACGGCTTGGTTCCGTTGACTTTAGTGGCGTAAACGGATCGTACCCCTAACTACACAATAAGGTCAGATATCGGTACGGTATGATACGTTTAACACCACAAATCTCAAAATGTATAGAGACCCTAGCTATTATAATATAATTATCATCATCATCATCATCATCATCAGCCTAAAGAAGTCCACTGCTGGACATAGGCCTCCCCTATAAATTTCCAGGAAGAACGATTCCGAGCCCTCTCCATCCATTTGCCCTCTCCATTTGTATAATATAATTATACAAATGTCAAAATGTATTAGTTATCGAGACCCTATGATACTAATTGATTTGCTGACTTCAATGGTAACTATCGTTTTCAGAAGACATCGGTAACGGCTTGCCTCCGCTGGTGAAGCAACACCATGTGTCGTCGCAGGACAGTGTGGTGAGTAGTACTCGAATGTACCTTCTGATTTTATTCTACTTGCTGATGGATCACCTGATGTTAAGTGGTGACCATCACCTGTAACAAAGCATTGCTTCGCGAGTCAGGCATAGGAAATTTCGATGCACTGCCCTGCATCTATTAATTTGAGGTTTAAAGATGTTAAGCCTCGTGTGCCTGTATGTAGCACACGAGGCTTAACATCTTAACATTTCATCGGCAACCACGGCCTTCAAACGGCAACACAGGCTGCTTGGCGGCAGAAAAAGGCGTGGTGGTAGTACTTCTCCGGACGAGCCCTTCAAAAAGAGCTCTACTGCTTTGGTGGTCACCGTTGCCCATAAACACCAACAATATATGGGCGTTGTTGTTGGTTGCCTACCCTGAAAGACGTTGGAAACTTTGTATTACATTTCCTGGATGAATTATTTTGTGCCTCCATCACTCGACTTCCCATGTTTTTTTGTCTCATTTTTTTATACTTTTGCTGAAGGAACAGTACCTACATTTAAATAAATTACGAACTGACTTCGGCAAGAAAACAATATTATTAGAGGGAGTAACCTACAGCAGCTGTTCTACAGTCATGTACCTACCTAACTTTACCTGTGTCTAGAAACGACAGCCATCCAGAGGTAAAATGTACTGTTTTTTTTTTTTTTTTTTTTTTTTTTTATACAACCAGCTGATGGAACAAGCAGATGGCCCACCTGATGTTATGTGGTAACCATCACCTATAACAAAGCATTGCCTCGTAAGTCACGCACGATAGGAACGTGCCCTACGATGCACTGCCCTGCGTCCATCAGCTTGAGGCATACAGATGTTAAGCCTCATGTGCCTGTAATTACACCGGCAACCACACTCTTCAAACCGAAACACAGCATTGCTGCTTGGCGGCAGAAAAAGGTGTGGTGGTAGTACTTCCCCGGACGAGCTCTTCACAAAGAGCTCTACTACTCTTATACATATAACGTCGCCTCTCTTATCTCATTATGAGTGAACCGTTTTTAATTCAATTTATTTATTAATTCAGACAATTGTAGTCCATATTTCGTTAGTAAACTTACAGGCTAACTTATTTGCTAAGTTAGTATTTATAAAAAATGGGTATAAGTATACAAGTTACAATTTTTGTTTTTATGAGAATAAATGTGAAAGATGACATGAGTAAGAAAGGAGTGAGCACTGAGATGAAGAATGATAGAGGAGAGTGGAAGAAGAACCTGTTGGGCCGACCCCATGCAGGGATGAGGGCAGGCTGATGATGATGATGATGTAATGTTGGAACCGATGTGAACCCCGAGCATGTCCCCAGCCCCCGGGGCCGGGCGCGGACGGCTCGTCCCCCGAGCCGCAGTACGAGGAGGCGGCCGATCTGTCCACCAGCATCGCCAAGCTGCGCCGCCTGCTGCGCCAGCGCGCCGAGGCAGCGCCGCATCAGAACAGGTCATTGGACGCACTTATAGAAAATAGCGAGTCTAGATCCTCTATTTTATTACTGTTCTTAATTCTTAAATTCTTTATTGTACACAAAAACATTTACTTTTCTTTCTTTCTTTTCTTCTTTCTTTCTCTATTAACTGAGCGGATTACTTAGTTCCTGTTTTTTTGAGTACTACGTGCTGATGGGACAAGAAGATGACCCACCTGATGTGAAGTACATAACCTTGAAAAAGACATTGCCTCGCAAGTCACGCACGATAGGAACGTGCCCTACGATGCACTGCCCTGCGTACAGATGTTAAGCCTCATGTGCCTGTAATTACACCGACAACCGCATTCTTCAAACCGAAACACAGCGTTGTTGTTGGGCGGCGTGGTGGTAGTACTTCCCCGGACGAGCCCTTCACAAAGAGCTCTACTACTCTTAAAACATCAACATGTAGTATATTACCACCACGCCTTTTTCTGCCGCCAAGCAGCGTTACTGTCACCTAACTTTAAGACGTTTCAAAGTGATTCTTGTGATTTTATTGAATAAATACCTTTTGACTTTGATTTTACTGTGTTTCGGTTTGAAGAGTGTGGTAGCCGGTGTAATTACAGAAACATTAGGCTTAAGGCGAAGACAAGAGCTAATGTGACTCTCGCTCGCACGTTTCGACATGTTGAAAGATATAAAATCACTAAACTCATTTTCGAAAAATCGCAATCAACCATTTTGTGTGCATTAACATTGCACACAGTTTAGTAAAAAAATCATTTGGATCGATACATGTTTTCCTACTCAAAAGTTTGCTTTACTAGTTTTCGCACATAAGCTAACTTTTAAGTAGGAAAACTTGTATCAATCAAAATGAAATTTTTACTAAACTGTGTGCAATGTTATTGCACACAAAATGGTTGATTGCGATTTTTCGAAAATGAGTTTAGTGATTTTATATCTTTCAACAAGTCGAAACGTGCGAGCGAGAAGTTGTTTGATAGTTGTCAGCCCCTTAACATCTGTATGCCTCAAGTTGATCGACGCAGGGCAGTGCATCGTAGGGTACGTTCCTATCGTGCGTGACTTGCGAGGCAATATCTTTTTCAAGGTGATGTACTTAAGGGGCTGACAACTATCAAACAACTTCTCGCTCGCACGTTTCGACATGTTGAAAGATATAAAATCTCTAAACTCATTTTCGAAAAATCGCAATCAATCATTTTGTGTGTCAAGTTTTCCTACTTAAAAGTTTGCCTATGTACGAAAACTAGTAAAGCAAACTTTTGAGTAGGAAAACATGTACCGATCAAAATGAATTTTTTACTAAACTGTGTGCAATGTGATTGCACACAAAATGGTTGATTGCGATTTTTCGAAAATGAGTTTAGAGATTTTATATCTTTCAAAATGTCAAAACGTGCGAGCGAGAGTCACATTAGCTCTTGTCTTCGCCTTAACATCAGGTGGGCCATCTGGTCGTTCGATCTGCTAGTTGCATAAATAAGTATGTATGTAATAGTTGCCCCGGCGCGGAGGTGTGGTGGGAGCGCGCGGAGGAGACGCGCGGGCGCACACAGCGGCTCCCCTCCTCGCGGCCCGTGGACGCCGCCGCGCTCGCCGGTAACTCGCTACTGCTTACCTTCACCACTTTCATCCCCAGGCACGGTGGATATCCCCAACATCTCACGGTACATCGGTACCGAGTACGGCTACGCCTATGCAAGGTGTTCCAATACTTGTGTTTAAAAACTTCAGGGGGCTAAAGTACCCATCAATATGAATATGCTTCTGCAGAACTGGTTGTGGCTCTGATTTAGACCTCTCAAAAGGGACAGTGAAGATGAGAAACTTATGCTATGTATCACTTTCCAGATGAATACGACATGACGACAGAACGGAACTCTCCCAACCAGTCTTCTAACAACATGCAGAGACTTGACAAGTAAGCACTTAAAGAAAACATTAACAACTTGACGAGTTTGATCCCTAGGTAATCAAAGTCTCTGTACCTAGTACCCAATCAGGATTCTTTACGGATGTCCAAGTCAGAGATACGTCTTAACTACATTGCTGAATTGATCTGTTAATCCGTTTAAAAAAGGCCAGGATCATCTTCAGAATCAAGACACAAGTAAATCAGATAAGGCTTACAGTAAGGCTAGTATGTAAGTAGCTAAGCTGTAAGTTTCTCGGTACCCTTTTAAGTTGTTTAACGTATGGATTCTAGACACTGTTCAGGCATTGGGTTCCATATTTTTGTTCATAATCATCTTGCCCTTATCCCTTGCGCTTCACGTAGGACAGGACAACAGATTTTTGGTATAAGGTAAGAGAGTCAAATTAGCAGTAATCCTAGTGATGTCTCGTCCCTCTTTGATGGATTCGTCAGACCGATATCATTCTCCTTTTTCCACACTGCTTTGATATTGTAATGATAAAAACATCCTGTAATTCCCGATTCATAAATACATTTAAAAAAAAACTCACTTTTGGATACCACTGTATGTCTTATCGATATCAAGTCAATCTGATAACAGGACGTATGCATATATAGTCGGACAGCTATTAAGTCCTAACGCGAGGTAGTCATATCGAAATTTAGTCAGAAATCGACTCAGTCATAATGCTATATGTATAATCAAATCAAGATGTTGCCTCAAAGCTTCTAACCCCTCTCCCCGTTTCGAAAGAAACTAATGACACGACAAGAGAAGAGACCCCTCTCCATACCATCCTACCATCCTTCATCTCAGTAGTCATAGCTTTCGTACAAATGTCAACTTTCTCATAATCCATCCAACTTATTTTCGGTTTACTTGTACTCCTATATCCTGGGTTTCAGGATAAATAACAGTGGTGGTTGTTATTTCAGATTGTTCCATCGCACAGTGACGGGAGTGTTCAACTCCCTGAAGACAGCCGTGGGCCACGACGAGCTAGCGCCCGCGGCCCACGCCCAGCAGTGGGCGTACGTGCACACTAACAACGAGCTCAGTGTAAGTACTCATCGGTAGTTCTTAACCTTTTAGAGATGAGGAACTATTATAATATATTGTTAAACAAGGGGCTAAAATGACATATTAATATACGAGATAATTTTAGCGAGGGGGTAAATAGAATCACAACATTGTGATAAAATAAAATAATCCAATTATATAATTTTACTTTTGTCAAATATATTATGGTCACCAATTCAATTTGTAATTAGAAAAAAAAATCGCGCCAATACCTAAATTTTTTTTTATTTCTTTTGTAGCCGCAACGCAATACACCACGCATTCTACCAAAGAGATCATCATTCGGCGTTTTTAGTTCCATTTTCAAAAATAAAATGTTATATTTTTCTTTATGGAACAGTAACAAGTCGAGTATTTATTTATGCTTATTCTACTTATGAATAATGATTTTTGCGATTCCGCGCTTCGACTACAAGAATTGAAAAGATAAATTACTTTTTCCCCTAGAAGAATTGCAATATTTCCTTCGCTCTGTTAAGCTACAACGACGGTCGTTTCGAGCGAGAGAAGTGAAATGTATTAATGTCAGGTGTGCGTGGTGGGCGCGCGGCTGGCGTGGGCGCGGCGCGCGCGCGACGTGGACGCGGCCTTCGACTCGCTGCAGCTGCGCGCGCCCGCGCCGCCGCGCGCGCCGCCCATAGACCTGGGTATGTACGAAGTACAGTAGCCGATGCATCGACTGAGACCGAGGTACATAGATAAGCGCTCAATTGCACAGGAAAAAAAACACCAACTGGCCTTGTCGCTGACTATTTGAACTATTTGAAGTTGAACGCTGCGAATCGTCGATGAGAGTGAGTGAGATATGTTGTACATTCTTGGATCTCCCTAAAGTATTCGACGGTGTCTTGTTCCCCATTCCGTTGAGCATGTAGGTATCGGAGGTATTGTCCTGAAAATATTTCAAACCTAGTTTGAATGCCGCCTTCTGTATGTGAGGATAAATAATTTTAAAAGTAATGACGAACATATTCCTGTAGGTATCCCCCAAGGTAGTGTAATCGGACCCATCCTATTTTCAATTTACATGGCCTCTGTAATTTAGATATTCGTCTCTCGCATTTCTTCCTTTTCGCGCCCTTGTTCGTAACGCTACTTATCGGTCAGGATTCAATATTTCACGCTTTAGATAGAGTAACGTATGGAATACCGACTTCTGAAAAATGTGGGTATGTGCCAAATTTAATATTTGGGCCTATCTCCGATTACCTCTCTAAGACGTCCTCAAAGAATCCGACGTAAGTACTCGGTACTAAGAGATCTGAGGGGATATCTACCGTGCCTGGGGATCAAAGTCGATAGCTGTTTCAGTTTCAGATAGTGTAACGGCTAGTATAACAGAGTCCCACATTGTGGTTCCAGATGAGTGGCTCGCCCTGAACGCGCGCGCGTGGAGCGCCTCCAGCCTAGTGGCGCACGCGCTGCACTCGCACGTCGCGCACAAGCTCGCCTCGCTGCTGTTCGCAGGTACCCTCGCGTACATACAATAGTATATTATACAATAGTATATTATACAATTAGTGAATAAAGAACGGATTTAAAGCGAGGGCCATAGAAGAATCACGAGGAAGTGAAGGATTCTAACGACTGAATCACGACCGCAGAGAGTGATTCATGATGATTGGAGTTTTATGAGATTAGATAGATAGAAAACTCTTTATTGCACACCACAAGGACATTTAACACATTAAAAACAAAAATAAAGTTCAAAAGTTTCAGTGAAGTACAATGGGCGGTCTTATCGCTAAGAGAGATCTCTTCCAGACAACCTTTCAGAGATTCAAGAGTTAGAATACTAAGCGACGCGAGTGATTCAAAGCACTCGATATAAATCCGTTTTATTCAAGAGTTGCATACTATACTTTATACCATGACTACGAGAAAAAGAAAGATTTAACCTTGAATGATTAACCTTTATTTTTGCATAAGTTGTATCTTATATACTAAAGTATACGTGCCAACGTGCCATTATACAATTCATTTGATCAACACGTCTATCCTACTTCGGTTCGTGTCAGATCGATGGAACAAGCATCTGCTACCATATCTCAAATTAATTAATATCTATTTTGTTTTTTTTATTTTATGTTTTACACAAAACAATTTTTATTCTTATATCGACCAATCAAATCTCGAGGAGTTATTTGCCCAAGGAGTTTGTATGTCGAGTATTCTTTGCCCAAGGAATTTGTATTTGTAGTATTTTTTGCGCATTGATAAGGAATACAAATATATTGGTGTGTTCTAAATTCAAACACCAAAACCGTGATTAAATAATCTTTTTAGAGGGGGAATGGTATAAATACATTTATTTACCAAAAAAAAAACACATACACATACAAAAAAATTAAAGAAAGGAAATGGATAAACAGATATTACCGTCTATTACTTGAAAATAAATAAAAAAAAAACCTTGTTAGAAATTTATAAGTGTGGAGTATTCTGTTATAAGATAGACACCCTCACAGCTCAGTTAGTAGTAGCTCTGCCTTCTGCGCTGTAGGCCGTGGGTTCGATTCCCACCGAGAACAAACATTTGTGTGGTGAACATAGATGTTTGTTCTCTGTCTGGGTGTTATTATAATATAAAGTGTTTATCACTTTATATTATACACATCATACAATAATGAGTGAGTGTGTGTTTTGTGCATTGGCTTCCATGATTCCCCCAGTCTCTTAAGAGTGTGGTCATCACAAAGGGGAAACCCACAACATGTGTGTGTGTGTTCAAAAATCTACAATACGTACTAAACCCCCTCCACCTCTCAGTTCGGTAAACTTGTTTAACTATGTTAATTCAATAAAATCAGACCGCTGTCTGTCAAGAAGCCCTAGATATAACTATCTGTAAAAAATGTTAGTGTGATGATAACTTCTACAATTAAACCATATTCCAGACATAGCAGAGGCAATAATCACGAATTGGCTGGAGGGTCTGACAGCCTGGCTCCGAGAGCAGGTGTTCCTGCAGTTCGCAAGGATGGACGATGCGGGGGCGGGCGCGGGGGCCGGGGGAGGGGCGGGGGGCACCAGGAGACCCCTCAACGAGGACCACACCTGCGCCGTCATTATGGAGAAAATACCACGTTAGTTCAGACATCTATTTTGTTATATTTTTCGATTTTGCTGATGGAACCAGCTGCATTTTTTTTACAAAATACATATAAAACAGTTGGGCTATCTGCAAACCGGTGCGAACGATGTAGAGGGAGCTCAACTGATCCAAATCTGTGACAATCGGAAGCGTCCTCAAGAACCTTTTTGCATTGCCACGCTGAATGGCAATGTTGATGCGCTGACCTAGATAGTCACTGCCCTCGGTATATTTGAATAGCCGACCGATCTTAAGGTCGTGGGTTCAAAACCGGTCGTGCACCGAGTATTTCTGTTCAAAGATTTTTTCAATTGTTGAAGGAAAACATCGTCAGGAAACCGGCATGTCATAGAACCTAAAAATCTGGAAAACGTGTGTCAAGTGCTTAAAAAGAGCCTCTTTTGTTTTTAAAATACTTTCACCGCACCGTTTCCAAAGAAACTAGTGCCTCGACAAGAAGTAGGTATATCGATATTAAAGTCTCGTAGATGAGGATAAAAATAGGCTTTTTTAATATCAGAACAACGTTAGCTGTACTAACGAACATTTATCGATTACAACAATTAGAACGAAATAAAAATAAAACGGGAATCAAAATCGAGCAATTCTACAATATTTACGAGCCGTCCGCCACAACCGAGAGGCGTCGGCGCGACCCCTCGCAGGGTATTTCAGAGACGGCCCGGCAGAGTATTCCTGACAACAGCACATCATTTCCAGTGCTGAGCGGCCTGCTGGGCGCGGACACGACGGCCGCCAGCGTGCGGCGCGTCGTGCGCGGCCTCGGCTCCGCGCGCCTCAACCGCCGCCTCGCGCGCCGCCTGCTGGCCGCGCTGCCGCCGCGCTGGCGCCGCGCCGCCGCCGCCGCGCAGCGCCCCCCTGGCCTAGACTGACCGCCCTCTCGCGCGCCGCCTGCTGGCCGCGCTGCCGCCGCGCTGGCGCCGCGCCGCCGCAGCCGCGCAGCGCCCCCCCGGCCTAGACTGACCGCCCCCTCGCGCGCCGCCTGCTGGCCGCGCTTCCGCCGCCGCGCAGCGCCCCCCCGGCCTAGACTGACCGCCCCCTCGCGCGCCGCCTGCTGGCCGCGCTGGCGCCGCGCCGCCGCCGCCGCGCAGCGCCCCCCCGGCCTAGACTGACCGCCCCCTCGCGCGCCGCATGCTGGCCGCGCCGCCGCCGCCGCGCAGCGCCCCCCCGGCCTAGACTGACCACCCCCTCGCGCGCCGCCTGCTGGCTGCGCTGGCGCCGCGCCGCCGCCGCCGCGCAGCGCCCCCCCGGCCTAGACTGACCGCCCCCTCGCGCGCCGCATACTGGCCGCGCCGCCGCCGCCGCGCAGCGCCCCCCCGGCCTAGACTGACCGCCCCCTCGCGCGCCGCCTGCTGGCCGCGCTGGCGCCGCGCCGCCGCCGCCGCGCAGCTCCCCCCTGGCCTAGACTGACCGCCCCCTCGCGCGCCGCCTGCTGGCCGCGCTGGCGCCGCGCCGCCGCCGCCGCGCAGCGCCCCCCCGGCCTAGACTGACCGCCCCCTCGCGCGCCGCATGCTGGCCGCGCCGCCGCCGCCGCGCAGCGCCCCCCTGGCCTAGACTGACCGCCACCTCGCGCGCCGCCTGCTGGCCGCGCCGCCGCCGCGCAGCGCCCCCCCGGCCTAGACTGACCGCCCTCTGCTGTGGGGCTGTACCTGATCATCCGGAACTGGATCCCTGCTGCAGTGCTTTACCTGACCAACAACAACTGGAACCCTGCTGTAGTGCTATACCGAAAACAACAAAATCACGGGGAGTTTCTATTTCACCGAGTGGATCCGCGCTTGCTTCGATCGCGAGTTTCACCTCACTCACGTTGGCATTTCGATTGTTTAAACTCGTGGGTAGCGCGATTCCGCGGTCACTTGAGTGAGCGTTGTTGACAGTTGGTGACTGTCTCATGTCTATTTAGACGCAGTAAAATTAAGTTTGTTCTGTGAAACACTTCATACCAAATATTTATTTTATGATAGAAATATGTATAAAAAATATGATATTATGTAAATATGACTTGAAGCCTTGGTGTAATCAGTTTTGCAAATTGTTATTATTGTTATATTTTATTATAATGCCATGACTTTACGGTATGGTGGCCGTTGAACGTATTTTTATCATTTATTTGATGGTTAACGTACAATAGGTACTTTTGTAAATACTATAGATAATATGGTAGATCGCTAGGCATGAGATTCATCGCTTCAGCATTCGACTAAATATATGAATAATAAAATTAATAAATAATAATTTTGTGTTTAAATTATATTTTTATTAAAGTATTCACAATTAAGTATATAAATTATACCTGCCCCGATAACTACAACAAACACTAGGTTCACTACAATACGAACAATGATACATTTATGTTTAAAAAAATCAACGTGATTACAATGAGTGCGTACATACATAGTTTAGGCTTAACACATAGATAGATTGATAGATAACTCTTAATTGTTCACCACACAGAAACAATACATATAGGATTTGGGCAAAACAATTGGGCGACCTTATCGCTGAGTGAGAGCGATCTATTTCAGGCAACCTTGTCATTGGCTATCAAAGCTCTCCTATGATACTGATACAGAAGATATTCAGAAGATATTGGACATAGGACATTGAAACCAGCTCACAAGTCACAATACAGAAAACCAATTAACTAAAAGGAAAAAAAACTCATGACATGCGATAATCTGTTCGAGGTCCTTTTATGTGATGGCCCCAGGAACTATTATTTACATGTATGGGCTCATTAGAACAGTGTGCCCTTAGCCCGCAATGGACTGTCAGATGAAATCTGGGACGTAGCTACCCTAAGAAAGTGGCTCGACGAAGCAGTGTTTTAAATTTTTTTCTTACTTTTGACTTTCGTTTTCGTTTCCCTACTGAAGGATGAGCCTTGCTGTGTTTCGGAACCTATCCTTTTCACTTGCCCATCAATAATAAAAAAAAACAAATAAAATAAAGATTTAAAATGTTTATTAGAAAATAACATGTTATAAAATATTTTATTACATAGTTAGGTATAAACCATTAAAACTTATCAATATTTTAATTTCTGAAAACTGGGTTAAAATACGTATCAAGATTAGCGTATGTAGGTAGGTACCTACTAAGCCTAAGCTTTTATATTTCTAAACCCCCATCAGAATAAGTTCCCTAGTTTTTATTATGAGTAGAAAGGTACCTACTTAAGACTACTGCATGTACTGTACATGTACATGTGCAAAACATGCAGCAGACCGACAAACAATACAGACAGCATAATATCTTGTCTTGCCTACAATGATTATCATTTTCAATCGCGTTCTTCACGTAACCTCCTCAGGAAGTCGTCCAGGTATGCTTGCATTCCTCTCTCGGCGACGGATACCAGCGCATCACCGACTGCGGGCGCAATGTTAGCGGCGCCCTCGCATATTTGCTGTATGCTCTGCATTAGAGCGGGCACATGCTCGGTGGTACTCGCGACTCTCTTCGTGAGATCATTCACTGCTGGTGAACTGCAGTACTCATGCGCATGCCTCAGTGGAATCTCTGTAAATGCACCCGATTCTATAATCCGACTTAGCTTCCTCGAGTCCAAATTCCTGACACTTTCCACCACGCTGTCTAGAAGTTCCTGGTACTCTGATCGGAAATTAGATACGATCTGGTGGCTTTGCTGTACAAGGTCGATGACCTCGTCGATGTTGCCTCGGTTCAGGTTGCACTGAGCAGTGGAGAGAAATAGATTGACTACATTAAAGAGACGGTCTTGAATTGCTTCGGCGATCGGCGTTTCACGACTACTGGTCCCGGTCTCCTTGGCCGCTCTATTATCTTTCAGAAGTATTTCGAAAAGTATTTTCTTGCATATGTCACTATTGGCAAGCTTGGCGAAAGCAGTGTCGCTCTCCAGCTTGTAATTCAACACACGTCTGATCCCCGGAGGCGCATTGAAGAGTAAAATGTTTAATGCGGAGTGCCAAAGCGAAGCGTTTTTTAAAGGATTTTCTGAGGAGTCCTGTTCCAGCTGTTTAAACATGTCTGCAAGCCCTTCCATAGCGAAGTACTCCGCGAATATTAGATGTCCGAACCTCGGCATGTCGTTGACAACGCAGTCGACAAGGCAAGACTTCTCTTCGCCCGTCTTGATCCTTCTGATCGTCTCCTTGACCTCGATGATTTCCTCTTTTTTGAGCAGTTTCGTCAAGTCATTCTCGCGGCAGATCGTGAACAGTCCCAGCTTCTTATGTTTGTTTATAAACTCCCTCCTATTGTAACCGAACGAACTGATCCCCGATTCTTCGTCGTGATCGTCCGTGTCATAATCCTTTGCCAAGAACCTTCTCATCTCATCTTCAATAAAATTTTTGTACAGTGTAAAAGTGTTCATCATCAATGACCACTTGTTTTGGCATTCGGCCTCGTCCATCACGAAGGCGAAGCAGTCTTCAATCCGGCACTTGAAGTAGTTGGCAGCCATGTAGATGTGCAGAGGAGTTCCTGCTAGCTCTAACTCCTCGTCGTCTGGTGTCCTTCCTAATACTGTGTCGATGGGGGTGTACTGGTTGAAATCTATATCAAACTCTTCCTTGAACTTATCGTTTAAAATGGATGGAGACACATGATTGATTTCGCTCTTCAAAAAATTTGCAGCAGTGATGTAGACATAATGAAACAAAAGACTCAACACGGGCACAAACTCACGGTTTGGTTCCTTTTTCAAGCGCAAAAAAGAATTGGACACGTACTTCATGAACGAGTAAATGTTTTCGAATTGATCGTAATTCAGTTTCTCCAGTCTCAGGTTTGTGCTATAAAATCTGTTTAGGAAGTTCTTCTTGCCTTCTGCGTTGAGGGGTTGTAGAGTGTAGGGGGTGCCGAACTCGCGCTCGAGAGCAAGCTTGGTGTGTCTATAAGAGCATGTCGTTATCCACATTCGCTTATCACATTCTTTTAGGACATTTAGTACTTTGATCACCTCCTTTTCGTAATGACATATTGCGTCGAAATCATCGAAAAGGAATACAACTTTATCATCGTTGTATAAACTGATAAAAAGTTCTAACTCAAACAATGCGACTGGATTTTTCATGCCTTCCGCATTTGCCAATAGTATTTCATTTTCTTCCGATCGTTCTAAGCTTATATTAAGATCGCTGTTTCTTAGCGCTACGCTCGTTAGAAATGTGATAGCTGTATTATGGTGAGCTTCAATTCCCTCTTCTTGCCATCTTCTGAACTCCCTCTCATGGTCTGGCAAATTAATTCTCACCAGCCAAGGTATTGGATCTATCTGTTTTGTCTTGAGGGATAGATGGGTTAGTAAAGATGATTTTCCCATTCCAGATGTGGCAGATACAACGACTACCTTATCGTTGATATCATTAAGCGTGTCGACTTGAATCGCATCGTCGCGTTTCAAAAATCTATCAATGTAGTTACCTCGGACGTCCTTATAGGTACGGTCAAGTAAAATATGACCTAATTCCATTTTTTCACCATTAAGAAGGTGAACTAATAGTTCAGTTCTGATTAGACCTCTTGCTTTTTTATCTACTGTTGATGATAAAGGTAGTTCTTCGCCCTGAAAAATTATACGAGTCTCTTCTAATATCTTTTTTTGAGAATCTTCATCCAAGTCTATTAAATATGTATCATTGTCATGGACAGCTGTATATTTATTCTTTACAGCATATTCATCTTTCAGTTCATCAGCTAAAATACTATCGGTTACGATTACGATACGCTTTCCAACAAATGTTGTAATAACTTGCTTAAGCTTGTTACAAAACCCTTCGTAATATTTTAGGGTTTCATACATAATTACCAAGCTTTGCAATTTCGTGCATGATAGTTCATAAATCATAGTGTTATAGTCATTAAGCGGAAGGCTCAGGACATAGTCAAAATCTATGATCGTGTAGCTATCACAGTTTTGAAAATATTGCAGTATTTTTATGCCGCTGAGAACGTTTGCTTCAGTGACTACGTTAAGAAGACCTTCGGGGTTTTTATTTAATTCTATAGTGTTTATGGCTGCTGTGCTGAATTTGATACCAAGTTTTTTGATTTTGTTTATATACATCAAGTTAAGGAGCGTTAGCAATGGACTGTCAATCACGTCTTTTTTGGCTTGTTCAAAAAACTCATTAGCATTAGTTAAGTAAGGCGCTTTTCCTGATTGCATCCACCATTTCTGTATTTCGTCGTGCGATCTAAGAAAAATTGCATCTGAATGTATTCTGAACACAAACTGGTTGTTGCCGCTTTGGGTACTATAGTGATTGTTAATTTCCTTCTTTAGAATTCTTTCAACTTCATCTTCTTTTGCTTGATTTGTGTAAAACCAAAGTTTGTTTAAAAAGTCTTTAGCCTGCTGCTTGTCATACTCGTCACCATCAAATGAATATTTTGGAAAACCGTTGATGTTCATTCTAATCCTATATTTCTCCAACTCCTGTATTCCGATTCTCTCAGTCATATTTGCAATAAATTCATTCGCTTTTGGCGGCTGTTTATTTCTTGTGTCAAATTTTATCAGTCTTGTTTCTTCATCTAGAATCAAGGCATTTCCCACTGCGCCACCAATGCCACCATTGATATCTATGAAACCTTGTGTTATTTGATCTTTTCCCGAACCTACGACTTTATCACTGATTTCGACTTCAATTATGTCGTTTATGCAATCTTTTTTCGCCTCGGAACAAGATTTGAGTATTTTTTCTACTTTGTCCGCTATTTCATCTAACCTTTTGCTAGATTTAGCTCCGCTCCCTCGTAGAGTCATATCTAAGTTACCAAACGATGTCGGTAGCTTAAATTCGATCGATTCAAGTTTCATCTTGATAGCTTCTTTAATAGTTTCATCGTCTATTGACATATCAATTAAGTTTTGTTTAATTTGGGTCAAGCGATTTCCTTTGAATTCCTTTTTAATGTTAGTGTTTTCAATAATTTCCAGTGTTCTGGTCTTTTCATTAAATGTAACAGTCTTTGCAATAACTTTGCTTATGGTAGAAGCACAAGGGTTCTGCAGTACGTTTTCTATACAATTTGTGACTTCGCTCTTGGGTATCAAAGTTTTGTCACAACGCGTAGATGATATTTCTTTATAAAAAGTTTCCCTTAAACAAACTATAAACCTTGATCTACTAGTGAAAAATTCAGGGCGAAATTTTGCCACATGATAAAGTTTTGATTCTGTATTTTTGCTACCTCTTCCATCAAGCAGGTCGTTGGAAGCGCTAAGCAGCCGGTTAGGATTTGATTTATTCAAAATTTGTACAACTTCACGACACAGCACCACGTGGTACCTTTTGATGAGTTCGTCAGTCATCATCGTTTCTGATTTGTCTTTTTCTGCCATGATGAAATGCAAAAACGTGGGGCCAAGTTTCTTTATACGATCTTCAACTGTCATCTTAGTTAGAAATGCGACATCTTGTTCATCGTGTTCGTATTGAAAACACTCTTTTGCTGGGCCTGTTTGAATTAGATCATTGACTTTTACACTTAATTCATTTGGTTGTGGTCGTTTTCTCTTAAAATCATCCTTAGCAGGTGTGTATATTATAAAATTGCATTCGACCTTGTTGAATTCTCCTTTGAACAAGTCATCTTCGTTATTGGGTCGAAAACTATCTTTGATTCTTAAATAGCTGTCAAAGTATTTCGGCAAACTGAAGTCACCTGTTTCATTGCACACATCTTCGACAGTCAGTCTGTTCTTCTCGCGGTCTTCTCTATGCTTAGCTTGCACAAACACCATTATAGGGTTAGCATGATCCTTTACTTTGTATCTCATGCATATGTCGTCTAAGGCACCGATCCCGTTGATATTTGTTCCAAGATGGAATGTTTCTATTTTATTGTCATTTAGCGCCCGTAGTAGCACCAGACTCAATAGCTTTGTTTCGTAAAGTTGTCCACTAACGCCTGAAGTCCCAGCTCTTTTGGAATATAAAAATTCATTCTTGTTCTTCTTAGATTGTTTTGTGTTACTCTTTTGACCAGAATTCATGCTTTCGTCTAAATTTACTGTTGAAACTTGTTCAATGTGGCATATTTCTAGGTTTGCAGTGTTGAATAATGCCTGAATGTCAGTACGTTTATTGGTTTCCATAAGATTATTAGCGAGATCTAAGGGGGATTTACCTTCAGAGTTCTTTTGGTTCAGTATAGCACCTCTTTCGATGAGCAATTGCACTATGGCCCTTTCACCTTTCTGCACCGCGATGTGGAGCGGAGTGTTGTGTTTGTTGTTTACATCTTTTGTGTTTATATCTGCACCATCGTTCAGACATCTCTCGATGTTTGCTTTCTTTTCATCGGTAGCCCTAGTTTCGTACAGAGATATGAATAGGCTGTAATTCTTGATCAGTGTATTTTCTCCGGTTGACATTATGGATTAAAGTTCGTAGCACTTGTTGGCACAATTCAGTCTTTTAATCACATTATTTTATATGCGAACGCGGACACTTCACTCGTATGTTTATTTATAAATAAATGGATTTTGGTGTTATCACGCGCGCTGTTATCATTGCAATGGCGGGTAGGTATGTCGAGCTCGAGTGGACACTTTATCGCGACGCAAAAAAAAATCCCCGAGCAGGGCACTTTATTGAATTAACACTGAGGTAAGTTTGAGATTATAACGCACTGTTTATGATAACGTATGTACTCGCGTTGTTTATTAGGAACAATAACTTAAGTACCTTCCTACTTGTAAAGCTCGAGCTTCGCATTATGATCGAGCGATCATGTAGGTAGGTAGGTATTATAATATGATATGATCCGAGCTATGCTAATATGTTAGCGTTAATTCGTTGCCGCGACACACGCGTCTCGCAGCTTTGGCCTTGGTTCGGGGAATAAATAAAATTAAAATTTCAACCGGCATCGGCCGGCACTATTTAGCGTCAGCATAGCGCTCCCGTCGCCGTCATTGGATTCCTACGTGAATGAGTCATTGACTCAGACCACAAAAATCCACTAAGTTACGACTAAGAAACAAGTAGGTAGGTATAGTTCCTCTCCAGTAGGTAACCCAAACGTAAAACGCTGTATCTTATCCTACTAAAAAGTGCCTCAAACCCTAATCACTGAACGATTTTTATAAATGTGGAAGATAGGTAGGTACTCGGTACCTAGGTATAGATTGCCCTGCTAAGCAGATGATGTTTCCTCTGACTATCGTTGCATAGTTAAATCTCAGAGCACATCCTCGGATGATTGCCCCATGTGGAATTGTAGGTACTGCACCCATCATACTCAGACAGTAGAGCTCTTTGTGAAGTGTTCGTTCGGGGAAGTACGCCTTTTTCTGCCGCCAAGCAGCATCGCTGTGTTTCGTTATGAAAAGTGTGGTTGCCGGTGTAATTTCAGGCACATGAGGCTTAACATCTGTATGCCTCAAGTTGATAGACGCAAGGCAGTGCATCGTAGGGCACGTTCCTATCGTGTGGTGATGGCACAGATAAGAGAAGACTAGTAGTGATGGTTACCACTTAACATCAGGTGGGCCATCTGCTTGTTCCATCAGCTAGTTGTATAAAAAAAAAGACAATACCCCACTTCAAATTGAAACACAGCATGTGAGTAGTGAGTAGTGATACTAGTATTCTCTTATCTGTGGTAGTGATGACCAGTACCCGATGTCGGAGTTTAGTTTTCTGTATCGTCAGGACGTTTTATGCAGAGTCGATAAGCGCCTCTATCGGGCGTGCTGAGAACTCAAGAGAAAACAAAAAAAAACAAGACTTGGACTTCGGGTACAGTTCGGCAACAGTGGTAGTAGGTAGGTAGGTACTTCCACAAATACTTAAATTCTTAAAGAAAACAAATTCTTTATTTTTGTCCGTTCATGTTTTTCGTCGACGCGTGTCGGACACTACCTACCTATATTATGACCTTCGAACGGGGAATACCTACCTAACCTACTCGAACCTACTTGTACAAACGAAACTGGATTTGCTTTCCGTGCCTACGGTATTGGGTCCTTCCTACCAAGCTCATTAGGTTATTGAACTCATTAGGCATGTAGGTACCTAAGCACTAGGTTGGTAAGTATAACAGAAAGAAAACTCGTTTATTCATCCACCACCGTAAAAAATAAAATAAAAATAAAAAACTAAAATAACATAAATTAAGCAAACCAGTAAGTATACAAACTAAAAAGATAAGAATATATATATACTAGCGGCCTGTCCCAGCTTCGCATGGGTGGATATAAATTTTTTGAACATTTTAGGATAAACTTAGACGTACCTAGGTTAGAGTCTCGCGTGTACTTATTTCGCACGCCCTTCTCCCTGAGTGAGTAAAAACGCGCCCCTTGGAACCGCGCGTTCACTAATAATATTTTAAAGCGAGCTAAAATTTTTAATATTGTAATATCTTTTGAATGGAATGTCCGATTTGTAGAATTTAAAAAGTAATCTATAGGTATTGAAACAGTCTTGAATACGAAATGATTTATTTGGATAAGGATTAATACCAAGGTACAAATAAAGAGCCTTTTCTAGCGGCGGCATTACAATTAAATTTTTAATATTGTGACAACACACTTATTGTGACATAACTATAATAGATAGACATATGCTGTCGCGACATTTTTTGTAGATGATGACGTGTTCTGCAAAGTCGTAGTACATTATTTTGTTCTATCATCAATAGTTTTCGCAGCGCACGCGATGTAAGGTTTTTGTTTTCCACCTTGGGTTACATTATTGGAGTTTTAGTAAGGATCTCTGATTTTTTTGAAAATATAATATAGCCTATGTTACTCAGGGATAATGTAGCATTCTAATGGTGAAAGAATTTTTGAAATCGGGCCAGTAGTTTTTGAGCCTATTCGTTACATACAAAAATACAAACATACAAAAATACAAATCTTACCTCTTTATAATATTAGTGTAGAAGTGTAGATAGTTCTATTTAAGTAACATTCAGTGGTGGTGAATGGGCCAACAGCTCAGCATATGCTACTATATGTTGCCATACAGTAGCGCTGGTCTTCTGCTAATATAATAGGTTGGGGAAAAAGTTTCTTCGCATTTTTTAAGAAAATTCAAAACATTTTTTTATATAGTTTATTTACATTTAACTAAAGTATGTAGGTACCATTTTGTTCGATAACTTTTTGCCATCTTGTAGGTAGTGACATGATCCCATTGCTATAGAAATTTTGGGACTTCTGATCAAAATACCGCGACAAGTGGTTTTGGCAGTCCTCTCGTGATGTTAACCTGACACTGCCTAAAGAATTCTGAAGAGACCGAAACAGGTGGAAATCTGAAGGTGCAAGGTCAGGACTATACGGCGGATGCATTAACACCTCCCAGCCAAACTCTCTTAATTTTTGCTGAGTGGCTTAAGATGTGTGAGGTCTAGCGTTATCATGATGAAAAACCACACCTCTTCTGTTGATTAATTCCGGCCGTTTTCTCTCAACTTCTTGCTTTAATCTCATCAGTTGTTCGCAGTAGAGTTCAGAATCGATGGTCCTGCCTGGTGGTAACAGCTCATAATGAATAATGCCCTTCCAATCCCACCACACACACAGCATCACCTTGTTGCGAGTTAACCCGGGTTTCGCCACAGTCTGTGAAGCCTTTTGACCACGACCTTTTTCGCACGTTCTTGTCGTACGTGATCCACTTTTCATCACCAGTTATCAGCTTCTTCAAAAATGGTTCGGTTTCATTACGTCGTAATAAAGAATCACAAATGAGTACACGGTTCATTAGGTTTCTTTCTGTGAGCTCGTGAGGTACCCAAATATCGAGCTTTTTTGTGTACCCAGTTTTTTTCAAATGTGCCAAAACTGTTTTGTGGTCAATTCCCAGTTCTTCAGCTACGTCGTAACTACTGATATGCCGATCTAGCTCCACTTTTTCAAAAATGGCATCCATTTTGTCCGTAATAGGGCGACCAGAGCGACGTGCATCTTTGACATCAAAATTTCCGGATTGAAAACGCCTAAACCAAATTTGTGCTACTCTCACAGACACTGCACTAGGTCCATAAATATCGCAAATTTTTTTCGCGGCTTGCGTTGCATTTTTTCCTTTTTTGTAGTAAAATTTTAAAATGTATCGAATTTCTTCATTAGATTCACTCATCATTAACAGTACGAAAAACAAATAAAAATCACACATTTTCCTAATTTGAATTTGGAATTACTATCTTTAAAATTTAAACTTTTAATGATATCAAAACCAGCCAGATACAAATAGTATAGCCAAAGAGATTTTATTACAAGTTTATACATACTCTAATGCGAAAAGACTTTTTCCCCAACCTAATATAATAGGTACCTACCTAAGACACTGATTAGATCATTAAAAAAGGTTATTGTTCAGAATGTTAATGTATAACACGGGGGGGGCTGAGGTAGCGCGAAATACCTAAAGTTCTTGGATACCCTCATTAATTTCACTTTGCAATCTGTGATTTAGCCAAACTAGAATATCACTTCAACGCGATCACGTAGGTACCTACGTACAATAATGAGACTACAATAATTTTAGGTAGGTAGGTATTACATAGATTGCATGCATTTAAATTCGGAGAGCCTAACTTCAGTGTTTTCATCCAAAAATGGCCCAAGGTACCTACCTAGTACCTACATTACTTATGTACCTACCTACCTAAACAAATTAAGTAGGTATCTGTATCTGTATGGTAAAGAATAGCGCGCTGCTTTCGGGTATTTGACCTTGACGTAATGACTGTTGCCGATTCGTTTTTCGACCGGCGAAAAACAACACGTTCTCTAGCCGACTGACGACGCCGAGAACGCGTAGATATTAGGTAGGTACATAAGTAATGTAGGTACTAGGTAGGTACCTTGGGCCATTTTTGGATGAAAACACTGAAGTTAGGCTCTCCGAATTGTAGAGCAATCATACCCAAAGTGGTCTATATCGACCCCCAGGGGTCGACGACGACCTACAAGGGGTCTATGTAAGCGAAAAAAAGAGTTATACGGGGTCTACGATAGACGATCACATTTAAGTAGGTCTTGATTTTAATTTTGACTTTTCATTAATGTAATAAATATTCCAAATATGAGTTTATTGCTTAGTTTTTACCTGAAAACCTAACAGACCGACGACTTTTAGTAATTTAAACAATTATAAGTAAATGTAATTATTAAATGACTGCATTGAAATGACAATGTTTTTTATTAAATGATTGCATTGACTGACTTTAAATTTGTAAACAAACTTCTTATCGCATTTTCATAAATTAGTAACATCTTCACTAGTTAGGTACTAGGTACTTAGGTACAGTTAAACATTTATAGAGTTGATGAATTTTTAAAAATGCAATAAGTATTAGCTAAGCGGGGTCTACCAAAAACCGAAAAATATGGCAATAGGTCTATGAGACAAAAAAGTTTGGGGACCTCTGTTGTAGAGAGAGTTTGAATCTGTGACGGACGACTGGATGAATATTCTTTATTGTAAAAGGGAAAAACAAAACACGGGTAAATAAGAACTATATACTTATCAATGTACAATGGTCGGTCTTATCGCTAAAAAGCGATCTCTTCCAGACAATCTTTTGAAGTTGGACGAGTTGAATTGAAGAGTATACCTACCTAATAAGTTTCCTGGTACCTACCTATGAATGTGATATGTGGATATTATTCATACCATATAACCAACGTTCTCATACTATTTTTAATGGAGCCTTTGTAATAAAAATAAGATTTCATTCCATATACCATTTATTACACCAATTTATATTAAAATAAAAATATAAATATCACAGAACACGCATTGCATTAAGTACCTATATTCTATAGAAATAATGAGATTCCTAATAAAATCTTTAAAAAATCTATAGTCAACTATAACGATCTCTATTACACACTGTTTTTAAGACATAATACAAACCCTTATTTGCAAATAAAAACACACACATGCACACACAAAACAAATATGTACCATAATTTAATTTAATTACTAACATTCACCACTACCACTGTGCATATGTGTGTTCTTTTTAGATTTAGATGGAAGTCTGAATGCAGCCAAAGACGAACTATCAAAGTTTATAAATAAAATATAGGCTATCTAGCATTTACAAACACTAAATCGGTTCGGCTGTTACCGCACATACAACATAAATCAATGATTTAACTAAACAATCACATTTTAATAGGTAACTTTAATAGTAGTAGAGCTCTTTGTGAAGGGCTCGTCCGGGGACTTCCCCAGACTACCACCATGCCTTTTTCTGCTGCCAAGCAGCGTTGCTGTGTTTCGGTTCTAAGAGTGTGGTTATCGGTTAAATTACAGGAACATGAGGCTTAACATCTGTATGCCTCAAGTCGATGGACGCCAGGCAGTGCATCGTAGGGCACGCTTCTGGCCTGGCTAGATTGCCAGATTCTCAAAAATGGAAATAATAGGTCTACAGGCGCTTGCATCTATTGTAGATTATTTATGTATACAAGGTTTTCCAATACTTGTATTAAAACTTCAGGGGGCTAAAGTACTCATTATATGAATAACTTTTTCTAAGGAACCAACACTGTGAACGCGAAAAAAACACAGCTGTTTCATACAAAAGTTCAATACCTACCTGGCTAAAATGTAATGTCCTAGAACCTAAAAATTACTAAAATGTGACAAGTACTCGAAAGGAGTCTCCTTGAGACTTAAAATCCTTTTACCACACTGGTTTGAAGGAAACTAGTGACATGATTTTTCCATTTCAGCTTCCCGGCAGAAGGCCTTTTTTACAGAATCCTTGTATATTCCATACTGGTAAAAAGATCAATAAATATTATATAATATTACCTTATCTTAAATCTTAGCCTAAAAATAAACATATTGAGCAGATCTTTACAAATTGCTTATCACTAAAGATACTATATTATTAGGCGCAAAAGACGCGTCATTTGTAAATTCGCTCAAAGTACGAAAATTATTTACTTATCTAATCATCACGGTCCCGTATTGATTATTTAAGTACAGTTAACATCAGAAGTTGATGACTTCTTAGAGCTGAACTATTGAAAGTCAAAGTCAACGTCAAAAAGTAGGTAATACAAGGATCACTTTCATTAGTTTTCTGACATTTTGGGAAGCAACATAGCTTTTTCATTTTAATTGTTTTTATATTAAGTTGTGTTGTGTAATTTCGGTGGTATTTTAACCAACATTACTTCAGGTCTTAGCATAAATTGTAAGCATTTGGAATGAAAGTGTACTGTGAAATCCTCATTTGACCTAAAATGTTTCGAATGTTTTGAAAAAAACCGCCACCATTCTTCAATAAAAATGACGGCCGATTTGAATATGGACTGGCTTGACTAAAAAGTATTTAATACAAATCACTTGACACTGGCAAGATTGTCCGTCGAATGACGGACAGTGGGTGCCATCAACGAAGAAAATAAGAAGTATCACTTTGAAATATCCGTACACAGTTCGTAAACATTGTAGAATTTAACACTTGTGTCCTCGACTTCACAGCCTATTATTAAAAAAAAAAAAAAAATCAACCCGATAGCCCACCTGATGTTGCGCGGCTACCTCGGCTATCTAGTTTATTATAATAACAATAACTCATAAAATACTTTTGTAAAACGAATCATTTACTTCTGATGCCGACTGTATGCTTACAATCGATTTTAAATATAAAATGGTAAAGCTCCCCTTAAATATCAATCAATTGAAAACTCAATCATCAGCTGGAAGAAGTTATAGGCCTATCGTAATACTTCTAAGAAGAACAATTTTAAGACTTCCCGCGATCTTTAATATGTCGTTGGTCCATCGGATGGGGGCCCACAGTTCGTCATAGGTAAACCCCTTTACATATAAAAATAACATTTTAAGCTTTGCTCAAAATAGTTCTATCACTGTTTGTTACCCATTGGTCAATGGCAATAGTTTAGTAGGTATCGTTATTTTTTAAGTCGTTCTTTTAAGTACCACTTAATGTATGAAACCTCAACAGTCAATAATAAGTACTTACAGTACCTCAAGTCCGAGACCTTTTTTGTATTTAGTTTGTGGTTTTCCGTTCCCGTTATTCCAGCGGGTTTGTACAGAACCACAAAAGAAAAAGAGATGGACCTTAGGTGGTGTTAACTAGCGCCACCTATAGAGAACATAACTACAGTAGCGCCATCTGTTAGAGCGAGGTGACACTGTCTAGTGGCTCCGTGTCGCGGTTGAGACTGCGAGCTAGGGGTAGGGGTTCGATGTCCACACACGCATCTAGTGAAGACTTCTCCGTGAAGCTGAGGAACATCTGGGGAATGGACATCATCATCAGTATCAGTAAAGCTTCAAACATGCCAATAATACCTGTAATTAAATTAATAAAAAATATTCCAAATAAACTAAGGCCGTTGTACATATTCCCCGCCATTTTAGTTAAGTTGATGGACGCAGGGCAGTGAATCGTAGGGCACGTTCATAAAGAGCATGACTTGCGAGCGCTATTATAAGTGTACTTTATGAGGTATTTATAAACGTCATTCATGTCTACGAAAAAGGATAGCAACGAGATGTAGGTAATTTAAGAAAATGCTATCAGGTATAACTTTTGAGCGCTTTGGTCCTAAGTTGTAGGCCGAAATTGTGTTTTTATCATACCTAAAACGGGTGACCCAACGGCGCAATTTGTGTTTATGTCAATAAATAAAATAAATAACGGGCCACCCAGTACGTAGGTACTGAAGGTTGCTCAATAGAAACTGAAACAGCTTCATTACTTTGATCCCCAGGCACGGTAGATATCCCCTCAGATCTCTCGGTACCAAGTACAAACCTGATACTTTGGGGACGTGTAAGGTGTTAGTCAGAGGTATGTTCAAACATTACATTTGGCACATTTTGCAGTAGTTAGCATACGTGACAGGTTGCAAGCCCATCGCCGCTATGCTCAATAGAGGGTGGTAGGTATGTTACCTGTTCGAGCGAGCTCTCGTTGACGGTGTAGTCATCGACAAGGCCCGACGCTTGTAGTTCCGAAAGCAGCCGGAAGATGTCGCTCAGTCGAGTTACCACTTCCTTACCGTCCACTAGAAGTTACAAATTCACAATCAAACCAAAACGGTCTTTATTCAGTACGATCACATTGATCACTTTGGAAGATAAATATTTTAAGGTAGGTAACTTGAGAGTTCTTGAGGAAAACATAGGGAGCACCATGAAGGTACAATGGTGGGCGCCAGAAATGCATGGTGCCAATACACATGCGGAGCTGACTAACGGCACGAGTTTCTTCACGATGTTTATTAATTTAGAAACAAACAGCGATATTATCATATAGCACTACACGTAAGGCACACGTGCACTACATGTAAGGCAAACGTGCACTGCTCGTGTTCAGTATACATACGTTGTGTGAGTTCAGGCAGGTGGAAGTGTAGCGTGTGCGTGTGCAGGAGCCGTAGCTGCGCGTGCGCTAATCGGGCGTGCACTGTATGCCACGCCTCACGCGCCGATGCACACGTGCACTGCACGTGGTATCCGCACCCAAACCTGTAGGGCACATAGAAAATACACGTTATTGCATTACATTCCGTTAAACTATCTGCATAGTTCGAAACTACCGTCATAATTCTACCCTACAAATCCTCCATCCCAATTCTCCAGTGCCTTGCAGATGTATTCCCCGTAGAGATATTAAACAGAATTGGGGATATAATGCAGCCTTGCCTTAGTCTCAAACATATAAGAACAGTCGGTGTTGATGTAAACGAAGGAGTTATTGTTAGGGTAGAGACTGGTGACAAGCGTGATCAAATGCTTCGGTACTCCCATTTCTTGCAAGTCCTCCCAGAGTTTATCCCATTGCACACAATCGATAGCTTTTGCATAGTCGAAGAAGCGCAGTACAGAGAGGTTGAACTCCCTACTTTTCTTCAGAATCTGTCTGATCTGCTTTTTCGTGTGGGAAATCCCTGACGCCTGTGATTTTTAACATCAATTATATACTCGTATTAGTAGAATACTTACGGTAGGACGAGTCCATAAATTAGTCGCTCAGCGAGCTATGGAGAAGGCTATGATTAGAAACTCTCTGAGAGACAAGATCACCAAAGTTGTCGACATAGCTCAAAGAGTCAGCAAGCTGAAGTGACAGTGGGCTGGTCATGTCTGATGGAGACCGCGCTTTGGAAAACGTAGTGGAGGATGTCCCTCGGACTAGTAACTGTACTGTAGACTGTGCAAGTCGTTGCTCCATCTAGAGCCATCGCTGGAGAGCTGAAGACCGGGCTCAGTGGCGCGCCGTCGGAGAGAGCGAAGTCCAAGAGTGCAGCGCGTCGCGCTGTGACGTCATGGCACGCGCACGCCGCGCCACACACACATACGTACTTGTTGCGGCAGTGCTGCAGCGAGGCGAGCGCCCGCAGGCGGCCGGCGTGCAGCAGCGCCACGGCGCGGGCGGCGCGGCGCGCGTCCTGCAGCGCGTGCGTGCTCAGCAGCACGGCGCGCTGTGACGTCAGCGCCGCGCGCACGCCGCGCCACACGCACGTGCGCGACAACACGTCCATGCCGCTGTCGGACACACATACATTACCATATTAAAAGTGCTGTAACCTCGGTTTTTCAAGGTTTTTAAAGCTGGCGACCCACACGAAGCGGCCTTATAAAGGAGGTAGTCGGTCGATGAGCTTCTAAGCTACCTAAAAAAACAAGGACTGCTGTGCGAAAATGAATACGAATTTCGCAACGATAGATTGGCGGAAGACGCTGTTATCGATCTCATCGTTACTACGTTACGAGTGTACCGAGGAAAACGATGCTACGGCGTCTTTCTTGACCTTGCGAAGGCCTTTGTAACGTTTCATGACATCCTTCTTAGAAAATTGAGACTATAAGCGTTAGAGGAAATCCACTGAAATGGATCTCGAGTCCTATCTCAGCGCGCGAAAACAACGACTACCTACGGGTAGAAAATACTTTTAATGACTTTACTGAGGCCAAGTTTGGTATCCCTCAGGGAAGTGCCCTACGGCCTACGCTATTTCTCGTGTACATGAACAGCCTTGTTCACTAAATCTTGAAAGTTCCAAAATGTTTACCTTCACAGATGATACTTACTGCCATTATCTTTAACGGTAAGTCCTGAATCAGAATCAGAATCAGAATCATAATAATCTTTATTGTAAACTGTTGAATGTATAAGGTGGTGAGTATATAAAAAGTACAAACAGTCTGCCCTATTCGGACGTACAATTAAATGTTACAAACATTTTTGCTTAAATTCTATGAATTTAAATAACATAAGTACCTAAACTTTTTAATATATATTTTATCTCTATCTAATAAAACTTGACTCCTGTCACCTGTCAACTGTCACCTGAAATGAGGCCACTCGCGGCACAAATATGTTTACAATGTGTCTCATGTGTCTCAACCTTAGATCAAGTCAATCAAGTATACAATAGATAGAGCATCAAATAATAATACCAAGAGTAAGAGAGACGCAATAATACAAATTATACCTATGAGTGAGAGAAATATAATATAAATGTATGTTCTGTCCCTTTCTGCGTATACGTTTTTGATTGTTTAGCACCAAGTTTGGTGCTAAACAAACCGCTTGGTGCTTGTGAGTTTACAGGTGTTTAGTGCCAAAGTTCTTTAAAAAATAGTGTGCGCCTAGGTCCCAGTATACGTAGAGTTAAGTTTATAATGTGGTGCATTGTAGTATTTTAGGCTGTGATAATGATACAGCTCGGAAAACTGAAAATTAAGCTTCCTTCGGTAAGTAGCACTTTTATGTTCTATTTGTCAATTAAACTATAAAACGGTGAATACACAGTGTCCACAATTAATCATTTAACGGTTGTGTTTACTTTCTATCGCATATCATAGTAGATTTCTAGAATTTAATTATTTTGTAAAATTGAGTATAGGTTACTATAAACCACACAAATGACATGGCTATTCAAACCGATACAGTTCTATAGAAACATAATTTGGCTGGGTTATACGATTTTCGGGCTGCCAACTAAAACAAAATCTATTTGCCAAAAATGTTGGGAAACGAACAACTTTAGGGTGGATTCGACTCTGATATGTTAGGATAAGTTCAAATACACACAATAATCTAGAAAAGAATGACAATGTCGCAACTTATTATTACTTACCTTATTCAAAGAAATAAGGTTTGTTTGACTTAAGTACATAATGAAAAAAAAATATAATACTTACAGGTATAGGTAGTAGGTACATATATTTTAATTTCATTTAATTTATTTTTTTAGCTTTGCGTTACATTTTAAAAATTTAAGTCTCCTCACGATATTCATATGAGAAGTTGGTAGTTATTTTATGTCTGAGACCACCATCGCGTAGTATGATTAAATACCTACATATGCCTAATAAAAATATGTTTGTTTTACAGATTTCCCAAAGATGCAACTACTTTGGGCTGGTGGGTTAAAGCTACGGGTTACCAAGCTCCAGGTCACCAAGCTCCAAAATCAAAATGGTCTTTATTCAGTACAATCACAAGGATCTCTTTGAAACGTCTTAAATTGGTACTAGGTGAATGTACCGCCAGTTCCTCGCGCGCGACCAAAGCCTAGAAGAACAGGCAAGAAACTTACGGACTAAAAAACTTTTGGGCTATTTCAACATAAACGGTATCTCTGCTTTTTTTTCTGGATATAAAAAGTATGTTCAAAAATCTTGCTTTAAAAAGTGTGAATTAAGAAAATATTCTCATCTGAAATTGTTATGTACAAACTATTAAATATTTATCGTCTAATAAATAAATACGTACTTACACGTGATATATTTTAATGTATTTATGACATATTCATAGTGATGTTCTGAGGATAGCTGTATTCATAATGCCACCACTTCGCGCTTCAGGGCAAAGTGGTGGCATTGCTCAGGCTTATGGTCAGCTCTAGCATAAGCTGGCTTACTCCTGTTAAGATGTATTGTTTATACCTACTTAATTTAAAATTGAAGCACGCGTTATAAATTAACCTTTTGAATAACGGTTTCTGACGAGTAGGGATGTAGAATAAATAAATCAATGATAAATAAATAAATTGTTTTTTATTCATAAAAATTTTACCTAGCTGGTGCAGTAACATAGTTAAACTATTGGTAGGTGGTAGAATGTGAAGAATAGCACCACTAGCTAGCTCTGTCCCCCTCACTAGGAAAATCCAGGACTCTAGCTCGCGGGGCCTAGGGTTCTGATGTCAATGTCTAAAATGCCAGCTTAGTGCCAGTTCGCCCTGTTTTTTTTATTTTATTTTTTATAAATATTGGTGGACGCTCCACACAGCACTATATAGCCCCAAAATAAGCCAAATCACAACCACCCAGGCAGAGAACAAACGTCTAGTATCACATCACACAAATGTTTGTTCTCGGTAGGATTGAACCCACGGCCTACGGCGCAGAAGGCTACCAACTGAGCTGTGTAGGCTTTTTTCTAGCTCATTCCTTAGAAGATATTAAAATGGCGTAACCTAGAGGAGGGTACAAACTATTAAACTGCAGAAACTAGCTTTAATTAAACATCATTAAACAAACAACTGGAGCCGCGGCGACATCATAGCTTATGCTTGGTTGGGTGAAAATAGTATGATGTGGCAACCCATAAATTGTATGTACTTGTTGTCCGTCATGCTCGGGTATACGCTCGTAGGCAATCTATAGTATTATAAATCTATGGTCTCAACACGAACACACTAACAAACACCCGTTCACAACATACCTACAACACATTTACACACATCTGTGGGTTATTCCTGCAATTCAATAACAACTATTCTGAATGTGGATTTGTTTATGTTGAGGCCCTCGCTCTTCAAAAACTTAATCAACACATGTTTCTTTCAGTAATACCTACAACGCCGTTAGGTATAAGTATGTATGTATGTATGTATGTTTAGTAGATATAGGTAAGTATTGTAGATATTATTAATATTCCACTTTTAATACAGTATTCATTACATTAGTATTTGTATACAAAATTATGTGTTTTTGTTGTCAGTTGATTAGTCAGTGTTTCCTTGATTAAGATTATTATGTGTATCTTATAAGTTGTTATTGTTTAGTTCTTGTTTTCATTTTTAATTAGTTTTGTAGTTTGAATTGTTACGTTCTAAACTAATAAGGCCAGTTTGTACCTATTACCTCTATAACTACAGATACTTTTGAAGCTGTTTGTTTTCCTAAATAAATATCCAGACTCTTACGAGCCCGCCTTTTGATCCCAGGATAAGAAGGGTTGCGGGTTCGAATGCGGTCGGGCCTTCTTTCTGGTCCTACCTCTGGATTTTTCTTACCGAAAAATTTATGCATGCAGTGACGATGATAAAAAACATCGTGAGGAAACCCTCAGTCAACACCACAGGTATAGACGATGTCTTTTCTGTGGATAAGGCCGAAAAATCAGTGAAGATGGGTGCTGGGCAAACATCCTAGGCTTAAAGCGTCCCGTAAATAGGGGCATGAGTGAAAAATTTCCCCCCTCAAGTACTTTTTACGTACGCCGTACTTTAACCTTGCTTAAAAACGTCTGCCTATTACCCAAAACACTGATACCTACCAATAAATTAGCAATTATTTAAAAAAGATTTTTCCAAAGTTCTCAGTTACCTCGTGGGCTCGTCCAGTAGAACGAGCGGCGTGCGGCCCATGAAGGCGACGGCGGTGCACAGCTTGCGTTTGTTCCCGCCGCTCAACGCGCCGCTGCGGACCCTCACGTACTTCGTGAGGTCGAACATCTCCATCGTGCGCTCTATCACCTACAGATCAACCACAATGTTAGCATCACCTGTGAATATTGGTTTCAGGTAGGGTCAGTCGAGGTTTTGGTCGTCTTTTAAAAGTATAACGATCTTCATAATTGAATAATGATACGAGAACAAAATGTTTTTTTCAGAACCATCCCAAAAAACCGTAATTGGACAGTTAGGTCACTTTTTATACAAAAACCACTGAACTAGCTTGCAACCTGTCACGTATGAAATACTTACCACTTCCAAATTTGAGAATATTCTAAATGTAGTATTTAAACGAAAATCTGACTACCCCACTTAGACATCCTCAAAGAATCTTTAGTTGGTTGGTAGGTAGGTAATTGGTAATGAGAGGACATCTACCGTGCCTGGGGATCAAAAGTGAAAAAATCAGCAATACTAACATGTTGTACGTCATCGATCCCTCGGAGTCGGCAGTACAGCTGCAGTGTCTCCTCTACCGTCAGCAAGGGGTCTATGGCGTCGCTCTGTGGACAGTAGCCTGTAAACGAAATTTTTCAATTATTTATCAAAAAATAAAACCATTTGCTTAGTTTGGGGCTATGTGAAATTTCTGCAAATGAAATGAAACTCGATCGGTTCAATGGTTTAGCCATGTTATGGTAACATACAGGCATACAAACTGTCGCACTTATACAAGGTGTTCCAAAAACTTCGGGGGGAAGTTGTATTTAAAACTTCGAGGGGAAGTTGTATTTAAAACTTCGGGGGGAAGTTTTAAATACAAGTATTGGGACATCTTGAAATTGTAATGTATAACAATACTCACTGATAAGTCCCCGGCACAGGCCCCGTGCGTCTCGCTGCTTGCCGTCGAGGTAGATCTGCCCACGCGTGGGACGCGTCTCTCCAGTCAACATGCTGAATGTAGTGGACTTGCCGGCTCCGTTTACGCCGAGTAATGCCATGCACTGCCAAATTATTGATCAAACTTAGAAGACATTTCATTTCTTGTTATTGTTACGGATATCCATTGAATATCGTAGTAATATCGTGGTGCTCGAAAGGAGCCTCTTTGAAGCGCACTTTAAATCCTTTCACCACACCGCTTTAAAATAACTAGTGAGACGACAAGTAGAAGACGAGAATATTGTCGCAAAGTTGCCAGTCTATCGGCATTTAAAGGACTTTAAGGTGACTTTTAGGTGTGCGATGGAATTGTACAATTCTGTTTCCCCATCACCATTCTTTCATCGGTCTACCAGACGCCCGGAAACGAGACACCCATACATGGTTTACATACTACCTCCTCGTGCTAAAAGCTTTGCCTCAACTCTAATGTTGTGGACAGCCAAAGAGTGGAGTTCTTCAGTTGCGATCTGATCTCGCGCTTGCCTTGTTTCCAGGTGATGGTTGCTCCTTCTTCTCCACCGTTGGAGATAGGCTTTCCTCTCTATCACGCCAAGCCTATCTTCAGCGTGTCTCATAATATGCTGTCCAGCTACCGCTGGATGCTCAATAGGTACTAATACATTTATTGCTTGGTTAAGTTTAGGTAGGTACACACATTGTTGTTAGGTGTGAGTAAGCATCACATGGACTCTGTTTAGGGTGTGGCAACATGGAGGTAGGCCAATATATTAAATAATACATAAAGTTGGTAGACAGATATAGATAAGTATAGCAATAGTTGGTAATTATTCTCTTATCTGTGGTAATGCTAGACCTCAAAGAATCTTAAGTTCGTAGTTGTACTAAGAGATCCGAGGGGACATCTACCGTGCCTGGGGATCAAAGCCGGTTCAGTTACCTGTCCGGGCGCGATGCCGAGCGTGAGGTCGTCGACCGCTAGCGCCCGGCCCCCGCCGGCGGCCTCCCCTCCGCCCCCCGCCCCCAGCGCCCCCCGCGCGTACCGCTTGGTGACGCCCACGCACTGTAGCACGTCCCGCGCGGTCGCCACGCTGCGTTGCAGCGAGTTCTTAGTGCCCTCCGTGTGCACGAACCCTGAGACAATGCACGATACAAATTAAGACTACCCGCGATTCGTTTAATTTACTTATTTATTAGGCAACACCAACAGAACAGCACAATATACATTCATAAAGTTGTTACAAAAGAAATCTATAAAATGCACAACATTTGCGATATAACTGTTATTCATTTATTTATTGCAATAATTACGTTACATGGTAAGATCTTAATGTTAAAAATGTTAGATCACTTATAAAAGTAATTAATTAGTCGCTAAACCAATGGATAGGAACCTCTGTTGATGTTCCCGATGGTGGAGAGAGACAGCGGACGCTCGTGCCGCTCCGCCAGCGCGGCCAGCACGCGCCGCCGCTCCGCCGCCACGTCCGCCGCCTCCGCGCGCGCAGGGGGCGCCGCCAGCCGCCCACCCAACCTGCAGGGACGGTGAGGACTCGACTATCAGATGGAGCATCACAGGGTCGAAAAGGTCAATGCTACACGACTATTTGAAACATTCAGAAAGTTCCCAATACGAGCAGGAGCGCTGACGTTCCCGATGGAAAACGTCTTCGAATGTTTGAAAAACCTTGTTTCCGACGGCCGATCTGTCAAAACGACCATAATCGATGGCCAAGTTGATAAGTAGATAGTGCACGCGTAGGGTCATAAGATCGGAGAGACCACCACGCCTTTTTCTGCCGCGAAGCAGCAAAGCCGTGTTTCGGTTGGAAGAGGGTGGTCGCCGATGTAATTACAGGCACATGAGGTTTAACATCTGCATGCCTCAAGTTGATCGACGCAGGGCAGTGCATCGTAAGACACGTTCCTATCGTGCGTGACTTAAGAGGCAATGCTTCGTTATAGGTGATGGTTACCACTTAACATCAGGTGGGCCATCGGCTTGTTCCATCACCTAGTTGCATAAAAAAAATATAAGAAAGCAGAGGAGATCTGGTAAGGGAACAAAGTTCAAACGCTTATATGGCTACTTTTAAGGAAAGGTCAAGTGTCAAATTATTTAGTACTTGTGGTACTAGCGACCCGCCCGGCTTCGCACGGTTATTGTGGGTTATCCCTAAGAGATTATGCTTGTATTATGCATAGAAACCTTCCTCTTGAATCACTCTTTCTATAAAAAAAACCGCATCAAAATCCGTTGCGTAGTTTTAAAGATTTAAGCATACATAGGGATATAGGGACAGAGAAAGCGACTTTGTTTTATACTATGTCGTGAAGAAATGTGTTTTACTGACTGGAAAGGGTATGCGGTCGAGGGTGAGTGTTACCTGGCGAGCAGAGCGTCGAAGCAGCCGTACTCGACGGCCAGGTTGAGTAGCAGCAGCGCCGTTCCCACCGCCAGCAGGTAGCACACGTGGATGGTAACGAGGTCGGAGGCCAGGGGGTTCTTGTACGTGTCCATGCCGAAACGGTACAGCACCTGGAATAACATTGTGGAATCGTAGCGGATGGATCATACAAAAGAACGATTGGAACTGAGTTGTAAATTTGTTGCCTCTTCTTCTAGGCTTTGGTCGCGTGGAACAGGCACTTAGAGTCACCTAGCTTTAAGACTCTTCAAAGTGATCCTTATGATTTTATTGAATTTGACTTTGATGGCACGAACTAAAGGAGGCCTGTACCTAGCAGTGGGTGAAGTCGGTCTGTGGATTATGATGGAATCTGAGTAGTGGTTGTGTAGCGTGTATACATCTACCAATTCACTTGTAGCTACATGCATATTGCACCTACAAGTAAGGTTTTTTTGTTAAATTCCAACACGTTCTTTTAGTTTGCCGTATGACATTACTTCCTAGAATTCGTTCCTTATTAGCTACACTATCGAATGGTGTAAATACCGTGTGTTTTTTTTTTCAACAATCAACAGGTTCGACTCATGGCTAGGAATATTGATTTTACAATGATGCAGTTTATGTTTTCTTCAAAATCGGGCTCGAGACTCCTTTGAGTACTACTTTTCGCTATTCTCATAGTTTCACTTGAAAAAATCGCCTCGACACGCGTTTCGTTCAGCAAAAGAATTGTTAAACGAGAATGTTGTTAAGTAATAAATAATTTTAATAATCTGCTAAATCTAATAATTTTAAAAAACTTTAATAGTCTGCGGTGATTTTAATATAGATATTCCGGTTCATCCACTATCTGAGAGATTTTTAAATTTGTTTAAATGTTTTGATCTACACTGCTTGTTTAAAGACCCAACAAGAGTGACGCTAACAACAGCCACCTGTCTAGACAACATCTTTTGCAGTCATGATCCAATTTGTAAGTCTGTAGTTAAGCATTTTAGTTCCGATCATTACGGTCATAGCGCTAGGTTTGCTAATAAAATATCAGTAGACGAGGTCTTCACCTATCGGCCTATCACAGATAGCCGTACTAAAAAGTTTCAGAATAATGTTGAACTGAAAGTGTCCCTTTTACCATACTTGACTGACCCAAATGATCTTTTTATAAAATTGTCAAATTTAATAAATGAAGAACATAATGATACTTTTAAACTTAAAACATGTAAAACTAGTGTAAGTGTCAAGTTCGCTGACTGGGCAACTCCAGGTATTTATAAAAGTAGGAATAAATTAGATGACCTATACGCTGCTAGGGAGTCAATGCTGAATGACCCAACGTTTATTTTACAGACAAAAAACTACTCAAAAATTTTCAAAAAAGTATGTCACGCGGCAAAATCATTGCATATAAGAAATAAAATTGAAAAATCGACAAATAAAATTAAAGCAACTTGGAAGGTAGTCAATAACGAAACAGGCAAATCGAAGCTCGGTAATAAACAGATAAATTTAAAAGTAAACAATAATGTTTTTACAAAAAATATTGAAGTCGCTAACGCGTTTGATAGTTTTTTCTCCAGTATACCTAAAGTTGTGACTTCATCCTTAAATTCCTCAGCTACTGAAGCGACAACACTATTAGAGTCTAGCGTTCAAAAATGTAATAATATCTTCAGTTTTAAATTTATTAATGCTGATAATGTTGTCAAAACATTTAAATCCTTAAATATTAAAAATACTGAAGATCTATGGGGAATGTCTACAAAAGTATTAGGCGCTATTATAACTGATATTGCACCATGTCTAGCATACATTTTTAATAGATGTGTTGATGAGGGCGTTTTCCCTGATTTAATGAAACACAGTAAACTCATTCCCCTGTACAAGTCTGGAAATGAACAAGATCCTACCAACTACAGGCCTATTTCGGTACTACCTACGTTAAGTAAAATTTTTGAAAAAGTTGTTCTTAATCAGTTAATATCACATTTTAACGTCAACGGCATACTTCATGGTCATCAATTTGGATTTACTAAAGGTCGATCAACGACTGATGCCGGCTCGACGCTCCTGAAGCACATATATGATGCTTGGGAACACTCACAAGATGCGATCGGGGTATTCTGCGATCTGTCCAAAGCTTTTGACTGTGTAAGTCATGCCACTTTATTATCTAAACTTAAACACTACGGCATCCTAAACCGAGCTATTGATCTTATACAGTCTTACTTAACCAATAGAATCCAAAAAGTTGATGTTGGCGGTGAGAGGTCTTCTGGTTCGGTAATTGATATAGGGGTGCCTCAGGGTTCGATATTGGGTCCTTTCTTATTTCTAGTTTACGTAAATGACCTTCCACCTTTTGTAAAAGATTTATGTGAAATAGTTCTATTTGCTGACGATACCTCTTTAATTTTTAAAGTCGACAGATTAAAGACTAACTTCGATGACGTTAATGCATCTCTGTCGCAAGTACTTAACTGGTTTACTGTTAATAATCTTTTGCTCAATGCTGGGAAAACGAAATGCATTAAATTTACTTTGCCAAATGTGGTTCAACGACCAACCAATATTGAATTAAATGGTGAATCACTTACCCTTGTCAATTCTACTATTTTTTTAGGACTTAATATTGATGCAAAATTGCAGTGGGGTCCACACATCAAATCACTTGCTGGTAGACTGAGTTCGGCTGCATACGCAGTTCGCACAATAAGATGGCTTACAGATGAAGCTACAGCTAGACTAGTATATTTTAGCTACTTCCATAGTGTAATGTCTTATGGTATTTTGCTCTGGGGGAAAGCTGCTGATATACAAAGTATATTTGTACTTCAAAAACGGGCGATACGTGCCATTTATAAAATGAAACCACGTGACTCATTAAGGGAGCGATTTAAAGAAATTAATATTCTCACAGTCATTTCACAGTATATTTATGAAAATCTATTATACACTCATAAACACATAGATATCTTTAAGAAAAAGAGTGATGCACATAACGTTAACACTAGTAATAAAAACAAATTATGTATACCTAAATTTCGACTTCAAAAGGTAAATGGCTCGTTTATGGGGAACGGTATTCGCTTCTATAATAAACTTCCAGAAAGTGCCACTGGGCTTCCTATTAGAAAATTTAAAGTGTACATTAAGAATAATCTAATAAGGAAAGCTTATTATACTTTAGATAGCTATATTGTTGATAAAAATGCGTGGCCCGATGTCCCGGTTGCTCTGCCCATCGGCAGCTAACATGTCTGCAATGTCTGTACTGTACCTACTATTGTGTGTTTTTTTTTATTTTTCTCTGATTTAATAGATTGTATTTATGCATTAGGTATTATTAGTTTGAGGCGTAGCGTGTGCTGTCTTATAAATTTGATTATGTTTACCTTTTTCTGTATGCCTACGCCTCACTAAACTTCAATAATATATTATATTATTACATTGTAAAAGGATCATACAAAAGAACGGTAGGAACCAAGCCGTAAGTTTGTTGCCTGTTCTTCTAGGCTTTGGTCGCGTGGAACTGGCACCTAGAGTCACCTAGCTTTAAGACGTTTCAAAGTGATCCTTGTGATTTTATTGAATAAATACATTTTGACTTTGACTTTGACTTAATGTAAGAATGATGAGAATATAAAGATGCACAGATACCTGAGCCTGTATGGTGTTCTTGGCGATCTCCAGCATGCCGTCTGCCAGCGCGAACTGCGGAGACAGCAGGAACACCTTGTGCAGCGCCCAGCGCGCGTTGTCCGTCGCCTGCCACAAACAACATACAACATACATCCACTCCCCTTATACAGAGTGTTCCAATACTTGTACTTCAAACTTCAGGGGGCTAAAGTAAAAACAGCAGTTTTATGCAAAAGTTCAATGCGTTTTCGCGAGTAACGTCAATTTCGTTCGTGATTAGGCTGTAGGCCCCATTAGTGTATTTTTTTTTATACAACTAGCTGATGTTAAGTAACCATCACCTATAAAAAAGCATTGCCTCGTAAGTCACGCACGATAGGAACGTGCCCTACGATGCACTGCCCTGCGTCCATCAAATTGAGGCATACAGATTTGAAGCCTCATATGCCTGTAATTACACCGGCTACCACATTCTTCAAACCGAAACACAGCAATGCGTTGCCTGCTCTGCTGCGGCAGAAAAAGGCGTGGTGGTAGCACTTCCCCGGACGAGCCCTTCACAAAAAGCTCCACTACTCTTAAAATGTATGTAGTGACTCACGTCGGACTCGGAGATGATGTCGAGGATGAGCAGCACGGTGAGGCCGCTGAGGCCCAGGAAGGCGTTCCCGCAGAACAGCAGCATCGTGGCCAGGCTGCCCGAGCTGAACAGCTTCTCCGTCAGGTGCACCAGGCTCGCGCATGCGTACCTGAACACCATACTCAAATATATTGATTGATTGATTGTGTTTACCTTTTACTGTATGCCTACGCCTCACTTAACTTCGATAATATATTATATTACATTGTAAAAGGATCATACAAAAGAACGGTAGGAACCAAGCCGTAAGTTTGTTGCCTGGTCTTCTAGGCTTTGGTCGCGTGGAACTGGCACCTAGAGTCACCTAGCTTTAAGACGTTTCAAAGTGATCCTTGTGATTTTATTGAATAAATACCTATTGACTTTGACTTTGATTGATTGAAAATACTTTATTGCCCATTAAAAGAACAGTACCAAGGCGAACTTAATGCTATAAAATTTATAGCATTTATAGTATAAAGCATTATCTTCCAGATAACCTTTGTGTATTGTGGACATAAGATGTGTCGTTAGTGCATATGAGAGGAAAAAAGTAGATCGTAATACATTTAAAAAGTAGTAAAATTACCTACATAGGTACCTACCTACAGAATCTAAATATGTATAATAAATAATACATACTAAATGCTACACAAATAACATATATAACAATATAAACAAATAACAATAACATATAAACGTTGTATTCAATTTAATCTGGGGAGAGACGAAGACGGCCACGGAATGGTGGCTGAGGGATGCTGAATGACCTAGAGTCAGATCACCCGTTGGTCGAACGACATTGTAGTGAATGCTGGGAATGAGATGAGAGACTCGCCAGAGACCGGAAGGAGTGATCTATTAAAGAGGAGGCCTATACCACCCTATACTCAGCAGTGGGTGCGAACGGGCCGAAATTTAGATGATGATGAAACGCTATCTGGGCGTCTTATCGAGGATCGTGGCCCGAGGGTTGGTGAGTATCTGGCTCAGCGCTTCACCATTGCCATTCAGCGCGGCCATGCAGCCGGTGTCTTGGAGACCCTTCCGATTGCCACTGATTTGGATCAGTTGAGCTATCTGTAGATCATTCGCAACGGTAGATAGATAGATAGAAAGTAAAGTAGACTTTGTTATATTTTTAAGTTCAATCACAAGGATCAATTCGATTCGTCTTAAAGCTAGGTGAATCTAGATGCCAGTTACTCGTGACCAAAGTCTAGAAGAACAGGCAAGAAACTTAGGGCTTGGCTCGTATTTCCCTGAAAATTGTATATGTCTTCTCTTAACCTTTACAGATAAGCTATAACAGCAGAATGTATATTATGTTCTCACCCAAACAGTAGGATGAGTATGCAGATGGCTGGCAGGTTGGTGCGCTCCACGAACACGGGGAATCCGAATGCCTGCATCATGGTCGCCGTCAGGATCATGTTTATACTGATTATCTGAAAACAATGCTTCTGATTATTACGAGTAAAAGCTTTTTATGTTATTGTTTCGCTGACAAGACCGATTGTCTCTTCTCATACTATCATATCCATCAAATAATGTGAACTGTGTAATTGTTTCAGCTACATTGTTGTTAAGATAATATAAATGATAAATAAATAAAAAAACTTATTCTCGATGGGGATTGACCCAAAATCGCAGAAGGTAGTGCTACTACCAATAACTGGTGTGAGAGCAGTCTAAGTAAAAGTTGTTAAATTGTTATAGTTAAGTGTTATATCGCAACAGGACATTGACATGACAGGCGATAAGAGAGGGTACGTCAAGGAGGACTTTGTGGCAGCAGCGGGGGCCCGCAAGACGCGCCGCCACCAGCGCGCCGCGTGCTGGTACTGCCACATCACCATATATGTATGGTGATGTGGCAGTACCAGCACGCTCTGCGCTCTGCTGGCGGCGCGTCTTGCGGGAGCTCTGCGCGCTGCTGTGGGACTGTGCGGTATGCCGCACAGTCCCACAACAGCGCGCAGAGCCAGTACAGCGCCGGCGAGACGGCGGCCTGCAGCTGCAGGCGCTGCGTTGCTGAGCGGCGCGCCGCCACCAGCGCGCCGCGTGCTGGTACTGCCACATCACCATACATACCGCACAGTCCCACAGCAGCGCGCAGAGCCAGTACAGCGCCGGCGAGACGGCGGCCAGCAGCTGCAGGCGCTGCGTTGCTGAGCGGCGCGCCGCCACCAGCGCGCCGCGTGCTGGTACTGCCACATCACCATACATACCGCACAGTCCCACAGCAGCGCGCAGAGCCAGTACAGCGCCGGCGAGACGGCGGCCAGCAGCTGCAGGCGCTGCGTTGCTGAGCGGCGCGCCGCCACCAGCGCGGCGGCGCCGCCCGCGCTGGCCGCGCTGTACGCCACCAGCACCAGCGCGCACACGCCCGCGTCCGCCACGTGCTGGTATCTGACACACAACAACATCCATCATCATTATAAATAAATAAACTCGCCTTTAAAACAAAAACCAAAGCGAAGCGAGCCCGCGGCCACCCAGACGAAAGTGGCGGGCTGACCACGGTCTTTGAACTTTGAAGACACTGTAAACGGACAGTGTAAACGTCGAAACTATAGTCCTGTTACTTAATATGTTTGCCACCGGTAACATTCCGTTTTTTCCGTATAAATCCGTCGTTGCTCGTAGCACGACCGAATTGATTAGGTATGTTGATAAGTGAGGTGAACAGTACACAATAGTACATTGTTTACCAAGAGAGCAAACAACTATTACAATAGCGAGAGTGTTTCTTTGAATCCAGAGCGGAGCGAAGGGTTCTAGAGTAGAATCCAAAGTGTAGCGAGGGATTCAAAGTACTCGAGCTTAAAATAGTGTTGTTCCCGAGGTGGACACTCTACTTTTATCACTCTCTATGAGAAAATAAGTAAGTGCAACTTATGAATAGTCAAAGTCACAAAGTCACAAAGTCACAAAGTCACATAGTCATAGTCATGTATTCATTATACTTTTATTTATTTGCATAGAACTAAGTAAAAACTGAATTTGAGTAAACAATTATAAACAAAGGTGGAATGCGCGTTTCGCGTGTTTTTTATTTCTTTATCTAGCTCACGCGCTTTTATTTTGTTAAACAGCCTGCTTGTTCATACAGTGTTCGTAATCTCTTTGGTGATTGGAACTTTAACTCAATATCCACATTCCAAATTCAAATCACTTTGAAAAGTGAAAGTGAGCGAAATGCTTTTTTGCTTCCTGTTTACGAAGAGCAAACTACCTATCTCCTTTCGAATTGATGTGATAAAAATATACATTTACATCTCTCATGTTCGGTAAGTAGGTTCTTATTACCTCCAAATGGGGCTTGTAGGTGACTAATTAGCGCTCTAGGGTAATAATGTAGCTTGAAAAGCCGTAGGGCGGTAAGTAATTAAAAAAAAAACACTTCTTTCTTTCAGAAAGTTCGCGTACATCTAACCATCTAACAGACTGGCAATAGACATCATGCATTCAGCCCAATGACCAAAGTGGTCGGTTTGCTATTCAGCCTTGTCTTCGTGTGAGTATAATAGTCATCAGTTTTAAATATCGAACGGCGAAGCTCAATTTCGATCTTAAAAAAAAAATTAAAAGTTCTTTACTTGATTCTTTTAAGAAAAAAGCGGGAATAGAAAACTTTTACTTTAAAATTGTTTAATCTTGTGATGCCGGTTTTTTTCTACTTACCTCACAATCGAGATGTAAAGCAGAATAGTTAGCTCGGGTGTAAGCACCAATTGCACCCTCGAACTCGGGCTGCAATTGATGCCTTACAGCCCTTGGCTACTAATCTACTATTTGTTCGTAGAGCGAGGGTCCGGTTAATGTACGACCATGTATTACACAGCCCGAGAATGTACAACCCGGAAATCACGGCCAGGAAAGCGCAGCCAGGAATTCGTGTACAAAATGTACATGAAATCCGGGCCGTGTTTTCCAGGCTGTGCTTTCTCAGCACAGTCGGGATTGTACAGCCAGGATTACACGACCATGGATTTTGTGACCATTGCTCTGATTGGTCGAAAGCCTATGCTCTGTTTAGATGCACTACCCAGTAAGTATTGTACTATCCCATTCTCAATTAGGCAAGTAGCACAGATTAAAACTTATGTAAAAATAAATAAAATAAGAGAATTATTCAGAGATTAGTTCGGCGGCCGCTGACGCGGTACGCTCGCTTTGCTCGCTCGCCTCGTGCGTAATTTATATGTTTTAACATAACCTAACCAATCCGAGTCGGATCACCAAGTGAGTGAGTAAGTAATTGACGAGTGTAAACAAAGCATAAGTTTTAGCATCAAAATTTTGGCTGCGTTTTATCGGGTCGTGTTTTCCAAAGGTGTGCTGAATTTGTACGGCTTGGAATGTACAGCCTTGGATTACACAGCCATGGAATTCGCGACCAAATTGTACATCAATTCCGGGCTGTGTTTTCCTCGGCTGTACAATCCATGGTTGTACATTATTGGCACCCGTAGAGCGACTGAGCTGCGTAACCGTGGTCGCCCAGTGAGATATGACCCTAAATATAGATGAGGTTTCGTATTGACGGACGATACTACAACGTTAATACGAAACTTATCAATAGTTTTTCATAGCAATGCAACAATTTTTTTTCTACATCATCATCAGCCTGAAGAAGTCTCATCGTTTACTACAGTTTTGGCGCAGTCACCACGCTTGCCAGGCAGATCGGCGACCGCAGAGTTTGTTATTACTCAGAAGATACTGGTTGCTCGTCTCCTGGTGCGTTCACTTGATGAGATGTCGTGAGATTGTGCTCCTCTAATCTCACGTGAGATTTTTCAAAATGAGTTTTTTTTATATTATCAAATTAATGTGTGCTCGATATCGTTGTATTAATTAAAAAAAATAGATAATTTACTGTTACTTGCGGGAATAAAAATTACCTGATATTTGCCGAGACCCCTCTCCCTCACGTGAGACGGGGTGAGGTTCTACTCGACCTCCTCCCCCCCTTAACGTAATGAATGCCACCCCCTTAGTCGCCTCTTTCCACATCCTCGGAAGATGTAGATGGTGAAGGGACCTATGCCAGGACCCCACAATAAATCATATAACCCCAGCAATAAAGCTGAAATCAGGATTAAAAAACACTTACACAGTATCCTTGCTAAGCTGTTCTTTGGAAATCTTGAGCGGATGCGAGTAGGTAGTGATGTTCTTGTTAGTTCCGGCGAGCGTCCGCAAGATGGCGTTGTTCAGTACATTGAGGAACGCCGGCATGGCGTGGTGGCCCTTGTTGTTGTACCACGCTATTAGATTCGTCTTGTTGTTTCGCAGTGTGCTTGTGTAGCCGCCGTATCTAGGATAATACAAATAATAAGTCAAAGTCAATTGGTATTTATTCAATTGAATCACAAGGACCACACATACAATTAGACTAAAATAGGAGGGCTTAACGCTGCATTTTCTACCAGCCAATCTCAGCACAGCACAGATAAGAGAAAACAAGTAGTAGTGGTAAAGAAAAAACACAAAATTTTACGTGCGACAAATAGTTATAGCTATGTTTAAACACCTACCTCTTTTCCATATAAAAGTCATGTGAGTTAACAATCCAGTTATTCAGCGTCTCCACATTGGGAAGTACCATCATTTCCGGTCGAGTCATGTTGGCATCTACTACACACTCTTGACGCGTCTCCAAACACTTACAAGAAGGCGTCTCCTGAAATAAAACGAATAATTTACCAAAACCCTATGTTAAATGCATAAAAAAATAGTACATCATCATCATCTTCCTGCCCTTAGGTATCCCACTCTAAGTGGGGCGGCACAACAGGTTTTCTTTTATTACTAAATAAAAAATAAAAATATAAATTCATAGTCCATCTATCTTTATTTGGCCTGACTCTCCATATCACATCTATATCCACATCTATACCAGCACTCTTCTCGTAATTTGACAAGTATATCAGTAACCATCATCTATTAACAGGAATCTACAATAGGAACGTGCACTATGATGCACTACCCTGCGTCTATCAACCTGAGGCAAAACCGAAACACAGCGTTGCTGCTTGGTGGCTGAAATAGGCATGGTGGTAGTAGGTACTTCCACGGACGAGCCACACATAAAGACCTATTCGGCCCACACTACGCAAAGGGGACTAATTTGTACAAAACTTTACTAATCTAACACTGTTTTCTTCTGTTTAGCTATCATTACATTAATTATATTATATTGTTAATATCTGTGTTCTCTATGTATTGTGTGTCTAATAAACTATTCTATTGTAGGTATTACAGAAATTCTCTATTCCGTGTATTGTATTCTAAAGAGCTTTACTACTTTGAGTGTACTATGATCATTTAGAAATATTATCTTACTTGTTCGTTCCAAATGTTGGAGTGTTTGTTGTTCTGTAGAAGAGCCATCACTTGCTGCGCGAACCCGGGGTCAATGTCCGACTGGACCGATGGGGTTGCTCTGCAAACAATAAGCGACTCTGTGACAACGTGCTATGACTCAAAATGAATCGTGCTGTTCAGTTCAGTGACTTGTATCTTCTAGAGTTGTAGTGTTAACCTAAACTTGTGTTGTTAAATTTTATAAAAGTTACGAACCAAGTGGGTTTTGAACCCAGGACCGTCTCCACCTCTACCGAAACAAGAAAAGTAATACTAAATACTCCAAACTGCAAACTGTAATAACAACTTAACTATGCAATTATGTAAATACCTATTAAGACCTGATGTAGGTACATACACTGAAAAAAAAAAACTTAATATGAAACAGCTTCACGCCATTGATGCCCAGGCACGGTAGACATGCCTTCAGATCTCAGGGTACCAAGTACGAACTCTGGATTCTTTGAGGACGTCTAAGGGGGGTAGTCAGAGGTACATTTGACACATACCCACATTTTGCAGTAGTATGCCACGTAGTATGGCAGGTTGCAATCGCCTGATATACATGAAGCAATAATGATTACTTGATTATTTTTAATCATTGTATTGTATTATTTCTTTTAATTAGATATTATTATTGTTTAACGCCGTGTAACGTTTTATCTGATGCGCATAAAAACTTGAACTTTTCATAAATCATAAATCATTTATTCTCTGTGAATCTAGAGGTAGGTAGGTTTATAAAAACAGATGTCATGTTTAGAGACACTCGATTCTGCCATTAGGCATACAAAGCATTTTCTTACAAACTAATTTACAAATTTTACATTAAATCATTTATAAAAATAGTAATTGGGTACATTAAATAATTCATAATAAAATTCAAATCAAAATTAAATGGAAAAAAGTCAAATAAGAAAGAAAGTTAATAAAAAAAAAAAAAATTCAGTCTGACAAAAATTCATTGACGCTATAGATGGCTTTATATAGCAATATATTTTTTTTATTTAGTTTTAAATTCTGTTGTGGACAGCTGGCGAACAGATATTGTTGTATATTATAGGAGCCAGGCAAAATACACTCATGCGTAATAAATGTGTTCTACATGGTACATTACGAAGATTTCCCTCCAAGCGGGTTCCGGCTTCAAACTCCAAAAATAATTTAGGATTGCATTTAACAAAAACAGCTACTTCATAAATGTAAATCGATGGAAAAGTAAATAATTTTAGTTTTATAAAATGATCCTTGCAGCTGTCTAACCTTTGAAGACCGCAAATAGCGCGAAGACAGCGTTTTTGTGCCTTAAAGGCACAAAAACGCTGCTTAAGCTTGTTAGCTGAGTTATCCCAAAATATCGTGCCATATCGCAAAACCGACGATACATGACCGTGGTAGGCAGTAAGAAGGGCAGACATATTTGTAACTTTTTGTAACTTATAGAGAGCATAGGAAAATTGTTTCAATCGCTTACAGATTTCAGCAATATGTAATTTCCAATTTAATTTATTATCGATAATGAGTCCTAAAAATTTTGTTTTATCAACTTCGTTAACTGTAGTTCCTAAATAGTTTATATAAATGTCAAGTTTAGTAAGTAAATACAATGACTTACACCAAGTACTGGGTGGTGTCGGCGTAGAGGTGGTCACTGAGTCGCAGGTTCACTTCGTTGTCGGCCGGGGGGCGCAGCATGGAGAAGCCCATCGCGATGGTCACGAACAGCGTAGGCAGTATGATCAGCATGAATAACAGCCATCTGACAGAGACAATAATATATACATAAATACACATATGCATATAGAGGCGCTCTAAAGAGGAGGCCTGTGCCCAGCAGTGGGTGCATACATTCTGAATTGATAGATGCATAAGTATAATATAATGTATCAGGTGACCTGTTCCTGCTGAGATGTAGATAGCGCGCCCGCAGCAAGGCGAGGAGCTGGTGTCTCCGGGAGCCTCGGCGCGGACCCTGGCAGCCCACCAGCGCGCTTTCAGACCTCAGCGAGGAAGAGGATCCGCTGTGGGAGGGCACATCCGGCTTCGACTGGTTTCCTGGCTCCACTGTGGATGAATACGTTTTAAATCAACAAGGTGGTGATATAACAGTATAATCGTTAGCTGTTTTTGGAGTTTGCATTTTGAAATTGTACTTTCGTGTTTTTTTTAATATATTTAGCTGATGGAACAAGCAGATGGCCCACCTGATGTTAAGTGGTAACCATCACCTATAACAAAGCAGTGCCTCGTAAGTCACGCACGAAGGGATGGTTTTCTACCCTGCGTCCATCAACTTGAGGCATAAAGATGTTAAGCCTCACTTGCCTATAATTGCAAAACATTGTGAGGAAACCAGTATTCCAACAGCGGCGATGGGCTTGCTACGTGTCACAAAGATTTAATATAGTCCCAAAAGTTATTACCCGTCGTGGGTTCAAATCCCACTCGGGTAATAACTTTTGGGACTATATTAAATCTTTGTGATTTTCCTTAAGTGTAGGTAAACACTATAAAACAAATAAAATTGCTACGTGTTGTATGAAATACCAACTACTGCAAAGTACGGGTGTGTGCCAATATAATATTTGGACGTATTTCTAACTACTATAAGATATCCTTTAATAATGTTGAGTTTGTACAAACAGATCTGAGGGGATCAAAGTCGTGAGGCTGTTTCTATTTTAAAAAACCTTGACTTGTTTTGGTCAATAAAATTCTAACACAGTCTTTCTATTGAATTAACTTTTCAGTGGTCCGTTGTGATACTGACTGCTGTACTCCTGCGAGGGTGGAGAGTCGGCTTTGAGGCAGATGTCGTAGAAGACCTGCTCCAGGCTGCTGCAGTCCATGGTGAATCTGCTGAAGCCCAGGGCGCTCTGCTGCTGCTCCAAGGAACTGCACAGCTGGAGGCAGCTGCAAAAACGTACATATTGGTAGAGCTGGAAGTTTATAAACACGTCCACAAGGTATTAGTAGGTAGTCATTCTATGTAGTAGAGCTCTTTGTGAAGGGCTCGTCCGGGGAAGAACCTACTACTACCATGTTTTTTTTTACCGCCAAGCAGCGTCGCTGTGTTTCGATTTGAAATAAAATAATGGTCGTTTGTGACTCAACCCTTTAATCGAATGAACGTAGAATGTGATACTGACACTTCGTGATACTGAGCGAGTGCAGCCGCGGGCAGATGCTAGTATACATAGAGCTACCATTGAAATATGAGTATATTTTCAAATTGCATAGAAACTTATACTTTATGTCGATTAGGTAAGACATAAATATACATCGACTAAATTAAGCCTTAGTTATAAAAATCTACTATAGGTACATAGGTAATCAGATTTATAATCACGCCTGATTCCCAGCTTGTTGTTTTTAAAGGTAGGCAGAGGCCACGGATTTCCACCTTAAGGCGAAAACAAGAGCTCTCGCTCGCACGTTTCGACATGTAAGATATAAAGTCACTAAACCCGTTTTCGTAAAATCGCAATCAAACATTTTGAAATCACATTGCACACTGTTTAGTAAAAAAATAATTTTAATCAATAAAAGTTTTCCTACTCAAAAGTTTGCTTTACTAGTTTTTGTACATAATGTAGGTACTTATGCGTTTTCGGCTAAAAATCCACTGGCGTATCTTTTGATGTAAACTCACTTGTTACTGGTTCCGTCAGCATCATAGAAGGGCAGCACCATCTCCAGGCCTTCACTGATATCCGTCACATAGGCGTTCTTGACGACCTCTCTGACGGCTGCCACCAGCTCCTTGGAGTTCTCCTCGGCGGACTGGTCCCGTCTGTCGGGGAGGGTAATGGTCAGCTTGTAGCCAGTGCCGAGGGACCGCTTTATCTCGATGGGGGAGCCTGACGTGTGGACTTCACCCTGGGGATAAAGGTTTTGGAAAAATTTAAGTAAAGTAAAAACCGGCCAAGTGCGAGTCGGACTCGCGCACGAAGGGTTCCGTAACATTATTTATGAAAGCGGCAAAAAATCACGGAGCCCCGTTAAATATTTATTTTATTCTGTTTTTTAGTATTTGCTGTTATAGCGGCAACAGAAATACATCAAATTCAACTGTCTAACTATCACGATTCATTAGATACCGCGGTGACAAACGGACAGACAGACAGACAGACGGACGGACAGCGGAGTCTTAGTAATAGGGTCCCGTTTTACGGAACCATTAAATGTAAAAAGTTTGTTTATTTTAGGAAAACTTAATAGCTAGGTACATAGGTATATTATAAAACACAAAACAAATATTTTAGCAACTTTTAAAGGTAAACTACTATTTACTATTAAGCACCTATATCTATGTGCTTTATCAGCCGTGCTCGGTAGAACCTGTGTTACGGCTGCTAACTCTTCCCAATACATATTATAAAAACTACACTTTAAAAACAAGGCGATATTATACGAAGAAAACTGCTAATATACCTCTCGCTCGCACATTTTAAAACTTTGAAAGATATAAAATCAATGAACTTATTTATGAAATATAGCAAACAACCAAGTTGCAATCACATTGCAAACAGTTCAGCAAAAATATAATTTTGATCCACACAGGTTTTAAAGTGATCCTTGTGATCCACCTGAATCCAACTGAATAAATACCTTTTGACTTGAAAGGCCTTGGAACCCACCTTATGCAGTATGATGATCTGGTCGCTGAGTATCTCCGCCTCGTCCAGGTGGTGCGTCGTGAGGAGGATAGTCCGGCCCTCCTTCAGCTTCACTATCATGTCCCAGATGTCCCTGAGGGCAACCAATTCAGTGTTCATACAGGGGTTAATGGACGAGGATGAGGCATTTCGGCAGAATGGTTTGGACAAACCACGGAACGATTCACGGAGAATGGAAACCGCATTTTTCCAAACAGTATAGTTTTTTTTTGTATGATTGTATGAACCTAGGTTCCATGGTATGCAATAATGAGACAAGGCTACCAGGCTCAAACGGGATCAGGCAGGCTCATTACCTGGATGCCTCCCGAAAGGTGGGCCATGATGCACACCATCGGCTCCTGACGGACGCCCGAGAAGGAGCTGGCTGCTAGAAATAGATGATAGGAGGCAGCTCTAGACATGAAGAACTGAAATCCATCGGGAGGCCTTGGCCAAGCAATGGGACGATATAGCTTAAGGAAACTCTTACCTGTTCGTTTAGGTTTCCGTCGCGCAGAGCGGACGCTAGATTCATCTATTTTATAAGACGTTTCAAATCGATCCTCGTGATCGAACTGATTAAGGGCCATTTCGATTTGGGAAAAAATAGGACCCGGGCATTCTAGAGGCTCGGGATAGTAATGGGTAGACGAGTACAGTGGCACTAACCTCCTCGCCTGCGGGTCGACGCCGGCGGTAGGCTCGTCCAGCGACACGAGCGCGGGCCGCGCGCAGAACGCCAGCGCCACGCACACGCGCCGCCGCGTGCCGCCCGACAGTCGGCACACCTGCTGCTCGCTCACCGCGCCCAGCGACAACACATCCAGCAGCCTGCAACGTACATAAACGTATACATTTACTTACCCGCATCGCTGCTGTTGATCGATGCTCGAAACCAGCACCCGATGAATGCATCGATGAGTTTTTCTGTTCAAGAATGTATGAGCCCAGTGCCAGTCGAACGGCGAAGGAAAACATCGAGAGGAAACATGCGTCGAGTGCTCGAAAGGAGCCTCTTCGAGCCGCACTTAAAAACCCTTCCCCGTCTTGTTTCGAAAGAACCTAGTGACACGACACGAAGAAGACCTCGGTCGAGTGATTGGCACGATGAAGGAATGAACGGTAAGTACTGACCGTTCGACCTCCTGCTTGGCCGCCTCGGCGTCCATGCCGCACAGCTGTGCGTAGAGCGCGATGTGCTCCCGCGCCGTCAGACACTCCACCAGCACGTCGTGCTGCGGACACACGCCCACGCCCACGCCCCCACCGCCCCCCGCGTCCCCACCGCCCCCGCGGACCACCACGTGGCCAGAGCTGGGACGCACCATGCCGGTCAGGATGTTACTGCACATTGACATAAACAAATACAAATATCTATCTTGTCTATTCCTGACAATGTCCAGCTGCAACACACACTTCAAAAGTTAGAAATTTTATACTAAGTATAATTTTAGAAATATATATTTTGTTTATTTTCATCATCTCAGTCCGGTTTCACCCACTACTGGATTACCTCATGTTTTGCTAGTCTTCAGTCAGTCCTGCGACCGTCACGATGTCGCCGACCCATCGCGCTTTCGGATACCCTAGGCTTCTTCAGCCTGACTGCAAAGTCTTCTTGACTGAATGGTAGCCAACTACCATTCAGTCAAGGCTTTACTCCACCGGCCATCACCACGTATAACCAGGTGTCCTGCCCTACTCCACTTGAGGTCTACCGCCCTGTCTCTTATCTCTATTGCTTGGGGTAATTTGTGTAGTGTTGAATAAACAAATAAAAACTTACGTGAGGGTAGTCTTCCCGGCCCCATTATGGCCCAGCAGCGTGGTTATCTGCCCCCTGTGCAGTTCCATGGACACATTGTGCAGGGCCACCTTTGCGCGCGCACCGCCCGGAGAGTACGTCTTGCACACCTTCACTATGCTGACCCCGGCCTTGTCGCTCTCGCTGTTGGAGCTGATGATGCTGCTGCGAATGGACTTTATTCCTAGGGGGGAAGGTTGGAATTGCAATGGCACTGGTCAAAATGCTGCTTCACTACCTAGGTAGACGCGTGAGGTGGGGTAATATACCTTATTCCTAGGGAGTAAGGTTGGAGTTTGGGTTCAAAGTCTAAGTCAAAGGTATTTATTGAATCTCAAAGATCACTTTGAAACGTCTTAAAGCTAGGTGAATCTAGGTGCCAGTTCCACGCGACCAAGCCTGAACAGGCAACAAACTTACGGCTTGCTTTCAAGGTGCACGCGTGTGGTAAAGTAATTTTGTTCGAGACAGAGGTAAGTTCAGGTTCAACATCGGGGCAAGTTATATCCCGATATCGATACCGATTATCGGGTTAGCTCATAAAGTGACTTTTTTATATTTTTTATTTTATTTATGAATCTCAACGAAATAATAAATTATGGCCAAGTTCGGTACAAATGACGGGGTTTACGATGTCACTGACCTTTTGTCAGTTAAGATGTGAACGAGTACTAACTTCCATGGCAGTTTCTTAACTTAAAGCTGCAGGATTGTACGCACACAAAGCCAAATAAACATGAGGCTTACTTCAACCAAACCTGAAAAGAAACAGCTTCACGACATCGATCCCCAGGCATGATAGACATCCCCTCCCCTCCCCACCCCTAAACCTACTATAACTACTCGTTCCTTTACCTATTTTTCAGTTAAAAAGAATTTAGTGAATATAAGTGATTAAAAAGCTCACCCCAGTATCGATCGATCATGTATCCGATGAGCAGGTAGAGCACGGCGTCGAAGGCCACCATGGCCATGGCGGCGGCGAGGCTGAGGCTGTCGTCGGTGGGCGAGGCAAACGCGTCCTCCCACGACACGCTGCGTCCCATGGCCTCGTAGCGCGCCACGAACAGCAGCGCGTAGCAAAACGACGACGACATTGACAGGCACTGCAGTAACGATATGTTCATAATTGAACGCTTAGAGCTGATTTCACCATGCTCTGTTAGATTAACAAAGGATTAATGGGCCGTTAAATATGTCAAAATGTATGCGTTTGACATCTAAGGTTTGATTTAAAGGCCCGTTAATTCTTGATTAGTAACTAACAGAGCATGGTGAAATCAGCTCTTAAGGTTCGGCCGAACCTGCGCGACAAAAGCGACTGCGAAGCGGGAGCGTCCGCCCATACTTTCTATATGGCGCCTTGCACACCTACGCGACCGCAACGCGGGCAAAGCGCCATACAAAAGTATGGGTAGCGTCGCGCGGCAGACGCTCCCGCTTCCCGCGTTACTGACGCGCAGGTTTGGCCGAGCCTTTATTTGGAAGAACAACCAAAATATAAAAGAAATGATGTCTCCTAATGTCTCTGGTTTCTCTGCAATGATGCCTATCTTAATGTAAATGACGGTTTTTCATAAAAGCGCCCTTATGTGATTGCACACAACTTGGTTGATTGTGATTTATCAGAAATAAGTTCAGGGATTTTTTTTATATACGTTAATGAAACAAGCTGATGACCCACCTGATGTTAAGTGGTAATAATCATCTATAACAAAGCCTCGTATAGGAACGTGCCCTACGATGCACTGCGTCCATTAACTTGAGGCATACAAATGTTAAGCCTAATGTGCCTATAATTTCACTGGTAGCCACACTCTTCAAACCGAAACATAGCAGCTCTACTACTCAATTTGTCAAATTGTTAAAATGTGCGAGCGAGAGCTACTGTGACTAGTGTCAGCCTATCAAAAGTTCTCCAAGTCAGGTGGTTAACAGTGCCATGCCTCCGACTCACCACGAGGAGTTTGAGCGGCGTGCTCATGACGGCCTCCAGCGAGAGGATCAGCACGAACGGCATGAACGTTATTAAGTACGAGATCCCCGCGCACACGGCGGCCGAGCTCGCTGACGTGAACAGTCGCGACAGCAGGTAACTGCAAGCGAAAACATACCTTATCGTTATTATACATCTTTTGACCAGCATGGCCGACGGCCCCGCCTTGCGATCCTAAGATCGTGGGTTCAAAAACGATCGTGCATCAATGAGTTTTTCTTTTCAAAAATGTATGTGCACAGTGCGCCAGTACTCTCAAACGGTGAAGGAAAACATCGTGTGAAAATCGGCATGCCTTAGAACCTAAAAATTTCCAAAACATGTATCACTCTTTGAGGGGCACTTAAAATCCTTTCATCACACTGTTTCGAAAGAATTAGTGATACATAAAGAAGAAAGTAGAGTATTTAGAATGGGTGGTCATGGAGGCTATATGGCTATTATATATAAGGCAATATTGTATGCCCAAAATGGGTAGACTGTTGGAACAAAATTACCTCTGTAACACCTTTTACACAGTTTTACAATAAATGATTCTTATTCTTAGAAGGAAATCATTCTTCACGAGGTTCAGAACTAAGGGCTCCCACACAAAACTGCGAATTCGCATCGCATCGCAAATATCTGCGAGCTCTCACGAGGCGCGGCCACGCTATGCGGCGTCGTATCGCGGTTTTGTGTGGGAGCCCTAAGAAGATGAAAATTTCCAGAAGCCTCTCGAAGGTTCGTCGCGCACTCACCAGAAGCTGAGCACGGCGAGAGCGAACAGCAGCAGCATCGCGAACAGCAGCGCGGCGTCCGTGCCGGGCAGCACGCCGCCGCCGCGCAGCACGCCCGCCACGCACGCCTGCGTCGCGCACAGCTCCGCCAGGCTGGCCACGAACCAGGACAGCGTGTGCAGCTTCAGGTCCACCCCCATCACGGACATCAGCTGGAAACGACAAGCAACATTTACTCACACTCAAATATGTGTCCGGCGAAGCGCAAGTTGGACTCGCGCACGACCATTATCTATAAAAGCGACAAAAAATACACGTTTGTTGTAGGGAGCCCCCTTAAATATTTATTTTATTCTGTGTTTTAGTATTTGTTGTTATAGCGGCAACAGAAATACATCATCTGTGAAAATTTCAACTGTCTAAATATCACGGTTCATGAGATGCAGCCTGGCGACAGACGGACAGCGGAGTCTTAGTAATAGGGTCCCGTTTTACCCTTTGGGTACGGAACCCTAAAAAAGCTTCACATGACTCAGCGTATCATTATCTGTGACTCAGCTTTACTCCCATCGCCGACATCAGCTGGAAACAACATTCATATGCTGACACTCAAACAGCTAATGAACAGTTCCGCATGACTGTACCGTACCCGGGGATGGTGTCTTTGTTCAATCAAAAGGATCAGTCTTTGAAACGAGTGCCACTTATAACAAATAAAAAACAATGTGTCTTACCCATGAACAGAGCTGTTAGAAGCTTTGAGACTACATCTTGATTTGACTAGATAGCATTATGACTACATCGCTTTCTGACTTAATCTCGATATGACCATCGCGTTATGACTGACAGACAAAACAATATTTAAAATAGACAATGTTACTGTATAGTAATGTAGACTTAATATAATCGTAAGTATTGTACCTTTGTAGTATTAGTAATTTTATTTTTGACGATGCCTTTGCTGATTTGTTTATTTTATAATTACCTATCGTTGGTAACATTTTTTTTTCTATAATCGAGTTGTGTGACATTTCTTATTGTATTGTTTTTATTTCATTGTGTGTACATTATTATTTATTTTTAATTAATGATTTTATTCAATTTTTATTACAAACTGTACCGTGAATATGACTTAGTCTAAGAACATTGTAAATGTCTAAAGATGTGAATAAATGAAATGAAAACTAAATAGCTGTCCGACTATATATGCATACGTCCTGTTATCAGTTTGACTTGACGGAGACAGTAAGAAAACCGAGCCGATATACAAGGTGTTCCAATACTTGTGTTAAAAACTTCAGGGGGCTAAAGTACCCATCAATATGAATTACTTTTTCTAAGGAACCAACACTGTGAACGCGTGTAAATAAGGAGTAATTACCATGGTGTTCCCGGAGTCGGTGTCGGCCACTATGAACCTGACGGCCGACGCCACGGAGAACAGCAGCGCGAACACGAAGCCCACCAGCAGCGCCTGCGACTCGTACAGGGACGTCTGGAAACTGTTACAAACACATTGTTATCATCAGTCCTCAAAGACGTTGGAGTTCGTACTTGGTACTTCTGAAGGGATATCTATCGTGGCGGGATCAAAGTCAAGTTGGTTCTTATGAGTTTGATTGTCTTTACCTTTTTATATTATGCCTACACCTCCTTAAATTCGATTGGAAGCTCTAGTATGGTAGCTTCAATATTACATTGTAACAAGGATCTTACAAAAGAACGGTAGGAACCAAGCCGTAAGTTTGTTGTCTCTTCTAGGCTTTGGTCGCGTTGAACTGGCACCTAGTTTTATGTGTCCCATGTGCAAAATTTAATTTATTATTTAGAATATTACATTTGGCACATACCTACATTTTGCGTGAAGTCTTCCAGTTCTCTCCTGAGCCTATCCAGAGCTGCCTGCCACCATCTGCTTTTAAAGGCATCTAGTTCATCGGTTAATAAAAATAATAGAATACTCACAAGTCCTTCCTATAACAAGGATATGGCTCTTGCTGCGTATACACCGCCCAGTCCACCTCATCTTCCACCTGCCTCTTCCTCCTAGAGCCTTCCATCTCTCCAGCCCTGGCCGCCTCCGCAGACAGCTGGATGATGGCCTTGTCTACCATGTCCTGGATCTGCACGAAGCCGCGGAAGTACCGCATGTTTTCGATGAAGCTGGCTTCCGGTCCTGGGGTCCACAAGCTGGATAAAGGAGATTGTGTGAGCTACGAGTGTTGTTTGGAATATATCACACGCGATAGCAGTAACATTGATATTTGAAAGAAAGATAAGAATTGAAATATACATAACTTATACATTTAAGATATTTAATTTAATTTAATTTAATACACATCTTAATATAAATAAATTACGCGTCACGCTGTTTGTCCGCTATGGACTCCTAAACTACTTAACCGATTTCAATCAAATTTGCGCACCGTGCGCAGTTTGACCTAACTTAAAAGATAGGATAGCCTTCATCTCAATTTATAGCCGCAATATTATTTTATTGCAAATTTGATACCGCCCAACAAAGTGGGTACGGGTCAGCTAGTTAATTAATAATAACTTATGTATATAGGTAAGATATTTATTAATTGTATATGTATTTTAGATGTAATTATGAAGCTTTACTTAAATACGTCGAAAAGAGAACAATAAAAAAAAGATAGTGAAAATAGCCCACAAACATACATAAAATAACATACAAATAATTTTATTTGTGTGTTTATTTATCTTTTTATTTTTATCATTCAGGCAATAAGATGACAATGCTTATAAGTGATAGGCACCACCTACCATCAGGTGGGAATTTGAATAAAAATAAGGTCTCTTGATTTTAAAATTAAATTATTATTTAGAAGGCTCATAAACGGTTGAATAACTTACTAATTCTTCATTCGAACTGTGGTCGGTGCATTTTCGATATCCATTCTGATTTTGTACTGCACGTTGCTGTAATCGCTGTCCAGCTCATCTGCGTTCAGGAACACGAGCCCTAGAAAAGCAATCAGTCAGTCAGAAAGCTTACGGCCGGTTTCTGAAAGCCCGATCAAAACTAATCGCATGTCAAATCACTTGCTATCTCTATTTAATTCGATGTAGTAGCTGAAATGGCGAGTGACTTGACATCCGATTAGTTTTTATCGAGCTTTCAGAAACGGGCTTTTAAAGTCGTGAAATTGGTTCCGAAGCCTCATTAATTATGCTGTGTGCAGTGCCAGTAATTACGCCGGCAACCACACCCTTCAAATCAAAGCACAGCGTTTGGTTTTCGCTATCGTCGGTTTCGTCCCTTAGGTCTAGGTAGTGCTGTGTGGAATATCCAGCAATATTTATTTATATTACTCGTGTCCTATCCCACGTCGTAACTTCAGACTCTGTAGGTACTAGAAAAATATTCAGACCATGGTCTTACAAAACAAATTTAGGCTCGCACTCATGTCTTAACCGCATGATGACAAGCTACAACTCCTTTTTCACTTCGAACAATAGCTTAGATATGTTTGGGCTCAGCCTACCAGCATTCAAGGCTGAGGCCCAGAGATGCCTCTCTCTTGCATGCCACAATAATTAGCCTAAGTTTATTTAGTTCTTCTTCCTTTTTATGTGTACCTGCTGACTACTTTGCATGCTCCTTACTTTGTCGATGCTGGACATGTCTTTAAGTGACAGCGCATATACTTCTTACATTATATTATATTTACTCTAGCCTTCTGTATCTGTCGTTGGTGTGTCGAAATAAATAAATAAATATTATGGTCGCGTTAAACTCTCGCTGCAGGCTCGGTCATAAGTTATCGGAACGAGACAGCAATGTTGCTCTCTCTCTCTCTCTCTCTCTCTCTCGCATTTATGAGAACGGACGATCCTTTTGTTTAAGCGTGTGTTAAGATGATTTATGACCGAGTCTGCAGCGAGAGTTTAACGCGACTCTAGTTATAGTATAGTTACAGTACCGGCACTGAACTCGTTGAGCGCGGAGAGGCTGGCGGCTTCCCGCATGAGCGCGGCCTCGTCCGGCGCCGCCGAGAACCGGTCCAAGTTGAAGCAGCGCAGCAGCTCTGAGGCCTTCGACACCAACTTGCCGATGCCCTGCATATTTATTTATTTTATTTATTTATTTATTGGATAACCAAGTTTTTTAATTTACAAACTAAACACTTATTTGGATTTAGAGAGCCAAATTAGAGGCAATTATATCCAACAATGTCACATATTGCAGGGTCTACCATGAGTTTTTTCAGACTTCTGTTAATCTGATAGCAGGCATCTCGCTACTAAATCGTTTTTTTTTATTCTAGTCGCTGACAGAACAAGCAGATGGCCCACCTGATGTTCCTGATGAGGTAAGTATCACCTATAACAACGCATTGCCTGTCTCGTAAGTCAAGCACAATGAGAACGTGCCCTACGATGCACTGCCCTGCAATGCGTCCATCAACTTGAGGCATACAGATGTTAAGCCTCATGTGCCTGTAATAACACCGGCAACCACACTCTTCAAACCGAAGCACAGCGTTGCTGCTTGGCGGCAGAAAAAGGCGTGGTGGTAGTACTTCCCCAGACGAGCCCTTCACAAAGAGCTCTACTACTCTTAAAACTGAACTTCATCGATCCTCAAAAATAATTATAATCTCACATTCAAATCCCCCACTTTATCGAACATGCCATCGACATCCACGTTGACGTCCAGGTCGACATCGCCGAGGAGCTGCTTCCGCAGAGCCTCCAGTCCTGGGTTGGAGACGAGGTGCTGCAGCGCGCCCACGCCCGCGCGGTGCGCGGTCAGCCCGTGCAGCGCGGGGAGCGCCGACGAAAACGAATGTACGAGGGATGTCATCTCAATCATGCTGGCGAAGGACGCGTTGGCCTGGAGGTAGCGGGTTTGGTGTTAGAGTTGTTTGAACAATATAGTATAAGCCTTAAACTAAGTACCTATTAATAATTCTGTTTCTGAAACACAGAAACAAGACTTAACAAAAACAATGACGTAAACATATTAATCTACAACAAAGTGATAAAAAACAAGGGGAAACGAATTACAAATTTCGTGGGCAAGAGTTGTCTCATCCAACTCTTGCCCACGATGTTTGTAATTAGTTCGTTACCCCTTCTTTTTTATCACTTTGTTGTAGATTAATAAGTTACTGTAAGCGCAGGACCGTCAACGATGGTGAATACAGAGAGAGGCCTATACCCAGCAGTGGGTAAAGTTGGGCTGTGCTTAATGATGACAATGAAAGAACTACACACTATAGGTGTTAGTTAACTTACTATTAATTATTTTGATTTGACATTTGATTACTATTGTTTGTTTTATATTTATTGTGAATTTTACTGTTACATGTTACCTACCTACCCTAATGTATAAAGCCCACACCTACAATTTGCATCCCAGCTATGGGGAATGAGTGCTACCTATTTAATTTTTTTGTCTTCTTTATGTACCTACATTGAAGCAAATAAATGATTTATGATTATGATTATGAACTAATAAAAAAATGTCGTTAAGACTAACTCCCTCTGTAGTCACTGCTATAGAAAATCAGACGACATCTCTCATTTATGTGTTAGAAGAGAATATAAAATATTAATTAATAAAACATTACATTACACAACATATTATGTATTGTAATATTTATATTTTCTATTATATTCTAACAATTAAATTCAATAGTAAATAGCTTAAAGTACCATCCATTTGCACTAAGCCTTTGCGAAGGGATGGAACTTATTGCCGACGTCGGATTTTTCGTGATCGCCACAAACTACGTCTCTTCAAGGCAAGAGTGAGGTGTCTTCTAGACCGTTCTGCTCCATCGTCGTTTCATCATCGTTTCATCATCATCATCATCAGGTTTGATTGTAGACAATTTTTTTTTCGTAGCCTATCTCATCCCACTGCTGGGCAAAGGCCTCCCCAAGGACATCCAATTCTTCCTATCCTGGGCTTCCTTCCACCATCTACTATCAAAGGAAAAACTATAGTACCTTCTGCACGATGGCGCGCACGTGCTGCGTCTGCGGCGCGTACAGGATTTTGCCCATGAGCAGCGGCTTCACGAAGCTCCACACGATCTTGCCGCCCTCCAGCGACACTATCTCCCGGTACATGGCGCGGCAGAACTCCGCTGCAACACCGCATTCTACCATTAACCCCTCGTCCGCTCAACTACATATCATCGGGAAATATAAAGAGAAACAGTTCCATGACTTTGAACCTCAGGCACGGTAGATATCCCTCTGACCTTCTAGTAAAAAGTACCAAATCAAATTTGTTTGAGGATTTTGAAGGAGTAGGTCAGAGGTTGGTACTTGGTACATCCAAATATTACAGTTGACCAATGATATAATTACTCAAATATACTTTTGTTGTTAAAACATCCGTTCTATGAATACTCAGACAGAGAACCAGCAACTATCTTAATTACACAAACTTTTTATTTTCTTATTTAATGAACTAATCAAATAATAACAAAAATTTACACTAACGAACGAAAGGTCTTAAAGCTAGGTGAATCTAGGGGCCAATTCCAAGTGACCAAGCTTAGAACAGGCATTAGAGGGGATGGAAGGATGACACGAGTATGACTATTTGCCGAGTCGAATTATAATAATGATATGATAGTGATAGAGATAGTGGAGTGGATGTAGTGGAGTGGATAATGCTACAGTGGAGCGGTACATACTGGGCTGCGCGTCCAGCTGCGGCTGGCTGACGCCGGGCGGGGCCTGCTCCTTCGTCTTGATGATGTTGCCGATGACGCGCGGCAGGCTGCTCTTGAAGGGCGACCCGCACATCATGTTGCCGGCGTTAGCGAGGAACGACGACGCTGTCAAACAAATATAATATTTTTTATCACATCAATTCGAAAATAGATAGTTTGCTCTTCGAAAACAGGTAGCAAAATAGCACTTTGATCCCAAGGGCGGTAAAGTACTTTACCGCCCAAGGGCGGTAAAGTGATTTGAATTTGGAATGTGCTTATTGAGTAAAAGTTCCAATCACCAAAGAGATCACGAACACTGTATGAACAAGCAGGCTTTATGATTAAAAAAAAAAGCGCCTGAACTAAATAAAAATAAACAAAAACACGTGAAACGCGCATTCCACCTTTGTTCATAATTGTTTACTCAAATTCAGATTTTACTTAGTTTTATGAAAATAAATAAAATTACAATAAATACATGATTATGACTTTGTGACTTTGTGACTTTGTGACTTTGTGACTTTGTGACTTTGTGACTTTGTGACTTTGTAACTTTGTGACTTCGTGAATTTGTGACTATGATTATGATTATTCATAAGTTGCACTAAGTTATTTTCTCATAGAGGGTGATAAAAAGTAGAGTGTCCACCTCGGGAGCAACACTATTTTAAGCTCGAGTGAAGTACTTTGAATCCCTCGCTACGCTTAGGATTCTACTTTAGAATCCCTCGCTACGCTCGGGATTCTACTCTAGAATCCTTCGCTCCGCTCTGGATTCAAAAAACACTCTCGCCATAAAAATAGTTGTTTGCTCCCTTGGTAAACAATCTACTATTCTATTCCATTCTAGTATTCGAAACATAGTCAAAAAGTATTCGTTCAATTGAATCACAAAGATCACTTTGAGGGGGTGAATCTACGTGCCACCAAGTCTACGCGACCAAGTCTAGAAGACTTCATTTTAAACCTGGAACCCATAGTCAGGGAAACTAGAATAAAAGTGACGCCTAAGGTCGGGACTGTAGGATTGGCAGTAAGTAATGTACGCATAAATGAGTCCGGAAATTAAGGCTTTTTGGTATAACAGAATGAAAGGTTTTAGAAACAACGCAACGATCAGAGCAACGATATCCGTCAGAAAAAAATCATGGTATCATCAAATTAAAGTTGGGTACTAAAAACTTGAAATATATTCCACTCACATGTAATCAGATTCCCAACTGAACTGAACTCCTTCAAGTTTTCAAAGAGCGGCTCGTTCCCCAGGTCTTCCATCAAGTCTCCGAGGCTGCCCTGCAGGGTCGGCAACATTGCAGCCATCCGGGGAAACCGGTCCAGGACCTGGCTCCCTTGGGCTGGCGTCAGGTCTGATGCGGAGTACAGTTTACTGAGAATGTGTTCTTTGACCTATAGAAAGCATTTAATTCGTTTTAATGTCACCAGAGTGTGTACTGAAGTCAAGGCCTTGTGAGCCCATTTTTGAGTTCAAGACGTGATCAGTATCGTGCCTCCGTATGAAAACCGGTGGAAAAATGAGCTCGCACGGCATGGATGCTAGTGAGTATAACTCAGAATACACACACACTTCCAACGAGTACCACTCCTGATCAAGTCATGGGTATTATAAGCTACGAGGACCACGAAACAATTTAATTCCACAGAATTTCCTTGCCTCAGTTGGTAAACTGACCTTTACTGTATAAGAATCAAGAATGTATTTCCCCAGTACTTTCTAAAAATCCGGAAAATAATACGCAATTCCATCCGAATCCATAAATTCATACAAACCTTATCAATAACAGGCATGAAATTAGCATTTCCCATCAGCACCATGACTATATCCTTAGCGATGTCGTCGTGAAGGTCACAGAACTGTTCCACTGTGGCGGCGGACACCTCCTCGGCAGAGACTACGTCGATCGCTCCGGGGGACAGGACCTCGGACATGGAGTCGATGTCGCACACAAACTGCTTGATGTGGAAGTTACGGTCTTTGGACGCCAGGATCTGTAGAAGACCATGGAGGTACAGGAGCAGGCAAATAATTTAATCCCAGTTACATATACTACGAAGAAGTACTAACACCATGCCTATTTTTGCCATCAAGCAGCGTTGCTGTGTTTCCGTTTGAAGGGTGACATTACAGGCATATGAGGCAAAACATCTGTATGCCTCAAGTTGAGTTCCTATTGTGCGTGATTTAAGAGGCAACACTTTGTTTTGGTGATGGTTACCACTTAATATCAAGTGGGCCATCTCCTTGTTTTATTAGCAAGTAATTAAAAAAATATATGCGCAGGAAAAAAAAGGCTTTAAATTTAAAGGCTAAGCAATGGTTTTTTTTATATTTAATAAATTTATTTTTCTTAACGACAAATTCTTCAAATTATATTTCACGGTTTTTATGACGGAGATTGCCTATCCAAATAAAGACATAGTAAGCATTAGGTTCACTAACCGGTTTCATCTGAAGGTACCCGGCATGTATCTTGGGTGCAGCCAGTGACCAGAAGTTGGTGTTATTGATTCCCAGCGCGCTGAGCCCTGACTCCACGGCGTCCTGGTTGGGGAAGAACGTGGCCACTTTTACTGCAAATAAAAAAAAAACACTGTATACTTTGCTAAGACTTTTTACGTATACACCTTTAAAGTAGGTATTCGAAACATAAGCATGATGACATTCTAAGTCTACCTACTTTCAAATCTAGATGGCGCTCGATTGGCGGAAGCAGAACTCGGTTTAGTTCAGCGTAGCACCAGGAGTTCAGAACTATGAAAGAGATACTTAAAACTTTTGTATAACACCTATATTAGTTTCTTTTATCTTGCTTCAATCCTTGTTCTTAAGGTTGGGTAAATCACTACTTAGTATAAAATAAAGTCGCTTTCTCTGTCCCTATGTATGCTTAAATCTTTAAAACTACGCAACGGATTTTGATGCAGTTTTCTTTATAGAAAGAGTGATTCAAGAGGAAGGTTTATATGCATAATACAAGCATAATCTCTTAGGGATAACCCACAATAACCGTGCGAAGCCGGGGCGGGTCGCTAGTAATTCATAAAATAACAACTTGGAAAAAAGTCTAAACACGGAACTAATTTTACATGTGGTTGTTTCGCATAATTGCGAGTGCATGCAAGTGAGTGAACATCATACAAACTACATACGAGCCAAGTAGCTAGGGGAATTCTCAAGAACGTGCAAGGATTCCCCGGAAGACGCGCGACCTTCTTTTGGCTCTTATTTAGTTTGTAAGTTATACAATTGACATAAAGTTCACTATGCTATGGACAATTTCGTTGCAAAAAGTCGCTTCCATTCCATTCCGCGCCGGTGTAAATTGAGTCTATTACTTTCGTTTTTGTTATTGACAAAAAGATAAATAAAAATTACCAAAATGTACGTGAATTTTGTAATACGTTTCAAAGTGATCCTTGTGATTGTACTGAATGAAGACCGTTTTGATTTTGATAAATGAAGGTCACCGACAAAACGAACTAACAAATTGAAGTTGAATTTTGGTGGAATTGCTGAATAAAAATAGTTCTTCAGTTTCAGGGTTGGGCGTACTAACTTAAGTTGAGATTTCATCTTGTACGGTATTGATAAAATAACAGGACGTTTCAGTCACGCCCACAATTTGTCAGATATGTTGAAAAGAGACGAAGCGACGGCGGTTCTCAAAACTAAACAGATCGTATCATTCATTTTATGTTATCCACAGCCTTTAATTTCTGAACGCCTAGTGAATACTATGTAAAAAGTGGTATAACTCGCGCTGACGACAGGGTCTACCAGAGGTGGCGATATGGCGCAACTCCTTATAACTAGAACTTGCTTACGCACCACGACTGTAATTCCCAAACACGGTCGACACCCCTCAGATCTATCTATTTAACCCATTGGCACTCACGCCTGGGGTTTCATTGGGTCTCCCCTCTATTACGCCACTCTTGTCGGGCCTGCGCCAGTCGTATCTATTGATACTAATTTAGTAGCAACTCAAGATCCTTTGAGGATGGGGGTAGTCAGAGGTAACTTCAATCATCATCTACATCTGGCATATGCCCACATTTTGCAGTACTTAGATAAAGTTCCATAAGAGACAAGTTGTAATCTCATTGCCGCTAGTGCAACTTAATACTAACTTGTTTCCCCAAGACACCATATTTTTATCTTATTAATTGTCCAAATATGTACGACAAAAATTGTAGCATTTTTATTATTGTCCTGAAGATAAAGTTATGGCTCCTAGAACTGACAAAGTAGCTTAAAGTTCTGGACTGGCATGCTCGAATCGCAAGACGCAAAGTAAGTAGGTATGTTAGTCAGTTCCTTTCGGCTGATGATGATGACGAGAATTTTGGTGTAAATGCTTAAGGCGAAGACAAGAGCTAATGTGACTCTCGCTCGCACATTTCGACATGTTGAAAGATATAAAATCACTAAACTCATTTTCGAAAAATCGCAATCAACCATTTTGTGTGCAAATCGATACATGTTTTCCTACTCAAAAGTTTGCTTTACTAGTTTTCGTACATAAGCAAACTTTTAAGTAGGAAAACTTGTATCGATCACAATGATTTTTTTACTAAACTGTGTGCAATGTGATTGCACACAAAATGGTTACTTGCGATTTTTCGAAAATGAGTTTAGTGATTTTATATCTTTCAACATGTCGAAACGTGCGAGCGAGAAGTTGTTTGATAGTTGTCAGCCCCTTAACGTATCTACGCATACTATGGGTAATAGCGCATGCGTGCTGTCCAAAATAAGGCACCCACCTCTACAGTTCTGGACCCTTGGTACGTTCGTTCTTTGGAAAACGTGACATAACCCGCGCTGAGGTCAGAAGGTCATGACGTCACTGGGATCTACACAATGAGCCCCTAATTCATAATAACGGTTCTTTTATTATCAAGATTTAGGACAGAGGGTTCACCAACAGTGACGTGATGCCCTAAAAACTCTTTCTTACATACTGGCACAGATAAGAGGGATACTGGTTACATAAAAGAAGAAATTGACGATACATTACATCCTATCAATATTATGAATGCATAAATGTGGGGGGTTTGTGTATAAATGTATGTTCCCACTCGTCTCCATAACGACTGCATGAATTTGGATGAAACAAAAATCAATTGGATAAAAAAAAAACAAAGTCATAATACAACGAGTCTCTATATACATTAATATTCTCCTCCTATTGGAGATCAACCACAGTTCACTTTTAGTTTGTGGTTTAAAAACTCTAAAAATCATGCAAATTCAGTGTTTTTTGGCTACAATCTTTTCCACAGCTACAATGTTGACGGTCCATTGGAAATCGGATAGTACGAGTAAGTAATCCGAAGCGTCTAGTTCGCGATCGTTCTTCGTTTTAGGTAAATAAATTGTTGTAAGGTACGACAAATGGCGCAAGTAGGGTTTTAGGATGTTTATTTATTTAATTTGGACTTCGAATGGGGAAATCATAAGTTGACAAAGAAAGCTTCTAGGTATACTTATGCATGCGAGAAAATCTTGTTATCCCACCAGTTATGGACGCCACAGCGTTTGCAGCGCCAGCGAATGCAAACTAGACTACGATTTATCTTCAGTAATTTGCAACGCCGCCACTGCTGACAGGGTTGATTCATGAAATTCAGTTTGGCTTGGCATGGTACCAGGAGTTCAAAGCTATGGAGGAGATACCTACGGATTTTGTTCCTTCTTAGCTCTAGGTCTCTGAATGAAGCTTTGATTTAGATTTCATGGTAAATTGAGCATCGAACTTATAGGAATAAACCTAGCTTTATGGGGGGTGGGTTGATATTTAATTATGATTATGAAAATATTGTTTAAACATAAAAAAAGCTATTTTAATACATAACTGTTTAATGCGATTAAACTAGATATTGTTTAAAACTGATAGTTATAGCAGAGTTGAAATCGAAATAATAAAGTTACCAAGTTTTATAAAAACGCTAAATTTTTGGTTGACTTGCAGAATTTCTTGAGTTTCCAGGGATTTTCAGAGAGGAATGCTGAAGTACTTTAGTTTTCTAACGCGCATGCGCGCTGTAAACATAGGTTGATGAATGGGAAAAGGAAATAGTTATTTTGCTGCGTGGTATTGACAGTAATATGTTATTGCAGTCTCGCTTACAGTTTTGTGTCGCATGCGGAAAAGAGATGTGACGAGTATTGTTTCCCTAGTGCTCCAAAACTAAACTGTTGTCTCAATAATGTTATGTTTCACCTCCTTTACAGCTCTGAACCTCTAGTAAATACTATGTAAAACTTGGTATTACCCGCGCCGTTTCAGCGGAAAACGCAATCCTGAAAATCTAAGAATTGTGTCTAAAAATTATAAAAAAATGTAAGCATCTAGTATTATTCGATACGTAAAAAATTTGTTGTCTAAAATAAATAATGTTCTAAGTTGATAATAATTATACCTAATGTGATCCAGTTTGTTAAGTACGAGTACGAGTATGAAGGGGTCGCTATCGCTACTACAGTGGTGTACGTTTTAATTTTATTATTAGGAGTAACTGTAGTAAAACATATACTTAATTTTTAATATAAATATCTGCGTGATATAGTTTTGTATTAGGTTCGTACAGAGTCCGTCATGATCGAAATACTATTAGAATATTATAAATTTATTAATTATTATATTATTTATAGAATTGTTATTAAATATTCAGAAGATGTTATGTACTCTTTAAATTGTAAAATTTAAAGAGTAATAGAACTTTTGTGAAGGGCTCGTCCGGGGAAGTACTACCACCACGCCTTTTTCTGCCGCCAAGCAGCAACGCTGTGTTTCGGTTTGAAGAGTGTGGTTGCCGGTGTAATTACAGGCACATATGGCTTAACATCCGGTATGCCTCAACCTGATGGATGCATGGGCAGTGCATCGTAGGGCACGTTCCTATCGTGCGTGACTTACGAGGCAATGCTTTGTGATGATTACCACTTAACATCAGGTGGGCCATCTGCTTGTTCCATCAGCTGGTTGTATTAAAAAAAAATGTAAAATTATGTTTTTTAGCACTTATCCTACTTCATGTGGGGCTCGCACAGCAGGACCCGAAGAGTATTGTTTTTAGTTTTTCGTTTTGAAGGGTCGCTCCTGTCCGAAGCGTTACAACCTTACCTCTTCTATAGTATAAACTCATAGTACCACGCAGAGGAAAAAAAACGCGATTTTAGATTCGCGTTTATACTATTGAAGAAGAGAAGAGTTTATGCTATTGATAAACTAGATAGATGGCATCGCTCTCTAACCTGTAAGCCGTTGCAAACGTTGTCAGCAACATTGAGCGTTTGCAACGGTTCACAGGTCAGAGATGCAATCTATCTAGTTTATCAATAGCGGGGTACTGGTTCTTTCTCTCCACTGTCCTTAGAACTGCTCCGAGAATAATAGGTTAGGTTTGAAAAACTAAATAGATGGCGCTTCTAACCGGTGAACCGTTGCAAACGCTCAATGTTGTTCGAATCGCTTTCAGTTTTCCTCGGCATGGTACTAGGAGTTCATACTATAGAAGGGGTGAGGTTTTAACGTTTCGGACGGGAGCGATCCTTCAAAACGTTTAATGCTAACAGAGTGAAGGCCTCAAGTTGTTTGAAAATATTAACAGCACTAATGCCAGAACTTTTATAGTTGGTAAGGTTTGAGAAAATTTATTGAAAAACTAGACAGCCATCTGTCTAGTTTTATTTATCTGTCCATCTATCTGTTTAGTTCTAGTCTGTAACCTGTGAACCGTTGCAATCGCTAAATATTGTTAGAATCGCGTTAATTTTTTCCTCGGCGTGGTACTAGGAATTCATACTATAGAAGAGGAGATTCGAAGGTTGTAACGCTTCGGACGGGAAGTTGAATGAATACGAGAACCTCTAGCCTTTGGTGAAGTTTGAAAAAATTTATTGGAAAACTAGATAGATGGCGCCTCTAGCCTGTGAGCTGGTAGCAATAGCCTTTGGTGAAGTTTGAAAAAAAATATTGGAAAACTAGATAGATGGCGCCTCTAGCCTGTGAGCTGGTAGCAACACTCAATGTTTATCAGAACCGCTTTTTAAAACCGATTCCGTTTTGTTCGGCGCGATACCAAGAGTTTAGAGATAATGGAGAAGGTGTGTTTAGGTTTGCTGGTGATTGACCCAATTTGCTCCACCCCAATTTTACAGAATTAGTATTCACTGAAGACAAAAATTTTAGCATGGCATGAAAGTTTTCTCATCTCCACACCTTAGGTAGGTACATGTTTATTTTTTGAATTAGTTTTAAGGCAAGGGAAATAATAATATTTTTTTACATATTTGATGTTTATTTGAAATCTTACCAAATAATTTATAAATAATAGTATAATAAGAGTAGGTACCGCTACTTTTATTATAAAGTTGTATCCGTTAGACCTATCACATTTTATAAATATTTATATTATAAATATATTATTAAAAGGCACCTTCCAGACACACGTATTTCTTTGAATAGGGTTGGGGGATTTGCGCATGTGTGCGTACAACTCTCACACATGAAGAAGAGGGTAGTTGTAGTTGACACGTCCTATAAACGCGATCGAATGGAAATATTTTTAGCGTGTTCCCAAAAAGGACCACATTTTAGCGTTTTTAAAATGTTCTAGTTATTGCTCCTTTCATAATAACGAAAACAGATGACAACCCATTAGGAGGGCATGTTAGCTCACAGTCTATCATCATCGTCATAATGTATTACAGAATCAAAGTCAAAGTCAAAATGTATTTATTCAATAAAATCACAAGGATCACTTTGAAACGTCTTAAAGCTAGGTGACTCTAGGTGCCAGTTCCACGCGACCAAAGCCTAGAAGAACAGGCAACAAACTTACGGCTTGGTTCCTACCATTCTTTTGTATGATCCTTTTACAATGTAATAATATAATATATTATTGAAGTTTAGTGAGGCGTAGGCATACAGAAAAAGGTAAACATAATCAAATTTATAAGACAGCACACGCTACGCCTCAAACTAATAATACCTAATACATAAATACAATCTATTAAATCAGAGAAAAATAAAAAAAACACAATAGTAGGTACAGTACAGACATTGCAGACATGTTAGCTGCCGATGGGCAGAGCGACCGGGACATCGGGCCACGCACTTTTATCATCAATATAGCTATCTAAAGTATAATAAGCTTTACTTATTAGATTATTCTTAATGTATGCTTTAAATTTTCTAATAGGAAGCCCAGTGGCACTTTCTGGAAGTTTATTATAGAAGCGTATACCGTTCCCCATAAACGAGCCATTTACCTTTTAGAGTCGAAATTTAGGAATACATAATTTGTTTTTATTTCTAGTGGTAACGTTATGTGCATCACTCTTTTTCTTAAAGCTATCTATGTGTTTATGAGTGTATAATAGATTTTCATAAATATACTGTGAGAATATTAATTTCTTTAAATCGCTCCCTTAATGATTCGCGTGGTTTCAATGTTTCAATGCCAAATTGAAAACCGGTCTTTCACCGGTCTCTTGGGAGGGTTGTTGGCAGAATAGCACTTCTGATAAGAATAACCTACCTGATATCAACTATGGATCTGAGAATAAATAAATGTTTTCCACTTACACCTCAGATCCGCCTCCTCCACCAGGTAAGTCTTGAGCTGGTGCAGGGTCCGCAGTCCCGAGGATAGCGCCTGCATATCGGCGTCTAAGGCGGTTCTCTTCAGCAGCGGGTGCAGTTCGGATATTAGACCTTCCAAGCTGGAAGTTACACAACATTAAAGACAAGAATAAGCACACTGTGATCCGCCGGCACGGTAGACATACTATTTTATAGGATACCCGGACTCGCGTTCAAATCCACAACGTTTGCTTAGGTACAGTCATGAGGTATAATTTATAAGCAGACAATGTTTCAAAAGCATTTTAGGAATATGCTAGAAGTTCCTGTATCAAACGATAATGTGATTGAAAACATAACAACTGTATGTAACTTTAACGTACTATCAATAATCTATCTTGAATGATGAACATTTTTGAAACCGAGGCTTTCTGATATAGTTCAAATCGAAAATCTGAAAACAGCAATTTCAACATCACTGCTTGTAAGCACAGAAATTGCTATGGCGTTACTATTTCCCCGGACCTAATATTTGCTTCTCCGACTCCAGCCGCTGGTTACAAGATGCCTTCAATGCCTACCTGAACAAGATGCTGTCGACAGCATCGTCCATCATCACCCTGGTCATCACATCGAGCATGGCTGCCAGCTTGCCTTCCACCACGCCTGTGACGTCCATCGCGCTGGCCACGCCCACCAGGCGCGCTGTGTGCGACAACACGCCTTCCACGTGCCTGAGGATCGAGCTGATGAAGGAAAACTGCCAGAATTCTGATGTTTGAAGAGCTGGAAGCTGGAATAATATAAATTAGATATGTGGGATGACAAAAAAAACATAGTTGAAGGAACGGTTGAAGGCTTGGAGGAAAGGTTGTAGTAAAGCGAGGAAAAGGCCGGCAAAGAGTAAGTTATGTGAGCTAGATAAAAGAGAAGTCGCTGTCAAGGAATTAGACACGTATTAGGAAGTTAAGGAGGCCGCATTGGAAATACTCAATTCGAGGAAACTGTTTCAGAACCCCGACGAAGAGACAAAGAAGGCAAACTGCCACCAGTTTAAAAAGGAGGTAAGTATTACATCAGCTATCTAGTTCCTATAGTTAACTTTGCTTAGTTTGGGGCTAGATAGTGTGGAATGTCCACTAATACTTATTTATTATACTAATTTGTGACCCTACACTAACCTGTAGGAATGTTTGTCGTAGGTATCAAACCATAAACCAAAAACAAACTTAATTCATTGACATCAAAACAATCACTCTGAATTACATGATGGACTATGTGAATTTAAAATTGTTCTTTGCCATTAAGCCAATAAGAATCATTCTGAAAACTTGGCTTCTGCCTAGCTGACCATTCTATAGTTCAGATCAGGGCTTTGTATACAGATACTCACATCAATTTCGATTTTGCTTCTGTTCAAGTTGTCCGAAACAGCAGTGAAGATGTCCCCGCAATCGTGGTCTTCGCAAATGTGTTCCCATTTATTGGTCCTTAGTCTGAGAAGGTCTTCTATGTCCTCGGCACCAATGTTAGCCTGTTATTTTAAATTAGGTAAACTGTTCAACATCATCAACCTGAAGATGCCAACCCTCATATGTGCAAACTGTGCCAATAACCCATACAATATCCCTGTGTATGACTAGTCTAAGACCATTTTAAATGTTCAAATATAAAAAAATCATGAAATGTCCAGAAGAGGGTTTGCCGTAGTAGTAGGTTTGCCATTAGTGACGATAGGATGCAGCTGCCATTCAAAGTAAAATCATTACTATGAGCTTACAAATACTAAAATCAATAACCCAACCAACTAGATCTTAGTTGGTTGGGTAGGACTAGGACATAGCCAAACTGAAGAATAATAGTGTGTTATTATGTGTACAGCAAAATTGTATCTAATATCAAGTCGCTTCATTTCCTTACCTCGCGTAAATTGACATCGGCCTCCATCAGATCCAAAACCACCTCATCATCACTGGCCAAACCTTCCAAGAACCCTACATTAAGGTATTCCTTCAAGGGCCGGTACACGTCCAGTTTCGGGGCCACGACTGTGTACAGGTTCTTGAGGAAGGGCAGTTCTGTTACTCCCTCTACTTGGTGCAAGTGGGGGGTCTCAGCGCGGAGCAGCTTGGCTGTGTGAGCCAGGACTTGGAGGAATCTGGTGGAAAATAAACAGGACACGTTTAAAAATACCTACATAACTATGCCCTCGCATTTAAAATATTTGTGTGAAGTTGGTTGTTACTGGCCAAATCCGGTGACGAAGAACCAGGCCGTCTAACTTATTCCGACGTGATATACCTAGTCCATATTCCCACAAAAAAGATATTAGTAATAAAGAAAAATCAGACACGCCAGGTACTAAAAGGTCTGACCTTTTAGTACCAAGTAGCTATTCAAGATTCTGTGGGGATATCTAATGGGCATAATTCAAGGTACGTCCCAATAACTATATTTAAAGAATAAACCAAGAAGCTCTCATAAGAGTGGTTATAGAAATGGAAGTAAGACTTACAATGTAGCATTTCCGAATTCGTTCCTAGTTACATTATGCGCCAAGCATTCTGACAGCTTAGTGGTAGGCGCTCGAATGTCGTCCAGGAGATGGACCTCCACCAAAGCAAGGAACTCATTCATTGACTTGTTCAGCTCGTATTTAGTGTAGTTTCGGCTTGATATCAACTGAAATTCAATAATTCATTTAACCCAAATAAAACAAGCATAATAACGAACATAATTTTTTAAACGTAATTTTAGGAGTAAAATACATTTCTGAACATCTTCTTACTTAAGAGAGACGATTCAAAATGATCCTTTAATCCTTTAAATGAAATCAAATTTATCATCATCATCATCAGCCTGAGGAAGTCCGCTGCTGGACTTAAGCCTCTACAAGATATTTCTAGAAAAAAACGAAAAAGCTCTGCAATGTCGTCGGATGATTTTTCCCTGACAGTTCTTTGAGATACATGAATGATTCTTTTGAAATCCCGTGTATCATCATTATTATTAGCTTGTAGAAGTCTACTGCTGGACATAAACCGATGTTGTATTCCGATCCTCCCCATCCACTGACTTCACACAACCTTTATAATGTCATTGGAAGATTTTTCCTAACGGTTGTCAGATTGTTTTTCGAGCTATATGACCTGCCCAATAAAATCCAATTATAATTTTTGTTTTGTAGCTGCGGCTAAGCACTCCGCTTAGCCACTGCTGAGATGACGGCTGATAGAGGAGAGTGGAGGGAAAAAACTTGTTGTGCCGACCCCACATGAAATGACATAAGGGCAAGAAAATGATGATGAGCCGCGGCTAAGCAAGTAATAAGCTTCTGACCTCTATGACAAACATATCCCAGTGGAAATCGTTCTTCAATGTGTAGTAGACGTCTGTCAGGTCCATGGTGTGGAGATGGCACAGCAGGTTGTCGTAGTCCTGCTTCTTGAACACTTGCAGGTTGAGCTGCTTGAACCATGACGTCATTTGAGAACACAGCGTGCAGTCACTGGGAAATACATATATAACATATGTATGATAGAACATTCTACCTCTATATTGCACAGAGCAAAATTTATCGTATATAGGCGAACTGAATGCTAGAGAGCATTCTCTTCCAGTTAACCTTTATGTAGTTTTGAAAAAAGTGAGTAGTGCATAAACATGGAAAATAGGGAGCAAATTTACAAAATTTCGGATTTGATATAATATATATTAAAATTGATAGATACATAATAAGATATACTCCTACTTTAGGTACTCACAAATATATAAATAATAAAGATACTGTTTAAATATTCTATAGATAATAAAAATTTTGATAGCTAAAATTAATAAAAATGAAATAAATAAATAAAGAAAAACCACAACACAATTTTTTCAAGATTTGTCTTACCTGTTATTCAAGAAGAGAGTCCCAGCATCAACACTGTTATACAAAATTCCAAAAGTAACTTTCGTGAGAGTTTCCTTCGACAGCAGATTCATGACATCTGCCCTCAGCAGGGCTAGCTTATCTGGGGTGACCCAGGCGGGCCTGAGCGGCTCCTTGGGCCCTTCAGCGATGAGGCCAAGGTTGGACTCGATGTAGCTAATATCTGAATTGAGAGCATCGTAGTCTACCTCGGTGGAGAGTTTAAGAGACGATTCGTAGACCTGGAAATCAATTTAATTTCGTATATTGGACTAAAGCAGAAGGAAAGAAACGGAACGACTAAATAAGTTGTTTGGTACTAAGAAATTATTCAAGGTCTAGGTTTGAGATGTGACCTTTATAACATAGGTAGATGGAAAGATGGAAAAAGAGCTAGAGGAAGACAATTTTAGTCTGTATATTTTGTGTACCATATTTTTATGTTTCAAATAAATAAATTATTACTTAAATTATTATTATAATTATAACGCGGGGAGGACCAAATAACGTTGACTTTTGTCATTTTATTATAAGTAAGTACGTAAAGTAAGGGTATGATGTAATATCGTCTGCATCAGCAGAGGACAAAAATAAATTCAGAGAGAGCTAAGTATGTATTGATACTGAGAAAATAACATAAAAAAGTTCAGATTACAGTACAGTTTTAAGAATATGGTACAGTTTAAAGAATGTACCTAATAATTGTGAAATACTATCAGGTCACCGAAAACCATTCTCTTGACTTTGTCAGTCAGAATTGACTCCGAATATTATAGTTTATTGAATGTTACCTGAGCAGCAAACAGCATTGGCGGTACTTCTCCGTACAGCTTCACCTTATCTACGGAGCAAGCTTGCTGCTTCAGATCAGACAGCGCGCCGGTGGAGTCAGGCACGAAATCCGAGAGGGCCAGGTCTACGCGGCAGGAGTCGGAGTCGTTCAGCCTTAGTTCACGAATGAGCTTCACTAACTGAAAATTGAGGATTATTGGAGCTCTGTGTGGCTCGTCCGGGGGAGTACTACCACCATGCTAATTAATGCTGACTAGCAGCGTTGTTGTGCTTCAAGTTGATGGATGCAGGGTTAGTCATCGTCGCGCACGATAGGAACGTAATTCATCGTCACGTCACTTGCGAGGCAATGCTCTGTTATAGATCGTCGTTACTACTTAACATCAAGTGTGCCATCAGCTTGTTCCATCATCAAGAAATATAAAAAAATTTGCAGTCTAATATCTGATCACGGTATTGTTCCTCGTTATATTCTGCAAAGCATTTCATCTCAATTCTCCTCAGCATAGTTAACTAATAAAGGAAGATTCGTGTCGTTTTTGTCAATATTTTACTTACATGAATACCATCCAGATTGTTCAAAATGTTGCCTGCAATTTCGAATCCCTGCTCCATGAACCTGAAGAATCTGGTCACCTCTGGCCCATCGTACAACGTCCTCAGTTCCTTCCACCAGTCCTCTCCTGAGAGGAACTTGAGGAAGACTCGGTATCCTTGCATGTTGGACTGGAGGTACTTGAGGTAGATTGGTAGGCCGAGGTCATATGAGAACTTGATTGAGTGTTTCAGGGAGTTTACTAGTTGAGTTCTGAAAGAAGAAATATAATAATTAAATGTTTGCAAGCTGGTAAATGAAGGAGATCAATTGAAAAACACCTTCAATTGAGACTTTCTTTGCGTCGATAACTTCAGGATTGTAAAGTAATGGGATTACAATAGTGAGCTCAATACATTTTTATGCTCAAAAAAGTAAAGTTAACTAAACTTACCTGCTATTCAGAAACTCGAAAACATCAGTAACATTATTCTCATTCCCACTCTGCAACATCTTTATCCAGTTCATCAGACTTTGCCTTGCATCCTCGTAATCACCTACCACCTCATCCATCACAGCTCCATACAAAACTGTATAGTTTTTCGCACATATTTGTAATTTTGTTCTCACTTCATCTACTAAGATGATTTTAGAATTATTTGCTTTCATATTGCTGCACATATTATCTAAAGCATCGACGAGTGTGTAATTATCATCGTTTGTCCATAATAGATCTGTGAGTAAATCGTAATGCATGGCGATGGAGTCAACTGCTTTTCGTTTAAAAACGTTCTTCATAGTTTTTAGATCAGCCGTTAATTTGGCTACGTTTTCTTGATCGATATTTTTGCTGACCACAAAGTTTTCATCTATAGTTAGATTCGTTATCGCTGTAGCTATTTTGTTGATAATAGCTACAACTCTGGTCAAATACACATTCGACATAAACTGTTTCATGTTGACATTACTGAACACTTTATACGTATCATCCGTCTCATTTAGTCTATAACTTAGTATTTTATCTATGAAGGTAGCTAGATTGTTCTTCATGATATCCATTTTAAGTTCGTCTTTGGCTGAGGTATCGTTTTTGTTGTCAACTTTGGTTATAAAATCGGCTAAAGCCATACCTTTAGTAAATGCACTTTCAAAATTACTTGTAGCATTTTGAACCGGGAATGAGTAAAAGTAGTATTGCTAAAAAACATAATTTGTTATTAGTATCTAGTACACATACTTTGGACTTTGCGGCCATGTATTACAGAGGCCATTTGTTAAAATACTTACAGGTTTAGCTACCAAATTGAACAGTATATTGTCATCTCTCGGCAAAGAGAGCCAGTAAATCAAAGAAGGACAGATGTATGGTCTGACGCGTCTGATGTCTGACTGCTGGATGGGGCTGTCGGGGGCAGGAGTGAGGGCTGACACTAAGGCATCACAGTCCCAGAACTGAGTTAGTGATGCTCGACGGACCTGCACAATATTTTTGTTTAAAAAATCCATAAAATTTTCTGATGAATAAATAATTACAATTAATGTTATGCTTTTATGCTGTGTCTATTAAATTAAAGTAACGTCTATAAGTATGGATCTTCGATGATAATAATAATAGAGTAGCCTTGATACCAGTGGCATAAGGGTTAACCCCGTATCCCGAAAAAATGCTCTAGCCAAGTTAAGAGTCAATCGTAATCTAAGACCATTGGCACAGTCTTCATTCAAACTTGACTGTGATTGCAAAATACTTGATTAGGACTAACCTGGCTCATGAAGCCGTAATCGAAGTAAGAGTTGATGAGCACACCCATGAACTCTGGCAGTTTGTCGTAAAGCATGTATAGTGAAGTGGCACGCGTGAAGCCCATCACTTGTAGCAGGTTATGTTCAGGAGCTGGTAACGAGGAGTACAATACATAATACTACACTATCATCACATACCTACTCATAAAGCACTGCTTAAAATTATAATGAATCTAAACTTGAGAATATTTCTATTCAGACGTTTCAAAGTAATCCTGATGATTTTATTTCATTAAGACTGTATTGATTTTGTGATACTTCCAGGATCTAAGGTGTAGTGTGCAAAGTGGTTACAACCGGTAAGCCTTTTTCTAGCTCTAGAGAAAATAAAGCACTCACCATTAACTTCGGTGAAGTAGATTGTCATATCCACAGCAACGCTCTCAAAGATAAGAGACATCACTTGCAGTGCTTTCTTCCAGAGAGCGCGGCCCTCAGGCCGGCAACCCTCGGTGTAGGAGTCGCTGATGCAAAGAATATAGCCCTCCCAAAGAGAGTTTAGGGATACGTTAGTGTTGAGTGAGGTGTCGATCGAGTTGAGGACTGTGTCAAACTTTGACCAGAATTTTCTGAAAAGAAATTGATCTATTTAGGATCAGCCTTAACTATTTGAAATCTTTGATCTGAGCAAGGCATTGCCATATTTGGCGATTGAATAGCAAATATTCGGTGGAAGACTATCTTTTGTTTATATTTTATATAAGCACGTAATCTAAAGTAGCTGTATCTACACAGAAAATGCATATGATTGACTACCTTGCACATATAATTAAAAACCTACCCTATCATCTCATTCCCGGCCGCACTACTGGCAGCATCCAGTGCATACTTCCACGCCTTCATCAGCCCAAGGTGCTCCTCGGAATCCTCCTCACGGACAAGGTATTGGAAGGCTTCTGTCACCAGCACCGCATCACCGATCATGCCGTTGAACACGGAAGACATGTTGAGGAATACGTGTGGGTCGTATTGTGTGGTGTTCCATGCTAGAGATTTCTGCAATTTTATGCGTTTCAGTTTTACCTAATCTACTTTAGTTTAGTTCTACGATTCAGTTTCTACGTTTCTTCGATTTAGTTTTACCAAGGAGGTAAAAATAGGCACATCTAAACATGAGGAAACTTACATCCATCGGAAGCTTTTTGATCTTTAGATAGTGCGTCCATTCGTCTTGCAGTCTTTTATCCATGCACAGTAGAGCCTCCAAAGCCAGCACAGCTTCTTTCGAGGATGTTGTCATCAGCAAAAGTTCTGAGAGGCTAGTGGAACACGGCCAGGGAGGAGATGCATTCATGAGAGACATCACTGGTTCTATCTGTAAACAATATAGTTATGATCCTTTCTGGGCAGTTCGTACAATTCCTTATTTCCTTATTCGATATCGAAAGTCTTTATTCGTTCAATTCATGGCTTCAACCGCGTGATGGTGGTCATTACTACTAACATCAACAATGCGTTTTTCTTCCTGGGTTCGTTCGTTTTTTCACCTTAATCCTGTTAGTTTTTCGGGGTGAAATACTTTTTACTAACAGCCAAGGTTCATCCAACTGTAATGGGTGAATAACCAGGGTGGGTTTGATTCCAGCGAGAAAAATGGTTACACGGTCTGTGAAAATTAGTTCCAGGTCTAGATGTGGACGTAAATAGTATATCTGCCATCTACCATGGCACTCGTAGTTACTGTTATGCACGACACAGGAACTTTTTGTTAGGGTCAGAACTATGTATGATTGGATTATGTCGATGTATAAAACAAAATCCAAACAAAATAGAGGCCTAGGTATGCTGAAAAGCAAAACAACCAAAATACTACGGTTGTCATATAATAATAATAGACTAGATTAGTTAATTAACAGTATTGGATTATAAGTAGGTATACTTAAGATTTAAAAAAAAATAGTATTAAGTTGTTTATTAAAGGCTATTGAAATTGATAAAATAAAATCCAAGATTGAGGTACTTACATTAGTATCATCATGAATAATGATGTTGACAGAATCGACGATCAGCTGAGGCAGATTCGGGACAATGACCGTCATGGCTTCTACTGTTGTGGGTGGTAGTTTAGATGTATGAGTTGTATTAGTTAGTAAAGCTGCAATTACACAAAAGGCGTTATTATATATGATTATTACATTAAAATTTCAGCGCTTTAAGAACCTTTGATCACTATTTCTTGCATATTAAGTAAGTCTAAGATTAAATGACACCACACTGAATGCTGGTAGAAAATATTGCCTCTCCTTTTGTACAAACTTTGTTTGGTGCAATATGGAATAAAATAAATAAGTGAATGAGGTTCAATTGGAGATTTAAGAGAAGTTCAAGATAGTATCTAATGTTTTAATGAAGCAATTATATTTGTTCTTACCAGTAACAAGATGAACAGTATCGTCTATGACAGTCAGCGGGCCGATGGCATTGGTTATAGCAAATTTCATTTTCAACCAGGTTTCACTCGTCATATTGAACATTCCATGGTCCATAAAATCTAGCAATCGAAAGCCTAAGTTTATGCTGAAAGTATAAAATGTTTAAAGCTCATTAGAAATTGTTGATTTTAAAAGTTAGTGCTCATCTTATCTAACTAGTTTTTTTGTCCAAAAACGAATTACAATACTTCTATTACTTATGGTACTGCTACCTATTCCTAACAAATAAATACTGACAATGGATCGTCCACAAAATTAATAAATCCGGCCCAAACTAGGTCCCTGGGCTACTCCATACACTATTTTTCACTCCTTGCCAACTTTCAACGTGTCTAAAAAAACAATACATAGTTACCTCAAATGCAGTCCCCTTTGCAGATTACTTATACCAAACCAATATTCCTTGGCTTTTTCGTACATTTTCCGTACATTTGCCTGCGTGACCTGGTCCATAGCATAAGTAGAAAACTCGAATAGGTACGGGTAATCTTTGTCCAGTTTGACATAGAGCTGCTGAATGTTGTTTACAAGTACCGTCCAGTCAATTTGTTCTACGATTGTGTGCGTCGTGTTGCTGATTTTGGCGATCTAAAAATATATGATATTGTTATAGATTCAAATACTAATCATCAATATCCTGAGTCTGACATTTGAAGGTTGAGTAGTATCCATAGAAGGTATGGGAATATACTAAGAAATTCATTTAGAAGTACGGAACGTCGAATGGGATGATGTATAATATGGTTTCCACTAACTCATTATAAAACCACAATGTGTGAAGTAAATACAAAGAACGCTGACGTTTTTTACCATCAACCAGAAAGCTATTATAATGATACCTCGATGTTCTAAATTAAACAAAACCATTACTGGGCTGGTACCTAATAGTACTGGTGTTACTGCTGTAAACTCATCTAATCGGAAATACTGAATTATAAGAATACTTACAGCTATAGAAACCGCAGAATCGTTCTTCAATCCGTCCTCGATGGCTCTAGAAGCGTTGCACAGCACTCCTGCCAACCTGTCTGCGTCGACTCCAGCAGGGAGTTGCACGAAAGTTGCTGCGTTGTTTCCACCATTGCAGAATATATCTTCACTGTACGTAGATAGGGCTTTGTATGTCTGGAATCAGGAGTTATTGTTAGTGTAGGTACTGGCACCTTTACTTCTTTTTTTTTCTTTTAAGTAATAAAAACATAACGATGACCGACATGGGTTAAAATAATTCATTCACAAGATTCATTCTACTCTTCACATACAATCACTACTTTACTAATTCTCATTTGCTATTTACATTTTTATGTACTCTATTGTTTTTAGTATCCTTACCTTTTCGTCATCATTAGCAGTCATGACAACAGTCGTCACCACATCGCCATACATCTGTTTGAGTCCTTCGCTAATGTGCGCGGGAGTGGTTTCCAGCTGTTCGTTCAGTGCTGCCACAAGAGTGTTGGTGTCGAGGAGGATTGGAGTAATCTTGTATTTGAGGATAGCATTCTGTTTTACTATCTCCTTGGCAAATGCTCCGTGGACTGATATTCTGGAAACAAGAATTAATATAGTAGGACGGCCTGGTAGAGGTATTATTGTCTGTTCTTCTAGGCTGGGTCACGTGGAACTGGCAACTAGATTCACCTGGCTTTAAGACGTTTCAAAATGATCTTTGTGATTCAACTGCAAAAAATACCTTTCGAATTTGACTTAATTTGAAAGCCTCCCTAGGTCATATAGGCCCCTAGTGTCATTATGACGCGATAACAACACTAACAACACAAAACGAGTTGACATGAATCTAAAGGTAAAAAAAATTCGTAGTGGCTTAAAATTCATCTTGATATGCATTAAAAGTTGCGCGTTCTTATCACTAAAAATGATCTCTTCCATACAACTTTGGAATGACAACCTCATGGTGTAATCCACAATGTGAAAACATAGGTACTTACAACATCAACTTTCCCAAGTGCGCTTTATCATTGATAACCTTCATCAGCTTATCATCACCAGCAACATTCAAGAGTGTCTTCCAGTCGGACCCCGGCTGTTCCTCACTATCCATGGTTACCAGAGTGCTGATAAAGGTCCTTAGGATCTGGAAGTCCTTCTCTATGGAATACAGCTGGGAGGATGTGTCTCTGCCCAGGGTCTCTTGGATTAGCAGAGAAGCCATATCATTTATCTGGAAAATGTTTTAAAATACAAATGTGCGATGTTTGTTAAAGAGCATGCAATTTCAGCTAGCTTGTGTAGGCGGTTAGGAGTTCGAATGGAGTGCTTGGTGATATAAATTTCGTGCCTATTTCGGCCGCCAAGCATCGTTACTATGTTTCGGTTAGAAGCGTGGGGTGCCGGGAAAATCATAGGCACATGAGTCTTAAAATCTGTACGCCTCAAGTTGATGGACGTAAGGCAGTGCATCGTAGGTCACATTTTTGTCGTGAATGCCATAGGTGATAGTTACAACTTAAAATCAGGTGGGCCATCTACTTGTTCTATCAGCAGTAGTGTAAATATATACCGGTGATTGAGTTCACAAACAGTAATGCTTACATTATCCTTAACATTAAAAATGCCAAAGGAATCAACCAGATCTGCCACGTAGTCCGTCCACGCTTCGTTACAGAGCTGGCTCTTGACTCTTTCTGCCTCTGTCTCAGAGATCAGCAGGAAAGATTGTAGCTTGGTGATGTCACAGAACATCTGGCCTGGGAGGTTGATATTTGACGTCAGGATCTAAAATATGGAAAGCAAATCTTTTATTTTCAAGGTTTTGCTTGCAGATTTATATTTATTGTGCTTTTACATGATTTTTTTCCGGAAATTGGTCAGAGTGAAATGTTTACCTGCGTTCTTTCAGCACTGACTAATGCCTCAAAAGACTTGCCAACAACCTCTGGTGGGATCATCTTCATAATTTTGATAGCGTCGGGGTTCCTCAGGGTAACATTATAGGCGATCTCCTGAATATGCATGTTAATATCAATGACCCTATGGGCGCTTTCCATTAGTTTTGCGAGGAGAGTGGAGTAGAATAGAATGTCGTGTTTGTAGGTGGGTAGGAATTTGTATATTAAATTCAGTAGCTTTGTTAGTCTGAAACAGAATTAAAAATATTTAAAAAATACCGGTGATTACGTCCAAAAGGAATCCAAGTTTCAATAAGGATTCTTTAAATATGTAAAGGTATTTTGTTTGCTAAGAAATATTGTGAATTAGGTAAATTAAAGTGGCAGTGACATTTTTGACTACAGATTATATGATTTTGAAAGCACTTACACGTTGAAAGGATCAATAGGTTCACCTTTTACGCCGGCCGCTTCCATAGCGCTGCCTAAAACCTTATTAATTTTATTGAGCGGGTCATTATTAGCTCTAGCTTTAGCCTCAGTCATTTCTGTGTCTTCTGTACTGTTGGAAATGTTGCCGAATACCTTGTTAAGGTATTGAATAGTTATGACAGCCGTGTCGGCTAACTCTCGTATCGATTTGTACTCCTTGGTTTCTCCGAACGTCGGCTTGAATAAATCCATAAATTTAGATATTCTGTAAAGTAATAAAAAAGATTGATTGAAATAGCAGCTTTTAACAAAGCTTTTTAAGCTAATCCTGCTTATAGGTTTTGTCAGATATTACATAATCACTATCATATAATGCAAATGTATGACTTCATAAAACTAGAAACTTGTAATATAAAACTAGAATAACAACCTAACACATAATCTGAAGGCATATTCATTGCCGTACTGACGCCGTCTGCAAAGACTGATAACAAAAACTTACAAGTCCAAGTTGAGATAGCTAAAGTCTGCCTTCTTGCCGTAGAAGATGCCCAGTGCTTCAGGCGGCAGGAAGTTCTGTAGTTTCGTCATGCGGAGTAGGGCGGTCACAAAGTCTCCCAGCTTCGAGATCCTGTCGTCTCCGGAGATCTTGGTGTACATGTTTCCGAGCTGGAAGCAAATTTATATAAATTATTAGACGTTTTCAAAATAGCACTTATGATAACAGAAGTAGCATGCTCGCCTAGTTATTCCTACATAAGCCCCATAGCGAGACAAAATGCCTTTATCTATAAGGTATTCTATTTTTGTAGGTACTTGTAAGCTACTATGTTCTGTTCAAACTTTTTATATTCGTTAAAACCTATATGCTATTATAATATTATCTCTTTTCTATTTTTTGTGCCGGTTTTCCTAAAAATAAATAAAAAATGTAAATTAGTTCTTATGACAGTTTCGGAATACTATACTTACTAGTTGTACCCATAACTCACCATATTGATATATTTGCTGAAATTTATCTCATACATAAGGTCCATGAGCATAGACTGCATATCTTGTTTCGTCAGAGTACACAGCTTCTTTGCGATCTCTTCTAAATGTTTGGTGTTCTGTACCATTAGAGTCTGTGCTATCGAATCTGGCTTGCATCTGTTTAGGTTACCGTTCATTATCTGAAACAAAATATACGTTCTTGATTGAAGTCACCGTGATTGTTGAGAAGTTGAAAAGAGTAACAGAGTGGATACCAAGAAACGAAACAGGAGGTGGTCGTAGAAAAAGATGCGAAGATATATTTATTGAGGAAGCTGGGACAAACTGGATGGCAAAGGCTAGAAACAGAGCACTGTGGAAAGAAATAGGGGAGGCCTAAGCCAAGGAGGCGACTACTACTATATAAATATTGTAGATAACTAAGTTATAGCTGATTGCTAGTCAATAAAGCCCGCAATAAACAACCCATCAGACCTTATAGTACTTCAAAATCTTTAGGAATGTCCAAGGAATGTTACCATAGACACGTCTAAACGCATTAGTTCTTTGAAAAGGTTTTTCGAAGGTTTTTTGAAATGATTTCTGAAATTCATTAGTAAGTATTTTATCTGACCAAGTTTATAGGTCTCTGTGTCATCTAATATGACGTAGTTGGCTTGGCTTCTCTTTATTTGATGTTACACATTTCACTAAATTGCTTATTTTTTTTTTCTTGTTTTGACAAGTCATCTTCAGGGTTCTTTAGGTTAGGGTTAAGTCATCATCACTGAACTAAAACTATTTCAAGGAGGTGCTTGAATTCCGCCGGTTTATCAATTCCTATTATATTTGTAATGACTGCAACTGGGTCTCATAATAGAGTAACTTACGCCTTGGAAGCTGATGTCTGACGTCATCAGGCTCTGAGCGACGTCATCGTCGAGATGCAAGTGTGACATCACGTACCGCTTCACCCTTGACGGGTTGTAGAACAGATCCTTCACCTTTAAACCGTTTTCTGAAAGATAAATATTATATTATAGCCCAAGAACTCGCGACGATCAGACCTTCGTTATTTTATAAATCCTGAAAGTTTATCTGTGTATGTCCTTTACAGATATACACGATCCCCGACTATGAAGTTTAAATCACGGTTGCATTGAAAGGTCACAGGTAGCAAAGGTGTAAAGATTGCACCTCGAATTCATCAGAGTATAAAGCTCAATTTTTATATAATTTATTTAGAATAAAATATATAATTCACTCACCTGGAAAATCCAACCACCTAAAAATCAGAAAGTAATGAATAATAATACCTTTCAAAGCCGGGGATCGTGTATACCTGTATCAGGGACATACACAGAGAAACTTCCAGGTGGTATAAAATAAAGAAGGTCTGATAGTCGCGGGCGCTGAGCCTATTATTTAAGGCGAAGACAACTGCTAATGTACCTCTCGTTAGCACATTTTAACATTTTGAAATATATAACATCACGGAACTCATTTTTGAAAATCGCTTTGAACCAAGTTGTGTACAATAACATAACAGTTTAGTAAAAATTTAATTTTGTTCGATATAAGTTTTCCAACTCAAAAGTTTGCATTAGTACGAAATCTAGTAAAGCAAACTTTAATAAAAGTGACGCCATTTTTATATAATGTATCTAGGCAGCGTCTGAAGACATACGAAACTGACTTACTGGCAAAATAAATGAATGTAGGGTCATCAGCCACATTGGCGACGGTCGCGAGCAGTTTGACGGCATCAGGCATGGTGCCCGCCAGCTCCAGAACCGTCTCATTGAAAAGTGGCGCCAATTTACCCTGGATCTGGGTCAATCTGAAAGTAGGAAGTACGTCTCTAAGAAGTTCTTTACCAAAAAGAAAAGCTTATAAGGGCTATTATTGGTCCCCGCGCTAGGATAAGCCTGTATCGTAAAAATAAATTATAAAATAAATATTGGTGGACGGACAATCCACACAGCACTATCTCGCCCCAAACTAAGCCAAAGCTTGTGATATGGGAACCAGATAGCTTAAATACTACTTATATACTTTTTTTTTGTAAATATATACTTATAATATTATATAACACCCAGACAGAGAACAAACATCTATGTTCATCACACGAATATTTGATCTCGGTTGGGATCGAACCCACGGCCTACGGCACAGAAGGCAGAGCTACTACCAACTGAGCTGTGAAGGCTGTCATCGTGGGAGGTCAGAATACAAAAAACACGATTTACATTATAATAGTCTCATACAAAAACATTGTTGCTCGCATTGTTGTGTTCCGATTTCATGGGTAGGTGTAGGGGTCGGTGCATTTTTTTTTATTACAACTACAGCTGACGGAACAAGCATATGGCCCACCTGATGTTAAGTGGTAACCATAACCTATGACAAAGCATTGTCTCGTTAAGTCACGCTCGATAGGAACGTGCCCTACGATGCACTGCCCTGCGTCCATCAACTTGAGGCATACAGATGTTAAGCCTCATGTGCCTGTAATTACACCGGCAACCACACTCTTCAAGCCGAAACACAGCGTTGCTGCTTGGCGGCAGAAAAAGGCGAGGTGATAGTACTTTCCCGGACTAGCCCTTCACAAAGAGCTCTACTACTCTTAAATAAATTACAGACACATGAGACTTAAAACCTACACAGTCGCAGGTTAGATTAGAAAATCACCAATATTTATTAATATCCATAGATTTAAGCGTGATTAAAGCAACAACAGCCCTCACAGCTCAGTAGGTCTGCCTTCTAGTAGGCCGTGGGTTCGATCCCCACCGAGAACAAGAATTTGTGTGATGAACATAGATATTTGTTCTCTGGTTCCCACAGGTACAAGTTTTGCTTCGTTTGGGGCCAGAAAGTGCTGATAAAACAACGGGTGAAATAGTCAAGATACTGACTTGGACTTCTGATAGGACGGTATTTCCTCGAAGCGGTCCAGGGTCTCGCATTCGTTGTTGACGCTGCAGATGAAGGACTGCAGGAACGGAAGCACGCCAGCGCTGGGCAGCGCACGCGCCGGAAACTGACCTGCACAAGAAATATCGATCAAATCGTTAGGTGACTGTTACTACAAGGCTTTCTACCATTGGATGGATTACAGGTCCACTATTTATCCTCTTCCTTAACTTTATATTTTTTTTAGTTTTATAGTGTTTACTACACTTAAGGCGAATGGCTACCCCGATACTAGCGCCACCACATATTTTATTTAATCATTACGTTATACAATGGAATTATCAAAAAACCGGACCGCGCGTACACGATACCTATCACAAGCTTTTTTTTAATGTATCTGTAATAGTTTTATATTGTAATAATTAGGCAGATACTTGTTTCAAGAGTTTAGTTCCTATTGGTGGCCACCAAGCTCTCCAAACAAGGTATCTGACTGAGTAAAACGAAACAAAACTATTACAGATACTTTTTACATTAAAAAAAAGCTTGTAATAGGTATCGTCTACGCGCGGTCCGAATTTTTGATAATTCCTTTGTATAACGTAATGATTAAATAAAATATGTAGTGGCGCTAGTATCGGGGTAGCCATTCGCCTTAAGAGTTATAAGTCGTCGTTACGTCCGGGGAAGTACTACCACCACCTTTTTCTGGCGCCAAGCAGCAACGCTGTGTTTCCGTTTGAAGAGTGTGGTTGCCGGTGTAATTACAGGCACATGAGGCTTACCATCTGTATGCCTCAAGTTGAAGGACGCAGGGCAGTGCATCGTAGAGCATGTTCTTATTGTGCGTGACTTACGAGGCAATGCTTTGTTATAGCCGATGGTTACCACTTAACATCAGGTGGGCCATCTGTTTGTTCCATCAACAAGTAGTAATAAAAAAAACTTAAGAAAATCACAAAGATTTTTATAATATCCCAAAAGTTATTATCCGAACCCACGACCTTCCCCGTATCAAGGCGAAGGCCGTGAGTTCGAATCCCACTCAGATAATAACATTTAGGATAAAAAATCTTTTTAACTTTATCATTTCTTTTATCACCACTTTTGCCATCACTTATACCTACTATGCACACACCGACATAGCCTGAGTCATATACCCTAGAACTCCTACAAGCATTCAGTGAGAGAACCTTCCTTCATAGCCTAAAGGGGCACTAATAAACGCTTTTTCGAAAATATCAGGCTAAGCTGGAGTGGCATTTACGTTTGGTCACTCCTACTCTATAATTCCCTACAACAAAGCCTTGAAGCTCAACATATCAAAAACCAACCACAAAGATAGAACTTGCTGACTCAACAAGTAGGTAGGTAGGTACTTATTATTTTAGAAAAAGCTTTTAAAAAAAAAGTCAATTTTTTATAGGTACCGGCTCGATTTTGGTTTCAAGCTACTAAATTTGAATAAGATATTTTTTTGATCTATGAATATGTAATACAAGCTGTTGCCCGCGACTTCGCCACACAATATCTTAGGATTAGTCACACAATATCTTCATAAATTGTAGCCTATGTATTATTCTGATGTATAAGCTATATTATTGTAAAGTTTCATTAAAAATCCATTCAGTAGTTTTTACGTGAAAGAGTAACAAACATCCATCCATACTTACAAACTTTCGCGTTTATAATATTAGTAGGATATTTAGGCAGTTGAGGTACTTACATGAGGGAATGTCCTGGTTATATATATTTATCCTCACTACGTACATGCAGATCATTATTCCTGTTGCCCATAGTATGCCGGCTAACGTTACCTGAAACAAATACACGTGACAAATCATCATCCATGAATTAATAAAGCAACGAATAATATCAACTCAATTGGGTAATTTTTTTCAGACAACATATACAAATTAATTACACAGTCTATATTACAGAAAGTACCTACAACATAATAAAAAAACATAATTCTTTCAGTATTTCTTTCAGTGTGTAATTTCACTTAAAACTTGAATTCAATTTTAAAGTCTAGTAAATCTACACCGATTATTTATAGTACTAGTGGCTTCCCGCGGCTTCGCACGCGTTGAAGTGGTGAACCGTGATTGAACCACAAACATCCAAACATCGTAACTTTCGCATTGATTTGTATATTATTAGGGTATGAATTTTAAATACGTACTATTATTAGGGTAGGATTTTAAATACCTACGTAGGTATAAGGGATACCTATAGGCGTACATTACCTATATTAGGTAGGTAGGTATAGGTACTGAGTTTAGCACAAACATGACAAATACAACAAAGACAACCTTACACGGAAAATATGTACTTATTTGTTCCTAGTTTCTACCCCAAAAGCAAACGAAACGAAACAGCTTCACGACATTGATCCACAGGCACGGTAGATAGGTACCCTCAGATCTCTTCGTACCAACTCAAGATTCCCGTTTTTAGAACATTGACGCCTCGTTGTATTCTTTTTACTCGAGCGCAACGAAGGAGGGTAACGTCTTTATGTTATTTATCCACAGAACACATTTTCTTTTAGTTTGAAGTTAATTACACAGTTACAGTTAAAAATCTCCCATACAAACCTTGAAACTTTGCAGGGGTAGTTTTAAAATATAGAAAACGTGATTTTAAATTATTTATTGTGGAGTATATTTACTTCAAGTTTGAAATCAATCGCACTATGCGTTAAAAATCTCCCATACAAACTTTGACATCCCTTTGCACGCTTATTATGGGTAGTTTTAAAAAATTAAAAAAGCCTTTCCTATTTTTTTGCCTAAAAGTTCATATACTCCAAGTTTCAAGTTTGTAGGTTCAAGGTATACTATTTTTCATGCAAACGTTTTCAACCCTTTTACACCCCTTGGGGTTGAATTTCCAAAACCCCCTTCTTAGTACACCTCTACGTCATAAGACCTATGTACTCTTCAAATTTCAAGTCTCTAGGACCATCGGTAAAAAAACTCCCATACAAACTTTTACATCCCTTTGCACACTTATTAAGGGTAGTTTAAAAAAACTAATAACGCCTTTCCTATTTTTTTGCTTTGAAGTATATGTACTCCAAGTTTCAAGTTTGTAGGTTCAAGGAATACAATTTTTCATACAAACGCTTTCATCCCTTTTTACACCCTTAGGGGTTGAATTTTCAAAAAACCCTTCTTAGTACACCTCTACGTCATAAGACCTATGTACTCTTCAAATTTCAAGTCTCTAGGACCATCGGTCAAAAAACTCCCTTACAAACTTTTACATCCCTTTGCACATTTACTAAGGGTAGTTTTACAAAACTAAAAATGCCTTTCCTATTTTTTTGCTTTGAAGTATATGTACTCCAAGTTTCAAGTTTGTAGGTTCAAGGAATACAATTTTTCATACAAACGCTTTCATCCCTTTTTACACCATTAGGGGTTGAATTTCCAAAAACCCCTTCTTTGTACACCTCTACGTCATAAGACCTGTGTACTCTTCAAATTTCAAGTCTCTAGGACCATCGGTCAAAAAACTCCCATACAAACTTTTACATCCCTTTGCACACTTATTAAGGGTAGTTTTAAAAAACTAAAAATGCCTTTCCTATTTTTTTGTTTTGAGGTATATGTTCTCCAAGTTTCAAGTATGTAGGTTCAAGGAATACAATTTTTCATACAAACGCTTTCATCCCTTTTTACACCCTTAGGGGTTGAATTTTCAAAAACCCCTTCTTAGTACACCTCTACGTCATAAGACCTATGTACTCTTCAAATTTCAAGTCTCTAGGACCATCGGTCAAAAAACTCCCTTACAAACTTTTACATCCCTTTGCACATTTACTAAGGGTAGTTTTACAAAACTAAAAATGCCTTTCCTATTTTTTTGCTTTGAAGTATATGTACTCCAAGTTTTAAGTTTGTAGGTTCAAGGAATAAAATTTTTCATACAAACGCTTTCATCCCTTTTTACACCCTTAGGGGTTGAATTTCCAAAAACCCCTTCTTTGTACACCTCTACGTCATAAGACCTGTGTACTCTTCAAATTTCAAGTCTCTAGGACCATCGGTCAAAAAACTCCCATACAAACTTTTACATCCCTTTGCACACTTATTAAGGGTAGTTTTAAAAAACTAAAAATGCCTTTCCTATTTTTTTGCTTTGAGGTATATGTACTCCAAGTTTCAAGTTTGTAGGTTCAAGGAATACAATTTTTCATACAAACGCTTTCATCCCTTTTTACACCCTTAGGGGTTGAATTTTCAAAAACCCCTTCTTAGTACACCTCTACGTCATAAGACCTATGTACTCTTCAAATTTCAAGTCTCTAGGACCATCGGTCAAAAAACTCCCTTACAAACTTTTACATCCCTTTGCACATTTACTAAGGGTAGTTTTACAAAACTAAAAATGCCTTTCCTATTTTTTTGCTTTGAAGTATATGTACTCCAAGTTTCAAGTTTGTAGGTTCAAGGAATACAATTTTTCATACAAACGTTTTCATCCCTTTTTACACCCTTAGGGGTTGAATTTCCAAAAATCCCTTCTTAGTGCACCTCTACGCCATAAGAGCTATGTACTCCTCAAATTTCAAGTCTCTAGGACCAGCGGTTTAGGCTGTGCGTTGTCTATATGTCAGTCAGTCAGTCAGTCAGTCAGTCAGTCAGTCAGGACTTTGAGTCTTATAGTATTAGAGATTAGGTACTGAAGATAATATGTAAGAGCCAAACTTTTGTAAATTTAGATTTTTAACACACAAAATATATTTTTTCTATTCTATTCTATTCTAGTTGTATTCCTTGACGGCTCGGTTTTCAAAAGAAGGGTGAATCTTGCAGGTAGGCGTGCTACATCGTCGACAGCATCAAAGTCAAAGTCAAAAGGTATTTATTCAATAAAATCACAAGGATCACTTTGAAACGTCTTAAAGCTAGGTGACTCTAGTTGCCAGTTCCACGAGACCAAAGCCTAGAAGAACAGGCAACAAACTTACGGCTTGGTTCCTACCGTTCTTTTGTATGATCCTTTTACAATGTAATATAATATATTATTGAAGTTTAGTGAGGCGTAGGCATACAGAAAAAGGTAAACATAATCAAATTTATAAGACAGCACACGCACATCATCACAGCACACACATCATCACTTCACATCAGGTGAGATTGGGGCCAGACGCTTTGCCTTTATCTTTTTTTATTTATTAGTATCGTCAAGAGATAATACACAAAACTTAATACTAGACAAAACAATATCCTGCCCTGTGCTTATACACCCACGGCAACCACAGATATAACACAGGTTTTAGATACCATTAATATTAGATTAGTAGCCAAGGGCTGTAAGGCATCAATTGCAGCCCGAGATAATATTTAGCCCGAGTTCGAGGGTGCAATTGGTGCTTACACCCGAGCTAACTATTCTGCTTCACATCTCGATTGTGAGGTAAGTAGAAGAATAAACAATATTTAAAGTAAAAGTTTTCTATTCCCGCCTTTTTTCATTAAAAAGAATCAAGTAAAGAACTTTTTTTTTTTCAAGATCGAAATTGAGCTTCGCCTTTCGATATTTAAAACTGATGACTATTATACTCACACGAAGACAAGGCTGAATAGCAAAGCGACCTCTTTGGTCATTGGGCTGAATGCATGATGTCTATTGCCAGTATGATCGTTAGATGTACGCGAACTTTTTTCAAATCAGTTTTTTTTTTTAAATTAATCAAATTATTTATTGTGCAAAAAAAAAATACATTGAGTACATACCTTATTATAGATACAAAATTATATTCTTAAATAGGTAATAGATGCTTTAACAATGGTAGGCACTCAACAGAGAAATTAGGTGAAGTGTGTTGGGGATCAGGGGCCTTATGCTCACTTCGACAGAGATTATCTCACGTTAGAGATGACGTCATATCTCGTTCGATAACTATTTATCCCCATTCTCACTATCTAACTCCCCAATTTTCTCATACAAAGTTCATGCGAGACGCAAGGTCAACGAGTTATTGAACGAGATATGACGTCATCTCCACCGTGAGATAATCTCGCTCGAAGTGAGCATAAGGCCCCAGGGGCCTTATGCTCACTTCGACAGAGATTATCTCACGTTAGAGATGACGTCATATCTCGTTCGATAACTATTTATCCCCATTCTCACTATCTAACTCCCCAATTTTCTCATACAAAGTTCATGCGAGACGCAAGGTCAACGAGTTATTGAACGAGATATGACGTCATCTCTAACGTGAGATAATCTCTGTCGAAGTGAGCATAAGGCCCCAGACGAGAGATTCTGTATCCTGACCCCCAGCGCCTTCCTTCGAACTGCTTGTGTATTAAATATATATTATGGTTACTTATAATATAACGTATGTATTAAATCATCCAAATTATTAATTATTATACAGTGATACTGCTGATAATAATAATACAGCCTCCTAACTTTATTTACAAAGTGGTGGAAATTAACTCGGTTTTACTAGTAACCAGTAGGTATACCTAAGTAAATTATGATAAATTAAATTGTACTTACATAGTTCTTTGCGTGCAAAATCACAAAGTGGACATTGATTATTTTTATTCTAATCTAAACTACAACTTAAAGTTAGTTTTGAAAGAAAGAAGTGTTTTTTTTTATGACTTACCGCCCTAGGGCTTTTCTAGCTACATTATTACCCTAGAGCGCTAATTAGTCACCTACAAGCCCCATTTGGAGGTAATAAGAACCTACTTACCGAACATGAGAGATCTAAAATAATATAAATTCATAAAGTATTTTCAAATGTTTTCAAAAAAAGGTATGTACTCACAAACTTCCGTTTCCGTATGAGGTAATCCCGCCAGAGCAGCAGGCGGAGCTGCCCCCAGCCCTCCATGATGGATCCCGGTGCCGCACGCTGACATTACTGGAACAACAACATTAAATTAGTACAATTGGAATGCCTCTATCCCTATCAATGGGGACATGGTCTATCCCTACCACTGGACTACGGGAATAATTTCAATAAATATTTAATTTTGTGAAGAATTGTAGAGCTCTTTGTGAAGGGCTCGTCCGGTGAAGTACTACCACCGTGCCTTTTCTGCCGCCAAACAGCAACGCTGTGTTTCCGTTTGAAGTGAATACATGGGGCTTAACATATGCATGCTTAAAGTTGATGGACGCAGGGTTACCACTTAACATCACGAGGGCCATCTACTTGTTTCATCGGCAAATTGTATAAAAAGTGTTTATTCAACAAAATGACTTTGAAATTTGAAAAATGAAAAAGTGATAGAACACGCGTATGTCCCACCTGAAGTAAAGCTGTTACCTCTGCCCATATCAATTACATAAAAATAGGTAGGTACTGTGTTAGTTCTTTCCCGGACGAATCTTTCACAAAGGGCTCTACCACTGAGCCGATTAGGGTGAAACTTAGATCAAATACAGTTCGTAACCTTGATTCGCATATTTGATACTTTTATCCCGAAAAATGACAGGGAACGAAGAAAAAAACATGAATGAACACAATACACGAAAGAAAAGCAGATTAATGTATTAATTTATTATTCAGGGCTTCCAGTGAGCAATACATTTCTTATAAAATATTTTAACAACAATGATATCTTTCCTGTACTCCATAAAGTTAGCCAGTAATATACGCGTGCGAAGCTGCGGGCGGCCGCTAGTTAAATTTAAATCGGTTCAGTAGCACGATTATGTCTGTATAGTTTAAGATATCTGTGTTAATTTTGCACAATACAATTGAAAAACAAATAAGGAAGAGTGTTGTAATGGAGGAGGCTGTCGTTGTATCATTGTTGGTAATAAAATATAGCGGTGTCGAATACAGGCAACAATAGCTTTGACCGCAAATACCATCGCTTGTCACGATTAAGATATTTATATGCTCACAGATTCATTCTCAGTGAGTAACGTACTTGTACAGTCGCCGCAATAAGATGGATGACTTCTATTTTTCAAATAAACTAGAAACTGCTTCACGGCTTTGATCCCCAGGCACGGTAGATATCTCCCCAGATCTCTTAGTACCTAAGATTATTTTGAGGGCGTCTAAAGGGTAGTCCGAGGAACAACCAAATATTATATGCACAAACTCTTAATTTAACGAAATACTCGGATTACATAAGACACACTGACCCACTTTTAAAGTTTCTTCTTTTTTACAAGATATTTTTCAGTAATAAGTTTAGTGATTTTATATCTGTTTAAATGTTAAAATCAAATCAAAATCAAAAATGTTTATTGTGTGTCACAAAAACATAGGCGAATATTGTGACAAAAAAAGCGGTCGTCACTCAGCTTTATGCTGCAATAGTGTTTTATGCACTGTTCAAATGTGTGATGGAGAAGTTGTCTGACGGTTGTCGGTTTCTTAAATCTAAACGTCTGTTCCAGCCGGCGGCCATCAAGCCTAGAAGTAGACCAGCCTAGCGCATTATTCATCCATTCAGTGGTTATATAATATAAGGAAATACATTGTTATGTGTTTATGTAGTGTGTGGACCGAGTTGAATTCGATCCGCGTGTTATGCCCATTGAATGCACAAACGGATATTTTGACCGCTTCTGTAAGCAGCGAGCTTCAACAATACAAATTATCACATACAGTGAATAGAGCGAGTTGGCCTTACAAATGATGAAAAGGATCTACAAATTTTGAGCCTGTAGTCATCCATGTGTTATCTATGTACACACGGATATACACTGGTCACTTTTTATGTTTCTTTTTTTACAACTTATAGTTATAACGCTTGACCACAATCTCACCTGATGTTAAGTGATGATGCGGCCGACGATGTGGCACGTTTACCTAGAAAATACCTATTCACTCTTCTCTTGAAAACATCCAAATCATAGGCATTCGGAAAAACGGACGCCGGTAAGGAATTCCACTCTTTGACCGTACGCATTATGAAAATTGAAGCAAAGCGCTCGGTGCGGGTAGTTGGTATGTCAACCATGAATGGATGTCTCGTTTCCGTACGTCTGGTGGTCCGATGTGTGTGTAAATAAAAGGCACCTAGCTCATTGTTTTATGGACAATACAATGAAATAAAACAAACTAATACAATACACAAGAACAATTTCAAAGAAAATAGATGAAATAGTCTGAGGAAAAGTATTGCCATTCTAGCATTGTGTGAAAGTAAAAAACTAAGGATTTTCCTACGGTTTTCACCAATAGACGGAGTAATTCTTGAGGAAGGCTTAGGTGTATAATTCATGAAGGTTTTCTGTAAGGTTGAAATATGACGTTGGTTGTTGGCGGAAAAAGCCGACTGAAAGTTTTATGATCCTTCAGGCATTATGTTCTGCTACTCGTGCAAAACCGGGGCAGTATAAATAACAAATACATCAAAAATATATAACTTAAAATTTTCACGCAATAGTATGTAGAAACCGCAAAGCCTAACTGTACAACTGTACTGTACAGCCATTTCAAGAATTGGAAACCTAATAAAAAAACAATAGCTTTAAGACAAGGTCTATTAAACCTACTAGAATACCACGGACTGTCTAGCTTTGAAACGGTTATACAATAAAGCCTTTAACATCTTAAAGAGCGTAGCAAAATCTTATTGTCCATACTCATCGGCCTTGCAAAACAATAATAATAGCCACATGTAATAATCGCTTGTCCGTCCGTTCTGTTTCGTCATTTCCGTTGTGCTGGGGTCGCGTGACTGACTTTGACATCTGTCAATTTGTCGTGGAGGGTAAATGGCAGGCTCAAATTAATTAAAAGAACGAGATATTTAAGAAAAAAAAAGTTGTTTGATGCGGGCTAACCACAACGCATAAGAGAAAAAATTAATAAGAATCAGAATAAAATACGAGAGACTTGAGCAAGCAACGCTAACTCGTCGAGACACACTTGATAGCCCTCTCAGCTAAGCTGGGTATGGATATGGCTAACAAAAAAAACCATAAGTATCTACATAAATAAAAACACCACCAAAATTCCATAAAATCAGCTTATATTAGCTTGCCAACAGATCACAAGAAAAATAAACAAATTAACCCTCTTTGAAGGTAAAAACCCTGAACAGTGACTCATAACTACTCAGGTAACTAGTAGTTCGCCCCGAACTGTGATCTCGTGATGCGACCCGACGAACGCATCAAAACTTTGAGTAGGTAGTAGTCAGAAGCAAGTCCAAACATTAACTTTGGACTTTTGTCTGACTACCGCCTACTAACTTGGTATGGTAACCAAGTTTCAACTCTATTGGCCTATTTATTGAAGAGTTCCGTTGAACAGACCTTGGCTCCATCATCAGACCTGGTCGTCGTCATCATTTTATGAGAACTGAGTACCTTCTTAATATATTTGAAGAAAAAAAAAATTGAAAAAGCAAAGGAACTGGACGACCAGTAGAAAAACCTTGATGTCAACGAAACTCTTGGAGATGGGAGCTCTTGGATAGCTGGTTATCTTAATTTAACTTTTATTGTTTTATCTCAAAAACCGAGTGTCCCAAAAAAAAAGTTAAAATTTTATTGGGGTGTCCAAACAAAGCCCATTCATATGACATGTAACTTGATTTTTTTATGTAACTTTTTTTATTTTTGCCCGCTTATAAAACCCTATATCTCAAAAACCCTTCATCCGATTCTACTCATATACTTACCAGTAAATTTCTCAAGTACAAGCTATCGACATATCAAATTTCATGCAGATCGGATCAACGGTTCTAAAGTTATCGCCAGACAAACATACATAGGTACATACATACATACATACATAAAATGCCAAATCGCCCAAGTTGAAACTAAGATCTTCGTTCGCTTCGCTCACTCGATCAACAAGTTGAAACTAAGATCTTCGTTCGCTTCGCTCACTCGATCAATTAGTTTCGATTCATATTATTGTGTAGATTCCTAGTACAAATACTTCAATTAAACGTGTTATTTTTACCCCGTTTCATCGCTCTATCGCAAAAACGTGATCATCTGCCCATTACCGCAAGAAATAATGCTTAGGAATGGATTGTGCGAAGTATAGGTGTAATTTCATGTAGGTATTATCTCTAAGTCTGCACTATGGAAAGTACAAGTGAAGTAGAACAAAAAACAAGTGATGTATGTAGGTATATCACATTTCATAAGGAAAAAATTATCCTTGAAAAAATTGTGCTAAGCAGGTATAATTTCATGTGCTATCTCAAGGTTCTGCAATATGGATGCTACCTAACATAAAAAAACAAGTGATGAACAACACATTTCATAAGGAAAAAATAATCAGATATGGTCTTAGTTGCCAAAGAATATGTAATAATTCAATAAAATCACAAGGAACCCTTTGAAACGCCATTTAAACTAGGCGAATCTAGGCACCAGTTCCTCGCGACCAAGCCTAGAGGTATGTGCAACTAGTTTTTTATGAGACACTGAGTCCAGCGTCAGGCTAGTGCATGGGACAGGGTTTTAGATATGGAGTAGGACCTATACCATCCTCACAGCTTAGTCGGCCGGACAGACATGGTCAATACAGGCAGAGCTGACTAAGCCGCGGGTGACCACACAATGTTTTCCTTCACCGTTTTGAGCGTCTTGCAATACGATGCAAATAAATAAAACACAAAATAACTTTATGGACATTGACTTTAAGATGCGTTATGCTGGCGATCATCAGTTTGTTGTTTCTGGTTTAATTTAAAAAACATACATTAACTAGACCTAAGATTAGTTGGCTTGAAGCAAGCTAAGTTTAGGGCGCTAAGCAAGCTAAGATGGCGCTGCGATGTGAGAAAATAATCAGCGTTATCCATTACTTCAGTCCATCCTGTCTCACGACTGTTAATACGTATACATTATATACCTGCCGATTAATGTACCAAGCCAGCAAAACGAGTAAATCACAAATTAGTGTTTCGCCGAGGACCATTAAATCATGCAATGGCAGTCGCCATTTCGAGCAATCATGGAATTATGCTCAAATTATGCTCGGCGACCCGTCGACCATGAAGAGAACTTTTTAAAAATGATTTTTCCATCGATGTTGCGGGTAATTTACATCTAATTTAAGTGTTAAGTAATGTCATAAATATTGTTTTTAATAAAAACTATTTCCTGCTTATTTTAATGAAGCATAAACTTCCTAATCTATGGTTTTTAAGTTGGTTCGTTTAAACGAATAATTATATTTTTTTTTTCATGTTTAAATGTTTTTACACAATCATGACATCAATCCTCCTATTAGTTATTGTTCCTACTCGTAGGTATCCAAATTGTACCTGGTGCCGGTACTCAAACCAAAGCGTCACTTGAGAACTCATGTTTGTAAGTTTATGCATAAAATCTGTGGTTTTTAACATATTTCCTACTTCTTATTCCCATCCTGTCATCAGCAAAGACCGCCCTAATGATAGGCCCTGCGCATCGCCTTTGCGTGCAATTTTTATTATATAGGTTTGTATTTGTAAATATGTGGTAGTACAAAATGTTTCCGGTTAAATTATTGTAGAGTCATCATTCTAACTAAATTGAAGGCTTGAAAAAATAACAAACAATTTGCACGCCCTAGAATTAGCTAGAAATTGGTTTGGCAGATTAGGCTAGCAAATCCCCATTTGGAATCGTGACAAGGTACATGTATGCATGTATAATACACTAGCGGCCTGTCCCAGCTTCGCATCGGTGGTCATAAATTTTTTTAACATTTTAGGATATACTTATACCGTGGGTTCGAGCCTCGCGTCTACATATTTCATACATTCGCACGACCCGTGGACCCGTTAACATTTTTAATTTCGTCATATCTTTTGAATGGAATGTCCGATTTGAAAAATTTTAAAAGTAATCTATAGGTATTGAAACCGTCTTAATTATGAAATGATTTATTTGGATAAGGATTAATACCAAGGTACAAATAAAGACCCTTTTCTAGCGGCGGCATTTCAATTAATTTTTTATAATAAAAGAACACTTATTGTGACATAAATATAATAGTTAGACATATGCTGTCGCGACATTTTTTGTAGATGATGACGTGTTCTACAAAATCATAGTACATTATATTGTTCTATCATCAATAGTTTTCGCAGCGCACGCGATGTAAGGTTTTTGTTTTCCACCTTGGGTTACATTATTGGAGTTTTAGTAAGGATCCCTGATTTTTTTGAAAAAATAATATAGCCTATGTTACTCAAGGATAATGTAGCATTCTAATGGTGAAAGAATTTTTGAAATCGGACCAGTAGTTTTTGAGCCTATTCGTTACATACAAAACAACAAAAATACAAATCTTTCCTCTTTATAATATTAGTGTAAATAAATAAATAAAATAAATAAATAAATATTGGTGGACATTCCACACAGCACTATCTCGCCCCAAACTAAGCCAAAGCTTGTCGTATGGGAACCAGATAGCTGATAATATACTACTTATATACTTTTTTTTTGTAAATACATTCTTACAATATTATATAACACCCAGACAGAGAACAAACATCTATGTTCATCACACAAATGTTTGTTCTCGGTGGGGATCGAACCCACGGCCTACGGCACAGAAGGCAGAGCTACTACCAAGTGTAGATAACTGTCTAGAGGTATATCGGAGTATATCGGACTGTGCGTGCTTGCGTCAGTAGTTTATATTTCAGCCACTTTCAGCTTGTTCTGGCGCCCTGGTACTGGCGGTATCGCCAGTACCAGGGCGTCCAGCAGGTACTTCAGTGACGTTCCGGCCACAGCGCTAGCGCGCTAATAAGCTTACATTATTGTTTTTCAAACTGTTTAGTATCATTTTATGCAAAAAATACAAAACCAGTGCCTAGTTGACACTACAAAAACTTTGGCGTAGGCTACAAAAACTTACAATTTGTTTAATTTCAATATTATTTTTAAGTGTTAACCATTCACTCAGAGATAGTTAAAATAATTCGTGGGGTCAATATCCACGATATAAATATATATAATAATATCAGGTCGATAACTTTAGAATGATGATAATTATTTAACTATGATTGTGTTTCATTTTATTAGAATTTAACAGGCAAAGATTATAAGTTTTTGCGTAAAAGACTTTTTCATTGCTCATACTCTGAAAGTAGGTATGAAGTTGCCTGAGGAGCGGGTTGAAAGTAATACTTCCAGCCCTAGGGAGAATCGTTTTCAACTGACAGCTGTCAAATTATTAAAAAAAAAACTAGTTCTATTTTTACAATTCCTAGGAAAATAAACAAACCTCTTTGGTTTACGAATGTCAACAGTGTGACTTCTGTTGGCGTTCGTAAACAAAAGAGGTTTATTACCAAAGAGATACTTGATCAACCAAGTTAGTGAAAACTGTAATGGATTTTTTTAAATAGGTTTTATAATTTATACTATAACCCTTTATTTTTCACAAAACATGTAATTTCGTAAATATAATAAGTAGCAACAAGTATCCATAACATCAAATGTCATCGAACATAAAAAATCTGGTTAGAATGCGGCATGGACTTTAACCATTTTCGATCGAACATAAAAACTCTTTGGTTATAATGCAGCATGGATCTACTACAATTCACTCATTTTTTATTTAGCTAATTCATGTTTTTATTTTTACTTTCCTTGTATTCGTAATGAAAAGCACAGTGTTTACCACGGGTTAAAGACTTATTTAGTCCCTCGAACTATAGGCGCCCTCGCTATGCTCGGGCGCCAAACCCCGTCTCGGGACTAAATAAGTTACTTTCACCCCTAGGATAACAATGTACTATAAAAAGATAACCCCTAGTACGCAGCGTTCGAAAACGGATAAAACATGAGTTAGTTTATTATCATGCGTTGTACCAGGAGTTCAGAGCCTTAAAGCAGTCGTTTGGTCTTATCTATCCCCCATTTCAGTGAAGTGCTCACCTTGTGACTTCGAAGTATCATAAAATAAAGGGGGAGCTATCAGCGGTCGCCTGCAATATATTTCAGCTTAACATTTGAGTGTTATTTTTCACCTCCAGTTAAGTTCTGAGTTTCTAGTAGGTACATCCGGCGTCCAATAACACGGTCTTCCTCTGGAAAAGCAGCACCGTCTAGTGTCATCCATAACACCATTTTTTTTTTAGATGTATTGAATTGAAGGTGTCCTTATTTGAGAGTCTTAAGGGTTATAATTTTACATACGAACAGTATGTAAAATACGTTTATTCTATTCTATGAATACCCGAACGTGATAAAAGTGCTGCTCTATACAATGAGAGAAGCCAATGGCGTCTGAGACAGTTTCTTTGCTAGAAAGCTCAAGAGCCTATCTTAAAAATTTTACTTGTTTCATACACTTTGCTACTTTCATGTTGGTGCCGCGAAATTGCAAGATTTAACTTTCCAAGCGACTGGTATGAGATAGGCGTTCTGCAAAACTGCATAGTATTTCTGCCTGATTGGGCTGATAGCGAACACTGGGATGAAATGGGTAATTTTTGTCGATATAGACTCCATCTCTATAGCTTTGATCTCCTAGTAGGTATTAAGTAAGGGCCGACGCATGACTCAGGTACGTACTAAAGTGATGTACCTACCTGATAACTATGTCAACAAGGTTCAACGACGGAGCATCTGTTTTACTAGTCTGCCGAAAGAGGGCATTCAATACCTCTTCGCTTTACAGGTGTCTACAACCACTTGCAGCGGTCTGGGCTCCTGGTACTATGCACTGAAACAGTTGACGCGCTTCAGAGGGGAATATAAGCATCAGAAGTGGCGCCATCTAGTAAAAATATTAAGAAACCTCATAATACGCTGAAATACGACTTTCAAGCTGCATTGCCGTGATTTTTAAACAATCGCCTTTAAGCTCGCAATTCTAATGCATATTCTTCCAAATGTTATACGTATTTCGCATAAAATTTTTCGTAATAATTTTTGAAGATATAAAATACTTTATGCACTTATGAATATGAAGTTACAACTTGAAGATAATTTAAAAAAAAAAAGATTGATACGAAACATGTTTTATCAAACTGAAGGTTCAGCAAAAATATTGAAATTGAATATGGCGCCAGACATGCGCCAGACCCTCATTCAAACCAAACCAAATAGGTCATACCCATGACCTAGCAAAACATTTCGTAAATTCTGAGGGAAAACTCTTTATTTTACAACGAAAGCTTGTATGGAATAATATAATTTTATTGTTTAGCAATAAATATTTCGTAAGCTTGGTCCTACAATTTTCTATTAGCTTTTTATGATAGCTATATAATAGCTACATGTCCGAGTCTTTTTATATCTACACTAATATAATATAATATAATATATAATATAATATAATTATAATCTACACTAATATTATAAAGAGGAAAGCTTTGTATTTTTGTATTTTTGTATTTTTGTATGTAACGAATAGGCTCAAAAACTACTGGTCCGATTTCAAAAATTCTTTCACCATTAGAATGCTACATTATCCCTGAGTAACATAGGCTATATTATATTTTCAAAAAAATCAGGGATCCTTACTAAAACTCCAATAATGTAACCCAAGGTGGAAACCAAAAACCTTACATCGCGTGCGCTGCGAAAGTTATTGATGATAGAACAAAATAATGTACTACGATTTTGTAGAACACGTCATTATCTACAAAAAATGTCGCGACAGCATATGTCTAACTATTATGTCATAACTAGTTATGTCACAATAAGTGTTCTTTTATTACAAAAAGTTAATTAAAATGCCGCCGCTAGAAAAGGGTCTTTATTTGTACCTTGGTATTAATCCTTATCCAAATAAATCTTTTCATAATTAAGACGGTTTCAATACCTATAGATTACTTCTTAAATTTTTCAAATCGGACATTCCATTCAAAAGATATGACGAAATTAAAAACGTTAACGGGTCCACGGGTCGCGCTCGGGGTGCGATTTCACTCTCTGGCGTGCAAATGTATGAAATAAGTAGACGCGAGGCTTGAACCCACGGTCTAAGTTTATCCTAAAATGTTCAAAAAATTTATGACCACCCATGCGAAGCTGGGACAGGCCGCTAGTAATATTATAAAGAGGAAACATTTGTATTTTTGTATTTTTGTATGTAACGAATAGGCTCAAAAACTACTGGTCCGATTTCAAAAATTCTTTCACCATTAGAATGCTACATTATCCCTGAGTAACATAGGCTATATTATATTTTCAAAAAAATCAGGGATCCTTACTAAAACTCCAATAATGTAACCCAAGGTGGAAAACAAAAACCTTACATCGCGTGCGCTGCGAAAACTATTGATGATAGAACAAAATAATGTACTACGACATTGCAGAACACGTCATCATACAAAAAATGTCGCGACAGCATATATCTATCTATTATAGTTATGTCACAATAAGTGTTCTTTTATTATAAAAAATTAATTAAAATGCCGCCGCTAGAAAAGGCTCTTTATTTGTACCTTGGTATTAATCCTTATCCAAATAAATCATTTCGTATTCAAGACTGTTTCAATACCTATAGATTACTTCTTGAATTTTACAAATCGGCCATTCTATTCAAAAGATATTACAAATTTTAGCTCGCTTTAAAATATTATTAGTGAACGCGCGGTTCCAAGGGGCGCGTTTTTACTCACTCGGGGAGAAGGGCGTGCGAAATAAGTACACGCGAGACTCTAACCCACGTTCTAAGTTTATCCTAAAATGTTCAAAAAATAATAATCTCTAATCTCTATCTCTAATCTCTATCTCTAATACTATAAGAATCAAAGTCCTGACTGACTGACTGACTGACTGACATATAGACAACGCACAGGCTAAACCACTGGTCCTAGAAACTTGAAATTTGAGGAGTACGTAGGTCTTATGGCGTAGAGGTGTACTAAGAAGGGATTAATGGAAATTCAACCCCTAAGGGTGTAAAAAGGGATGAAAACGATTGTATGAAAAATTGTATTCCTTGAACCTACAAACTTGAAACTTGAAGTAGATGTACTCCAAAGCTAAAAAATAGGAAAAACATTTTTAGTTTTTTAAAACTGCCCTTAATAAAAGTGCATAGGGATGTCAAAGTTTGCATGGGAGTTTTTTAACGCGTGGTGCGATTCCCAAGTAGCATTCGGGGTTCTATATAAGATGTCTAGTCGTTCACATGTACTCCACAAGCTGTGTAAGTCAGCTGTATAAGAGCTGTATAGCTTGCTATAATGCTCTTATAGAACTAGTTTGGGCACAAATTAGGCAGCCTTAAGTTCACTATGGCTGTACATTAGCAGTATAATAGCATTATAATAGCAGTTTTAGTAGTAACATCGTACTTAAGGCTGACTTACGGCACTATATGGGACGCAGTGTGAACCATACAACGTACATAAAGTGTAATAAAGAGTAACAAGTGGCTAAATACACAGCCTTCACAGTAATAAAATCCGACAAAAGTACTCCAGTGCTACCTTAAATTCACGTGTGTCCTAAATTATTCCTCATAGTTTGGTTTTGTGTGTGATCCATAAACACGCAACTCCGGCGGATATCAATAATTGAATAAAAATTTATGATAACACGCGGAAAGTACCTGTTTTAAATACTTATTAATGTTAAATGCCATGGGAATGCAACTTTATCGTGAAATGTATACATATTTACAGCTAAAATATTCACGCGCCTCTGTAAAATCGTGGTTTTCATTTTAAAATATTTAAAACTGGCTGAGAGGAAATCTACAATTTTCAGTTTTTGATATTATATTGGCATTATAAATAAACTACGGTAATTAATTATAACATGAAACCAAAACTCAATCGCTCTATCTGCGTATTTTGTGATAAATCTGCATGATAATTTTGGATATTTATTTGGTAAATTTTTAGGTACCTAGAACAAAATGGTGGAAATGAAATACGGCTATGTGAACTGTTATAACTCTAATTTAATGCGGTGAGCGTATATAGGTTCACATGTGTTATGTTAGAATGCTGTTATCTGTAAGAAGTCCCACATTTGTACCACTACAGAGCCAATGTATATAAATTTATTCTGATGTGAACTTATGCACAGCTTTAAGCTGTAGTTCAGGTCAATTGTGTATTATCGTTTAATCATTCATATACTGAAATTTTAGAGATCCGCAATAATAATTATTGTCCGTTAAATCGCCTAGCCCAGGTACTTAGTCAAGTATTAATACCTAAATGCAAATTTTGTACAACACAAAACAAACTAACAAAAATAACTTTTTTTTTCACAATTTTTTGCACGCTAACGTAATTAACATAGCTTGTAGGATAAGTGTAATAGAATATCACATTCTCATTCATGTTCAGCTTACAGAAAATAAGAGTAGTACTTGTGGACAAATAAACTGCTATTGATGTTAATGGATAACACATATAGTCCTTTTAACAGCCTGCAGTGCACATGCGAACCATTTAAACACTTCTGTACAGATAGTAAAAAAAGGTTATTTTAATGATCACAAACAAGTACTACTACAGCTACTAGCTGTATAACAGTCTAAAACAAGTAAACATAACAGCCTTTGGCTTTATAAATGACCATGTGTGTTCTATTAAAATGCTAGCTCTATAACATCGTACAAGTAGGCCGTTAAACAGCGGTTGCCGTATCTCTACCCTCCTATAATGCTCTTAGTCAGACGGCTGACTAAAGGATAGTTGTTAGAGTATTATAACACCAAAAATCGTATAAAAGTATAACTCTACACTCCTATAAGTCCCTTAGACAGGTAAAGGTGTTATTAATCGCAATAATGCAGCTTATACATCACGAGTGAGCTGTAACAATGCTTCAAGTACACCTGGGAACTAAATGTGTACTCTTAAATGGAGTAAAATGCTACTTGGGTTGACTTAAAACTTGAAGTAAATATACTAAAAAATAAATAATTAAAAATGACGCTTTCAACTTTTGATAATTACCCCTGCAAAGGGTGCAAATGACTGTAAAAGTTAGTATGGGAGATTTTAAGTATAGTGCGATAGATTTCCAACTTGAAGTAAATATACACCACAATAAATTATTTAAAATCACGTTTTCAATATTTTAAAACTACCCCTGCAAAGTAAAACAACAAGTAAGTACATATTTTTTCCATTTTTATTCCTGAACAAATAAGTACATATTTTCCGTGTAAGGTTGTCTTTGTTGTATTTGGCAAGTTTTTGAGTCTGAGTACCTATACCTACTTACCTAATATAGGTAATGGCCGTTTATAGGTATCTCTTATACCTACGTAGGTATTTAAAATCCTACCCTAATAATATACAAATCAATGTGAATGTTACGATGTTTGGATGTTTGTGGCTCAATCACGGCACCACTTCAACGCGTGCGAAGCCGCGGGAAGCCACAAGTAATACATATACATATTTTATGCATGAAAGACATCCTTTAAATGTAAGCCAGGGTAACAATCCGTTGATCTTTTAATTTAAGTGGTATAGTATAAGGGAATTATTTTTAAAGCGGGATCATTAATTCGTAAAAAAAAGGATACAATTAATAGCTGTACGATTTGCAGTTGTCATGAATAAATCCACTTTAATTTAAATTAATCAATGAAGTTTGTAAATTAAATCCTCTTTAGTGTGTTATCATACTGAAAAATGTGGGTAAATGGACGTACCTTCGAGACATCTTCACATCCTCACATGCTCACATGCTCACATGCTCACATGCTCACATCCTCACATCCTCACATGCTCACATCCTCACATGCTCACACGCTCACACGCTCACACGCTCACACGCTCACATGCTCACATGCTCACATGCTCACATCCTCACATGCTCACATCCTCACATGCTCACATGTTCACATGCTCACATGCTCACATGCTCACACGCTCACATGCTCACATGCTCACATGCTCACATGCTCACATGCTCACATGCTCACATGCTCACATGCTCACATGCTCACATCCTCACATGCTCACATGTCACATCCTCACATGCTCACATGCTCACATGCTCCGATGCTCACATGCTCACATGCTTACATGCTCACATGCTCACATACTCACATGCTCACATGCTCACATCCTCACATCCACATCCTTGAAGAACCTTAAGTTTACTAGCAGTGGACTTCTTTGGGCTGATGATGATATATAAAAGAAAGTCACACTATTTATAACTCAAGAACGGCTGAACCAATTTGGCTGAAAATTGGTGGGAAGGTTGCTTAGAACCAGGAGACGGGCATAGGGTAATATTTATCCCGACTTTTTTTGTTTTTTTGCTTTTTTTGTATATTTTATACAAACAATCGAAGAGGCAGGAACTTCAAGTTTTCAGTTAGTACCTGTTTCTTCTGACAAAATTACGTGGCTCAAGATTGTTCCATGGGGAAGAAAATACAATTTATTTATTATAGATGTTGCCAATCATATCTATTTGTAAGTATTCTATAGTAAACGTGCGCGGGCGAAGCCGCAGGTAAGAGCTAGTAATACTATAAGAATCAAAGTCCTGACTGACCGACTGACTGACATATAGACAACGCACAGCCTAAACCGCTGGTCCTAGAGACTTGAAATTTGAGGAGTACATAGGTCTTATGTCGTAGAGGTGTACTAAGAAGGTAATATAGCAAGCACAATTGATTTACCGAAGTCGCCAATGGTTTATACGGGAATACTGGTATTCAATAAAACTTCACGAATCGAATGGAGTGGTTCATTGTTGATGTGGGTATTTTGTACATCGCATCTGCCGAGCTACCCACACTATGCGAACAGTGGGAACACTACAAAAAGTACTCTGTGGTAGTGGTGTTGTTTTAAGTTGTACCTACCCATTTATTGTGTTTGTGATGCTGCTGCTTGGAGGAAATATCAAATATTTCCTCCAAGGTGTGCTGCATGCATGCATAGTGCATTTGTAGTGCATGCCGGTCGAGTCGTGAGAAAAGTATACCTACAATAGAATGGAGAAGGAGGACGAGAACAGTACAGCCGGCACCGGCAGCGGCACGTTCCGCGTGTCGGTGTCGCTGGCGCGCTACTTCGCGACGAGCGCGCGCTGTGCTACATGGCGGCGGACGCGGCGCGCAGCGTGCGCTGGCTGGCGCACCGCGTGCGCCGCACCTTCCAGCTGCCGGAGCGCGTGGCGCTGTGCTGCCGCACCTTCCAGCTGCCGGAGCGCGTGGCGCTGTGCTGCCGCACCTTCCAGCTGCCGGAGCGCGTGGCGCTGTGCTGCCGCGGCCACCTGCTGCCGCCGGCGGAGCCGCTGGCACTGCTGCGGCCCGACGATGCGCTCGAGTGAGTCCCACCCGTACAATGAGAGACTGACGCTCGTCTTCGTCCGTCACGACTTCTCGCATTTCAACGAACGGGTCGCCGATGTTGTGATGTGAAACTTGTTATACCTACCTAGGTATTTGAATTTTTCATAACAACGTTGGTGATTTAAAATCATACAAAATGTTGAAATAGGTATGTGAGAAAGAAGATGTTGATGGTTATCTGTGGCTTATGTTAACCAATAAGGTTTCGAAGATAACTGAATGCCCTTCACTGTTAGATGATATACTTACCTATTTTGTGTTATAACATAGTTATCTAAGTTTACTTAGAATTTAGTCGAATTGCACGAAAAGCACCTGCATAATAGTTTTAATAAAAATAACTAGCGGTCCCACAAAAAATCAAATGTCAATCTAAACAAATTATTCAAGCGATTGCACTGCGGTTCCACTCAGCGCAGCAAACAACGGGACGAGGGAGTGGGCACCAAAGCGCAAGAGAAGGTCATGCAAATCTATGAAATGGGTAGGTCTATGTTTATCCTAAAATGCTGAAAAAATTTATGTCCACCCATGCGAAGCAGGGACAGGCCGCTAGTTAATTATAAAAAGACTCGTTCAAATATAACAAATTGCATATAAAAACTGCATAAGCAGTCGATTGGCTAAATTCAAAAACTAATATAAACATAACTTTTTGCAAGCTTACCAAAAAATATCTAATAATACAGATGACAAAAAAACTTGCGATTGAATTAGCTCCAAATCGTTACAAAAACTAAAAATTAAGTACTATCACAGTAAGAAAGATCATACAAAAAACCGCTAGGAGCCAAGCCATAAGTTTCTTGCCTGTTCTTCTAGGCTTTGGTCGCGAGGAACTGGCGCCTAGTTTGTAAGACATTCTAAGTCATCCATTGGATTAAATTTAAGAAAAGACCGTTTTGTTTTTCTCTTGTCGGGGTTTCGATGCAGTTTCCTCCATGGCTCTTTCCAATTCCTTTTGCATCCTTGACTTTCTAAGACGACATGTATGCTAGTAGAGACTACAAAATTGTAATTCTATACCTGTTTTTTTATATAAAATGCTGTAACACTCTTAATTGCTATTGTTATAGACAGAGTTAGCCGCTCAACATCAGGTAAGAAATCTGACATCAAAAAGTAAAAATTGTTTATTATCTGGGCTAATTATGTACGTCACACCTCAACGTCATTTTCAATTCATAACTTCGCTTACATTTCAATAAATTAAATAATGACTTTAAACAGGTTTCAAGTACGCAATAAGCTCTTTAAGGGGCTGACAACTATCAAACAACTTCTCGCTCGCACGTTTCGACATGTTGAAAGATATAAAATCACTAAACTCATTTTCGAAAAATCGCAATCAACCATTTTGTGTGCAATCACATTGCACACAGTTTAGTAAAAAAATTAGTTTGATCGATACATGTTTTCCTACTCAAAAGTTTGCTTTACTAGTTTTCGTACATAAGCATACTTTTAAGTAGGAAAACTTGTATCGATCAAAATGAAATTTTTACTAAACTGTGTGCAATGTGATTGCACACAAAATGGTTGATTGCGATTTTTCGAAAATGAGTTTAGTGATTTTATATCTTTCAACATGTTGAAACGTGCGAGCGAGAAGTTGTTTGATAGTTGTCAGCCCCTTAATCGCGGAAGTGGTAGGAACCTTATCATCCTAATTGAAAAAAAAAACATATTTTGGTAAAGTTCAAGTTGAAGATAAATGGAGCGAGGCGAGAGTACACCACCAGACTCGATTATGACCGATCATGGTCACCATATTGTCATGTATTTATTTTTACGTTCAAAAAATCATGGTCGCTTATATATAAGCCTTTATTTTTACGTATAAAAATGTTTAGCAACTTTGTACGCTCTAGTGACTCTGGAGCCGCCCTAAGGCTTCGCTTAGGGCTTCATTGGAGACGTGACCGAAGGCAACAAGTTTATCTACTTAAAAGTTTGCACAAGTCTTTTTGGTAGCTACGTAACCTTGTTTGGATTAAATTGATATTTTAGCTAAACTGAACATCTTGGTTGATTTCTTTTTTTTATAAATAAGTCCGGTGATTTTCGATGAAATGTGCGAGCGAGATGTACCTACCTAGTACCTACATTAGCAGTTGTGTTCGCCTTTAAGTGCTCTCCGAAGCACGGAAACGCTTAGATGTGAATCGCCACTAGGTAGCCACAGGTCACCTATCCCTATCTCAACTGCAAAGCCGCACAGAATGACCAAGAAAGCTACGCCAAAAGCGGGGGTACTTGGGGGTTGCTGTACTTCTTTTTCATTTTTACGACATGCTGGTTTCCTCACGATTTTCGTTCGCCGTTTGAAGGTACTAGCACTGTGCTCCTACATATTTGAACAGAGAAACTAATTCGTGCACGACCGGTTTTGAACCCACGACCTTAGGATTGGAAGGTACGGCTAGTACCACTAGTCCACCGATGCTCTCATTTTATTTTTGATGAATGATCTCTTTTGATTTCGCGAGCAAACATATCTGTAAATAAACGTGCTATATGTATTTACGTCTATCAATCACGATATGGCACAAAAAGTACCTAATAACTATGTACCTATACCTACCCGAGATGTACGTGAAGATATCTGCCTCGCGTTGCGAGGTTTTAATTAGGACTACAAAAACATGTGTTTTTCCACTGCGAGTCAAATATAGTGTATGTGCTCAGTGAATGTAACCGGTTATATAAATTAATACATATGTACATAAGTCACAAATAAGTAATTTACACTATAGCACCTACACCTTCTGCAAAAGTTATTTTTTGTTTTATGATGGAGTGGTAGAGCTCTTTGTGTGTGGCTCGTCCGGGAAAGTACTACCATCATGCCTTTTCCTGCCGCCAAGCAGCGTTGCTGTGTTTAGGTTTGAAAAGTGTGGTTGCCGGTGAAATTACAGGCACATGAGGTTTGAGATCTGTATGCCTGACGCAGGGCAGTGCACCGTAGGAATGTTCCTATCGCGCGTGACTTTCGAGGCAATGCTTTGTTATAGGTGTTGGTTATCACTTAACATCAGGTGGACCATTTCCTTGTTCCATCAGCAAGTAGTATAAAATTAATTAAAAAAAACCAGTTAAGTTAAATGAAAAATGAAACATTAACTATCCATTACTAAGTACTTACAGTATCTGCTATAGTCTGCACATTTTTGAATAAATTAATAATCCGTGGTACATGAGCACGCACTGTATCAAACTTATAGCTTTTAATGGAGTTGCGTCAGAAAACTAGCGAATAATAACTTAATTAAAGGTTTTATTAGTTTTATAGTGTTTACTTACACTTAGGGAATTCATAAAGATTTTATAATATCCACGGTAATTACGAGTATGTACCGTATTTACAGATTCCTATGAGTTATTCGTCGGGTTTGAGTCTTAGAGCCCGATGGAGCAGGGCAGTGGTGGTGGTTAGCGCAGCCCGTATCAAAGGAAAGGAAGATAGTGGGTTTTTTATACAATTAGCTGATGGAACAAGCAGATGACCCACCTGATGTTAAGTGGTAATCATCCCCTATAAAAAGTATTGCCTCGTAAGTCACGCACGATAGAAACATGCCCTACGATGCACTGCCCTGCGTCCATCAACTTGAGGCATACAGATGTGCCTATAATTACACCGGCAACCGCACTCTTCAAACCGAAACACAGCGTTGCTGCTTGGCGGCAGGGCGTGGTGGTAGTACTTCCCCGGATGAGCCCTTCAGAGTTCTACTACTCTTAAGTCTTCTTAATAACTTATACGGTTAATAACTTTTGGAATATTATAAAATATTTATAGACTTATTTGACAAAACATATTTTTGAAAACAATATCTGTGACAATGTGTTACATTTGAGCTTGCAAATTCTCGACGTGCTTATCTGACTGAATCCCGCAGTCATCATAATTAGTTTAGTTTAAGTTGTATGAAGCTCAAACATGTCAAACAGAATTTATTTTACATTGTATCGAGCAGATAATTACCGACAGACAATGCAAACGGTTGCTTTATCTAGAAAAACTAGTTTTTGCCTCAGGATTACCAGATAATGATTTAACTGACCTTTAAACTGTCGAGTGTTAAAAACTTGGGAGCTAGAATGCATCGATAGGATTCTATTAAACATAACATTCACAAGTAATGCCTGTGGTTCACGAAGCCACCCATGGGGTCTGAAAACTAGCACTGCATACGGTATGCAGCATAGCACTTCAATGCACCTAGCGTCCATCATACTACGTTTACATTTAGACATTAGCGCTGCTATTCGCGTGGACGGAAATGTTGCCGTCCATATGTCTGCGGCAGCGTCGCCGGCAATGTGTGTTCACGCAACACGGGCAACGCGAGCGGCAACGCGAGTGGACATGGACGTGACCTGTTTACATTTCTCGCATTGCCCAAGTCCATGCCGATGTCTCTGCACATTTCCACGGACATGAGCTGAGTTTAAACGGGGTATTAACTTGAGGCATACAGATGTTACACTTCGTGTGCGAACGAACCACACACAAAGAGCTCTACTACTCTCAAAGTCGTACCAAAGTCGAAACAAAATCGCTCTCGAAAGAAAATTAACAATAAAATAATCAAAATGGTTACAGGTATAATTATTGAAATCAGAAATTATTTATTGTATAACTGTAGTACAAAAAAGATCTTAAAGCTATGGTTATTGGGGCCGGGGTTGAATCAGCTGCTGTTTTTTAATCATGTTTGAACATCTTTTACATCATACGTAATAAAATAAGCAGTATATATACCTATAGTATATATTATATAATGTAGAAATACAAAACACCTGTGCACAACGCACTAAGTCTGAACGCATACTTGCATACCAAATTAGGGGCCACCCGTCAAAGTATTTCTCGATCGCACACTTAACATTTTTAAAGGAAACTTGCTTGAATTAAAATGATATTTTCGGTGAACTGTGTTGAACACAGCTTCGTGAATTGCTATTTTTACCCGAGTGTTTAGACAACCGGGTTATGTGTTTGGCGTGTATCTATCCTTCGATATTTTCTTTATTACCACGTAGCACCCAAACGGCTGGGTGGATTTTGATGATTGAGGACTGAACAACTGGAGTTCACTATCAAGAAGAAATTTAAATCATAATCTTGTTTCCTTCCTTTCAGTGTGGGCAGTCGGGTTTTTTTTTTTAATCAATATTTTATTGATATACCTATAAGTTCAGTGATTGTATATCTTTCAAGATATTGAAATGTGCGAGCGAGAGGTACATTAGAAATGGTTAATAATAAATATTTTTTGTAAATTACGGCCATTTGATGGCACAGTAAGCACGCCCCACTTCAGTCTTGTCATGTCGAATGAATAGGCAAAGAAGCTCTTTCCATTCCTTACCCCTTCCAACCACAACATCCTACCAACGCGGGCAAAATAGGCCAGCGAAAAGCAGCAAGGGCACTCGTGAAGGTACCAAGACTTGCCCTGAGGATCATCACGACTGTTGCGCTCCTCACGGCCATTCCCTCCTTGTCCGCTGCCCCCTGCGAGCATAGGAAGGTTTCCTGACCTGACATGTTATAGAGGCCCTGTAAAATATTAGTGTCATTTAAATGTCGCCTCTTTAATTTAACGTTCCTTAAACGTCCTCGTCACTTTAATGTCAATAAAAATAAATGGCAACAGACTATTAAATAAGCGACCATTTAATCCAATATTTTCCCAGTTTTCATACTCTCCAGTACGCAAAATTATCATACGTGCAGTGCGTACATTTTTCGGTAATATTGGTTTTTGAAAAATATCGGTATAATAAAATATTTATACGTCTTGCTGATGGAATAAGCAAATGGCCCACCTGATGCTAAGTGGTAACCATCACCTATGACAAAGTATTGCCTCGCAAGTCACGCACGATATGAACGTGCCCACGATGCACTGCCCTACGTCCATCAACTCGAGGCATACATATGATAAGACTCACTCTACATACGTACTAACAGTCTCGCCTTCATAAAGAAGCCTTGCGTGACGTCATGGCCCTTGCCAGGCTACCTTCGGCCATTGCCCTTCGAAGCGCTACAGATATTTCCATACTCTTATTTTCTCAACCACTGAGAAGCTCGGTCAATCCTATCATAATAATCTTAATATATTTATACTATTACTAGTGGTTCGCCCCGAACTGAGATCTCGTGATGCGACCCGACGAACGCACCAAAACTTTGAGCAGGTGGTAGTCAGAGGCAAGTCCAAACATTATTGGGACTTTTTTCTGACTACCGCCTATTCCCAAGTTTCAACTCTATTGGCCTATTTATTGAAGAGTTCCGTTGAACGGACCTTGGCTTCATCATCAGACCTGGTCATTGTCACCATTTTATGAGAACTGATTACCTTCTTAATTTATTTCAAGAAAAAAAAAATAAGAAAAAGTAAAGGAACTTTCCGACCAGTCTTCTTCTTGGTGTCAACGAAACTCTTAGAGATGGGAGCTCTTGGATCGCTGGTTGTCTTAATTTAACTTTTTGTTGTATCTCAAAAACCGAGCGTCCCAGAAAGAAAGTAAAAATTGTTTTGGAATGTCCAAACAAAGCACTTTCATATGACATGTAACTTGATTTTTTTATGTAACTTTTTTTATTTTTGCCCCCTTAAAAAACCCCATATCTTAATAACCCTTCATCCGATTTTACTCATATACTTACCTGTAAATTTCTCAAGTACAAGCTATCGACTTATTAAATTTCATGCAGATCGGATTAACGGTTCGAAAGTTATGGCCAGACAAACATACATACATACATACATACATACATAAAATGCCAAATCGCCCAAGTTGAACCTAAGATCTTCGTTCGCTTCGCTCACTCGATCAATTATTATAAAGAGGAAAGATTTAATTGTTTGTTTGCATTGAATAGGCTCCGAAACTACTGGACCGAGTTGAAAAATTCTTTCACCGTTGGGATGCTTCACTATCCCCGGGTGACATAGGCTATATGACATTTTCAAAAAAAATTGGGATCCTAACTAAAACTCTAATAATGTAACACAAGGTGTAAAAAAATTACCTAATTAATCCTTACATCGCGTGCGCTGTGAAAACTATGATGAAGCTGTGAAAAGATGATAGAACAAAATAATGTACTACGACTTTGCAGAACACATCATTATGTACAAAAAGTGTATCGACAGCATATGTCTAACTATTATAGTTTTGTCACAATAAGTGTTCTTTTATTTAAGAGATCGAATCATAAAATCATTTTTGCAAATGGTTTAATATTTTACACAGCATTACCAAGGCCAAGCTATGCGTGCAATCCCTTTTGATCGAGTTACCTTAAACGCGAGATGCCGATGAGGGATTTATACCTAAACATGAGATTTGCCTAAAAAGCTGTTCCTAAACTAAAGATGCCGATGAAGCAGTAGGTTAGGTATGCCTCAAATGTGAAATTGACAAAGCACAAACTTCTTGTAGGTATATTTATTTACTAGACGAGGTCTCATGGTGGCACTTCAAATCGCTATTCTTGCTCACATATTTGTCTTATTTATTAAGTCAAAGTCAAGAGGTATTTATTCAATAAAATCACAAGGATCTCTTTGATACGTCTTAAAACTAGGTGACTCTAGGTGCCAGTTCCACGCGACCAAAGCATAGGAAAACAGGCAACAAACTTACGGCGTGGTTCCTACCGCTCTCTTGTATGATCCTTGTTACAATGTAATATAATACAATATTGAAGCTCCAGTGTGGTGCCAATCGAATTCAAACAGTTTCACTAGAGTATTTAGAAAATTTGAAACTACAATTTACATATTTTTGCAGCTGACTGTACTTACAGGCTCACAAGTTAGCTAGGTGGTCGACTGTTCTGTCTGTCTTGCTAAGGGCTGAGCTCCACTCGGAACCAGTTTCGGACCGGTCTGCAACAGCCTACTTTTGCGTAACAAACATACAATATGCTAAATTTTTGCATTTCGATTGCTAAGCAAAGCTATAATCAAGGTGAATTAAATACTTAAATATATGGGGTCACGGGCGACGTATGACCCAATTTCGTCATTCGTCGAGTTAATCTTTAGATATTCTTCTAAAAGAAACTGATGTCTCGAAAACCTGTTTAATCTATTATTTATTGGTTGCTTGGAATCAAATAAATAATTAAAAGGTTTTTGACATTTTGCGTAGAGTACCGTTTTAATACAAGTTGTTCACACTGTTTCGAAAGAAACTAGTGACACGACAAAAGGAACCTCGTAGGTATACAACCCTAGATTGTTATACCTCGTTAGATAGCTGATGAAACGTAGATATTTTTAAAAACATCTGCCGAAGAATTGCCATAATATTTTTTTTAGATATCCCTTAGAGAAAAATAAACTTTCTAATTTTTTTTTTATTTCTTAACTTTCACTTGTCTACTACGGTCTATTCAATTAACTTATGCACTATTTTAATGATTGACGTCCTAAAGCATCTAATTACACATGTAAAAATGCAATAATAATAATAATAAGATACACAAAACAACCAAAAATAAATTTAATTGCCTAAAAATCGGCAATTTTCAATAAAAAAATTAAAAGTCGAATATCTCGAAAAGGGTTTAGTTTAGGGTAGGGTGTTTCATAGTGAAATATGTCAGGAATGATGGGTACTCCACGCCCTTAACGGATCTAGCACGACTTTTCCTGTAACCCTGTATAGGTATCTAATATATGGCGACCGACGCGACGCTTGAAACAGGGAGGGAGTCTGCTCTACAAAAATGCGTAAGATAATATCCCTATAAACTTGGAATTCCACACGTCGTCATGGCAAACAACGATTGCTTTACGAATTTAGAAATTTCCAAAATGTTTAATTCATTATATTTCAATTTCCGTACAAAATGTACCTACCTACATACTTAAGCAGCCTATTTTATTTATTTACAGCAGCTCTATAGACTCTGTGAACTCTAGAGATATAAAAAAAACTGCTCCAAGCCTATGAACACTTCAATGTAATAAAGTGCTTCGTCTGAATAAACCCCCTGTGCTATAAACCCAAACAAAAATAGCTGTACCAAAACCGTACTAGCTACTAGGTCAACGTGTAGTTCAACATTTGACCAAATATAGCTACAAAATTTGCGAATGTGGCACTAACGAGCTAAATTCCAAATGATAAAATCAAATCGTTTAGAAAACCAAGGCCGGGTTCTTGATCAATTGTAAATAATTAAATTTTCGAAAATCTCGTAAATAGTGGACTTCTCTTTAAACTGCTTCACGACTGTTATCCCTAGTCACGGTAGATATCCTTTTTATAGTGTGCGTAGTGCGTGCGGCCAATGCGCCTAGGCAGGCATCTTCTTCTTCTCTCCGTTTATGGCTCCTGTCTGTCATTCGACAGACAATCTTGCCAGTGTCAAGTGATTTGTATTGAATAAATACTTTTTTGTCAAGTCAGTCTATAGTCAAGTCGGCCGTCATTTGTTTTGAAGAAAATGGTGGCGGTTTTCTTCAAAACATTGGAAACATTTTCGGTCAAATCAGGATATCACAATACACTTTCATTCCAAATGTTTACACTTTGTGCTAAAACCTCAAGTAATGTTGGTTAAAATACCACCGAAATTACACAACACAGCTCAAAATAACACTAGAAAAACAAATAAAATGAAAAAGCTATGTTGCCTCCTAAAATGTCAGAAAATGAATCCCTAGGCAGGCATACTATTATTTTATCCTGTGGCCAACTTATGTAAAACGCCTTACGTGAACTCCATACCAACTTACTATCACAGACAATTCGGTCCCCGCCAGTACAAGGGATGCATTTATATTACATTATTACAATATTATAATTTTATTACCTACACAATATTATAATATTACTAACCACAACATAATAACCACAGATTAAGATGTGCTATATATACCGATTATCGATATTGTGTGATGCTTGTCCATCGTAAGTCGTTGAGTGTAATTGAATGAACATGGCATTTAATGCCTGTTTTATGCTTATAATTACATTCGTCATCATCATCATCATAATTGTCTAGCGGTAGCGGCCTTTCGATCCTAAGGTGGGTTCCAAACCGGTCGTGCACTAAATTTTTCTGTTCCAAAAAACATGTTTCATTCCCATTACTCTCAAACGGTGAAGGAAAACATCGTGAGGAAACTGGAATGTCGTGGAACCTAAAAAGTGTCAAACATGTGTCAAGTGCTCGAACGGAGCCACTTTGATGCGCATTTTAAAATCCTTTCACCACCCACTTTCGAAAGAAACTAGTGATACGATAAGAAGAAGATCATCAGCCAGCAGCCAGCATGTCCAGCAGCAGCAAGTGTCAAAGTCAAAAGGCCTTTATTCAGATGAATCACAAGGATCACTTTGAAACGTCTTAAAGCTAGGTGACTCTAGGTGCCAGTTCCACGCGACCAAGCCTGGAAGAACAGGCAACAAACTTACGGCTTGGTTCCTACCGTTTTTAAATGTATAGCAGATGCCCCTATAGATTTCCAGGTAGAATGATTCTAACAATATGATATGATATTATTATCAAACAATGCGATTCTTGCATTTTTTATCTTTTGACGTCACATCACGAGAATTTACGGAAATACTCGTAAAGTGGATTTTAAAATTAGCGGTGAGCAAAAAACGCACACAGGTCTGACCACATTGTTACTTATGTGTCTACGTAATTAGATACCAATTTTCCTGTTACTATTTAGTTTTTTGACCGTTCATAGCCTCACGGATTTATCTCTTAGGCACGGTAGATATCCCCTCAGGTCTCTAAGTGCCACGTCCCCACACAAGGACCCACTTCTTTGAGGATGTTTAAAGGGGTAAGTCAGAAGTACGTCCAAATACATACCTGCATGCCACATACCCGCACAATTAATCAGTAGTTTGTATTCCATAGTATACGAGTTCATTTATTTGTTGGTTTCGTTTATTTGATATTTGAAATAATAAAAAAAACCTACTTTCGTTTACTTAGTTCATTCTCATCAAATCAAACGCGTCGTCGTATGATAAAATTTATCATACGACGACGCGTTTGATTTGATACTTAGTCTAAGCTTCTCACCATCTTCTCACATTTAATGTGAGAAGATGGTGAGAAGCTTAGACTAAGTATAATACCTCCATGGTGAGAAGTATACATATATGACGTCAACAACAACGAAAATAATGGACGTTTCAGCTTGAAATTAATTTGTTTTCCCCGGAGGTGTGACGTCATCCTTCATAATGGCATTTAATTTCGTCGATTTTACGTCACAAAATAAAATCCTAAGTTTGGTTAAACCTAAGATCTTTCTATCTTGGCACTAAGGCTGATCAATTAAGACCTGTTTAAGGGGCTGACAATCGTCAATAAGCTTCTCAAAAGTTTTACAAGTTATGTGGTACATAGTTCGTTTTTGTAGTAATCCATTTCAGACTGGTAGGAAAAATCGGTTGTTTCATAATTATATTTTAGCTGAACTGTGTGTAATGTGATTGCACACACTTTGGTTGATTTAGATTTTTCATAAATAAGTTCAGTTATTTTATCTTTCAAAATTTTGAAATGTGCGAGCCAGAGCTATATTAGTAGTTGTCATCGCTTTAAGTAATTGGTTTTCAAGCATACTCAATTCAGTTTACACAGTCGCTGTAGCCGAAATCGGCCAGGACGTCATGATAATGATAATCTCACCTAAAAAATTTGCATACTACTAATGTTGAGCAGTAACGTCTACCTATAAAAATGGCATTACCTGACAGAGCCTCTTGAAGCGCACTTAAAATCCTTTCGCCACAGTGTTTCCTAAGAAACTAGTGACTCGCCAAAAGAAAAGACCTCAGAGTCGTCCACCGAAGGCATGCGTCTACCATTCTAATGCCTGCCTATAGTTTATGTTGTCTGCGCCAGCATTAGCACCGGTACTCTTAACAAAAACAAAAACTAGCCACAACAAACATACCTATCTAGTCTAGTCCCATACCTAGGCCAAAAAAAGAAGTTGGTAACTAAAGAACATGATCACCCTGACTTATGCGGTCATATAAAAAGTGCATCACTTAGCGACTATTGGCGTCGCAATCCCATCGCATGCGCAGCGTTGAAAGTGGTGTTGGGCAATCGCAGTTACGTCACTCCTGGCAGCTACTTCTGCTTATTGTTCTAATGACTTTATAATTGTTGTATCAACTTAACACAGATTATGAACGATCTTAATGAGGCTATAAAGAGGTTTAGAAGCGCTTTAGATTCAACTAGATGTGTTTAAACATCTACATCTACACTAATATTATAAAGAGGTAACATTTGTATTTTTGTATTTTTGTATGTAACGAATAGGCTCAAAAACTACTGGTCCGATTTCAAAAATTCTTTCACCATTAAAATGCTACATTATCCCTGAGTAACATAGGCTATATTATATTTTCAAAAAAATCAGGGATCCGTACTAAAACTTCAATAATGTAACCCAAGGTGGAAAACAAAAACCTTACATCGCGTGCGCTGCGAAAACTATTGAAGATAGAACAAAATAATGTACTACGATTTTGTAGAACACGTCATCATCTACAAAAAATGTCGCAATAGCATATGTCTAACTATTATAGTTATGTCACAATAAGTGTTCTTTTATTATAAAAAATTAATTGATATGCCTCCGCTAGAAAAGGGTCTTTATTTGTACCTTGGTATTAATCCTTATCCAAATAAATCATTTCATAATTAAGACGGTTTCAATACCTATCGATTACTTCTTAAATTTTTCAAATCGGACATTCCATTCAAAAGATATGACGAAATTAAAAATGTTAACGGGTCCACGGGTCACGCGCGGGTTGCGATTTCACTCTCTCAAGGAGAAGCGCGTGCAAATGTATGAAATAAGTAGACGCGAGGCTCGAACCCACACGGTCTAAGTTTATCCTAAAATGTTTAAAAAATTTATGACCACCCATGCGAAGCTGGGACAGGCCGCTAGTATTTTATAATTTCAAGAATTGATTTTGACGCATTCAGGAGAGGAGAGGAGTAGATCTTCCACCACGCCTTTTTCTGCCGCCAAGCAGTGTTGCTGTGTTTCCGTTTGAAGAGTGTGGTTGCCGGTGTAATTACAGGCACATGAGGCTTAACATCTGTATGCCTCAAGTTGATGGACGCCGGGCAGTGCATCGTAGGACACGTTCCTATCGTGCGTGACTTACGAGGCAATGCTTTGATATAGGTGATGGTTACCACTTAACATCAGGTTAGCCCTCTGCTTGTTCCATCAGCTATTAGTATTCAAAAAAAATTTTACTCAGGGATAATGTAGCATTCTAATGGTAAAAGAATTTTTGAAATCGGACCGGTTGTTTTTGGAGTTTTTTCGTTACAAACATACAAATATTTCCTCTTTATAATATTATTAAGTATATATGTACCAGGAAGCACTAAGAGCTCATGCTAAGGAAGTGTCCACTAAAACTGTGTTACTGCAACTTTGGTCTAGATTTACCTACCTACCTATTTTGTTACCTAATGTGTTTATGTAAATGAATAGTCAAACAGGTTAGTAATTGAGCGAACGAAGGCTTCTCAAATCGTTAATCTGGTCTGTATGGAATTTGGTAAATTGAACAACATTTGATGGTAAAATTATGAAATAGAGGGATTGACACTTAGACTAAGGTATATAGTACCTCCATGGATTGACACAAGGTAGGTACCTACTATCGATCGCACATTTCACATTTTGAAAGAAATAATATCACTCAACTTTTTTTTTTAAAACTGCAATCAACCAAGTAGGTAGGTGGTATAACGTGAGCTTTCATTTGTTAGTTTCATTGATTTCATATTTCTGGCACAAAATCATACTAAGTTCAGGTAAAGCTATAAGGTAACTTTAAAAAAAACTAAGCTTATAAAATAGCTTCGTTTTTTGTTCAGTTTGCAGAGTGGATCCGTTGCAGCTGGGTACCATTGACTTTTTAAATCTTGAACTAAAGTCTAATCTAAAGTGGAGCTTACTTTTTATCGTTATTATAGTTGCATTGTAGCACTGATGTTACATGATATAATAACCATATAAAATGCATAAGAAGGATCATAACGAGGAAGTACCTGATTTGGTGCAAACAATGCTAAGAATAATATAATTTTGTTGCTTTAAGTGGTTTCCGCACGCTATGCTTCTAGTGGTCCACACAATGTTTTGAAAAACGGAATACTCATGATCTTACTAAGAATAACTATTATATATTCGCTGTATAAACGTTTTATACAGCTACTACAGCAACTTTCATATACGTACACTTCATCGGTATAAGTCTCAGTCCCGCGTCTGGTGCTGGAAACGACCACCATCTCTATGTTGAGGGCTAGATCGTGTGTCTGTCGGTAGCTGGCTCAGTTTTATAGATTTATTTATTTAGAGTGACGCATAATGGACCACCATAGTGTCTAAATGCAAAACTTGTAGTCCAAATAACACTTTTTCAATGTTGTTGTTTACTTTGCTAGGTACTTACGCCTAATTAAGTGTGTCATAAAATTCTATACGACATTATGCAGGACTGAACTAACTAACACAACACCGGTTTTTTCCTAGGTTGATTATACTATACATAATTGTGCGCCACAAATCGGTCCACATTATACGACTCGAAAGTTCTACCACAACTTTGTTTGTCTCATATCTTATTCTTATGTCTTTGTCACGTGTATTTCCTTTTAGGTTTTTTATAATATTCCAAAAGTTATTATTTTTTTAAATCTTACTCGGATAATAACTTTTAGGATATTCAATCTTTAATACTATAAAACTAATGCAATTCTTAAAAAAACGCATTTCCTTATGATTATAAGATACTGAATAAATAAATAAATTATTAAAATCTGTCAAAGTATAATCATCATCAATGAACTACGAGGATTACTATCTCTTCCCAATGAGTTATGAAAAACATTAACAGGACAAACTGACTCAGACTTTACTCTTCTCTGTACTTAGGGTACAGTAGTTCAAACGTTTATAACGTAAGAAATTTCAACTAATATTCATTTATTCTTTTGGAACCATTTTAAGATTTGCAAAATGTGCTTAACGCTGGCTGTAACCATTTAGAATAGTTTCTCCTTGAAGATTTGAGGTAAATGCGCGAAATACGCTCCGCTCACCTCAAAGCTAGTTTTTGCGCTTCTAAGTTGCACTGATTAAGTTCATCACACTATAGTTTGTCCTCTGCGGGGATCGAACCTACAACATACAGGTCAGACAGCAATTTTACCAACTTAGCTGTGAGAACATTCAAAGAATGAGAAGGCCTGCCAACAAATAAAAATAAGATGACGTTTGCTTTTAGGATGGCTTGTAGTTTGGCTATGTTTATATATATATATATAATCCTACTGTACGTGTGTATGTCACTGAACTCCTCCTAAACGGCTGAAACGGTTTGAATGATTTTTTTTTGTATGCGTTTGGGTGGCACCCTGCAGATGGTTTAGATTCACAAATCAGCCCGACATCAATCAGCGTCGAAGGCTGAACTGCTGGTATAATAGTATTTATTTTTAAATAGGTACTACTTGCTGATCGAACAAGTTAGCGATATATTGCAAGACTCCTTGAACACGTGTGTCAATTTGTTTACCAAAGCCACGATCGAAGCGTTCAACAATACAAGGGTATTGTGAAACCTGATAGGTAACACGATCTTTGATATTTTCCCAGCGCCGGATCTGGCGAAACAATTCGTTTACCAACCCATTCCCACCATTGTGCCTGCCGTAATTAGGTGCAAAAAATCTTGATTAATTCGTAATTATGTTTAGATGCATAATGAGCCTATATGTATGTTTAAAAAAATAAATAAGATCACGTCTGCAACTCCCGAATGTTCAGTATTCAGTATGTATGTAAAAGTTAGTTGCAGGACAGTATATCGTAGGGCACGTTCCTGTCGTGCGTGACTTGCGAGTCCATGCTTTGGTATAGGTGATGATTAGGTGAGCCATCTGCTAGTTCCATCATCACGAAGTATAAAATATAAGTTTGTATATGTTAGTGGCCAAAACTGGTGACGGGGTTTTTAAGCCGCCCTAGGTCTCCCTCAGGGCGTAACGACTGCTGAAGCCGGGTCAGAACAAGCCAGCTACACCACGGGAGCTTTTGGCCAACAATAACGTATACCTTTTTAAATCCTCACAATAATATGCAAACATTTCCACTGAGTTATCATAAGTTCATTAACCCCAGTATTTTTGTAACACACCTTTTTGGAACCTGTTTGCTTTGAGATAAAATATATGGTAATAAGTCCTTCAACAAACTAATTTTAAGGACGCATACAAAAATTATCATAAATTCGGAATGAGTTATGCATTACTATGTCTAAAGATTATATTATTTTTTATGGAAAACCCTTTTTTAATAACTTATACCTACTTGATATGATATGTACTTATATAGGTACTACAGATTGTACAAAAGATATGACAAGGTACAGTCGCCTGCACCATTTTGGGGACATTTCACAATTTTCGAACTGTCTGGTAGATCTACCGTTTGGTTAAACCTAAAAAGTTCAAAAATGTGTCAAGTTTTCGAAAGGAGCCTCTTTGATGCGCACTTAAAATCCTTTCACCACACTGTTTCGAAAATACTGTGATACGACAAGAAGAAGAACCGTCTAGTGATAAACATCATATACCTATAATAGTCACCAAGTGGAAAGGTCCAACAGGAAAAAGGAGGACAGGTAGACCAAAGGCCAGATGGGCAGACGAGGTGCAAAGTGGAGCAAAAACCGCGAACTGGCTTAATCTTGCTCTATGCCGGGACACATGGAAAAGTCTGGAGGAGGCCTGTATACCCAAGAGGGGTCCTAACATAATTTTAATTATTTTTTAAGTTTTTTCAAATTATTGTACATAAGTTTAGTTAGGAATAAAAAGGCTTTCTTATTTTTTATTTATTAATATTTACCTACACAAGAAATACATACAAAATCAATATAATATGAAAATAATGAAAACGAGGTTTTGTATTTCGTCTGGAAAACCTTAATACACCTTAAGTTTGTTCGTTTTCACATGATAAGCAGTTTTTAATATTTTCTATACCTCAAGTAGAAATCAAAGCCAAAAAGCCAATAACATTGAAACGTCTTAAAGTTAGGTTGAAAAGCTGCGTTGAAATTGATTGAAGCCACAACAGCAAACAAAAGGAAGGCCATAGATTATCACGTTCGCTAGTTCCGAGAATCCGCGAAGCTGCATTACTAGTGCTATTTACTGTATAGTACGTTGTATTGTGATACAAGATGCATATCTAGACACCATCATACTCATAAAATGGTGAGCGCACACCGACGCGCAACGGTGTGGTACGGGACGATACGGTAGTATCCTACTAATATTTATAAACGCGAAAGTTTGTAAGTATGGATGGATGGATGGATGGATGTTTGTTACTCTTTCACGTAAAAACTACTGAATGGATTTTAATGAAACTTTACAATAATATAGCTTATACATCAGCATAACACATAGGCTACAATTTATAAATATATTGTGTGAATTGTCCAAAATGTGTAAACAATTTTTTTGTTTATACTGTGTGTGTGTTTTAGCTGTGGACTTAATCAGGTTAAAGTCAAGGTAAAGAAAAGGTATTTAATCAATTGAATTACAAGGATTATTTTGAAAAGTCTAAAACCTAGGGCCATTTAGGTGCCAGTTCCACGCGACCAAGCCTAGAAGAACAGGCAACAAACTTACAGCTTGGTTCCTGCCGTTCTTTTGTATGAACCTTGTGATGATGTACACCTATATAGGTATACCATAGCTTTTTATATATCTCACTACCGAAAAAACTAACAAGTTTGCTGTTTTTCTACTTTAAAAGTAACATGACTTGTAACTTCAATGTATTAAAGATACATACCTCGATGTAGAAGCCAAATTGTTCTCACACAAATAAAAAATGCTTCATAACATCCAAGGGCAATACTTATAATAAAGAATGATCATAAAAAGGTTTTAATTTATTTCGCAAGATTTTTTTATTAAGTTTATAAAAAGGTTTGTTTTTATCTGAACTTGGATTGATTTTACATCTTATTTTGGTCTTCTAAATCTAAAACGTAGAATGTTATTATAAGAAAATAAATTGTCGGTCTAAGTTTGATTTGATGGTTTTGATCGTACAATAATCAACTTATCAAAAACACATACTTCTCATGAATAAGCCCACAATAAAATGGCTTAGGTAAATATTCCGTTTGATTGCACACAAAATGGTTGATTACGATTTTTTGAAAATGAGTTTAGTGATTTTATATCTTCCAACATGTCAAAACATGCGAGCGAGAGGTACATTAGCTCGTGTCTTCCCCTAAATAAAAAGTAGAGATCATTTAAGGCGAATGGATACCCCGATACTAGCGCCACTACATATTTTATTTAATAATTACGTTATACTTCGGGGAGATGGACCTCGTTAGCATTGTGCTGCAATCCGTCTAGGAGAAGGAAAACTCCGAAATCAAACCAATTACCAGGGAGCATACCCGAAATTAAACCCCGATTCAAGGTGTTAACCGATTCCGTGCCGATGGATCCGTGGCCAGAGGGCAAGCTGGTTACTAACGGAGGGTGTCTGTGTTGGTGGTCACAGGACACAGTATGTATTCCGCCTTACCCTCGCAAAGGGCTCTGTGGGGGTGGACATTTAAATCCCTACTACTCGTGGGAACGCAATGGAGATTCTGGAAAATATTAATCGTCCGAATGGCGGCGACGTGGTTCGCCACCCGTCACGTCTCGTTTCTCGTGGGGGCGAAAAGTGGCTCAGGGAAAGCCATTTTGCTACATTGAATGTTGGAGGAGGAATGGAAGATAAGTTGAATGAGGTGTATCAGATGATCGCGTGTCCCTCTGTCTAGCAGAGGGCACAGTGTGATGAGGCAGGGTAGACCTACGGGTCTGCCCAGGCGGTAGAGCGCGCGCGAGAGACGTGGAACTTCTCGCGCCGCTCATGGTGGTGAATAGCGGGAGAAGACCTGGAGGGGCCTTCTCCCGCATTGCACTTATTCACCACCCCGTCGGGCGGGAACGGCCGGGCACTCACGGTCGTTCCCGGGTCCCTCCCTGCAAAGGGGGGGGGGGCGTTGCGGGGGCCCCGCTGTCATGGCGGGCCAATCGCCGGCGGGGGACTGGATGAAAAGGCTCTGCCAGTTTCCCAGTTCCCCTCCATATAGGCGACGCGGGAGTGTCGCTGGGTTGTTTAGTGGGTATACCGGGAGCGGAAAACCGGGGAGTCCCACATATCCCCTCCATCCTCCAATGGGGGGGAATGCGTAATGCATTTTTCCCAGCGTCAAAAAAAAAAAAAAAAAAGGTGTATCAGATGATGGATGAACGACGAATAGATGTTCTGTGCGTGAATGAGATAAAGCGGAAAGGATGTGACACCACTAAGCACGAATCCTACACGGCGTACTGGTCTGGGGTATCCAGTACCGCCAGAGCCTGCCAGGGAGTTGGTGTCATACTTTCCGCACGAATGGCTGACTGTGTGAACGAGTTTGAATGTGTGAGTGCAAGACTGCTTTGGATTAGAATGAAAGTTGGGCTTTCCCGTATCTTTGTCGTCGGGGTTTATGCTCCTACAGATACTGGTACGGGTATGTCCCAGAAAGCACGAGAAGAAAGAGAGGAATTTTGGGAGAGTTTAAGAGATGTTTTAAAAATATGCAAGGATAATGAAAGGGTAATAATGTTAGGAGATTTTAATGGGTGGGTTGGAGTGAATCGTATGAAAAGGTTCTAGGAATGTATGGTGACGAGAGAATAAATGATAATGGTAGAAGTTTGCTGGACATTTGTTTGGAATGGGAGCTTTGTGTGACAAACACCATGTTTGACCACAAACGCATCCACATGTATACAAGAGAAGCGAAGAATGTTAGGAGAAGTATGATTGATTTTGTGATAGTAGATGAAAGAATGAGAAAGAATGTTCAAGACACTAGGATTTATCGCGGAGTTGGCATCCATACAGACCACTTTCTGGTAGTGAGCCGAATATGTGGTCTCTTTAAAGGATGGGGGCATCGAGCACGTGAGACCCTAAACGTTTTAGAAAGAATAAAAGTAGAAAATTTGCAAGATGATGAAGTGAAAGATGATTATAAAAGTAAATTGACTGAAAGTTTTGATGATTCTGATGATATTTGTGATATTGAACAGTTATGGAAGTTATTTAAGGAAAAGGTTGTGAGTGTGGCATCTGAAGTATGCGGTGTGAGTAAAAGAAGAAAAGTACAAAAGATGAAGCAAGTTTGGTGGGATAAGGATGTGCAAAAGGTTGTATGTGAGAAAAAGAAAGCGTGGTTAGACTGGCTATCTGTCAGAGCTAACCAAAGAATGTTGAAGGCGACGGATGAAAATGTGGATGAATCTAGGAACGAATATAAAAGGTTGAAAGGGTTAGTGAAAGAAGTAATTGCAAGAAAGAAAGAAGAGCAGAAGGATGTGTTTGACCAAAGGTTATCTGAGGATTTCCAGACGAACATAAAGTTTTTCTGGAAATCCATTCGTTCAGCTAGAGGAAAAACTCAGAGGTCTGAGCTGAACTCAATCAGAGACCAGAATGGCAACATTGTGAAAGGTGATGAACGTTTATTAAAAATATGGAAAGAGTATTTTGAAAGTTTGTTTGAAAGAGAGGAGGCACGAGCGCCTACCCTAGTTGTGAATGAAAACAATAACGAAAGTGAAATAAGAATGAATGAAGTAGTGAATGCATTGAAAGCTATGACTTCAGGAAAGGCTGCAGGGTATGATAGGATTACAGTTGAAATGCTGAAAGCTGGACATGGCGTAGTAGCGAGTCAGTTGTGCCGCCTTTTTAATTTGTGCTGGGGTGCCGGCCGAGTGCCAAGTGATTGGTGCAAGGCCGTCATAGTTCCACTATACAAGGGTAAGGGCTCGCAACAAGACTGCAAGAACTACAGAGGCATTAGCTTACTCAGTGTTGTCAGCAAGCTGTATGCAAAAGTGTTGATTGAAAGAGTTGTGAAAGAAACCGATGGGAAAATATGGGACGCACAGGCGGGATTTCGAAAGAGTATGGGATGTACGGATCAGGTCTTTTCCTTGCGATGCATAGCCGAGAAATTTTTGGCCAAGGGTCAAAAGGTCTATTGCGCTTTCGTAGATTTGGAAAAGGCCTATGACAAAGTGATGAGGAATGAACTATGGTCGGTGCTGTCTATGTATGGAGTAGACAACAACCTGGTTCAGGCTTTAAAATCTCTCTATGAGGATTCTAGAGCTTGCGTCAGGATAAATGGGTCATACACTGAATGGTTTAGCATCGAAAAGGGTGTTAGACAAGGATGTGTAGCGTCTCCATGGTTGTTTAATCTATTCATGGATAGTTGTCTACAAGATTTGAAAGATAGTGAATGCGGACTAAGAATGAACGAGTTACTCGTCAAATGTCTTCTCTATGCTGATGACCAAGTAATACTTGCGTCATCGGCGGATGGGTTACAGGAGATGGTAACAATTATGCATGGAGCTTTTGAGAGAAAAGGAATGAAAGTAAATGTTAGTAAGACGAAAATTATGGTATTTGAAAGAGATGAATGTATGACGGTATGTAATATTTTGATTGGTGGAGAAAGAGTGGAACAAGTGAATGAATTTGTATATTTGGGGACTTTGTTTACGAGAGATGGAAAGCATGAAAATGATATTGAAAGGAGAGTGACTGCTGGAAATAGAGTGAATGGGGCACTACACACGTTTATGAGCAGCTGGAAACTGTCTAAAAAGGCACGACTGGCTGTACATAGGGGGGTGTTAGTGCCGACATTAATGTATGGTAGTGAAAGTTGGGTATGGCAGAATAAACTTCAGAGTAGAGTGAATGCATTAGAGATGAGAGCGTTACGTAGTATGTGTGGTGTGAATTTGAGTGATAGAGTGAGGAACAGTGTAATTAGAGAGAAATGTGGAGTGAAAGAAGACGTAGTGATGAGGGTAGAGAAAGGTATGTTAAGATGGTTTGGGCATGTGGAGAGGATGGATGAAAGAAGATTAACAAAACAGGTGCATCAGGCGAGCGTAAATGGGACTGTTGGGAGGGGAAGACCTAGGCGAACGTATCTCGATCAGATAGCAGACGTTCTAGAGAAGGGCCAGGTCAAGAGTACCCTAAACCGACGAGAATGTATGAAGAATGTTATGAGAGTGAATGAAGCGAAAGAGGTATGTAAGGATCGTAGCAAGTGGAAATCCGTGGTCTCTGCCTACCCCTATGGGAAACAGGCGTGATTTTATGTATGTATGTATGTATTACGTTATACAAAGGAATTATCAAAAATACGGACCGCGCGTAGACGACACCTATTACAAGCTTTTTTTTAATGTATCTGTAATAGTTTTTATTTTATGTTACTCGGTCAGATACCTTGTTTGAAGAGCTTGGTGGCCACCAATAGGAACTAAACTCTTGAAACAAGTACCTGCCTAAATAATACAATACAAAACTATTACAGATACATTAAAAAAAAGCTTGTGATAGGTATCGTGTACGCGCGGTCCGATTTTTTGATAATTCCTTTGTATAACGTAATGATAAATTAAAATATGTAGTGTCGCTAGTATCGGGGTATCCATTCGCCTTAAAAGGAATAGGTACTTTTGTACAACTTTTACGATATAATTTTATTAGATTTTTAGTGTTTATCTACAAAAAGAAATCACAATCATACCTAATATAATATTCTAGTCTAGAAGATAGAATCGCTAATATGGATAACTCATATCAACGCAATCCTTTAAATTTAAATTAAAAAATTGGCAAATTGACCAAGCCAAGCCCAAGGTTTGACGAATTTATTATCTAATTATTATCTGAAATTTTGTTTTATCATTGTATTGTATTGTATTATTTCTTTGAATTGTTAGATATTATTATTGATTTTTATATGACGTGTAATCTTTTATCTAATACGAATAAATTAACTTGAACTTGAATATAGTAGATCCAATGAATATGCTAATGCAAAAGACTATATAATAATATTTAACATTACAGTGTAAATCTACATACCTAAATAGATAGTTATGTGATTGTCAATAACGTTACTATTCTGTTTTTTTATTTCTGATTTATCTTAAAAATACTCACAGTAGATTATTTAAACTTTGAGCTTTTATTCGGTCAAGGTTTAACTTTTGCAACTGGTTTAAAACCGCTTGGTTTTGCAATTACAGAGTTAAACCGTTTTGTCTCAAAAATCTGTTCGATCAATAGCTAAATTGGTCAATTTCGCAGATTCTTGATAGTTTGCTTTTTTTTATAAAACACTAGCATTAACTCGAACTGCAAATAATAAACATTAATTATTCCAAAACCTAAACGACATTACTTTCTACACAAATTCTCTTAAAAAAATAGTGTTTTACTCACACAATCAATCCTTTTTGCCAGAATTGTCTCCTTTATCACAAAGCACAAGTACACATTCAACCAAACACCAATTGCGCGTGTTTCGTAAAACTTGCGTTCGCGAGACGTGCGTTCTTCGCCGACGTCAGAGGGTTACTGAAGGCTGTTCGGTAAGTAAGCCGACTGATTGCGCGAGCGCAGGTTCTATTGCAAAGGCTGTCCATCCCACAGTACGTTATAATTTATTGATATGCTATAAATTTATAAGACAAAAACTAAAATAGGGGGTTATATTTTGTAGGCACTAATTTATATGCGAAAGTATGTCTGTCTGTCTTAGTAGAGTTTAGGGCAAAAAAACTTACCTATAGGGACAGTCAGCGAGCATCTTGCGGCCACATCATCAGAAAATGACGCGCTCCGCAAGGCACTTATCTACATCTACATCTACACTAATATTATAAAGAGGAAACATTTGTATTTTTGTATTATTGTATGTTACGAATAGGCTCAAAAACGACTGGTCCGATTTCAAAAATTCTTTCACCATTAGAATGCTACATTATCCTTGAGTAACATAGGCTATATTATATTTTCAAAAAAATCAGGGATCCTTACTAAAACTTCAATAATGTAACCCAAGGTGGAAAACAAAAACCTTACATCGCGTGCGCTGCGAAAACTGTTGAAGATAGAACAAAATAATGTACTACGATTTTGTAGAACACGTCATCATCTACAAAAAATGTCGCGACAGCATATGTCTGACTATTATAGTTATGTCACAATAAGTGTTCTTTTATTATAAAAACTAGCGGCCTGTCCCAGCTTCGCATGGGTGGACATAAATTTTTTCAACGTTTTAGGATAAACTTAGACCGTGGTGGGTTCGAGTCGCTTCTAACGCGCGCCTTGCCCGGGCCCGCGCTGGGTGAGAACGCGCCCCGTGACCTTATATTTTTTAAATCTTTTGAATGGAATGTCCGTTTTGAAAATTTCAAGAAGTAATGTATAGGTATTGAATCAGTCTTGAATATGAAAAGATTTATTTGGATAAGGATTAATACCAAGGTACAAATAAAGACCCTTTTCTAGCGGCGGCATTTCAATTATTTTTTATAATAAAAGAACACTTATTGTGACATAACTATAATAGTTAGACATATGATGTCGCGACATTTTTTGTAGATGATGACGTGTTCTACAAAATCGTAGTACATTATTTTGTTCTATCATCAATAGTTTTCGCAGCGCACGCGATGTAAGGTTTTCTTTTTCCACCTTGGGTTACATTATTAGAGTTTTAGTAAGGATCCCTGATTTTTTGAAAATATAATATAGCCTATGTTACTCAGGGATAATGTAGCATTCTAATGGTGAAAGAATTTTTGAAATCGGACCAGTAGTTTTTGAGCCTATTCGTTACATACAAAACAACAAAACAACAAAACAACAAAACAACAAAAATACAAATCTTTTCTCTTTATAATATTAGTGTAGATGTAGATTAATTGAAATGCCTCCGCTAGAAAAGGGTCTTTATTTGTAACTTGGTATTAATCCTTATCCAAATAAATCATTTCATAATTAAGACGGTTTCAATACCTATAGATTACTTCTTAAATTTTTCAAAACGGACATTCCATTCAAAAGATATGACGAAATTAAAAATGTTAACGGGTCCACGGGTCACGCGCGGGGTGCGATTTCACTCACTCAAGGAGAAGCGCGTGCAAATGTATGAAATAAGTAGACTCGAGGCTCGAACCCACGGTCTAAGTTTATCCTAAAATGTTCAAAAAATTTATGACCACCCATGCGAAGCTGGGACAGGCCGCTAGTACACTATATTGTTACCATTTTGCTACCTTTCGCTTGTTCCCGTGAGAGGTATAGTTACTTAATTGACACAAGACAAACCACCATCCTATTTACTTAAATTCTTTCGATCGACCTAGGATGTTTGTATTCCAAGTGAATTCGAATGTAATTTTTGTTGGTAGGAACCTGCCTAGATTAGGCAGTAGGTAGAACTAAGAATTAAAAAATATAAATAAAAATAGTAAGGTAATGTACTATTTTTAATTTATTGACATAACTGGAACTGCTATAATTTGGGGAGAAAGAAGTGATCAATTAGTCGTAGGCCCGCCATTAAGTTCGGCCCACCAAACCTGAAGCCTGAAATTCAGGCTTTCGCCCTCATATAGATGTAAGATGCTGAAACTGTTGAAGAAGGCCACAAACGGTCCTTTTTAGGAGAACCCTCTGAAGTTAGGGCTCTCGGATTTCAGTGCAAGTAAAAGCCGAGAAAAAAAGTCTAAGGTAATGCTAAAGTGTGGCACTATGTAGGGTATGCTAAGTACATATCTACCCTACCCTACCCACGAATATCACACACACAAAACATGTTTTATTTTTTTTATAAGACTCAGGTGTGAATTAAATTTGAAAAGTTCCCGGCTATAGACTCGTATATTATAGTAATTTACTTGTTTTTATGAAGATAGCACATTTATTTTTAAAATCAATACCACAAAAACGTGCTAAAACATAAGCAATATTTTATAACGAGCTGCCCTTTGTATTGGTTGTTTTTGTCAATTTTTATTGATGATCCTTTCAACATTGATTTATTCTTAAGGCTTATTCACACATCACTTTTAAAATATTCCATGGGCAATTATTGTTCAAACCGAAGGCCATCTGTCCCGATGATTAATCTACACTAATATTATAAAGAGAAAAGGTTTGTATTTTTGTTGTTTTGTTGTTTTGTATGTAACGAATAGGCTCAAAAACTACTGGTCCGATTTCAAAAATTCTTTCACTATTAGAATGCTACATTATCCCTGAGTAACATAGGCTATATTATATTATCAAAAAAATCTGGGATCCTTACTAAAACTCCAATCATGTAACCCAAGGTGCAAAAGAAAACCTTACATCGCGTGCGCTGCGAAAACTATTGATGATATAACAAAATAATGTACTACGACTTTGTAGAACACATCATTATCCACAAAAAATGTCGGGACAGCATATGTCTAACTATTATAGTTATGTCACAATAAGTGTTCTTTTATTATAAAAAAATAATTGAAATGCCACCGCTAGAAAAGGGTGTTTATTTGTACCTTGGTATTAATCCTTATCCAAATAAATCATTTCATAATTAAGACGGTTTCAATACCTATAGATTACTTCTAAAATTTTTCAAATCGGACATTCCATCCAAAAGATATGACGAAATTAAAAATGTTAACGGGTCCACGGGTCAGGCTCGGGGTGCGATTTCACTCACTCAAGGATAAGGACGTGCAAATGTATGAAATAAGTAGACGCGAGGCTCGAACCCACGGTCTAAGTTTATTCTAAAATGTTCAAAAAATTTATGACTACCCATGCGAAGCTGGGATAGGCCGCTAGTGATTTATATAACGTCAGGGTCTTCTTTTCGCTCGTGTCCCTATTTACGGGACGCTGTGATACCTGGAAAACTTGAGATATAACTTATGCTGATTCAATACCTACACATACCTAGAGGTACAATCCTTTCAGCCTTGTCTTACCAATTTTTGTTATGCCTACGCTTTTCTAACGGCCGGTTTTTGAAAGCCCGATCAAAACAAATAGCATGTCAAGCCAGTTGCTACCTCTATCTAATTCGATGTAATAGCTGAAATGGCGAGTGACTTGACATCCGATTAGTTTGATCGAGCTTTCAGAAACTGGCCGTTAGTTTAATAGGCAACGGACTGCAGCTTCATTATATTATTTTGTAACAAGGATCATAGAAAAGAACGGTACGAACCAAGCTGTAAGTTTGTTGTCGGTTCTATAGGCTTTGGTCGCGTGGAACTGGCACCTAGATTCACCTGGCTTTAAGACGTTTCAAAGTGATCCCCGTGATTCAATTGAATTAATTACCTCTTTAATTTGACGGCTTTATTCACTGAAATTTATTTATTTATTCGGTGAAATTACAGGCACATGAGGCTTAGCATATGCATGCCTCAAGTTGATGGACGCAGCGCAGTGTATCGTAGGGCACGTTCATATCGTGTGTGACTTACGAAGCAATGCTTTGTTAAAGTTGATGGTTACCACTAAGCTTCAGGTGGGTCATCGGCTTGTTCCGTTAGCAAGAAGTATACAAAAAAAACTTTGTAATAGTGATGAGGAGTTTCTTTTGAGAGCATTGCGCGTCTATAATTTTCGAATAAAAATGCTCAACTGAATGAGGACCACGACAAGATGGGAAGGCTAATACTAGGCCGCGGTGCTCAAGCTGCGTTTATTACACAAGTGAGGTGCAAATTCACTGGAACACGTCTTGAGCGCTGAACCTCGACCCTTGCACAAGAAGGCGGGACGGGTTGCCACTACTATGCCACTGACGATGCCAAGGCCCTATCAATTAACACATATATGTGACAGATCACTGAATTCTCTCACCACACTAGTCTTTTACTATTGCATTGGTTACGCAGGAATTTTAGGAAGCATTAGTCAATATACCTAATATGTCAGTAAGTCAAGATACAAGTGCAGTACAAGATTTTTACAAGGTCTTTATGAGTACTAATAAAAAATACTCAAACCGCTATCTAGCCTAAACTAAGTAAAACTAGTAGGCACTATGGGAACCAGATAGCTGATAGGTAGAATACTTAAGTACCTACTTTATTTGGCAATACGTACCTACTTAGAATACAATAACACCCAGCCACAGAACAAACATCTATGTTGATCACATAAATGCTTGATATCGGTGGAGATCGAACCCACGGCCTACAGCGCTGAAGGCTGGTGTATCTACCCACATATAAGGCCAGTCGAAACTCATTGTATTTTTAATAACCATCTTAAGGGGCTGACAACCATCAAACAACTTCTCGCTCGCACGTTTCGACATGTTGAAAGATATAAAATTACTAAACTCATTTTCGAAAAATCGCAATCAACCATTTTGTGTGCAATCACATTGCACACAGTGTAGTAAAAATTTCATTTTGATAGATACAAGTTTTCCTACTTAAAAAGCCAACTTTTAAGTGATTGCACACAAAATGGTTGATTGCGATTTTTCGAAAATGAGTTTAGTGATTTTATATCTTTTAGAATGTCGAAACGTGCGAGCGAGAGTCACAATAGCTCTTGTCTTCGCCTTAAATCTAGTTATGTTCAACCAAATAAAACAAATACAGAAAACTACAAGCATTTTATATTAGTTTTATAGTGTTTGCCGACGCTTAAGAAAACCACAAAGATTTTTATAATCTCACTCGAATAATAAAACACTTTTAGTACATTATGTTCATTGAAACCACTCTCTCATCCCTGATTCTTATTCTTCGCGACATCTTACCTTAATTTATTGTGCACGTGACGTTACTTACGTCATGTAGGTAGGCCGCAGTCTGTGGGCTTTCATCTAAGTGCAGCCGGCTGTACCACTGAAGCTCCAGTGTTCATATATGAACAAAATGCTTGCCATGGCAAATGGCATTCAATATTATTAGTTTGAAGCGTACAAGTGCTGTCTTTCGAATTTCATTGTCTCTTCCTATTTCTGTTAATAGGAAGCATTCTTCACGCAACTTCGGACTTTTAAAACGCTGACACTATTCAACATTTGTGAAGATATCTACATCTACACTTCTACACTAATATTATAAAGAGGAAAGATTTGTATTTTTGTATGTAACGAATAGGCTCAAAAACTACTGGTCCGATTTCAAAAATTCTTTCACCATTAGAATGCTACCTAATGTAGCATTCTAATGGTGAAAGAATTTTTGAAGTAAGTAGTAACATAGGCTATATTATATTTTCAAAAAATCAGGGATCCTTACTAAAACTCCAATAATGTAACCCAAGGTGGAAAACAAAAACCTTACATCGCGTGCGCTGCGAAAACTATTGATGATAGAACAAAATAATGTACTACGATTTTGTAGAACACGTCATCATCTACAAAAAATGTTGCGACAGCATATGCCTAACTATTATAGTTAAGTCACAATAAGTGTTCTTTTATTATAAAAAAATAATTGAAATGCCGCCGGTAGAAAAGGGTCTTTATTTGTACCTTGGTATTAATGCTTATCCAAATAAATAATTTCATAATTAAGACGGTTTCAATACTTATAGATTACTTCTTAAATTTTTCAAATCGGATTTTCCATTCAAAAGATATGACGAAATTAAAAATGTTAACGGGTCCACGGGTCACGCACGGGGTGCGATTTCACTCACTCGGGGAGAAGGGCGTGCAAATGTATGAAATTAAGTAGACGCGAGGCTCGAACCCACGGTCTAAATTTAACCTAAAATGTTCATAAAATGTATGACCACCCATGCGAAGCTGGGACAGGCCGCTAGTACTGTATAAAAAGCTACTTTAAAGCGCAGCGCTTCTAATGAAAAAGAGCGTCTATTAATTACGTGAGGCGTTTAGAGGGGGAGAGGGTCGAGCAGAACATCACCCGATCCTAAGAGGGAGAGGGAGGATCTCGGCAAATATCACGTAATTTTTTTCCCTTCCAGTAATAGTGTAAAATTGTGAGAAAACTGGGTTTTTTTTACTGAAAAATCTGAAATATTAATTAGTCTTGAACAACAATAGTTAAGAAAATTATGTTTTTTTAATTAATCCAACCCAATCAAGCACAATTCATTTAATAATATGAAACTCTACTTCTCGTACTTTTGAAAAATCTCACGTGAGTGTTTTGGGGTCGAGCAAAATCTCACGACATCTGACCAAGGGGAGAGGGAGGGTCGAAAAATTGCTCACGTAATTATTGAATGCCCATAAAAATAAAAAAGATTAAACTCATAATAAAATTAATTACAATGTGGGTTCAGAGTCTAATAATAATGAAAACATCGGTTAATTGCTTCAAAGAGTGTAATTATAACCTAAAAAACATAATTACATATACATATAAAAATAAAATAAAATATTATTGACGAAGATCTCAAAAGGCACAAATATGCTCTACTAACCATAGGGCACCGAATAGTATTCACATCATAATAAGCAAATCAGTTCGCTTTATATGATCAGTAAAAAATAATACACAAAAACCTAATTACATGTCTTGCGAATATAGTATTGAGATCATATTACTGCGCAATTCGTATTTAAGGCGAAGACAACCGCTTGTGAGCGGTAACATTGCACACAGTTCAGCAAAAACATAATTTTAATCTAAACAAGTTTTCCTACTTAAAAGTTAGCATAAGTAAGAAAACTAGTAAAGCAAACTTTTTAGGAGAATGTGTTTGGATCAAAATTATATTTTTGCTTAATTGTGTGAATGAACTTGGTTTTTCATAAATAAGTTCAGTCATTTGCATTTAATTTAGAAATGTCTGAGTGAGAAGTACTTTGTCAGGTATCAGCCCCTTAACAGATATCTGAGTGCAACGTGCAGCTCGCTCTTGACCGGTTTGATTTGCGCTAAATGTCAGATGTATACTCCGTTCACATTACATAACTCACTACACGCAATAACGTATTTGACGCTACATTTACTAGACCAGACTAACGAGTCTGGACGGGTTTTACCATGTCTGTGTAGCGCTATAGGTACGTCAGATAAAAATATTACATTTGTTTTTTCCGAGTTTATAGTAGAGACGGAAGTATTTTACAAGCTTCTATTTAACTTGCAATGTATGTATGTAAATATGTTTGTTCGGGTGGAATTATGCAATTCAAATTTGAAGCAGATACCGATTAAGCTGAAATTTTGTATTATAAAAGTTTGCATGACAATGCATGGTTAGCTGTAAACGCATTTAAGTAAAAGCTTGATTTTAAAGGTTTTTCACTTTTAATTTATTTATTTGACGGATAGCTTGACAACTTGACAAGTTTTCCTACCAAAAAACCGTTTACTCCCACCTGTTCTGTTGAGTAGTTCTGTCGGCAGAACTACTGGGATTTTTTTTCTCATTAGATCTGTTCACAGGACAAATGGGAAATTAATTCCTAGTAGTTCTGTTCACAAATCTTGTGATTCAAAACGACTTCTTGGCTCGACCGGGGAAGTCCTACCACCATGATGTTTTCCCGTCAAGCAGTGTTGCTGTGTTTCGGTTTGAAGGGTGTGGTCGCCGGTGAAATTACAGGCATATGAGGCTTAACATCTGTATGCCTCAAGTTGATGGACGCAGGGCACGTTTTTATCGTGCGTGACTTACGAGGCAATGCTTTGTTGGTTTAGGTTTTAGGTTAGGTGATGGTTACCACATAACATCAGGTGGGCCATCTTCACGTTCCATCAGCAAGAAGTATAAAAAAAATATTAAGATGTGATATATTTTTTTTTATTTTTGATTAAGATTAAGCTCTATTTGGGGCCCTTTACCTTGACCCAGAATCCACAGATTAAAAGTATTTGCTATAAGTACGTTATTATCAATACAACGCCCCGTATCACATATCACCCAGATAACTGATAAGAATGATTCACTTGTATCACAAAGAACTGCCAGGCTATCGTGTTGTGGTCGGACTGCTATCATTATTTAGTTAGAAAAGTGTGAAATAAAGTAAATTATATCAGAAAAGTTAAGCCATAAACTTAAATACAAAAAAAAACTGTTCTTAACGGTTCAGTGTTTTTGGGTGTGTAGATTAAAAGATAAAAGCAGTCACGTTAAATCAAGGAAGTGTGATAAAAACAAAATAACATCTACAAAACATTCTTGGAATTGATAAAGGCACTGAAATTGTTTTAACCTGAGCGACAGGGAAAGGTAGTTGAAACGTGCCCTACGAGTAAATAAAATAATGCACATGAAAATGTACATTTTTTAAGAGTAAAACGATGAGTTAAATGTGTAGTGTGACGCGGTGCATTCGAAAGGTGTTCAAAATGAGTTCGATGAAGAAAGTGGAGGAGAATGGACTTCGCGGTGCTCGGGAGAGTCCTTGCTACTTCTGCAATGAGCTCTTCGAGATGGGACAGCTTCAGGTACCGATATTGATTTTATTGTCAGTATCAAAGTCAAAGGGTATATATATTCAGTTGAATCACAAGGATCACTTTGAAACGTCTTAAAACTAGGTGAACCTAGGTGCCAGTTCCACGCGACCAACCCTAGAAGAACAAATATCTTTGTTATGGCGTTTACGTTCAACCTAAAAGCCTAATCAACCTAAAAAAAAATCTCCTAGTAAAAAGTACTAAAACATGTGACAAGCGCAAGCGCTCAAAAGGAGCCTCTTTTTGGCACACTGTTTTGAAAAATAGTTTGTAAATGAAATAGCTATGCAATTACAGCAATAAATTGCAACCAGCTCACTGAATCCCGTTATACTTGTATTTCATAACTCTAGACTGTATTTTGACAGTTTTTCAGAGAAAGGATACAGAATACTAAATCACTTGTTTGGTGCTTGTGCGTTGTATTCAAATACGGGCCTTGGCATGCAAATAAAAATTAGAAAAAATACAAAAAACATATTCGGAGAATTGACATTTCAACAAGCTGCATAAATTAAATATTAATAGCTAACGTGATGCAGAGAGTACCGTCTCGGACTTTTATTTATCTCATCACCGTACCAAGAAATCAACACAAAATTGCTATACCTTAACAATAAATAAATACCTTTTGACAATGGTCTTTCTAAGATCTATCTACAGGAGGCTCAAAAAATGACGTACTAAATAAATGTAATTCTTCACAACCAGGGATATTTTAGTTTTAGAAATTATAAAATATGCAATAATTTATTAATATGAATCGAATGACTGATTTAGGGAATTTTTACCTCATACTTTGACTCAATCAACGTGAATTCTTGCCTTTCTATTTTTTTTTTTTGTAACTATAGTCGCGTTAAACTCTTGCTGCAGGCTCGGTCATAAGTTATCGGAACGAGACAGCAATATTGCTCTCTCTCTCGCACTTAGGAGAACGGACGATCCTTTTGTTTAAGCGTGTGTTATGATGATTTATGACCGAGCCGAGCCTGCAGCGAGAGTTTAACGCGACTATAGCATGTATGTTGGGATACCTACTGTTTATATTAGGCGTACTATTAAAAAGGGTTTATTTGTATTTTAAGTAAAAACCAAATGAAATTAAACCGTTCGTTGGCAGAAATTTATCGAACAGAAAATTAAAATTCATCAACTACTACAAATCGTGGAACGTGGTAGATGTTTTCAGAAATACCTCGAATCCAGAGAGACGACATTTTGTTTGGTCTGTTTGGTCCACCTTTTAATTATAAATCAATAAACAAGCCAAGGCGTTTTATCCATCATCATACCAAGAACTGAACAACGTCATTGGTATTTTCTAAATGTAGGGTTCCTTTAACTAAGTTTTATTTAAATTGTTTTTTTTTTACTTTTTTAAGAACACGATGCTGTCTTGTCAAATCTGTGTTTAGAAACGAATAAATGAAATAAGAATTATAAGTGTAGTAGGTAGGAACCTACCTATAACAAAAAATCTCAGATAACATTGCAAAGGAATGTTCTAAATCTAATCTAACAAGATTGCTGAAGTGCAATGATAATCCATCCTGCGAACATTTGTTTATTTTGAGCAATATGTGGTCAATTCTAAAGTGTTTGCTCTATAAATAGTTCTTACTCCACAACGTATAGTAAGAGAAGCACAAAATTTATTAAATAAATTTAAGTTTACCTATTATGAATCAAGTTACAGTTTCACGCTTATTTTAAATAACAAGCTACGTCTTACGTTATTATTTCGGAGGGAATGTCCATACATGCATTTATAAGTAAAATATATTACTAGTGGTGCGTGTCTAGTGGTGCGCTAAAAGCCAGACTAGACCATCTATATAAAAAATACAGGTTGGACACTTCGAAAAACTCTCAGAATTCCTTACTGTGCGATGCTAGAAATGTTGGCATGTCACGGAGGGACGATTAAAGCTCCTTACTCACATTCGGTATTACCTACTCGATAGTTTAACTCCAAAACGAGTAAATATTAACGTGAGGACCGCAAAACTCACAGCTCGATGCGTGAGTTTTGCGGTCCACACTCCACACGTTAATATTTACTCGTTTTGGAGTAAAACTATCAAGTAATACCGAATGTGATTACGGAGCTTAAGAGACGCGACATGATACCTTTCAAGTCGAATATATCAGTCTTTACAAAGACTAATAAATATAGAACAGAACTATGATGAAATCAACGTGGAATCTGTCAGCTGCGGCTATGGTTAAATAATAAGGCGTTTTATTGCAGAACCACTTGAAACAATGCGGAAGCATACTGGAACAATGCCCATTACGATGTGGGGCCTGGATCCAGAGGAAGCACAAGGAGACCCATGTCAAAGAGTGCCCACAAATGGAAAAGGTATTTCTATACAATTTTACGTTTTCCCTTTTTTAATCGATAACGTAACTCGTGGTTTATAAGAAACTCAATAATAGTTTATGGCTATAAAATAAAGATGTCTAGTAGCTCTACAATGTTTATGGGGGTCAAAGTTGGTGACATCCAACTTTGTTAGCCCATTTGGGGCTGTTTTCCATGAGTTAGTCGTAGCAGTTAGCGGCAAAAGCTTTTGATTACCTATCTGTTAAATAAGTCATCGGAAAATCGATGAACCTACTTAAAAATGACATGCTTGTCGTGCAATAGCAACGACAATGTTATGTTTCTTCAACAATCAACTTGTTTTTAGTTACCTACCAGCCAGTGATTTTCTTGCGCAACGCAATTTGTTTTATCGCATTTCTCGTTCAGTACCTCATCGAGTTTATTTCATTTTTGGTATTTGGTTTTCCGTATTGCGACTATTGCGAGCCTGGGTTTTGTATAGAGCCGCGTGAGTTCAGCGCGCCCGATTTAACGGCGCTTATCGAGTCTCCATACAAAATCTGGCCTGGCGATTCAGCAAATGAAAAACTAAAAACAAAACTCGGTACGGGGCTTTTATTTACACCGACCGAATACTTTCCTCAGACCAAAAACTCAACTGTACCTAGTCACGCCAGCATCCCAGCTCCCAGCCCGCCGGCCAAGACGCACACGTGGACTCCGGCGACGGACAAAGCGCAGGCGCAACTCGACGACTGCGTGTCTTTCATCGAGAAGGAACTCGCCGCTATCAAGTAATAATCAACTTGGCAAACCATCCTACACGTCTTGGGGACGCTTTCGAATTGTATCAGTTGAACTATCTCAAGATCGTTTGTAACAGTCTGCAAATAGCTTAATTTTGTAGAATAAATTTGCGGCTTCACACGTTACGTATCTAAATCGTATGTTGTAGTCCGATGATCGAAGTCTAAGATTTGATAATTCGGAATACCTACCAGATTATGATGTGCTTTCTTATTACTACTTACCTAATAGTCTCAAAAGTGAATGAATGACAGATAAGTCGACATATTATCAAGCTAATTGAAATACGAATCCTTTTATTTCACACGATTAGGTACATAGTCGTTGCACTAATGTTTATTCTACAACAACATATTTGTGCAACGACTTTGTTGATCTTGTCTCGTAGGTCTGTCATCTTACGAGACAAGCATACAAGTATCTAGAAATATTCTATAGGTGTAGCGATACTTAAATTACCACGATCTCTACCACAGAACACAGGAATCCTTTTTTTCTGTATTCTATGATCTTCACACGACTACGTATGACGTTTGTTAGGCAATGTTGGGTACGACATTGCCTGACAAATACTGTTACAAAACCCTTATCACCACAGATTAGTGCTAACCGAAGAAGCCAGCCACCGTGAGATCCAAGCCACAGAGCTGCAGACCCTGCGGTCTCAGCTGGTCCTCGTGGAAGAACGCACGCAGCACCTGTTGTCCAGGGTGGTGTCGGCGCGAGCGGCGTCAGACGACGAGGCGGCGAGGGCCGCCGACTGGGCCGCACAGTTCAAGCATGACCTTGCTAATGTGCAGATGGCTTTACAGGTAAGCTAACCAGGGAATGTCCTTGTCCCACATTTTTATTTTTATTTAGTGAACATAAAACAGATGAGACAAAAACATAAAGCATTATTATTATCTTTGAGAATGTGCAGCAGAGATGTGGAAAAATTAAGGTGAAACTAGTTGGAATACCTACATGTTTTTAAAGGTGGTGTGGTGGTGGCTTACTTTGGCGATGGAGCCCCGTCATGGCTTACGTCTCGACCATTCTCGTTAGATCTATTATGGTTGTAAAGAGATACTATTTCTCATTATACCAAATTTTGAAAATGTGGATGACTAATATCCACTTTCTTGAAAAACGAAGTAAATGACTTTGCTAAGACTTGTAACGAATGCTGCAGGAGCTGCAGAGCCAGCAGCTGTCGACGGTGATGCGGCTGGAGAGCGCCGTCAGCAGCCTGCTGCACGAGCAGCACGAGCGCGAGCTGCTGGAGCAGGCGCTCTCGCAGCACGACGCCAGGATCAGAGCACTCAACAAACTTGGTAAACTACTCGTTTATGTCAGACCTGCAGATGGAGCCACGGTCGCACAGTACCGTACTAACCTCCAGGTGTACGGTACCATGTGTCTGCTTGTTCCATCACCTAGTTGTATAAAAAAATAAAAAAATGGTGTGATTAATCCCACTCTGATTTTGGGATATTATAGAAAACCTTTGTGATTTCCATAAGTGTAGTATATGTATAAATACTATAAATCTAATAAAAATGGAATGGGTCAGTTTTATTCGACACATGATTCGGAATAAACGTTATTCGAACTATCTTCTTTTTCGTGTCATTGGTTACTTTTATATATCCTTATAACAAGAGCAACATTTGAGATGTGGCTCTTGTAATGTTTTGCTAGCCTGGAAATAAACTTTTCCCTCATGTAAAATCTCAAAATGAATCTTTCATCCCAAAAACCAACCTGCCAAGAAATCACGACCCAGTCCAGCGCCAGTGAAATAAAAACAATTCGCTTTTCAGAGGACGTAATGGCCTACATAAAGCAGGTAGTGGAAGAGGAACGGGAGCGGAATGCGGAGAGCCGCGGCATGATGGAGCAAGAGTTGGTTGAAGCTCGCCAATCCTCAGAGCAGCTGACGCAGCTGGCAGTTTTGAGGGCGCAGTTACAGAACGCTGCCCCGGAGCGAACAGTACGTAACTTCAGCAGAGTTTGCAAGAGGTCTCCTTGAATGAATAAATTGGAACTAAACCATTCGAGATTATTTTTTAATAGAGACGAACTTTTATTTTTTTCTGTCTTATAGTCCTTAAGACAACAGAACAGAATCAACTACTAAACCATCGGTCCGACATCGGTGGCAATGATCCATGCAGGCCTTCTGAAGTGAAGTTTACTATGATTATCTATTATATTATTGATCCTTGTTTAAGCATTCAAGATCGCATATATTTGTAAGGAGTTGAAAAGTATATGTAAGTCTTTAAGGGGCAGTTTGAAACTAGCGCCAGTGACTGAAAAGATGAGAAGTAGGTTAACGTGGTATGAGCATATGCGAAGAGAAGAATGCAAGTGGATGGATGGACTGTGTGAAAGATAACATGAGTAAGAAAGGAGTGGCTGCTGAGATGACTTCTGATGGAGGAGAGTGGAGAGAAAAAACCTGTTGTGCCGACCCCACATGAAATGGGTTAAGGGCAAGAAAATTATGAGTTGGAAAGTAGATCTCAGAAAGTAAAACCTCCTTCTCAGGATATAGACCGCTTAGGCGTGCTGGAGGTGTCGGTGGCGGACGCACGCGCAGAGGCGCTGCAGCAGAGCGCACGCGCAGACGCTCTTGCGAGGGACCTGCGCGCGCTGCTGCGCTCCTACCACAAGCTCCGGCACGAGCTGGCGGACTTCCAGGCGAGGGCCAGCTTCAGCCAGGAGCTAGGCAGCGACAACGGTAACCACACCCCATGTATTCATTTGTAATCATTGATAATGGATTAATCTTCTTCTTAGTTTTTGCTAGTTCTTCCTAAACAGTGCGGTGAAAGGATTTTAAGTGCGCCTCGAAGGGGCTCCTTCCGAGCACTGATGCAATGGATTAATAATAATCGTGGACGTGGGTAGGAGGATAATCAGCTAAAGTGGAGATGAGCGGGACGCTTGGCTGGGCGGGAATACGGTTAGATGAAGAAAGTGACTGAGCGGTGGCCACGAAAGTCATAGACTAAAATCTAATATTTCATTTGAACAAAAAGCATGCCAGCATTAAATTGGTAAACAGGTAATTAAATTGGTTCTTGGCTCTCTTCAGTCGAGTGAAGCTGATGCCTAGTTTCATCTTTAAGACACTTAAAAGTGATACTTTGATTTCAGTGAATAATTCTTTTTGACTTTGACCACATATTTGACACATACCTCAACTATGACCAAATTAAGATACACCAAATATTACATTGACCTTGTTCCATCGAGACCAGTTTAGTTTCGACGAAGAAGGGTACCCTTGTGTGTACCAATATTGCATGACCACAGGTCACATGATATGGAGGATAGACCAGTTCTCAGCCAGAATGAAGGAGGCTAAGGAAAGCGACGCCGTCATCACGAGCCCTCTCTTCAGGACCAGCAAATATGGATACACGCTCAAGGTAAACCACTAGGCTTTGCCCGCGGCTGGCTTTGTGGCTTTGGCTTTGTTCAAAGCGAGCGAAGCGAGCCACTTTTAACTCCAAACATATTGTTTGCTAGAAAGCTATAAATATAAAAGTTATTTACAGCGTAAACTGTTAGTGTAGTTTCTTAATTCTGTATTAGAAAAACTAATGCCAATGACATTATTTGAAAATCCACCATAATATAAGTAATTTTTAAAAGAGCAAAGCGAGCCCTCAATCATTTTTACAGGCGGAAGTAAACCTCAACGGCATAGGCAAGTGGAAGGGGCGCCACATCACCAGCACTGTTAGACTGGTGGGCGGGGCCTACGACTCGCTGCTCGAGTGGCCGTGCGACCTCGCTCTTAACATTGTGCTGAAGGACCAAGCGGCTAACAGAAGACAGGTATATAAAAAACAAGTTGAAAACTTCACGACTTAGATCCCCAGGCACGGTAGATATCTCCTCGGATCTCTTAGTACCGAGTACGAACTGCGATGTCTAAGGGGGTAGTCAGGTATATTAATTATACCAATATTACACATACAAAATTTAAGATGTTTGTGGCTCAATCGCGTCGCAACGGGTGAAACGGTTTCATAACACTTGTTCAGTTGATTATTTTTATATTTTTTTCAATGATCATTTATGAAATCCCCAGGCAATGGACATAGTGAAGTCGTTACAACTGCGTCGCAAGTCCTCTTCGAATCGGCACGACTTCGAAGAGAACGCCGAGGAGAAGACCAAGTCCACAGAAACGTTGGACAAGTCAGTGCTGCAGATGAAGAGGCAGTACATCTTCATACCTCACACCAGCCTGGACAAGTTCGACTACGTCAAGGATGACGTCATCTTCTTAGAGTTCATTGTGAACCTGTAGATTCGTCTTGTAACTAAGTTTTGCTATCATGAACAAATTAAATTTAAAATCACGTATACAAGGTGTTCCAATACTTGTGTTAAAAACTTCAGTGGGCTATAAAGTACCCATCAATATGAATAACTTTTTCTGAGGAACCAACACTATGAACGCGAAAAAAAAACAGCTGTTTCATACAAAACTTCAATACCTACCTGGCTAAGATGTATGAAACAGCTGTTTTTTTTTCGCGCTCACAGTGTTGGTTCCTTAGATTGGAATTCCTAAGTACTGGAACACCTTGTATAATAATAATTAATATTGGTGGACATTCCACACCCTACTATCTAGCCCCAAACTAAGCAATGCTTGTAATATGGGAACCAGATAGCTGATATACTTTTTTTGTAAATAGAATCTTAGTCTTAGTCTTTAGAATTCTTAGGACTGATTTCACCATGCTCTGTTAGATTAACAAACGATTAAAGGGCCGTTAAATATGTTAAAATGTACGCATTTCACATCTAAGGTTAGATTTAACGGCCTGTTAATCCTTGATTAGTAGCTAACAGAGCATGGTGAAATCAGCTCTTAGTTTAACACTATTTTGTACTATAAAAAACAATTGAACCTACCGATTTGTAACCTTAAACTTATATTTATAAAAATATTATAAATATCATTTATAATATAGTACAATTAGCTACTTAGGGCGGATTTTAGCATCTCAGAGTAACGATATCCGTCGCCTGAAGAGACTGGGGATGTTAAAACCTGCCCTTATTTACTTAAATTAGTTTTAGGAATAGTATGTATACATAAGATTAAATAAAACATTATTTTGAATATACCGTATACAAAATTTTATTTATATACATAACATATTGACTACTCACGAATTATTCATTACATGAACTATTACCACACTTATAATCTTAATATAGTAATAATAATTTTAAATCACATCCATGTACTTACTTTTTATGGCACAAAAAGTAACAATTTTATCCAAAGATTGTATATTATATAACAATAAGTATAAGAAACTATACAAACCAGAGTATATATGTATATATACTTAGTGTGTCTACTAAGTACTAAGATTATATGTACCTAACTATGTCCGACACTGGAGTCGAACTTTGACCTATCGTGGACGATGCCTCCAAACTCAACCGTGTTATCTAAGAATCGAACTGGGAACTAATAAGGGTACGCATCAGACTAAACAGTGACTTTGAAATGTTTAAAGTAAAACGAGTCGTCAGAGAGGGAGCGATATGTTGGAAAGGGACGTAACGTCATTCGTTTGTTTGTATTGTATGTAGCGTAGTTATAGGTATAAAGTTATGGCGGTTTTCCCGCTCAGCTATAACAAGAACAATTTCAAGAAAGAAGTAAATAAAGTCCATCAGGGCAGGCGACGCAACGACAACACCCCTAGTATTGTCAATGTCTATGGGCGACGGTGACCACTTAACAACAGGTGGGCCGTAATCCGTCTCTTTCTTAAAAAAAATGGTAGCCTGATGTGTAGCCGACTGTACAAAACCGAAAAAAAACGAAACCCGGTGATAATGGTCACCCATCCAAACGATGACCTCGCTGAACAATGCACACTATACGACTAGATTCTAGTCGTATTAGATCATAGTCTAGTTCTAGTCTAGTCACTAGAAGACATCTTAAGTAGGTAACTAATGTACGGGTAATGTCCTAAGGACTATGTTAAATTCAAACATTTAAAAAAATATATATTAAATTTCTAAAATACGTCAACACTGATGAATTAGTAATTTTTTACGTTCTACGTTTTCTACAACATTTATACGTTCGAGCATTCCTACGTAATTTGATCACTTCTTGAGTATTTGTCATGTCTGATAAAAGAATTGACAATGCCCAGTGCTCATGAATTAATAAATAAATATTGGTGGACATTCCACACAGCACTATCTCGCCCCAAACTAAGCCAAAGCTTGTGATATGGGAACCAGATAGCTGATATACTACTTATATACTTTTTTTTTGTAAATACATACCTATAATATATAATAACACCCAGACAGACAACAAACATCTATGTTCACCACACAAATGTTTGTTCTCGGTGGGGATCGAACCCACGGCCTACGGCGCAGAAGGCAGAGCTACTACCAACTGAGCTGTGAAGGCTGTCAATGGCTGTCATGAGACATGTACACAATAAACATTCTTATTTCTCCCAAATGTTTGAACGAGAAAAACCTACGTTTGACAGTAAAATTAATTCGAAATCGAATATCCCAAATATACAAGGTCTTCCAGGTCTACTTAAAACTTCAGGAGCTAAAGTACCCATCAATATGAATAACTTTTTCTAAGGAACCAACACTGTGAACGCAAAAAAAAAACAACTGTTTCATACATTTTAGCCAGGTAGGTTAGGTATTGAACTTTTGTATAGAAAAAGTTCATATTGTTGGGTACTTTATTAGCCCCTGAAGTTTTAAGCACAAGTATTGGAACACCTTGTATTCATGAGTACGATTATATTGAAGTATCCTAAGGACGAAATATATTAGTCAAAACGGATCTTTGTCGACTTAAACGTGCCCTACGGGGCCTAATTCTACTGTTCCCAAAGAGTCGAACGGACATTTGTCTCTCAATCTGTGTGTCTATGATAAAAGGTCTTTTCATATAAAAGACATTGCCATGACCCCTCGACACAAGTCATCACTTCTTTCTCTTCTTATGTCAGTCAAGTCATCACAAAGGCGTTGTTTCATCAATATATGGAGCCGGGGCCCGGTCTGTGTACAGTTTATATAATTATCGCTTAGCAATATAGTAACTGTTTGCTATAATTTTACTTCGTTTTCTTGCTCATCAAGATTTTATTGGTCAAGGAGAGCAACACAATGCACTAAAAGTATGGCGGACTGACATGCGTGAATGTCATTTTGATAACTGGTGTCAAGCTTGAGAGTGAAAGTCATTACCGTCAAACAAAGCAACAAATCTGTCAAAACATAAAAAAATGCAATGCGTCATATCAAACGTCATGTCAAACGTCAATTACAGACTGTCATGGCGGCTCTAAAAATGTGCACATAGTAAGAAATTCGAACACATCAACATTTAGTGATGAACACTTTATTAACCTACATTTTTAATGAAATTGCATTTGAATGGTAAGCTTCAATTTTTTTTTTTTTATGTGCGTTACATAGACCAGACCCAGAATAAACCTTTCCTTTCCGAAATCTCGTGATCGATTGGACTATACCTTTGTTTAGTAGACTGAGAGAGAAAATGGCGGATCGCTCGACCCTGCCCCTATTCATATTCCCCGTCAGTTTAGAGCGATTCTATACAGTATTCTTGTCTCTATCACTTGAACGTGAACGAAGAGGGATAACAACAGACTTTAGCACAATTTTAGCTAATGGAGCTCCCAACGACCAATATGAATAAGCCCGTCTAACATCAATGTCCCTGTATCCAGTATCGCATCAGCTCGAACAGTACGCCAAGTCTGAGTTTTATTTATCGTTTTCGTATTGTCAGGCCTTTTTTGTATCGAGACTCGTTAAGCGCCTCTATCGTGCTCTCTCTCTCTTGTCGTGTCACTAGTTTCTTTCGAAACAGTGTGGTGAAAGGATTTTTAGTGCGCCTCAAGAGGCTCCTTTCGAGCACTTGACACATGTTATATAATTTTTTAGGTTATTACATGCCGGTTTCCTCATGATTTTTTCCTTAACCGTTTGAGAGTACTGGCATTGTGCACATAAATTTTTGAACAGAAAAACTCATTGGTGCACGACCGGTTTCGAACCCACGACCTTAGGATCGGAAGGCGGGGTCGCTACCCCTAGACCACCGGTGCTCTATCGTGCTTGGAACTCACGAGTATCTACAAAAACGGCCCGACGATACAGCAGGCTGATCGCGAGTGAATTTTGACGTTTGTCTCAATAGCGTATCGCTAATCGCCCTTATTTTGATGTTTAGGGATACGATACGTTTACGCGACTCGCGTTAAATTCGTGATCAGCACAACTCAGACTAGAGGTACAGAATATAACAGACACATACGTTCAGAGCAGACTCTTGTACTGCGCGAGGAAGTGCTCCTCCTCCGAGAGCGACGTGTCGAGGTACTCGTCGCCGCCAGTCTTGATGGCCGCTGAGAGCCTGCTCAAGGCCTCTTCTCGCTGCTTGCGCCTGCAACGGATACAAACACCTTCAGCAATGGGACAGGTGATAGAGCACTGGAGGGGTCTAGGCCCCGTGGTAGAGGCCCCGCCTTCCGATCCTGAGGTCGTGGGTTCAAAAGCGGTCGTGTGAGACCAATGAGTTTTTCTGTACAATAAGCGCAATGCCCGTGCTATCAATCGATGAAGGAAAACATCGTCAGGAAACCAGTTAGTATTCCAACAGCGGCGATGGCTTGCAACCTGTCACGTATGTAATAGCAACTTCTGCAAACTGTGGGTATGTGCCAAATGTAATATTTGACCTTCCTTTGACTACCCCCTTGTACATCCTCAAAGAATGTTCAGTGTGTACTTGGTTGGCCTGTTCTTCAAGGCCCCTCGTCCTCCAAAATGAATGTAACACAACATGACGCAGCCCTATTTACAATTGAACTGCCACCAATTAGTAAACGCAAATAGCGTATGTACCAAGGTCACGTACATATTATCAGGGTTGTTGCAAATTTCTGAGACATTAATTTTTACTTTTGTATAGGAATTTCGAAAACGAAGTATTCAAACTTTGCATCTCGTCGTATTTGGCCTTATAGGGGGTCTTATGTTACACGTTGTATTAGACGTTTCAGAGTGATCTTTTTTATTGTACGGAATAAAGACCATTTTGATGTAGATTTTTGGCACTATGAGATTTGAGGGGATATCTACCGTGCCTGGGGATCAAAGTCGTGTAGCTGTTTCAGTTTTCAGTTTGTACATAAGTATAAGTAATTACCTTATATCGTTCTTATGTTGCTTGCGCCTCGGGACCGCCACAAACACCGCATTACTGGTGGACGGGTTGGACGTACTCCCGCCTGCTGGAATTCAAACAATGATAGTATAGAGTGAGTTGATATTTTTATTTATTGCACAAAACAAAATGTATCGTAAACACGACTACAGATCAAGATAGATAAATAACACTATATTCATCATAAATCACGGCGTAAATTAATGAAGTACATTGGTCGGCGTTATCGCTGAAAGCGATTTCTTCCAGCCAACTCAACGATGCAAAGTATAGTTGATCAGAGCGGTAATCTTAAATAATTAAATTCTTCAGTATCTTAACATAACTACATACTATAGTCGCGTTAAACACTCGCTGCAAACTCGGTCATAAATCATAACATAACAATAGTGTTGAGACTACACGGCGCGGGCGCATGCACGATATCTATAAAAAGAATGACTCAGCGAGAGCGTCCGGTGGTTGCGCGGTCGGATAGCTCATTATCGGTAGTCGGTATTAATGTATCGATAGTTCTTATACAATACAATACAAAATCATTTATTCTCGACTCGATCTTATCGACACCAATAATGCACATCTCTGCGCTTAAACAAAACTATCATGCCGTTCTCCCAAGTGCGAGAGAGAGAGCAATACTGCTGTCTCGTTCCGATAATTTATGACTCGTTTAATCCGACCGTATGAATCCGACCGTGTTTGCAGCGAGTGTTTAACGCGACTATAACATAAACATAAATCAAGTTCAAAAACCCAAAAAAAAAAAATGGATAACTATAAGGATATAAAGGCAACCGTGGGGTTTTTCTTCAAGTCGCCATATCAAGCGCCTTGATCGTGGGTTCAAGTCCCACTCAGTAACTTATAGTAACTAGTTATAGTTATTATGGGAATATTTGCCTCCGCCAAAATAAATCGGCCTTCCCTTCATAATCCCTTATACAAGTTTAACATACCTGCTTGTTCGGTAACATTGGCCACGTGACCACTTCCCGCGACCAGGATGTCTACCGCGCCGCTGATGTGGTTCCGGGCGTGACTCAGGGCAAGCTTTGCGTCCTCTTCCGCATACCCCATGCCCACCAGCTGATGGTAATACAGATAACCATGATCATTTATTCATTGTTTTATGTTGTACTAGCGGCCTGTCCCAGCTTCGCATGGGTGGTCATAAATTTTTTGAACATTTTAGGATAAACTTAGACCGTGGGTTCGAGCCTCGCGTCTACTTATTTCATACATTTGCACGCGCTTCTCCTTGAGTGAGTGAAATCGCACCCCGAGCGTGACCCGTGGACCCGTTAACATTTTTAATTTCGTCATATCTTTTGAATGGAATGTCCGATTTGAAAAATTTAAGAAATAATCTATAGGTATTGAAACCGTCTTAATTATGAAATGATTTATTTGGATAAGGATAAATACCAAGGTACAAATAAAGACCCTTATCTGGCGGCGGCATTTCAAAAAAAAAATTATCATAAAAGAACACTTATTGTGACATAACTATAATAGTTAGACATATGCTGTCGCGACATTTTTTGTAGATGATGACGTGTTCTACAAAATTGTAGTACATTATTTTGTTCTATCATCAATAGTTTTCGCAGCGCACGCGATGTAAGGTTTTTGTTTTCCACCTTGGGTTACATTATTGAAGTTTTAGTAAGGATCCCTGATTTTTTTGAAAATATAATATAGCCTATGTTACTCAGGGATAATGTAGCATTCTAATGGTGAAAGAATTTTTGAAATCGGACCAGTAGTTTTTGAGCCTATTCGTTACATACAAAAATACAAAGGTTTCCTCTTTATAATATTAGTGTAGATGTAGATAGAGTAGTTCTTAGGAGGTAACATAATGTCCAGGACATGAGCTCCGTTGTTGGGGCATTACAATGGTGTTTTGCCCATTTAATGGGTATTTTTTTAAGTCGGTTCGTAACTATACGCACCTTAGAAGTTATATAAATTTCAAATTTATCACTAATAATAATAATCACTTTTGCTTATCTAATACAAGTTGGACGGCAGTTAGCTCAGTTGGTGGGATCTCTGTCTTTTTTCGGCAGTCAGTGGATCTAAAAAGCTCAGAAAAGTTCTTCTTCTTTTTTAAATCACTTACCAAGGCAATAATATTGCACACAGCAATAATATAATTATGATCCCGACAAGTTTTCCTACCAAAAATTTTGTTTTACTAGTTGTCGTACTTATACAGGAGAGAAATTAGTCGAGTGCTACGAAGGAGTTTCTTTGAGGCGCTCTTAAAATCCTTTCACCATACTGTTTCGAGATAAAATAACGAGTGACACGACAAGTAGAATACCCATTATTAATTATTACCTATCGATTATGGTTAACTGTGTTTGTATACATGTATTAACTACATAGTTCTTTATTTTAGTTATTTTTTATTTATTAATCTTAATCTTAATATATTATACTAGCGGCCTTTTTTTTTTTTTTTTTTTTTTTTTTTTTTTTTTGACGCTGGGAAAAATGCATTACGCATTCCCCCCCATTGGAGGATGGAGGGGATATGTGGGACTCCCCGGTTTTCCGCTCCCGGTATACCCACTAAACAACCCAGCGACACTCCCGCGTCGCCTATATGGAGGGGAACTGGGAAACTGGCAGAGCCTTTTCATCCAGTCCCCCGCCGGCGATTGGCCCGCCATGACAGCGGGGCCCCCGCAACGCCCCCGCCTTTACGGCGGGGCCCGCACGCCCCCCAATTTGCAGAGGGGAGCCCGGGAACGACCGTGAGTGCCCGGCCGTTCCCGCCCGACGGGGTGGTGAATAAGTGCAATGCGGGAGAAGGCCCCTCCAGATCTTTTCCCACTATTCACCACCATGAGCGGCGCGAGAAGTTCCGCGTCTCTCGCGCACGCTCTACCGCCTGGGTAGACCCGTAGGTCTACCCTGCCTCATCACACGGTGCCCTCTGCTAGACAGAGGGACACGCGGAGAGGCCCACCGTGTCGGGTTATTAGCCACCATGAAACATGTCCGCAGTACTCTGCAGGCATGTTTCATGGTGTTACCAGGGTGCACCATACTAGCGGCCTGTCCCAGCTTCGCATGGGTGGTCATAAATTTTTTGAACATTTTAGGATAAACTTAGACCGTGGGTTCGAGCCTCGTGTCTACTTATTTCATACGCCCTTCTCCTTGAGTGTCGCACCCCGGGCGTGACCCGTGGACCCGTTAACATTTTTAATTTCGTCATATCTTTTGAATGGAATGTCCGATTTGAAAAATTTAAGAAGTAATCTATAGGTATTGAAACCGTCTTAATTATAAAATGATTTATTTGGATAAGGATCAATACATAAATAAAGACCCTTTTCTAGCGGCGGCATTTCAATTAATTTTTTATAATAAAAGAACACTTATTGTGACATAACTATAATAGTTAGACATATGCTGTCGCGAAATTTTTTGTAGATGATGACGTGTTCTACAAAATCGTAGTACATTATTTTGTTCTATCATCAATAGTTTTCGCAGCGCACGCGATGTAACGTTTTTGTTTTCCACCTTGGGTTACATTATTGGAGTTTTAGTAAGGATCCCTGATTTTTTTGAAAATATAATATAGCCTATGTTACTCAGGGATAATGTAGCATTCTAATGGTGAAAGAATTTTTGAAATCGGACCAGTAGTTTTTGAGCCTATTCGTTACATACAAAAATACAAAAATACAAATCTTACCTCTTTAAAATATTAGTGTAGATAAAATGCTAATGTTCGTACGTGTGTCCACGGTTTTCTCTATGATTCGCAACTTCGATCAACTTCCCGTTGGGATGGCAAATACCCCTTGGTCTCCTGGTGTGCATAAGGGAGTTTGGTCGGGGCACAGATAAGAGAATACTAGTAGTCGGGGTGGGTGGAATAGGGTGGTTGTGGATGGCGAAAATGTGGAATAATATATATCTGTCCTTCTCTAACTATACATGTTAGAGAAGGACAGAAAACTTCTGTAAAATTATTAAAATCTCGGGAATCTCGGGAATGATCTAGAAAGTTCCAGAATGTGTGCAACTGATGAAATCAATCTAGAAAGTTCTAAAACTTTCTGGAATTATCTAGAAAGTTCCAAAAAGCCGTGCAATTATTGTAATCGATCTAGAATAGGTATTTCAGAAAGCTTCTGGAATGATCTAGAAAGTTCCAAAATGTGTGCAATCGATAAAATTGATCCGAAATGGTCTAGAAAATTCTAAAAATTTCTGAAATGATCTATAAAATTCTAAAATGGTGTAAATGGTTTTTTTAGGTATGTGTATAAATGGTACGAGTGAACAGTAATTAAACAAATTCAAGTAATTTAGAGAAACGAAAACGACCGAACTATTTGAATATTCTAGTGTTTTGGTACTAGAAATTTCGATATTTGACCATATATAAACCGAAATCCAGCGACTTTTCGTCAGTACATGCGATGTATTTTAACCCGAGCAACGCCGGGTTTCGCTGCTAGTATTTAATAATTTCTTTAATTAATGTAATTAGTTATATAAGTACCGTGTTAATTAATGTAAAATAAATAAATCAACATACAAAACGATATTAAGAGTATCCGCTGCAGAGGTCCTTACCTCGGCGACCAGCTTCTCGTCAGGGTCCGGCAGCGAGCCGCGTGAGCTAGGCGACTCCTCCTCCTCGTCCAGCGAGTCGTCGTCGCTCTGCGCCAGCTGGAACACGTGTGCCAGCATTAAGCCCGGACTCCACCGCGAGCGGAGCGGAGTCATTAAGGACTCCGTTTAACTCGCAAGAATAAACTGCATACTTGTATTACCACCAACAAATAGTCGAGCGGAAAGGACTGAGCGAGCATAAAGTGTTGAAATGAACTCGCTCAGCTCTTTTTCCTTTTGCAGTGGAAATCAAAAGATAAAACTCTTTGTTGGTGGAAATGTAAACCTATTTCATTGAAAAGAAGTCCGCTCCGCTAACCATCTCTCGCTCATTACCTTTTCGCGGTGGAGACCGGGCTTTACACTTACGCTAGCTTTACATGTTTTAAGTTTAAAAGTATCATTATGTTCTTCATTTATTAAAAAGATCATTTGGGTCAGTAAGTATGGTACACTTGGGAAACTTTCAGTTCAACGTCGAAATGGTCTAAAACTTTTTATTACGGCTATCTGTGATAGGCCGATAGGTGAAGACCTCGTCTTTATCTGATACTTTATAAGCAAACCTAGCGCTATGACCGTAATGATCGGAACAAAAATGCTTAACTACGGACTTAAAAATTGGTTCATGACTGCAAAAGATGTTGCCTAGACAGGTGGCTGTTGTTAGTGTCACGTCCGTCTGAATAAGTCTACTACTGTAGTACCATAATAGTATACCGTTTTTTATTTATCTGGTAACAGATTCACCTAGCTTTAAGAAGTTTCAAAGCGATCCCTGTGATTCAACTGAATAAATACTTTAATTTTGATGACTTTGTTATGGCCCATACATTTTATTAAGAGCTAATTTTGTTTTCAAAAGCAATAAGTTGAATGAAATTAGGCTCGAGCCGGTCACAATACCGCCCCTCCCGCGACCCTTTACCGACGTGGATTCCAGAAAGCCGAACAAGCGTACAAGTGGATGGTTTAGATCCGAAAGTCACCAAGTTCACTTCTTGCTACTTGCATGTTATCAGTCCAAAATAATCGTTATTTTTTTCTCTATCAATCGGTCTAATCGATACTTCTCTAAAGTGGACCTAAGTGACGTTATCTCAATTCCTAAAATCCCTAAATCCATTAATTTCAGTCTCTAAAGTAACTCAGTCCGCAAGATCCCGGTCGCTCTGCCCACCGGCAGCATGCTAGCGGCCGATTGGCGACCGAGAGCGACCGGGAGCGACGGGGAGCCTCGGATGCTTCAGAGGTACCAGCTCAGGCTGTTCCTGCAGGATGCGCACGGCGCCGGCGGCGTGGTTGTTGGAGAGGCGCAGCGCCAGCACGGCCGCGCGCCGCGCGTGTCCCATCTCCACCAGCGCCGCCACCAGCGCCTGCTTCACGGGGCTGCCGTCGATGCACACGCCCAGCACCCGGTTTTGTCTGGAAACGATTATTATTGTTTTTTATCGTTAAATTTATGATGATGACGATGATCACGGGACGACCTTGACTCAAAATGACGTCGGTGCAGGACGTTACCTGATGAGGTCGTGCTCCCTGCGGTGCAGGTCCTTGGTCCCGCGCTGCGCCTCCAGGTAGTGGTGCGCGCGCGCCACCTCCCCCCCCGCGGCGCGCAGCCCCGCGCGCGCGGCGCCGCTCCCCCACCCGAGCTCCATCAGCTGCTGCACGGCCGACTCGTCCACCTGCACACATCAGCTCGCACTGAGGATGGCTTCTCGTTATCGTCCCATTTATCCCACAAGTAGTTATAAAAAAAGTTAAATAACTTCAGAGCGGGTTACCCTCAAGGCGTTGATTTCCTCCTCGGCCTTGTCGAGCAGCCTCTTGGCTTCCTCGCGCTCGTTCTGATGGTACGCCACGATGCCTTGCAGCAGGTACAGCCGCATGAATAGAACTCGCTCGTTCGCTACGAAACATTTTAAACATTTATGTATTCGTGTAAATATAAACATTCTATCGCCGGTACAACATAGGAAATTTATAAAACTATTTCCTTAGAATGAACACTAGGATATTCGTTCCGACGACCTACAGCGCAGAAGGCGCAGCTACCACCGACCGAGCTAAGCGGCGCGTCAAGGAGAAGGGTGTTCCGACCGCCACGACCCTCCTGCCGTGGGGTCCGAAGAATGTCCGCCTACATGCAGGTAGCGAGTGCTGGCCGGCGCCGCCCTGCAGCGCGGGCCGGGGTCCGTAGGAGACGCGCAGCGCGCGCTCGGCGGCGGCCAGGCGCGCCGGCGCGTGCCCCGCCGCCTGCACGCTGCCCAGCCACACGCTGCACCACACCACGTCCAGCTGCAGCACGGCCCAGTTGTCCACCGTGCTCAGGATCGACGACCGGCATTCGCTGGACATACATGTACACTATTCATGCTATTCTACTACGCTGCACTTTTATACTCGAGAGCGGTAGAGCTCCATGAGTGTGGCTCGTCCGTGGAAGTACTACCACTATGCTTTTTTCTGCGCCGAGCGGCGTTGCCGTGTTTCGGATCGAAGAGTGTGGTTGCCGGTGAAATTACAGGCATCCGAAGCTTAACAGCTGTACACCTCGAGTTGATGCACGCTGGGCGGTGCATCGTAAGGGGGCATCCATTAATTACGAGGTGATTGTGGCAATTTTTCGACCCTCCCCCCTTGGTGAGATGTCGTGAGATCTCAGAATGGGGGTCATACATTAGTCGATTTGGGTACCCCGAGCGGTGCTTCATCTCTGGACGGTACTTCCTGGAACATCCTGTAAGGTGATGGTGACGTTCAATTTAATGCTGGGATCGTACAAACGAACAAAATCTCACGACATCTCACCAATGGGGGAGGGTCGAAAAATCGACAAAATCGTCGCTATAGTTATTTAACTTATATATTGTACGTAGTGTATTGGAGAGACCTAATTATTAGCAAAACTTAAGCTAATAATTAGGTCTCTCCACTGCAAATACTATATTTTCAACCACCAATATGACTGCGCCATAAAAGAATATTATTGCATAAAACTACTGAAAAATTACTGAAGGTCATACATGGGGTGATTTGGGTAGCCGGGTAGTGGGTGCTGCATCTCTGGACCACCGCTTGACTGTACTTGCTGGAATATCCTGTATACCTCGTACTTATAGAATAAAGATATTTGTAACAAAAAATAATGAACCTTAGCTGCCTGTCAGCTTCCAGCAACAAGACCAGTGCCAAAGGATAGTGCTTCTTCCTGGCTTCAGCGCGTCCCTTCTCGTGCAGCGCCAGCCCTACCAGGAGAGATCTCTTCTCAGCCGGAGGGAGCTCCACCGCCTTGCCAGTTTGGTCTTCTAGCTGAATAGAGAAGGAAGAAAAATTTGGAAGTCTCATATATTTTTACTTGATTGCGTTATGAACTTATGACATTCTCCCTCCTATTTATGCTGTATTCAATGAGAAAAGCCACGGGCTCCTAAAACACAGTTTCTTAACTAGTTCAGGAGCCTATCGAATCAATGTTGCCTCACTGTTTTTTTTATGTAATATGTATTAGTTACTTCGACAATTATGAATTGATATTGATCATTCTTTTTTTGTATGCTATCCCAAATAAATTTTATATAAATTCACTTAAAAAAAATACTTAAAATATATGAACAAATGACGTTTCAGTTTGTGGTTCCTTTCAGCAAAAGTTTTGTTATATGTTTTTCAGTGTATGCCTAAAAAATTGGGGTAAGCAAGATTTTTACTAAACCTTACCTTCATATACTCTTCATCATCAGCCAACTCTACGACACACTCGGAGAGAAGCGTCGCGTCGTCTCTCGTCTGTTTCATTTCCATGTACATATTATTTTCTTGCTGTGCTTCTTCTGGGGTCTCTACAAAAATTTAAGTATAAAAAAACAGAAACCAGATACCACAATGAGAATAAGCATTTGTTAATGCATTTCAGTATCACAATTGGAGTTGATACCTAAGTTAAACAACATTCTGTGAGATCAACATTTGGATGTGTGTCTGCTAGCGAACACACACACACAAGCAATGTTAACCAAAACTTAAGAATCAATGTAAATAATTTTAGTCAAAGTATTGAGTAAGAAATAATAGTTATTGTAAATAAGGAAAAGACAAACCATTCATGATAAGGGCCATGATCAGAGCCCCATTCTTGAGCCCTTGTTCTTCCAAACTTGGAGTTGGCTTCAACACCTTGCCATTGAAGATGAGTTTAACTCTGAAACACATTGTATTCATCATAATTATCTACTTACAATAAATATTGGAATTCACTACAATAAGTAAAGCCATTAGACTGTGAAAATTCTAGACATAATCTAAAAAAGCATTGTTTGTTGACAAGATCCGTGCAATTATGGGGTGAAACTTAAAGGTCATTGTGCATGTACAAATGTACGTATTATATTGTATTAACAGTTATAGGATGGCATCAGAGGCAACACATATTAACCTAGCCTAACTGAGGTTCCACGCAGAAAATAAACAATCCTTCAACAGCCTTCACAGCTCAGTTGGTAGTAGTTCTGCCTTCTGTGCCGTAGGCCGTGGGTTCGATCCCCACCGAGAACAAACATTTTTGTGATGAATATAGATGTTTGTTCTCTGTCTGGGTGTTATATAATATTATAAGTATGTTTTTTTTTTTCCAAGTTTTATCTGCGATCAGTTGTCAAAACTATGAGCAAATATTTTGTGGGTTTTATTGTCGGGGAGAGTACACTCCTGAATTGTCTTCTCAGTAGGTACACTTCATTATTGGTCATTCAAGAGCATGACATCTTTTCTTTTAAGTCTCCTCATGTATGTGGGATTAGTGAGTCTCTGTGCTAGTTGGTTGGGGTGGTTTTCTAGTTTGTCTTGGTAGACTTGAGCAGTACTTTTGATCTCTTCAGATACTGTTTTGACTTTGAGGATGTCATGCAACTCTGTATTTCTTATGAACCAGGGGGCATTCGATATACTTTTCAAGACTCCATTTTGAAAACGTTGAATGAAGTTAATATTAGTGGTGCAGGCGGTACCCCATAGTTGGATGCCATAAGTCCAAATCGGCTTCAGTAAAGTTTTGTAGATTAGTAACTTATTATCTACCGACAGTTTTGAGTTTCGCCCAAGTAGCCAGTGTAGTCCTCTGTACTTCAGGCCTAGTTGGTCCCTTTTCATTTGCAGGTGTTTCTTCCACGTCATGCGGCGATCTAGGTGCATGCCCAGGTATTTCACTGCATCACTATGTGGAAGTGGGTGGTTTCCCAGGCTGACGGGTGGGCAATCACCCTTTCGCAGTGTGAAGGTTATGTGGACAGACTTGGAGGCGCTTGCTTTAATCCTCCACATTTTCAGCCAATGATCAATCTTGTTTAAGCTGTTTTGAAGTAGCTCTGATGCTTTGTCAGGATTCTTATTGTTAGCTAGTATCGCTGTGTCGTCAGCATAAGTGGCAATCGTTACATCCTGTGTTTTAGGAAGGTCAGCTGTGAATATAGTATAAAGAACAGGTCCTAGGACTGAGCCTTGTGGGACTCCTGCAGTTATATCGTAGAAGCCAGATGTTTCCTCTCCATCTTTGATTTGGAATATGCGATCTTTAAGGTAAGAGTTGAGAAGATTATAATAGGTATGAGGCAGAAATGTTTTCACTTTACAGAGTAGACCCTGATGCCAAACCTTGTCAAAGGCCTGCTGGATATCCAAGAAGGCTGAAGAGCAGTATTCTTTGTTTTCGAGAGAACTCCTTATAGTGTCATAGACTCTGTGGACTTGCTCTGTGGTTCCATGTCTTTCTCGAAATCCAAACTGATGTTCAGGGATGACCATTCTCTCTGTTAGAGCTGGGGACATTCTTTTCAGCAGAATTTTTTCAAACAGCTTTGAAAGCACAGGTAAGAGGCTAATGGGTCTGTACGAGCCCACTTCATTTGCTGGTTTGCCTTCTTTATACACCATTATTATCTGCGAGACTTTCCAGAGAGATGGAAAGTATTGTACTCGCAGAACTCCATTAAACAAAGTTGTTAGGTATAGTATGCCTTTTTGTGGTAGTTGCTGTAGGACCTCTTTTGTAATTAGGTCAAATCCTGGTGCTTTTTTACTATCTAAGAGATTTATTTCAGATTTAACTTCTTTAGGCGTTATTGGTCTGATTGGTAAGTCTAGTTGAAGGTCCTGATTCAATATAGTCATGTCTGCTGGCTCAGAACTGGAGTCTGCTTCATTTGGTGTGAAAACATTTTTTAAATGGTTAGCAAATGCTTCAGCCCTTTCTAAGCTTGATCGTGCCCATTGATTGTTTGGTTGCTTTATAGGTGGGTTGACCTTTTGTGGTTTATTAATGTCATTTTTTATTGCTTTCCACAGTGAGTAATTTGTTGCTTTAGTGGCAGTCAGAGATTGTAGATGTTTTTCCATGCTTACTTCTTCTGCATCCTTTATCATAGATTTCAAATCAGCTATGGCTTTGTTAAGGGCTGTCTTGTCAAATTGACATCTACTGGTATGCCAAACACGGCGTAGTCTCCTTTTTTCTTGTATTTTTTCTCGTATTTCCCAAGGTACATTTTTCTGTCTTACTTCATTTTCAGATTTTTGAGGAGTACATTTCCAGCAGGCTGACTGTATTATATGTGTAAAATTTGTGGTTGCATTATCAACATCATCAGAACATTTCAGAGCAATTTTCAGTTTCAGCGATTCTTCTACTATGTCGCGAAAGGATTCCCAGTCTGTTTGTCTATTGTAGAGAGGAGTAACTTTGTTTCTTAATTGAACTTTAGTACTCATTTGTAGTATGACTGGGACATGATTTGAAGAGCCATCCAGGCATATCGCAGTGTTAAATGAATATTTGGAAAGTCCCTTGGATATAAAAAAATCTATAATATCTGGCAGTTTATAAGACTCAGTTGGCCAGTGTGTGGGTTCAGTTGGAGAGAAGGAAGTAAGGTAGTTGTCCTCCATGCTACTTTTTAACACTCTTCCTCTTGTTGTTATGAGTCTGGAGCCCCAGTGGATGTGCTTGGCATTCCAGTCACCTCCAGTTATAAATCTTTTCTCAAGTGTGGCAAAGTATGAACTCAAAAGGTCTTTGGTAAATTTATGTTTTGGTGGGCAGTAAATTGCTGATATATTGAAGCATCCATTTTTGTCTTCAACTGTCACCGTTGCCGCTTGAATTTCATCTGTTTGGAATTTACATAAGTAGTGGTGCTTAATTGATGATTTAATAATAACTGCAGCACCTCCATGAGCTGTGCCATCAGGATGATCAGTTCTGTAGATATTAAAGTTACATATCTTAATGAGGTGTTTATCAGTCAGGTGGGTTTCTGATATAAGTAAGATGTCCAGATCATGCATAGCTATAAGCATTTCAACCTCTTTTTTGTTGGGAGCTAGGCCATTAATGTTCCATGTGGCCAGTTTAATAGTCCTTACTTGAAAGATTTTTCTACCAGGGTCACTATAAGACTCATCAGTGAGCTTATTTGTTGGAGTAGAAAATCAATTTTTTCGGATTGTTTTATGAGTAGGTCTTGGAGAACCTGTGTTGGCTCCACTTCCTTAGGGGGTAGTGGCTGATGTGTTGTGGGTGTTTTAGTAGCTTCAGAGTAAGAAACTTTGTTGGCTTTTTGTATTTCTTTCGGGGCTGTTATACAATTTTGTATTTGTTGGAGCTGCAGGTTCTCATGAGCCCGGCCACATGGTTCTGATGCTAATAGGTTTTTTCCTGGATTAGATTTTTCTTTTTGCCTTACATTGGCTTGTGGTGGTTCAGGCAATTTTGCTTGGGGCTTTTGCTGTTGTTGTTGTTGTTGGTGGTGGTATTGTGGCAGTTGAGGGTACTCAAGATTCTCCACTTGGGCATCCTTTATTTTATGTTGCTGTGTGTTCAATGGTGAGTCGTGGTTCAGGAATTTTCTACGTTGGGGTTTTTTTCTGTTCAGTATTTCTTTGTATACTTCACACCCTTTATAGTTTGCGGGGTGGCTGCCAGCACAAAGAGCGCAGGTTGCAGGAGTATTGCGGTCTGTTTTTGGGCACTCAGACGTTTTATGTGCCTCTCCACATTTCACACAACGGAATGGTCGTAGACAGTTGTTTTTAGTGTGGCCATATTGTTGACATCTGATGCACTGTACAATGTTGGTGCGTTTTCTAGGGTCTTCAATGATAACAGCAGTGTTGTAAATATATTGTAAATTCTTTACCTGTTTGTTTTGCGGCCCTGGTTCTAGATTGGCAAAAAATGTAGATGAGGGCCTTTTCTCTGGGCCTACTCTCGCATTTATGATTTGACCTCTGACCTTATTTCCCGTTTTTTCAATATCTCGAACAATTTCACTGAGCGGTGTTGAATGATGGAGATTCTTTATAACTATTCTCACAGATTTTTCTTCTTTCAAGGTAAATGTGTGACCAATCAGCTGTTTTTCTCTCACTAGAGACATGAGTTTTTTATAGGAATCTGCAGATATACAGCTTACTCTGAGTTGATCCTTGGACATGATTTTGATTGTATAATTATTCTTGTTTAGTGTAGTTTCTATTGCTTCTTGCAATTTGCTGATGTCTTGAATCCCATAAAGGATCAGTGGCGGGGGTTTGCTGGACTTTCGTAATTTATCGTCGTCCCCAGTAACATCGACTGGAAGCTGGGCGAAGCTATTGTTGGTTGGGGTATGTGGTGGTGAGGGCGAATCTGGATTGCGCTAGCGTTTTTTGTTCCCCATTGTTGGGGCCTTTTGCCATTCAGGCTGTTGCGGTTTGGTTAGTTGGATAGTAGTTGTTTCAGGGTTGGCAGTTGGAGCTCCAACAGAATTGTTTCTATGAAACAGTGCAGGATGAAAAACTTGTTGTGTTAGTTTCTTCTGGGTTCCCTTGTGGGTGGTTTGGCTAGTCGAAGCTAGTACGGGGGTTTGGGGGGCATCCCCCGGAATATTCTCTTCATTTGAGGAAATGTTTTTAGAACGGAATGTACGTAAATTTCGATTTCGAGAAAATTTTGGTACAAAAAAACTAAAAGTTTGGGTAGGTGGTAAAAAGTTAGCTAGTTTTGTCGGTTTTGGAATTCACGTAAATCGTAAACTTTAGACGGAGATAACGTTTACACAGTCTCACAACACACTAAACTACACTTTTAGCTAGTTTTATTGCACTAAAACAAAGGTTTTACACAGTTTTACGAATTTTCTTCAAGAGCGCGTAACCGATCTCTTGACAGTTTTTTTTTTTTTTTTTTTTTATTATAAGTATGTATTTACAAAAAAATAAGTATATAAGTAGTATATCAGCTATCTGGTTCCCATATCACAAGCTTTCACTTAGTTTGGGGCGAGATAGTGCTATGTGGAATGTCCACCAATATTTATATTTTTATTTTATTTATAATCCTGTGCGATCTTTCTATAAATTATTATTATTTATTATTCATTATTATTCATTATTATTATACTCTGAAGAATTTATAAAATTTATACCCTCTATTGAGATCCCAAGAGGCTTAAACCAGTTCCTTCCCAGGAGGTTACCTCGCCCCTGTCCAATAATCAATTGCAAGTAACCTTCAAATTTTTTATATTTAATTATGACTTCGGTTTTGCCATGAACCTGTACCTTAGCATCTGTCCAGGTATGCAAATTCAAATTGCATTCCTGCAGCTGCAGTCCATTAGGCCAAATAATGTCTGCTTGCTCACAAGACATGATGGTGTAAGAACATCCCGAATCTACTTCAAACTTTATAAATTTTTTATTTACTTGAATTTCTGTCCAAATAGCTGGTTCACGATTTATACCTCCAATAGAATATAACCCGTTCATAAATTCCTCCTCTCTTTCTTGAATCTCTTTGATATCACCAGTTCCATTATTTTTTCTGCACATCTTTGCTATGTGGCCAATTTTGTTGCACGCGTTACATTTAGCAGAAATAAACTTACATTTGTGATACAGGTGACTACCTCCGAATCTGTAGCAGTACAATTTTTTCTTAGTTCCTTCTACAACTGCATTTACCTCCATTGGTTCTATCTCACTGTCCCTGTTCTCACTCGCTGGGTTATTGCTCGATGAACCTCCAATGTCCGGTACCTTGATTACTTTTAGGTCTTTACCACATTTTTCTGCTTGCAATGACAGCTCAACTGCTGTTGCATAAGTGAGTTTGGCCTTTTTCAGTAAACTTTCTTGCAGTTTAGTATCATTCACCCCACAAACTAACCTATCTCTCAATGTCCTCTCCAAATCAACAAAGTTGCAGAACCTGCACATTTTCCTAAGATCTGCAATATAATCTTGCATTGGTTCATTTTTACCCTGTCTTCTATTGTGAAATTTAAATGATTCTACTATCTCATTTGGTCGCGGACTAAAATGATTATTTAACTTTATTTCATTAACTGATAAAGTAGCCTCGCTTATAGTCTTGGGAAACACTAATGATTTCACTAGATTAAACAGATCACTTCCACATGATGAACAAAATACCGCTTTTTGCATGGTTGCCTCAGTCACACCATGTGCTGTTAGAAAATAACCAAATCGTTCTTTATATGACTCCCAATCACCATTATTTATATCAAAAGTTTCGAATTTTAGGTCACCCATTGTTTTCACAAGTTTTTCACAAATATTTCACTGGTTTTTAACACTTTTTTACAATTTTTCCACATTCGCCAATGTAATGAACTTACTTGGTATTCAAGACTGAATATGAAGGGTAGTTTTTAGTTTTGCACCTCCTTGCAAGCATCATCTCTAGGTACCCACATGTTTACTTATTACCGAAATGTCAGTGCACTGTCATTATTTACCTATAGATATGCCATACACCACAAAAATGAAAAATGTTTATTGGCAAAAATAAGATCAGCTGTAAAGTGTAAGATAGAAAGATTACAGTATTCGGATGTTTAATTGAGTCAACAACTTCAGAGTATTTTAATACAATGACTCATTCAATAACATTCCGAGTAAAATTCGGAATTTCCAAGTAAAAATAGACTGAATGTCTTGAAGTATGTTAAAAACCACACCATCTTTCTTTTTTGTTCAACCATGATCTTATTTTTAAATGCCCCATCATGCATGGTGCCCAAGAGAAAACAAACAGAATAAGATTAAACAAGTAGAAGCCAATATTTTGATCTGTTTACCTGGTTTCTGCAACACCAATTACCGCAGCAATTGCGCCAATTAAGTCACTGCCCATGGCATCTAGTTTCTTCTGAATCTTGAAGACCCTGGGTTTCTGTGCTGGTACAGTAGCCTTGACCCTGAAGGTAGCGAAGCCGGTCTCTTTGAACTCCGCATTGGCCTTGGAGCGGTCCAGAGAGTGAAGTTGCAGCTCGCGGAGGGCATTAACAATTGTTTCAGGGTCTAAGCCCAAGGCTACAGAGTATCTGGCTGCAATATCCTACACAAAAATAGGACTTTTTACCATGGTTTTGTAAGAAACAATCTCACAAAGCCTTATTTTCTAAAAATAGCTGTAAATATATGCTTAGAATGAGTTTACTGATTCAGGTTTAAGTAGGCACCAGGCACACTATACATAAATAAAAAATAAACCTAGTCTGAAGAGTATCTCTTTTATTAAAATTGTGAATGACAATCTTTAGCCATGATTGTATGATCTTTAGAAAACTTAATTTTTATTCTTAGGCCTGCATTTTGGTTGGAGTAAAGTTTATGGCTGAGAAGTAGCTGAGTAGAACACGTATATTTTTCTGGAGAGATCAATTTACAATATAAGGCTGGCTAGAATGCCGCGGACAACAATGTAAACAAACTACCTTGATACTCTGGTTGATAGAGTCGTCGGGTGCGACGTACGGAGGCTCCCATAGCTTTATTTTCTCCTCATTCAACTTAGCCCGTAGCTTTATAAGCAAATCTTCGTGCTGAAGATTCGTCTCCATTCTGGTTAAATCTCAATTTCACAAACAAACCCAAATGATTAAGCAGAAAGACGTAGGTACGTCCAATCTTCTCGTTACAAGAAAGAAAAACAAAAACATCTGTGTTGTGATAGTTGTCAATGTCAATGTCAACATTTACTTGAAGTCATCTATACTTCAACCATTTTAGTAGGAAATACGGGTAAGAACCGGCAACACAACACACACACAGGTAAGAACCGAACATTAGTTCCTTGTTCTGACGTCATCTTCGCGAACAATTTCACGAGTTGCGTGGTTTTGACCCGAATACCATCTTTTCGGCTGAAGAAATTTATCTGAATTTGCTCTATCCGCAACTTATTTTTAAGAATGAGTTGAACCGATGGATTCATCAGAATGTATGCTTTCAGATAGCAATGTAACAACGTGGATTGTTATGTATGTATGTTTTTCTCGTAGAAGGTAATCGCAATAATAAACAGCTAACAAGCCAAAGAGGCATTACTTACATTACAAAATTATAAAGTTACCTAACTCCTATAGAGGTAGGTAACTTTATAATTTTGAAAGTAGAGAATTACATTGGATATAAGTACTGTATTGTAAACATAAAAAAAATGTACCTAATTGATTGAGTGAGCGAAGCGAACTAAAATCTCCAAGATAACTCGGGCGATTTGGCATTATATTATGTAGGTATTTAAGTTTGTCGGGCCATAACTTTAGAACCGTTGATCCGATCTGCTTGTAATTTGGTACGCCGCTCACTCCGCTCGGCAATACTATGCGTGCGATGTAGGCATCACTTGGGTACGATATTTGTGTGATATTGGATCTAAAGAGTCCCACAGGTGTAGGTATTACCCCATTAACACGCAGCTCATGTCTGTGGAAATGTGAAGAGACATGGGCAGGGACTTGGGCAATGCGAGAATGTAGGTAAACAGGCCATTTCCATGTCCACTCGCGTTGCCCACACATTGCCGGCGACGCGACGCTGGCGCTGCCGCGGAAATATGGACGGCAGCATTTCCGTCCACGCGAATGTCTAAATAAATGTAAACGCAGTAAGTAGGTACATGTATTTGTTAAAAATTAAGAATTTTTGTCATTTTTGTTAGATACCCGTGCGAAGCCTGGACGGGCCGCTAGTAAAATAATATAAAAGTATTTTCTGTTTGCGCATTTTATCTTAAAACTTACTTCGGCCTTTCAAAATTCTTTCATAGTTCTTAGTTTTCTAATAAATAAAAAACCCGTATATAGGTACCTAATATGAATGTGCTTAAATGTAGTTTATGTACTAATAGGTACTTGGATCTCTCTCCTCCTTCTTGGATCCTCTTAGATATCCTCAAAGAATATTAGGCTCTTACTTGTTACCTACTAAGAGATTTGAGGGGACACAATGGCGTAGCTATCGTAGGGCCAGGTGGTGCAGTGCACCAGGGCCCGGAGCTCAGGGGGCCCCGTTAAACTAAGCTTTGAAAAGAGAGCGTCAGCCAGCTCCCGAAGCTAGAAAGCCTTGAGCCTGCTCACAAAATTCTTTCTCCGGATGCACCTGGCCCTTGTCCACCTAGGGCCACTGAGGGGACATCTACCGTGGCTGCTGTAGTGAAGCTGTTTCTGTCGATGAAACCTTTGACGGATTATATTTATGTATAAATAAAATACCGGGACTTAATTTTTTTGAAATTGCTTCGCGTTTCCCTGTATTAAATTTAATGAGGACCAACTTTAATCTGTACTACCTACCTAACCTACCCGTTTAAGTAGAAACTCTATCTACCTACGCCATAAAAATACTTATGATTAAATAAGTAATTAGTAGGTATAATGATGTGGAAACAATATTCTTATCTACTAGGTAGGTAGTATATGCCTAGCATTCATTCTTAGATACCTACTACAAAAAAAAACTAAGGACCTACCTACTACAGTGTTCTAACTTAGTCGTCTTCTCTAACAAATTGTTTTTCAACATTTGAACATTTAAATAATTGATCCTTTACCTAAGTACCTACTATTTTAATGGCCTTAATACCATGGATATCGGGTAAGTAACTAAAGATTTATAAACAGCATTTATTAATAGCCGCCTGAAATAAATAGATAAAGAGATCTGTTCACTGCCTACCTACCTCATCAACAGTCTGAAGTCCATCGCTGGACATAGGCATCCTCTCTCAGGGCCTGCACCGCGTGTGATGCCTGTGTCAAAGGCAGGCAGGTGCCTGGGGATCAAAGTAGCAAAATTAATGTTTTCTATTTTTTATACAAAAAAAACATATATTTCCAGGTAGACCAGGATTGAGCTTTCTCCATCCACTTTCCGCATTTTGCACAATGTCCATCGTGAGGCCGTCTTATACGTTTCGTCTTCCGGTTCGTGTTCGACATTCTAGAACATGTTCGGAGCGGCTGTCGGTTCTATGAGCTTTTAACCTGCCATTTTCATTTGCGAATCCTAATTTATGTGGGCGGTGGAATTGGTTCTTCTGTGAATCACAGATTAAGCATCTTTTGTAGATACAAAACCGTTATAACTAAATTATCTTTAACATAATAAGAATGTAATGTTTTATATCAATCGCCATTATTATTTTAAAGTGTTGCTGCTGCTGAAAGGGAGCCACTCCTACATCCTGCTGACAGCGAACCTGGACGACGTGCATGCTATCGCAAAGCAGATCGCCCACTCCCCAGTGGCAGACCAGCTAAATAGCATCCTGCGCAGAGCCTCCAATATTTTCAACCAGCAGCTGCGTGCCAGAGGCGACGACGGTAAGACGGTCTACCTACAACTTTGTAGAGCAACGAGTAGGTAGGCAGATCAGAATTTTATTGGACCTGTCTCAAATCAAATGGTGTGAGTTTTTGGTCCGCGTTACTGAATGTCTTGACCTGATCCCATCCTTATGATTTTTTCTCACCAATAATTAATCACGTAAGCGGGATCTCTAGCATGCGCCTAAATTAGTTTGGCTTATAAGGAAGGTAGGAGGTACCTGTAATCAATTTTAAAGAGCTGTTTTTCAACAGTCTACCAACACCGCTCCTCACGCTTCGATCCTCAAGTACCCGACACATTAGGGTCAATTCAAGATAATCGCATCGAGAGACGCAGCCAGACTGAACAGGCACTCCATACAACTCTTCATCATCACCACAGACGCAGCGGGGTGAACGAAAGTCAGAATAACCACCAAAGGCGTAGCCGAAGTGAATCGAATGCCAACGTTCCTGAGAAACGGAACAAAGAGTCCAAGACAGCGAAAGAGATACAAGACCAGCTGGAAACAACGACACTGTCAAATGAGCATAAAGAACCGAGCGACCATCATGTCGAGAGTAAAGAATTCACTCGTGGCGACAGCGAAGAGAAAAGTAACGTGAATGAGAACCAACTACGCGAGCACCATCATGCTAAGGAGTCATCACAGAATGATGAAGTACCCCGCCAGAAGAACGAGACCCCTTGGAGCCATACGGACGAAGTAGTGGCTCTGGGGAAGAATGCCAGCTTCTACCTTAACTCTATCAAAAAAATTATAGAGAATGTTTAGTTATAGTTGGAAATAAAAAGGTTTTCTTCTCTTCTACAAAATAAAACTCTACTTAGAACTCTATAACAAAAAAAAAATATAGCTACTTGGTAAGTACTAAGAGATCTGAAAGGACTACCTTGCCTTGATATATGTTTCTGTTTTTGTTTTCCAATACCTATATATAATTTTGAAATGCCTCATGTTGATGAACGCAGGATAGTGCATGAATTGCAAGGCAATGCTCATTTTTTTTTCTAATGAATTTACCGTCTTTTGACTACAATCTCAGGTGATGGTAAGCGACGATGTAGCCGACGTTGGAGCAGAATGGTCTAGAAGACACCTATTCACTCTTGCCTTGAAGAGATTTAGATTGTAGTGGTCAGGAAAAACAGACGACGGTAATGAGTTCCACTCCTTAGCAGATCGCATAATGTAGCTAGAAGCAAAACGCTTAGTGCGAATAGCTAACCAGATATGGATGATACCCGGCTGTGCGTCTCCTAGTCCTGTGGTGGAATGGTGATGGCGGTATAATATCTTGAAGTTCCTGGGCACATTCCCCGAAATGCAACCTATAGAAGATCGATAGGCAAGCAACTTTGCGACGGTGTTCGAGACTCTGGACTTTAGTCTCCGCCATGTGTTGCTCACCTACCATCCTGAAAGCTCTGCGTTCTATCGAGTCCAAGGCAGCAAGCTGGTGTTTGGCCGAGCCATCCCATAGGTGACAGCAGTACTCCATAACAGACCGGACTTGAGCTTTGTAAAGATTGAGAAGCTGTTCAGGTGTGAAGTACCTACCGCCTTACCCTATTTAGGATGCCCAGCTCAGCAATCTGCAATCTGCATCTGTTTTAAAAGCAAGTAGTATAAAAAAATGGCAGGATCGATGGCTTAAAGAGGATTGCGTGAAGTCGGGGGATAGAGAGGGCTAAGAATTGTTTTTCCTGGAAATGTATACCTATAGCGGGCCTATAACCAGCAGTAAACTTCTGCAGACTGATGATGATGATGAGGTACGCACGGAATGAAGCGCGCTCGTGATTGGCGAGTATCGTAAAGCAATAACGGAGGAGAGAACAAAACTATGGCAGTAAAGGGGCTTGGACAAAGTCTGTACGCTTCAATGTCAAGTTTACAATGCCCTAGTTTGTAATTACTTGTAGGGCATCTATTGCCTGGCGCGTGTAGACACAAATGAAATAGTAGAGCGTTAATCGTCAACCGTCGAGAGAGCACTGGTGGTCTAGTGGTTCCGGCCCTGGCTTCCGATCCTGAGGTCATGGTTTCAAAACGTTTGTCTGTTCAAAAATGTATGTGCACAGGGTCAGTACTTCCAAACGGTGAATTAAACATCGTGCGGAAACCGGCATTTCGTAGAACCTAAAAAGTTTTAAAAACATGTGTTAATTTCTACCTCATTGAGACACGCGCTGGAATGGAGGGCTAGCCTAGGTACCTACCCACCCAGGTACAGTTGACTGCAATAAGATGAAAGACCTAGAACAAGATAATATTTTTTGGTAGTGACTCCGCTTTTGATTTAATGACACCATTATAAAGTTACGAATTGTAAACTATATTTTAAGTGCAGCTGACTGTACCTAGGTACAATCAATGACAAAATCCATGACTGTTTGGCATTACCTGTAACGGTATATAAAGGAACCTATCAAATTTTATAGATACGTCTATTCTTAGTAAGAAATATCTGTAAGAAGCTTCTGACATTACCTTCCTAATGAAAATAAATAGGTAGGCATTTGAGTGATCATCAAAGTAATTATGACGTTATCCAATCTCAGAAGAGAACCAATCTCGATGGAAGCTGGCTTGTATTCCAGAGACGAATCTATTTATAAAACGCGTGAATAATATAAAAAACAGAACGACTACTACATAAATAGTTTGATGACATTAATCCCAGGCACGGTAGGTATCCCCTCAGCTGTCGTATTATCACGGCAAAAACTCACGTTAATAAACTGCGAGGAACAGATAGTTTTAGAAATAAATACGGGCCTTTGTCCCGCCCGCCCAGGCCGCCCAGGCCGCCCAGGCCGTGTAGGGCGGCGGAGACTAGAACTACATGCCTTTGCGTACTGCACGGAGCACGAACTATCACTTTATTCAGCAATCGGTTCAGGTCACTCATTAGCATATTGCGCCTGAATAATTTAAATTTAAAGTGAAGTTGACGAAAGGCTGTCAGCTGTCGTAAGGCGGTCCCAATGGTCCTAACAAGCCGCCCAGCTCCACCTAGGCCTCCTAACGAGCTGGATGTAACCAGCTTTTACTAATCATTAGGTAGAATAGTTAGTACTTTATGAGAACTATGAAATCAGGTTTATTTTCGAATGTTGCTGCCCGTTCTAGCCTTTTTCGCGTGGAACTAGCATCTACATTCACTTAGCTTTAAGACGTTTCAAAGTGATCCTGGCGATTCAATGTGATCCTTCGCCTCCCGGCGCAGCGAGTCTATTACGTAAAAAAATGCAGCAGCAGGAAAATGAGTCGTTGCTTGTTGAATAAACAAATCCCAACGCTATTGCTTTTTCTTACGTAAACGATCCGCGGTTTAAAACACACAAAGGAGGCTGTATTTCTAAACGATGGTCGGAAATCCTGCGTCGTATTAGTGTCATCATTGAGCGTGAAAAACGGCTTTCAAGGGAAAATTAATTATAATGAGGTAGCTATTAAAAGATAAGTAGGTAGGTACTTTATTGTGGTGAGAGAACGTAAAGAAATTACGTAGTGCTGGCATTCATATTTATTAAATTAAGCAAATTGTTATCTTAATGAGGGCATTTTAAAGTGATCCTTGAGATTTCATTATGAGGTTTTTGGCAAATTTTAGTTTTTTTATTTTTTATTTTGAGGTGGGTATTTGTATTATTGTGGAGTGGCGGCTAAATATGAATAGCAGCAAATCTACATATACATATAAAAGGCAAAAGTGATTGACTAATGTATCAACGCACGGGCCAAACCCTTAGGGCTAGAAACTTAGAATTTCACTCACGTAGTCCTCTTATGACGTAGGCATACACTATCGAAGGATTTTTCAAAATTCAACCCCCAAGGGGCCTAGCGGGCCGCCCGACTATGTAGATATTTTTTAATAAAGTAAAGAAATAATTTCTAAAGTAAACGTGCGCGAGCGAAGCCGCGGGCTAGAGCTAGTATTTTATATTTTTTAAACCTTCACAAACGGTACAAATTATAAAGGCTTACTGGAAAATGTTCACTGAAATTGTAAAATAACAAACTTTACCTTATATTTTTTGCGCTTTGATCGCGCTATATTACTATTTCATCCAATTTTCCAGGTCATTAATATTTGTTAAATCGCTTTCTTCCAATTAGCCACCAAACAAGAATATTTTTAGTATTTTAAACCTTTACGGCTAAGGAATGCCGGCCGCTGAATCTTTTTCGGTATTTCTTTGTCAATTAGTAGAGATTCTAATCAAGCGAAACGGAGACGCCAAAATTATTTAGAAAGTTTGTAGGTATCAATTTCATAAAATTATGATTGACATTTTTGAAAGTAAATTATTATGAATCATAAGTAATAAATTCAACATATTTTGCATCTATTAATATTCAAATTGTCAACGCTATAAAAAAATAAAAAAAACATGTCTCGGAAATTACACTTCATATCGACAAATTATGAAACATGTTACAACTATTTATAGCTTAAAAACTCTTTCTTCTTCTTCTTCTTCTTGTCGTGTCACTAGTTTCTTTCAAAACAGTGTGTTGAAAGGATTTTAAGTGCGCCTCAAGAGGCACACGAAACACTTGAAACTAAAAAACTCTTTGATACTACAAAATGATTTTTCAGCAGCTACATTTCAAGCAAAGGAAATTATTTTATCAAACGTCTGTCCCTTGTCTCCAAAGGACCTAGCAGCTATCAAAAACTCTACCCAAAAAATATGACGCACAAATCCTAGGTTTGTAGCTAGAATATCGGACATAAAACTAGACCCGGGTAAAATGTCGCAAACACCGGTTGCAAGCTTTTTGAGTAGGTAACATAATACTACACCACTCAGCTTTACTTGTCTGTTTTTAGGGTTTCGTACCTAAAAGGTAAAACGGGACCCTATTTCTAAGAATCCGCTGTCCGTCCATCTGTCTGTCTATCTGTCTTTGCGTCTGTCATCAGGCTGTATCTCATGAATCGTGATTGGTAGCCAGTTGAAATTTTCACAGATGATGTATTTCTATTGCCGCTATAACAAAAATACTACAAACAGAATAAAATAAATATTTAAGGGGGCTCCCATACAACAAACGTGATTCTTTTGCCGTTTTTATAGATAATGGTACGGAACCCTTCGTGCGCGAGTCCGACTCGCACTTGGCCGGTTTTATTTTTGTTATATCATAAATTTGCCAAATTCGTAATACTCCAAAAAGGAACATTTAGATAAAAAATGTCTTAACCCGTTGCCACATAACGTGTTTTTGAGTTACACTACCACCACATTATTTTTTTATTTTAATGACGTTATTATACTTTGAAAATGAACACTTGTACATATTGTTTAATCAATGCTTATAACTAACTTAAGCATTTGAGCAAAAAATCTAGGCATTATAAAAATCAGAGATCTGACAAATAACTATAAGTGTAACCTAATACAATCTTCTTATTTTTTGGCACTTGAATATATAAACTATTATTGGCCCAATCAAATCACATTTTTTATAAATTTACAATGGGTAAACAGTTACAATTTTGACGTAATTTTGTGCACATCTTTTGCGATCACTTGGGTTTTTTACATTAAAAACACATGAAATATGCTTTGCGATTTATTTTAGGATCACAGGTTGAGCAAGTCTCCCTGTATTCATAAATTTCGATGTTATCAGTTGAGGACGTGATAGGCTCTTGGTCCATCTTCAGTATAAAAATTGAAAAGTAAAGAAACACGTAACCACCTAACAGCGGTCACCATGACCGCAAACAAGATTAATTACCTGTAACTTTTGAACACGCGCACTTATGAACCTATTGAGCGCACAGTGCGTACTGAGGAGAGTGGGGGTAAAGTAGACATTTTTCGGGGACTTATTGACGCGCCTGACCTCCATAATGAGCTGGCTCGGTTTTCACTATGCATGGAGTGAGATTCTAGCTGTAAGTCTAAAGTACTGTGAATGTGATATTTAATTTACTGAATACCTATTATTTATAAATCGTTTTTTTTGCTGTGTTCAGTCATTTAATGTTTGTGGTTGTTTATTTAATTCTTATAATAATTGTTAATTAGTGTAATTGGAATATCTATACTATTTAATTAAATAAATAAATAAATTAAATAAATAAATAACATAAATAAAAAATAAATAAATAAATCATCCCGCCTTCTCAGTGTTCGCTAGGTCGTTTACTTTTTCCGTACTTTTAGTAAAGTCTATCATTTTTCTATCACAACAGCACTACCTAGTGTCTCATATTATATACGAGATCACTAGAGCCCACCTGCTTTGAGGTGCGGTCTAGGTTACGAAATATGTTTTTATTCCAAGTTTACCTATGTCAGTCCAGTGGGCGTGATTGAACCCTTTTTATTCCAAGTTTACCTATGTCAGTCCAGTGGGCGTGATTGTACCCCACACGTCCAAACATCCAAACTTTCGCACTAATTATATAAATAAGATATACACATCCGTACCATATCCACTTTTTTAGGTAGCTTCTGTGTTTTGTTGTCATATTAATGTATAAAGTATTTTTTTGTCATTGGGCATACAAACTTACGGCCCACCAGATGATAAAAGGTTCTCGTCGCTATTGAACGCCCGAAACACCAGCAGCGTTGTCTACCCTGAACGATTTTTATAAAGCAGTTTTAGTATAGGTTAGCTTAAAAACACAAATACAATACGTGTTAGAACAACCAGGTATATCGCCACGCGCTTCAATAACAGGTTTATTGAAGCGATTGTGTGATGGTATCATATTCCTGAAAAATGTGAAACTCAATACGATTTCAACTCACATTTTTCAGGTGTAACGTGTAGCTGCATTTTTATTTTTTACAGATTGTGGGTATTCACGAAGCATCGAATGTGCTCCAACTATTTCGAATATGTAAAAACTTTTGATTCTAAGGAATAAAAATATTTGATGTTAAAGTGACCATGCGACCATTAAAAAAAGTCGGTCGGCGGAAAGCAGATTTGATGAACAGATCTTAGGTAGGAAATAAACTTGCCACAAAACAAAGGATGTCCACCGTGCCCGGAGGATCACAGTGAGCCTATTTTTTTCGCAAAACTTCTCATTCTCACACACAATAACTATTTATTCAGTAAAATCACTTTCAATGGTCTGTAATTGACGTAAATTTATTTTATTGTGTAACTAACAACCTATGGATTTATGTTGTCCGAAATAAAAGGATTTTATTTTATTTTTTATTATTTAAACCAATTTCACGAGACCAAGCCAAGACGAACTGAAACCAACTTCGTCTTCGTCACGTTCCCTCCTAAGCCCCAGCAGATCAGTCGTCGACCCGGGTTGGCGCGCTACGGACGTAGCACCCCGTAGCTGCGTAGCGCTACGCACTCTACGAACTTACAAACTGAGTTTGTTTCGATATTATATTGTGCTCCGTTGAATGATTTAATGAATATTTTTGTGAGTTATTGAAGTATATAAAACAAATTGAATGTTTCATGGTATTGAAAATTAAATAATTTTCGACAGACCTAAAAATCTACGTATTTCAAAGTTTATTATAATGTAGGCACTTAATTGAAAAGATAAAATTTAAAAGTGTTAACGAGTTGTTAAGTTTTATTATAACGTAGTTTCTATCATACACGTTCGAAATATATTTAAAATTAAATGAGTAGCAGGCTATAATATTTTAAAAAGTTTTACATTATAAAAAGTAAATAATATAAAACCATTTTTAGCTAACTAAATTTAAATGAAAAAGTTTCTTTATAATATAATACAAGTATCATTCAACAAATGCCTTTATCGTGTTTCTTAAGAGCTTGCAAAGAGCAAAATCATAAAAGAATTTAAAACGGTGAAATAATTGTTTTTTCAAGTGTGTGCTGGCGCTATAGTTCAATTTGTTAGAAAAACTACAATTCATTTCAGTGATAGATAATATTTATTCACCAAAATAAAATAAAAAAATATTCTCTCTGGTAAACAGCTAAACGTCTCAAAAAATATCCATACGTTCTTAATTGTAACTCAAAAAAATGGAAGAAAACCCGGAATTCTTCCGCATGAACGAAACGTCAGCAGACTTCCACCAGCGATGCACGAACCTGAGCACCTTCGACTGCAGCGAGGCGGAGATGCTGTGGCTGATGATGGGCCCGCGCCGGCTGCCGCTGCAGAAGATCGTGCCCATATCGGTGATGCTGCTGGTGATTTTCCTCACCGGCGTGGTGGGGAACGTGGCGGTGTGCGCGGTGATCGTGCGGCATCCCGCGATGCACACCGCCACTAACTACTACCTCTTCAGTCTGGCGCTGAGCGATCTTCTGTTGCTGTTGTTTGGTGAGACGCTAACGATCTTACTACTATAATGCATGATTTGTTACTATGAATGAATTAATGAAAATACTTTAGTCTAGCAACACCAAAAAAAACAACACTAAAAATTAAATAAAAACTATACAATGGGTTGTCTTACCGCTGAAAGTGATTTCTTCCAGACAACCTCTGATTGGAGAAGATTGTAAAAGTAAGGAGGATTGTTCGCAGGTACACGCGTAAAATAACAAGATGAATAGTCAAAACTGTATAAAAAAAAACAAGTTACACACTAATAACTACTATATTTTTTTCCAATGTATCATCATCATCATCATCCGCAGCCTGGCTGACTTTGTTAAAATAATGAATCACATGTTATGTAGAATTTTCAAAATTGTATACATTTACGTCTGCCTACCTCCCTAATGCATCCTCAAATAATCTTAAATTGGTATTTGGTACTAAGAGATCTGGGCCATCTACCGTGCCTGGTTATCAAAGTCATGAAGCTGTCTCATTTTTTTCAACATACATTTATTCCTAGTTCGGGCAGCAGAACCGGCCCAATTGGCTTACTTAGGCGCCTTAATACCGAGTAGCGCTCGCCTCAAAGGCCTTTGTATCAGCGCTCAAACAAAAGAAAGGAGATATCTCGTCGTGGAGATCCCGGGGGAAAGACAAAATGCTACAGGATAGTCAACAATAAAGGAATCCTAGTTACTAACAGATAAAAGCTTGCTAGGTACTGTGCGTTGACTTGATAAGATTTGTACAAAAGCCTTAGATTTCTGAAAAATAATTATACAATAGTATAGCCGACCACGGCTTCACCTAGAGGTATTTAAAAGTAGTGATTGCTAACATTAATATTGTAGGTTTTCTCTTGATTGGGTTCATTTATGTTTTCTACCCCGTTCCCAGTATTTTTAAGGGATAAAAATATTTTATTTTATTTTTTTATGACTTGTTGATGGAATAGTTCACCTGGCAAAACAAAGCATTACCTTGTAAGTCATGCCTGATAGGAACGTGCCCTGCGATGCTCTGGCAGCGTCCACCATCTAAAGGCATACAGATCTTAAGCCTGCCTGTAATTTCAGCGTATATTTTTTCTAAGTTTCATCTCGATTAGTTTAGGGGTGTTAGGACGTGATTGAGCCACAAAAATTCAAGATCCGAACAATAAAATGTAGTTAAGTCAAATGGTGATAAATAATATTTTAAATAAAACCGGCAAAGTGCGAGTCGGACCTGCGCACGAAGTGTTCCGTACTATTATATATGAAAACAACAAAAAAATCACGTTTGTTTTAAGGGAGCCCCCTTAAATATTTATTTTATTCTATTCTGTTTTTTAATATTTGTTGTTATAGCGGCAACAGAAATACATCATCTGTGAAAATTTCAACTGTCTAACTATCACGATTCATGAGATACAGCATGGTGACAGACGGACAGACAGACAGACGGACGTACAGCGGAGTCTCAGTAATAGGGTCCTGTTTAACCCTTTGGGTACGGAACCCTAAAAACAGTGTAATGGTAGGATATTTACTTATCCCGGAAACAGAGCAACAGAAACGGCACCCTGCGATGGTACGTATAGTTGTAGTTAGCCAATTATTTGTCCAGTTAGTGTCCAGTACTCGAAGTCTGACTTTTCTTATTGTATTTTTTTTTATTTTCTGTATCGTCAGGCCGTTTTTATTTGGAGACTCGTGAGTTATCACTATGCCTGATGGAGGCGCCTATCGAGACTCCATACAAAAATGGCCTGACGATACAGAAATCTAAAAACAAAAAACTTCGGGTACTGTCCAGGGTCCAGGGCAGAAAATCTATATAAACATATTAACTTATAAACGTATTTTTACGTATTTAGTACGCTTAGATTTATTTTCTGTGGTAATTAGTAATATTCAAATCCTTTATTAAAAAATAAAATAACATTACAGAAAGTACAAGATTGTGGCCGTTGCGATTGCCTTAACTAGCATAAGCGGCTTATATTTCTCTTGACTGAGCTGTATACCAGATGGAAATATCATTACTGCAAAATAAAATAACAATATTTCATTAAGAGATTAAAAAATAAAAATAAAAATATAGGGTTTTGGAGACTGGTGCAAGGAGGTTTTTGGTAGTTTTGCCCGTATAATATAGGTATGTGTATTTATCTATTTATTTATTTGCATCTCCAACATCGTATACATCAAATTACATTCATAACATTAAAAACAAAGATACAGTAAAACATGCTAAATGTTACAATAATTATAGAAGACAGACAACATGCAATTAAAAAAACAATTAGAGCGAGAGCGAGTGTAAAAAAAAATCCTAAAATACAGTTAAATATGGAAGAAAAGAAGAAAAAAAAAATCTAATGACAAATAAAACTAAAACGATTTACATAAATACATAAAAAATTCATTAAATTAAAATTAAAATTAAGTATGTACATTACAATTCATCAATATCTATTTGCAAATAATAAAATAGTTAAAAAGTTGTTGAAGCGGTGCATTAGGGCCATATGTAATATTAAAAAGCGAGACTCATGCAAGGAACACTTTTCGAACCTAAAAATTCTAACCGTAGCCAACTATCAGACATTTTATATGATTATATATATATCAGAGAAGTCGCTGTTTTTATTAAAACTTATCCTGAGCTATTTGAATGGTTTGCAGTTGGAAGCCGGCAGGAGGGTAAAATGCGCAATGTATCATGTAAGACAGATTTGCTTCGTAAAAGCGTATTTTGTATGGCATCTAGCATATTTAATAAAATTCCCCTTTCACTTCGACTCCTGCCAAAAGATGTTTTTAAAAGAGATTTGAATGATATTTTGTTTAGGAAAGCATATTACACATTAAGTGACTTTTTAGGTGACAGTGACGTTCATTTTGTCCTACCCACATGACATTGTAGTTAATTGATTTCGCTAATTTAGATATTGTTATAATTTTATTCTTATTTTTTTTTAATTACTATTGTGATTGACATGATTTAAATTCTTCTATAAATTTATGTTTTGTATGCTAAGAAGCAGGATCTGGAGATTCTAAACCATACCCACCTACCATCTTATTATTTTATTGTAACCTGGATTCACAAACAATAAATGATTTATGATTTATGATTTATGATTTATGATTTATGATTTATGATTTATGATTTATGATTTATGATTTATGATTTATGATTTATGATTTATGATTTATGATTTATGATTTATGATTTATGATTTATGATTTATGAAGTATATTTCGATTTAAAAACAGTTTGCTTAAACGTGTGCAATGAGCCGTGAAATAAGTCCACGTCATCGTTGCCCTTCGAAACAGAGTTGTACTGACGTACCATTCGGTTCAAGGGAGCATTAAGCCCGAGATTAGTGCTGCAGTAATCTGCCTGAAAAAGGTTAAACCTAGGCAGCCTTGAGGCAGCAGAGAACCGAAGGGACGCCAACAACTCCGGAGCATCCAAAAGACCGTTGGTGAGCTTTTGTGCTAACTGTTATCAAGGGAATGCGTCTGCGCGATTTCCGTGTATGTTAAAGTATGTTTGAACGTTGTGGGAGGTGCTATGTATTTTGTTTTTAATCTATAACTGTAGTTTAACCGAAAGACGAAGCGTAGGTCGTATATGGTAACAAATGTTGCCAACGTGACTTACCCGATCGAAAGAAAAAGATCAATAGTCATCTCTGTCTCTCGGTCATCAAAATAAAACTAAATGTCAATTGAACAGAATAATGTAATAGGTACCTAGCCGAATTTTTTATTTATTGTCTGAACTAATGTATGTAAATATAGTTGAAAAGTTGAAAATAAGAATGACACGAATCATTATTTAGTATCTTTAGGTTTACGGCTTTATTTTCACCATGACATTTGACTGGAGCCAAATTATTTGGTGTAGCCATGACGTCACAATGTCAGCGTCGTCTGAAATAACCACTATGCAGATAAATAAAAAAGAATAAACGAGCCTTTAAGAGAAAGCATGGAGGTAATATCATACTAGTCTAAGAGAGAAAGCGTCTAAATACTGATGTTAGAACCGCGATTTTTTCATATAATATTATAACTAAAAGGTAGGTATTTTCAAATTCTACTAAGAACTAATCACCACAGAATTCAAAAAATACATTCGCCTCAAAAGTATACGAGATTGGGACTCAAGCGAGATATGCTTTTCGAGATCAACTAAATATCTGAATGAAAAAAAAATGGTTGCGTAATATAACGTTTATTACGTTACCATATTATTTTCTACAATAAAAAATTCGAAATCAAATGAAAATTTCTACCATAAATTAAATTTTTATTAAAAATCACATGTCATCTTTTTCACACTTTCAATTATGTTACATACGCCTACAATTTAGTCTACTTGTGAATATTTCAGGCTTCAAGATTGTAATTTAATAACTGAAGAGCCCTCAACTAATCTTGATAAGACTTTTACTTACATGCCGCCAAGCAGCGTTACTATGTTTCGCTTTGAAGGGTGTGGGTCTCGGTGAAATAACAGGTACATGAGTCTTAACATCGTAGGGCATGTTCCGATCGTGCATAACTTGCGAGACATCGCTTTCTTATAGGTGATGGTTACCACTTAACATCGGGTGGACCGTGTACTTGTTCCAATAGAAAGTAGTATAAAAAAAGTCTTTGTGGACTTATCGTCACGACACAGTGACAATAGTAACAATTTCTCATACAGCGGTAGTATCACAAGTGGGCGCCTTTAAGGCACTACAATATTAATGTAGCTTGCATGCCGAGGTTGGATGTTGCCTACATTTTAAACACGTCTTTAATTTGGTCGAAAATTGGAAATCTCACCTGATTGTAATTTGTTATTTATACATATACACTTTTTTTTTACAATTGAACCATCATTATAATAATCCTCTTGAAGAAGTACAACGCAGGACATATATGAAGGTAAACCTTCGTCTCAGATTTGGTAATTAGTTGATTAATTTCAGTAAAATTACAAGTTTTTAAAATATCTCATAAATATTTAAGCCATCGAAGGTCTTTGTGGCTCATTATTCGTATTAAGCGATTTACGTTTTGTCATTTAACGACGCCATTTCCAATTGAGTAATTAGGGAACTTTTATTTTAGCGTAAACTCCAACGAAAGCCGTTGGCTAGCTTTTAGACTGAAATTCTTTGTAATTAAAACCCTTTCACGTTTATGAAGTTTTCACCACCTAGGGAGAGTTTTGGTGCCATCAAAGTCCCTTTTATCTTGAAATATTAGAATAGTCTAGGCTGGCGGCGGCGACTGGCGTATAAATGGAATAGCCTCAAAACGCCTCACCTCACGATAGACGCTGCCTCAGATCTTTACATAGCCTTCTTGTAATTATTATTTTTGTAAGCCTTTGTTTTAATAGGATTTTATTGATACTATCATTTTTAATAATGACCTATAATATCCCATGTTTGTATATGTACTTACAAACAGATAAAAAAACGGATTCATTTTATTCGAAATCATTTATTTTATATTTTTGGTTGCTACGATTACGACTTTCATCATTATCATTGGTCTAAAGAAGTCTAATGTAGGCGATAGGCCTCCCCGATACGTTTCCACGACTTCCCGTGATTTTTTCAATCGTGTCCATCAGATAGAGGGGCGTCCTCCAGCTCGTGGTCACAATTCGAGCGTCTTTATTCTCATGTGACTCAGTTCTAGAAGCTATATGGCATATTCATTGCCATTTCAACTTACTTCCCTGTTATTATCTTCCTGCCCTTATCCCACTCTAAGTGGGGTCGGCACAACAGGTTTTCTTCTTCCACTGTCCTCTATCATTCGTCATCTCGGTGCTCACTTCTTTCTTAATCATGTCATCTTTCACACAGTCCTTTTCATTTTTTTATTGATCTGCATCTCCTTCTTACCACTATCCATGTCTTAGTAATATTTTAAAAGTAAGTATCGACCCAGACCATTGCCGTAGTACTATTATTTGTTATCTGTAACGATCTGTCGATATTCAAATTAGAGGTGTGGGCGTGTTTTTATTTTGCTTAGAAATAGCTTTTCTCTATATGATTCTATAGCTGATTCTGAGAGAAAATAGTGAAAATAGTATCGAGTACGTACTACCTTTTTGTCAAACGCTTCGGAGCAAATAGCTCTGGGCAATAAGTCTAAATAAGATCGCACAAAATACATTTTGGATTAAATTAACTGAAAGAGAATTTCAATTTGCTTTCGGCATTGTTTTGAAAACTCTCCATAGGTCTTAGAGAGTTTATACCCTACTTGAATAGAGGCCAAGTTAATTATAGCTTAATTAAAACGTGCAGGCCGTACGCTGTGTCGTAAGCCTAATAGCGCGAAGTTTGATAATAATTAATTACAGAATATCACATTTTGTATTAATAAATTAATTTTGTGAGTTGCTTAGGTTTGGAAATAACAATAATGACAATGGCCGTAACAATGACTTTATCCTGCTCCTCACAAAGAGCTCTACTACTTTTTTTCTATTGAATGACGGACAGGTGCCATAAACGGGGCGAAGAAGAAACAACTTCACGACTTTAATCTCCAGGCACGGTAGATATCCAAAATAGACAAGACTGGTAAAGAATAATTTCCTTTAGTTTTTGTGAAATAATATCTCACGTTGACAGCAATAATGTAATGGTTTACTTTGAAAATAAACAGCGTAAACAGTCCGTCAACATAATTTAATTTCCAACAATGTAAGCGGGCCATAAAACTCGCATCGCGGCCCGGGGGGCAGCGATACGGCTATTTTACAATCTGCGGGGTGCAAAGTGATGTCTAATATGGGTGGACAATGAAAGCTCTTTACACAATTGTAAATATAGAATTGCAGTCTAGTCGTTCAGGGTGTGAACAGAATGCTTCAAAGTGATCCTTGTGATTCTGTTAAATAAATATCCTTTGAATTTTACATTTTTAACTTGACTTTATCTAGCCCCAAACTAAGCCAAAGCTTGTAATTTATAATATTTTTTTGAATATATATAACAATAATAATATAATATACTAACCAACTGAGCTGTGAAGGCTGTTAAAAATACAAAGGCACAGTTGTTTGGTCATTTTAACAAATAAATAAAAAAATGTCGACATTGCCCCAAACTAAATAATGGGAACCAGATTGTAATAGGAATCAGATAGCTGATATATAACTTTTTATTAATGTTAATAAGTACTTACAATATAATAGTTAAACACCCACGTTTATCACACAAATGTTTGTTCTGTGTGGGGGTCGATTTCTTTCAAAGGTGAACTAGTTATTCCCTTTTCCAGATACATTAAAATGATTTTTCACTTTGCGTTCGTGGAATTTTTACTTTTGCAAAATACTAAAGCGTATTTTTTCACTCGACGGCGAGCTAATTGGATTGTGAGGGCTCGGTTTTATAGTTAAAGAGCTAGCTCAAAATAAGATGAATTTCATGTTTTTAGTATAAACTTTCATTTTAGTCTATTAGCTTAGGCCAAAGATTGGTGAGAGTCAAAATGGCGGGTGTACCATACAGCATCAAGTCAAGATTGGTATTAAAAAAGAATGGCATACACCCGCCATGGGTGGTTTTTATTGTAGTGTTGATGGGAATATCTAAAAGGAGTTCGCGATAATACCTAAAGTTCATTTTTATGTTATTTTTTTTTCTAAATTATTTTTATTTAAACGTCATCCGTTTAAACATATAGGTCAAGGGAAATTGTTTCAAAAAGGAAATGAAGTAGTCTAGATTGAACTATGTAGTTATGCAACTAAAAGAAACTTAGCGAAGCTCTTCCTATAACACTAACATCGCAATAAATATTGATAAAGTGATTACTTTTTAAACTGGCGACTGGGATGCAAGAGGTACGGGTTTGAATCACGAGGCGGGACATTTTTTTTTTAAACTACTAGCTGACGGAACAAGCAGAGGGCTCACCTGATGTTAAGTGATAACAATCACCTATAACAAAGCATTGCCTCGTAAGTCACGCACGATAGGAACATGCCCTACGATGCACTGCCCCGCGTCCATCAACTTGAGGCTTACAAATATTAAGCCTCATGTGACCTCAATTATCATCTTCTCAAGACGGGAGCGACAGACAGTGACCTTTGTCGCGGCTGCCTACGGGAAAAAGAAACTGTAGAGCATGTACTGCATTGCTCTGCAACAAACGAAGCCAGATCCAAAACGGGGCTGCAGGAGCTGATCGAGTCTTGCTCCCCTGCATCCACATCATCATCATCATCGGGGATGCTGGAACATTGCTGCCACCAACCCAAAGTCCTGCTCCGCTACTTTAAGAAGCTGGGCTGGCTGGGGTGAGTTTAGCAGGGGGATAATGCACAATACACCCCACTGCGGGACGTCAGTGCAGATCTCATTCCCCCACCATGAATTAGAATTAGAAGCCTCATGTGCCTGTAATAACACCGGCAACCACACTCTTCAAACCGAAACAGAAAAAAGCGCGGTGGTAGTTCTTCCCCGGACGAGCCGCTTATAGAGTTATGTAGGTAGTTCGAAAACTTTAGTCGTCGTTATATCTCTGTCACGCCCATCGGCCCATCAATCAAACTAACAAGTCTGAAGCCCAATGACAGTGGGTCGCCAGACGCCCTCCATCCACTCCATTTGTTTGTGCTGGTGACAGCGCTAGGTCTCTAGTCTGGCTAACTGAAAGTCAAAATAGTCCTCTAATAAAACTAAAGAACACGAGATCGCGTTAATCTTAAAAACTAGATGAATCTTATCTTGTTCCACGCGACTAAGTTTTTCTAAAACTAACGAACTTTTGACTTGGTTCTCTAGTAGTTTTGTATGTACTTTCTAACAAACGTAATATATTAACTTCAAAATTCGATCAGAAGATAATAAAGCTAAAGTTGAATGTTAGTTTAAGGCTAATTTAATTTTAACTTTTGCAGACATCAACTTTTTGTTTTGTGAAAACTCCATGTTTTGTGTTCTAAATAAATTTATTTGATTTGAAAAAAAAAACACAATTGAGTATAATAATATTGGTGAACATTCCACAAAGCTCTAATTAGCCCTAAACTAAGCAAAGCTTGGGTACCAGATAGCTGAATACTTACATACTTTTTAATGTAAGCATACTTATATTAAAAACTGTGTCCCTTAGTCCTTAAAAACACAGACAGAGAAAAGAACATGTATTTTCAACAAAAAATATTGTTCTGGGTATCGAGCCTACGGCGCAGAAGGCAGAGCTACTACTAACTGAGCTGTGTGGGTTGTCATCCGGTTTGTGTCGCATTGGATTTGGAAATGAAAATGGTTTGGATCACCAAACCATAGGCTAATTGCTTACTTATCTATACATTTCCAAGCAATCCCCATGCAGAATAAATAAATAAATATAAATCAATATTGGTAGACTTTCCACACAGCACTATCTAGCCCCAAACTAAGCCAAAGCTTGTAATATGGGAATCAGATAGCTGATATATAATACATATACATATACATATATATATACTTTTTTTTGTTGTAAATACATACTTATAATTATATAATAACACCCAGATAGAGAACAAACATCAATGTTCATCACACAAATATTTGTTCTCGGTGGGGATCGAACCCACGCCCTACGGCGTAGAAGGCAAAGCTACTACCAACTGAGCTGTGAAGGCTGTCCTATAAAAACCTCTTTGACTTTGACTCCTCAGTTCACCGAAGAAAGTCTGGTCAGATATTGCCAGTGGCGGATGTACCAGCAGGCTGAGTAGGCTGGAGCCTAGGACGGCAGACTTAAGGGGGCGGCAAATTAGGCTTTTTTCCGTTATATGGTTAACTAATCTTGTTTTTGGGTATATTTATAAGCTAAGAAAAGCTCTATTATGTACCTTCTACTTTTAAGATTGAGCTTTTGGAAAAGGAACTGACGCATTGATCCCCTAGTTCGCAACACAATCATACTAATAACGGGAAAAAGCTGATGTAATAAAGACGATAGTGCACAAATCATAAAGTTGCAATTTATTTTAATAAATATGGTTGTAAACTAGGGTATGGAAATGTAGGGGTGAGTAGGGGCGGCATGAATAGCCTACTGGCGGACAATATGTACACCCACCACTGCTGGTCAGCAAGCTATGTTCCTTTCCAAGTTCCGATACGAGAGACCGAACAACTAGATTAGATTTGGCTCGTACCTGTCTCACGAATAAACCGACTGCTCTTCGGTCGCAAACAATATGAACGCTTGAATCTGAACTCTGTCCAGAATAACAAATCGGGAGAATAATGGTACAAGGTGTAAATTGTATTATTGAATTCTGTATAAAGATTGCTTATTTGTAAAAGTTGTCGTAGTCAAAGTCAAAAGGTATTTATTCAATAAATTCACAAGGATCGCTTTGAAACGTCTTAAACCTAGGTAAATCTAGGTGCCACGCGACCAAGCCTAGAAGAACAGGCAACAAACTTACGGCTTGGTACAGTTCTTTTATATGATCCTTGTGGTGCCAATCAAATTTATTGAGGCGTAGGCATAACAGAAAAAGGTAAATGCAATCAAATTCATAAGACGTTGTGAACGGGACTTTCAGATATGATTTCCGACCGATGGCTATAGTCATATTACGTACATAAATATAAGCTTCAGAGAAGTTTCTTACGTGTTGGTGAAACAAACGGGTATGTAGTTAAAAGTTACGTAAAAGGGATCCCTACTCATACACTTGATAAACATCCCAACAGGATATAGTCAATGTAGTATTTGCTAAAACCTGAACGTGATCTTCTTTAAACCTACCTATATATTAAGTCTCATGATGTCCGCTACACGAACTTTTTTTTTATGTATTAGGTTCCATTTTGTAGCTAGGTAGGTACCTAGGTATATTCTATTGCTCTATATATATTTTTTATTGTTTAATACACAGGTGCCTTATTTTTAACCGACTATAAAAAAAGGAGGAGGTTCTCAATTCGAATGTTTTTATTTTATTATTAAAAAAAAACATTTATTTATTATGTCTTCAGTTTTCGAGAGTCATCTTCTCCACACCCTGTAGAAAAAGCGATGTTTTAGTCGAAAACAGTTTAGTATCTGCCGCATCTAAAAAGTATCTTTTAGGAACGTATCCAGGCTGCATACCAACTAGGGTCGGTCGCACGCCTGTGGGCTATTTCGAGATAATATTCTCATAAAATACGGTTTCTTCAGGAAAGAATGGTAGAAGGATAAATTATTTTTACTGAAAAAATATATATTTTTTTTTTTATTTTTTTTTTTTATACAACTAGTTGATGTAAAAAGCAGATGGCCCACCTGATGTTAAGTGGTAACCATCACCTATAACAAAGCATTGCCTCGTAAGTCACGCACGATAGGAACGTGCCCTACGATGCACTGCCCTGCGTCCATCAACTTGAGGCATACAGATATTAGGCCTCATGTGCCTGTAATTACACCGGCAACCACACTCTTCAAACCGAAACACAGCAACGCTGCTTGGCGGCAGAAAAAGGCGTGGTGGTAGTACTTCCCCGGACGAACCCTTCACAAAGAGCTCTACTACTCTTAAAAATAAATATGTCTAATAATATATGTCTATTCGCTTCGCTCACTCAATCAATTAAATAATAATAAATAAATAAATAAATATTGGTGGACATTCCACACAGCACTATCTAGCCCCAAACTTAGCCAAAGCTTGTGATATGGGAACCAGATAGCTGATATACTACTTATATACTTTTTTTTTGTAAATACTGTTGCGCCGGACGCCTAGCAACTTGTTTCGTTATTTATCCTGACGTACAGGTGTTTTCAGAAGGCTGAAATATGTTTTCAGCCGTTGCCAGAAGAGGCTCTGTCACCTCCCAGTTGATTACAATTTCGACCAAGTTGCCGTGGTTTTCAGGCGCCTGAAACATGTTTTCAGTCCGTTTCAGGCTATTACCCATCGATCCATGCAATATCCTGAAAACCCGTTTTCAGGCGTTTTCAGGACCCCTTATGGACCTTCGAAGGACATTTCACTATAGAGCCATATTTGCATAGGAGTGAAAGAGATAGCAGTATTAGAAAGAGATAGCAGACTTTCGAATATTCTAGACTACTGTTCTAGAATCAATCGAAGGAAATGAACGAGAGCTATTACTGTAGAAAGAGATGCAAGTATGGTCTAGTATGATCCAGAACATTCTCAGGTTAGCTGTGTCGTATATAAAGCCAGTCGGCGAGAGCGACAGGCAGTCAGTTTGTGGAGAGGACTCGAGAAGAAAGTGAGTTAGTGAAAACGGTTCGAGAAGTCAGTTCGGTGAGATGGCTCGAGAAGAGAGCCAGTTTGTGAAGATGACTCGAGGAAGAAGTCAGTTCCAGGGAATGGCTCAGGAAGAAGTGCGTTGGAAGAAGTGGATAAAGGAAGAGAACTTTTGTTAAGTGATAGTTGAGTGATAATTAAGTGTGTTAAGTAGTGTTAAGTAGTGTTTTAGTTATGTAAAGTGTTAGTGTAAATAAATAAGTCATCTCTTGGATTATTATTGTGCATTTTCTATCCATACGAACCCCGAGCTCGTAACAATACTTACTTATAATATTATACCTCTATAACACCCATACAGAGAACAAACATCTATGTTCATCACACAAATGTTTGTTCTCGGTGGGGATCGAACCCACGGCCTAAGGCGCAGAAGGCAGAGCCACCAACTGAGCTGTGAAGGCTGTCATCATTAAATAAATATCGTTTATTGTTCAGAAAAGGGCTACACAATTATAGTATATCTACGTTCTATTACAAGAAGCTACAGGCATACTATGGTTTGGTGCTCTGAGCTTCGGACAAGAAATTCTGTTTCGCGACTCTCGGAGTCCGCCCATCGTAAAAAATGGTAGCATATTTATTTTTGGGAGACATTGGCTATTGTTCTTTATCTATTTATAAATGCTTTTGGTTATCAATGTTTGGGTTTCTGTAACATATTGTATTTGACTTTTTATTGTTAATATTCATTTATTTACAAAGAATTAATAAATGTATATCCAAAATCGAACTGGAAAATGTACAGCCTGTACAAGAGCGGTACAAGCCTTGTAAGATTGTCGTAGCATAAATTTCTCGTAACTTGAACTTTTTAATTTAACTTGTCACTTTGTCCGGCGGGCGGTAATGTTTGACTATAAAGTATTAATAAAAAGATTAAAATTGTGGGTTACAAAAACAGAACTAGATGGCGCTACAAAAAAGGGTTCCAAAATGTACAGCTAAAATGTTTAATAACAGTAATTTACGTTTATCAATATTGATTTTCAATTTTACTTATGATGTTTTACTTTATATTTTTCGTACGTAATTGATTTTTTGTCAGGAATTTATTGGAATCATAAAGATATGACTTTTTCTTTTCAATCATTCATCATATTATGTACACAACTACATTCAGTGATTTTGTATCTTCAAAAGTGTTAAAATGTGCGAACGAGAAGTTGTTTTATGTCTATCTACATCTTGTATGCTTGCGAATAATTTATCGGATAATATTGAATCTATGGGCGAAGGGACAGATAAATGCTCTGTGGCTGATAGCTTGCAGATTATTCCCGATCGCAGATTTACGGTAGAATTAATTAAACTGCTCAACGATTTTGCATTTAATCAGATTACTTTAATTGAGAACGAAGTTCCAACCCACTCGTATAGTTCTGTACTTGCATAGTTGCATACCTCCTAAACTTGTAGGTAGGTACTAGTACCAAGTGCCTACCAGTACGGCTTATAGGATTTATATAGTGTTTCATATTTTGTATTTTTTTTGTATTGTCCCACCTTCGATAAAATTAGGACTTACATTTTATGTAATTACCTTTTGAAGTAATGGAAACCTTTTTTTGGGGCAGCTACTTCTTGTTTTTCTGCAACACATTGAAAACTAACGCAGGAACAGAGTACTACCGTCTAAGCTATGTCTTTAGTTGTGGTAATTATAACACAAATCAGTTGTGTTATAATTGCTAAAAACTGCAAGTGCAATATTGTGCAATATTGTAGGTAGGTAATAGTTGTTGCTAATTGTAGTAGGTATGGTATCAAATGTAACGCTTGACTAAAGCTTACATAGTTAAAGAATAATAGTAATCCACAAACTCAATCTCTTTTTAAGTTCTGTAATAAGTACCTATAATTTTTATTAGTTATAAGTTTTGAGAAGCGCACAAGCTTGATTTACGTTCATACTTTAGATTGTTACTTTCTAGGATTAAATCTACACTGAAAATTGTAAAAAAAAAATTAACATATTTAAGTACAAATAAAGATATTTTTAAAATTGAAAAAAAAACTATGTCTTTAGTTATCTACTATTGTAAGAAATAAAGATTATTGGAAAAAATGTAGGTGATTTTCATACACATCATTTTTTACACAGATTTACATTAGTATTTTAATACTACTACATTAAAATAGTACTTTACATTAAAACCTAATTTTTATTATCTACCATTTGTCAGTGGCTATCGAAAGTCAGTGGGGTTATCGACTCTTACCCCATCACTAGTGCTGCGCAAGCACACTGTACTTGTGTATTCTATCCTTTTGTGCCTTCTGAACTTTATTTTTAGCATAATTTGTGTGCTTGGACAATATACCTCTTAAACAGTGAGTTGGATTATTATCTATATACTCCTGCGGCATAACTTGCTAATACTATAAAAATAATATTTAAAAACATTATGGATCCTAGTGAAACACTTATTTACGAAATTGCTATCACGTATATCTAATACACCAACTTCTGTAAAATATCTGTCATAATAAAATTAAAAGTAATATTTGAACGTACCTTTAACTACCCTCAGACATTCTCTAATAATCTTGAGTAGGATAATTAATTAGTGCAAGGGGTCTGACGGGATGCATTAACTTAGCACTGGTTATAATTGTCTTCAGATCAAGTTATCGGAAATCGATCTATTAGTAGATATATCTAAATTCTGGAGTAAAACTTAGTAGCTCATTTCTGAGACTTGCCTTCAGACAGTCGGGCGGCGAGAAACCAAACTTTTATATACCTTTAGAAGGTATAATGTGCTTTTAATTAGCAAATGGATTTTTGATAATACCCTAGGAGCTTTTATTTGGTACGAATGGGGCCATTAGTGGCGCTATAGATAGCGTGTTATTCACTTTTATTCTTTATTAACCATATTTCATTGAATTTACAAAATATATACAAAACAAAACTAGAAATGGTTGATTGTCTTACAAATGACGCACACTCAAACATTCTCAGAAGTACACGTTCTTTTTTTTTAAATGGAAGGTACCTTTTTGATAGGAACAACGTGCCGTACAATGCACTCACCTGCATCCATCAAATTGAGGGATACAGTTGTTAGGCCTCATGTGCCTGTAATTTCGCCAGAAAACACACCCTTCAAACCGAAACAGCGTTGCTGTTTGGCGGCAGAAGTAAGCATGATGGTAGTCCTTCCCCGGACGAGCCACACACAAAGAGCACTTTCCTGTTCCTTATAAGACGTTTCAAAGTAATTCTTGTGTTTTTTTTTATAATTTTGAATAATTTTGAATTTGAATTTAAATTTATTGACTTTGTAGAAGGCATAAAAACTAAACTTAAAGGTGTGCGTTGGTAAATAGCTTCATAAGAACAGTCACATGGGATTCTTCTAGTTAGCTACACTATTAAAACTTTTGCTAATTAAATTGTAGTTAGGTATATGAACTAGTAGGCGACTCTCGCGACCTCGTTAAACGTTGCGTAAACTAACTTTAATAAATAAACCCTTTGACGCTGCCCACGGTCACCCATTCAGGCGCTACCTAGGTAACCAGCGCGGGTATGCCACAGTCTTCATTTTCAAATTCAAAATCCAAAGTTCTTAAGTCCACAGTGTAAATAACGTAATTATAGGGATAAGTATTTCATTACTAAAACATAATTATTTCCTCTAGCCGGTGTAATTACAGGCACATGAGGCCTGTTGTATGCCTCAAGTTGATGGACGCAGGGCAGTGCATCGTAGGGCACGTTCCTATCGTGCGTGACTAACGAGGTAATGCTTTGTCTTAGGTGATGGTTACCACTTAACATCAGGTTGGCCATCTGCTTGTTCCGACCGCTAGTTGTATAAAAAAAAGTTAGGCCTATCTGCGTCTTGCATCGTCTTTTCCCAAATACCCAAAAAAGAAGCAGCAGCGTGTTGAATAAACCCTGCAAGTAATGTGTTGGAAAAAAGAAGAGTTACGACCACAAAGTAGGTACTTTTTACCTACTCTTTATACCATCTAGCTAGGTCATCCAGTTTCAAGCGGCCGTTAACAAAAAAATATAAGTCCCAGTAATCCCCTCATTCTTTATACTGCTTTCTTTGTTCTAGTCTCTGGGCATTGTTTAATGAGGGGTTCATAATAACGAAATTAAAAATATGTGTAATATACTGGCTTTATGCCCACGTAACGCACTGGCGTTTCTGGAGAGTATGAAACTTTTTTTAAAATGATGTCCCAGGTACTACCGCGTTTCATTCTAGAGATATGGATAGATAATAGTGACTTCTGACGCTAGTCCTCGTCAAAGAGAGAGAAACCATTTTGTAGGAATATCGGAGACTCCACGCTAATTGGGTCAATGTTGACGCTTGATCTGCAAATATTGCTACCTGCTGCATCGCCATGGTGCTCGTACGTAGTTACTGATACTCACGGCCCAGTTATTAAGCCTGTGTGTTGCTCGACGTTATATGACACTTGTGCTACAAGTGCGAAGAGTGTCAGAAATATGTAATGGACTCCGCACTGTGATAGGTCATTTTTTCATTACATATTTTGGTTCTTAACAAACTGAATTCTCGAATAAATAAATTTGTATTTTTGTATAATAAGTCGTGGGTGTAAAAACAACAGTGAGTCGCGTCGTCTAATGATCTCAAAAAACCATCTAATTTCTGTCTGTCAGCTAATTATAAAGATTTTTATAATTATACTATATTTTACAGATGTTAGCCTAATTTCACCGGCATCCTTCAATATGAAACACCAACGAAACTTCGCGGCAGAACTGACTGCTGGATGTTTATTCGATGATATCTTTGTTCCAGGTGTTCCAAACGACCTGTCTGTGTCTTGGCACCAGTACCCGTACAGCCTCGGCGTCGTGTTCTGCAAGCTTCGAGCGCTCATTTCAGAAGCGTGAGTATACCTTTTGATACCTTTTGCTACAGAAAGAGAGTGAGCAGAGACCTATCTTCAGCAGTCAGTGGACTTCTTCTTATTCTTATCGTGTCACCAGTTTCTTTCGAAACAGTGGACTAACTTTGATCATCATGATGAGAATCTAGCTCAGCTGCCCTGGAGGCACGTGTTAGCCGTTACTAGTAGAATACTGAAACATGAAGCATAAGCATCCCTCCCCTTGATGGATTTACCTAGATTCACCTAGCTTTTCGTTTCAAAGGGATCATTGTGATTTAACTCAACAAGTACCCTTATTAACACCTTGATCAATAGCTTGACAAATAATACCTTTGACTTCGACTTTGGACCGACGAGATTGTAAAGATCATGAGAAGAGAATAGTGGAAGGAGACGCTCAAATTCCTCACTATTTTTTACCACTAACTTTTCACTGCCAATGCCGTTGTCACAACTTGGTTTGAAGAACAAATTCAAGCGCTGGAGACGGCGTATTTACGAAACATTTATGTGAACATGCTTTTAGCCGAGTGTCGATAGAGAGAGGGTTTTGTTTATCGCGCGTAACTATGGATGTATGATCTATACTAAGTTATTTTCTTTATGTGTAATCGTTTTAAAAAGCAATAGCCATTAGCAGTAAAATAAGTCGTTGCTTGTTGATTAAGCAAGCACTACAGTACCAACTACAAATGAAGCATATGATAGCATGACAATTTGACTAGCACTACGGACAGCGATAGCGATAATATTTGTTTATTCAACAAGCAGCGACTCATATTACCATGTACTATCGCTATTGCTTGTTCTAGTCAAGTCAAGACAAAAGGTATATCAATAAAATCACAAGGATCACTTTGAAACGTCTTAAAGCTAGGTGACTCTAGGTTCTTATGTGTTAACCCGCGGGCTATAAAGATGAGTAGACTTAGAGTGGAAATGGGTTAAAATTCACGTGGAACTGGCACTTAGATTCACCTTAAAATAGATGCATCGATTCACTGACGTATTTTTATGGTTTTTGTCAACCCACATAAACTGATACTTTACTAAATTTCAGCATGTGGAATAAAAATAAACGAACCCAGTTGGCAAGCCTTTCCCATTTATTTAAAATCCACTTACACATTCGAACGTGCGGCGACGTGGGCTTTCGATAAAATTGAAGTTATGTTCAACCGGCGCGGAATACTGCGATGTTTTTATTGTAATTTAGTTTGAATATCATTAAAAATATGTCCCTGTGTGGCTCTTGAATTTGCTACAATAACGCACAGAATGAATAGTGGCGATGTAAACAAAGGCAAATGGTAATAAATTTCGCGTGTTTTTCTCTAACCTTGTTCATTGTTTCATTGTTATAATACTTATACTATATTTTTTTTAAACTTTACCCATTTCGTCAGATAACTGAACACAAAAAATATAAAATTTGTTAGAAGAGATCACTTTAATATCGATAAGACCGCCCGTTACATACTATGTGTTCTTTCTTACATTTTCATTGAATAGTTTGTGAGGTCCAGTAGTAATTTTTCATGTATTAATTAGGAAAATAACATAGGGACCTAGCCTAGACCTAGCTAGCTGGAATTTACTAGCATTTCTATCGTTTGTAGTTCAGTGAAATGCGAAATAGCGGAAACGGTCTACATCGCTGCGTTTCTGAAATGATTCAAAATAGTTGTAAAAATATAAGTACCGTATCGTTCACACACAGGTTATGGAATTATGAAAAAGTTAAAAGAAAACAATGAGGTTTTTGTGATTAAAAATCGCTAGGAATCATTTAATCTAAGAAATAATAAAGGAAAATACGAAAATAAAATATTAAGAAACTGTAATTTGTATCCTGTCGGCGTTCGACGAAAAGATTTGCCATAGCTTCGGGCCTAAACACAATACGGCTCTTACAAAAATGACAGTTTCAAAACAAGCACAAAGGAAGGTTGAAAAATTGATTTTAGGGCAGTTGCAGTTGTCCCACCGCCGGCGAGGAAGCGACTATCTATCGGCTATTTTCTCACTCAAGAAACGTTCAATAGAATACATTCCGTGTAAACAAAAGAGATGCATATATTAATAGTGGATCGCTGACTGTATACACTGCCGGCGAGGACTTGCTCCACAAGTTTGTCGCTGAGCGACAAAAGCTATAAAAGACTCGCTCAGCGATGCTCGCTTGGCGGTCAGAACTCACGCCGAGAGACCAACCAGCGGTCATTTCTCTAGAGTACGAGCGAGTGGCGCGAGTAATCGTCCGGCGCAATCGCACACTCGCTTATGGCGAAGACAAGAGCTAATGTGACGCTCGCTGCCGGTGGCCCGTGTTGCTCTATGCGCTCGCTCGCACGTTTCGACATGTTGTTTTCGTACTCAAAAGTTTGCTTTACTAGTTTTTGTGCTTGAGCAAACTTTTAAGTAGGTAAACTTGTATCGATTAAAATGAATTTTTGCTAAGCTGTGTGCTATGTGATTGCACACAAAATGGTTGATTGCGATTTTTCGAAAATGAGTTATATGATTTTATATCTTTCAACATGTCGAAACGTGGGAGCGAGAGTCACATTAGCTCTTGTCTTCGCCTTAAAGCCAAGCGAAGAAACTATCGGAACTACACACTCGCTTCCCGCTGCTCGCCAACTTGTTTCTACGTTCAGCTCTTCTCGCTTCTCGTTCATCGTCGGCGGTGGGACAACTGCCTAAAACCTAATATTTTTAAAAGCCTGCCTAAAATAGAGTAAAATAAACCCTAATTTACATGTAGGATTGGAATTTGAATAAATCAGTTTTGTCATCAATGTATTATGGAATTACGCTAACGTTTTTTTTCACCGTACCTATACAAATTTGCCGTCGAAATATTTTGTAATACCCTGGGGCCTATTACGAAAATAATTGGAATGATACAAAAAAAAGCACGGGGCGTATCACCTAATGGATCCGCGCTCACTTCGATCGCGAGCTTCACCTCACTCGCGTTGGCATTTTCATTTCACCGCCGAAACACTTACGCGGGTGTGATTGGTGATTGATCCTTCAAAGCGATCCATAAGATTCAACTGAATAAATGAGCACTGGTGGTTTAGTGGTAGCGGCCCCGCCCTCCGATCCAGTCGTGGGCTCGAATTCATTGCGGATTCCGCGGTCACTTGGGTGATTGTTATTGACGGAATAGCACTCCTGAAGTAGTAACTAAGGAAAAATACAATAAGAAATATGCCTAGCTAGTGTATAGATTGGAGGGCGCTGCTCAGTTTTATCGCAAAACATGTTCTTATACAAACGAAACGCTAGTTCATTCAATACCAGAGCAATATGGCTAAGATTAAAGTGACAACGAGAATTCTGCAGCGACAGCCCGACCTCGTTATCCTGAGAGTCCTGGAATAAAAGATGTGACATTTGCCGGGTACTAGGATTCCCATTTACAAATCGTAGTAGCGTTAGTACTTTTTGTACAAAATTGTTTATTTCGACTCCGAAAGCAACTTATAACTTTGTTATACGACTTGCTAAGGGAGCATGCAGATGCCCTACCTGATGTTAAGTAGTAACCATCCTCTATAACAAAGCACTGCCTCGTAAGACACGATAGGAACGTGCCCTACGACCATCAACTTGAGGCATACAGATGTTAAGCCTTATGTGACTGTAATTTCACCGGCAACCACACTCTTCAAACCGACACACAGCAACGCTGCTTGGCGGCAGAAAAAGACAAGATTTTTTTATGATATATAAAACTAATAATAATAAAACTTATATTTATTTATCACTGATTTGGATCAGTTGACCTATCCCTAGATCTTTAGCGACGGTCTGCAGATAGCTCAATTATTTCATATGTTTTTTGTAAATTTTATAAATACGTGTATTCATTGTAATTTGTTTAACACTTCGTTGTTTAACTGTGTCTGTATTCTCTTACCTGCGACTATGTCGAAACTTATTTCGTCACCAAAAGCAGTGTTTAATAATGAGCATGAAGTTGAGAAGCACCAAATTGTATGTCTGTTAAGGCTGGTTCGGACTGCGCCAGTGTTTTAGTTAAGTAGCGAATGAATATTCTAACTACTGAACTTGAAAATGCTGAAAAATCAGACGAATAAGTCAAAGTCAAAAGGTATTTATTCAATCAAATCAAATCAATTTTTGCCGGTGTAATTACAGGCACATGAGGCTTAACATCTGTATGCCTCAAGTTGATGGAAGCAGGGCAGTGCATCGTAGGGCACGTTCCTATCGTGCGTGACTTACGAGGCAATGCTTTGTTATAGGTGATGGTTACCACTTAACATCAGGTGGGCCATCTGCTTGTTCCATCAGCTAGTTGTATAAAAAAAAACAAGGATCACTTTGAAACGTCTTAAAGCTAGGTGACTCTAGGTGCCAGTTCCACGCGACCAAAGCCTAGAAGAACAAATAAATATACAAAATGTATTGGGAACAAAATATCAATACTTTCCCTTCAACGTGTTCAACAACATTAAATCAATAATTATCAATATCAACAGTAGAATTGATTTTTATTACAAAAAAAACATAAAGAACCTTTAGAACCATCTCGACGAATCTAGGCGCCACAGGACCAAGCTTGAAAAACAGACAAACTTACTAGCACTTGCAACTCGACTAAAATACTAAATCACACAAAACCATGTTCTAGTTTAAATGAATGTAGTTCAAAGCACCCTTGCACACACACATATGTATTAGTTGTATAACTCATTTAGTCGTTGTACTAAGCCGCTTGGACGCACACGTGTCACACACACGCTTGCAAATAACTACAGGGTGCCTACTGCCACAGATAAGAGAATACTAGACTACATATGATCTGATAACTGAAGATAATCCACAGCTTATAAGTGTTTGACCTAATAGACACGTATTTGACCTTTATCGTATGATCCATCGTATGATCTTAAGCCGGCATGTGAAATGAATAAGATATAATTGTATTATAAAAATAATATTATAAATATTGTCTAATAAAGTTGTAAGCGTGATATAGTACAGGTTGAACTTTGAGATCCAAATAATTTGTAACTAATATATCTTTTTTTTATTGAATGTTTTTATACTTTAAGCTTTTTTATGCTACTAACTTTATAACGTAATAGACTTCCTCTTTTCTGAAAACTGATTTTTCTTTTAAACTAATGTATTTCGCTTTTTTCGGGAAAACTTTTGTAAGCCATCTGAAGTAAGTATAATTTTTCGTAGTTTTTTTAAGCACTCTGTATTTCAATGGTGTAAGTGGATGTATGGCAAGTCTCGAATGTTACCTTAATTTTTTTAAGTTTTCAACTTTTTAATCAATGATATTATTATTTCAGTCAGTTGTGTTCAAACATAATTACTGGAATAAAAGTTGGGTTCGGTGGGAAGCTCAAGAGAAGCTTTATACGTAAAACGAATGCTTGTAAACCTGTTCCATGCCGAGTACTATTCACGGTTGTCAAACAATGCTTTTGAGCGATGGGCGATCGGGCACCGAGTGGCACTGTGGCACTGGCATGCCATGAGGTTTGTAATTCGTTAAAAAACAAAAACAAGAGAGTTACCTATCCAACGTTGTTTACACATTCATATCGAGTGGTGGCCAATTTTTATGTAACTGAATTACTTTCATGTTCATTTCTGTAAATATATTTTGTTTATTTGTCGCATAAATAAATGATATTGTATTGTATAGTGGTAAGTCGTCGGTCATTTAATTAAGACAATTTGATGTGATCCTTCTCAGTCTTAAGTCAAAATGTTTTCACTTTGACAACCATTTTTCCATAAACCCAGTTACTGTGGGTTTAAAATATTTAAGCATCCGTATTATTATGTATATGAGTACTTACAAAATAGGTCAATTTACTTTTGCATTAAGTTACGCAACGCTTGTGATTGGGTAGTTAAAGATAGCACGTACGCAATAGGCGGCCGAGCAGCCGAGCGGGCAGGGTCAGCGGGACTCACGCTCGAATTATGAAGTCTTTGCAAAGTACCAATAAAACGTATATGATACCGAAGAGGGTGCGAAAATCTACAGTACAAATCAGCAAGGTGGCAAAGAGCAAACACATCGATTTTTTCATTTGGCGGATGCAATGTTTTTTAGGGCACTTATCGTAGGTACATGTCTTCGTCAATCACTTCATAGCAGCTAATATAATAATTGTTTAATGTAAGCGCTGCCAAAAAAGTGGTTACATGATTTATTAAACGGATTTGCGCGATTCTCACTACGATTCTATCTTTATTCAGGCAGTAATCATAAAAGATAGTAGGTTCATATAGGGAAAATTCTAAAATGGTTTTTTTTTAATTCAGGGAAAACTAGTTTGGGTAAAATGGTATGTTTTCGAATTAAAATAACAATGTTATGTGGATCGGTCGCGAGTGACTTTATTAAGGCCTAAGGCCTAAGGCTGCCTAGCGTCTAATGTGTTCGGGGCCTAAGTATATTTCGTCCGTCTCGTAGAAATGTATTTGCGGTTACAAAGTTTTAATTGGGAAGGTTCGGAATCTAGTTTCCTAATTAACTTGGTTTCGTTACCGTGAAAATTAATTTACCTGAGACCCAGCGGCTGAGAAAAATGAGGTCCGGATTCCAATTCCAAGGCAGTCTTTTCTGCACGATCCACAATTTATGTTCTTCAACTTTAATTTAACTATAAATTTAAATTTAAATTCTACATACTCGTATTAATGTAAAAAAGCTTGTGAACATACAATGTGCAATATAATACCCCAAAGACCAAGATCTGTGAATAGTGAATAGGGCTGCCTCGTGTTGTGTTTAGTTTCATATCGGAAGAAAGCTTAAGGATTTTCAGGAAAAAAACCTTCGAAATTTCAAATGTCGTAGAACATAAGTTGTTCGCCATGACCTGTAGGATACCCTGTTTCCTGGTTATAGGGGTATTATGTTACACGTTATATAATCAAAAAGCTTGGTTTGTTTGTCTCGCAGGGCTTCGTACGTGTCCGTGATGACCATCGTGGCGTTCTCCCTGGAGCGCTACCTGGCCATCTGCCACCCGCTGCACCTGTACGCGATGGCAGGGCTGCGGCGCGCGCTCCGCATCGTGGCCGGCCTGTGGCTGTTCTCGCTGCTCTCCGCCTCGCCCTTCGCCTGGTACACCACCGTCAGCTACCACGACTATCCACCAGGTTAATGAAACATTTTTTTTCTACCCGCTGATGGAACAAGCAAATGGCCTTCTAAGTGGTAACCATCACCTATATATAAGCAAGCATTGAAGTCACTCTCGATAGGAACGTGCCCTACGATGCACTGCCCTGCGTCCATCAACTTGAGCCATACAGATGTTGCCTCATGTGCCTATAACTTCACCGGCAACCTTGTGATTGTACTGAATAATAACCGTTTTGGCTTTGACACACGAATTTTATATCTAATCTAGTAAATATCTTGACAGGTTTTTTTATCTATCTATGAAGAGAATTATTCTAAAAACAGTTATTTAATAAAATCACAAGGATCACTTTAATACGTCTTAAAGCTAGTTGAATCTAGGTGCCAGATCCACGCATCCAAACCTAGAATAACAGGCTACCGTTCTTTTATATAATGTCAAATATGGTCGTAGCCGCTCACTTCCGTATTGGGCTTACTTAAATCACATTTCGAAGATATAAAAAGTCTATGATAATGTCGTCGTCTCACCCTCTTGCTCTCGCTCTCTTTTCTTGTCAAAAGATAGAACGAGATGAACGATACAAAAATATTATTAAAGTTTGCAGCCGCTTCACTGGGTATTATGATTTAGAAGGCTTAAGTTTATCTGAAATGATACTCATATTTTTATCCATTACTTTGAAAGTTCCAGGCTCACTTCAGTAATCAAAACTGATTTAGGGAACTTGAAATTTGTTACTTTTTAAGTTACTTTTAAAGGCACCATTTGTAAATTGTACAAAAAGTTATGTAGAGTTAGAATATAGCGAGCGATATCTGTTCTTAGAAATAAAAACATTTGAACAAAAGTCGTTGGTTCGTTTAACAACTATTAGTAAAAGTTATTATACCTAATTATGCTGGTATAATTTATTCAACCGATTTCAAACCGTCCCTCGCTTTAATTTGTTTCAAAATTACATTATTTGTGTAGGTCTAAAATTAAACATAGTTTAGCTGACATGGCGACGAATCCGATTTCACGTATTCAGATTTTGAATATATGTTTTATTTTATTTCATCCTAAGATTTATCTCGAAACAAGGTGAAGCCACTCGAACAAAGTCACGCGCAGTATTCTGAAATCAGTTGTACAATAAACTGAGGAAATTATTTGTGTAACTGAATTCAGAACAAAAAGTCCCAGATAATTTTGTTTGGAAACTCATTTAATTTGGGTAATTGTTGGGAGAAGATAATAACAGTAACTGTTGGAAGTTATTAGTTACTAGCGTTTTTTTGCGACTTTGTGCGTGGAGTTGTTACGCGTATGGAGAATACGCGTTTGGAGAATCTTAACCTTTTTTACACTACTTTTTTATGGAACAAGCACATTACCCATCTGATCCATCATTTACAACAAAGCATTGCTTCACAAGACTGTCGCGATAGAAACGTGCCCTACTATGCACTACCCTACGTCCATCAACTGAGTCATACAATGTTAAGCCATGAGGCTTAACATTGTATGACTCAGTTATATGAGCACATGAGTGCTCAACTTTTTTTTTGTAAATACACTCTTATAATATTATATAACACCCAGACAGAGAACAAACATCTATGTTCATCACACAAATGTTTGTTCTCGGTAGGGATCGAACCCACGGCCTTCGGCGCAGAAGGCAGAGCTACTACCAACTGAGCTGTGAAGTTCCTAAATTGTATCGATCTGGAAATACAGATGACGGTAAAGAGCTCCACTCGTCATTCATACTATAAAAGTGGAAGCAAAGAGCTTTGTTTGAAAAGGAGGAATATCTAACATGCAGGGAGGCACTTATCTGTGCGCCTAGTTGTCTGTAGGTATAAAGGGGATGGGGGAATCAGATGGTGAAATCTATCTATCTATTATATTGTAACAAGGATCATACAAAAGAGCAATAAGAACCAAGCCGTAAGTTTGTTGCCTGTTCTTTTTGGTCGCGTGAAACTGGCACGTGATTCACCTAGTTTTAAGACGTTTCAAAGTGATCCTTGTGATTCAACTGAATAAATACCTGTTTACTTTAACTTTGACTTTGCGATTCAGCTTAGTGGATCAGCTTTTCGTTGCCAATGAGCCGTTTGGTACGCCGCTCAATAGAATCCAAAGCTTCAAGCTGATACTTAGAATTTTTTTAGTGTGCTTTTCTTAGTGTGCGTCTATGTACTGAAAGGAAACCACCCTCCTCATGTCTCTAGAACCAATTAATTAAGGCTGTGCGTTGTATGTCAGTCCGTCAGTCGGGGCTTTGATGTGTGCGTATTTGATTATTAATCAATATAATATATTTGAATGTACAGTTGTCATCGAAATAACTGAAAAAAAATTGAACTTTTTCTAGTCATGTCAAATATTATCTTCCATCACAGGATAGATCGGTTTATTATCGTAATCCCCACTAAGCTGTCCCCACCAGTGGGGATTATGACAATCTTCAAAATTTCTTCTATCTACCAACCGCCTAATCGGATAAACAAGAGACTCCTAATCGTAAGAAAGAGCGTAGGACTCCTTCCACGATGGACCGACGACATGGTGTAGATCATAATCATAATCATAATCATTTATTCGCAGGAATGTAGGTACAATAGTTGGTAATCAAAAATGCTTGTCGCGGGAAGTCAATAAAGGGTAGCTCGAAATTCTTAAGCCAGATGCTGATGCTAACCTTCTTCCATATTAAAATGAGCTTGAAGTGTTCTTAAGTAACGACAAGCTACGAGTGACGAGTGCAACATATAGCGGTGACTCGGTTTACGACTGACATAAAATAAAACACTTGTTCATATATAAATTCGGGCCACCTTATTTGTTACTAGACTAGCATCCGCTCACGTGGTACTTATCCAGTTAAAAAGTAGCCTATATTCTAAGACACAAACTATGTATATTCCAAGCTACATCCAAATCCGTTTAGCCGTTACCGAGATGATTGGGAACAAACATACACACACACACACACAATCACAAACTTTAGCATGACCGGTTTTATTGAAACTAGATTGATTTAAAAATGTTAGCTGTAAGAAAACTCTAGTAAGGGTTAAGCTCGCCTTTTATTTTTGGTCTGTTTACTATGTGTTATATTGAATGCAATAAAAAATTAAGAAAATAATTCCTCTATACAATCTGCTGATCGAACAAGCAAATGGGCCACCTGATGCTAAGTGGTAACCATCACCTATAACAAAGCATTACATCGTAAGCCACGCTCGATAGGAACGTGCCCTACGATGCACTGCCCTGCGTCCATCATGGGCCTGTCATTTCACCGGCAACCACACTCTTCAAACCGAAACACAGCAACGCTGCTTGGTGTGCTCATGAATCTTTGTCCTAGGCTCCGGCAACGCGTCCTTGGAGTCGGCGTTCTGCGCGATGCTGGAGCTGCCCTCCTGGTACCTGTGCGAGCTGAGCAGCCTCTTCTTCTTCCTGCTGCCCGGCCTCATGATCCTCGGCCTGTACGTGCGCATGGGGCTGCGCATCAGGTACGTTATGGGGTAAGTATCGTTGCTGTTTTTTAATTTATATTTACGTATTATTTTATATTATAAGTAGGTATGTGATTACAATAAAATATAAATAAGTACTATATCAGCTATTTAGTTTCCATACGATAAAATACAATAGATATACGATGCTTTTCTATTTTGATAAATCCTCCAAAGAAAAAGTTTTGTGTGTTAAATCAAATCAACAAGCTGCAAAATATTTTCAGAATTCTTTGTCACGACTTGGATCCTCAGGCACGGTAGATATCCCCTCAGATATCTAAGTATTAAGTCAGAGGTTCGTCCAGTATTACATCTGGCACCACATTTTGCAGTAGTTGGTATCCCATACGCGACAGGTTGCAAGCCCGTCGCCGCTGTTAGAATACTAACTGGTTTTCTCACGATGTTTTCCTTCACCGTTTAAGAGCACTGGCATTTAAGGAAAAATCCATTGGTGCACGACCGGATTCGAACCTGCGACCTTACGATCGGAAGGCGGGGTCACTCCCACTAGATCAACGGTGCTCTTTTATAATTAACATATATAGTATAATTTAAAAAAAAGTTTCAATACCTTATTTAACTCACCCCTCAACAAAACAATGTTCGATGACATGATGATCAATAGCGTATAAATATCACGTTAAAATATGTGCGTTCAATCGCACTGTACTAATTTATCATTTTATCGTGTTAGTGTTGATGTTTGAACAGATTTTTATCAATATAATGACTCAACCGATTCAAATTATACATTAAGTTGATAACATTTATGCTTGGAGTCCAAATAACTGTTAGTCAATGTCAAAAGCTATTTAATTGAATCACAAGGATCACTTTGAAACGTTTAAAAACTAGGTGAGTCTAGGTGCCAGTTCCACGCGACCACGTCTAGAAGAATAAGCAGCAAGCTTACTTATCTACACTTCTACATCTACATCTACACTAATATTATAAAGAGGAAAGATTTGTATTTTTGTATGTTTGTATTTTTGTATGTAACGAATAGGCTCAAAAACTACTGGTCCGATTTCAAAAATTCTTTCACCATTAGAATGCTACATTATCCTTGAGTAACATAGGCTATTTATTACTAGAAAAAATTAGGGATCCCTTCTAAAACTTCAATAATGTAACCCAAGGTGGAAAAAAATAATCCTTACATCGCGTGCGCTGCGAAAACTATTGATGATAGAACAAAATAATGTACTACGACTTTGCAGAACACTTCATCATCTACAACTATTATAGTTATGTCACAATAAGTGTTCTTTTATTATAAAAAAATTATTAAAATGCCGCCGCTAGAAAAGGGTCTTATTTGTACCTTGGTATTAATCCTTATCCAAATGAATCATTTCATATTCAAGAAGGTTTCAATACCGTTTGTTTGTTTGGTTTGTTTCTAAAGCCGGTAACCAACATAGAAGTCATCAAGATTGTTTCAACTCTAAATAGTACTGAATCTGTGGGATTCGATGGTATCTCTACTCATATAATAAAACAATGTATATTTTTAATTCATCCTATACTCACCTATCTACTTAATCTCTCACTTTCAGAAGGATTTTTTCCAGATAGACTCAAGCTTTCGGTAGTTAGGCCACTGCATAAAAAAGGCGATAAAGCAGATATGAACAATTATCGCCCAATCACACTTATACCTATTTTTACTAAAATATTCGAGAGGGCCATGCATTGTCGTATAACCGACTTTATGGAAAAATTCAAAGTTATTAAAGATGAACAAAACGGATTTCAAAAAAATAAATCTACAACATTAGCTGCGTTTACACTGATTAAGAATGTAACTGTATTTATTGATCAACGCATACCAGTGTCTGTAATATTTTTTGATATGAGCAAGGCCTTTGATTTCGTAGATCATAAAATCTTACTTCAGAAATGTGAGAAATATGGTATAAGAGGTCTGGCTCTCAAATGGTTGAGCAGCTATCTTGACGGTCGACAGCAGTATGTTGAGATTAAAAACATATCGGACTCTGTCAGTATTGCATATAAGTCAAACCTTCAACCGAACAACTATGGCGTGCAGCATTTTGGGACCGTTGCTTTTCTTGCTTTATATCAACGATTTGCCACTAGTAACCAAAAGGCAATGTGTACTCTTCGCAGATGACGTGTCCATAATCGTAGCAAATAAAGATAAACATTTGATGTATGAAGACGTATTAAAAACAGAAGTAGAATCTATTGTAAATTGGCTAGAAAACAATAACCTACGAGCAAATATTTCAAAGACAAAGATAGTTCATTTTCATAATTATAATAATAAATACAATTTTAATATAAACTTGACATGTCGTAATGAATCAATTGAAAATGTTGATAAAATAAAATTCTTAGGTTTAACATTAGATAAAAATATTAATTGGAAAGAAAATATTAGTAGTACGTGCAAAAAGTTGAATCGATTCGTTTTTGCAATAAAACGCTTAAGGTGCACTTCAGGACAAAAAACGGCATTAACAGCATATCACGGATACGTTGTTTCGGTTTTAAGATATGGACTACTTCTTTGGGGAAACTCCACTGATATTAATAGAGCTTTTATCGTCCAAAAAAAATGCATTAGAGCTGTATGCGGTGTAGGACCTCTTGTTTCATGTAAACCACTCTTTAAAAAATATAAACTTTTGACCTTAACGAGCCTTTATATACTCCAGGCTGGATGTTTTGTCAAAGAAAACGGGAGTTTTTTCAATAAATATGCTGACAGTATTAATTCAAAACTTAAGTCAAGAGACCCGACTAGGCTCATATTGCCAGGCTGCAGGACTGCCCTGATACAAAAAAACAGTTACCTTATGGCGACTAAAATTTTTAATAGAATACCAAAAGCGATAAGAGAGCTACCTACAAAACAATTTAAGAAAAAACTGTACATATGGCTTTGCGAAAAATGTTTCTATAATATTAGAGAAATACTGTAGCTTTAGGGATTAAATGGTTTTTATTTGACATTGGTATTATTTTGCTGACATCTTATCTGATTTTATGTTATTATTTGTATTATTTTGCTGATTTTTTACTGATTTTATATACTTTTTTGTGAATTTATTTTGAATTATATAATTTTGCATGTCGGTCATCGACGAAGTGTGTGAGACTAATTATACATAAGACCTTATTTACCATACTTCAGGCAAATAAATACATTTCATTTCATTTCATTTCATACCTATTGATTATTTCTTGAATTTTTCAAATCGGACATTCCATTCAAAAGATATGACGAAATTAAAAATGTTAACGGGTCCACGGGTCACGCACGGGGTGCGATTTCACTCACTCAGGGAGAAGGTCGTGCAAATGTATGAAATTAAGTAGACGCGAGGCTCGAACCCACGATCTAAGTTTATCCTAAAGTGTTCAAAAAATGTATGACCACCCATGCGAAGCTGGGACAGGCCGCTTAGTAATTTATACAACAATAAATACATACAATTTTGTTAAATACATACAGTATTTAACAACATACGTACAGTTTTTTGATGTTACCAATGTTCCTATAACTTTATTACTACACTATATCGTCGTACCTTGATAACACTAAAACAAACAGACACTCGAACAAATAACTACGACTCGGCATGTGGGCACCTCAGCTATATGAAAAGTGCTTTGACTAACAGGAAACCGATACGTTTGCCTTCCTGAATTTGTCATGGTTCCTCGAATTGAGAGCTGAAACTATCCAACCGAACTAGTTTCGGCTAGCTCAGTACTCTTGACTTGATTGGCACCACACTGGAGCTTCATTTTTATATTTTTTTGTAACAAGGATCCTACTAAGAACGGTAGGAACCAAGCTGTAAGTTTGTTGCCTGTTCTTCCAGGCTCGGTTGCGTGGAACTGGCACCTAGAGTCACCTAGCTTTAAGACATAGGTCACACACATACTATTCCGTGGATAGACAAGTTTTTCTCATTAATTCACTGCCGTGCAGTATTCGCTATCGCAGTGCTGTGCCAATTTAGATGGCGTTCTTTTAGAACGTTCGGTGACTTGCCACCTCCAGTGCCGATACCAGGTTTTGCCGTGCTGAGCCCTCTTGAAGAAACGTACGCGTGGAAGTGTGAGGTTGGTGACAGACTGGATTATCTACCTTATTTCAAGTAAAGATCCATTGTCCAAATTATACCTAATTACTTAGATTAGACTTAAATTTTTCGTTTAATTATTAGTCCTTCAAAAAAACTATACTTACCAGCATTTACAGTCAAACTCAACATCACCTTTACACGTGAGGAACTAAACTAAGCAACGGGATGTGGTATTGAGATCGCCTCTTACTGGCTCACGACATATACAAATTTTAAGCTACTTTAGCAACTTCTTCTTTTTTTTGTCCTGTCACTAATTCTATAGAAATAGTTTAGCACATGTTTATGCATTAACTGGCACAATGCACATAACATTTTTGAACAAATAAACTCGGTGGTGCACGATCAGTTTTGAAACCAAGACCGTAGGATCAACGGCGGGGTCGCTACCGCTAGACCACCCGTAAGAGAGTTTTGGTGTATAAGAATAAGAGAGCTATAATACTTGCGCTGTATTAACGCTACATTAATTGAATAGTTAAAATGTCTTAACCCATTTAGTTATGTCTTACCTTTAATATTGCGTATAATAATATTAATTGAATATAACCTGTTGTGCCGACGCCACTTAGCGTGGGATAAGGGCGGGAAGATGATGAAATACATTTAATATTGCGTCAGATGGTACCATAATTTCTATGAATTATAGTTTCAGCTGAATGTAAACTTCAGGAGCAAACGAATCGAAACTTTACTCGAAAGTTTAAGCTTCAATTAAAATATCTCGCAAAGTCAAAACAAATGTTTAAATCAATTTCGAACAACCCGTGCTACTGAACAAATAGTTGTTAACAGCAACTTCTATAGCAACGAACCGTAGCTCCGATACTTTGAATAGTGTTGTTTTTATTTATTATTTTATTTATTTAGAAGTCGTTGAATGAATACAACCTTTATTAATGCTACGTTTTCGGCCAATTGTACCTTATCATATTTAAAAAAGTTGACCACATTTAAAATAATTACCTATTATAATTATAATATAATTAATTGTGACATTACATATTACAGCGAAGCTTGTAACACAAATAGCTGACATAAACATAAGTTTTTTCGTAAAAACATACATATAAAAGACAGTGTTCTCTGTCTTTTTATATGTATGTTTTTACATCTATGTTCTCGGTGGAGATCGAACCCTCGGCTTACAGAAAAAGGTAATGCTACTACTAACTGAGCTGTGAGGGCTGTGCGTCTAGAAACTTTATCATGTTCTAGTAGATGCAACCCTTCCGACCGTGGCTTGGAATCCGGTCGTGCACAAACGGATTTTCCAAGCAATCCCGGTTGCCCTCAAATAATGAAGAAAAACATCGTAAGGAAACCAGTTAGTATTCTAGCAGCGGCGATCAATTTACAAGCGGCCACGAGTAGAATACTAACACTGCAAATGGACACGAGGCATATTGTAATGGTGGGGTCCAAAGAAGGGTTCTGTTGGGCACGGAATACCTAGTAACCTATGGACCTATTTTATATCATAGCGTATGTTTTACAGGGCTTTTTTTTTTAATTCAACTAGGTGATGGAATATGCAGATGGCCCACCTGATGTTAAGTGCTAACCATCACCTATAACAAAGCATTGCCTCGCAAGACACGCACAATAGGAACGTACCCTACGATGCACTACCCTTACTAACTAGAGGCATACAGATGTTAAGCATCATGTGCCTGCAATTACACCGGCAACCACACTCTTCAAACCGAAACACAGCAACGCTGCTTGGCGGTAGAAAAAGGAACATAAAGTACACTTCACATAACACTTCTGCTAACTGCAGCTGCACACAGAGAAGGTGTGACGATAAGCTTTTTTTTATCATGATCCGATCGTGGATGAATTTATGTGCATAGTGCTATGAAATGGTGAAGTAAAACATCGTTAGCAAACCGGCATGTCGTAGAACGTTAAAAACAATGTTAAGTGCTCGAAAGGAGCCTCTTTGAGGCGCACATAGGGAAAACCCTTTCACCACACTGTTTCGAAAGAAACTAGTGACACGAACAGAAGAAGAATACCGATTTTCTAGTAGGAGTGACCCTGCTTTCAGATCGTAAGGTCGGGAGTTTGTATCCGGTAGTGCACCAATGTAAAAAAAATATGTGCGCAATGCCAGTGCTCCCAAACGGTGCAGAAAAATATTATGAGAAAATCTGTAAGTTATGTAGCAGCGGCGATGGGCTTGCGACCTGACACGTATGAAATTACTACAAAATGTGGGTATGTGCCAAATGCAATATTTGGACATGGCTCTGACTAACCCCTTTAGATATCCTGAAAGCATCTTGAGTTGGTAAGTATCTGATTCTAATTTCCCCGGCTACCTCTACCCTCTTGTTTTGAAGTTGAGATAGGTTGAGTCCTGCCCCTGCTAATTACTTAAGGGTTGATGCCGAACTCGGGTAAACAGTTTACCTGAGGTCTAGGTTTAGGTGCGGTTAGATAAAAATGGTAACAATAATTTATTCAAAAGTTTGCATCGTTTCGCTCGTTGGTATTCGACAGAGGGTCTAAAGGTCCCGTGTACAGTCAATATCAAAAGTAAATAATGATGAGACAATGCTTTAAAAGTTTTTTATGATTGAAAGTTACTTAGTAATTTATATTGTTCCTTATCAAACTATGTTTGAAAAATAAAAACTTTAACTCTGGTGAAAATATTTGTATAAAGAAAATAGCAATATTTTTTGGTAGCAACCAGATGGCCCATCTGATGTTAAGTGGCTACCATCACCTATATCAAAGCATTGCAGTGTCAAACAATTTCGAAATTCTCAAGAAGTTGTCACATTGTCAAATTGGCAAATTTGTAATAACAATCCATAAACCAAGAAGTCAAATCAAATTGTCATACCGAATACATCAATGAATAAAATACTTTTTGGCAGCGAAACTGAAAAGCATCGGTCCGACTGTACCTCCTAAAGTTTGGGGCATTTCAATATAAATTCTACGTTTGCAGGCGCAGGTGGCCAAGGTATGAGTGTCTGGGTCCGCTAATGGACGGCCAGCGGCCACCAAACAACGCAGTATGAAGTGTTTCTCAAATTGTTTTTGGTATAACAATTATATATATTGGTTGACATTCAACACAACACTATCTAGTCCAGAGTAGTAGAACCAGAGTAGTAGAGCTCTTTGTGAAGGGCTCGTCCGGGGAAGTACTACCACCACGCCTTTTTCTGCCGCCAAGCAGCAACGCTGTGTTTCGGTTTGAAGAGTGTGGTTGCCGGTGTAATTACAGGCACATGAGGCTTAACATCTGTATGCCTCAAGCTGATGGACGCAAGGCAGTGCATCGTAGGGCACGTTCCTATCGTGCGTGACTTACGAGGCAATGCTTTGTTATAGGTGATGATTACCACTTAACATCAGGTGGGCCATCTGCTTGTTTCATCAGCTAGTTGTATAAAAAAACAGATACTTAGCTGAAATATTAATTATTGATCGAGTGAGCGAAGCGAACGAAGATCTTAGTTTCAACTTGGGCGATTTGGCATTTTATGTATGTATGTATGTATGTATGTATGTTTGTCTGGCGATAACTTTAGAACCGTTGGTCAGATCTGCATGAAATTTGATATGTCGATAGCTTGTACTTGAGAAATTTACTGGTAAGTATATGAGTAAAATCGGATGAAAGGTTTTTGAGATATGGGGTTTTTTGGGACGCTCGGTTTTTGAGATAAAATAATAAAAGTTAAATTAAGATAACCAGCGATACCAGAGCTCTCATCTTTAAGAGTTTCGTTGTCATCAAGGTTTTTCTACTGGTCGGCCAGTTCCTTTGCTTTTTCTTAATTTTTTTTCTTGAAATAAATTAAGGAGGTACTCAGTTCTCATAAAATGGTGACGACGACCAGGTCTGATGATGGAGCCAAGGTCTGTTCAACGGAACTCTTCAATAAATAGTCCAATAGAGTTGAAACTTGGTAACCATACCAAGTTAGTAGGTGGTAGTCAGAAAAAAGTCGCCTCTGACTACTACGTACTCAAAGTTTTGATGCGTTCGTTGGGTCGCATCACGAGATCTCAGTTCGGGGCGAACTACTAGTAACCTACTAAATAAATGTAGGGTCGGCTCAACTCAAGGTTATAAATACATCTGAAACAAATAATTAGCAGACTTGATTCACCCAGCTCATTTCCGGGTGCATTATGTAAACCTTACAGTAGATTTAAATCACCTTTATAAATCAATCAATTATTATCAAATCAGTGTATACTCTATGGCCTATGCACCTAAAAAACTCTAAACACAATTTTACTATCTTCAAACTTAATTAAAAAGAGATTTAGTAAAAAAATCATTTTGATCGATACATGTTTTCCTACTCAAAAGTTTGCTTTACTAGTTTTCGTACATAAGCTAACTTTTAAGTAGGAAAACTTGTATCGATCAAAATGAAATTTTTACTAAACTGTGTGCAATGTGATTGCACACAAAATGGTTGATTGCGAATTTTCGAAAATGAGTTTAGTAATTTTATATCTTTCAACATGTCGAAACGTGCGAGCGAGAAGTTGTTTGATAGTTGTCAGCCCCTTAATATATTCCAATTCAAACCTCAATTCAAAAGGAAAATAAATCAATCTAAAGAACGAACGAACTCGTATTGACGCGTTTGCCCCTGTCAGCGACAGAACTCAACTCAAACGTTGCAATTAATTATCAATCGAATGAATAAAAAATGGCGGCGGTAATGGTACCTAATGGTGTACCTCTCGATTATGAGTGAAAGGTCACTATTGACAACATTCCATAGGATAGGAATTAAGGGGCTATCAAACAACTTCTCTTTTATTCGATTTTCCAACTTCGATTTTATATCTTTCAACATGCCGAAACGTGCGAGCGAGAGTCACATTAGCTCTTGTCTTCGCCTTAAAGAAAGAAGTGGACTCGTCCAGGGAAGAAGTACCACCACGTCTTTTTCTGCCGCCAAGAAGCGTTACTATGTTTCGATTTGAAAAGAAATTACAGGCACATAGGCTTGACATGTATGTCTCAAGTTGCTGGACGAAGGGCAGTGCATCGTAGGGCACGCTTCTATCGTGCATGACTTACGAGGCAATGCTTTGTAATCGGTGATGGTTACCACTTAGCATCAGGAGATCCATCTGCTTTTTCCATCAGCAATTAGTAAAAAGAAAATGTTTTACGACTTCGATCCCCAGGCACGGTAGATATCTCATCAGATCCCTCAGTACCATGTACTAACTCGAGATATTAATACATTTATTGCTTACACGTGGCTTAGTTTAGGTACATACACCGTTGTTAGGCGTAAATAGATATCACATGGACGGTTAAAGCAACATGGAGGCAGGCCAGTTTTATAAGACCAGTGGGATAATTACTGTTAATAAAATCAAAGTTGTTTAGTTCCGTTCACGTTCATGTAGGTACAACTATTAATGTATTATGTCAAAATAAGTTAGTTTTATTTAATATATTTAGTTAATAAGTTAGTTTTATTTTATAAATCTTAAGCGGGTAGCCAGAGGCACGTCCAAGTGCTACATTTGGCACGTAAGCCTATCCTTACCAATATATAAATAACAATATATTAATCACGCCCTGACCACTTAATTACACATAAAATTACACTACCAGTAATTATTACAACCCAATTAGGTAGGTAATTTGTATCGAATCACGTATAGAAGCAAGCTATTGTTCTATCAGTGATATCGCATCAGTACTGCGTTGAGTCGCGGAGAGGTTAGACGTGCCACCTACGTATGGATAGTTATATAAAACCGGCCAAGGGCGAGTCATTACGTTTAAAAAATCAGGTTTGTTTTATGGGAACCCCCTTAAATATTTGTTTCATTCTGTTTTTTAGTATTTGTTTTTATAGCGGCAACAGAAATACATCATCTGTGAAAATTTCAACTGTATAACTATCACGGTTCATGAGATTCAGCCTGGTGACCGACGGACGGACTGCGGAGTCTTAGTAATAGGGTCTCATTTTACCCTTTGGGTACGGAACCCTTAAAATGATTTTAATATATCGCAAAAGATTGAGTGGGATCCCATTCAAATAATTGTGAAAAAAAATCTTTGTGATTTCTTTAATCTACATCTACATCTACACTAATATTATAAGGAGGAATGATTTGTATTTTTGTTGTTTTGTATGTAACGAATAGGCTCAAAAACTACTGGTCCGATTTCAAATATTCTTTCATCATTAGAATGCTACATTATCCTTGAGTAACATAGGCTATGTTATATTTTCAAAAAGTTAGGGATCCTTACTAAAACTCCAATAATGTAACCCAAGGTGGAAAAATTAATCCTTACATCGCGTGCGATGCGAAAACTATTGATTGTAGAACAAAATAATGTACTATGACTTTGCAGAACACGTCATCGTCTGGTACAAAAAATGTCGCGACAGCATATGTCTAACTATTATAGTTATGTCACAATAAGTGTTCTTTTATTATTAAAATGTAATTGAAATGCCGCCGCTAGAAAAGGGTCTTTATTTGTACCTTGGTATTAATCCTTATCCAAATAAATCATTTTATATTCAAGACGGTTTCAATACCTGTAGATTACTTCTTGAATTTTTCAAATCGGACATTTCATTCAAAAGATATGACGAAAATAAAAATTTAACGGGTCTACGGGTCACGCACGGGGTGCGATTTCACTCACTCAGGGAGAAGGGCGTGCAAATGTCCACGGTCTAAGTTTATCCTTAAATGTTCAAAAAATTTCTGACCACCCATGCGAAGCTGGGACAGGCCGCAAGTTGTAGATAAACAACTTATAACGAAGTAAAAAGTACAAAAAAATACAATTTAGTAATATTTCATGCGATTGCGCTATAAATTAAAAAAGGTAATGATGGATTAGCTTTCAAATGCTTTCAAAAGAAAGCAGTACATTAATCTAAATCATAATTCATCAGTCTATTGTAGCTCTAAGAACAAAGAGCAAACGACCTACTTTCTAGCAAGTCGGAGTGGTACTGACTCTGAATAGTACATCTAGCCACGCCCCTTTGGATTGCAGGATCACTCAATTATCTTGGAAATGTTGATATTATCGCCATACTGCAAATACTGCTAACATGTTCGTCATCGGATAACGAAGCCGTTTTTTTTTTCATTTCAACAATATAAGGAAAATTGTGTAATTTGTAATTGTGTTGATAATTGTGTTTTTTTATATCATTAAAAAAATAAGGTTAAGAGGAGAGGTAAGACAGGGTCAAAAAATTATTCCTCAATGCGTACATGTTCAAATTTCAATCATAACGTCGTTGAAATAAAGTTCACTATAAGCCGTCCGCGTCGTGAGGCTTATGATGACTGCGCGTTAATTCTAAAATGTGATAAAACCGCAGTTTTTGATGACTTTTCTAATTAAAAAAATGTCGTAGAATTTTCTTACAAATTACAAAAAAAATATGCTAATTTAATCATGGTTTTGCCTTTTATCATTTAAGTAAAGGACGATAGTACGAGCCAACTTTTGGTAAGTATATCTATAGAAAAATGTCTCCCCAACCATGTGCCTTAAGCCTTATGTGCCTGTAATTTCAACGACAGCCACACTCTTCAAACCTAAACATAGAAACGCTGCTTGGCAGCTGAAATAGGCATGGAATTGTAAATGTGAACCACTCTATTATTGAAAAAGTGATAAATGGCCAGTGGCCATGAATTAGTTTGAGCTGGTGACCACGTGAACATCTCTTGGTTCTGCTAAATGATTTAAAGATCTTGATCTTGAGAGAATTCATAATTATCTTAAACCATAGGTACCTTAATTAGTTATATCAAATAGATGTTAGATAGCTAAGCATAATTTAAAGATATTTTAGCAAAAATATAGCGTCAATAAGCTCAGTTATTGGAGCCTTATGGCCCATTGACTAAGGTTTGTGATAAGAGTCTGATATAGAGGAAACTGAACAAAAAAATCAAGACGAGGAACATTATTATATAATCTATAGATAAGAACGTTATATATAACATAGCGACACTATAGCGGCCGCCAGCCGCTTTGCTTGCTTGTTAGCAGTGATTGCTAACTCACTTTATGCTAGGTACTAAGAACTCTGAGGTTTTTTTTTATTAGTATTTAATTGCTAATGAAACAAGCAGATGGCCCACCTCGTGATAAAATGGTAATCCCCCATAACAAAGCAATGCCTCGCAAATCACACACCGGTAGGATCGTCCCCTACGTCCATTAACTTGAGGCCTGTAAAGTCACCGGCAACCACACCCTTCAAACTGAAACACAGCGTTGGCCGAAATAGTCATGGTTGTTTTTCTTCCCTGGACGAGCCCTTCACAAAGACCTCTACTACTCTTAAGATACCTACCGTGCCTGGTGACCAAAGACGTGAAGCTGTTTCTTCTTGGAACTAGAGGTATTGCAAAACATTCTATATGTTATATATTTCTATACATACAGACTATACATTTCGTTTTGATTAGAAAATCATTTGAATAAGATTGTAATCAAAAAGAAGTGCATGGACTATTAAAAAACCAACTACTCGTAAATCACGATACGCAATAAATGAGCAACTAATTAAAATACAAACGTTTAATAATTTAATGTTGAACTTCTCAGTTTCCATTAACTTGTTTTCTGTAATAAAATAATTATTAATTTCGACGACCATTTCGAAACAGTTTAACAACAACACCAATTTAATTAACGGCTGTGTAAGGAATCTGCAATTTACACAAATTGTTCTCTTCTTAACATTTGTATAAGTCATCATCTTATTCTCCAGAGCCAGTCCACTGCTGGACGTAGGCCCCTCCATGTTTTTTTATGGAAAAGACAACGGTGACATTACAGGCACATGAGGCTAAACATCCGTTTCCCTCAAGTTGATGGATTGATGGATGCAGTGGACCATAGGGCACGTTCCTATCGTGCGTGACTTACTCTCACTCACTTCTCGTCAGCCCCCACAGCTCAGTTGGTAGTGAAATGTAAAATTTGTTTATTTTCTCTTCACAAAATAGGTAACTTAAACAATCTAGGCTTATCTAAAGTGGTTTGATGCGAGGTTTACCTGTTTTGCGAGAGACTGGTGCCTGAGATAGGTTTAAGAAAACCTGTAATACAGGTCACCAGGCCTCTGCTCCGCGGGTTCAACATTACGTCAAGGACAATTGTCTAACTAAAAATAAAAAATTAACTAAATAGATTTGTTAAATTTAATTTATGTAATTTGTTTGCGTGGTGTTGTGCGGTGTGTGATTCGTGCAGTGTTGGCGAGTGTAAGTGAGAATGTGAGAAAGTAGGTACATGCATAGGTATGTGAGTATGAGTGCGGGTGGGGGCAGTCATCTACATCTACATCTACACTAATATTATAAAGAGGAAAGATTTGTATTTTTGTATTTTTGTATGTAACGAATAGGCTCAAAAACTACTGGTTCGATTTAAAAAATTCTTTCACCATTAGAATGCTACATTATCCTTGAGTAACATAGGCTATATTATATTTTCAAAAAAATCAGGGATTCTTACTAAAACTCCAATAATGTAACCCAAGGTGGAAAACAAAAACCTTACATCGCGTGCGTTGCGAAAACTATTGATGATAGAACAAAATAATGTACTACGATTTTGTAGATCACGTCATCATCTACAAAAAATGTCGCGACAGCATATATCTTACTATTATAGTTACGTCACAATAAGTGTTCTTTTAATATAAAAATTTAATTGAAATGCCGCCGCTAGAAAAGGGTCTTTATTTATACCTTGGTATTAATCCTTATCCAAATAATCATTTCATATTCAAGACGGTTTCAATACCTATAGATTACTTTTTGAATTTTCCAAATCGGACATTCCATTCAAAAGATATGACGAAATTAAAAATGTTAACGGGTCCACGGGTCACGCACGGGGTGCGAATGTATGAAATAAGGTCTAAGTTTATCCTAAAATATTCAAAAAATTTATGACCACCCATGCGAAGCTGAGACAGGCCGCTAGTGGGTTAATAAAAGTATGATTGATATAGATGAGTGAGTGAGTAGTGTATCCTTCAACCCTAAGTGGAAATCTTGTGATGAAATTTATTATAATACCGAAAAGAAATCTGTAGTGTGAATGAGTAGTGTAACGGTGTATGAGTGCGATGTTCTCGTGAGAGGTGCGAATGAATCCGGTAGGTAGTAGCTCTACCTTCTGCGCTGGGTCGTGGGTTCGATCCCTATCTAGAAATAAACATTTGTGTGATGAACATAGACATGTTTGTTATCTATCTGGGTGTTATTGTATAAAAATAATCAAAAGAAAGTATGTGAGTATTATACCAGCTATCTGGTTCCAATACTACAAACTTTGCTTAGTTTGCTAGATAGTGTTGTGTGGAAATTCCACCAAAACTAAACAAAAAATAAATTTACTTATTATATCCACGGGAAGTGAATGAGGAATCCTTCCAAAGCTGGAGCTACCACTTAGGATCCAGTACACAGCAATTAAAAATGCGTGGCGTCTCTGAGTTTGGACGTAAATGTATTTTATTGTCTCAACGGACTTAAACTAAAATGTTTAATCTAGAAATAAAATACGTGCCTTTCATCTTGTAATGGAATTTCATGTAATTATATCTTTACCCTCTATCGCGTAATCAAAATTATTTGAATATAAATTATATATATATTTGCACAAATTGTGGATTTATATTTTTTTGTTTGAGATTTTGTTAATAGGTTAGTTTCTTCAGGATTTTGCTTTTAAATTTGTATATGTGTTTTTTTTAAGCGTACATTATCATTATAAAGTACTCTACTTAAATTACAATCTAGCCACAATTATTGACGATGTTTATTGACTATAATATAAAATATATTTTTGAAATCCCGAGAAGGGTAAACAAATGGAACGTTCAATGTGCAAAGTGCTTCTATTTTTATTAATAACTTGTCGTATCTGCTTTTGTATAGTATTATTGTTAAACAATTTAAAGCGATTATTTTTTGTCTGGTGTTTTTTTATTATTTAATAAAATTATATCATTTTATTTGGACGATTAAATATATTATCAAAATAAAACTAAAATATATAGTTTTATTTGGATATTTTTTGATATTAAAATATGTTATTCAAATGAAACTATGCACTTGTTTATGATTATAGTTTTTTTTATTAATATTGGCTTTGGCATTGGCCCTGCATACTTTAAAATTTTAATTATTATACACCTTCTAAGAACACCGTTGGTAAAATTTCCCATTCTCTCAAACAAACAAACACAAAAAACACGGATTCCGGCCCCTATATTTAACTGATGTTGATCTTCAATTTATTTCTATTATGCTACGTATATAAATTTAATTTACAACTCGACTTTCTGTATCTTGTATAGGTCACTGCTTCTTTTGTGTTTAATATTTGACGAGACAAAACAGCGCAGTGATTTTCCTGAGCTCGTAAGAAAGTTATATTTACGACTCAAGTTATCGGACGATATTCTATACGAAGTTAGTCTACAAAACTAAGATCTAAAGAAATGTCCGAAGAAGCGAAACTCGATAACAAATCGAAAAAAAAGAAATAGGTATTCTTTTTTTTCAGGTTACGACTAAATTCCCCCGACACGGTCGATATCCTCTCAGGGGCCTTATGCTCACTTCGAGCGAGATTATATCACGATGGAGATGACGTCATAACTCGTTCAATAACTCGTTGACCTTGCGTCTCGCATGAACTTTGTATGAGAAAATTGGGGAGTTAGATAGTGAGAATGGGGATAAATAGTTATCGAACGAGATATGACGTCATCTCTAACGTGAGATAATCTCTGTCGAAGTGAGCATAAGGCCCCAGATCTCTTGCATTTAATTTATTATTGTAGGTATTCATAAAAAACAGTATTCATAATCATCATCAGCCTGAAGAATCCAACTGCTGGACATATGCCTCCGCTATACATTTCAGGATGAACGATCTTTACAATCGTCTTATTTGGAATTATGTTCACATTACACAGAACCTGGAAAACAAACAATGAAAAAAATTGGCAACTCTAGCGGTGAATAATTCTTTTTTAAGTTGGAATACAAATATCAACCGAAATGTACTAAATGCTTCCTTAAAATTTGGGAAAATATGCTAAGTTTTATCTCAAAAATACTTCTTCAAAGACTATTTTGCTAGATAACATCGGTTGCACCAAATTAATAAAATAACTAGTTCCAATTCTATAAACTAAAATGATTTGTTATTACAACGCTTACAGCCCCGAAACGTTATATTGGGGATTTAGCACCGAAAGCAATAGCGTGAAATTTTAGAAATATTTATTTCATATTATTACTTAACAGGATGAACTCATCGATGACTAAGTCTCGAAATTACAGATTTTAGACAACAAAGGTGGTAAATTAATTTGCTGTATTGTATTATATAACTGTGTCCTACTCTGGTGATGAAGAACAAAATTAAACAGCTTCACGACTTTGATCCCCAGGTATGGTAGATATCCCCTTAGAATTACTATACCGTGGTACCTGTATGATCACAAAGTACCAAGTAAGAACTCAAATTTCTACGAGGTTGTCTAAGGGGTGGTCTAATCTATCTTCTAAAAACATAAGAAAAAGAAAACTTTGTACAAAAGCTTACTATAAAATATCTGATTATATAGATGACAAAAAAGCTTGGGACTGAACTATGCTCCAACTCATTAAAACACTAAACAATTAAATAGGTACCATAATAAAATTGTAAAAAGGATCATACAAAAAAACGCTAAGAACCAAGCCGTTAGTTTCTTGCCCGTTCTACTAGGCTTTGGTCGCGAGGAACTGGCGATAGGTTCACCTAGTATATAAGACGTTTCAAAGTGATGTACTGAACCTTGTGATTGTACTGAATAAAGACCGTTTTGATTTTGATTTTGATTCTATTTATCTACATAATATATAAAAGGCAAAAGTGATTGCCTGATGTATAAACGCACAGGCCAAACCCTTAGGGCTAGAAACTTAAAATTTCGCACACGTATTCCTCTTTTGACGTAGGCATCGACTAAGGAAGTATTTTTCAAAATTCATGGGGGATGTACGTTTACATGGAACTTTATATTCCGTTAAAAGGCTTAGGTACTTAAAATATATATATATACATATACCGGTGTAACTGGCAGGGTGGATCATCGGCGGCAGGTAATATTTTTTTAGGTAGTAGCTCAATAGTAGATCTTTCGTCCTACAATATCGTTTTGAGTCGTTATTTGATTAAATTCCAAATAAAAAATAATCTTTACAAAAAAAACCGCAATTTAAATTTTTCAACAAATTACAAAAGCTCGCAGAGAAATAAAAATAATATATTTTTTTTCAACAACCTACCTTAAAAACTACTACCATTCGTGGAAAAGTAACCCTGAAATTTTCATTAGGCTAGTATCATGGCGTCATGTTAAAAAGTGGACTTGAAAATTGTACAAGTGCTAAAATCGATATTTTTTCTGTCCATCAAAGGTAGGGAAAATGCATAAAAAAATATGAAAGATGTTGCCAATCATACCAATAAACCATTCTTTTATTTGTAAGTATTCTAAAGTAAACGTGCGCGAGTGAAGCCGCGGGTAAGAGCTAGTGTGTAAATATAATAATGCGGAAAATCTAGAATATGAACCAAACAGATTTGGTAAACATAATAATGTAAAGGAGGCGGGGGTGTTCGCCGACACGCTGCAGTTCCTGTTTGTGCAGGCAACTGCGCCCTCGCATGCCTGTGTGGTAGTATCAGTAAAAACATAATTATGTTGTCTTAATTATTAATATTAGAACTTGGAAAGTTAATAATTAGGAATAAACCCTGATATCTTTCAAAGTAAGCTTTGTAATTCCTGTAATAATTTAATTGTATAATGTTGTTGCGATGGAACAGTAGGGACTTAGATTATTAAATCTGTGGTGTTCTAGAGCAATGGAACGTTCGCTGCGGTCAATCACTAACATTATGAGATATCTTCATCGCTCTCGATAATAATTAATGTAAATATGGACGGTTTGTAATATACAGGGTGATTTAATATGAGCTGCAAAGGGTTTGTTGAATATATGCTGGGCTACTTTTTATATATTGGCCACCTTGATAAATATATGTATATATAAATAGCGCTATCGATGACTTCGATGGGTGACCTCTAAAACAACTTTCATACTTCAAAAGGGACGAAAAGCCATTAATCCGGGCTTAATCAATTAAGCCATGATAGAGAAGTCTACTCGAAAAGTGTCCAAGCCAGGATCCGAATACGTTTAAAGTATCGATACTAGGTTTGGCAGAATTTGGAAATAAAGGCGAGCCTAAGTAGGGTAGAGTCCTGAGCCCTGTCTCGTCCCGCGGGGTTCTAACTCAATATTGACATTTCAGTCAATGCTAAGGGCTTGAACACAGCGACCATTTGCCGCGATGCAAGCAATACTCCAGGCCGTACGTTTTTTGCCGGTTTTTCTAGGCTTGGACGCGTGGTACAAAAAAAAATCACAGGTAGTCGTTCTGGGCCCCGGTTAGTTTAGTAAAATTCATAAGTAAGTTGAATTAGTTAATATGTTTATTGTGCATATTATTGTTATTATATTATATTTTTGAGTTAGTATTTTCTGTTTGATATTATGTTTAATTGTAACTATAGTTTATAATTACAATATTATTATTATTTACTGTAACTGTAACGATGACATGGGTGTCGCAGTGGCTGTGTTGTCGCGTGCTGGTCACGGAAGACCAGCGTTTAGTAGCGTATGCTGCTATAGCATTTATGCTGTGTGAGTTACTTAATTACTTTTAATGTATTTTCTTGTATTGCTATAAACTGTATACGTGTGGCATCAATAAATGATTTTGTATTGTATTGTATTGGTACTGGCACCTAGATTCACCATACATGAAGCCGTTGCAAAGTCATTCAATTTAATTTGAATCTATAAGTACCATTATTGTGTAATAAGGAGCATACAAAAACACCAAGCCAAGCCGTAAGTTTGTTGGCTGTTCTTCTAGGCTTTGGTCGCGAGGAGCTGGATGCGCTAATTTTACCTAGTTTATCGGATATTGTTATAGGACGTTTAAAAGTGATCCTTGTGATTGAACTGAATAAATATTTTTCTGATTTTACTATACTTTCTGAAAGTTATGTTGGTATTGCGATAATGCATTGCCACTTAAAATCAAAATCAATGTCCAATTCAAAATTTATTAATTCAATTGAACCACAAGGATTACTTTGTATATAAATAATACTCAGATATACTTTAAAAATATAGTAAGTAGCTACTTCATCATCTTATGTCGATAAGTTTACTGTACTTCTACTTTTTTTATTATATGTTAAAATTAAATACTTTTAAAACATAATTGTACACCTAGACTAATGAGCCGCTAAATAAATTTCATTTCATTTCATTTCATCTACACTAATATTATAAAGAGGAAAGCTTTGTATTTTTGTATTTATGTATGTAACGAATAGGCTCAAAAACTACTGGTCCGATTTCAAAAATTCTTTCACCATTAGAATGCTACATTATCCCTGAGTAACATAGGCTATATTATATTTTCAAAAAAATCAGGGATCCTTACTTAAACTCCAATTATGTAACCCAAGGTGGAAACCAAAAACCTTACATCGCGTGCGCTGCGAAAACTATTGATGATAGAACAAAATAATGTACTACGATTTTGTAGAACACGTCATCATCTACAAAAAATGTTGCAACAGCATATGTCTAACTATTATAGTTATGTCATAATAAGTGTTCTTTTATTATAAAAAATTAATTGAAATGCCGCCGCTAGAAAAGGGTCTTTATTTGTACCTTGGTATTAATCCTTATCCAAATAAATCTTTTCATAATTAAGACGGTTTCAATACCTATAGATTACTTCTTAAATTTTTCAAATCGGACATTCCATTCAAAAGATATGACGAAATTAAAAACGTTAACGGGTCCACGGGTCGCGCTCGGGGTGCGATATCACTCTCTGGCGTGCAAATGTATGAAATAAGTAGTCGCGAGGCTTGAACCCACGGTCTAAGTTTATCCTAAAATGTTCAAAAAATTTATGACCACCCATGCGAAGCTGGGACAGGCCGCTAGTAATCTATATAATAATCACGGTATGCAATCGCCCTAAGGATTAAAATGACTTAGCTGTAAGTTTTAGTCCCCTATAATTGTTTACAATGAAAGGTGCTCACTGTAAGGATAGATACACTTTATTGTTAGGTATTAGACCCGAATCCTTCGCTTTGAGGACCCACAGCTCAGTTGGTAGCTCAGGCTTGCAAGTTGTGCTATTCATTCTAAGTAATTAAATTTATTTGATTAAGTAAACATAGATGGTTCTTTCTGCGTCTAGATTTTATATTGTATTTATATGTCTTAATCTTTACTAAATTCCAAGTAAAACGATTTCGAGCTTTCTCAAACACTTCGTCAATAACAGTACTGGCATTGTGCACATTATTTAACAGAAAAACTGCAAGACCAGTTTTGAAACCACCACAATTTTAATGACGACCATGTTGCGAATGGTAGCGTGGAACAGGCGCCTAGATGTTTTTTTTTAATACTCTAGCTGATGAAACAACCAGATGGCCCACCTGATGTTAAGTGATAACCATCACTTATAACAAAGCGTTGCCTGGCAAGCACAATAGGAGCTTGAGGCATACAATGCTAAGCCTCATGTGTCTATATACTTTTCCGGCAACCACACTCTTCAAACCGAAACACAGAAACGCTGCTTGGTGGCAGAAAAAAGCGTGGTGGTAGTACTTCCCCAGATCATGGTGTCTCATTGCCTACAAAGCATTTTTAGTTCCAATTAAACATCAATAGATGGCGATACCGGTTGCGATTGAATTATTGATATTTGTTTTAGTCCAGAAAAAAGTATTAAGGTCATGAATAGCTTATGTTATATTGTAAAAAAATCTCCCATAAGCACAGGAAGATGAGGATATAAGCTGTTAATGAAATCTTCATGTTTTTACAATAATCAATATTGACCACGTTTTTTCTTGCGGAAATTATTTGAACTACGTTGTAGTTCGGTTTCAAAAGTTCAAAAGATGCCGCTATTTGCGTTTATAGAATTTTTTCGTTTCTTAAAGAGGCATTTTACTACGTACCTACCTACGTAAAAAATAAAAAATAATTTATTTATTATTAATATAAAAAAAACGGTGTATATTAACATGATTCGATTTTTAGCCACGGAAATTGCTAGATACTTCTACTAGTACAGAATAAATAATAGGACTCTTACTGCGACGCAACAAGGTGCAATTCATCTTGCATAATTTCACCTAAACATTGCCGCACTCTTCTAACGTGAAACTCTGTCGCTGTCAGTGCTGGTGCTGGCGCGGGCGCGGGCCAGACAGCGACAAAAATCTGAGCCAAAAATTATGCCTTTTTAAGGGGCTGACAATCATCAAACAACTTCTCGCTCACATGTTTCGACATGTTGAAAGATATAAAACCAGTAAACTCACTTTCGAAAAATCTGAATAAACCATTTTGTGTGCAATGTGATTGCACACAAAATGGTTTATTATTTAATTGGTAAATGCTTATTTTAGTAAAAAAAACATTTTAATCGATACAAGTTATCCGACTCAAAAGTTTGCATTAGTACAAAAACTAGTTACCTACTTACTTTTACTTTACTTTTTAGAAGGAAAAAACTGATTGATTAATATCTTTCAACATGTCGAAACGTGCGAGCAAGAAGTTGTTTGATGGTTGTCAGCCCCTTAAACTTTACGGACGTACGTAGTGCTGTAGAAAGAAAATTATTTATTACGTCAACGCAAGTATATAGTTGTTAGGTAAATACAAAGTTTACTTGACCTACCTACTTTAGATAACCGCTCAGCATCAGCTTCAATTATTTTAGAAGACCCACCTGATGTTCAGCGGCTATCGACGATGGCCAACTACTAGGTAAGTATCTCAAATCCAAGAAATAAGCGCTCAACATCTTGGAGTGGGTGGTGAAAGGTAACCATTCAACATCAGGTGGGCTATTTTATGTTGAGAGATTACGTCTATAACCAACTTTTGTCAATTATTTCCTTTTCATATTGTACGAAAAACGGGTTCTGTTATTAAACACATCATCTACTTTATGATTTCCACAAATAGGTAGTGACCATTCAACATCAAGTGGGGTGATCACTAATTATCGGGTAAGAAGTAACCGCGCGACTCCAGTCCAGTACCCCAAGTATGAGTTTTGCTTACCATATTTGGTTTTTAGTTTTACGTTTTTGTTCCGTGTTCATTGCGGGTTTTGTATGAAGACGCGATAGAGATAACGACACGGAACTTTATGTTGCAAGTATGATGAAAATTAGTAGTAGAACATAAAGTTCCATATCAGTATCCCTATCGCGGCTTCATACAAAACCCGCAATGAACACGGAACAAAAACGAATCGTTTTTGCTCCGTGCTCATTGCGGGTTTTGTAAAGTTCCATATCGGTATCCCTATCGCGTCTTCATACAAAACCCGCAATGAACACGGAACAAAAACGTAAAACAAAAAACGCAAAACTCATACTTGGGGTACAGGTAGCTCAAAAGAGGTAACAGCTCCACATCAGCTAGGCCATTAGATGTAACGCCTTTACATCAGCTTGAAGCCATCAGGTGGGCCATCAGTTGAACGGCTAATAAGAGGGTCGACTTCATCTCAAAGTCAATAGGTTATCGCTTTTCTTCTGGTGGGTTTTTTTTTAAATAATGAACTTCGTTACAAAATTATAAATTCAAAGAAACAAAAAGAAACGATCTAATTTGCAAAGTAAAAATGGGGAAAAGTACTTTATTTGTTGCACGTTAAGGTTGATTGCACAATAAATGTTATTTAACCTACGTCTTTTCATATCTAAATGAAAAGATTTCCTCGTTTTTGGTGACGAATGATCATAAGTGTGAGATAGTATTATGAAGATTTGTGACTTTATTACAAGGATCTATGGTTGTGATTAGGTTGAACTTTAAACTGTTTTAAAACTTTTGTCTCAGGCTTAATTTACATCGCCGCGGGTTGGAATGAAAGCGACTTTTTGCAACGAAATTGTCCATAGCATAGTGAACTTTATATCAAATACATAACATACAAACTAAATACGAGCCAAGTAGCTAGGGAGCTCGAGAATGCGCGGGGATTATTTGGAAGACTAATTTCGTTGTACGTCTAACAGCCTTTATAGCTCAGTCGGTAGTAGGTCTGCTTTCAGGGCCGGAGGCCACGGGTTCAATCCTCACCGAGAACTAACATTTTTGTGATGAAAATAGAATTTTGTTCTCTGTCTGGGTGTATAAGTAGGTCTATAAATTACCTACCAGTAAAAAAAGTATATCATGTATATTTTATCATATTAGCTTTGATTTTGTAAGTCACTCGTTATCTAGGTACCTAGGTTGATTGTTGATCGAAGCACGGGACACGACGAAATGACCACTGAGTGTGTTGCTGATTTTGCCTCGTCAAACTAAATTGAGGCACAAGTTGGGAGTTTTTCCCAAACTTTTACCCTGTTACTTCTTGTAGCGAATAGATCCCAATAACGCCTGCATAATTGAAACAGCGATCAGTCAGTGCCTCCGAACTAAAACAGCCTAGTGTTCGAGCAAAAAAGTAGGTAGGTAGTTAGGTACCTAATACATCCTACCTACTTAAACAAATTTCATAAGGCAGCATCAACATCTTGCTTAAAAAAAATACTTAAACGAATAGATGTAGACTACACAATAACACAACATACCTATCATAGGTATCTTTTAAATGCAAGTTATTTTGAAACAAAACTGGCAAAACTATCATTGTGGGCGAAGGACTGCGTGCGGACACAGTATAAAATAATAGTATGTGCGTGTTGGCAGAACTAATTTTATCGCCATCTATTGGTTGTAAGTGCATTTTACGTGATGCCGCTTGCTCGCAACGCAACTTCGCGACATCTAGCGGCTATGCGGGCTATTTTGTTTAGCTATTCGGGGCTCGGGCTATTTCATATATCCCGAAAAATTGCCCGAGTCACAGCCCGAGTTAAGACTGGAACCGTTTCAATGTATGGGATGGGGTATCTGTACTAGTATTCTCTTATCTGTGCCCAGATGAGCCACACACAAAGATCTCTACTACTTTTAGAGTGAATAACAATAACAGACAGAGAAAGCGTTACTTGTGTAGGTAGTATGTTCGGATCAGCTTCACTCCCATGTATAAGACCTTACAAACCCTTTCAGTCCTTAATTCACAAAAACACTTTGTGATTGAACAAGTGATTTGGACAGAGTGCTAAAGTGTTTATCGGGTAACAGTTTGTTGTTTATGATATCGACAATGTGGGAGAAAAAACTGTTGTATGCTTTTTTTGTTCAGCCTGTTATTTTCCACTGCTGGGCAAAGACCTCCCCCTTTTTCTTACATTCATCTCGGTCTTGCGATTCGGTTCGATTACGATTTCGGTTGTATGAATGAAAAATAATTATTAGTGTTGAATGGTTTACTCCATAATACGCTTAAATAATGAAGTAGCACATTTAGTTTATTTCTTAAAATCCTTTCACCACACCGTTTCGAAAGAAACTAGTGACACGATAAGAAGAAGTTTATTTAGGAATAATTATCAGCCTGCTTCGTCCCTCAATAGAGCAATGGCCTCCCTTACCACCACCACTCCTTACCGTCTTGTATTTTAAGGTCCAGTTTTTCATAAAGGTCAAGGTCAAGGTCATCATGTCTCCAAATGCAAACATTTGTCCATAAAAATAAAATATACTCTTTGCATAGCAAAACTCCAAGAGCTAAGAATTCCAATCAAAAAAAAACATCGTGTCGTCATATTTTTTACCCACTCCAACAGACGTAGCGATTTGCGATCTAGTACGTGAAATAAAACGCGATCTCGTAACCGTAGCTACGGCACGTAGAGAACCTACGCCGTAGAGGGTCTACGACGAAACAATTATGACTCATACTGTCCCAACTCTCAAGTGACGTTATTTAGAAGCCTTTTAGCTTAGTCAGTTCCGCACGTACTGACTTAGTTATTCTGCGGATAAGAGCGACTAAGGACTAAGTATCCTACAAATAAACATGTAAATGCAAATGTAAATGTTTGAATGTATGGATGATAAGCTCAATATTAGCTAACTACTGAACCGATTAGAATGAAACTGAGAACAACTTTAGTAGGTGGTACTTAGTACTAAGAGATCTGAGGGGACATCTAAAGTCAAAAAGCCATAGTCAAAAGGTATTTATTCAGTTGAATCACAGGGATCACTTTGAAACGTCTTAATGCTAAATGAATCCAGAAGCCAGTTCCAGCCTAGAACCGGCAACAAACTTACGGCTTGGTTCGTACCGTTCCTTTTTATGATCCTTGTTACAATATAAAATGTTAATGAAGCTCCGGTGGTGCCATTCGAATCTACCGTAACTACCCTAGTAACAATTTTTTTCTCTTCATTCAAAAAAACACAGCCACGTTGCTGTGGTTACTAGTCTACTAACCAGCACTCCTCTCCACGAATGTGTGGAGCAACAATTATGCTGAGACTCGACCTAATTTGCCCACACTACACACAGGGGACTAATTTACTCAAAACTTTACTAATTATCACTGTTATTTTTTGTATCTGTTCTTCTGTCTAGTTTTTTTTTTTCAACTTATAGGTAAAACTTTTGACCGCAATCTAACCAGTTTGTTAAGTGATGATGCGGTCTACACGGTAGCACGCTTACCTATGAGATACCTATTCACTCGTCTTTTGACGATGGCCTGTCGCTGCTATAGAACGATGATAGTACGGGGATGGGGAACCAAGTTGTGGAGTTCCGTCGCACACTCTCCGAAATGTATCCTGTAATGTGTCCTTTCTTTATATTTATATCTGTGTTCTCAGCGTATCGTGTGTCCAATAAACAATTCTAATGTAAACAGTTCTTGTTCTCAAGTTGGTTGTCTTGTGTGGTGGTTGTCAGGTCGAGGCACACCAGCAGCAGCGGCAAGGGAGGCATGCTGAGCGGCGTGAACGGCAGCGTGCACGGCGAGGCGCGCCAGGCGCACTCCAAGAAGAACATCATTAGGATGCTCGGTGAGCACCAGCGCTTGGTGGACATTCCACACAGCACAGGTCATGGAAATACTTTCCAATATGCGAGCACAGAGGGGGGAGCTGGAAGAGGTATGGGAGGGGGAGGGTGAGAGGTCCCCACCCTCATAGGAGGGGAGACAGAAACCTTTAGTTTCGGAGAAAATAATTAATTAAGTTTGAGGCTATATAGGTATAAAACAATTGCAAAATGGGGGGAAGGGAATGAGGGGGGGAGCTGAAACTACAAAACGAATGTCACTGTTACTGTAGGGAAAAATTTGTATAAAAAAAAAAGAAACTCGCAAACTAGCTGTTTCCGTGCTCGCATGTAGCAAAGTTGAGCCCTAGTTACTTCTTCCCCACTGCTAAACTAAATTGCTCAACATTTGAGCATAGGATGTAGTCCCAACCTATTTTTTATTTTTTATACAACTAGCTGATAGAACAGGCAGATGGCCCATCTGATGTTAAGTGGGCATCATCTATAACAAAACCTTGCCTTGTAAGTCGAGCGCGATGGGAACGTGCCCTAACGCTACACTGCCTTGCTTCCATCAACTTCAGGCATACAGATATTAACCTCCATGGCCTTTCACCGGCAACCAATTGAAACCTTAACACAGCACCGGTGCTTGGCGGTAGAAAAATGTCATAAATAAAATATTGGTGGACATTTCACACAGCACTAACCCAAACTAAGCATAGCTTATACAGTGGGAACTAGATAGCTAAATACTTCGCTACCACAAAGGACAAGTCAGCTAACCTGGTTTCTATGTAGTTTTACCAAAGAGAGATCAAAGAGGGATCATGGGTTTAATGAATGCCAGGTCTCGGCGTCGTACACCATTGAGGGGAGGTCACATTGTTCAAAAGCCTGACGCTTTAGGTTGAGCGGTATGTTTCCTTTGAGCACGTCGAATAACTTTTCAAAAGACCCCCCCCCCCCCCTTTCCCCCATCCTAGTATAACACGTCGCTTTATTTCCTGCTTTTGCTAGGTATTCCAGTTTTGGTATTTGAATCCAATCCAATTAATATAAAAATGCGATATCTTAGTTTAGATGCTTGTGGCGCAGTCACGCCCTAACTACTGAACCGATTGGGATGAAATTTTTAAAAATACAGGCTGTAGCCTAGATTATTATTTTTAAAATTGCGAGCGACGCCGCGGACGGCAGCTAGTTAATGAACATTTGGATATTTTATACCATACTACCTACTCCCAATATGGAAAACACATAGCTGATGGAATACTTCTTTTTTTTGTAAATACATACATACAGGGTGGACCAAAATTCCTTTAACATTTGAAATGGCTATAAAAAATAAACATGCTATATGAATAAAAAACTGTATATTGTATTTAACCTTTAATTAGGCGCATGGGGTCTGGACAATTTCTAATCGAAAAAAAATAATGTTTGAGTGTTTAGAAGGCGACAGCGCTCTTTCTAGCTTCCTACATCCCCGCGCCGTACGCAAATCAGTTGCGAAAAGATGACCAACGCGTATGCAATCGTCCTTGCTCTCTAGGGTGCTGACCCCATGCGACCAATTACGTAACATTTTTGGCAAAAGGTAAGTTTTTATTTTTGTGTTTTTATGCATATATATTTATTTATTTTTACTTATTATAATGTATTATTGTTTTGCATAATATAATTTATGTATTTTTGTCTATTTTTTCTCTTTAAGTTGTCATTATAAGTAACAAATTACTTATTTCTAATTATCTTAATCTTAAATAGCTATAATAATAATAATAATAAATTAAAAATTAATATTATATAATAATAATAAGTATGGCACAAATGAATTCTCCTGGAAGGGGGCAGGACCTACAACACAAGTCGACATGACTTAGTGTAGGTTCTGTCATATAAATTATTAAATGTATAAGCCATTACCATCTAAGAAAACTGTTATATTGTACATTATAATATAAGTGTGCTTAAATGAAATAAATAATTATCTTATCTTATCTTATTATGAATCAAAACAGACAGATACGGCAATGGCTGGAAGATTTGTCGGATGATGAGCAAGATGTCGTTGGTTCTACCTTGGAAGATGAAATTGCCGATGATATTTCTGTAGTAAATCATCAGAAACGGCGCATCGAACAGCGTGCTACCCCTTCTTCAACAAAAAAGCGGCTCCGTGAAGTTCATAACAGGAAAGGATAGACATAGAAAGGATGACAAGAAAGTAGCTTCTGAATGCCATAAGTGTGATCAATTTGTTTGCCAGCGACACTTCAGGGCTTACTGCATTGAATGCGAAGTAGATGATTCTGCTGATGAATCATGTAAATTTTTATTTATTTTTTATCTCAGCAATGCCAAAAAATAATAATTTTAAGCGCTATTAGAAATTGTTTTATTTTTTCAATTATTTTAAGTGAAAGTTATGTTTTTCTTTTTTTATTATGATTTCAATAAACCATTTATTTATTAATAATATTAAATATTTCATTTTATTAGTTCCTTCCACTCCATTTTTATTCATAACTTTGGGGTCAGATGTGACCCCATGCGACTACTTGTGTGATTTTCTTAATGCGCCTAATTAAGGGTTAAAAGTACACAAATTAGAGTTTTAGTTTTTGAAGATTACATTATGAATGTGTGCTTTGTGTATTTTGACACTCCTGCAACCTGGACCGAAATTTTTCCATTACCGCCCGACAAGTGGTTGTTGCAACGGCTTGCATTTCATTGCATATGTTTTCTTTTAGTTCTTCAACTGACTCTGGGTTGCTGATGTAAACTTTACTTTTAAGATATCTCAAAGGACAAAATTCCATTGGGGACAAATCCGGGCTGCGGGGTGGCCAGTTAATGTTGCTTCTTTTGGATATCACCTTTTGGCCAAAAATTGCACGAACTGCTGCCATAGAGTCATTGGAAGTGTGACATGTTGCCTGCACAATTAGAATTTTGTAAGAGTGTAAATGTAGATCCTTGTGTAGAATGCGATTTAGAGATGTTTTGGGCACATTTAAAACAGTAGACCGCTTTTCGAGTGGATAGGCCAGGTTGCTCTCAAAAAGACTCACGTACACGCTCTACGTTTTCCGGATTTCTCGATGTCCTAGGTCGGCCGCTTCCTGGGTGAGTTAATGTTAAACCCGTCGACTTGAACTTCCGCACCCAGTTCTGATAAGTTTGGATTGTTGGAGCTTGATTTGCGGTCCGAATATTGTAATGAGCACAATATTTTGTGCTCATTGCTCACCTCAGTGCTCATCATACATACTTTGTACTAAGATAATCTCTAAGTAAGTAATGTTCTGCACAGTCGGACACGAAAGAAGATGAACAACTAGAGTGTTCAATCGGTAACTGGATTCTTGCTATATTTTCAATTCGATGTCTTCTTTCCTGTTTTAATCTGTAAAAGTAGTTTTGTCTTTTTTTCTACTTGTTATTGTTCTTTGTTTTACTAACCCGTTGAACTACTTACTTCCAGTTCGACTGTCACCTTATATCGAACATCGGGGTAAGCTGAAACCCAGTCCTGCGTATAATTTCTAAATGATGCGCAAAATGAGTGCTGAGCTTACTTCAATGGTCAACATGTGATTTCAAAATAAACTCTGTCGGCCTTACTACAAAAAATCTGTCAAATAAAATATGACAGATTTTTTGTCGATAAACTATGCTTAAACTATTGCCATCTCTTACCAATACGTAATGGCAAACAGAGACAGCTAATTTTAAGCATTATTTAAATATAAACACCATTTTATAGTATGAGGGTGTATGTTTATGTTATCTCTTTTCTGACAAAAAGGTTTTTGTATTTAAATTGCAAAGCTTCTTTGGATTTCTGATAGGTTCGGTATAAGTTAAAGTGAATTTTCAAATGTGCATCAAAGGTTTGATCAAAAACTAAGTGCTATGGAAATAGTAAAGTTTTATAAACCAGAAAAAAACATCTACTTTTGTCGCTGACTGTCTCGGGATATTATTTGCTCTCTCTAATTACGTTTTTCTATCTTATACCTAAAATGACTCGAGGTAATTGCATAACCTGAATACAAGTAAAAATAATTAGCTCCGAAAATGTCACCTTACTTTTGCTCCCCCAAATTACCAAGTTTCATCATGTTGTCACTGTTTTGTTCATTTTTGTACCTACCTAGATTACCCTAATTATATGTTGTATGGTCTTGTGGCCAATAAAGTCTATGTCTAAGATTACCCCAAATTACTCAAAAGTTTGCTTTACTAGTTTTCGTACTTATGAGAACTTTTGAGTAGGAAAACTTGTGTCGATCAAAATTTATTCTTTACAAAACTGTGATTTCGATTTTAAAAAAATGAATCAATATGTCGAAAAGTGCGAGTGAAAGGGTTTTAAGTGCGCCTCAAGAGGCTCCTTTCAAGCACTTGACACATTGACATGTTATAGAATTTTTAGGTCCTACGACATGCCGATTTCCTCACGATGTTTTCCTTCACCGTTTATTTTTGAACAGAAAACTCATTGGTGCACGACCGGTTTCGAACCCACGACCTTAGGATCGGAAAGCGGGCCCGTTACCACTAGATCACCAGTGCTCTAGACATCCATGTAACATAATAATTGCACTAAATAATATGAGCTAAAAACGTCCACCAATATTTATTCCTCTTTTTTTCATCTTTTCCTTTCATTTCGTGGTTTAACGATTGAACGAAATGCGATATTTATATTCGGATCGAATTTTCTGCCCCATTCCGATCTTTATTAAGAAATTCGCAATTTGCCAATTTTACGCGTGGCTTGAAGGAAATTATCTAGATTATTAATAATAATACAATTCTCCGATTGATTTAATTCTATCTTATAGATTTGTTAAAATGTCTTCGGCAGATACTTACCCATAAACTATAACTGCAGAATGTGGGTATGCGGGCCTATATTTGGACATGCCTAAATAATACCCCCTGGCTCAGATTCAAAATTTTGAGTTTGTACTTGGTACTAAGAGATATCAACCATGCCTTAGGATCAGAGGCGTGTAGCTGTTTCCTTTTTGTAAACTTCTTGTAGTGTCACTAACTCTTTCGAACCAGTGTGGAGAAAGGATTTTAAGTGCGCCTCAAAGATGTGCACTTCTTTCGTGCACTTTTTTAAACTAAGTTACTTTTACTAGTGAGCTCGCAAAAAAATGGCGTGCACTTACTTTGATTGATTCAATACCCTAATGGATCTTCTGTCCCATTGATTTCACCTGCGTACCTTAATATACTCAGGCTTCGGCTCTAGGCTCCAAATTACATTTACATAAAAGTTTACTACAAAAATTACTTTTTGATCACTCAAGTAAAGTTTTTTTACTCACTCGAAAAGTATCAAGCTTATTGCACTTACATTGCTTTGGACAGGTACAGTCGGTAACAGAATTAGTTTAAGGCAACTATTTAAAATCTTGAGTAACTCCAGTACTCGGAGCCTCTTGATAAACATTTTGGCTAATATTTTAAGATTCTAAATGCTCAATAGCATTAAGTTCGCTTATATACTTTTTTTAGGTGCTCTATAGAATTTTCAAATAAAAACTCAAACTGTTCTATATAATCTTTTTCGGATGGTGACTGTACCAAAACGTAGCTCTGATCGCATAACATCGTAAATTATCTTATGTAGTTAACTATAAAGAATCAAATTATCTGAGGGGATGTCGACCGTGCCTGGGGATAAGTCTGTTTTCATTCAGATGTACATTTTCACTTTTAAAAATTATGCTCTCGGTTAAATAAAGTAAAAAGATAAGCATCGGATTTCCTCCTGTAATTCAGCGCAAATTGAAATGGTTCTAACAGAAAGAGAACGTTGTGAGTAAAAGGAGCTGGGATTAAATCTCTTTGTCTCCGACCAAGTGAAAAACTGAGCTTGTCACATACGTAATATTAGAATGTTCCATCTGAAACTTTGTAAAGACTTTCTATACATTTTTACAAAGAAAATTCCAATACAAGAATTTACAGAATGTACGAATTACACATTAAAATATTGGTGGAATTTCCACACATCCCCGTTCCCATCTAGCCCCGAACTAAACCAAAGCTTGAGATATGGGAACTAGATAACTGATATAATACATATACACATTTTTTGTAAATACATACTATACTAGTAGTTCGCCCCGAACTGAGATCTCGTGATGCGACCCGACGAACGCACCAAACTTTGAGTACGTAGTAGTCAGAGGCAAGTCCAAACATTATCTTTGGACTTTTTTCTGACTACCGCCTACTAACTTGGTATGGTTACCAAGTTTCAACTCTATTGGCCTATTTATTGAAGAGTTCCGTTGAACAGACCTTGGCTCCATCATCAGACCTGGTCGTCGTCACCATTTTATGAGAACTGAGTACCTCCTTAATTTATTTCAAGAAAAAAAAATAAGAAAAAGCAAAAGATCTGGCCGACCAGTAGAAAAACCTTGATGCCAACGAAACTCTTAGAGATGGGAGCTCTTGGATCGCTGGTTATCTTAATATAACTTATATTATTTTATCTCAAAAACCGAGCGTCCCAAAAAAAAAGTAAAAATTGTTTTGGGATGTCCAAACAAAGCCCTTTCATATGACATGTAACTTGATTTTTTTATGTAACTTTTTTTATTTTTGCCCCCTCAAAAAACCCCATATCTCAAAAACCCTTCATCCGATTTTACTCATATACTTACCAGTAAATTTCTCAAGTACAAGCTATCGACATATCAAATTTCATGCAGATCGGATCAACGGTTCTAAAGTTATCGCCAGACAAACATACATACATACATACATACATACATAAAATGCCAAATCGCCCAAGTTGAAACTAAGATCTTCGTTCGCTTCGCTCACTCGATCAAATATTATAGAGGTATAACACCCAGACAGAGAACAAACATCTATGTTCATAATACAAATGTTTGTTCTCGGTGGGGATCGAACCCACGGCCGATTTTGGCCGATTGCGCAGAAGGCAAAACTACTACCGACTGAGCTGTGAAGGCTGTCGTGAAACATGAAACAGTTGAGCTACCTGCAGACCGTTGCAAACAATCTAGAGATATATCAATTGATCCAAATCAGTGCCAATCGGAAGCGTCCCCGGGACATTGAATTGCCGCGCTGAATCGTAATTCTGATGCAAATTCATAAATGAAACTGTAACTCAGAAATTTCAGCTCGAATAAGCAGATGTTCTCTCAACTTTGACTGTAAAGCAATATTTCAGCTCAAATAAGCAATGTTTTCTCGATTTTGCAATAAAACCGCAGAAATCATCATTCGGGGTTTCTATTCGACTTAACACAACGTGGTTGGTTTAAAAATATATAATAACTACTAGCGGGCCCGACAGACGTTGTTCTGCATAATCGTAAGACAAATTGTACCTACCTACCTACTTACTTTTTAAGTTACTTTTGTTAAAAGTGTGTTTAAAGTTTTGATTAATAAACTTATTCTTATTCTTATTATATTTCAAGCGACTGCGGCGCCATCTGCCGGCTGATTTGTGAATCTAAACCATCCAGGGTGCCACCCAAACGCATACAAAAAAAATCATTAAAGTCGGACCAGCCGTTTAGGAGGAGTTCAGTGACATATACACGTACAGTAGATTTATATATCGACAAGCACCTTTCCCCCGACTTTACAGGAAGTATAAATACATTACACTAATTTTCATTTTAATATTTAAAATAAAACTGAAACAGCTTCACGACTTCGATCCCCAGGCAAGGTAGATATCCCCTCAGAGGCCTTATTACGAGTTTAGTGCCGATCTTCGATCGTTACGATACACCGAATTTTCTATGAAAATAAATCAACGGCATCTAGCGTATTCTTTGAGAAACCGTTTTTTTTTTCATAGAAAATTCGGTGTATCATAACGATCGACGATCGGCACTCGATCGGCACTAAACTCGTAATAAGCCCTCTGATCTCTCGGTACCAAGTACCAACGTCAGAGATACGTCCAAACATTGCATTTGGCAAGCATTTGGCACATACCTACCCACAATTTGCAGCAGTTAGTATTCCATAGGTGAAAGGTTGCAAGCCGCTACCAAAGTAAAAATATTAATTACAATGTAGCGGTGGTCTGGTAGATATCGTTGTTTAGCGTTAAGACCGCCCATTCTATTTAAATTTTTCTTTAAATATATTGATGTATACATGTCTGAGCGCGTCCTACACTACGTTTGCGAAAGCGCGGTATCCACTCCAGAACTCCAGAACTCGTTTACACCAGCGGCTATCGGTTCTTCGGCTGACATGACCAGCCCACTGCCATTTCAGCTTGTTAGCTAGCTGAAATCCTTGGGCTATGTTCACAACTTTGGTGCTCTGTCGAATCGATCCGAATTGTGTGCAATAAATATAAATAAATAATTAAATTGCCTTCCCAAGCCTGTCATGGAACCAAGTATAACTCAATAGGCTCGGCAGACGATTGATTGAGTCCCGAGCTGAGTTACTGAGTCGATAGCTAAGGCCGTCCCATGAGACACATTGTCTGTGTTTAATGGAGTAGTGGAGTCAAGTTCATGTACATACACTATGAATAATGGATTCATATTCCCTGCCATTTTATAGCGGCCCTTTAGAGTATACTTGTCACTGTCACTTTCATACCAAAGAAAAGAGACAACAGACTTATCGGTCGGATAAGCTAATGGAGCGCTCAGCGAGCAATATGAATAATACTATAAGTATAGTCAAAGTCAAAAGGTAATATTCTATAAAATCACAAGGATCACTTAGTCGCCTGCATTGAGTTACAATTATTAATTTTCAAAATTATCTTGGTTTAGCCTTCATCATAAAAACAACAGCTAGTTATGCCTGTTTTTACCGCCGAGCAGCGTTGCTGTGCTTCGGTTTGTCGAGAGGGTTCCGGTCAATTTACAAAAAATAAAATGAGAGTTCTTTTGTAAGAAAGTTTGAGCTTGAACTAATACAATAAAAAATATAAGTGCGCATAAGTCACCAGAGTTTCTTCTTCTTGGCTAAATGCATATTTTTTTACCGCAAATTTTTTTATCTCGTAAATTATTTATAATTGTTAGAGACCTTTTCAAGTTTCTACCGCTTTATCGAACAAACGACGTTCGTAGTGATAACTTTGCATTTCATTTTTAATTGAGTCATACTTTTTAATTCTGCCTGAATAAAAAGTATAACTCAATTATAACTTTTTGGTCCATAGGGTTCCGTACCCAAAGGGTAAAACGGGACACTATTACTAAGACTCCGCTATCCGTCCGTATGTCTGTCTGTAGACAGTTCAAATTTTCACAAATGAAGTATTTCTGTTGTCGCTATAACAACAAATCCTAAAAAACAGAATAAAATAAATATTTAAGGTGGCTCCCATACAACAAACGTGATGTTTTTGCCTTTTTTATAGATAATAATACGGAACCCTTCGTGCGCGAGTCCTTCGTGACTCGCACTTGGCCGGTTTTTTGTGGTTAGCATACTTTAGCGCTGTATGTTTTTGGAATAAGGATTCATAATTATTAAACTTCCTAACCTAGGAATAGCCGCTCGTCTGTCAGAAGGCGCTCCAAAGTTTATATAAAGGCCCCAAAAAGGGGTGACAAAAACAAAATAGATTACATATTCTGACTTGTAATCCACTTTGTATTAAGGGGCTGACAACTATCAAACAACTTCTCGCTCGCACGTTTCGACATGTTGAAAGATATAAAATCACTAAACTCATTTTCGAAAAATCGCAATCAACCATTTTGTGTGCAATCACATTGCACACAGTTTAGTAAAAATTTCATTTTGATCGATACAAGTTTTCCTACTTAAAAGTTTGCCTATGTACGAAAACTAGTAAAGCAAACTTTTGAGTAGCAAAACATGTATCGATCAAAATGAAATTTTCACTAAACTGTGTGCAATGTGATTGCACACAAGATGGTTGATTGCGATTTTTCGAAAATGAGTTTAGTGATTTTATATCTTTCAACATGTCGAAACGTGCGAGCGAGAGTCACATTAGCTCTTGTCTTCGCCTTAACTTAATTATAAAATACCAATGCTATGGAACAGGCTTAGTGGGGATTTTGGGGATAATCCCTCTTTTCAACCCTTTCAAACTCAAACGCGTGCGTCGGTTTCGAAGTCTGTATGTTAATTTTTCCCTCATATACGAGCTACTTACTACTTTTGTTTTTGGAAATAGTGCAAAAATATATCATATATCAATTGATACATTATTTACGAAATAATAACTAAAGAAATAGACTAAAGTTCATAAGTAAATTATCTTTCCAACTTTTACCTACTCCCTAAACTTTCAACCTTAATTGAAGCCGTCCAACTTTTACTAGTTACCTAAGCAAAAGTGATTTTTATCATTAGTGATATGTTTTAACCTACCTACTTACCTACTAGTGTACGTGCTATAGTGTACCTACTTACTTTAAGATACCGATGAAATGGGAATAAAAATCATTGTCAGTAACAATATGTTACAATATTGTTATCCCCTAAGAACCTGTATAACAACATGAAATAATGAATAAATTATTATGATTACAACAATTTCATATGTTTGTTGCGTATTTCTGAGAGTAGTAGAGCTCTTTGTGTGTGGCTTGTCCGGGAAAGAACCACCACCATGCCTATTTCAGCTGCCAAGCACTATGCAGTACTGCTGTTGCAGTTTGCAGGGTGTGGTTGCCGATGAAATTACAAGCTCATGTGGCTTAACATCTGTATGCCTCAAGTTGATGGACGCAAGGCAGTGCATCGTAGGGTATGAGTATAACTGGTTTATGGTTTAAGATATTTATTTTTCATAAAATTAAAATACTTACTGAGAAACATTATTTTTTCAATGCGAAGGTCATGTTTTTTTATGAACAGCGGCGGTGGTGGTAGCATTCTACCTATGCTGGGCACCGTTCCACTTCCAGCGCCTGTTCTTCATCTACGGAACCGCCTCGCCGCACTACCACACCATCAACGAGCACCTGTTCTACGTCGCCGGGGTCTTCTACTACATATCGGCCACCGTCAACCCGATACTCTACAATGTCATGAGCCATCGGTGAGTTTCTCTTACCACCTGCAGCGTACTGAGCCTACTCTAACACAAATTTACAATATTGTTAGATAAATCTTACTTCTTATCTTACTCTTAGGGCCGCTGGCACAACGAACTGATTTAATTGTATTTCGTTAAACATATTTACCAAACTAAACGGAATTTGCGTAATCATCATTAAAATTGTCAGACAGTTCGCTAATCATGTTTACCGGCTTGTTGCAAGATAATTATATTACAATTAATGTTTTGACTTGCCTCTGATTACCACCTACTTTAATTTTCAGAAGGCTCGGATCGCTTCACGAGATCTCAGTTCGGGGTTAATTTATATAGGGCTAGTTTATATTGTGTTGTTATAGTAGTAGAGCTCTTCGTAAAGGGCTCGTCAGAGGAAGAATCGTATTTTATATTGTTTTTTTTTTATATTTATCATTTTCAGATTTCTTGAATAACATTAGTCAGTGCTCGCGTCATGGGTAATCTTAAATTGTAATAAGAATTTGCCGCTTGTAAGATTTCTTTCAAATTAGATATTACAGCTTTGCCACTGAATGCCACTCTCATTTCTAATTTCCACTCTTCATGCCGGCATGCGGCACAAGAAAATATTTTATTTATCACCCTGTCAAAACAAACTGGGTAATTCAGACGTAGGTAACGTTACTTGAAAATATTTGATAACATGGTTGACAAACAGTCTTGAAATAACCTCTATACTTGCTCCAACAACATACATTGTGATTGTATTAAATAAAGACCGTTTTGATTTTGATTTAGGGTATGATCATCAGAAAATGACGCATGGATTCACCTAGTAAAAACGAAATAAGCGTTTCAAAGTGATCCTTGTGATTCTAAAGAATAAATTTAATTTCGCTTGACACGTCATGAGGCACGTCATTGACACGTCCGGATTTATGTCCTACTTTTTTAACCTGCCTTAAAAACTGCAATTTTGGTATAACATCAACAATTATTTAAAAAAGGCATGAAAATAACCATTTCAGGTGCTAACCTTAAATGATTATTTTTATGCCTTTTTTGTTTTTATTGATAGTACATAAGCTGTTTATTTAACCCGTTTGAGTCACTTCAAAATATTGCTATAATAAGAAAGGCACACAGAGCACCCCACGCCGTTGGTCGCGTGTTAAATCAATTATAATTCTTAGAAACGCGTCTTCACCAGCTTTACTCATCCTACGAGGTGAGCCTTCGTAAATAGGTATAAGATTTAGTTACGAATCCTCGGCGCGTATAACGTTAATAACAATAACAAGCACGTAAATAGCATTATTTGTATATCTTAGAAAACAAAGCCTTCCTGGAACAAATAATTTAACAGAAGAGACGGCTGGCAAATAATTGTCTTGAGCAGGATAAATCGTAAGATGTGCAAAGACCTGATTTATTCTCAGTTATTTAATAAATTCGGCTCATTTATTTAATAAATGTGAAACTCAAAAGAAGTTTCAAATAGAATAAAAACGGCTTAAATTAAAAAAAATCGGTTCTGGTAAAATAGTGATTATTGGCGTTCTCGGATTTTCGGCTAACAGGATTCTAATTCCTCCAACAGATACCGTCTAGCCTTCCGCGAGACGCTCTGCTGCGGAAAGGTCCAGCGGGAAAAGAGTCTCCGGAACCACTCCAGCTTTAGGGAGACCACAGTGAACCACACCTCAGAGGGCACTCATCTTGTGCGCGTGCAGTCGCATAAGCGAACTGATAAGAAACGGCGAAGCAGCTTTGGTACCCAGACTACAAGGTAAGGAGTACTGTAATTAGCTCGTAGGTGCTACGGGTGGACGAGTTAATAAGTAGACCCAAGCTCTACGCTTCGAAATCGTACAGCCTGCGTGCGCTATTACGATCGGCTTCGATCACGAATACATTTTGACATTTGTGGCGTTGAACGTATAGTACCGATTTTCAACCTTATTGTCTTATTGTTAAAGAGATACGTTTAAAGTCATATTCATTCGTGGCTAGGGCCCAGTCGTTATGGTACTGACACCACGCTGTGCTTTCAAATCTCCCGCATGCCCGCATTTTATATCGAATGTTAAAAATAAACAGCTTTTTTAAAACTGAAGGTACATTACACGTTTGTACTAGGTCACCCTTATTAAAAAAGGCTAGATTTTCAATGAATCCGTTGGCTTCTAGTCTTGGTCGCGAGTAACTGCCGCCAAGATTCACCTACGTAGGTACATTGTTCATAAGACGTTTCAAGGTGACTCTTGAGATTATATTGAACAAATACTTTTTGAACTTGATCAATTTATACCTGATTTAATTTGATTATCTATCCGCCATTTTGTAAATACGACACCCAATCCCAACAATGTGTGTTGTAGAAATTATCAGCTAAATTAATTAGATGTGTTTACTTTATCAGAGTAACATCTACTCTACTTTAGACAACATTTGGCCAAATTATAAACCATTTAAGATAATACAGATAATTAACTCAACTTATATCATCTACAATATATACATATATCTATATGATCAACAATAATGATGTTTTATATTAAACGCTGTACAAAATGCTTATGCATTAGGTAGTGCATGTTTAGAAATCTATTAGAATGACTAAACTCAAATTACAGAATCACATGACGTGTGTTTAAACTATGTTCGTTTTATGTTATTTTTCATTACACATACTCGGAAAGTAGGTCTGAAGTTGCCTGAGAAGCGGGTTGGAAGTGATACATTTCAGCCCTAGGGAGAATCGTTTTCAACTGACAGCTGTCATATTATAAAAAAAAACTAGTTCTATATTCACATTTATAAAGAAAATAAACCTCTTTGGTTTATGAATGTCAACAGTATGACTGTTGACATTCATAAAGGTCAAGGGAAGGTCAACAACCTTCTATTGACGTTCGTAAAATAAAGTGGTTTATTACCAAAGAGGTACTTATTCAGCCAAGTTAGTGAAAACTGTAGGGGTTTTTTAATTAGTTTTTATAATTATAACCCTTTATTCTCTTAATAAAAATATTTAATTTCTTTCTTTTTAACAAAAAATTCACTTTTAACGTTTTTCGTAAATCTACACTAATATTATAAAGAGGAAAGATTTGTATTTTTGTATGTAACAAATAGGCTCAAAAACTACCGGTCCGATTTCAAAAAAAAAATACACCATTAGAATGCTACATTATCTTTGAGTAACATAGGCTATATTTATTACTAGAAAAAAATAGGGATCTCTTCTAAAACTTCAATAATGTAACCCAAGGTGTAACAAATTTGGCCATCAAATACCTTTCATCGCATGCGCTGCGAAAACTATTGACGATGGAACACCAAAATGTTCTACAATATTAAAAAACACATCAATATCTACAAAAAAAGTCAGCAATACCATAATATGTATAACTATCGTAGTTATGTTACTATAACTTTTTTTTTACACTTTAAAAGTTGATAGAAATGCCGACCAAAATCAGGCCATGTTATCTATATCTTTATATTAATCCTTATCCAAATAAATCATTTCGTATTCAAGACTGTTTCAATATCTATAGATTACTTCTTGAATTTTTCAAATCGGACATTCAAAAGATATTACAAAATTAAAAATTTTAGTTCGCTTTAAAAATGCATAGAAACGAGCGCGCGGGCGCGTTCTCACTCAGCGCATCGGGCGACGGGCAACGTGGCGAGGGAGAAGGGCGTGCAAATGTATGAATTGTATGAAAGGTCTAAGGTTATCCTAAAATGCTGAAAAAAATTATGTCCACCCATGCGAAGCTGGGACAGGCCGCTAGTATAATATAAGTAGCTACACCATAAAATTAAATGGCATCGAACATAAAAACTTTATGGTTAGAATGCAGCATGGATGGGATCTACTTCAATTCACTCATTTTTTCTTTAGCTAATTCATGTTTTTAATTAATGTTCAAGTTTTATGTACTTTCCTTGTTTTCTTTATGATAAACACGGTGTATACCTCGGGTTAAAGACTTATTTAGTCCCTCGAACTTCCATTATCTTCCAGCAAACCTTGAAGGATAGAGAAAATTTAAATGAGAGGTGGGTGCGTGTACGAAATGAGAATGACAAAAACAAAACTATATTGTGCCATCTCACATCCTCGGCCTGTAGAGCCTAATAAAGCTTTTAGTATATAAGAATCTGTTTGCAGTAACTGCAACGAGAAATGGAAGCAGGAGTACTTCAAGGAGCCGAAGAAGATGAGCGTCCTCCTCAAGAAAGAGGGAGTCAACAACAACGAGGGCAGCCAACTCATCCGCAACGGCTTGAGAATGGAGGAGGACGTCTCTTGCTGAAGGAGTGAGGCCTGTCGACATCACACGGTTAATCTTTAGACAGTGCGCAATAGATTAGAACCAGTTTGTACAAACTGGTGGCCACAACTTTGATGCTGGGATACTTAGGCCGCACTAGGGCCTTCGTTGTGGCTTATACCAACTTGCAGGACGGACCGTTAAACATACCTATTTTTTGAGGCGTGGATGAACTTGAATGGTCGATCGATAAATTCGATAGGTAGATATTTTTTTACATCAAATTGATTAGTAGAAATGAAGGCCATGCCCAAATCGAGTATATAATTATGTATTAAATATTGTTGATATCTAAATGCGGTTTTTGTGGAATCTAATGTGATTTGTAACGTTTGTGAATGCAACGCTGACTTTGTAGTTTTGTTGTCTATAAGAAAAACACTATAATACAAATTCGAAGATATTATATACTTACTCGTACTTACTTGGGTTAGGTAGGTTAAGGTTTAGATTTAACTTAACGTTTTATATAAATACTTGGCTAACTTTATGTAAAAATAAATTTACAACTAATTAGGTTTGTGTATATTTATAACTTTCTATACTTATAAATGTAGTTGGATACTAAACTAGCAGTTAAACTCAACTGTCTTCATTCTTTGTATGAAATGTTGTAGATATTAAAATCGCAAGAGGTTAAACTGAGAAAGTAATTTTCTTAAAACAGCAACCTTTGTTAATTACATTTTAGATGGACAGTGATAAATGGTTGAATTTTTTATCAGTTTTTAAGAACATTTTAGTGTATTTTTTTACGCAATTTGTCACGGAGTTTTTTATGCTTCCCAAAAGACATAATTGAACCAAAAAATTAGAATGCGGAGTGTTACTTTTGAGAGATACACACGGATATGCATCAGGATATCACTGCTCGCTCTTATGTCCTTGTAGTAAGAGTCATTTTCTTTTGATTCTGTTCAGCTTGATCTGTAACTATATGTCCTATTGTCAGTGTTGATTAATCACTTATCTATATTATTTGCATGGTTTTGAAATGTTTAATCTTTTATAGCTAATGTTAATTTAATTAATTTGAGTAGGCGTGAGCAAATTACATCATTAATGTAATCCGATGGTCCCGTGCTAATTTGATTAAATGAATAGTACTTAATTATTGGATTAAAGCTGTTCTTAATAATTTGTATTATTTACTTATAAAAATCCTTAGTTTGACATTGAAAGAGAGTTGTTTAGTCTTTGCCTGCAATAGGATCATTTGCCGTCCATCCATCAGCTTTTCAGCACAGCTGGTGTACCGAGGCATCTTGTGTTCTCTAGCCTCACATCACTCACTCTAGTAGCACATCACTCAAGACCGATGTTATGGATTCCATGAATGTATTTCTATTGTGATGTAATACAGAGTGTAAAATTAGCAATCCTCGAAACAAAGACATACTGTTAGCTCTCTCTCCACCTGTTAAAACTCATAGCAAAAATTACAAAAAACATCAAATATAACATTCAAAATCCAGATTTAGTTCGACCCTGACAGGAGTACAACCACAAGTGAACCACAAGTGAAGCGGCAAGCAACAAAACCTACCTTTGACACAGAATTACTTTGGAAGTAGGAAGAAACATTACCTACCTTGAGAAGCGGCTTGCAAAACCAACCCATACCGCAGAATTTACCTAGGAGGTGGGAACATACCTTCAGTATAGACGCAGGTACTTAAGCCTTTGGCAATAAAATAAATAAATATTGGTGGATATTCCACACAGCACTATCTCGCCCCAAACTAAGCCAAAGCTTGTGATATGGGAACCAGATAGCTGATATACTACTTATATACTTTTTTTTTGTAAATATATAATTATAATATTATTTAACACCCAGCCAGAGAAAAAACATCTATGTTCATCACACAAATGTTTTGATCTCGGTGGGGATCGAACCCACGGCCTACGGCGCAGAAGGCAGAGCCACTAACAACTGAGCTGCGAAGGCTGTCAAAAATAATAATAATACAAATTTATTTGGCAAAAAAAAGCACATAGAAATAGATACAGACAATTAGATGCAGACGAACATAAGGAAATCGAGAAATTACATGGCTTGTAGATAAAATTACCACAAGATGAACGCAAGCTTCGGTGAAAAATCGTTAGCTTCATTCAAGAACCCGTATTTCCAATATTTTTATAATTTCTCAAAAGTTTTTATCCGAGGATTTGGACCAACGACCTTCGGGGGATGCCGGTATGCGCGTTTCACCTGCGCCAACGGATCTTAATGTCACCCGGCGCGGCGAATAACTCCAAGTTATATTCAGTTGAATCCCATTCAGACTTTTGGGCCATTATAAATTCTTTGTGAATCGTCTTTGTGATTTCCTAACGTGAAGGTAAACACTATAAAACGAATTAAAAAAAAACTTTTTAGACATTTTTAATTTATTTATAGTACTAACTTTTTTAAGCACTTTACAACTTAATAAATCACTTTCAAAAATGACGTAATTTTGTATTCAATTATGTAATTTTTATTACCCGAGTGCCGAAGACAACCGGGTTATGTGCTTGGCGTGTATCTATGTAGGTATCTATCCTTCGATATTTTTTTATTAGCACGTAGCACCCAAATGGCTGATGGGTGGGTTTTGATGAATGAGGTATCAAAAGATTTGTCTCAACTGCCCGAGTGTCCTAGGGTACTAAAAGTTTCATAAAATTAGGAAAACAGGAAAACAGGCACAATATTCTGACTCATTAAAACAAAACTTTACACAACCATAGCAATATAAATATATATTAATAATATATTGATGTCAAAATCAAGAGAGTAATAGAGTGATTTTAAATAAGTAATATATTTGTTTTTCATTTTATACAAATTCTCAAAGACTAAACCATAACGCATAATTCGTTAAGTCACTTTAGCGACCTAGGCCATGAGTGATTCTAACATACCTATATCATAAAACCTTCTCGAAAGTCATACAAATCCTTTTAAAAAAACCGCATTCAAATCAATGAAGCCGTTTTGAAGATATTACGAGTTTTGTTATTTGACATAATAATAATATGTGGGCCTTAGAAGTTAGGTCGCTTGCCAGTTTAGTCATTCCCTCCTTTTACTCCTTTTAAGCTGCATTACTCAACTTAAATCTTAAAAAAGCTAAAAATAAAAATTTTATTAAAAAAAATTAAAAAAATCTTTATTTAAAAATAAAAAACCCGAGTGCCAGAACTAAAAAGATAAAAACAAGATAGTGTTTTAAATTACTTATTGATAGTAAAATCATCCTATTGTTCAGGCCTGACGAATGATAAAATGTAATTATCTCAGGTAATCGGAGGCTCGTGTATGTCCTAGCAGTTTACTGACGCCTCCGACCGTCAGCGATTATTACATTTTATCATTCGTTTTTTTTAATTTAATTTTTTTCATTTTTATTCACAGGAGAACATGTAGGTAAATAAGTATATATTTTTCCACCCTGTATTAACCCTTTGCTTAGTTTACAATGTGACAGATGGATGTGTGCCCCGAGGGAGGATTGTAATCCTCTTAAGACACCCAGATTGAGAACCCACACGACTACCAATACTATAGGTACGCATAGTCCCCTGCGGCCAAATCTGACGTTTACTAAACTAGTGGTTCGCCCCGAACTGAGATCTCGTGATGCGATCATGAAGCTCTAAAAATTAAAGTACACTGAGAAAAATAACCTTCCGATAAAGAGAAGGTAACACCCACGAAGTTGACTCAGTTGGAATTTTTCCTGCCTTTACGAATGGAAAGTTTTTCCTTCCAAATTTTACTTCGTATACTGTCCTTCCATATCTAACCTTCCAAAAGCTAAGGTAAATTTCCACTCAATCAAATTACCTTCTGAGTTACCGTGTGAGTCGACTAAGAAGGAATGTTTTGGAAGGTAAAAAAAAAGAATCACTTTTCCTTCCATTTCATTACCTTCCGGTTCATTTCCTTCCAGGTAACCGTGTGAGTCGACTAAGAAGGAATGTTTTGGAAGGAAAAAAAGAATCACTTTTCCTTCCATTTCATTACCTTCCAATTTATTACCTTCCAGGTAACCGTGTGAGTCGACTAGGAAGGAATGTTTTGGAAGGTAAAAAAAGAATCACTTTTCCTTTCATTTCATTACCTTCCATTTTATTACCTTCCAGGTAACCGTGTGAGTCGACTAGGAAGGAATGTTTTGGAAGGTAACAAACTGGACGGTAAATAAAAAATATTTTTCCTTCCATATTAATTACCTGCCAATTCTACCTACCAAATGAGGTGGATTTACAAGGAAGGATATTGATAAATTTTCCTTCCAATTACCGATTTACCTACCTACAAAGAAGGAAAAATATGGTAGGTTGTCTGCGTTCTCCTATCATTTCAGATGGTTTTTCCTTCCGATGCTTGTAAAAGTATGGTGTGTATACCGGAAGTTCCTTCAATCTCAGTTGGTTTTACCCTCTGAAGTTCAGAGATTTACCTTCTGGTGCCTGAATTACCTACCTATTACGGAGGAAAAGTACGGTGGGTATACCAGATTTTCCTTCCATCTTAGATGATTTTACCCTCTGAAGTTCAGAGATTTACCTTCTGGTGCCTGAATTACCTACCTATTACGGAGGAAAAGTACGGTGGGTATACCAGATTTTCCTTCCATCTTAGATGATTTTACCCTCTGAAGTTCAGAGATTTACCTTCTGATGCCTGAATTACCTACCTATTACGGAGGAAAAGTCCGGTGGGTATACCAGATTTTCCTTCCATCTTAGATGATTTTACCCTCTGAAGTTCAGAGATTTACCTTCTGGTGCCTGAATTACCTACCTATTACGGAGGAAAAGTACGGTGGGTATACCAGATTTTCCTTCCATCTTAGATGATTTTACCCTCTGAAGTTCAGAGATTTACCTTCTGATGCCTGAATTACCTACCTATTACGGAGGAAAAGTACGGTGGGTATACCAGATTTTCCTTCCATCTTAGATGATTTTACCCTCTGAAGTTCAGAGATTTACCTTCTGGTGCCTGAATTACCTACCTATTACGGAGGAAAAGTACGGTGGGTATACCAGATTTTCCTTCCATCTTAGATGATTTTACCCTCTGAAGTTCAGAGATTTACCTTCTGATGCCTGAATTACCTACCTATTACGGAGGAAAAGTACGGTGGGTATACCAGATTTTCCTTCCATCTTAGATGATTTTACCCTCTGAAGTTCAGAGATTTACCTTCTGATGCCTGAATTACCTACCTATTACGGAGGAAAAGTACGGTGGGTATACCAGAAGTTCCTTCCATCTCAGATGATTGTACCGCCTGAAGTTTGAAGATTTACCTTCTGATGCCTGAATTACCTACCTATGACGTAGGAAAAGTACGGTGGGTGTACCAGATTTTCCATCCATCTCAGATGATTGTACCGCCTGAAGCTTGAAGATTTACCTTCTGATGCCTGAATTACCTACCTATGACGTAGGAAAAGTACGGTGGGTGTACCAGATTTTCCTTCCATCTCAGATGATTGTACCGCCTGAAGCTTGAAGATTTACCTTCTGATGCCTGAATTACCTACCTATGACGTAGGAAAAGTACGGTGGGTATACCAGAAGTTCCTTCCATCTCAGATGATTATACCACCTGAAGTTTGAAGATTTACCTTCTGATGCCTGAATTACCTACCTATGACGCAGGAAAAGTACACTGGGTATACCAGCATTTTCCATCCATCTCGGATGATTTTACCATCAGATGTTCAGAGATTTACCTCCCAATTCTTGAATAACCTTTCTACGGTGGTCATATTTGACAACGTCGTAAGAAGGTAATTCAAGCATATTTGGAGGCAAATGTCTGAATATACGGCGGTGAAATCATCTGAGACGGATTGAAATGCTAGTACACCCACTGTACTTTTCCTCGGTCGTAGGTAGGTAATTCAGGCATCAGAAACCAAATCTTCAAACTTCAGGCGGTACAATCATCTAAGATGGAAAGAAAATGCTGGTGTACCCCGTGTACTTTTCCTCGGTCGTAGGTATAGGTAATTCAGGCATCAGAAACCAAATCTTCAAACTTCAGGCGGTACAATCATCTAAGATGGAGAGAAAATGCTGGTGTACCCCGTGTACTTTTCCTCGGTCGTAGGTATAGGTAATTCAGGCATCAGAAACCAAATCTTCAAACTTCAGGCGGTACAATCATCTAAGATGGAAAGAAAATGCTGGTGTACCCCGTGTACTTTTCCTCGGTCGTAGGTATAGGTAATTCAGGCATCAGAAACCAAATCTTCAAACTTCAGGCGGTACAATCATCTAAGATGGAAAGAAAATGCTGGTATACCCCGTGTACTTTTCCTCGGTCGTAGGTAGGTAATTCAGGCATCAGAAAACAAATCTTTAAACTTTAGACGGTACAACCATCTGAAATGGAAGAAAAATGTTAGGATACTCACGGTACTTTTTTTTCATCGCAAGGTATTGAGGTATCGAACGGAAAAACTCAGTTATTTCTCCTCGTCATAAATAGGTTATTCAAGCTACTTCGAGCCTTTACTCTCCGAGTTTTGAGACAGTAAAAACTTCTGTAATTAAGAAACATGAAGATTAATAAAACACAGGTATCGAAAAAATATAGATCAAATATATTGAATTAAAGTAGGTACTATCCGATTAATATTAATTAAACAAAAAATTAGATAAATTAATAAATTAAACACAAAGAACAAATAACTTGAAATACAAAAACACTCAATAATATTGTTAGATAGACAGACAGTAATGCAACAAAAACCCTGCCCGAGTACAAAGTATATAAAATTATAAAATCTGTAGATTTATTCTGAATAAAAATTCAATATTCAATAATTAGTTAAAAGATATTTTACTATTTAAAGAATTCAATAGTTATTATTGGATCGAGCAGGTGTTTCTTGTTGCACATTGTAGCAATTATGGTAAAAAAAGCTATCACAAGAAACATTATTTTTAACGTTTGTTTTAGTAATGCAAATAGCATAAAGCATAATGTTATACAGTTTCAATTAAACTTATGGAGGCAAAAACAAATGCCAAGACAATACTTTAAGTGTATTTCAAAGAAAGTATCTGATAATTATAAATCAACCAAACAAACACAAAGAAAACACATACAAAAAGTTCGAATACAGTTAGTAAAAGTAAAAAATCTAGAAAAGTATCAAATAACAAATACAAGTATCAAAGTACCTGATAATTATTTAACAAACAAACACAAAGAATTCAAATCACATATAAAAAGTTCAAATAAAGTCAATAATACTTAGACAGTATGCAGCAAAAACCCTTGCTATTAGAATTAATTGTTATTTGTTTATTAATAGAATGGATTTCTTGTCAATAATGACATACCACCCGCCATGAGAGGTAGTTTTCTCCTTCTCGCTCGCACATTTCAACCTTTTGATAGATAACACTGATAATACTTTTATGATTTTACTTGGAATTAATATGATTGGAGTAAGAAATTATGTTCTTAGGATTTATGTTGCACACGGTATAAGAGGCTTAATTAAATTAATAGAAAGAATTTCTTACAATGACATACCACCAGCTATGAGGGGGTAATTTTGTCAGAACATTTGGTTTTAAAAAACCTAGATCGTTGTAAGACAAATACTTTTTAACGTTCGTCTTACTTACACAATAAGCACAAACGTGAAAATCATAAAAAAGTGTATCAAATGCCAGACCCCCAAAAATTACTTGCTTCGTATTATCATCATAATATATGTCAGAAATTTGTACAAAATCCGGTTCGCCACTGCTCATATCAATATCTAACGCTAAGATTTGGTTAGGTGTGTACCTTATACCATTAAGGGTAATAAAGTTAAAAGAAATAAAATTCGAGTTAGGTGCTATTAGGAACTGGCTTGATAAAATTCCGTGTGTCGCAACGTCACAATCTTTATGGAAAGAAGAAGGTTCTACATCGGTGACGATTTCATTTTTCAGGAATAAGTGATTCAATTGCAGCTGTTGTTTAATAGCAAGAGTTTTAGGCAAATTAATTCTATTAGATGATGCTCTTGCACAAATTTTTGAAATTTTATGTTTAGCCTCATATCTCATGGACCACAAATTATGAAGAGGACCTAATTTTTCCATGACACCTGCATAATGTAATAAATGATGGAATTTGGGTTTTAAATGCGAGTCACTCAGAAAAATATACAACTTGTTGAAATCATTCACTGTATCTCTAATTTCATCACAAATCTCTGGATAAACAGCTTCGGTCATGGACAAGTCTAACAGTTTTCGGAGTAGCAAATAAAGCGTCCAATGTTGGTCTTCATATGGGACTTTATGAGAAACAAAACATGGAAAGTATCTGATAAAATTAGAAGCTTCCATAGCAGACATTTTCCACTTCACAATGTGTCCAGATTCTTTACATAACTGTGGTGGTTTGCAGTTTGAGTCTGGACCATATTTAAAAAAAGCTATACGATTGTTTAATTCCTCTAAAGTGAAGTATTTTTTACAAAGTAAACCCTTCAGTACGTCTTTCATTGCATAACGTACCACCCCTTCTAATATGTCATGCATAAGATCTACAGACGCTTGTTTAAACATGTCAAAACCTTCTACTTGTTTCCATAGAGATTCTTCTTTTATACCAGTTTCACTAGGATTTTGTAGATTTAAATCCGATACATAGTTACTTTCATTTCGGAGTAAGGATAGTTCCTCACTGCACATTTTCTTTATTTCAGTTTTATGAGTTCGACAGAATCGGCACGGATAATTAGCTGTGAAATTTTCTACAAATCCTAAAATAGAATGCAGGCCAAGGTTGTCACCGATTAAAGATGCTAATTGAAATTTGATAAGACCTTTAAAATATCCAGGCACATTTATATCAATACCAGTATCAGCCAAGAAATTTAGTTCATCGATTACTTTATGAAAACAATTGAAATTTCCACCATCCCGTGTTCGATCTGACGCATAAAATAGAGCGAAGAGAAAAATATATTTCAACTGTGACGCTAAATTTGGAGGTAAACACGCTATTGATGCATAAACTGCACCTAATTTATGAATGCCAGCATGTGAGCCAAGAGGATTACCAGTTTCATAATCGTCGTAATATACAAATAGCGGAAATATCTTGACATTAGCTTCGAGCGATTGAATTTTATTCAACCAAACAGAGGTACGAACAACGTTTGTAACTACTTTTGAACGTAAGCATTGGTCAACATATTCGTCAATTGACTTTAAAACTCCTGGGATGCTCAAAAACTTACACAGCACAAACCGTAAAGGAATAAATTGACCAGTGCCTAAGATATGTTTCCTTTTACCGCCAATAAGTTCAGCTCTTAGTTCTGTAGTAGTTTGGTATTGCAAGGGCTCTATGAATGTTCCTAAATCTTTGAAATATTTATTCCATTTATATTCACTACAGAAATCCTTAACTGATTGAGTTACATCCAACATGAGTCCACCTATATTAGATTCTAATACTTTTGGACAAATTAGCGGTATTACATTAGCGACGTACGATGTCATCGATTTTATTAACAATTTAACAGTACTTCTTGATATTAACGGGTCAGCTAAAAAAGAACTAACCATTAATCCAGTTTCAGATACTAATAACTGTTTTTTGCTAAAAGAGGCACTGAATGAACCATCAATTTCTCGATTTCCTTCTATTTGCTCATTTAAACATTGTTTAGGTTGATTATTACTACTGACGTAATCATTATTAATGCTTGGTGGCAAAAAATTATGACCTGATACTGATTCCTCACTACTACTACAACTATCTTGATTATTATTGCTCTCAATGTGTGTCGGTAACGAACTTTGACCTGGTACTGGCACCGATGCTTCTGAAGCAAGAGTGTATCTATTAATAGTAACCAAACTATTAATATGCATCCTATTCAAATGCATTCTCAGTGTATTTAAGGAATCAAATTTTTTTTCGAAACAACCTTGTCCACATTTATAACCAGCTCCACTAGATGTTAACTGTGTCACATTATTGCAGTCGTTTTTTAAATGAAATATCAATGAATTTACTTCGGAAAATTTACTTGAGCAGTGGCCACAACTTATCATTATTGCTATACAATTACTTCTATGGCCGTTTTAATGAGAGGTCTAATTGTTCCGCCAATTCCGATGTCGATCGGTGGTTCCAATCGAATTTTGTATATATTTTGTAAACCGCTTGTTGTATAAATTCCCATACGTTATGACTTTCAAGTGGATATTGTGCATGAAATGAATGAAATAGTTGAAAGCAAACTTCTACAGCCTCCAATACAGTGGGAAAAGATATATAATTTGGTCAAGCACAATGTGCGCTTGATCAATTTCATCCCAAGACGTACCTACAACTAGAACGAATGGTTGTAAGTGTATATTTTCCCATTTCAGTTTATTTTGTACCTGTTTAAGGTGATCGCGCATTTGAGTGATTCCATCTTGAACGTCAGCTTCGGTATGGACTTTAAAAATAAATGCATCGAGTACGTCACTTTTTGTCGGCTTCCAATGTTTATCCACCTGGTAGACTCCAGGAAACAGGAAAGGTAGGAGCAAGAGCAATCCAGTTGTCTGTTGTGTTAAATTGTCACCTGAAAATATACAATGTACAATGAAAATTTTGATATGAAAAAGCCCCAACTTAATAAGGGAACACAAAATTTATTGAAATATATCTTTTATTAAGCGAAAAAAGCTGTCTTGGTTATACAAAAATGCAAAATCATAGGAAGTGAACTCATTTAAATGGTTTATCTATAATTAAAGTCATTTTAAGGATCTTTTCCCTCAATACATAAATTCGCTCTTTGTACTATTATAGCATAACATGACGGTACTTACTTTCAACCAAAGAAAGAAATAGTGATATTCTTTGTTTTTGTTTTTCCGCGATTACTCTGCAAAGCACTTGCAGCGCTATATTTTTCAGAGAAGTCTTTTTCGATACCAAAAAGTCTTGCAGTTGGTTCAATGGCGGCAAATCTTTGTATAGCAATTGGAAGTCTTTTTGTATCTGCAAGGAAAAAATATGCATTTGATTTTTCAACTTCTTTCATGGTTCCAAATGTGGACTTAAGGGGCTGACAATGTACTTAAATATTAAATACTCACTAGAGCCGGCCCAACACTTGGTATTGCGAGTCCTTTATAAGATTGGAAGTAATCCCACAATGTTCCCGGCGTCTCTTTCAATTCCTTCATGCGAAAGTCATGCGTATCGGTCCAGTCTTGCAGCAGGTCACTGGATATATGTGACGGTACAAGCGTGCGCAAATTCGTTATTTGGGTTTTCACGTTCGAATCAGATTCTGAAACAAAATGAAAGTAATTAAATACACATTATTTTGATAAACGGCACGATTAGGTTTAGAGCTTCCTAATTGTATATACCTGGAGGGCAATAGTCGGTGATACCTTCAGCTGTCCGGTGGCAGGACGCCCGAGTAACTTTTTGTGGGGTAATCTGCGGTGTTGGTACCGAGGTCTTGCTTGATGAACGCAACTTTGCTGACGAATCTTTTATCAACAGTTTTTTTCGAAGTAAACTTAATTGCGTGTACAAAGCTCCAATGGGACGTGTTTTGTTAACATGATTTCCGCTTTTTGTTTTGTATTCTTCTTTTTTAATAAAATAAAACCTGTGTGAACTTGTGCATGGGAACAGGGCTTCAAAATAACTTTTTGTCCAGAAGCTACAAGTAGTGGGTGTGACTTGACGTTTAGGCGGCGAAGCTTCCGAAAATAAATACTGTGCCACACTTTGTGCCACCACTTTGATATCGCATGCCTCAAGGACGCAGTCTTCCGGTAAGTTGGCGATCCTTTTCTCTTCTACTGAACCCTTATTTAGCAAGATCCAGATCGGGTTTTTATGACGGGTTATAATTACATTCTTTTCTTTATGTGGAATGAAACTTGAAACATTCGCTGCGTCTTCAGCAGCACGTACACATAAATCTAAGTTTTCTAAATGATGGTCGAATAATGATAAGTCTGGTTCACTTATTTCTTCTGTTTGAGCACTGTCAGTGTTTGCGGTTGTAGCCGAACTATCGCTGCTTTTTGAAGAGGCCCCACACTTAGACCCTCTTCTACTCACAGATTGGCTAGGATGAACGCCAGCAGTCTGGAAAAATAACATAATATAATGAGATTTAAATATCTATTTTATTGTGTTACGACAGTTTTTCAAACGAGGTGCGATATATTAATGTCACACCACAACCATGATTTGTTTAATTTCGGTAAAGAAAAATAAAATTTAAATTATTAACCCAGAGAATATTTTCTTCTACTTCTTGATCGTTATCAAGCAGCCATGAAGCGAGTGCGCATGCAATTTTTTTTCGTGTTAGTAACTGTGGTATCAAGCTTTTTAAATCGTATTCTGTGATAAGTTTCAGCTCCTCTACAGAAGAGTAGCCATTATCTGAAACAATTAATTCAAACACCTACTCACACCTGTATAGACCACTCCCGAAAACTTCAGGGGGTGTAAGTAAATTACCTATTAATGTGAATATTATTATCCATGGAACCAACACTGTGAACGCGAAAATCAAAGCAGCTGTTTCATACATTATTATTATCCAAGAGGTATTGCATTTTTGTATGAAACAGCTGTTTTATTTTTAGATTTCGGGAATGGTCTTATTACACCTTGTATTATGTACATACTCTACCTAAATTTGATGTAGAATGTAAAACCAAAAATTCTCAATAATTGTTAACATTAAACGTTTTAGTCAAGATCTTAAATCGACAAGTGCAAAAAAGTAAAATCTCAGAAAAATCAACAAGAAGGTGATTTTTAAGTTTAAATACTACAATGACAAACATTCTACATCGAATTTGGCTGGATTGAAGATACACACATAGCCTGCCAAATAAATGTTTGTAAAAAGTTACGTGAGAGTGACAAAAAATTAAGCAAAGCGAGCGGACACATGACATAATGGTCGATGTAGAGCCAACGGCTTTGGGACCCAGTGGCAGACCTAGTTTTATTTTTAATTAAATAAATACGACGATTAACGTATAAATTAACAAATAAATTACTATACCCTCGATAAATGAAAATTAAATGAAGAGTCAACATGTATCTTTAATATGGTACTTGTATCTTCAAATTTCCCATTTCAAATTTATGTTTATCGTCGTATTAATTTAATCAAAAATAAAATTAGGTCTACCGCTGGGTCTCAAGGCCGGTACGGTATCGGCTCTTAAGGCGAAGTGTTAGGCAAATGAGAACTCAAACTGAGTATGTAAATTTTTTGGTAGAATATAAAAATTTATAAAAAAGAACCAATACGATTGACCGGCTCTGATACTACGTCACCTTAGGTAGGTAGGTACTTTCTGCGAATAGCAGGTAGACCTTGCTGTATAAAACTCAGCTCCATTCTACGTCTAGTCTAAAAAAAATATACATAACATAACACACCCACACCAAAACAAAAACATGGTAGTGACATAACATTACCCAACCACACTCAATGATAGTGACCTCTTTAGTACTATGGTACCACAACACCCAACACAAATACCTGGAGATCATGGCGTTGTAGGTATTATTGTATATACCATTCATCATGGATTGTTTGTCCAATGGTGGACTTTTTAGGGCTGAAATTATGATTGTCAGATTTATACATAACTAGCACTGCACCCGGCATGCCTTGCAGTGGAATAATCTATAAATTCTATTATACTGAATAATAAATTAATAATAATCTATCAATTCTATTATATTATACTTAATTAATATATAAATTCTATTATACAGAATGTGTACTTTCCTATAACATTTTATTTTGTATGGGGCACCATTGATTTTGGGTGAAGCGATTCAAATTTATCGTTTTAAATTTTTAGGAGTGGTAAATACTATTTTTCATGAACGATAAAATTAGGTAGGTATGTACGTAATGCTTACCAAGGAAACTCTTCACAGTCTCATCATTTGCCCCAAGTTGTAACAGCACTGCCTGGAGCTCCTGGGCGTCTGAGCTGCTGAGAACGGATGGGGACTCCATTCCCAACTCTCCTCCCTTCCAACTCAGATTTTCAATCTGCAATATTAAATCAAGTTGGTTTAATCAGCACTATTATTTTATTGATATTAGCTTCTATCGTTCCAATGGAGAACCAACCAAAATTACGCATTGCCTAGCAGGTCATACAAGTCAGGAACAAACGTGCCCTACGATGCACTGCTCTGCACCCCCTACAAACCGAAACACAGCAATACTGGTTGGCGGCAGAAAATAGACATGGTGGTAGTACTTCCCCGGACAAGCCCTTCATTAAAGAGAAATTATCTAATCTTCACAAAGAACTCTAATATATGGTAGGTATACCTACTAAAATATTTGGATACATCGATCTATATAAACCAATACATTACCTACCTGCCTACGGCAACGCGGGCAAGGTTAGTGGAAATTAGTAGAATATTCTAGAATAACATGCAAATTTACAGCTAACAAATTTTGAAACAAATAGGTATGAGTACCTATTTGAAAACAACTTGCACTGTAGGTCCGCCATTTGCAAAAGAGCAAACACTTGTTGACAACGATTTTTCTGCTAAAATAGCCTTGTTGCCCGGAATTCATATGGAAGATTTAGATTACTTACCACTTCGCTCTGGTTTATTACACCCACTAAACACACAAACTCTCCCTTGGGAACTGGGACCCCAATCAACACGACGACGTCGCACGCGCACGCTCTCTTTGACCGGACGAAACGAAAAGAAATAAAAATGAACACGTCATAACTTGCTCGCTGCGCAAATGGACAGTTATTGTATGACCAGTTTTTATTTTACTACAGCGCGTTATTGTACAACAGCAGCCGTATTGTGCACTTGTGGTGGATTATGTTCTATTTCTTACAAGCTTTTACATATCTTGCAATGTATATATATGAATGTTTATATGACTGTCTGTTTGTTTGGGTCAAATCTTGTAAGCTGAATTAGAACCACTTCCTCATATCCTACCAAGTTAAATTATAAAATGTTGGTTCAGTTCCGATGAAAATGCATCTTTATTTGTAAGCATGACCTGAATAGACATCCAGGGTTGACTCCAGATAAAGGAACTCTTCAATGGTCAACAGCACAGACACAAAATTTTGTCGGTTATAAGTTTTACATGGCTACTGCACTCAAGATTAGCTCCTTGCCATGGGTGTACCCAGGGGGGGCAAGGGAGGGCAGCTGCCTCCCCCTGAATTTGATACGCCTACGACAACAAAGAGGCATGAAACTTTGTATACGCATTTAATTAAAAACGATAAACGCCCTGATAATATTATTTTAAATATATTTCAAAATAATAATGTAAATAAAATATATTTATTGACATGGGGGAATATCCTATGACACTCAGGAGGATAATACGAATATTTTGTTGTTGTTTGTTCAGCCGTTCGGGTGCTACAAAGAAAAATGTATACATAAATAGATACACATGATAATCATAATCCTCTCTCGCTGTTGATTTATTCATCCATCCATACTTACAAACTGTCGCGTTTATTTTTTTCTGTGGCTTGACGATTTAGCAGCAACTTCGGATTAACAGCTTCGGGGTGTGCATTATCAGGCCGTACAATAAACAGATCGTACATTATTGTGCTGTACATTCATGATCCCCACACGCTCCCGACGCGACGCGACACCGCGTCTTACCGCCCCTCCCCCGCAATAATACGGAAGGAATCGTAGACGGTATATTTCCGGATTTCCTATCAATATTCTGTCTAACATTATATACTCAGTTTTTTAACGGTTTATTTATAGAATTGATATCTACGCATGTATTGTGTGCATAGGTAAACCTAGAAAATAAAGCTAGGGCTTAATCTCACCTACACTAAATAATAAGTACCTATTCGATCGAGTGAGCGAACGAAGATCTTACAATCAACTTGGGCAATTTGGCATTTTATCTTTGTATGTGTGTTTTAAATAGGCAAAACACAAAAAAGTTACACAAATAATTAATTCAAAATAGGGCTTCTTATATTATAAGGCCTTTGTATGCCTCCACAGATAATACGGAAGGAAATGTAGACGGTATTATTCGGGATTTCCTATCAATATTCTGTCTAACATAAGGTGGACCGAGGCAAGTGTGACATTAATTGGTTGGTTCAAAAGTTTGTAATTAAATATTTCTAAATCTAAATGGTTTAATATAAAAAAACAATGTTTCAATAAATGAATTATTGATTTATTGTACGTTTGATCAAGTATTTAAATATCTCCTAGTTTTCTTTCACTTTTTGAAGTCAAAGTCAAAGTCAAAATGTATTTATTCAATAAAATCACAAGGATCACTTTGAAACGTCTTAAAGCTAGGTGACTCTAGGTGCCAGTTCCACGCGACCAAAGCCTAGAAGAACAGGCAACAAACTTACGGCTTGGTTCCTACCGTTCTTTTGTATGATCCTTTTACAATGTAATAATAAAAAACATATGAAAGTAAAACGTATCAATATTGGAGACTGTCACAGTGGCCTCACCACTGGGGTAAGTGTAACAGTAAGCATCTATTTTTTGGTTTCTATAGCATTGTCTGTGGTGTCGGTTAAATTCGATGAGCAGTTACTAATATCAACTTATATTGTGATCTATTTTCATGTAGTGAACGTTCTTTTTTGCATAGCAAAAGATTTATATTGTCATGGGGTAAGTGCAACAGATTTTTAGAGAAATAGTGATGGGACACGATGATATATTATGTTACACTTGCCTCATGAATAGGTAAGTAATTAAATCGTGTACCTAAGTAATGCTAGTTGGAGAAAAAACTAAGAAGTAGTAGTAAAATAGCATTTTTTTAATTAAGTGCTCTAGTTGGTTTAAGTATTAATTAAAAATAAACATTATCTATGTCATCGAATAAAATAAAAGCATCCGGGTTTTCTTCAATTGCAAAAGCGCAATTTTTTTCACAATTTGTGACGTAGAAACTACATCAATTTCTTGTTTATTTGGCATTGTAAATTTAGGCTTATTTCTGCTCCAAATCTTACAAAATTACTCAAAATTCTAAATTTTGGATCACATTTCAAAATATCAAATTAAAAAGCGAACGCTTTCCCAAAAAAGAGATTCATTTAAAAATACGCTGTCCCATCACTAGTTATGGTATTCTCATACGTAAAACGTGTATAAGGCACGAAATTTGAAATTGTTACAATAACCCCACTGTCACCGTTGCCCCGGTCGACCTTACCTATATACTCAGGTTTTAACGGTTTATTTATAGAATTGATATCTACGCATGTATTTTGTTGACACAATACATAGGCAAACCTAGAAAATAAAGCTAGGGCTTAATCTCACTACTCTATAATACCTATTCGATCGAGTGAGCGTACGAAGACCTTACAACCAACTTGGGCAATTTGGCATTTTATCTTTGCATGTGTGTTTTAAATAGGCAAAAAACTAAAAGTTACACAAATAAGTAATTCAAAATAGGTGTCAAAATATAAGGGCTTTGTATGCCTCCACAGATAATACGGAAGGAAATGTAGACGGTATATTTCGGGATTTCCTATCAATATTAATATTATTATATACTCAGGTTTTTAACGGTTTATTTATAGAATTGATATCTACTGTTGGCGATGAAACAGTCTCCTACGCATCAATACGGAATAGTCGCATGAAAAGAGCGAGACAGCATGATTAAAAACATGTAGTGGTTTTTAGACGGAGGTGACTAAAGTGGATATGTCTGTCTCCCTCTATTCATGGCCTTATTTTTGCTTATGATTAGATTAGCATTTTGTTTGTATTAGGAATAAATGACAAGTTACGGGTTTTTAATTTATGTTGGGGAATAGGGAAAATTAGCGTCTATGTACTTAATAAACTAGGTAGGAAATAAAGTCATTAGTTTGAACATAGTAGTCGAAGAAACATTAATAATATTTTGTCATACTGAAATTTAGCACAGATATATGTAAGCTGAAAACAAATAAAGGCCTGTAGGCCATAGGGGAACTTTTGACCTGAAAGGGGGGTACTGTGCCCGTCAGGTAACCTAGAGAATAAGAGTTTTTGTTAATAAATGAGATCGGTATGGAGTGAAAGAGGGTTGACTAAAGGGTGATTTAGGTAGAGGTAAACAAGGGTTTGGGCCTCGGTCTCCTTAAGGTAATGCTTCGAGGTATGTTAGGAGACGAGGTCCGACCAGTGGTGTGGTATAACATCGGTAATGGTATCTACTTATAACTGGAAGAAGGGAATCAAGATCCGAAAAAGTCTGAGGAGCAAATGCTAATTGCTGTAGGAAAGTCAACACCCTCGCATCCCCATTACCGCCACCTAGAAGTAACCTTGCGTTTCTTTTGGAACAACAGTAGCAACACGAGGCCCTCCACCTCACGCCCACCCCCAACGGTGACGGACGGCTACACCAGACCCAGCAAACACCTCCACTATCAGGTGCCGTTTAGGCCTAGAGCTAACGGCGGCGCAAGCTCCCGTGCTCGGTCCACCTGATTGTGAAGAGGCACCCGACACCGCCCTGCAGGGCGTGTGCAAGGTGCGGGGGAGTCCTATACGCGACTCCCCACATCTACGCATGTATTTTGTTGACACAATACATAGGCAAACCTAGAAAATAAAGCTAGGGCTTAATCTCACCTACACTCAATAATAAGTACCTATTCGATCGAGTGAGCGAACGAAGATCTTACAATCAACTTGGACAATTTGGCATTTTATCTTTGTATGTGTGTTTTAAATAGGCAAAACACAAATAAGTACTTAATTCAAAATAGGCGTCTTATATAAGGGCTTTGTATGCCTCCACAGATAATACGGAAGGAAATGTAGACGGTATATTTCGGGATTTCCTATCAATATTCTGTCTAAAATATATACTCAGTTCTATACATATTTATACTCATTTGCACCTGCACGTATTAACCATGTCTTTCTGCTGGATTTATTAGGCCGACTTAGATTTATGTTTATGGTTTAGACAACCGATATACAGTTTGCATATCGATATCAGTCATAGGGGTTAACATGATATTTAGATAAGCAAACTAACAACAAAACGACAAACGCAAACTTAAACACATATTTAGTAGGTACATCGACGTAGATACTTAGGTATTAAATTAAAAGTTATTTATCAGTTTAGCTACTTGTAACTATGGTGATTTCCCTTGATAATTTATAACTATACCTAACTTTAGTCTAAATTTATGTAAATATAACCCAAATAATTCTATACCAAATAGGTACATAGTGTAACAATGCAAATTCAATCTTATTTCTTTGTACTTTTGTTCTATTTTGTAAACTAGTTTCGAGCCAGAAAGCCGCTAAAACATGGACTAAAAAAAGTTACAGTAGAAAGTAAACCATATTGATTATAAGATATATTATTACGCATGCCATTGTCATGCAAATACGGCTAATAGGTTTAGTTTGGTTTAAGAGCCGATTAAGCTGTGAGGAGGGCAGGTATTATACTAGCCTACATCTAAAATCCTGTCTAATAGGTATAGGTATAACGTCCCGTACGAATGAATAATTGACCCTAACGTTACACTTATTGAAAAGGAAATAGAATAGGTAGGTAGGTGATAAAATACCCGTGTAATTTTCAATGCTTTTGTTTTCTCAATATTAACTTAGTTGAAAGCTGGTGCCGAAAAAGGTTTGTTTAGAAATAAAACCTGTGTAGCGGGTCACCAGGCCCAATATTAACTTGTTATCCCTAAGCATTAGGTACAACCAAATTACACCAGTGGAACTGTTGTAGTAAGTACCTAAGTATTAGGTCAAATCTTGCAAGCTGAATTAGTAAAACTTTTTCTAATTCAATTGGAGTTGAATTGGTTCCGATGAGAATGCATTTTAACCTCTTCAGGATATGCTCACCTGATGTGGTGATGATTAGCTCCAGGTAGAGGAACTCTTCAACGGTCAACAGATACCTAGGTTATGTAGGTCATAACGTGTTTTAAGTTTTAGCATGACATACCTAACTACTGCACTCTACTAATAATCAAAGATTGGCTTAACATGGTATATCTACCTACCTACCTATCTACAAACCTAACTAAAGTTACTTATATAAGTACCTGTCTTTCCTATTAAGTAACTACTAGCGACCACCCACGGCTTCACCCGCATGGTCGTAGTGATTGCTAACATGAAAGTATAAGGCGTTTTCCCGTTTTGGGTGTATTCATTTTTTTCATGTTCCTGTTATTTTTTTAAATAAAACAGATAGGAGTAGGAGAAGCTCAGCTATGTAGGACAGTAGGTACTCGTTTTTTTGCAATGATTCTGCGTGGCAGTGGGGATTGCTGACATAATAATGTCAGGCATTTTTTCGTTTTAGGCGGCCCCGTTCCTTCTTGTACAAGTAAATTTAAAAAAGGCTTTATACTTGGGTAGGACTTGAAATAAGGTACCCACCCTGGCTTGTATTGAAAATTCCTGCTAAAGCTAATTTGACATCATATAGGAATCCTACTAACTTTAAAGGGATTTCCTTCCGCTCAGTCCTTTTATTTCAGTTCATTCCTTCTAAAATTACCAACCAGAATGAATCCTTCCAAATGGATTCCTTCCACATAGTCCTTCTAATCTGATGGGAAAAGATTACAAGATAAAATTACCACCTGAAATTACCGACCGTTATTGGAATCCTACTAAATAAGAAGGAGTTCGAATGGAAGGTATGATGGAGTTCCTACCAATATAGCTTACCTACAAAAAAAACCTTCTTAAAAATCTACAAATTATACCTTCCAAATTAATTCCTCCCAAATAATTCTACTATTTTAGTCGGAATAAAGATCTCTTTTATCTTGGATGGAAATACCTACGAGAATTACCAACCAAAATTACAATACTTCTAACTTAGAAGGATTAAATATGGAAGGTACAATTGAGTTCCTTGCGAAAGTTGAGCTGAGAAACGGAGTCCTTCTAAAAGTCCATATTTTACTCCTTCTGATTGAAATTCTCAAAATATAGAAGGAAAATCCTTCTAAATTATTGGAAGGTTATTCTTACTAATTGAATTCCGTCTAAATATTCGTTCTATTTCGGTTGGAAAATACGCCTGGAGAATTCAGAAGAAAATTCCATCGCAAAAATCCACACAAATTAATCCTTCCTAATGGATTCCTTCCAAACAGACCTTCTAATCTGATGGGAAAAGGTTACAAGATAAAATTGCCACCTGAAAGTATCGACCGTTATTGAAATCCTACTAAATAAGAAGGAGTTCGATTGGAAGGTATGATGGAGTTCTTACCAAAAGTTCACCTTCCAAGAAATTCCATCTTAAAAATCTAGAAATTATACCTTCCAAATTAATTCCTCCCAAATAATCCTACTATTTTAGTCGTAATAAAGATCTCTTTTATCTTGGGTGGAAATACCTACGAGAATTACCAACCGAAATTACAATACTTCTAACTTAGAAGGATTAAATATGGAAGGTCCAATTGAGTTCCTTTCAAAAGTTGAGCTGAGAAACGGAGTCCTTCTAAAAGTCCATATTTTACTCCTTCTGATTGAAATTCTCAAAATATAGAAGGATAATCCTTCTAAATTATTGGAAGGTTATTCCTACTAATTTAATTCCGTCTTAATATTTGTTCTATTTCGGTTGGCAAATACGCCTGTAGAATTCAGAAGAAAATTCCATCTGAAAAATCCACACAAATTAATCCTTCCAAATGTATTCCTTCCAAACAGTCCTTCTAATCTGATGGGAAAAGGTTACAAGATAAAATTACCACCTGAAATTACCAACCGTTATTGAAATCCTACTAAATAAGAAGGAGTCCGATTGGAAGGTATGATGGAGTTCTTACCAAAAGTTTACCTCCCAAGAAATTCCTTCTTAAAAATCTAGAAATTATACCTTCCAAATGAATTCCTACCAAATAATTCTACTATTTTAGTCGGTATAAAGATCTCTTTTATCTTGGATGGAAATATCTACGAGAATTACCAACCGAAATTACAATACTTCTAACTTAGAAGGATTAAATATGGAAGGTACAACGGAGTCCTTCTAAAAGTCCATATTTTTTTCCTTCTGACTGAAATTCTCAAAATATAGAAGGAAAATCCTTCTAAATTATTGAAAAGTTATTCCTACTCATTAAATTCCGTCGAAATATTTGATCTATTTCAGTTGGAAAATACGCCTGAAGAAAATTCTCAAAATATAGAAGGAATATCCTTCTAAATTATTGGAAGGTTGTTCCAACTAATTGAGTTCCGTCTAAATATTCGTTCTATTTCGGTTGGAAAATACGCCTGGAGAATTTAGAAGAAAATTCCATCGCAAAAATCCACACAAATTAATCCTTCCAAATGTATTCCTTCCTAACAGTCCTTCTAATCTGATGGGAAAAGGTTACAAGATAAAATTACCACCTGAAATTACCGACCGTTATTGAAATCCTACTAAATAAGAAGGTGTTCGATTGGAAGGTATGATGGAGTTCTTACCTTCCAAGAAATTCCTTCTTAAAAATCTAGAAATTATACCTTCCAAATTAATTCCTCCCAAATAATCCTACTATTTTTGTCGGAATAAAGATCTATTTTATCTTGGGTGGAAATACCTACGAGAATTACCAACCGAAATTACAATACTTCTAACTCAGACGGATTAAATATGGAAGGTACAACTGAGATCCTTCCGAAAATTGAGCTGGGAAACGGAGTCCTTCTAAAAGTCCATATTTTATTCCTTCCAAATGGAATTCTCAAAATATAGAAGGAAAATCCTTCCAAATAATTGGAAGGTTATTCCGACTACATAAGATCAGTCGGAATATTCGTTCTATTACAGTAGGAAAAAAAAAAAATCCTTCCTAGTTTTGGAAGGAAACACGCTATCGTCCAATAAGGCAGGAAAGTATTAGAAGGACACCTAGAAGGAAGCTGTTTAGAAGGAAAAAATCAGAAGGAAACAGGCCTCTTTTTTCTCCGTGTAGGTGGTAATCTACCGATATTATTTGCAAATCTAAATTAAATACTAGGTTAAAAAAAACGACTTTAAATTAATGAAATTGTTACTTACTGGCTGTACCTACTCGAGTGAAATTCTTTAAGAACTGTTCTTTTGCTATGTTTTTCCGTTTTTTTAAGAAATTTATACTTTATTTTAATGAACAGAGTAAATTCGGTCATGTGGATAAATCCCGTCTTCACGCGCCATTGATTGTTTAAAATTTTGCTTTTCAGATTATTCGGTGTTCCAATACTCGTGTTAAAAACTTCAGTGGGCTAAAGTACCCATCAATATGAATAACTTTTTCTAAGGAACCAACACTGTGAACGCGAAAAAAAAACAGCGGTATAATCTGTATTTAATTTTGTTTCCTTGCTTGTTTTATTTTCTTTTCAGTATTAAAAAAACAAACATAGAACAGCGGTTTACTAGTTTTTTTTGTATTTTTTAAGCATTCATTATAAGCATCTATGTTAATATTTACCAAAATCAAGTCAAAGAAAATCAATGTGAAAGTTTCAGTGCAGACTCATAACAGGGCACACAAAGCCCCAAGCATTCTAAATGAAAATCCGGTCTTGGAATCTAGTAAAGAGCTGAAAATCTGCGCTTTGCTCTTGACCAATATTTGAGCTATTACTTTTTTTCTAAATGCAACACACAAGGATATAAAATCATAAAATTTTATGTTAGTTTTTATTTTATACACAAATGAAAAGATTTCAATTTCGCAATTCATGCACGTAGGAGCATTCCTACGTGCATGAATTGCGATACAATACTTTTGTACAATCAGCAAGCGGTATTCAAAAAGTAATAAAGAATAAACAATAAAAATAACAGAGATATTTCTGCAAAGTGAGTGATTTGGGTTGTTCTACGTTGTTTGCGTGACGTGTAATGCTAACATTGACACCCCCACGCGGGCTGATTAACTACATGTTACGCTCTGCTTCTCTCGTCTCGAATTAATTAGCTTATATGTTTATTTGCATGATTTATAGAACAATTTAAGTTTCAAGCATGTAATCTAACAATTTGATTAAACCCATAATTCACGTAAGAACTTCAAATAAGTTCAAATCATGCATTATTTATCAATTGATATATAATAATTTTAAATTGTTTTATCATCATCATCATCATATTAATTGACATTGTGTTTCCTAAAGACAGCAATTTCGAAACGAAACTTTATCTGTCATATCTATGTAGTTTATGTGCCACCCCACCATCAACCCCATCTTCCCAACTTCCTTTTCTACCCTCAGAGTGTGTATTTTGAGTTTCATTTACTGACGTCCGTACCGTGCGGGCTCGTTTTCCAGCGGATCTGTATGGAGACACGATAAGCGCCCCTAGCGGTCACGTCGAGAAGTGTCGAGACTCTAAAAACGGCCTCGCATGGCACGGGCGTCAGTGACTAAAACTCAATACACAATTACACACTCAGTATCGCGCCTCAACCGAAATTAGATAAAACACCTTTTCCACCGCTGGCTGAACATGGTAAACATGACGTTTATTACGAGAAGTCGCAAGGGAAATCAGCGCCTTCCGCCACAGCTCAGCATCGGAGCGGCAGAACCGCGGTTGTACCTACTTAGAACAGGAAAAGGCCTGCACCTCCATTTAACATTCATAATAAATAAATGTTTTATTTATTTATGAATATTATTTTATTTTGTTTGTAATTGTCCACACAACACTATCTAGTCCACACTAGGCAAAGCTCGTAGGTGCTATGGGAACTAAATATTTTATTGACTACAAATTTTTTACACAGCGCTAGTAAATATTAAGCCCTATCTTTTGATATAACATGATTTGACATGATTCCAAGAAAAAATCGCTTAGACACATTTGAAATATCGATTTAGTATCATCTTTAAGATTTTTTTTAGAGACAATTGTAATTATTCACGTTTGTATCTTTACACAGCGCAAGTACATATTTCATGTTTAATATTATTATATTTCTATCTTGTAACTTTTACATTTCAGTAGACTTACAGACGATCAAAAACCCTAAAAAGTGATACCACCCCGCCTTCAATACTTTTTGTTAGCTATTAAAAAAAAAAGTACATACTTACTTATATTACTAGGTAAGCAATGTTTGATCACGATGGGAATCAAACCCACCAACTGCGTGAAGTTTGTCATTTGCCTGCGTGGCAGACAATTTTCGACCTTAGAGGCAACATAACCATTTTGAACCTAGCTGCAGTGAGGACTTGCCTATCCTACCCTATTATATTGTGAGGTACTGTCCATTTTAACCACAGATAAATGATAACCGTCCATATCCCATTCGAATAAAGCTCAAAATACTAAAAACATATTCATTTGCAACGGTAAAATATTTTTTATGCCAATGAAGTTGAAGTAGGTACTTGTCGCTGGGGTGCTAGGTCGGGTAACCTCCTCGCGGTGCATCCTGGTAACACCATGAAACACGCTCGCAGAGTACTGCGGACGTGTTCCATGGTGGCTAATAACCCGACACGGTGGACCTCTCCGCGTGTCCCTCTGTCTAGCAGAGGGCACAGTGTGATGAGGCAGGGTAGACCTACGGGTCTACCCAGGCGGTAGAGCGCGCGCGAGAGACGCGGAACTTCTCGCGCCGCTCATGGTGGTGAATAGCGGGAGAAGACCTGGAGGGGCCTTCTCCCGCATTGCACATATTCACCACCCCGTCAGGCGGGAACGGCCGGGCACTCACGGTCGTTCCCGGGCCCCTCCCTGCAAAGGGGGGGGCGTGTGGGCCCCGCCGTAAAGGTGGGGGCGTTGCGGGGGCCCCGCTGTCATGGCGGGCCAATCGCCGGCGGGGGACTGGATGAAAAGGCTCTGCCAGTTTCCCAGTTCCCCTCCATATAGGCGACGCGGGAGTGTCGCTGGGTTGTTTAGTGGGTATACCGGGAGCGGAAAACCGGGGAGTCCCACATATCCCCTCCATCCTCCAATGGGGGGGAATGCGTAACGCATTTTTCCCAGCGTCAAAAAAAAAAAAAAAAAAAAAAAAAAGGTAGGGGCAAGTGCTGTTCCTATGGACGCTTGTACCTGTGGACACAATTGTTTCCGACGAAACTAGCAACCGTAAAATTCTAATTTGAACGCGACCATAAAGCTTTGTCTATGGTTGACAGTTTTGACGTGTCGCCATCTTTGTTTTCTGTGTGGTTGTTTGTATGCCGGCTATGAAAGTTTTTTGCGCCAAAAAGTAAGTTATTTTGCTTAATTTAAATGAGTTTTACCGTGAAAATACTTACGATATCGGTTTGATCGTGTTTGCAGTATGATCTGTGTTATTTATTGCGTAGATAGTGATTTTTCCTTGCCTGTACGTCTATTTTATCCTCAAAGTTAGATCATTTTTATTTTTTATGTCTGAATTTGTACCTATGGACAATAATATGAGGGTACCTGTGGACTGTCCACAGGTACAAAAGCGTCATTATGTTTACTTACAAAACCTGATCAGCCGTTTTGTTTAATATTTTCAGTTTTTTTTTAACTGAAACGCCAGATAAAGATGAAATTCTAAGTGAATCATTAAAAAAAGCTGAAAAGAGGAAAATAGCAGGCCTAAAAACGGACAAGAAAAAAAACGCAAAAGCTACTCAAAAAATAATTGCTGCTAAAGCTATTGCACAATCTGGTTCCCCCAAAGTTGACCCTAGTTGCTCTAAAAGTCATCCAACTCCTCTGCTGGCTAACAATCTTTCTGAACCTGGTCTTTCCAAAGCGCTTTTGAATGAAAACACTGAGAAATCTGGCGAAAAAAATAATAAAATAATTCAACAAGAGAAGTTATCGTTTGTTAGATGTTTAAAGTGTAAAACTTATTCCAAAGACAAAAACCAAATCCTCAAATGTAGTTTTTGCAATCATAGCTATCATATTTATTGTGTTCCGAAGTCACACAGATAAAACTTTGAGTCTGATGATGAGGGTGAAGGTTTCGTTTGCATGGCATGCTTCGTATTAGACAATGATGACGATAGTGATGAATCTACTCAAAAATTGTATGAAGACTGTCGTAATGCATACAAATAAGTATAACAGAGTATATTTACGTTAGTTTGAAGTTGTTTCTAGAAGTCTATAATTGTTTTTTTTATTTTTTATTGTCTAATTAATGTGAACCGTCCCTAGGTACAACACCGTCTTCAGGTACAATTTCACTGTACATAGGTACAATCGCCTGTTGTACCTCTGGACAAATATGGTGTTTTTAAAAAAAGTTGATTATTTTCGTAAGTATAAGTGATATTGAGACTAGAATTTGAGTTTAAGAAAGGCTTATTATCCCTTATGACATGTGATATACTAAACATAAAGAAAACTTAAGTAGTTCAGATATAAAAAATGTTTTATTCCAAATTCTGGAAAGTGTCCACATGTTCCGCACTTGCCCCTACTTGTCGCTGGGGAGCTAGGTCGGGTAACCTCCTCGTGGTGCACCCTGGTAACACCATGAAACACGCCTGCAGAGTACTGCGGACGTGTTTCATGGTGGCTAATAACCCGACACGGTGGGCCTCTCCGCGTGTCCCTCTGTCTAGCAGAGGGCACAGTGTGATGAGGCAGGGTAGACCTACGGGTCTACCCAGGCGGTAGAGCGCGCGCGAGAGACGCGGAACTTCTCGCGCCGCTCATGGTGGTGAATAGTGGGAGAAGACCTGGAGGGGCCTTCTCCCGCATTGCACATATTCACCACCCCGTCAGGCGGGAACGGCCGGGCACTCACGGTCGTTCCCGGGTCCCTCCCTGCAAAGGGGGGGGCGTGCGGGCCCCGCCGTAAAGGCGGGGGCGTTGCGGGGGCCCCGCTGTCAGAGCGGACCAATCGCCGGCGGGGGACTGGATGAAAAGGCTCTGCCAGTTTCCCAGTTCCCCTCCATATAGGCGACGCGGGAGTGTCGCTGGGTTGTTTAGTGGGTATACCGGGAGCGGAAAACCGGGGAGTCCCACATATCCCCTCCATTCTCCAATGGGGGGGAATGCGTAATGCATTTTTCCCAGCGTCAAAAAAAAAAAAAAAAAAAAAAAAGGTACTTGTCGCTGGTGGCGCATGCGAGATGCGGGAGGTGAGCGCCACTCAGTTTGACAGGGATTAACGATGAATGTGGGCTGTGATGCCATAAGGTGTGTATGTAATCTTCGGGCGCGAGGTCCCTAGGGGCGGACCTCATCGCTTCGAAGAGATTCCTCTTCAAGGGCTCCGTTGTCGTGACATGTGTTCCTGACACGGTGACGGAAGTGGGCCGTGGGGCCGAGGGCCATGAAGCCATAAGGTGTATGAGTATGAAAGGTGATTAGAGTGGAGGAATGAGGCGGGGTGATGCGCGTAACACTTGCATGCTTGTGCGAGTGCAGCGCCCCCGTCTACTTTGGCGCAAACTGTGTTGCCATAGAAGAGGAGATTAGAGTGAATGAGGGACGGCGCATGCGAAATGCGGCCGTCCAATACAAGAGGTTTGATTATTTTATTCGTCAGTCGAGTTGCGGTTGGTTTTATGTTCCCGTGGCTCGGCAAGAATGGCGAGAGAGGAACACCGGAGGGGTTTTAGTTGGGTATTCCGCTCCGGCGGCGAGTCCCACATAATTCCGGTCCCCCCGACCGGTTTATTCGTAAATGAATTTCCCCTCTGTAGACAAAAAAACTACTACTTGTCGCTAATTAGGTCGATCTTCATACCATTTTCTCTAGCCATTTTAATTGGCTTGTAACAGCATGTTTGGAATAACAACTACTGCTAAAGGTAGATATGTGTTATATTTCGACATAGCTCTGACTACCCCCCTTAAACATAGACAATGAATTCTAATTAGCCTAAAGGCCATAATTGATTATAATTATGATTTATGATGATTATAATTATGACTAAATAATTTATGTCATATTCATAATCATTTATTCATTGTGTGTGTATCATTTCTTGAGTTGGTACTTGAGAGTACATCTACCGTGCCTGGGAATCAAAGTCGAAAAGCTGATTTGTTTTCTTCTTTGATTTAAATTGGAACAAACTCCTGAGTGAATTGCCTAACATGCTGTATTCAATACATTTCTGTATTCAATACATTGCTGTACCTATTCAATACATTGCTGTATTGCTGTGTGGTAGTATCTCAGTATTGAATGAAACTGCGCAAGCTACTCTGAAATTGGTATTTTGCGCAGTCTCATTGTTTTGAACAGAATGGAATCTGCTGCTACTCTGTGACTCTACAGAGATACTGTCGCTTCTATAGAGTAATAATTTATTATGCATGTTTATGTGTAGATTTATTTATTTTATCTTGTTCCATAATAGTATTCATATTTAGTTTGGTACATCCTTATACCAAAACCAGCTAATTTGAAGTAGTAAAAAAATACTGGCCTAAAAAGTATATAAGTCATTATAAGCTATCTGGTTCCCATAGCTTTGGCTTAGTTTGGGGCAAGATAGTGCTGTGAGGAACGTCCACCAATGTTTATTTATTTATATTTAATTTAAACCTGTTTTGAATCACCGCGTATAACGTATTTAAACCAAATTCCTCCGACATTATGCAGCTTTTGATCCCATAATTCCAAAAGTTTATGTAAAGTATGAATACCAATGACCAATTTTAAACTAACTTTGGGTAATGTTTGAAAATGCTAATTTTTGGGACATCTTCAAAGATAACCACTTCAAGTTCTCGGCTCAGCAGATACCATTTCCAAGCTGTATTTTGATTGACAAGGGTTTGATTGCGACCCCTATTTTTGGGATATTGACTGGATTGATAACTTACCTATAGGCTTGGTCGTGTGGAACTGGCGCCAAGACACACTTTTAAAGTGGAACAAAACTTATCTAAAAAATATTCTTCGTTATGAAACTGTGATGTATGTGATTATGATATTAACATATTGGTTCTTATTATATTTTAAAATCTAAAATACATAATAACCTTAAGAGGCCGGGCAGACTATTGAAAAACCAACTTGTTCGGCTTTTGAAAAACCGGCTTGTTCCATCAACATTAGGCATGATGGGCCATCTGCTTGTTCCATCAACAATCGCATAAGAAAAACTGGTCGGACTGATTATGAAATCAGTAGGAAGATGTATGCAAGTGCGCACACTACAACAATTCACAATGGCCGCATTATGTACCTACTCTCAACCCCTCACTTTTTATGTTCAGTGCTGTCCATCCCAAATCCCAAAACTATCATCAAAAAAATAATAATAGAACACAATTTAGAGTAAAGCAATATAAATTAGAAATAATAATAAAATAAATCATGGTAACAATAAAACGTCTTAAAGTACAATTTAAAACATTTTTTTTTTTTTATAGTCGAACTACATAATGTATTCATTAACATCATAGAAACATTTCAAGTAAAATGAAGAAAAAGTAATTTTAAGGGGCTGACAACCATTAAACAAATTCTCGCTCGCACGTTTCGACATGTTGAAAGATATAAAATCACTAAACTCATTTTCGAAAAATCGCAATCAACCATTTTTTGTGCAATCATATTGCACACAGTTTAGTAAAAATTTCGTTTTGATCGATACATGTTTTCCTACTCAAAAGTTTGCTTTACTAGTTTTCGTACATAAGCAAACTTTTAAGTAGGAAAACTTGTATCGATCAAAATGAAATTTTTACTATACTGTGTGATTGCACACAAAATGGTTGCTTGCGATTTTTAGAAAATGAGTCTAGTGATTTTATATCTTTTTAGATGTCGAAACGTGCGAGCGAGAGTCACATTAGCTCTTGTCTTCGCCTTAAGTAAAAATGTGTATCTTTATTGGCTGTGGTAATCAATAAAGGGTTATTTTTTTTATCATTCTTATTTATCTATCTATGTGAAGTCTGCGGAGGCTCATAATACCTATTCATAATTAATTAACGTTGCGTGCACAAAGCACGTTTACCGCGCGATCGTAGGTAGGTACATTAGGCGTGGAAGATCAGACAATATCCATGAAATTGGCACTACCTACCTATAAATATCCATCCGCTATAGATAGGATAGCTGCGTTTTATGGCCGCTAAAACAAAACACACATAAGTCTCAATTTTATGTTTTCTTTTTTACCGCATATTTTGGGACTAAACAGAGTGTAGCGGTTCGGCACAAGTGAGATTTCGTGGATCGAGATCTAGCGTGACTTACCAGAACTTCGAACCCATTGAAACTCTACCAAATGGGAGCTCACGTTATATTGGTTTTTCATATTTTACTGTATAAGTTGTATCTCATAAAATTTATAACCTAGAATAAGAATAAAAATCATTTTGGAACTTAGGTACCTATAACAAAGCGCGATCTCCTTTTTCACACTGTGATAGGTACGTAACAATGATCGTCTATAAATTCAAATTAAATTAAATCAAATCTAATAACATTTACTTCGGTCGGTTCATATCAGAAGGACACTCTAGCATAACGCCCTTGTGGGATGAACTGTGTCACAAAAACATAGGCGAAATACATAGTACGATATCTCTGGTCTTCCGCGACCCCGGAAGAAACTCAAATATTATTTTGATCGTTTTGGAAGAAAAGTATACAAAAATATTTGCTTGCGTCACGCTTCTTCTTCTTGCCGTGTCACTAGTTTCTTTCGAAACAGTGTGGTGAAAGGATTTTCGAGCACTCCTTTCGAGCACTGTTATGTTATAGAACTTTTTAGGTTCCACGACATGCCGGTTTCCTCACGATGTTTTCCTTCACGCTTATTTGATTAGAGAGCTAATTCCACCATGCTCGGTAAGTTACTAATCAAGGATCAACAGGTCGTTAAATCTAACCTTAGATGTCAAACGCGTACATTTTAACATATTTAACGGCCCTTTGATCCTTCGTTAATCTAACAGAGCACGGTGAAGTCAGTTCTTAGAGCGGTTGTACGTTTTTATCAGCGAATCAAAAGCGTGTTTTTGTAATTTATATTATACGCTATGCAGTAGCGACAGTAGCAATTTCCACCCCCATAATATTTCAGAAACAGAACTTCACTTTTTGATTTGACAGGTTGCAAGCCCATCGCCGCTGTATGAACATATTTCAACTACAAATATTAGTTTTTCTGCCTTATCCAATATTTGTTCTAAGCCTCTATATCGACAGAAACTGTTATTGGCCACTCCGTGTCTGATCAGCTACTTGGAGGCACGCTGGCACCATGTGGTGGCTCCATCTACTACTCATCTTGGCTGTTTACTTCAAGGTAATTTCTTTTAAATTTAGTTTAATAGCTCTTCTAACGTTAGGATAATAATAGCGTTATAATTGTTTTTTTTTTCATTGGATTTTATTCGATTTTAAGAGAAAACGTGTATCTTATTTGTTGTTGTACTTAATCCATAAAAAGTTATCTAGATAACTAAGTACACATCAGTAAAAACCCTATAGAAATCGGACCAGACCATTTACTAAGAGTTATCCTTTCGTTGAAAACCTTTGTTTTTGGAAGTTGGTTTGAAGAAGGTTTGAAGTAGTTCACATAATCACATTACCTACCGCCTACTGGCATCTCGCACAACTTATAACTCTATCAGCCCTAAGTTTTTTGCCAGTTTTCTGGACTATTCGGTGGAACTAACTAAATTCCCTAGTTTGTATCTCGTTTCGTTTAGCCTGCTAATATTAAAAGTGCGAAAGTTTGTGACTGCTAGCGGTATTTAATATCTGATGTTTCATGCGTCGAAGGGCTTGTAATCCATGTTAAGAAGGGTCTACAAACTCAGTCACCTGTATTGAACATTAGCATTACACAAACTTTATCGGCTCAAAGTGAGTTTAACCTCGATTTTGACTACAAACGTATAGCGATAAACTGTGGTATAACAAAATAATCCAACTGACAGTGACTAATCGTGTGAGACGGAAGAGTGCGACTAAAGGTAGCCATGGCCAAGCCAACACAACGATACAACTATGTTCCGTAAGGGCCCTATTTCACTGGGTTACGACGCGACGGTTGCGCAACCCAGTCGCGCTACCAACAAAATATATATACAGCTAATGGGACTGGTGGCACGCTGGTTGCGCAACCACTAAAATGTGGGTATAGTTTCCAAGACGTCAACTCTGGCTCCTTTGAAAGTTAAAGACAGCCCTCACAGCTCAGTTGGTAGTAGACCTTCTGCGCTGTAGACCGTGGGTTCGATCCCCACACAGAACAAACATTTGTGTTATAAAATGGATGTTTGTGTTCTGGCTGGGTGTGATATTGTATTATAAGTATGTGAGAGTGTGCGACGGAACTCCACAGCTTGATCCCCTCATCCCCGTTCTACCATCAAACCACCAGACCACCAGACGTAGACGTATTAAAGAGTAGTAGAGCTCTTTGTGAAGGGCTCGTCCGGGGTAATACTACCACCACGCCACACTTCTGCCGCCAAACAACGCTGTGTTTCGGTTTCAAGATTGTGGCTGCCGGTCTCATTACAGTTGATGGATGCAGGGCAGCGCATCGTGCTTGACTTACGAGGCAATGCTTTGTTATAGGTGATGGTTACCACTTAACATCAGGTGGCCGTGGGCCGCAGATGGCCCACCTGATGTTAAGTGGTAACCATTGTTCTATCAGATAGTTGTATAAAAAAGACGTACGAAAACGAGATATCCATTCATGGTTGACATGCCTTGATAGAGCAGGTAGCCGCAACTGTCGCATCTCAGTGAAATAGAGCTCTAATGGTGTTGAAAGGTTAAGTTACAATAGGCTTCTGAATAGGTAGCGTCTACTGTCACATTCTTCATTGTCTACTCCTCCCAAGACACGATAACGACCTCCCCCATTACAAGCTAAATGTTAGCCATGCAAATGCCTCAGCTAATAACATCCCCATTGTGATTTCACGAAAATTGGCTTGCCTCTGCCCCTGACAACACTCAATAGGGTCAATCGACTATGACAGTGTAATTAAGGGACGGTTTAGACACGGTGATGTAAGCTTATTACTGACTGTCTGAATGGACGAGCTGTGGCGACGGCAGGGAATGAAAATGAAACTAATAATTTACTTGAAAATAATAGCAGTTGCTTTTCTTTCTTGCCGTGTCACTAGTTTCTATCGAAACAGTGTGGTGAAAGAATCTCAAATGCACCTCAAAGAAACTCCTTTCGGGCACTTGACACAGGTTTTTAGAACTTTTTAGGTTCTACGACATGCCGGTTTTTTTACGATGTTTTCCTTCACCGTTTGAGAATGCTGGCATTGTGCACATACATTTCTGAACAGGAAAATTCATTGGTGCACGACCGGTATTGAAACCACGACTTTAGGATCGGAAGGTGGGACCGCTATCACTAGGCCATCAGTGCTCTCATAGCAGTTGCTGTAGTTAATATTCCATAGATGACAGGTTGAGTAGTAGAGCTATTTGTGTGTGGCTCGTCCGGGGAAGTACCTCCACGCCTTTTTTTTGCCGCCAAGCAGCAACGCTGTGTTTCGGTTTGAAGAGTGGTTGCCGGTGTAATTACAGGCACATGAGGCTTAACATCTGTATGCCTCAAGTTGATGGCTGCAGGGCAATGCATCGTAGGGCACGTTGCTATTGTGCGTGACTTACGAGGCATCAGGTGGGCCATCCGCTTGTTCCATCAGCTAGTTGTATAAAAAAAACCATAGGCAAAATTCGATGACAAAAATATTTTGGTGTGACATCTAAAGGTATTTTTATGTATTTACTGCTGTTTCGTTTATTTCTAAGGTTAGTATGTGTACCACTGTTTTTGTTTTGTTACAAATAGGTATACGTCGCTTTGAATAATGGTATCTATTGATACAGCAGTTTTTGCTCTCGATAAGCCCACGAGACAATCTTGATACATATTCGATTTTGTGAAACGTTTTTGTTTCAAGATTTCCATTAGTAAAAACATGTCTGGTGTAATTGATTAATGGTATTCCATACGTGACGGGTTGCAAGCCCATCGCCGCTGCTAGAAAACAAGTCTCGGCTAGTCGTTAAGCCATCACGGGGGCCATCCGGAGGCCTATAAGGTTTCTAGGAGGCCTATAAGGTTTCTAGGCCTCCGCAAGGCCTCCACGTCGTCAGCTGACCAGTATCTCGGTTCTTACATATTCTCGCCGCGTCGATGACTGCGTACGAGTTATTAACTTTATTACAGATCTTTTTACGACCTCGTGAAAACGATAAAGTAGAATATTTCTTTTCCGTTGAAATACCGTTATTAAATCTTGGATAATGTCAGACCTCGTCGCGTGCGAAGCCGCAGTCTCCTAGGAGACGATCGCCGTTAGATTACCATCGTAATGTATAGAGTAGAGTATGTAGTAGAGAAATACATGAAAATAAACAGCAGCTAATCTACAAAACAATACCTTCAGATGTCAGATGCAGGATTTTTCTCTTAATTCTATACAGGGCCGGATTTAGAGGTCCAGAGGCCCCGGGGCAACAAAGGAGTGGAGGCCCCCTCGCGCCAATTTTTTTTCCAATAAAGTGATTTTTTTTTCAGTCGAGTTTTTCAATAAATAATTTATTGTGAAACCAAGTAGATTCTCTTGTACAAAAAGAGTTACTCTTTTTGGTGTTTTTGGATTTCGGTTATTTAAGATCAAATAATCAAATAATCATGTATGTACAAAGTACTGCAGGCTGTAAAATAGCAAAAAATAGAAGGTAAAATAGCAAAAAAAAAATATCAAAGGAAAAGAAGATGTTTACTAGTGTTTACTAATTGGGATTTGAAAGATTTTTTTTCCTAAGTCTCTATTGTGGGGGCCCCCCGTTTGTGGAGGCCCCGGGGCCATCGCCCCGTTTGCCCTCCCCTAAATCCGGCCCTGATTCTATACCTAATTTATATGCAATGCTAGTGCTCTCCATTAGTGAGGGAAAACATCGTGAGGAAACCAGTTAGTATTCCAGTAGCGGTGATGGGATTGCAACATGTGACGTATGGAATACCAACTGATGCAAAATGTAGTTATGTGCCAATACACACCTCTGACATACCTCTGACTTGAACATTAGAACTTAAAGAGCTGATTTCACCATGCTCTGTTAGATTAACAAAGGATTAAAGGGCCGTTAAATATGTCAAAATGTATGCGTTTGACATCCTAGGGTTACATTTAACGGCCTGTTAATCCTTGATTAGTAACTAACAGAGCATGGTGAAATCAGCTCTAAACATTCTCCAAGAATATTAAGTTAGTACTAGGTACTTAACTTTCGCACATTTCAATGGTTGTTTGCTATTTTTCATAACTATATTCAGGGATATATTATATCTATCTATATATCTCTATAATATAAAAGAAAGTCGTGTTAGTTACACTATTTATAACTTTTTTTCACTTTTTTTTTATATTTTATACAAACAATCGAAGAGGCAGGAACTTCAAGTCGTCAGTTAGTACCTGTTTCTTCTGAAAAAATTATGTGGCTCAAGATTGTTCCATGGGGAAGAAAAAACATTTTTTTTTATTAAAGATGTTGCCAATCATATCTATAAACCATTCGTTTATTTGTAAGTATTCTGAGCGAAGCCGCGGGTAAGAGCTAGTATATTATATCTTCAAAAATGTTAAAATGTGCGAACGTCAAGTATTCGATTGCCACGTCAGCCTCTTAAAGAACACCATTTAACCATATTCCATTTCCACCATATTCACTGTTCTCTGATAAGTTCATTTGCCGCCAGGTTCAAGACCCCGGCGTACGCATTTAGGCAGCTGTTCGCCTCGGTAGACGGTAGGTACTTAGCGTTTGATTCAGCTTTCCATTCCCCGCCGGATATCATGGCGTAAATAAAAACTGAATTGTGGGATGAGGGACGGACTCGGAATATCATTTTATCTAATACTAGCTGCGGCTCGCAGCTTCGCTCTTATGGTATCTGATTTTAATTATCTTCGCTCTTAGTAGTGATTGCTAATATATTTAAGACGTTGTACTCTATTGGATTCGTAATTTTTTTCTCGTTTTTGCTTAAATAAGCTAATCCAGGTTCGACCTATATTTGTTCTAAGTTTTATTCTGATTGGTTCAGTGGTTAGCGCGTGTGCGCCACAAACATCTTAACTTCCGCATTTGTATATTAGTAGAAAGTAGAATCAATAAGAAGTTTGATGAAATATTATCGGCCGGTTTCTCGCTCGATCAAAACTAATCGGATGTCAAGTCACTCGCCATTTAAGCTATTACATCGAATTAGATAGAGATAGCAAGTGACTTGACATGCGATTAGTTTAAATTGGGCTTTCAGAAACCGGCCGTAAGTACTTCAGACTCAGATATTTATTCGCAAAGAGGATTACGTAAAAAATGATAATTTCGTAAATTATAATAATTTGTTTTCAGAAAACGTTGCCTTTAAAAGTAGATGGTGGGAGTCTTTCAGGGAGTATTTGGGGGAGACATTTGCCCAGCAGTGGCACGACATGGGCGAAGGAAAAAAATATGGACAAAATTGTTGTATTCGCTGTGTTTAGTTATTCCTCTTTTCAGGGCTACAGTTGGAAACGTTGAGAAAAAAGATCATTTTAAAATGACTTTAAGCTTAAGTGAATCTAGAAATCAGTTCCTCGCGACCAGGCCTAGAAGAACAGGCAACAAACATACGGCTTGGTTCCTACTATTCTTTTGTATTATCTTTGTTACAAAATAATATTATACTGAAACTCCAGTGAGGTGCCAATCTATCTATGTATAAAAGTCAAAAAAAGTCAAAGTCAAAAGGTATTTATTCAATAAAATCACAAGGATCACTTTTAAACGTCTTAAAGCTAGGTGACTCTAGGTGCCAGTTCCACGCGACCATAGCTTAGAAGAACAGGCAACAAACTTACGGCGTTCTTTTGTATGATCCTTTTACAATGTAATATAACATATTATTGAAGTTTAGTGAGTGGTTTATATGTAGTCTAAATAGATCTACCGTGCCTGAGGCTTAAATTTGTGAGGCTACTAATTCTTTTTTTAAGAAAAGAGCTCATAATATAAACTCTGGTTAAAACTAAATGGTATTTGTGTTCTCGTTCCCGTAAAACTGTGTATTTTACTGAATGGGCAACGTCATTAGCTTTCTATAATAATGTTCCTTCGCTTCTTGGCTATTCGGCGAAAGCAATAACCATTTTGACTTTAATACTAAAACCCAACAGAAAAAACAAACCTTCGTCGTTTACGATTTGCGATTCTCGTGGTCCTATTGCACAGATTCAGTGATCTCGATGAATAAAACTAAATCGAAACGGTTCTTTTTTTCCAGTAGAATCACAAAGATCGCTTTCAGTCTCTTAAAAACTAGGTAAGCGCCGGTTTCTCACGGCCAAAGGCTTTAAGAACGGCAAAACTAGCATTTTAATATGATCCTTCTTATAATAATTATATGTATTTAAGGTATCTTCAATCGAGCACCAATTGAATAATTTTCTGAGAAATATAGAAAGAAATTCGTGAAGACAAGAAGAAGGTTTCATGGAAGACCAGCATTCTAGCAGCGTATGCTACTGCTTGAATAATAGCATGTATTTTTCACGTGTTTATTACCTTTTTATGTGCTTTTTTTGTTTCTTCTATGGCATAAATCAATTATTATGTAAGGCTGTTATAAAGTTTATGATTTATAACATTTTTTACCAACGTTTTGGATTCAACTGTATAAAAACATCGCTATAAATCTTATGAGTCTTTTGATTAATTTATAACCTCAGAGGGTTGATCGCAACCCCTGAAACTGCAATCTTTTTAACCCCGGAAATTACTTAAGCCCCATTCAAAACTTTAAATTCGTTTATCCAAAGGGTATGCTAATTCCCTCTACAGTAGTTTAACCCGTCTATTATTACGTACCACAGGACAGGCTATTGGCACCACACTGGAGCTTCAATATTATATTATATTAAATTGTAGCAAGGATCATACAAAAGAACGGTAGGAACCAAGCTGTAAGTTTGTTGCCGGTTCTTCTAGGCTTTGGTCGCGTGGAACTGTTCCTCTAGTTTTAAGACATTTCAAAGTGATCCTTGTAATTGACTGCAGCAACTCTACATAGTGATAAAAAACGTGACTATTGTATAAAAAAAGTTGTCAGAGTGTTATCGCTAGTTACGTAGTCAAGGCGGGTGTCCCTGTCCGCGGATGCCCAGTGACGTCATGTTATGACGACAGACATAGACACTGGTATCCTGAAGCGCAGGATCATTAACCTCACTCAATCAACTCGACAGCAATTGCTCTGAAAATAACGTCAGCTCGATGTCAAACATCGAAAGACTTTTAAACTTTATGAAAACCGATTTACAAATGTTAATTTTTTCATACTATTTCGATGCTGAAATCAGATGGCACACGTTGATGAACGCAGTGCATCGTAGGGCATGTTCTTGTTGTGCGTGACTTGCGAGGCAAAGCTTTGCTATATAGGTGATGGTTTCCACTTAGCATCTGATGGGCCATCCATCAGCTTGTTCCATCAATAAGTGGATTAAAACAAAGTGCTCACAGACAAAGTCCGGTAGTACTGCTCCGAAAGAACTCCCTTCCTTAAGGTGAAGTGAGACCCAAAATTCCGTACCCATTACATTTTTACAAGTCAAAAACTACGAAATCAACGAATGTTTTTGTTTAAATATTTTTCTTCTTTTTTAACCATCTGCTTATATACACCTCATCTACTTATACCTAAACCCGTGAAATATTTAATGTAAAGGAACTACTATCCTACTTTTTAACGGAGGAGGGCGTTGATGTCTGTGACACAGTTTTTTAACTTCTACAGATGTCATCGTTTTCTTTAAAATAATTATGTACAAACTGTTTATGTTCCTAATAAATAAATCATTATTATTATTATTATTTGATCATTTATTTAATATACACTGAGGAGCTGCGTTTGCTCTGAGTTCGCTCCTGATTCGTATATTATGTTACTAACATAAATATACATATAATTATGTTACAGGTTTCAAGTGGGGAATGCGACGCACGGGTTCGTCTTTCTCTGACATTTGTTAATTTATTTATGCTTGTTTGAATACGTTTGGATTATACAGGGTGTTAAATGATAGCTGCTGAAAACTTAAACAGGATTTCAGATTACAGTACAGGCATTAAAAACATAAATGGGATTTAAAATGAATTGATCGAGTGAGCGAAGCGAACAAAGATCTTAGTTTCCACTTGGGTGATTTGGCGTTTTATGTATGTATGTATGTGTGTATGTATGTATGTATGTTTGTCTGGCCATAACTTTCGAACTGTTGATCCTATCTGCATGAAATTTGATAAGTCGATAGCTTGTATTTGAGAAATTTACTGGTAAGTTTATGAGTAAAATCGGATGAAGGGTTATTAACCCTCTACCACCTACCACCTAATCTTATCACACAACCACCTACCATACGTCTCACAGACGGGCGAGTGAAAAGAACTTCGTACGTAAAATCCAAGGGCGAAAGGTTTGGTTTTTGAATTAAAATCTATCAAAATACATATCAAAGTATTTATTAAAGTAAACAAGGCGCAGAAAACTTAATATGTTTTCTTAAAATCTTAATTTGTTTGAAACAACTATTAATTCTATCTTAAAAAAATTGTTATTCAAAAAACGAGTTCTATAAAAATAATCACATGAGATAGGATTTTTTTTCTTTCTGTTTATAAAAATAGAATAATCAACAAGACATATAAAATAATCACTGTCTCACTATAATCACATCTATTGCAAAATTGCAAGGCATCAATCTTATAAATTTTCCTGACTGAGAATGCACATTTCGTAGGAGCATTCGATACAAATTGACTTTTTTCACTCAAAACACATGTATTGTGTCCTGCGTTTCTCTTTAGGTGATTTCCGGTTTCTTCGTAACATCATCTACGTCTGGCATATGATGCATACTCGACAGAGTGATCACTGCTTTATTTGGTTTTGGGACGTTAGATGATATAGTTATATCTTTTGTGAAACCAAAGATCGTTAAAGTTCAATAACACTATCATTAGAAGCCATTTTAAAGTGAAACAAAAAAAAAACAAATTTAAAAAAGTCACGCAAACTACCTACCATCCGTCTCACAGACGGACAACAACAGTTTTTTAGTTACCAGCGACAAACGCGTACAACTCCGACCACGACGAGCGTTTGTGCGGCACTGAGGGACGCGGCAAGAAGGTACAGGGACGTACAAGATGATACGTGCTTTGCGCGCCAAAATATTACCGATTTTAATTTCCTTGCGTCTGTGAGACGTATGTCAGGTGGTTAAGGGTTAAGATATGGGTTTTTTAAGGGGGCAATATGAAATATATCATATGAAAGGGGGTCATATGAAAGGTTTGGACATTCCAAAACAATTTTATTTTTTTTGGGACGCTCTGTTTTTGAGATTCAACAATAAAGTTAAATTAAGATATCCGACGAAGCAAGAGCTCCCATCTCTAGTAATTTCGTTGTTATCAAGCTTTTTCTACTGGTCGCCCATTTCCTTTGCTTTTTCTTATATTTTTTCTTTAAATAAATTATGAAGGTACTCAGTTCTCATAAAATGATGACAACGCCCAGGCCTGATGATGGAGCCAAGGTCTGTTCAACGGAACTCTTCAATAAATAAGCCAATAGAGTTGAAACTTGGTAACCATACCATGTTAGTAGGCGGTAGTCAGAAAAATACCAAAGATAATGTTTGGACTTGCCTCTGACTACTACCTACTCAAAATGTTGATGCGTTCGTCGAGTCGCATCACGAGATCTCAGTTCGGGGCGAACTACTAGTATAAGTGTTGTTTATCTGGTTTCCAAGTTGAGGCTAGATAGCGCTGTGTGGAATTTCCAGCGAAACGAATAGTATAATAATTCTGCTATATTGGTAGCTGTACGGTTAACATGCTCCTCCAGTTTTCAGGAGTAGTCTTTTTAAACCTCATATTCATTTATTTCCTCTTTACACATGTTACATGTTCTTATAGATGTCAGTTTGTACAATACCATGGCACCCTGTATATGCCTGTAAAAATAAAATGTACATTTTACGAATAAAAGTTGTTATTTACAGTGCCATGGAAAAGGATGTTTTAGTGGAGTAAGTAAAAACGTTATGAGCTACATTTTTATTAAAATTCTAATTACAATTCTGGTTTAAGAATATATTATGAAAATGTCTAGTAATAGCTCTTTTTATAAAAAAATCAAATCTCAGTCCTTTTTTTTTTTTTTTTTTGACGCTGGGAAAAATGCTTTACGCATTCCCCCCCATTGGAGGATGGAGGGGATATGTGGGACTCCCCGGTTTTCTGCTCCCGGTATACCCACTAAACAACCCAGCGACACTCCCGCGTCGCCATATGGAGGGGAACTGGGAAACTGGCAGAGCCTTTTCATCCAGTTCCCCGCCGGCGATTGGCCCGCCATGACAGCGGAGCCCCCGCAACGCCCCCGCCTTTACGGCGGGGCCCGCACGTCCCCCCCTTTGCAGGGAGGGACCCGGGAACGACCGTGGGTGCCCCGTCGTTCCCGCCTGACGGGGTAGTGAATATGTGCAATGCGGGAGAAGGCCCCTCCAGGTCTTCTCCCGCTATTCACCACCATGAGCGGCGCGAGAAGTTCCGCGTCTCTCGCGCGCGCTCTTCCGCCTGGGTAGACCCGTAGGTCTACCCTGCCTCATCACACTGTGCCCTCTGCTAGACAGAGGGACACGCGGAGAGGCCCACCGTGTCGGGTTATTAGCCACCATGAAACACGTCCGCAGTACTCTGCGGGCGTGTTTCATGGTGTTACCAGGGTGCACCACGAGGAGGTTACCCGACCTAGCACCCCAATTTTGTACGCTTGTACAAACTACACATTGTACGCTTGGAAACCTATGGCGAAAACAAAAATTTCCTCTTTAGATAAACCTACCTATTGAATTATTATTATTATTTTTACCGATCTCATGTTCATTTCATATTATACAAGGTGTTCCAATACTTGTGTTTAGAAACTTCAGGGGGCTAAAGTACCCATCAAAGTCAAAGTCAAAAGGTATTTATTCAATAAAATCACAAAGATCACTTTGAAACGTCTTAAAGCTAGGTGACTCTAGGTGCCATTTCCACGCGACCAAAGCCTAGAAGAACAGGCAACAAACTTACGGCTTGGTTCCTACCGCTCTTTTGTATGACTTTTGTTTGACGACGACTCTTGTTACAATTTTCAATCAATATGAATAACTTTTTTAAAGGAACCAACATTGTGAACGCGAAAAAAAAACAGCTGTTTCATACAAAAGTTCAATACCTACCTGGCTAAAATGTATGAAACAGCTGTTTTTTTTTCGCGTTCACAATGTTGGTTTCTTTATAAAGTTATTCATATTGATGGGTACTTTAGCCCCCTAAAGTTTCTAAACACAAGTATTGGAACACCTTGTATATTGTTATTCTAATGTTTTTTTTTTAAATGTGTATGTACAGTGTATGAATGTTTGTTTGGTACCTACCTAATGTTAACCTAATACTAAATATGATGTATTGAATCTACTATGAATAAAGAACTATAAACTGTTGAAGAAAACAGAAAAAGGCACTCGTTTTTAGTCCCCAGGCACGGTAAACATCCTCTCAGACCTAGTCACTCATTATTTGAGAATATCTAAGAAATATAATAAGAGGTACACATTTGGCTACCTATGTGGTAACCACATTCTGCAATATTGAAGAAACATTTATATATTAACAGCGAAAAGTAGGATCACCTTCGTGCGGGTTCTATTTCGCCATTTCCAGAAGCACTTTACGTGACCTCAACGACAAATGGTAATATTATAACAATTTACGGCAATTGGCTCTATAATGTACCTATCTGACGATTGCCTTTATTACTTACTTCAGTCAAGTTAAGAATATAAAAAAGATAATTACTCTATTGTACTAACTCCTCAAAGAATCTGCAGTTAGTACTTGATACTAAGAGATTTGAGGGGATATCTACCGTGCATGGGTCAATCAAAGCCGTGAAGCTGTTTCAGATTTTTTTTATTGTACTGGAGAGCACTCGTGGTCTAGTAGGAGTGACCTCGCTTTCCGATCACTAGGTCGTTTTTTTAATCCGGTTGCACATCAATTCATTTATCCAATCGAAAAATGTGTGTGTGCAATGCCAGTGAATTCGGTGAAGGAAAACATTGAGAAGAAACCAGCTCTAACAGTGACAGATATTTAATATTTACCAACAACTGCAAAATGTGGGTATGTGCCAAATGTAATGTTTGGAAGTACCTCTGACTACCTCCCTCAGACATCCTTATAGAATCTGGAATTCGTACTTAAAATAAAAAAGTATTCATTATGTTAATTACCTCTTAATTACCTCATTGTATGTAGGTTTGACATTGTCAGGTACTAAGTATTTTTAGGACTGTACTATGCGTGTCGGAGGAGGGACAGGATGGTAATACAAGGTGTTCCATAAGTTGTGTATATAAACTTCAGGGGGCTAAAGTAGCCATCAATATGAACAACTCATTCTAAGGAACCAACACTGAGAACGCGAAAAAAAAACAGCTGTTTCATACATTTTAGCCTGGTAGGTATTGAACTTTTGTATGAAACAGCTGTTTTTTTTTTCGCGTTCACAGTGTTAGTTCCTTAGAAAAAGTTGTTCATATTGATGGGTACTTTAGCCCCCTGAAGTTTATATACACAACTTATGGAACACCTTGTTGATCGAGTGAGCGAAGCGAACGAAGATTCTAGTTTCAACTTTTGCGATTTGGCATTCTATGTATGTATGTATGTATGTATGTATGTATGTATGTTTGTCTGGCCATAACTTTCGAACCGTTGATCCGATCTGCATGAAATTTGATAAGACGACAGCTTGAACTTGAGAAATTTACTGGTAAGTATATGAGTAAAATCGGATGAAGGGTTTTTAAGATATGGGGTTTTTTAAGGGGGCAAAAATAAAAAAAGTGAATTAAAAAAATCAAGTTACATGTCATACGAAAGGGCTTTGTTTGGACATTCCAAAACAATTTTTACTTTTTTTCTGGGACGCTCGGTTTTTGAGATACAACAAAAAAGTTAAATTAAGATAACCAGCGACCCAAGAGCTCCCATCTCTAAGAGTTTCGTTGGCATCAAGGTTTTTCTACTGGTCGTCCAGTTACTTTGCTTTTTCTTATTTTTTTTTCTTGAAATAAATTAAGGAGGTACTCAGTTCTCATAAAATGGTGTCAACGATCAGGTCTGATGATGGAGCCAAGGTCTGTTCAACGGAACTCTTCAATAAATAGGCCAATAGAGTTGAAACTTGGTTACCGTACCAAGTTAGTAGGCGGTAGTCAGAAAAAAGTCCAAACATAATGTTTGGACTTGCCTTTGACTACCACCTACTCAAAGTTTTGGTGCGTTCGTCGGGTCGCATCACGAGATCTCAGTTCGGGGCGAACTACTAGTATATAAGTGTGGGTATCATCGGCGGAAAACAGAGTGCCACTGACCGCAGGCAAATTGCCCAAAAGGGTGGCAACGGTACCTTTTTATATGACAAAATGTTAATTTATGAACGCATTTCGGTTTGATTGCATTCATTTGCTATGTTTCGGTTTGAAGAGTGTGGTTGCCGGTGTAATTACAGGCACATGAGGCTTAACATATGTATGCCTCAAGTTGATGGACGCAGAGCAGTGCATCGTAGGGCACGTTCCTATCGTGCGTGACATACGAGGCAATGCTTTGTGATGGTTACCACTTAACACCAGGTGGGCCAGCTGCTTGTCTCAGCTAGATGTATAATTTTTTTTATTAAGTCACTAATAAATGTAGTTGGTAGAATCTCTGCCCTTTGAGCTGTAGGTTGTGGGTTCGTTTCCCACCGAGAACAAGCATTTGTGAAGATATATAGATGTTGGTTATGTGGTCAACAAGTTCTCAGTTATCTATATATCATAGTTTTGTTTGCTGGTGGTGTGTAAGACGTCCACCAACATTTTCATTTATTTATTTCAGCTCAATGGCACACAATGTCTAGCAGCTGTAAGTACTTCTCACAAATTATCAATTATATTATTTTATTTATTAAGTCTTCTATGCAAGTAGCGACCAAGTCTGGAAAGTCAAAGTCAAAATTGAATTTATTCGATTGAAAATCTAAAAATCAGAATCAAAATCATAACGGTCTTTATTCAGTACAATCACAAGGATCACTTTGAATCGTCTTATATACTGAATCATAAGGATCACTTTAAAACGTCTTAAATCTAGGTAAATCTAGTCTATCTAGGTGCCAGTTCCTCGCGACCAAGCCTAGAAGAACAAGCAACAAAATTACGGCTTGGTTATGAATGAAGTATTAAGAATGAAGGATAATCAAAGAACAGTAAGCTGTTCTTTGATTATCCTTCATTCTTTTTCACACAGCACTAGAAACTTTTGTATGATTCTTGTTACAATATAACGTTCTTTTGTATGATCCTTTTTACAAAATAAACGATACGAAGCCCCTGTGAATGTGTACCGTGCCTGTGATGTCGTAGTAATTTTTGTTTGTTTTTTACAGTGCAATGACTTGTCCTGCTCAGCCGGTGTAAGTACAAATATAAATAATATAATAGTAAATAAATACAGTAAAATAATCAAAAAAGTTCTTAAGAGTATAAGAATGAAAACTGTAATTGTTTTTTTTTATTACCTCTATATCTATTAAACTATGATTAAGAACCACTTAGCGTGGGATAAGGGCAGGGAGATGATGATGATGATTAAGAAACAAAAACTTATGAGTCTATCCATTGCTATGAGAAACGTAATAGAGTCATTGATTTCGATGTTAAAGACAGTCAGAAATTTCTAATGCTGACTGTACTTAGATTGAAATGAAGACAGCCAGTACGTGTTCCATCAACTACAGAAAAAAGTGTAAATGAATCCTATAAATTATTTTATTATACCCCACTTAGCTTCAGGCCATTTAAGCTGAAATCATTCTCTCCTTCACCCCATTACACCTTTCCTTCCCCACTTTAATGGGGGAAATGAATAACTGAGGGAAATCATGATGCCAATAGAAAAAAAGATTGTTTGTTTGACTCAGTTATTTTAACACTATGAGATTGCCGGTTGAATAATTCAACCGGCAATCTCATCAATCCAATCAATCTCAATTTCACAAATTTTGTGAAATTAGCAAGATTATCAAGATCCATGGATAAAGAACACTTTTTGTACACAGGGTTCATTATAGATCTAGACGAAACGCGACGCTAAGCGATTTCTTCCAGGAAACCTGAGCCTTAATTTTCCATCTAGTTCGTCTGGAAAAAGTCTCTTCGAAAATCCATTTTATTCATCGATCCAAGTTTTCGGTTGGAGCAGCATAAATAACAGAAACGATGTATCACTTATCAACAAACATGATCAGAGAATGATTCTTGTCAACTTAATCAAATTATCTGCGAATCACTGAAATATTTTTAAATCTTGCAAGTACTCAATTCACTCTAATTATTATCTTGGGACAGTTTCTTCTAATTTTTCTAATATGAAGCTACACCGCTGAGAACATTGTAATATTTGCTTAGGCCAGATTTCATCAGTCAGGCCTTAGGGCGTCCTGTGAACTCCGTCACCGTTGGCCAGTAGCACGTACAAACATAATAAAATAAAATAACTAATAACAATGTAGTCATAATATGATCATACTAACATGTATTTATTACCTTACTAGCGCAAATATTTCGCTACTTGACACTCATTCGTAGCACTTGCTACAGGCGTAGCGCTGCTACGCGGCTACGAAACCCCAGCATTAAATAAATTCACGGCCGACTCACCTACGCACCGTTACCGCACACTGGTGTAAATTGAATACTCCAGTAGCTTCACTGCTCTTGTCAGAACTAATAACAACCATTACATGCCGTTAAACCGCTAAAGATCTCCTTAAATTTGGTGACCGTCATCAAATAGGTACAGACCACTTTTTTTTAATTTTCATACACTAACTAAGTACTCAATAGGTAAGTCAAAGTCAAAGTCAAAAGGTATTTATACAATAAAATCACAAGGATCACTTTGAAACGTCTTAAAGCTAGGTGACTCTAGGTGCCAGTTCCACGCGACCAAAGCCTAGAAGAACAGGCAACAAACTTACGGCTTGGTTCCTACCGTTCTTTTGTATGATACTTTTACAATGTAATATAATATACAACCCAGTCACATTATCTCGAGACCTGGCGTCGATGACGTCACGTCGCGTATATTCTGATATGGTGCGTAAAACGAGCATCGATTTCATTTTCGCATTCCAGCGAGGTCTCGAGATTATGTGACCGGGTTGTACTAGCGGCCCGCCCCGGCTTCGCACGGGTATTTTGTGCAAACTTCACATAAACCATCTACTAAATAATCCGAACAAAGCCTAAACATTTGGTTTGGATAGGTGAGCCCGTTCTTGAGTTATAAAATTACAATTGGCATTGATTTATATTATTGATTTATATTGGAAGCTCTAGTGTGGTGCTAATCGAATTTAGTGAGGCGAAGGCGTAACAGAAAAGGTGGCAATCAAATTCACCTGTATTTATTATCATATTTCATATATTTCATTTTTATTGTTAATTTTATGTGACTTGATCTGTTTGTAATATCCCAATGAAAAGCTTAAAATAAAAAACATGTAACGTACTAAAAGTATGACTGAAATGTTATACTTAGACGTGACTCTGACTAACTCTTTAGACACCCAAGCATCTTGAGTTTTACAAAATTGGATGGAATGTATTGACTGTATATTGTACATTATATTTGTGCATAATACGTATTTACTTATCTACTACGAACGTCATCTAGCGGTCACCGCTTGTCAGAAAGGTAACAGCTTACAGTACCAGCAATTAATTAATAATGCATAGCTCTGAGAACGATAAATGGAATAACTTAGCACACTGATAGCTACCGATACATAATTCATTCCAAACCTTATTACAATGGTAATACGGGTTATTATACTACGCTATTACTCCAGGATTATAATTATGACAGATACAACTTCCAATATAGAATTAATTTTAACCTTAACTCATTGTAATAAGGGTTATTTTACTACGAAGAATAATAATTGCAAGATGTATTGAGGGTTTATTATGAATTGGAAAACTTCTAATTATTGAAGCTGGTGAGCTATTTTCTAAGAACAAGCCATAGCGACAGCAACACCAGGCAAATGAGTCGTGATTAATTTTGAAAAAAAAGTCCGCCAGATGTTCTGGGGCCTTATACTCGTTGACGTTGCGTCTAGCATGAACTTTGAATGAGAAAATTGGGGAGTGAGATGGTGAGAATGGGGATAAATAGTTATCGAGATATGACGTCATCTCTTCCGTGAGATAATCTCGCTCGAAGTGAGCATAAGGCCCCAGTAGTGTTATTCTGATAACAACACTCGCCCAAGTGACCGGAAATCCGCGGTGAGTTATCAATTTGGCATTTTGTAGTACATTCACACATCACTAGCGCCACCCGCGTGAGGGTTTTGGCAGGCAATGCCAACGTGAGTTAGGTGCTAGTAATCGCAGTGAGCGCGAATCCACTCGATGAAACTCCCCGTGGTTCTGTGGTTAATAGAATATTACTACAGTGGATAGACGACTGGACCTCTGTCGTAAAATCGATGGGATAAAAATAAAGCTTTTTAAACAACACGACAAGCACGAAATAAATGTTTTTTTTTAAATAATTGAACATCAGATTTGACAAACTTTAGAAGTTACAAGAACCTAGGTCACCGACCAGCTCTCAGAAATAGCAAGTTGAAGTGGTATATACTTGTCACTATCACTTTCATGTCAAGAGATAGCGACATACTTCGAGGCTATTTTAGCTTAGTAGAGCGCTCAGTAACCAATAGGAATAAGGGCTCTAATCTCCATCATCATCCAGCGCATCCGTAGTTCTCTACTGGACATGCCTCCTTATAAAAATACAAATACATTCAAGAAGAACAGTCTTAAGCCCTCTCTTAGCTCGTAGCCGTTACACAATTATGTGTTAAGTACTAACCCACTAATTACATGCTAACTTGATTGCTTCACTAAGTTAGACCGGCACCACACTGGAGTTTCATTATTATACTGTTTTGTAAAAATATCATACGGTAGGAAGCAAGTCGTTTTGTTTATTGAATGTTCCACATTAGCTTAGTTGACGTGGAACTGCCCAGAGACGTGTCAAAGAGATTTTGATTCAAGGCGAAGACATTGTTAGACAATAGGTACCGATGTTAATACATATTAATTTTCCTTTTCAGTGTATCGGATTGAACTGCACAGCGATGGTAATAATAATTAACAAACTTTGATATTTGCTTATAGATTATAGACTAGCTAGATAGTAAGTATTGAAGATATCTGTAGTCTGTGTGTGTATGCTGCAGGCCGTGGGTTCGATTCCCACTGAGGACAATTTTTGTGTGATGAACTTAGATATTTGTTCTCTGGGTGTTAATATATATTGTATGTATGTATTTACAAAAAAAGTATTTAATTAATATATCAGCTATCTGGATCCCATATTACAAGCTTTGCTTAGTTTGGGGCCAGACAGTGTTGTGTGGAAAGTTCACCAATATTTATTTATTTATCCACCACTGAGTTTTGCTGTTCCAAACATGTATATACTGTCAAACAGTGAAGGAAAACATCGTGAAGAAACCGGTATGTCGTAGAACCTAAACATGCTCGAAGGTAGCCTCTTTGAAGCGTACTTAAAATCCTTTCACCACACTGTTTCGAAAAAACTGCCACGATAAGAAGATGAAAAAGCAAGCATCACAATTTTGTAGACTGTCTTAAAAAGTTCCGCAGAGCAAGAAGGGCGGAGGTAGCTAGAAAGGTTTCCTCATTGCTCCTCATACAAAACACACCTCCACATCATCAGAATGAGTACATAAACCAATTATAATAAAATATATTCTAGTGCACGGGAGTGAAGTGCATTGCCTCGGTAAGTCAAGCTGTTAATCTTAATTAACCATGCCTCAAAATTTTCAAGCTAACACCATCTTTACCACTATCAATGTCAATTTTTAGGGTTCCGTACCCAAAGGGTAAAACGGGACCCTATTACGAAGACTCCGCTGTCTGTCCGTCTGTCACCAGGCTGTATCTCATGAACTGTTTAGACAGTTGATATTTTCACAGATGATGTATTTCTGTTGCCGCTATAACAACAAATACTAAAAAACAGAATAAAATGAATATTTAAGGGGGCTCCCATACAACAAACGTGATTTTTTTGCCTTTTTTATAGATAATGGTACGGAACCGTTCGTGCGCGAGTCCGACTCGCACTTGGCCGGTTTTATTACTAAAACATCTTGATCTTTTATTTAGAAAACAAATGTCTGTCTATGTTAATGTCTCCAAAAGGTTATCCTAGGTCTATCTTCCGAGGCCTGAATGTTTGATATTTTGCCTTTGCCTTTAATAGATAACTCTCTAGAGATTCCCAAACAGCAAATATATTTTCTTCCTTTTTCCTTTTACATAGAATCACAAAATAGGACTTTTAATTTAAATTGTTTCGAATAAAATGAAGAATAAAATAGTTATGTAACTATTTATCGTGCGCGGGAATTAGAGTTTGTAGGTACATTAATATATATTTTTTCCCCAAAACAAACGATATCTGAACACTAAGTTTTTGTATCGAATATAATAAATAGCTACTGCGTATTCACGACTCAATAAAACTCGTACGTGCGATTTTAATATCCACAATACCTATTTGTTTGAATGCACAGAGTTAAATAAAATACAAAATCATAAAAACAGAATATTTATGAAAATGTTACTTTACAAAAATAACATCTCTCAAATGATATAATTATTATCACGAATTGTTTTTTTTATAGCTTATGATAAGTACTTTCATTAGAATCACAAAAATCACTTTAAGACGTAAAGTTATCTGAAATAAAATACAGGTACACGAGGCTCAACCTTAGTATGCTTATCTGCCATTTCTGCCAACCGATGTCGCCAATTCCTATGCCGAGCAAAATGGCATTGAATAATTGAAATGCGTGGAACTGGCACCTAGCTTTAAGACGTTTCAAAGTGATTCTTGTGATTTCATTGTATAAATACCTACCTTTTGACTTTGACTTTGACATTGTCTATCAACTTTTGTAGATAACTTCACCGTGCTGCTGCTCGGTAGTTTCTGAACACAATTCCATCTGCGGTCAACTGACTTATTATAAAACTGAAATGGGCTAGTTATCGTTAATACTATAATGTTTACCGTATTTGACTGCAAAGTACAGGATACAAGTTGAACTTTAAGTGCATATTTGGCTAAAATGTATTCTTACAGAAATATTAAGTAGGTACATCAACAAGAAAGAAGAAATTAATGTTTTCTTTCCTTCTAAAATGTATTCGTATAGAAATACTAAGCACATAATAACCTTTTACATCTAAGTCGTACTATATTAATTAGTATAGTACCTACTAGAGAGCACTGGTGGTCTAGTGGTAGCGGCACACGACCCACGACCTTTAAGATCGGACCCCGCCTTCCGATCTTAAGGTCGTGGGTTCGAAACCAGTCGTGTACCAATGAGTTTTTCGGTTCAAAAACTTATGTGCACAGTGCCAGTACTCTCAAACTGTGAAGAAAAACATCGTGAGAAAACCGGCAAGTTGTAGAACCTCAAAAGTTTTATAACATGTGTCAAGTGCTCGAAAGGAGCCTTTTGAGACGCACTTAAAATCCTTTCACCACACTGTTTCGAAAGAAACTAATGACACGACAAGAAGAAGAAGTATAATACTTAGTTTTTTTATGTTATAACTACAAGAAGTTGTGTGCAATAAAGTATTTTCTATCTATCTATAGTATACTAGCAGCTTCTCGCGGCTTCGCACGCGTTAAAGTGGTGAGCCGTCTTTTGCAGGGGTAGTTTTCAAATATTGAAAACGTGATTCTAAATTATCTATTGTGGGGTATATTTACTTCAAGTTTGAAATCAATCGCACCACGCGTCAAAAAACTTTCCCATACAAACTTTGACATCCCTTTGCACACTTATTAAGGGTAGTTTAAAAAAAATAAAAACACCGTTCCTATTTTTTAGCTTTAGAGTACATGTACTCCAAAGATAGCTTCAAGTTTGTAGGTTCAAGCAATACAATTTTTCATACAAACGTTTTCTACCCTTTTTACACCCTTAGGGGTTGCATTTCCAAAAATCCCTTCTTAGTACACCTCTACGCCATAAGACCTATGTACTCCTCAAATTTCAAGTCTCTAGGACCAGCGGTTTAGGCTGTGGGTTGTCTATATGTCAGTCAGTCAGTCAGTCAGTCAGTCAGGACTTTGATTCTTATAGTATTAGAGATAGAGATAGTATTAGAGAAGAGATAGAGATACCCTGTAATAAATCTTTTTGAAATAAATCCTTTTTATTATTATTTTATATAATCACAATTTAATTCCCATTATGGTTTCATGGAAAGGCGTCAAAATATAAGTAAAATATGGAATTAACTTTACCTTTGACATTACAGAATCAAAAGGAAATATTTTTCCACAGATGTTACAAAGTTCTGGGAACTCTGAGTGAATTAATTTTAGGAGTTTTCTCATACGAACGAACTCGCCTCGACAGGCGATCGATGTGACTTATTTTTTCAATTTTCTAGATTTATTTTATTAAAGGCACACTTAGTCTTCCCTTTGATATTTTTATAGCAACTATCATTTATATTCCAGTTTTGAATATCGAAATGTGTCTTATATGATTTCATTTTATTTAGTGCCACGGAGCGTCGTGTGTTTCTCAGGTAATTGAAAATGTTTATTTATTAGAGATGTAGGGACAGATGTGCCTACAGAGAAAATATTTCAATGCAATCAAATATTTCTTATATTTCATTCTATTTATATTTCAGTGTACTGGACTTGCTTGCCGGGCACTAGTATGTATATGTTTTTTATTTAATAAATATCATAAAAAACCGGTGTTTAATTCATCCAATACCCAAAGGCTCGGCGAGTTCTGAAACTGAAGACTGAAACAGTTTCACGACTTCGATCCCCAGGCACGGTAGATATTCCCTCAGATCTCTCGGTACCTACCAAGCACTCTCATTTTTTTAGTTTTATAGTGTTTACCTACAGTTACCCGATGGACTGACGACATTGTGAAGATCACGGGAAGTTGGTGGATGCAGAGCTAGGAATTGTTTTTCCTAGAAATATAAAGGGGAAGCCATAGCCATTTTAAGAGTAGTAGAGCTCTTTGTGAAGGGCTCGTCCTGGGAGAGTACTACCACCACACCTTTTTCTGCCACCAAGCAGCAACGCTGTGTTTCGGTTTGAAGAGTGTGGTTGCCGGTGTAATAATTACAGGCACATGAGGCTTAACATCTGTATGCCTCAAGTTGATGGACACAGGGCAGTGCATCGTAGGGCACGTTCCTATTGTGCGTGACTTACGAGGCAATGCTTTGTTATAGGCGATGGTTACCACTTAACATCAGGTGGGCCATCTGCTTGTTTCATCAGCTAGTAGTATAAAAAAAAAAAACCAGAAGTGGACTTTTGTAGGCTGATGATGATGAACTACACTTTAAGAAATCAGAGAGATTTTCGAAAGATTCACAAAGATTTCACTTGGATAATAACTATTGGGACATTATAAAATATATCTTCTAGTTGTTATTTTTTTTTACAATGAATAGACCGTCCCTTTACTACAATCTCACCTGATGGTAAGCGACGATGTAGCCAACGTTGGAGCAAAACGGTCTAGAAGACACCTATTCACCCTCGCCTTGAAGAGATTGGTATTATAGTGATCAGGAAAAACAGACGACGGTAATGAGTTTCACACCTACATCGGTTCGCATAATGCAGGCAAAAACGAAGCGCTTGGTACGAATAGCAGGTATGCTAACCAGGTATGGATGGTACTGGACCGTGCGTCTACTTGTCCTGTGGTGGAATGAAGATGGTGGAATAAGATCGTGTAGTTCCTAGGCACTTTCTTGATGATTGTCTCAGGGCTGTACAAGTTTGCGTAGCTTTGCGAACTGCGCAGTAAATGCATATTTGTTTGTTCCGTTTGGAATACGTAGTTTGATCGGCGGTGGATTGTTTTCAAGCATTTCTCCATTTCTGAGAACTGAAACGAACGAGCTTGGAAACTAATCGACTGATTGGAAAATTACTATTATTCTTCCATCTGTCGGTGCGTTGCATTGAACACTATATGTTTTTTTTTTTTTATACTACTAGCTGACGGAACAAGCAGATGGTCAAATAGTCATAGTTCAACGAACTTAGGTTTTGAATTTTGAAATCTGAATTTTGAAACGTTAAATAAATATATATATAGATAATAGATAAACCTTGTTAATATATTTTTGTTGCTGCATTACCAAAGTCAAAGTAAAAAGATATTCATTCAATTGAATAACTAGGATAACTAGCTTAAGTTAGGTGAATCTATTTGAGTAGGTACTTAGGTACCTAGTTGGCTACATAATATGTATAGGTCCAATTAAATATCATATATTCCTTAAGTGACTACACCGCTGTCAATTCCGATTAGTTTTTATCCTTCCAAGGTTGCCTGGAAGAGATCGCTCTCAGCGATAAGGTCGCCCATTGTTTTTACCTCGATGTATGCTTTAACCCTGTACTATGTTTCTGTGTGGTGAACAATAAAGAGTTATCTATCTATCTATGTGCCTGTTCCACGCGCCTAGAACAACACTAACAACTATGGCTGACACGGTTGATGAAAAACCAATCTTTTGCAAAACAGATGCAAACAAAATAAAACTGGATCCACCAGCGAAGTAAACATTACACAGGCCTGGCCTGTCTTACCCTCGGATATTCTACGAGAGTGTATCGAAAACAACCCTTGGTATATTATATTCGAACAAAGATCATACATAATAACAGTAGGAACCAAGCCGTAAGTTGCTGCCTGTTCTTCTAGGTCGCGTGGAACTGGCACCTAGATTCACGTAACTTTATGACGGTTCAAAGTGATCCTTGTGATCCAATTGAATAAATACCTTTTGACTTTGACAAAATCAAATCAACAGATGTCTAAGACCTTGTTGCCGAGTGTACCCGCTGTTCTGAGGGAATTTTGACACTGTGTCTGGCGGAAGACGACAGTCGTAAACCTTTTTTTTAATGTAATTTACCTTCGCGGATGTTAAACTAGTTTTATTCTGATGTGGAACTAGTTTTATTCTAAAAAGCACTAGATAAACAAGGAACTTTGAACTAAAAAGTCCGTCGTGAATACTAAGAATTCTTATCAACAGCCAGTGTTTGAGTAGTGTTCGTTATTTAAATTAGTTTACATAAAAGCTGATTTTCAGTATATTTTTTTCATAATGATATTTTATGATGCAGATGGCCCCCCACCTGATGTTGAGTGGTAACCTATAACAAAGAATTGCCTCGTTAGTCACGCACAATAGGAACGTGCCCTACGATGCACTGCCCTGCGTCTATCAAATCAAAATCAAATCAAAAAAGTATTTATTTGGAACAACAAACAGAAGTACAGGAACAGATTGAAAAACGATGATATCCGCAGGAGTTAAAACAACTGTGTCGCGAATATCAACGCCCTCCGCAATACCTATTAGGTACAGGGTTCCAGATGCGTAGAAGGTAGGAGCAAAACTTAATTCTAAATATTGATGTGGTAGCAAATTATTTCTTAATATATAAAATAGGTAGATGTGTGTGTATGTGAGGGTGTGGGAAAAGGGGGCGAGAGATTGCGTGTAGGACTAAATTGTGGTATGATTGTGGTATCAACTTGACGTATACAGATTAGCCTCATGTGCCTGTAATTACACCCTTCAAACCGAAACACAGCAACGCTGTTTGGCGGGAGAAACTTATGTACGAGTAAGTATAACTATATCCCTATTTTAATATGTATGTTACTATGTCATATAACTAATAGGGATATGTTATTACGGTACTTACGCGACCGTAGCTCCATGTACAGGGTGTGATGAGAGTCCGCGTGGTTAGCGCAGCCTTGTATTAAGGGAAGGTCGTAGGTTCAAATCCCACTCGATTAATAAGTTTTAGGATATTATAAATAAAAGAATTTAATCAATTAAATCATAAGGATTACATTAAAACGTCTAAAAGAATAAATGTAGTACTAAGAATATATGTAGTACTGCTGCTATCTCTAGGCAGGGGCACCTGGATACCAGCTTAATCCTTTTGACTCGGTCCAAAGACGTGCTGTGAGAATCGTTGATGATCCCAAGCTCACCAGCGGTATTGAACCCTAAAGTTTGAGGAGAGACTTCTCCTCTCTGTGTGTATTCTACCACTTGTATAATGGGTTGTGTTCTGTAGAATTGATTGCTTCATTTTATCATCGCACTGCTCGCCATAGGCAGGGAGCTCATCCACATATTTTGGAACCAGGATGGTCGTGCACCGTTCGGTTTCAGAGGAACTTCCTCCCGCGCACTCACAACAACGCGCGTGTGACACCTCTGGTGTTGCAAGCGTCCATAGGCTACGGTAACCGCTTCCCATCAGGTGGGCCCTCTGCTTGTTTGCTTACTAGGTAGTATAAAAAAAACTGGTGCCAGTTCAACGCGTAAATGGTACTGGCAAGACTCATACAATTACAATTAATTTTGTTTTATCTATTTCTGGTATTAACTGTAACATCGTCGAAGGATTATATTTGACACTAGCGGCCTTTTTTTTTTTTTTTTTTTTAGGGGGGAAAATGCCATCGCATTTCCCTTCCGCCATGGGGGTGACGGAAGGGGGTATGTGGGGCTCGAACCCACTAAAAACCCCCCTGTGAGACATCCTACGCAAAGGTGTAGCGAGATGGGGTCGCGTTTGCATTCACCATCTCGCCACGGCGATAGGCCCGTATTTACTTCACCGGGCCGTTGCGTCTGTATAGGGGCGACCTTGCTCACCAAGGCCACTCAACAGTCGTGTAGGGCCACATTAGCCAGCGGAAGTCCCCCGACCTTCCACTGGTGACCCCACTACAGAGGCGGGAGAAGGCGGGCGAACCGCCTCCGCCTCCCTCCTGTCCGTCTGCGCCGGATCAAGTCAGCTTGGACATCGTCCTCCCTAACTCGCTCCGCAGCCTCCTTCTGCGCCATAACTGATTCGCAGAAGGAGATCACCGCCTGCCACGATCTCTCGTCGACTAGCATGGCATTAATCACGCTTGGCAGAGAGAGATCCGGGCCCACTATCGCGGCGAGGTTGTGTCGCTGCGGGCCCCAGGCTGCACACACCTCCAGCGTGTGGAGCGCCGTGTCCTCTAGCGCCCCACACTCGTGACAGGCTGGAGTTGCCTCACGCCTAGCTATCTTGTGCAGGTACTTTCCGAAGCATCCGTGTCCGGAGAGCACCTGCACCAGTCGGAATGTCAGTGACCCGAACGGCCTACCAACCCACTCTTCAAGCACCGGGCGGATGGCTTCCACCGTCCACTGCCCAGGGACTGGCGGAGCCAAGTCCTCCATCCATCGCCGCAATAGGGCGGCCCTAGCTTGCAGCCGCATGCCGGCTACCTCATCCCACGCTGGAGAGTCTCCTTGGGATCTCCTCGCCGCCACGAAATGGTAAACTTCGGCGAGTATCTCCGCTTGGAGCTCCCAGGGGGGATCACCGGCCAATACGCACCCTGCAGTCCAGGACACCGTCCGGTAACCGCGTATAGCCCTCGTCGTGATAACCCGCTGCGGGCGTCGCAGCAGGGTCTTGTTATCACGGTTGAGGGCGTCCACCCAGACTGGTGCACCGTACATGGCCATACTCCGGATTACTCCGGAGTATAGCTGGCGGCAATTGGCACTCGGGCCGCCCACGTTGGGCAACAACCTTCCTAAGGCGGCAGCGGCTCCCATTACTCGTGGAGCCAGCCGAGCGAAGTGGGCGCTAAACCTCCACTTCCCATCCAGGATTAGACCCAGGTACTTCATTTCCTTTCCTACTAGAACTGGAACTCCATCTAGTACCACCCGCGTTCCTGGAGGGGGTCCCCCCCGAGGCCCATGAAACAACAGGGCCTCGGTCTTGGAGAGGGCGACATTTAGTCCCAGGGCACGTATGCGGTCCATTACGATAGTTGTACCCACCGTTGCCAACCGCACCGTTTCCCCGAGATTCCTTCCCCTAGCTACGACAAGGGTGTCATCCGCGTAACAGGCAACCCGCATACTCGCGGGGAGCGTGCCACGGAGCACCCAGTCGTAGCCTATGTTCCACAGGAGTGATCCCAGAACGGAACCCTGTGGAACCCCGCAGGAGACGCGGCGGCGTCTCAAGCCATCACGCCCCTCGATCAGGACCTCGCGATCCTGCAGGTTGTCAGCCAACAGCCTACGCAAGGGCACTTCGTGATAGCGAAGCGCTTCTTGTATCGTTTCGTGCGGGAGGCTGTTGAAGGCGTTTGCTATATCGAGCGAGACTGCCAACGCCTTTTGCCCTTCTACGACCGCTTCCTGCGTCCAACTCTTGAGCCAGAGCAAGGCGTCTATTGTGGACCTTCTTGCTCTGAACCCATACTGAGCCTCCGAGAGTCCGGGCCCAGTCCCCTCCAAGTGCCGTATGACACGAAAGGCAACTACTCTCTCTAGTAGTTTACCCGTATCATCTAATAGGACTATGGGCCTGTATCCGGATGGTGAGTCGACGGCTCGGCCCTCTTTCCGTAATAGGCATAATCGGCCGTCCTTCCACAGCTTCGGAAACCGCCCCGATGTGAGGCACGCATTGAACAGTTCCCGAAGCTGATCTGCCATCACCTTTAGGGTAATCCTGAGGACACGCCCCGGAATCCCGTCTGGACCCGGTGCAGTCTTCTTGCCTCGCAGGTGGTCGACCACGATCTCCATTTCCACCTCTGAGATAGGTGGGATGGAAGCCGAGTCCAACTCCTCGGGCGAGGACGGAGCCATCGTCGGAGGTGTGAAGTGCGGGCTACTGTCGGGGAATAAGCCCGCTAACACCCTGTCTAGGAGTTCTGGTTCAAGGGACTCCGCGACCGGAGGCGTCTGTCCTCGAAACTTTTTCCGGGCGGCTTTATACGGACGTCCCCAAGGATCCCTGTCAAGGCTCTCCAGAGACTCACCCCAGGCTTGGGACTTGGCCCGGCTGATGGCCAGGTGCAGTTCCCGCTTCGCATCGCGGTACTCGTTATGCAGCTGGCCCTCAGCTGCCAGCTCGACTGCCAACAGCTCGTTATCGGTCCGGCCGTTACGCCGCCGCCTGCAGCGGGTGTAACACCGACGCTTTCCTAAACAGGTGGTCCTCAGATCCGCTATCTCCGCACACCACCAATAAACTTCACGGCGTTCGGGGCGACGTCGGGACCTAGGCATGGCCGTGTCACACACAGCCGTTACCGCTTCGCGGAAGCGGCCAGCTGCTACGTCCACTTCCGGATGCATGTGTGCAGCCAACCACGACTGGACCAAAGCTGCCTCTTTTGCCAGTTCAGAGTCGAGACGACTAATAGCCCAGCGCGGGAAAACCGCCCGTACCACTCGCCGAGACCCTCCCTGGGAGGTGGAGATCTCAAACCTTATATATTTATGGTCCGAGAGAGTCTCCTCCTCTGACACCCTCCAGGCCCAGACATGTGCCGCGACAGCCGGGGTGGCGAAAGAGACGTCCACCACGGACCCCCCATTATGTCGAAAGCATGTGTGGACAGACCCTCTATTAAGCAGGGTCAGTCCTGTGGCAACCGCCCACTCCCTTACAATCTCCCCGCGAGAGTTAGTGGAGGGGTTGCCCCAATCTCGAGCCTTGGCATTCAAATCCCCAAGAGGAAGACCTGACGTGGTGCCTGTCTTCTTACCACTGCGGCCAGGAGGTCCACGAAAACCTCTAACTCCGCAACGGTTTTATTGGGGGAGAAGTATACGCCGACAACTGCATACTCCCCCCACTTTGCCACAACGTACCCCGCACCACTCTCTATAACTGAAAGGGTAGGGCCATCACCCAATCTTGCAATAATAGCAACAGAGCCATCCAGGTCCCCAGCCCAGCAGGGATGAGGGGGAACGTAGTATGGCTCCGCAGCAACTGCCACGTCTATTTGCCACTGAACCAAGGTCTGCATAAGCAGGTCTTGAGCCCCGGCGCAGTGGTTTAAGTTCGTCTGGAGGAAGTTGTGATGTCGGATGTGATCCATATTAATCCGACATTACAACCTCCTTACTCGCCGCATCGCGGCTTGCGGCTCCTGGGGCGGCAAAAGTGGCTTTTCCCTTCGTCTTCGGGGGAGCACAGTTGCGTCCCCCCATTAAGTGCCCGGAAGGCCTACCAGACTCCGCACAGATTGCGCAGCGTGGGTCAGTCTTCGGACAGCTGGCCGCCCGATGACAATGACAACAGCATTTGCCCAAACGTGGTAGTCAAAGAGCGCTTCAGCTCTTCCACTAATTCAGCAGCTCCCAGCATGGTTGCGGAGGGTGCCTGCGTCTCAGAGGCAGCTGCAGCAGCTGCAGTTTTAGCGGCAGCAGCTTGCGTTTTGGCCTCTGAGAAGCCTCGACGCAGCGCTTTCACCTCAGCCTTGCAGGCCTCGACCTCGAGTCGAAGGCGGCCGTTCTCCGCTCGAAGCCGTCTCGTCTCCTCCACCTCGCTCCTGCTCGCCAGGGCCTCAACCACCTCTTTGAGAGTCGACGCGGAATTTTTAAGCTGGCCGACAAACTGTCCTTTGAGGTTGCCTGACTTCTTGGCAACCTCCAAAATGCCAGTTAGCTTTTCGCACGCCTGTACCTTTAATTCTTGGGCATTAAGCCCACTGAGGTCGCACGCCGTCGCGTCAACAACATCAGACCTACTTTCTGTATCGGAAAAGCAGGCGACAGCAGCGGCCGACCCCTTCCTATACTGCCTACTGTTTAAAACATCTTCCAACGGCACCGGGGCAGGCTTTAAGAAATCCTGTCTGGAAAGGCCAGCCTTGGGGGTCCTCCCCTTGCCTCTTTTGGCCAACCCCCCCTTAGCAACCGGCGTTCCTTCAATCTCTGCGTCCGAGTCCACAGGCCCAGCCACTAAAATCGGAGCAGACACACGCTTTCGGCGACTCCGAATCCTGTCCACCATCGATGTGGAATCGCCCGAAAATTCCATATCCGAACAGGATATAACCTCATTGGAGACGCGATCCTTCCTTCGAATGCATGCGTCAGTTTTCCTTTCCTTTCCCTGAGAAGGGCCTTTTACAAGTTTCCCGGCAGTGTCACTCGGCTGTTTTGTCTTTAAGACCTCTTCACAATCACTCGCCAAAAGAGCGAAGCGGTTGCTGCATGCCGAAACACGAGCCACGTCCTGCACCTTCTCGGCGCCATCATGCGCAAATGCGCTAGCATTTTCCTCCTCAAGGCCAGAACAGCCAACATCTTTATTTTTATTATTTTTATTTATTTCCATATTAGATCCCACGAGTATGGGGGAAAAATCGTCATCACCGAAGTGCCACCGACCAGTGCCCCCTGTGGCCGGGGAAGGGTATTTACTGTGGAGGTCCCCTGGTATCCACAGGTTTTTACGTGTTTTCTCACGGGTTTTTGTTTCAAGATTTTCCTTTCTCTGGGCCCGGCCAATTAAGGCAAGTCCCCTTCGGTCCATACTGCTACGACGTACCCCTTTAGGCCAAACAGAGGTCGTTGAAGTAACAGCATGGATACCGGTTGAAGAGACGGCGAACTCTCTCCGACAGACTGATCAATGGTGTTAATATTGATCAGTCCGCCACAACCTCTTCGACATCGACTCCGACTCTTTGACTCTGTCACTCTGACATCAGTCCCCTCACTATATAAACAACTATATACACTTCTGGTAGAGGAGGAACTCCTTTCCTTTGCCGCGCCCTCTGCTAAGCAAAGCGGCACTACTCCTAACCCCATTTCCCCCCCAGTGTGTTCTGTCCGCGCCGGTCTGTCGGTAGCTTCCAACTCGAAGCTATCGACAAACCGAGACCCCCTATCCGCAACCCGGGGACGCGCCACGTCGGAGTAACACCTCTCCGCTTACTGAGATAAGCCCAGCAGGTTCGTGGTGACACTAGCGGCCTGTCCCAGCTTCGCATGGGTGGTCATAAATTTTTTGAACATTTTAGGATAAACTTAGACCGTGGGTTCGAGCCTCGCATGTACTTATTTCATACATTTGCACGCGCTTCTCCTTGAGTGAGTGAAATCGCACCCCGCGCGTGAACCGTGGACCCGTAAACATTTTTAATTTCGTCATATCTTTTGAATGGAATGTCCGATTTGAAAAATTTAAGAAGTAATCTATAGGTATTGAAACCGTCTTAATTATGAAATGATTTATTTGGATAAGGATTAATACCAAGGTACAAATAAAGACCCTTTTCTAGCGAAGACATTTTAATTAATTTTTTATAATAAAAGAACACTTATTGTGACATAACTATAATAGTTAGACATATGCTGTCGCGACATTTTTTGTAGATGATAACGTGTTCTACAAAATCGTAGTACATTATTTTGTTCTATCTTCAATAGTTTTCGCAGCGCACGCGATGTAAGGTTTTTTGTTTTCCACCTTGGGTTACATTATTGAAGTTTTAGTAAGGATCCCTGATTTTTTTGAAAATATAATATAGCCTATGTTACTCAGGGATAATGTAGCATTCTAATGGTGAAAGAATTTTTGAAATCGGACCAGTAGTTTTTGAGCCTATTCGTTACATACAAAAATACAAAAATACAAAAATACAAAAATACAAAAATACAAAAATACAAAAATACAAAGTTTACCTCTTTATAATATTAGTGTAGATGTAGATGTAGATGTAGATATATTGAGTCGCAACAACATTTTCTCGGAATGTCAGGACTCGAAGGTTTTATATTTGGCATTTTGATGTATACTGCTCGGCAACGCGACGTACAATAGGAACGTGCCCTACAATGCACTGCCTTGCCTACCAAATTTTAGCTCATGTGCCTGTAATTTCACCTTTCACCGCAACCTTCAAAACTAAACACAGCAATGCTGCTTGACGGCAGATAATAGGCATGGTGGTCTACCACCATAGTAGCTCGTCCTAGTACTTTCCCACTCCCACTTTATGCACTTTTTATCAGTATTAAATCATTTCATTTGGTTTTGTGGGAATTCGGCGCGGGTTTTCTACAAAATATCACGGATAGCTCAGTTACTGAGTAAGGTTACTCTTCCGTGGTTGTTAATGATAATGAAAATACAAAATATTTCCGCAGTCGAGCCTGACAGTGGGTTCCGCTCCGCTGTTAGGACCCGGCGATTCGGTTGACGGTGTAATATAAATCTAGCTTTTCGTAAATGAATTATTTTATATCTTGAATAAAGTGGCCGAAGAACTAACATAATTTCACTTCGTTAATAAAATAACTCAAGTTTATTGTCCTTACGATATCCATCTCTATAATAATAGACATTATTTTGTAAGAAGGATCATACTTAGTCTGATTGGAAAACCTATTGTATTATTTTTGTAAAAAGGATCATTCAAAAGAACGGTAGGAACTATACCGTAAGTTTGCAGCTTGGTCGCGTGGAACTGGCCCCTAGTTACACCCACCTTTAAGACGTTACAAAGTGACCCTTGTGATTCAATTGAATAAACATACTTTCTCTCAATTTATATCTATAATTTCTTGTTTTTCTATCTGAAAATGATAATTACGAGTAAGTGTCATTTTTTATTTTTAGGTACCAAAAAAACTCGTTTTGATCCAAATTATACTTTTGATGAACGTTTCAAATATTATCTCAAAGTTCCAACTACCAAGATACTAATTTAGCTACTAAGTAATATTAATTAATTTGACATCATCGTCTTCAGTTTCCGAGGATAGGTACATACCTCGAGTTGATTACAATCGCTGCTCGCTTGAGTTGGTTTAACTGTGGTCACCACGGTACACTGGTTTACTTACTAGCATTAGGTCAAATTAGCAATACCAGGATATATCAAGGGTTCACACACACACACAGGCATACGAGACATTAGTCGGTGGATGGAGAGAGCTCAGAATCGATTATCCTGGAAATGACTAGCAGTGGACTTCTACAAGATGGTGATGATAATGATGACACACACGTGAAAGTTTCATTCAAATAAAAAGCTCATTATTTCATCATTAAGTTGATTGTATTTTACACGCAATATAAAATGTATTTTTTATCATAATTGTAGATAAAATAAAGCTTTTACGTGTTTGTTTTGTAAACAAAGTACCTAACGTGAATAAGAATTATTTATGTGTGAAAAAATATCATACAGTTGGTAATTTTGTTTGAAAATGGTTAAATAAAGCGTCCGAAAAGGGTAGACCCTTTTCGGACGCTTTATTTAACCATTTAATTGAATTTATGGAACAATACGAAGAATTTTTATTAAAAGAGTTTTAAAAATAACCCAGCTTCAAATACTTTATGAACACTGTTAAAAATCAAATAATACAAAGTTCGGATTTTTGCGGAACAACTTAAACAAATATTTAAAACAACTGCTGATTTGATAACCTTTTTCTTTAAGTATTTAAAGTCCTCAGTCTTCTGTCTTCTTCTCATCGTGTCATGGTTTTTAGAAACATAAAGGTTAAATGATTTTTCATTACTCATACTCGGAAAGTAGGTCTGAAGTTGCCTGAAGAGCGGGTTGGAAGTAATACATGGCAGCCCAAGGGAGAATCGTTTTCAACTGACCGCTGCTGTCGAATTATAAAAAAAACTAGTTCTATTTTCACATTTCGAATACGAAATATCAACAGAAGGTCAACAGTCATTCTGTTGACCTTCTGTTGATATTCGTGAATCAAAGAGATTTATTACCAAAGAGTTACTTATTCAGCCAAGATACTGAAAACTGTAATGGATTTTATTTTTACTTTCCTTAAATTTGTAATGAAAAGCACACTATTAAAGACTGTGAACACTCGTGTTTTAGACTTATTTAGTCCCTCGAACTATTGGCTCTAATGTAAAACCCCGTCCCGGGACTAAATAAGTTACTTTCACCCCTGGGGTAACAATCTTCTATTAAGAGCGACTCTTTATGAGTACTAATGTTAAAATGTGGACCACAAAGGGGCAATATGAAAATTACCGGGTCATGGCAAAACAACCCTGGCTCAGAGAATCGATATGGAAATCGCCAGGTTCATTTAATGCCGGCAGTTGGATGGTTAATTTATTATTCCCTATCAATACGGTGGTCATAGATTCGAAGCCGACCGCAGACTGCAATTTCAGTTGAATTACAAGTACGTTCCTAATTACCTAGCCACGTGAACGGTTGTCAATTGGTAGTAGCTCTGCCTTCTAGGGTGTAGGCCGTGGATGCGATCCCGCCACAGAACAAACATTTGTGTAATTAATACAGATATTTGTTCTCTGTCCTGTATATTATGAGTATGTTACCTACATACTCATACAAAACTCATACTTAACAAAAAAAGGATATCGGGATTAAGAACGTTTTTGAAGACATTTATTTTCTCAAAAAAAATTACATTCACTTATATGAGAAACAAAAATATGAGTATTAATATTAGCTTTCTAGTTATATAATATATTTATATCTGGTATAAATAAAATTAAATATTTATGGATATTCTTTTACTATTCAATTGGATCACAAGGATAACTTTTCAACGTCTCAAAGATCTAAATGCAACCCGACCAAGCCTAGAAACGGCTGATCCTTGTTCCAAA